>OX388345.1:61783453-64283453 GCA_947579665.1 Sympetrum striolatum
CTTAACGGTATCACCATCGAACTATTTTCTAAACTAATTTAAACGCCAAGGATCCTTAATTTCATCACATTGAGAGGCCTAGAGTTGGTGTTGGTTGGTAACCCAAAACTTTGGAGATCAAGAAACAAAAATACGTGATTACTTTCATGTTGAATTCACAATGCATATTTTACCATCAAATACTTACTTTAATTAAGCGCCGAGTAACTCTGTGACTTTCCCTATTATAAGACTAATCAACATCTTTAGTAGTTTACACTATCTGTATTAAATCGTTTCATTAATTTGTAATTTTTCTAGGAATAGGAAAGATAATCCGAAAATAAATTTGCATCTTGATAAATAGTATCATAGTTTTATTTTTATCCGATTATTGATTGTTTAAATATGCGATTTTGACTAAAAAGTAATCGATGATTGTTAAGATTAAGCGAATAAATATAAATCAAAGATATGTTTTGCTTTAATTTCATAGGTGATCTGATTAAAATTCTCAAGAAGCTTTTATAAATATATCTTAAACTTTCATTTAATCTGTTAAATACAGACGGAATTGAAAAAAAGTATTATATATACACTAAAAAGTTTGCTTGTTAACCCTGAATTTCTTTTAAAAGCATACCTAGTTGAAAGGTTGGTTGAAACATTACTAGATCTCGATAGGAAACTATGATAATCTTCGTCAGATGATATATTCAGGGTTCTATACTTCCCACTGTGTCTATAAATAATTTGAAAAACATATAGAGGAAATTCCATTTAATTTAAAATTATCACAGGAAACCGCAAGGGAATAAGTCAAATCGATTTCGAAATTGAGCGTATCAGATGTGTTTATCTTTGTTGAAAATATTATTCACTTGTGGATAAATTTATTTGTGAGGAAAAATGAAAAAATTCTCGGAAACTTCAAAATACACATCGCGTGATGTGTGTTGTAGAAGCAATGTCTTGCCGGATATCCTTCTTTAAAAATAGCAAAATAATATCATCCAATATTTCGTCGTAGTGATTCATCTGAAATAATATTATTTTTATATTTTCCTCGCGTATGATGCATTTCCAGTTTCTTGAAGGTCCTCTTTATGGCTCGCCATTATCGACACTTAAAGCAGTTATTTCCATGTGGGGTGTCTCTTGATGTGCAGCAAGTAATCAGAGTAATCTTTTCTTCCGAAAATGCATTACTCGCGTGCTATTTATTTCAATATATTTTTTGATAAGAGTTCGTAATTAGAACACTTAAATAATTTACTTCAGACTCGGTTTTTACTATAATTTCAAATTTAAGTGAGAATGAAATTATTTTAGGCAGTTTAATGTGTCGCGATGATTGACAACGTGTAAGTGTGCCGGAGTAGACAAAATGTTGGGAAGCAATGCCTTAAATTATTTCTTCATGCAGCATTTTATGAAGCTTAGATATACGAAAGAGGACTACGATAAGTTGGTTTGGTTATATAAAACTTTTTTTATCAGGATTACTGAATTTTCAGGACTTGTCTGGAATATTCTTCCTGATTTCATTAAATGAGTCACAGTCAGTATGTAATTTAAAATAGTTCAATTTAAATACATATCCTTTGATTTCGCATTATCTAAAATTATCGAATGAAATCTTTGAAGGGGTTTCTTTGGTTGCAATCACCTCAGGCCAATGGATAAATGACTACTTACCATTCAAGAATTATTATTAACCTCCGCACTTTGCCCATTTTATCTTCAATTAAAATTTTTATATCATACATTCTGAAGTTTATTGATTCTATATTGTATCTATAATGCCTAAGTCTGCAAAAGACAATTAAATCTCGGCAACAATCACCCAACTATTCCATTATTTTCCATCCATGCCATCGTGAAATAACGGTATCGCAAAATTGAGAGTCGAAAAGTTTTGTAATCAAGGTCTTAAAGACCTTTTCTGAATAATTTCCTTTAGAAAATTTGCTAATTTTTGTCTCTTTTCTGTAAGTCAATGCTTTCGTTGCTTAGATAATGAATAAAACTCATAAGGAATCAATGCTGACGTACGTAGATATCATGATGATTCATTCGTTTACAAGTCTTTTTAAATGCCTTAGGCCCAAGTGCACCAATCTCGGATAAGGCTTAACCGGGACTAAATTGTTAACTAACCGCGGTTAAGGCCATTTTCATGTGCACCAACCTCGGTTAGCGTTAACCGGGCAGCTGACCGCGTTTAAGAATTAACCGACCGATTAAGTTCCTTTATCGGTGTAGCAACAAGGGTAGTAAACAATTATGGCGTTTCGGTTTGATAATATTTTAAGACGAACTCCAGTACTTAGATTATTTAGAAAACCACAATAATTTAGAGCGTGGAAACCATGACGCTAGGGTGAATCCTTTCGATAATTTAAGTAAAACTAAATTCCACGAAAGATATTGGCTGAGGAAAGTAACAGTGCTTTCCCTCTTAGAAAATATTCGCCATCATCTTGAATATCCAAGCCAGAGAAACAATACTCTTTCGCCAATGGATAAACTTTTAACTGCGTTGAGATTTTACGCCACAGGTACGTTTCACATGCTGATAGGAGATTATTACGGAATACACCGAACCACTAAACTACTGCTTTACGTGCAATCGACGAGATATCGGTGGCACTTGCAAAAATTTTGCATCAGTTCTTGCGCTTATCAAATTCTCCGCGAGAACGAAAAGTTGCAATAGATGGCTTTTACGGCATCGCTAATTTCCCTGGTATTTTGGGTGCCATTGACTGAACGCATATACGAATAAAATCACCGGGCGGTGATACCGCAGAAACCTTTCGTAATAGGAAAGGTTATCTTTCAATAAATGTACAAACCTTAATAAATGTACACCTTAAGAACTATATAAATTCACTCCTGTCATTTTAAAATTTAAGCATGCTGAAGAAGTTACTTGAATAAGGTTAAAATTGGTGAGAAAATTAAGTTATACGTGTATTTCAACTGCACATTCTTATTGCTGTTGCGAGTGTATTTCATTCTCTTTAAAGTACTAGCAAATATCGAAGATTAGCAAAACACACATTGATAAAATTCAAAGGCATGCGAAATGAAGAGCCACCGGTGATAAGTATTTCATTGTATACTATAAAATTATAAGAAATATCGCTTAAATGATTTTTATTAAACTGATTTAATTTTCATTTAATTTAATATAATATCCCCTCAATCAACAGGAAGGGAATTGAATTCTGTGGCAATCTTTTGTCTTACCATATCTTTCTCTTTCAACAATTTCCCATCTGTCTTCTTGTTCTCAATAACGTCCTTTCGTCTTATAGCCAAATCAATAAGATGATCGGCTTCACACTTGCTAAAATTAGGAGTTCTTTGCCTCTTTCTATCGTTTACGTCCATCTCTAGTAGCGATTCTTTACTATTTGTTCCACAGATACCGCTATTTATTAGTGGTCCAATAAACCAACAACAAAGACAAATGAATTGAGATATACTGTTAGGCGAGCACTAAGCGGTACTCAACGCATTCTCAGGGACATTAATCGGCCGCCAGCAAACCGTGGTTACGAAAACCTCGGTTACTGTTGGTACTAAGTTGACCGCCGTTAATATTTAACCGTGGTCATGTAACGGCGGATTTAATCGAGATTGGTGTACTCGGTCCTTAAACAGTCAACATGTTGGATAAATCATTCCCGGGCATCAACGCAGCAAAGAATTTGAAATAAAAATACTTATTTAATGTCAGTTTCCGTATTTACTCAACCGCTTTGATCTTTTCCTGAAACTCAAGAAATGCCACCATAAACTGAAATAATTCCACGGAGTGCACGTGCTCCATAAATTTGAAACTTGAATGTAAGAAATTATGTTTCACGGAAAACTTCTCTACTTGATCGGAGGCGTTACTTCCATATTTAAGGTTTGGGAACCATATTCTTACAATGTTGAAATTTCTCCCATTCTTTCATAGGATTGTTGAACTTCTTCAGTGTTCCGCGGCGCACGTTTCAGCAATTATCTCTAGTCATTGAAAATCCTTTCGAGGCATTATTGTAATATTTCTTTCAGTTGATTACTATGTATTCATAGTGAACGACTGAGTGCTACCATTAAAAAATCTTCCCGAACTGATTTTCCCCGCGAAACGCTGAACAGGAGTAATGTAAAATTCTGGCGGTAGATTGGTAGATAGGTAGGTGGTAGGTAGCTGTACCCACAATATGTGGCGCTATCTACCACGAGAAGTTTACATTTCTCCTGCTCGTCGTTTTCGGAAAAAATAAGTTGGGGAACTTTTTGAACGCGGTAGTAATTTTTGTATGGATTATATTGTTGAAGGTGTTGATGATCGCGGTGTTTTTTATAATTTATATATGCAATGCATATTTATACTTTTGTAATTATTTATTTTGTTATTACTTTTTATTTATACATGCTTATTTTGTATTTAGTCGGGTTTCTTGTATGTATGCGTAGCAATATTTTTTATTTCTTTTTTAATTAATTGTTATGCAAGTTAACGTTGCCACCGATCCTTGCGGCTAACTACGACAGTTTTGCACAATAAAGAAATAAATATTATTTTTAATAGTCAAATTATAGTTTATTCCCTTTGATTCCCAGACATACATCTTAACCATTATATTGACACTTTTATAATTGTAAATTACACATAAAATTTAATTACTGGAAGTAGAAAGATTAGTATGTCGCAAAATGTATGATAACAGTATGTGATGTAATTTTTTCCTTGCGGCAAGTAACGTCCTCAGTTCCGGTAAATATGAAAAGTTAAAGGAGCATTCCCTGTCCAATTAGATATAGCCATAAGGTCTTCAACTTTTTCTGTCGCCTCCAGGGCTTCAAAAGTTTGCACTCTTGTAGTTCGGCGCCGCGTCGCTGCGCCTCTGTTATTAACACTCCTCGAAGTATTCCAATTTGAGTTAATTGGGGGCGAGCATTATTTAAGAGACCGATGCTAATGCTCACTTCCCTCTGGGAAGAGTTGAATTCGCCAGAGGCTGAATGAGCTCCCGATCAAAGTGAAGCCAGGAGACTAATTTTCTTTTTGTTGTCATCACCATATTGTGGTCCTATCTCAACCTCAACCACAGCCTCATCTTTATATCGTTCCAGATTTTTGGACTTTCCCTTGAAATTTGAGGGTAATCTCTGATCACAGAGTCAGTCTCGTTCCCCAAAGCTTGTATTCGGTATTTTCACGTGATCCGAGATTGTAAAAGAGTATAGAAAATGTCTTCTTTAGAAGAGAACCTAATGATAATTTGCTGCTGTATTCCTCTCCAAGGCCGTTCGGAAAGATTTTTCTCTTATCGCTTTCCTGTGGGTTTTTCTTCCTGCCCTCGAACGCGGAATCCTCCGCAACCTTCTGTCTTTTCTCCGGACAACAAGCTCCAAAGGGAGAGAAAACAGAAAATCAGGGAGTGGTAGTTTTCCTGGAGAGATTTTAGGTGCTTAATAATCTCTCGATTTTCCGAGGCAAGGGATAACGAGGAAGGAGCGAATTAAATCGTTAGGAGAAACGTGTCATAGTGCTAATCTGGAGGCCTTGAATGAACGAATGAAATGGACACCTATGCAAAGAAAAATTAAGTCGGAGAAACCTAATCTAGATATAATTTATAAGTTTTTTTTTCTTTTAACTTTTTATCGGCTGAAGGACTACATTGACATTTTCATTCATCTCTAAGACCCTAGAGAATTTATAATATTGGACTACCATTTTTTTAAGTATTTTGTTGGTAAAAGTTAATTTATTATTATATTTTTATAGGAAAATAATTTTGCGTAATTACTTTTCTTCAAATCGCTTACGCCAAAAAATCACATAAACGTTACCAATCACATCATTATTTTATCAAAATGTGCATACAAACAGATTAAAAGCTATTCAGTACAGGAATCAAGTTTCTTTGAAGTTTTGATTAAGATTATATATAATTACATAATTATATAATTACAACGATTGATTGCGTAAGGGTTTCAGCGTGCTATATTATTTTTACAAAAGGAAGCAAGGTTCTAATATCGAAATTTACCGAAATACTTATATATTGCCAGCTGCATTTTGCCCGCAGACGCATATTTGACAATCCTCATCTATAAAATGTAACTCCAGCCCATTAGGTTTTCAATCATATTGAATTTATATATTTATTGCTTTCTGCTCTTATACGCGCTTAAACTTGAAGTTTTAAATAGTTTGGCATTTTTTTATGTTTACTGATGTCATCAATGTTTAATGTCGTTCATTGCGTTTACTTGAACATTTCAAATGTTATTTTTTTAATAATTAAAATTAATTGTTCCTTTGATTACTGCATTACTGGCTTTTCGAGACTGAACAGCTGGTTGTTATTTTGATCGTCGAAAAAAAATCCACTTTGTTCTATGTTTTTGATTTTCAACACAATTTGTCGAGGTTAATGTTTCATTCGGCTATCTAAAGCAGTGATAATCATTATTATACACCAGCAATGCCCTATTTCCATAAAATATCTTTGCAATGAATATAGCATTAAAATGTCCAAAGAAAACTTTTATCATCCTCAGATTTTCAAAATCATTACGTAAACTCTTACGCGTGGAGATTAGTTTCATGCGAAGGAAGTTATAATAAATTATTCTGGGAAAATTTTATGTGTGCCATCTAATTTGCTTTGCTGAGAATAAATCTATTCTTACGCCAATGACATGATAGCAGGAAGCAGTAGAGTCTTATCTATTAAGCAAATAACTACGGTGAAATCTTATTATCTTGGAGAGAAAATCGGAAGTGGAACAACAGCGTGTTTGCTTGTTTTTTTGGCAGGGTTTCATTCTCTTAAGTGTCCCATTAATCTGGGTTTAAGTGGATGCGGAAAAGAGGATTCAAGTCAGACTTTTGTTCTAACAGACTGCTTTTCTTTTGGGCATAACATGACTAAGTAAACCAACGGTTGACGTCACATATTTTTAATATTATCATTTTTTCGTATCAACGTGATTTTGCGGATCGTAATAACATGATATTGTAGTAGTAGTAGTATTATGGTTTGAGGGTGCGTCAACAGCTAGGGTTATTTGCACCACATACACAAATAAAATTCCCTATGTAAGTAGAATTTACTGTAATAGATACATTTAATTTTAATTTTATAAAGCTAAAGAAAATTACCACAGCACTATGAGCTTCTTGTTATGTTGTTATATTTGGTTTATGAGCTTGGTCTCCCTTATAAACTTGATTACTTTCTCTACCGAGCTTATGTCATTTTTTAAAATGTCCTTAAGGCTACCCTGAATGCTTAACCTCTCTCGTACATTTTGATATTTGTCACAGCTTTCAAACAAATGTGCAACTGTTAATGGCTCACTGCAGGTCTGGCAGATGGGAGGATCCTTCGTCTCTGTGAATAAATAAGAGTGTGTGAGAGAGCAATGCCCAATCCTGAGACGAGTGATAGCAATTTCCTCTCTCCGACAGCGCCTAATGGATGTACCCCAAGATGTTATGCAATCTTTCACAGATTTAAGCTTGTTCCCATGTTGTGTTTGCCACAATTCTCTCCATTGAGAGTGAGCTGTATTTCTCAGGATGCCCTTGAGATCCTGAGCTGGTACCTGATCCCATTCTATATCCCACCTATGGATGGCCTCTTTTGCTGCCAGGTCTGCCTTTTCGTTTCCTTGAATTCCAGCATGTCCAGGAACCCATATAAAGGTGATGTTAATGCCCTTTTCTTTTAGATCCTTCAGGATGGATTGTATGTTCTGGACTATTGGGTGGAATGAGGAAAATTGAGTTATGGAGTGCAGCGCACTCATGGAATCTGTGCATATCATGTATTGTCCTTGTCTGCCCTTTATATTTGATAATGCCATTTGTATTCCAACTAGCTCAGCAGAAAAAATACTACACATTGGGTGCAGTTTTACTCTCACTGTTCCTAGATCTTTGGACACAAGTGCACACCCCGTCCCTACATCTGACTTGGAGCCATCTGTGAAGATAGGAGTGTAACTTTCGTAGAATTCAGACATCTCCTTGTATCTTTGCTGGAATAACATGTCAGATGTTGATGACTTTATTTCTGTGGCCAACCTGTTATCACAGTCAGGCTCTGGTAATGTCCACGGTTGGTCCCTAGGAAAACCTTCAGGGCATACTTCTGGAAAGCTGAATCCAGTCGTCTCCATAAAAATATAAAATCTTATCCCAAGAGGCTTGGTGGCTCTTGGTCGTCTGATAAAAACATCTAAAAACATTGGCTTGAAAACAATGTTAAAACAGGGGTGAGATCGCATGGAGAAGAGCTTGGCTGCATAGTTGCACATCAGAGCGTTTCTACGAGCCCACAGTGGAGGTTCACCAGATTCAGAATACAGGCTAAGGATGGGGCTAGTCCTGAATGCACCAGTGGAGAGCCTTATGCCTGCATTGTGTACGGAACTGAGAGATTTTAAATAAGACTCTCTGGCTGAGGAGTAAATAAAGCACCCATAATCAAGTTTAGAGCGAACCAGTGCTCTGTACAACTGCAGCATTGCAGACCTATCTGCTCCCCATGACAAACCTGATAAAACTCTAAGCAGGTTAAGCTTCTTGTGGCACCTGTCCCTCAAGTCCTGGATGTGCCTCCTCCAATCCATCCTCCTGTCCAGCAGGACACCCAGGAACCGGATAGAATCCACTACAGGTAGCTGCCGGCTTCCAAGCATTATGGTTGGTGTAGGGGAGAGGCCTCTTTGTCTATAAAAATGCATGCACCTTGTTTTTTCTTCGGAGAAACGGAGTCCATTGGTGAGACACCACTTGTTCAGCTTGTTCAGGGCAATCTGTATTTGTCTTTCCGCCATTGAGAGTTTGGATGAGCGGCAGAAGATGGCAAGGTCATCCACAAACAGTGATGCTATCACAGGTGTTCTGATGCACTCTGTGATGCTATTGATGGCAATGGCGAAAAGAGTAACACTCAACACAGATCCCTGGGGAACTCCATTATCTTGTTTAAAAAGCTGAGAAAAGTGGCCGTTTACCCTTACGCGAAAGCAACGATGTTTTAGAAAGTTTTGTATAAAAATGGGCAGGTTCCCTCTAAATCCCCACGAATGTATTGACTTAAGGATTTGATGTCTCCAAGTGGTGTCGTAGGCCTTCTCAATGTCAAAAAAGACCGCCACTACATGCTGTCGCAAGAGGAATGCCTCTTGAATATAATTCTCAATTCTCACCAGGTGATCAACACTTGATCTACTGTGCCGGAATCCACATTGAATATCTGATAGGAGATTACGGTTTTCTAAGAGCCATACAAGTCTCCTGTTGACCATTCTCTCCATCAGCTTGCACAAACAGCTAGTAAGAGATATTGGGCGGTAGTTTGAGGGATAAGATTTCTCTTTCCCTGGTTTAAGGATGGGGATGATTAGGGATTCCTGCCAACACTCAGGGAAGACCCTTTCCATCCAGATCTGATTTATTGTCTTAAGCAAATCTATCTGAGATGCCTTGGGGAGATTCTTGATAAAGGCGTTATGGACCTGATCTATTCCTGGTGAGGTTTCCTTGCATGTATGTATGGCATCCTGAAGTTCCCACAAACTGAAAGGTTCGTTATATGCTACTGTGGTTCCGGAATCAAAAAAATTGAGATTAGTTTTTTCTTTCTGTTCTTTCAAAAGTTGGAATGAATTTGAGTAACTGTCTGTGCAGCTGATGGAGGCAAAAAGTTCACCAAACGCATCAGCAATTTCTTGGGGTGAGTTTACAATTCTGTCATCTATCTTAAGTGCTGGTATCTGGGAGAAATGATGGTTCCCCAAAATAGACCTGACTTTTCTCCATACCTTTGACATAGGGGTTCGGTGATTTATTTCTGAGATGAAATTCATCCAAGAAGACTTCTTAGCCTCTCTGACCACTTGTCTGGCTCTAGCTCTTAATCACCTGAAGGCTGCCAAGTTTGAAGTGGTGGGGTACTTTTTAAAAATTTGCAGGGCCTTTTTCCTTTTCTGAATGGCATCTGCACATTCCCTGTTCCACCATGGGACTGGTGGTCGTCGAGGCATCCCTGATGACAAGGGTACACTACCTTGCGCAGCTTTAATAATTGCTGCAGTTAGATCCTCCACATTTTGCAGTGCTCCTGCATTGGCGTTAAAATTAAAACTGAAGAGCTCTCTGAAGTTAGCCCAGTTGGCTTTCTTGAGGATCCATGTCCTAGGTAGACCATAGTTGCCATCACAACCACCATGTTTCCTAATTATTAGGGGAAAGTGGTCACTACCACATAAATCTTTGTGTGCTGACAGACTAAAAAGTGGAGCAATAGTGCTGGAGCTCACAAATAAATCTATGGATGAGTATCTACCAGTAAAAGCATTAAAATGTGTTTTTTCATTGTCATTTAATAAAACTAGGTTAAAATCATTAAAAAAAGTCTCCAAGAGACGTCCTCTTCCGTTGTGATCCCTTAGATCATCACCCCAAAGACTGTTGTGGGCATTGAAGTCCCCCAACAATACAAAGGGTTTAGGCAACTGCTCAACTAGGTCTTCCAGGTTTTTTCTCGTCACTGGAGCCCATTCTGGCAGGTAAAGATTACAGAATGTGACCTCTGAGGGGGAAGCTATGGTGACTGCTAAAGCCTGGAATGGTGTCTGCAAGTTCACCTGGGAGGTGTAAAGGGCCTCCCTGATGAATGCAGCGACCCCACCACGACCTCTGTTGCCACTTAGGTCATCTACTCTAAAAATCTTATAACCCTTCAATTTTGGGGAGTCAGTAGGTTTAAAATGGGTCTCTTGGATAAAAATGCAAGAGGGGTTGTAATCTCTCACCAAGATCCTAATTTCTTCCTGGCGTATGTAAAAACCATTACAATTCCATTGAATTGTTAAAAACATTTAAAATAAATATATATAAATAAATAAATAAATAATGTTTTCACATTAAAATCTAAAGATAAAATTCATTAACAATAAATAAATAAATAAGTAAAACATTAAAAGCCTTTGGCTTGCCGAACAAGCTTCGTTCTTCCCTTTTTCCTGTTTTGGAGGAAAAGGCGTAACTGCTCCTCATCTAGTATGTCCTCTTCCATCTCATCCCCCGTAGATTCCCTCAATTCAAGAGAAGAGGGGGGTATAGTAATACTTTTACCTCCTACGTTTGGTTTCTCTACCGATTTAGGGGGTGTGGTGTTTTTCTTAATAGGAGGAGCTTCAGTTTTCTGTGTACTGTTTTCTAGTTTCTGGCCTGTTGCTTTTGTATTAATTTTCTCCTTTTGTTGTACCTTGGTGGTCTTGCTGTTGTTTGCTGGAGGGTCAGTTTGACATCCCACACTTTCCTTTCTTACTTGGGTATTTGCCACCACTGCATAGGATTTGGAGAATGTGGGGCAGATCAGTGATCTGTACTTTCTCCTGGCTTCAAAATATGGTACCCTTTCCGTGACTTTTATTTCCATGACTTTCTTTTCTTCTAGGAGTTTGGGGCAGTCTCTTGCATAAACAGGGTGGTTGCCTTCACAATTCCTGCATAGAGGGGGGCTGCTGCATGGTTCCCCTTCGTGCTTTTCTTTGGAGCATTTAGGGCAGGTGGGTTTGCCCTTGCATGATTGTGCAGTGTGTCCATAGGTATTGCAATTGAAGCAGCGCAGAGGGCTTGGGATGTATGGCCTCACTGTGCATGCCTCATATCCAACATGAACCTTCTCTGGGAGCTTTTCGAGGGCAAATGTCAATATAACTGAGGTGGACTTAATCATTTCTCCATTTTGTCTCTTATTTAGTCTGCGGCAGGAGATGACTCCTTGCGATGCCATCTCCTGTGCTATCTCTTCTTCTGAGACATAGAGAAGGTCGTAGCAGGATATAACTCCTTGGCAGGTGTTAAGTTTCTTATGGACCTCAACCATCACTGGTATATTGTGCAGCATCTTTGTGCCAAGGAGTTTGTCGGACTGTTTATCGTTGGCTGCCTTTATCAACAGGGTACCATCCCTAAGCTTTTTTACTGATTCGAGATTCCCTGAAACAGCATTTGTAAGAACTTTATATATTAGAAAGGGGGACACCTTGGTCAGATCTTCATTTTCTTTTGTACATTTCATTATCAGGTATTTTTTACATTTGTTCGCAATATCTCCCCCTCCCATTTCTGGGCGGGGTCTTTTAGGTGGAGGAGTAATAAGATCCATATGAATTATGGATTTTTCATCCCTCAGGCTCCCCACCCACCACGGAGCCACACAAATTGGGACGCCGTATCGCAAACCGATACGGTCGCCAGGGCTACCAAAGGGATATAGTGCCCAGGATGTCGCTTAACAGACTGGGAATGGCCTCCGGGACTGTGATGGCTCCTCCAAACCACACCCCCCCATTGGCCTCCACCAGAATGGTGCGTGCATCCCAAGCACTCGCACAGGACTGACGTACGCTCGAAGGGATTTTATCCCCAGCCATCAGTAGCCGATTGACCAGGGTGTGCTATTCCCTGGCCTCCCGTTTACAGCGAATTCGGGGCCAAAGAGGTGTGTTGTGCCAGATAATATAAGTAGTCCAGTTGGACTAGAGGTGCCTCAGCAGCTACTCTGCTGGTGGTTGGCACTCAACCTCCAGGACACCCATCTCCTCCTTACGGGTCTCCACGCACGGCAAACACGTGGGTGAATCCTCGGTCAGCTGGCATGACCGCACACAGACAGTTGATTCACGGGACTGCCCGGACTCAGCCCTTGCTGAACGAGGGGTTTGTTCTCGGGGTTTTCTCCCCGCCCGATTAGTCGCCTCTTACGACAGGCAGGGATGCCGCGGGAGTATTCTCCATCCCCCTACCCGCAGGGGTAAACATGATATTTATCCCATCAATTTTATAAACATGTCCTAACGCTCACAGTCATTGGTTGAGGTCTCTCCGAGAAGCTGAATACCAGTAAACCAAAATATCGTTTGATTTCATGCCAAAGTAATATGACCGATTGAAAATGATTATAATAATACATTATCTGGATTATAATTGATGCTCGTATTTCTACTCTAGAATGATAAGCGAAAGAATATTACCAAATAAAGGTTTAAGTATTTAAGAGAAAAATTGCTCTTTTGGCTAGCGGTTCCCTAACCTAATAGTATCACTAATTAGCCTAGTTGTTAAAAATGGCCTAATGAGTATTTTATTATAATGATAGAATTTTAGGGCAATCAAAGCAAGGATTTCAATTCGTCCTCTCAGCTAGAAATAGCGTTCATCTCCTTAATATGAGATCATTGAAAACTGTAAATCTCATAAGCGAACTATGTAGTTAAGTAGGAAAATGATGATGCATGTAAACAATATCACTAATCTCCAAGGCCGTTTGACATCATATGCTATTAGTCATCTCACTGCCCTTGGATTCTAATCTTGAAGATTTTGGGATTAATTTCGGTGGCTTTTGTTAATGTTAGTATCGCTTACCGAAACTAAAACCGTTAAACATTCCTCCTCTGATTAGGATTTAAAATTGGAGAATCTGATGTCAAAGGATGGGTGGTAATGAAATGAAGTCTCGGTGGAAGTTCTGTCGCAGAGTTGGTCGATAATTGAATATCCTCTATGACGCTTTTACCCTAGTGATGCCATCGCGACCACCAAAGTCGAACCGCATGTCCAACCCACGTAGCTCGAATGCCGATGGCCAAACCGTAACCGAAAAATGTATTTGGTATTTGTGTGGGTGAGAGACGTTGACGTATTCCATTTTTCGTGGGAATGCGGTACTCCTGACCCACCATCACGGGAAGTCGCCCTCTGTAGGATAGGAAGGTATGGGGGAATTACCAATTATGTAATTTGCCACGTTAGGAGTTACTTTAGTTTGGAGGTATTACTCCTATGTAAATTTTGGGGTATGGAACGTGTACCAAGACTCGCTCTCGCTTTTGACTTTGCGTAATGAGGCAACGTATGAATAAAAAAAAAGCGTCGACAAAATCGCCAATGAGATATTTTGTTTCTCAAACCTACCTTCTGTGAATGTATTTAGCACAATGACCTTGCATAATTCATGGAAATTCCTTAACTATCTACGGAGAAAAGTACCAAATAAATATTTATTCCGTGAATACGAATAAAAGATATTGGTTTGACAATTTGAAAAAAAATATGATTTAGTTATAAAAATGCTTTATTTTTCAAGAAATATATGAAAACCTTATTCAGCTGTCTTTAAAAAATTTCTAACTAAAACTAATGTAAGATATTTTCAATAATTGTATTTTAAAATGTTATTTGTGTGCATCTCTATATCTATGGCAAGTTGCTTAATTATTCGTTGATCTCTTTAGACATTTTCTAAATTGTGGTAATTTACATCATAGTTTAACCAAGATTAACTAAGTCAACCTCAATTAGGTTAATTTTTCCTTCCTTTTCTCATTAAGAGGGCTAAGCAAAAATATCTCATTATTTACGTTATGAATTTTAGTTCCGGCAACTATGTTTTCATAAAAAACTTAACACACCTGCTATATTGATAGAAATTCGTGATAAAAATATTATAGATCACTTTTAAAATGATGATTAAAAAATGACAAACATGGAGTTTCGCAACTGATCACTTATTTCAATCATCATTTTTAAAGCGATCAATCATCATTTTTAAAGTGATCAGTAGCAGAATTTTCATCATCATTTTAATGACAAACATGATATTCCGCAACAAAATGACATCTCCACTTCGTCAGACGTAGCGGGGGTTGCGAAAAAACCCAACAAAACGAGCCGAAGAGCTTCCTCTTGCGGCCGAGATATTCATTCGTTATCAGTTTTCCTCTCAGGGCCATTTCATTCGGGGAAAACGCGAGCGATAGTGCAAAAAAATTCTGCCTTACGTCCGGCGAAATCGGTTTGTTAGGCTGAGGAGCAAAGACAACCACAGAGGAACAGAGATACGACTAGAGAAGGACGATGCGTCGTCTTCCTCATTCAAGTTAGACAAAAGTTACTACATCATCAGATGTTACCATTACAGCTCCAAAGATTTTCACTATTATCCGTTATTAGGAACCCCTAACTTTCGCACTATTTGTTTTCGGGTGGTTTCGGGAAGTTTTCTAATGTTATCACTATTTATGTTCTGTTAAGTAAGTTGGTAAGCTCCCTCTCGATGATGCACCGCAAAATGATCTATTTTTCTTTCCTACAAACAAAGTCAAACTTCTTTGCGTCCATTACTTTCTATTTCTCAGGTTAGGTAGGCTCTTTTACATTCTCTACCTAGCAAAGCGAGATTTCTCTGCCTTTCTCTCATAAGTTTAAGTAACAAAATCGAAGGTGGACTTAGAAACAGAGGATAACTGTACCCGGAAGGAAATTATTTTGTGCTAAGGATGTGGTTATGGCTAAGCTAAAGAAGATGCAAGGATAAAAAGAATAGAGAAATTGCATGGCTGGATCTCGAATCCAAGTTTGCCACTTTCCGGGCAGATATTCCAACCACTTAACTACCATTCGAGTACCAATAGCAAGACAATGTTGAGAAAGTGGGAGACCTGGATTCTAGTCTCAGTCATGTTATTTTTCACCCCTGTTTAGCTTAGAGTTTTCAAAGCGCACATTTCTTCGTGCTAAATTAAATTTCATTTCCAACGTCCGATTCACATCGAAACTATCTTAGATTCCCCAAACCTGATATCTCACAAGGGCTAAAATAGTAAAAAAACAGTAAGTAACTGTAGAATAACTGACAAATTCTTCAAGAACCAAACAAGATTCGGTAGCATCATACATGTGCGACCATTTTCACTCTTTGTTTACAAGCAATTCACAAGAAAACATGACTCCTATAAAAAGTACAAAATCAGTTTCCGTTTGGCAAAAATTCATGAGCTTGTTTTTTCACATCCTTTTAACTCACAGTTGAGTAACTTAAGGGAACTTAGACCAACCAGATAAAATAATAAGGAAGCAAAGACATGTGAATGGACGAATGACAATAGTGCTGGCTAAGTTTTCATTAACAATTTGGAACTCATAGGACCGAAATTACGGAGCTGTTTTTTTTTTGAAGGACAGTTCCGGCGGAAGGAAACTTTGGTTCTCCATAAGTCACGTTTTTCGTGCAGTGACGACAATTCCGAAATGCGCAACATCAGGATGGGCGAGGGAGGAAGTTGCGGCCTCTATCGGCGATATAAATTTGCGGGAGTAACAGGGCCCAAAACAGAAATTATCAAGGAGAAGCAGGAAAACGAAAGGATAAACGATGCGGTCCGAGTTGAGAGTCGCCATGCCACATCCCATCGATGGTAATTTTATCATTCGAGGGTAAATGGATTGACTCTCAGGTTAATTCCCTGAAAACATGATAATCGCTAGGTGCATTTGATGAATGTGGCCTAGTCAGACCCTCTTAGTTTTTCACGGAAGTGATCAGCACAAAACACGGGTTTTTCCGCAAAATTGTTATCTCTCAGTGATACACGATTGCTGTGACGCATATTAGGCATTTGGTTGCATAGCGAAAGTTTCTTCTTCTACGCATATACAAAGAAAATATAGTTTCTTCTACTTCATATGATTATGACTTTTGTACCCAATCATATGTACATCTACAGTTTGATACTTCGATGGTTCGCGATAAGCTAGAAATTGGAATGTTTCATCGGGAATATACCGTATTTTTCGACGTATAAGACGCTCCGGAATATAAGATGCACCCAATTTTAAAGGAGGAAAATCTATAAAAAAAAGATTCTGAACCAAATACTATAGTAAAATATTTTATATCAACTGTATAAAGTTAACAGCAGTTTAAGAACAATTTTATGTCAACCATGTAACATATTAAGACCTATCTTTACTCTCATTAACAGTCAGTCCGCGGATTCTCATTCTGTTTCCGGTCGATCCGTTCGGATCGCTGAGGCAAACTGTCTATTCGTCGTATTAGACGCACCAACTTTCCGCCCCCCAGTTTTGGGAAAGAAAAAGTGCGTCTTATACGGCGAAAAATACGGTAAATATAAATGCTTTATCATAATCTACGCCTTCTCGACTAAAATTTTCATCATTATTCACAAAATGCAAGTTGAAAATATTGCTTTAGATCTCGCTCGTGGCTTCACGAAACACAAATTTTCAATTTTCAATAAGACGTGCAATAACGAAATTAATCACTTAAATTTTCCATGGCGTTCCTTATCTAAACTCAGTATATTATTCACGTGTAACAGATAATGTTTCCTAGAAAATTTTCCAAAGCTTTGAAATTTAGGACATCAATCAGGGCATTTTTCGCTATGTAAATATCATAAACATTAAAAATTATTACTGTGTAACAATCTAAGAAAAATATTATAAAGGTTGGACGAGAGCTCTAAATTTTAAATCAAAATTTCGTTCCTTTAATGCTTCCTGAAAACTAGACGCGATCAGTTGTCGTAATGCTCAGTTGTCGCGCGGTCAGTTGTCGGGCCGCGAAAAAATATACCCTTCACGCCGTATTTCGGCGTGATTTATGAACTTCCCTTATCCGTTACCTTCACTAGTTTTTGCAGATAAATGGATCTTTGAACCCCTAAATTTTAAGCTCTAAAATATCTGGCCGACATATGTATTAGAATAGTCGCATATCTTCGTCGCCTTGGAGTCGTTGGAGAAAGCAATCTCTACATTGTTTTAATTTTATTAATATGTTTAACCTGTACTTTGACCTTGATTGCTCCATATATTCTCATTAATACCGATTACAATTCTTTATTTTAGAGTATCTTGGTTGCATTAAAATTTTTTGTCGCGATTCTTAAGATAAAGAACGCATATACAGTGGGCCTTTTCTAATTTACAAATGCAACGCCTATGTTTCTAACCTCAAGTGTAAACATTTTATCTTTTCATCTTCAAGGTTTAAAGAAAACGGCAGTGGGTTGAAATTCTATTTGAATGCACGAATCAGAGTCAGTAATATTTATTTCAGTCTTATCGATTACACTACCATTGGAATTTTTCGATCAAAATATCAGGTCACTTTGATATCATGTATTACAATAAAAATATAATAGGATATATTTTAATGAAAAATTACGCTATCTTATTACTAATCTAATGGACCGCGAAAGCCTTAACAAATTTACACTAACTTACCATGCAAATGTATTACCATGTTCGCAGCCATCTGTTTATAAAACAGTACTCATACATGATTAAAAACTCGTATCTATAAAAAAGTCGGGTTAGAATCATATCACAATCGAGCGCAAGAAGATATTGTATTAGAGAGAATAAAATTTCCTCCGTATAGTTATCAAAGTATGAATCGGAAATAATTAATCATTGACTTGAAGAGAAAATATATGACCACCGTAGGCGCCATGTCTGAATTACTTCAAAGTTAGCGTAGAACTATTTAAGGTAATTTGATTTAACCTTACGGTTTCAAAATTGCTGATTTTACGGTCTGTATATTTTTATCTCTCATCAACATCATCATTAAATATACAATTCTATCCGACGGATGGAAGTATCAAGGATTGTTGGTCTACAAAATCAATTACCGTATTTCAATTACCCCAATCGGATATCTGAAGAGGAAATGCGTAGGCTTTTTCCGCAATCTTGAGGGCGGTGCCGGAGAACTCTAGAAGGAAATGAAATCGAATCTGTAAAAGGCCCATATCGACCGATCTGTCTGGCACTAATCTCATGTTCTCCCACGCAATTGTCACGTTGACGGCAGGAGAGCTAATGTTCCGTGAGTGTGTAACCGCTGTTTTCAAGCGTGACGGACACACAGTTTCCGTTACGCTCGTTTAGAATACCATACCTAGATTTCCGTCAAGGGTTACCATCGAGAAAGCTTGGCGCCTAGGGAAATCTCCTCCATCTGCTAGAAACGATCGGAGACATCTCAATTAAACATGTGGGATGGATAGATTTATATCAGCAGAGGTAGATAGTCGAAGAGGTACTTCATATGGATGAATTATATTTCAGGCTCCAATTGACTCTACTTACTAGAGTAAATGGTCCTCTAAAAATTAAATAATTATACATCTAACAAAATCCATATTGAGAAAACTTTTTTTACTTTTTTAACTTCTCTGTGGTCTAGTAAAAGTTTTCTCAATATGGATTTTGATATTATTAATAACTGCCACAAAGTTACGCCTGATTCCGTTTTGTTTAATTATATATGTAGTTGTGTGAATAACATTCTTGTAAAATTACATTTAAATGTACGATAAAGAGCTCCAATACAGTATTTCAATCAGGCGGCTCCGAGATAGCTAAGTGAACATCGCTTTCCGCTTTGGTGTTAGTAGGCCCAAGATCGATTCTTGGTGCGCAAATGGTAGAAGCTGTTGAAGGATTTAAAAATCAACAGCAGCAATATACCGATCGATAATTGCCTGTAAATAACATCGTAGATTGATAATTAGCTTAATTAATTCTCACTTGTTACTTAGATTATAGCATAACAAGGTAAGAAAATAACGAGCCCAATTTTTTGCCCGAGAATAAAATCTTCTAAAGACAAACAGAAGTGCAAAATTCTCTCATTGATATCAGAATTCTTCATCTTGAAATAAGATCTCAAATATTTACCATGAAATAGAAAATTTCTACATAAGAAACAGATAAATTTCGTTATTTTGGGAAGCTTTGGACTGCTACTCTTTCCTGCAGACGGAAACTAATTTATAATTCATTTGATTTACGTATCCTTACTTAAGAAGTATTTTATTCCATTGTTGGTCAATACCGGTCAGTAATAATAAAAAACGCAGAAAAGAAGACTGTTAGAGTATATGTATTTTAATACTGTATCCCTTATTTCCCTTTTTTGTGAAACTCTCCCAGAAATATCTACTTCGAATAACAATAGTCGAATATAAGAAATACAATATCATTTACTTGTTCTCGATGTATGAAAAAGGCTAGGATTATTCGTTCCATAGTTTCCTATGGAAGCTATACTTTGAACAGAAATCAAGATAGTTCTATCTCAAAGGATTTACCCTCCAATAGCTAACTTTTTGCTCTTTATTTCTCTTCCATGGCTTTCCTCGCTCAAACGGTTTCATAAATTCGGTTTTCTCTGAGAGCCAACTTCCTCGCGCCCTCTCATGATTTCGGTAAGTTTGCGGCTCACCGACTTCCAAAGCAGAGCAATATACACACCAATGAGGTTTCCTGTCGGCATCGTGGATTTAGTGATCCCGAGCTCCTTTCCCTAAACGTTCTCCGATGTTATGTCTAAGCACGCACCACGGCACACCAGAGCTATAAGTCATTCGTCTCCCGTAAATCTTCCAATGCCTGCACACAACAGGTTGAGAAGAATCGGTTAATGTGGTGATATCTCCTGCACTAGCTTCGAAGCTATCCAGGTCTAAAAGTTTCTTGGTTTTGCGCCTGATTGGGATCCTCGGTCATTGAGATTACTAAAATTGAGTGCTCAATTTTCATTTTTTATGCATAAGAATTGCTGCTTTATTGTTATGATACTTATACTAAAATGAAATTTTTAAGGAAAAAAGGTGTTTGAGGTACAATTAATTGTAATTTATTCACGACATTAGTAAATAGTAACGTTGCTCCAAGTTTGACGCTGTATAAAATTTTGCCATTGAGCATGGGAGGTTCAAAAAATTGCAGGAAAAGGTCTATTGCTTCACAATGAAAAGTGGTAAAGCTTGATAACAGGAAATTTTTGAACGCCCCTCGTATTTGTGGAAGATAACGCTTATTGCTTACAAGTAAAATGTTTATTGTGGGGCCAAGAACAATCCACGTAGGATTAGTGAGGGAGTCAGCTACAAAAATATAAATACGACGATGAAAACAATACTAGAGTATAAACAAGAAGATTCCAATGAATTAACTAAAAAAAATCAAATTCATTTAGCTATTTAACTTGTCGACTTGAAGATCGATCCAAAGCATGAATGATGACGTTGGCTCTGAAATTATATACTGTAGAATCGATTTTTTTCTGTTTGGCGGAAGGTTTGTCTTATCCTAAGTGTTCAACCATATATTATGAAATATACTGTGCTATGTTATCGATCCTCATTTACATTCCATGGTTTTGTGAAAATACAATGACATCATCATGTTGACATACTTTTAGTATTCGAACTGATTAATGTACTTTTCATTATTCAGGATTGTGAAGGCAATAAATGGATTAACTATTAATGGATTTTTCACAGAATTGAATATATAAAAGCAATTCCTAATTCGTCATTTAAAGTATTGTTTCCATTTCAAATTTTCCCCTTATGAGTAAAGAAGCCAAGTTCGACGTAAAGAGAATATCGATCTTCACCTCTAAATTTCCCTTGCTCCATGCTTTAGTGAGTAACGTTCCCTTAGTGGAGCAGTCATTGTGTATTTGAGTGCAAGGATGCAATCTAGGTCAATGATTTCTGTGCTTAGAAGTTTTAGATGTTAACTGAAAATGTTCAACGCTTTATCGAACGAAAATGTTAACGGTATAGTTTTCATGTAGATTTAAAAATCAAACACATAAAGTACGGTTGTTTCAGTGGCGTTTTGCAACTTGGTTTAAACTTAATAATCCTTTCTAAAACTCGATTATTGTCTGTCGTTACGGTAATTTAATGTATCTGATTGGGAGTATACCTTTAAGAAATCGATGATAGGAATATTGGTTAAATCGGTTAAGCGTAATAATATTATTACCGAATTCTCGTAACATTTATTATGCTTGCTTGAAAATAAAGATATTAATTTTTAACGTTACAATAATAACTCTCTCTTCTAATATCATATAAAGACTTATTAATACTTTGAAATGTATATTTTGAATGAGATATTTTGTCCATGTTCCGTAAGCTTTTGTATTATAGTTAATTTCTGCTACCTATTAAAAATATTTACGAGATTATGATGTCAGCGTTATAAATTCAATTCTGAATTCAAAAACTAAATTGAAACTGAAAAAAATTGGATCTATTTACGAAAAATATTTCTCCATCTAAATTCAAGACATCAAGGACACTTGAATTTTATGTTTTATAAATAAGAAAATTACCACTTCGTTTAATTTTAAATCGCCGAATCGAATCTCGGAATCCTTATTTTTAAGAACTATGATAATTCTAAAAAGCGTACATCTCTCTGCACCACCTCTTTTCCCTCAATCTCGAATTCACCAATGACAAAAAAGAGTCACTCTAGCTAGATATTGATCTCTGTATGGATTTGGGTAGGTTAGGGACCTGGCTCCGACCTTTGAGTCTTTTTTTTTCGTGCTGGTACTTGTTTCGATCGAGGGCTGAATTTCGAAGAGAATTTCGGAAGTGCTCCCGAAAGAGTTGATGCCTCGTTAAAGCGGTCCTCTGCCAGCCATTGTTCCTTAGTTGACGTCGGAATACGGTTGCCGGGTAATTATTATGCAACCGCCATCCGGTTGCGTATGAAAGGGAATCGGATGGAATTAAAAAATAACCGGAAATGGAAATTAGAAAGGGGAAAACGGATGCGTCTTTGGAGGACGAAAACATGAGTAGCAGATATTCTGGAAAACACGCTTCATATTGAAATCTCCTTGAGTTCGAGAGGTTGTAGTGATGCTTTACCGCAGCTTCTCAAGGAAGGGAAGTTCCCTCCTTTATGGGACTGGTTGAGGTTGGAGGAAGAATCTAAGGTTACTGAGCAGCAAAATGTTATGCTATGTATATTATATTCCATTAATTAAATTATACTGTTTGTTTATTGCGAAATACCTCGGAGGCACTCCAAAGTTTTTCAACTTGATAAAGGTTACATTGCAGCAAAATGTAATATTCTGTGGATTCCTGTAAAATTATACTGTTTGTTTAGTGGAAAATATTACAAAGCACTCCGAGGTATTTTGATATGATAACGTTTCAAGGAAACGTAAATGTTATTTTCAGCATTGCCTAAAGAAGTAAATGTATAGAATGGATATTTCGGTATACGGGATCATATTAAATAAACTTTCAAAATTCCACAAAATAAATTGTTTGGAATTATGTTATTGTTTGTTTTGTGGAATTTTGAAAGTTTATTTAACATGATCCCAATTCCAGAGTTCCACCAAGTTAAGGCTTCTTCGATTGAATTTATTTCGGTATAATTTCACCAAGCTCTAATATTATGTATTGGTTGCTAATATCAACCATAATTTCGTGGATATCCAATGATAAAATAGGTAGGAGGGTATTCTTAATTTGTTCACCGTATTTTTTTAAATTTTAATTATCCTATTTTATGTTTAAATTATTATTCACTATAACTTTGAGCTTTTGTAGTCCCACAAATTCAAGTGAACAGCACGTTTGACCTTAGCGAAAGTGGTCCCGGGTGCGAAATCAGCACAGATATCGAAGCATTTAAAAAAATTATACTGCCCCTTGTTTTGTTATTGGAAACAATTTTGAGCAAAATTTTGTTTTAAAGGGTAAAATCTAAAATATTGCTTGAAGAATAGCCGATGAACGACACTTCGAACCAATAGAATTGGGACATAGATCGAAAAATTTCAAGAAACGCCATGATATACGTTATCCCAGATGTATATTCGATCTTATTTACAAATATTACTACCGGAAAACACATCGGTTGCTAAGTGATAGCGAAAAAGTGAAGGTCTCAGGAGACTAGGAAGAGTTTTCATGTAACAAACGTTATTTTGCCGCATCAGTAACCTTCGAAGTATTCTTCCTGTCTCCGAGGGCCATCTTCTAACCACTTCCTTGAGATGTGAAATTTTTCCAAAGTTAGTAATTTAATTCGCGGTTTTCATTAAAATATAGGTGGCGTATAGGAAAGATATCGCTGGCGTAGAAGAGTAGATCAATGTCTTGCGTCACATTTAGAAATAATTTTTTGGAACATAAATAAGTGTAATGGAATGTATTTCTGCCAGAAAAAAACCTCCCTAATTGGTTGAAAGTAATGAATATACCTCCCATCGAAGTTTTTAATGATTGAATCCCAAATTCATTTAGATATTGAAGATTAAATTGACTTAAATATTAGTAATTTGCTAAGATATAATAATAATAATAATAAATGGACTTTATTATTATTATTATTATATCTTAGCAAATTACTAATATTTAAGTCAATTTAATCTTCAATATGAATTATTTTACCGTAAAAGAATGTCATTGTTTTCGGTTATCATATTCTTTGGATGTTTTAAAAAATCAATGGCATCCATAGATTATATGAACTAAATAAAGTAGAGACTATTTTTGTCTTTTTATGTTATATACATTTCTTTTTAATCCTGCTTATTGCAGTAAAGATTTCTACGATCAACGTAATAGTTTGCTTTTCAATGAAAGCAGATGTGAGTGAATGAAGTTGATAAGCCAGCTTAGAAAGACAGGAGCATTCGCTTCGATCCAAGACCTTGACCCTTGTCCGCAGTGTTCCATATTCATACCCCAGCCTTCACCCGTCTGCTGTCAGGGGACGGAATAACGCATTATGAGGTATCGGTCAAGATGGCAAACTCCACGAGTAATTGCCATAAAAGCATTTTCAAATGGCAGTATACGTTGGTTAATGAAAAACGTGTTACCTTACATTCATCATGACTTTCAGGGTTAAAACTACAGAAAATGGCTTGAATAATCTGATGATTATAAGACAAAATTCAAATATGTTTCCGGACATTATTGTATTTCTGATCTTCTATCTATTTATTTATACTACAATTTAGTCCTCGGAAATACAATCACATTATTGCCGGAGCGTATCCAACAGTCCCCTTGAAGAAGGACACGAGGATAAAGCATTTGAGAATGGTCAATTATTGGTGCATTTAAGAATATTTAATCGTATTATAATCTCTGGCTGATTTTCCTTTGAAATCAAGATATCGCGCAGATGATATGCCTTGCACTTATATCTAATCGTATAAGAAATTTTATCACCTTAAAACGAAAGATAAATGGAATGATCATCCTCTTTATTTTTAATTGGAAGCTTCTATCCCAACTGTTCTAAATTGAATACGTCACTGGTTATCGAAAACGATTAAAACAATTTTACCGTTGCGCTGTAATGAATCACTGATTCGGAAGTATTTTACGCATTATGTGAATGCTCTTAACGTGATAATTCATTATCACTTACAGTTAAATTAGAACATTGAACGACATTACAACATTAATCCATACGCCGGGTAATGTGGGATTTCTCTTCATTCCAACAAGGACAGCCTTTTAAATTTAATAACTGACCTCAATCTAATCTAATCAAATTACCTTACCCAATTTCCTTCTTATCTCTTTGGTTTAATCAGTTGAGCCATTTCCAAAATGCCTAAATGGAAGAGTAATGTGAATAATTCTACTGTAGGAAAGTACTACTGCAAATTCGCAACCGTTAACTAAGTTTAATAAATTGATATTTTTATAAATATGCTACCACTTTCCTCTTATTCACCAAATGCACCGACCTTCCAGCGGATGACTTTTGCAACAGTTCTTTTTCCGTAGCGGAAATCCTCTCTGAGATAAAGAGATTTCATTCCATTTTCATCTATTAATTTTAAGCGGCGAAGTCTCCACGTTCTTCCCCTTGCCTTGATTCAGTTTCGCCAAACTATTTTTTAACGGTACGGTAAAAAAATTTTATTAGATGTGAATAAGCAAAAACAATCCAAAACTTGCGCTCGTGATACCGATTTAATTAATAGAGACCTGTTCTATACGTTACATTTTTGAACATGTTTAAATTTATCAAATATGATATGTTATTACCAAAAAATATATGGGTAATAAACTCAAGGTTTTCGTTAATGTATTCAAGTAAATAACTCTTGCACAAATTGATTTTCTTCTCATAAGTCTTATCAATTTCGTAAATATTTAATGGCCTGTCTTTCAGAAACCAGACGGCAAATACTATTTCTACCTTTGTAATACAATGAGGAATATGATTAATATGTTCTATCCTCACTTGGTGGAATTCAGTATAAACCATCGTAATCAAACACTTAGTAACTTCCACAATTTTATTTCAAACGACCGGTTTCGTCAACGAGTTGACATCTTCAGGTTGACATCACCTGAAGATGTCAACTCGTTGACGAAACCGGTCGTTTGAAATAAAATTGTGGAAGTTACTAAGTGTTTGATTACGATGGTTTACAATGAGGAATGATAGAACGTGTAGCCAGTACGTTAAAACAGGGCACTCGAACATTGCTCATATTATTAAGTATCGATATATAGTATGAGTTTGTTGCGAATGCGTCATAACGGTTCTTATGATCCTTTAATGGCTTCTGAACCATCTGCTAGGACCTTGGCGTAATCATTATGTACTTCTTTTCGAGATAAATGTGTGAGATTGGATGTAAGCGACATGAAAGGTATCCGCCGAAAATGCTTGTGTACCTTTCTCTCTTATCTTCGAAAATCACCGCCGATAAATTGAAAATCATTACATGTACTTAAAGATTATTACCGATTTAATAGAACTATAGGTCTGAAAATATCGTATCTTATCACAGGTGAAAATATTGAAATCATTCGTAATCATTAGAAGAATCATTTAAGAGATGTAATGAGCAAGGCGTGCCAGATCAACGAGCCCTAAAGATAAATTGAAATTTGACCGAAAATATTTTCAGAATTTCGGGGAATCTTATTCCAATGAATATAATTAGTAAGATAAATTACTAGGTATCAATTAAAATTTCTTTGTCTTTAATAAGTAAGTAAGTTTACCACAGTTGTAATGTTTATAGGCAGTTATTTATTTATTGGAAAGTATTTTTGATATCACAACTAACTTTCTGCGGGTCTACGCCTGAATCGCTCGAAATAGAGATTTCAGTTAAAAAAGTTTTTGATGAATATTAAGAAGCTCATTAAGAGTTGCTTTAAAGATTTATTGATCTCTTGTTTAACAGAATCTTATCTCCCACTAAAATATTTCACTGTTCTTTCACTTCAAGACATTTTAGAAGGGAGCGGATCAATAGATAACTTTTTGAGATTTACGATTTATGGTGATTAATCATGATTTTCTTCAAGGGATTTGACTTCTGCGTAAATTATACTTTGATAATTCTATATAGAAGTGAACTTAGTGTGGTGGTATGGAACTATTTCTCCAAAGGTGGGTTTATTGAAAAAGGTATGTTAACAAATAAATTATTCGATAACGTTTGATGGTAATATCATAAACATCCATCTCCTGATTCTGTTCTTGAATCAAGACAATTTCAAAGAAAATTTTTATATTAATCGGAATTGGTTGAAATTATACCTCAAAATCATCTTCAGGTTTCTACAATTTTTTTGAACCCAAGAATTCCCATCGTTTGCGTTCCTTTTCACTTTAATTTGTCGTGTTTAAATTCCAAAATTTTACAGCAGTACCATATAAATGTAAGATGAAAGTTGCTATCTTTACACAAAGGGAATTTTTCCATTCATTTCCATCAGTTAATTTTCCCTGAGTGAGTGCGAACTCCTTCACTCTGTGAGAGAAAGCGTAGACTCTGAATAGTTTCATCTTCATAGAGGAGCGTGGGTGAGGCTCAGGGCGTGGTCAATTCGTCGTTAGAGGAAAAAATAAAAGAAGGGAAAGAGGTTATTGGGGATTCGCCTCACGACATGGAACAGCGGCGGCGGCATTGTTTGCGTTGGAATAAGGCGCCCATTTAACTTCAGCCTTCCACAACCCCCACCGAGATGCAGTGCGGGCTGCCTGTTCATCTAATGCGGCATAGATGGACATTATTGATGTACTGTTGCTCTATTAGGAGTGATTATTTACGCATCCACCACCTTCGTACTTAACAATTTTTACGAGCTGCGCAAGGTTAATTTGTTTTCTTATAGTTTCGACTCCTTACCCGCGCGAAACTGCTTAGTAAATTATCTTAGCATCTGCAAAATTTTGGTAAAACGTCCATGTAGAGAAGTAACGATGAAGAATGATAATGCTATTTTATTTGCTTATATTATTTACCATTTACCTCCTCATTCGGTATAGACCAAAAGTAGAGATCATTTAGTATTCAAAACGTCTGCCAGAGGATTTATCTAAGCAAGATATTTTTGAAATCTTTTCGTAACGGAATAATAGATAGAATTCGTCAAATTTGCGTTTTTTTACCAATTTTAAGTTTGTAAGTTTTAATTTAAAAAAATCTAATTCTTTAAAAGGTTTTGAAATGATATATTTAATACATTTTCTGTCTAAGAAAAGTCTCTGAAGACTTTAGTAACGATGAAAACTATTAGGTGATTAGAAAATTTTTCTTCTTAAAATAATAAATGAAATATAGGTAATAAGAATTCATGCGCTGAATTCATTCTCTGGCAGGTGTCTTTGAATCCTAAATTCATCAATCTTCTACGAATTTTGCAGTTTAACTATTGAGGAATCTGAAAAATATAAAGCGTGCGTTTACCTTTTTCATTAATTCTAATTATTCACAGCTTTATGGGAGTGGATGATAGATCGAGATAACCTGATTGGAGAATTAAGAAACTACTGAGTTGATTTAAAAAAGAATGAAAAATCATTCTGAAATTCACGTCGATGTTTGAGTTGAAGGTTTTCAGTAGATAAATGATTCTCTCCGCGTATGTTCTGGAATATCTGGGTGAATTGGTGCCCTGATATCGGGGTTTGTTTTGGTGTCACCTCCTGTCAAAAGTTACTAATAGGGTCCCTTGCAATAACCTGGTCTTTGGTCATTATATCCCTTTGGTAGGTTCCTCGTATTTCGCCCAGCCACCTCTAGGCTGTGAATAACAGTGTCTGCGTTGCGTGCGGAATTCCCTTGAGGGACAGTTCGTGCGAAACTGTGCAATGAAAACGGAGCACGCCTCTGTTTGTGTTGAGGCCCTTCGGCAGCTCTTTAAGTTCCACATCGCGACCGATCCAACATCAATATCGCTAATTGATGCCTGCGAAGGTCATGACCCCGCAAGGGCACATGACTTCTCAGCGTCACCCTTCGTCTCTAGAAGATCATCTGCGAGATTGCCATCGTCGCCTCTACGAGTCCCCAAACACCGCTGTCACTCTTTTCTGTTGACAGCTTCAGTAACAGATTCTGATGCTAACACACTCTGCTAAAACTTATGTAGAATATTTGATCTGGAAAAAGAAGTCTTTTACTTTATTGCACTCTCTCTCAATGTGACAACTAGAAAATGTATTGTGCATCTAAGGTTTTTTTTTCGTATTTCATTAATTAATTTATACTTTTTCCCAAAAATATTATCTTTTTTTAATGAAATATAATTATACTTCTATATTATTTTCTAGTATGTATCGTTTTTAATTTCTCAATCCTAATTTTCTATTTATAGCATTCTTTGACCTCTGAATATTTTTCTAGTCTTCATCATTCTTCCGGTTATTTTACACTTACTTATTCTTGTTACGTAACTAATTATTACAATACCATAGCAGTGGAAAGTTTTTTTGTGAGGCTAATGAGGTGTGATAACTTGAATTTGAATAAGTATAGTACTAATATCAATTCTTCATGAAGAGGCATCAATTTAATACTCACTCCCCATGTAGCTGGTAAATTTCCAGCAACTCTATCAGTTAGGGAAGATAATAGAAAGATCAACTAAGAGGCAAACAATATAAGAAAACCACTAACCATCGGCTGACTTACTACCCTAAAGTATTTTTCCTTATGACAATGAACAGCCATAAATGAACTTTTGCCCTGAAGCATCTGAAAATTTATCTATCTTCCCTCTTATTATTTTATGTCATAATATTCTTTTTTCCTTACTTAAGGTTGGGATGGAGCTTATCAGTTTAGGGTAATAGGAAGGATTTAGTTTATTAAAAGTGTTCCATTAATTTATGTAAATTTATCACGATAACTTGCTTAAATATTCGAATTTCTAACAAAGATGATTTTTAATTTGCATAGTGGAAGGTTTTGTGATCTTTAAATATAAGCCATCAATTGATATCTAATGCTACAATCCTCCACAGAGTATAACAGTTAGCTCAACCTTAAAAATCCGCGAAAGATATTCGTTAGCACTATGAAATACATTATTTTAGAAATTTCTATGAAAAGAAAATTTTCTATGAAATAAAAGAAGAGGAACACACTTTCTGTAACTTCTTTTTTTCACAATATTTAGGGAGCATGTGAAATATTTTTATTTCGATCTCTACCAGCAAAATGTTCATATGTAATATTTACTTTTAAATGCCGATTTTGTAAACGCAATGAACAGCTTAATCTTCGATTTGTAGGTTCCTAAGATGACAATAAAAGCCACGTAAAACTGGTTTTGATGAACGGAGTATGCATTCTGTGGTATACCGTATGTTTCGTTTTATGGGAATCCGTTGAAAACCCCCGTAAATTCTATCGTAAAACGTATGTTTAAATGCTCTTCGGAAGGAATTACTGTAGTTTATTGTGGAACTCAGACATCGGATATGTCGTAAAAATCATTGAACGAAATTGGGTATACAACATCCGCAATCGTAAACTTCTAAAAGGATGAAAATGGTAAAGCAAACATTTATCAACTTCCGAAAGCTATAGTTTTTGAAACCTGTGAATATGTAACGTATTATAAAAATGCGTACCAGCAAAGATTTTCATGTAAAGGTTTGTCTATGTCTATGTAAGAACCCTGCAAGCCGTCTTTCGGCGTACGGCAGGGGGTGCAAGCACCTTGACTCTATTTTCCTAAACGGTTGCTTTCGCGTATACTTCGCGGAAAAAATTAATTTTTGAAACGATTCGTTCTAGCATCTATTTACCTAATATTTCTGGCAGTATCAGAACGTCCCATATAACAGGGGGGGTCGCATTATATCGGTTACATAATCTGAAAACGTAATTTCTCTGAACTTATTTAATAAATTTATCCGTTGAATTTTTCTTCTATCTTCTAATGATTCCCATCCCGCTTCCTGTAACATCTGAGTGACACTCGCTGTTTTATCGTAGCAATTCTTTACAAATCGTATCGCCTTTCGCTGTACTTTTTCTAAATCCCGAATATTATATTTCTCGGAGGGGTCCCATACACTACATGCATACTCATGGTGAGGCCTAACTAACGCTAAGTAACATCGCTCGCGAACTTTTTCTTCGCTCCTACCGACTATTCTTTTGACGAAGCCGAGTTTTTTAAGTGCTTTTTCACATATATTTCGGATATGGGTACTCCATGATAGATTATTCGTGAGAGTTACTCCAAGATACTTAACCGATTCTACTGTCATTAGGTTTACTCCTCGGAGGCTATAAGAACAATCATTTATTATAGATTTACTTTCGAAGAAGTTAACTACCGAGCACTTTTCTACATTAAGCTCTAATTGCCAATCATCGCGCCAGTTCATAATTCTATCTAAGTCGTTCGAAAGGGTTAATCTATCCTCTGAACTAACTATTTCCCTGTAAATGACTGTGTCGTCTGCGAATAGAATAGAAAGGTAGAGATGCAGGGAAAATACGGGTTAAATTTGGCAACTTGTGCTAACAAATATTGCGATTTCTAGTCTTTCTTTTTTATACCATTATCTCATTCCTACTATCCTGTGAGATATGGCGACGTGAGGAGATTTTTACTCTGAAAAAATTCGTAGTATCGCTTCAAATTCTAGGAAACTCGAGAAATATCTCATATCAGCATCCTCTTGGAGAATTCTGAGGATGTCTCGCAGCTGTGAAAACAGTTCTTGATCGTTATTTGATTGTAACTCCCAGCAAGAAGGGAGGGGAGTCCGAACATAGAGAAACTATTCCGTAGTTTCCGAAATGAAAAGAAACAATAAAAACAACAGATGTTAGATTCCTCTCAAGCATCACCAGCTGTCTCATTCTTATTTCCTTTTTTGATGTATTGTCAGTTGCGAAATTCATTGAGACAATTCTCACATTCAGCTTCTAAAAATATTTCTTACTCACAGATTTAGAAAGCATTTATTAATGACAAATTCAACCACTTCGGCTTTCACTCGGTGGAACTTCATCTTAGACGCATAAGATAAGAATAAAGTACGACTGTTAATAAAATTTTAAAAATAAAAGTAAAAAATTGTAAAGATTAAAAAATAAACCTACTTAAATTTGTGTAATAGTGTTAGAGTTAATTTTTGATCTTGTGTATTTATTTATCCTTATGCAAATTTCACAAGTACCACTTTAAATTATATATTTACTCAAAGCCAACTTTGGATGGATATAAATGACGATAATAATATTATTTCTTGAATTTGACGATGTTGTGAAACGATTTCTTTTAGTTCTCGGATGATAAGTTTCGCTGAATTAACTCCCGAAAAATATTAATTTTACAATTGTTTCATTCATGTTCACAATAAAGGCAGCAAATGCACTTTCTGCATGTGGGTGGTCTATAATATAAGCCTCCGCTTACCCAGCAATATTTATTTTACGAATAGCTTCGAATTTACGTAAGAGTATTGGTAAATTCAAATGAATATCGCTAAATTCTAAACTAGGATTTTCTTATTATATTCGTTATTTTCCCTCTGGAAGAAACAGACAATTATTTTTTAATTTTAAAATGATATCCAAAGTATTCCTATGTGATTGGCAATGTCATTTTTCATTAAATTAGCATAAGTGGTCAAATATTTGCTGCTTCTGGCTAGCTGCTCTTTGCGATTATCTGACTCTGGAGAGAGAAAGGAGGCAGGATTAATTGAAGTAATTTCCCATACGATGATTACCAAGAATAACGAAGTTCATTTTTCTCGAGTCAGTTGTACGGAAAGAGATGAAAGGTCATCTAGTTGAAAGGTCTCTCAGGCAGCTGTGACTGGAAACGTGATCATTAGCGCAATGTTTGAAATGCAAAAAAATGAAGAACGCGGCCAAGTGAATGAGAAATGAAGGATTTTACTGCATTAAAGTACTGCAGAGCTAAAGAAATCGTAATGTTTACTATTTTTTCCGAAGTAACGGCACTCGAATCTCTCCTCACACAGAAATACTCATTAAATCATTAAACGCAAAAATTGATGTAGAGCTTTATTCGCCATCCAATCATGTAATCACTTGTTTGACACTCTCTTTCTTTTCTGAAACCTTTAAAGTTTCCTCTACATGATTATGTAAGATCGTGTTCTTCTCGAGAAATCACAAACTCAAGTTTAATAAAAAGTGAACTGATTTAATTTGATTGGTTGAACTTTAATTTCACCGATAATTTAATATTGATTCCTATGCTGATCTCCTTTGATGTATTCTAAACAACAATTAATATAATCAGAGCTATATGTGAGCTATTCACCATTGATGACATGGTGGAAAAATTGAATAAGACATACGGTATGATCTAGGTATTTATTTAGCATACATTTTTCCATTTTTACTGTAAATTTTACATTGAAATAGTTTTTAAAACTCCAGGATATAGCAATTTGAGTTGAAAAGGTAAGGAAAGAATAGGCTTTATGAATATAACAATGTGTTATTGACACTAAGGTGGAAAAGTCTGTTAAAAATTATCATAAGATAATTTATAAATTATACAAATCTTAATAATTACTATTTTCTAATGATAATAACAACCCAGCGCTTTCTCTCGAAATATTCTTAATCTCTGCAAGTATAGTGGAAAATTGTATAAAGAATTCTCATGACGTATTTAATTCGAAGCGGATAAATGTCTCGGTGTACGATAAGATTTTATCGGTTCTAACCGACAGTAGACTCCCTTGAAGTCATCTTTTGTGCAGCTCTCTTCAAATATGCTCTCTTTAATCATGGTTGTCCTTCATCACATAAAGCTATTTTTTCCCTTCCCGTTCAGGAACAAAAACTAGACAACTGTAGATTGCGTAAGTCGCATACATTACTCTGAAACATCATCAGGAAACTTATTCATCGTCAAGTTGATACGTAGAGTCTCGAAGATTAAAAAAAGCGGACATTTTTAGACCTTTAACGAATGCGTCAGAAAAATACACCAGACTGTAATACTCAATTTCAAACATTTTTTTATGGATTAAAATTGGTAATGAGGTGAATTTATTTCTTAAAATACTCCGAGAAAACATTGTTTTATTATCAAGGAATATAATATCCGTTTTTGCAGGTGCTCTACATGTATAAAAATATCATTTAAGAATAAGAAATAACTCATGCTATTGTAGTTCATTACTTCATACTAATTTATCGACTACCTAACAAAAAATGGATTTCTTTTTTCTTTCGGCTAGACTTTAACATGTACAGGATAAAATATATGATACCTTTTTTCCCGTATTTGTCCCTTGTTAAAGAAGGTGTGTTATTCCGCCATGTATTGTGAGGCTGTTGACAAGTTGTCAATTCTGGTTTTGTTCAAATTTATGCCAGTTAATAAAAGATTTTAAGGAATTTACTTATCTATTACGTACGGTGATATTCTTTATGCTGCGATCTTCTACTTCTGTCATTAATAGAATATACAAAGCATCTTTTACGCTAGCATAGTTACTCCGAATTCTTCAGTAAAACGAATTTCAAAAAAAAAATTTAAAATGCGTAGTTTTGAAGTTTTTGATCGATTAACTTCAAGTCATTGAAAACGGAAATTTAACCGGTTATCTCTTTGTCGAATGTTATAAATCGTTGATCGTATTAGGCCGAAATTATATTTTTTACTGCTTAGGATTATACTTAATTTTTTCTTCACGGCTGTCACAAATAGAGATATTTGAGTAAGATAGAATGTCGAAAATGTCTTAATTGATAAAAATTTATCGCTATTCATTTTGCACGTAATTTATGATTCTTATGAAATTATTAATTACTTACATATTATAATTTGTCTTTCTCTCAGTTCGTTTTGTATGTGAGTTTTAGTGGTGGGAGCAATAATTTGCAATAAGTTCCCGTCGATTCCATCAATTATCGACGAAACACATCTATTAAAAATGTATTTCAATCGACTTATAACTTACGTATATGAGAGCCGTAAAAAGTGGACCGGAAAGTTTTCTCACGTTTCAAGAGTTTAGATCGAACGAGGCATCACAACGAATCGCCTTAAATTTCATTTTTATGTATCAAAGGAGTGCCGGAAATAAAACATCTTGCAATCGTATCTTACGGAGAATTTTCGCGAAAATCTTCGGTAGGAGAGCGTGCCGTATATTTGGGTCAGCCTCTTCCGAATTCATCGAATCTCTTTGATTCCTCATCCAGATTCAAACTGCGTTCAAACGTCCGCCTCGGCTTCGGCACAAAAAGTGCAAGACCGAAGGGTGAAATCGACCCATGGCCTAGCGGCAAATCCTCAACTCCCCACCAACAACCTCAATTGGGATAAACCGTAATGCAGAAAGCGGTGCTTTCCTGTAATTCACGCGTCTGCAAACGTGATTCTCAAATGTAATTAAGGAGACTACGTGGTCTAATCCATGCGCGGGTTTGGCCTTTCATTCACGTTCACAGCTCTTAATAATCCCTCCACGGGGAAGATTGTGCGTAAAGTAAGGGTGATTATTTCCAGCCCTGATTGGGTGTGGTTTGGGCTGTTTATCGAGGTTTACTCTACAGATTTGGTAAAGAGGGTATTGACATGGTGGAATAAAGATATACGCCCGCAATCATAAAGCTTTCGTACACCTCTATATTGTAATTTATCCCTGGTTGCGGTGATTTGCTCGCTTTTGGATTTCAATGTAAGCCATCAATCCAGGGATAAGAATGCCTTCAGTGTCCCTTTAAATAAAGGAAATCTCCCAATTAAATGAGCGGTGTTCAACTACTCTTCCATTAATCTCGAGATTCATTCATTCTTGAACCTGCAGAATTTTATTTTTAAACAAAGAATTTGATTTGCCTTTTTACTGCTTAGAAGAAAATCATGAGGATACCTTCTACCTCGTTAAATATATTGGAAAATCGTTCTAAATTTTCGTTTCGAGTTCTTTATTGCGAATATACAAATATTCGTAAGTGTTCTATTATTCGGTAGGTTCTTGTACCTTAATATTCCATTTTATTTGTACTTTCTTCCTTGGTAAATTATCCTACCACTTGTCTTCAATCATAATTATAAAAAATATTAAAATCACAGATCGTGTGTTTTAAGGAATTTATATGCGAACAAATATTACCGATTTTTCGAAAATATTTCGTCGTGATATAAAATAGTTCAAGTTGCAATTCTGATGATAAGCTTCTCTGAATTAATTTTGCCGAATGAATGTTTATTTCTTTGTTTCTTATGTTTTATTCCAGCAAATGCCCATAATAGAGAATGGTATTCACTCTGCATCGCTATTAATCACTTACTTTTTAAAATTTCTATCTCTTCCATTCATCTCTTTGATACATGTAGAAAAACCACTTTCTTTTTCATAAGAAAATAGGCCACATCTATAGGATTTTCGTAAAAGATTTAAGATCATCGTAATATATCTTAGATACACTCACAAATTTTTGTTACCTTAATTCAAAGAGTTTTTATATCCTCAGAAAAGGGTTTATGAGGTATACTGCATTTCAAACGTCTAACGAGATTCTTTTCCCTGGGAAAGATAGAGACTTTATACGTTTTACACCCTTTTCACAACTTTCTGGAATCATATCCCTAGGCCCTTCGTCTACTGCTTCATAAAACTCCGACTTAAACCGCCGAAAGGACCTTATTCTGCCCGAATCCTTCTCTCAAACCCTCTTACTTTCACTCTTCATCATACCCTGTGTCTGAAACCAAGAGCACGGCTGTAATTTTCTTCTCTTGTTCTTTTCAAATCTTTCCGATCCTAGCCTCCGTCTACTTTCATCTTCTCTCACAGATTTCTACAAAGTTATATCTTGCAGAGGTAAACAAATCTAAAAAAAATAATCAGAGAATAGTAGGCGAATGAATTAGAAGAATAGATTATTAAAATGGATAAGAATATATTTTGTATAATTTTGCTTAAATTTCATGCTTTCTGTGTAGGAATGACGTCGAATAAGCATATCTGAAATAAACATTATTTACGATAAAAAATTAGCAAATTCGATGGTTTTACGATTGTACTCAAAATTTTTGAGAGCGAAAAATTAGGTGCTAGTTTTAATTTAATTCATTTGAAGGTTAATCGGATTAGTACCCTGCCTTGTGACTTAATAAATATGTCTTGAATTTAAGTTTTGTTAATTAGAATTAATTTGACTTCATCCGCAATTTTGGTATTTCTAATAAAACTTTCAAGTTTATCGTTATTAGAATATTTCATGCATTAATTCATTTTGGTTGCTATTATGATCAGATTCATTAACCGTCAATCTATTCATAAATATGATAAATACTCCGTTTTATTTCTTTCAGAAATTAAATTTTTTCTGCCGTTCAAATTGATTTCTCATTTCCAAAACTACTTCTTCCGCAGCGTTCCTCGCGGTATCATGGCTGGAAAATTCCGCAGCACGTCCTTACATGTTTGAATAAATACTAATTTTTAATTTAACTCTCTGGTGCTTTAAGTTTTATAGTTTTATTCTCGACGAGAGTTAAAAAACAGTTTCCGGTAATTCCTTATATGCTCCTGCAGAACTTGACGAAGTATTGTAAGATGGAAAAAGTTTTGAAGAAATGTTCAGCCATCTGAGGAGGTGGAATGATTTTAGTGACTTATTTAGGTCGAGTGTTTTTTTTTTCATTGGAAGCATTCTAGAATTTTTTATTGCCAGCAGTGAAATGTCCCAATTTGTTTATTCTTGAATTAGTGTGCAGTTGAATATGCATAAATCACGTCAAACTATGAAAAATTAGGAAGAAAACAATGAATGCTTCATTATGCGCAGCGCTTTTCCTCTTAAAATTAGTTTTGGACCCTCTAAGGAAGGAAAATTCGTTCAATTCTTAGTGAATAATATAATATTGGCGCAGTGATTAGAAACAAAAAATATAGTCGACTTAATAAATTACCGAAAATTTCATTTAGTAAATATTTTAATCGTTTTCGCTATCATATCTTGATGAATAGAATTGTTTAATTTTTATAAATTGCGCTCAATGTTGTGAAATTGTTCTGGCCGGTTAGCCTAAATGATTAAGGCAGAAAGAGGAAGAACCTGGGTTCGATTTCCGGCCCCGACTGACTTTTTTCACGTCCGTTTTTCCTGGGTGCAAAGAACCTTTAATCTTTTTCCTGTAATTTAATTTGTGTTTTGGCACAGATTAGAAATACGGATCTATAATTTACTATAATGTCAGTTTTGTTCACTGTTGCGATAATATTAAATCTACTAGAAGGAATGAATTATTGGGATTTTCTTTCGTCTTTCCTTATTGAAACATACAGATCCTGGATACCCATATGGTTCGCGTTCGGCTTTGTTGAAAGCGGTCCCAGGTTCAATTTCAAGTGGGAGCCCATGTGTGAAATGACCTAAGCCGTCGAAGCAATATTAACAATACTAATAATACTGATAAGCAAGCAGTTTGTCAATTGGTCCATGAATGGACTGCGATAAATTGCACGTTTTCTACTCGTAGTAGTTAGCTAGCTCAGAGTGGAAAGCGAAGGCATACATTATATGGCTCTCTCCTTGTCTTGCTTAGAGTGCTCCGTTCCCTCTCCATACCTTAAGCCATTGCTGAGGTTTGAGGTTCGAACTGACCTCCGGTCTGAATAGTTTACGTACACTACGATTAGCTATGCGCTTTGTGATAAGTCAATAGGCTAGAGATGTCTAACTGGGAAGAAATAAGATCACGACTGATTCGTCATTTCCTTAGCTGGTAATTTTTGTAACCTTTTACGTTAATATCTCGTCACATCGGAATCGTGGTGTGGTTGAACATCTTCTTTGGTTTTAAGTGTTACTCAGGATTTATCATGGCTGAATTGTCTTATAATAAATGACAATACTTTCCTCTCTTTACAAAAAATGTTGCTTGCCAAAAGTTTAATTTCTATTTTGGTTAACTTGAATTAATCATTCGCTGGTATCATCTATTGATGACATCTATTCGATGAAGTCATCTATTGAAAAGATCATTCACTGTAATTAATTAATGTGTGGCATCCGTAGCACAGAAGGAAAGAGACTGATAATTTACCTAGTATATTTTCTTTTTACTATACCCTTCTACAATGCAATGCCCGGCCGTATCTATTTTTAACCTCCGCATGCCTGTATTGTTCATTAAACCTCGTGACGCGCTACCCAATTAGCTACTTCGTATTTCTGAATGAATGATTATTATTCATTGAACAGTATTTATTATAATATTTTATATTGAAAATTTTGCATTTAAGAAGAAGATTTTCTTTTATCAATTGAATGAGGATTTATATAAAACATTAGTCTGTATTCTAAGATAGATGGCGACGCTTCTAGCTGACAACGAATCCATGGTCGATTTCAGGTGTCCGCATTAGTTTTATAGAAACCATTTCATTGGTGCATACTTAATTCATGTTGGAAGGAATCCGCCCCAGTCCAGAAAGATATATCGGCAGATATATCTTTCTATAAGATATCATTGGTAAGGTACTATAGGCAATTGGCAGAGAATTCAGTTGAATATGCTTTAATAATTGTCGTGGAAAAAAGTCATGACAAGATAAGAATATACGAATGGCTACCTAGAAAAATCTTTATCTCGTAAACATTCAAATTTTTTGGCATTGAATATTTCTACAATATAAATTAGGGAGAACCTAGCAAGGTAATTTAAGATTCCGAAGAACCTTAGTATAAAACCTTCGAAAATAAGTGTTAAAAAATCAGAATAAAATGAGAATGGCACCCTAGAATCACGCTGGTATTTTGAGGGTTAAACTTCTGAAGCTTTCGAATATCGCTTAACAAAAGGAACACTTTTACAATTTTGACGAAATGAGTGAAGAACTGAATATATAAGTGAAATCCAGGAATATGGTGCATAATTGCTTGAATTTGATAGCGAAATGGAGAAAATTCGCGGACAGAGGTAGCAATGTGATTTTCCTCTGAGGGTAGCTGTCCCTTTCCTATCGTTTAATGTATTAGCGCACTTGAGATTATTATGAAACGATTTTCTTGCTTCCGAAGTGTTTGGCATCGAGACGATCTTGGCAACTACAAAAAGCTCTCCCTCCAAAAATCGGAGCGCAAACAAGTATGATCGATCGCTCCTGTCGACCTCCAACATTATCTTCCTACACCAAAAGTGTGAAGGGTCTCTGAGATAAAATATTGAGGTAAATGTGCTCTCCAACAGGCAGGCTACATATTGGTGGAGTTGTTTCAATTTAGCCCCTACGCAAAGGGGAAGGATTCATGATGTCCTATCGACTCTTCCAATGTTTAGAGCATGATCCCAATAAGGATTGACCTTCGTTATATTCTAGTATTTTGGATATGAAGCCTATTTTTAATTCGTTGCAATTTTTTTATGATATTGTCATCCTTTAACTATGTGGTATTTTTCAAAGGTTTAAAAAGGAAGCTATTTAAGGCCAGATTCTTCAAAAATCTACTTCGGTTAAAATGTATAAATTATTATTTTTTTTAGATAGCGTTGCAATTTGGTGTAACCAGGTGGCAACGGTACAAAGGGGGAGGGCACAGAAAATTGCTATAATATGTCCGGCATTTGCCTAAAAACGGGAGGAAAACCCCTCCGAATCCTCCCGTGGGCAATACAGATCTTTTCAAGGTTACATTAAAACAATAGATAATTACATAAATATACATACAATTCAATATACATATAAAATTTGCCTTTAATTATACTTAATCCTAACTATGTCATATAGATAATTTATAAAGTAAATTAGAAGAAAGTCAGGAATTAGTAAAAAAAGTATGTAATAGAATAAAATAATTAATAAAATATTTAAAGGTAAGTTAGTAATAAAATATAATTGTAAGGAAAAGATGAACATGAAATTATACGTGCATACTTCTTATCTTACGTTTAAATATTTTCGAATTATATGGCATTGGAGTGAGAAGTCCTCCAGGTAATGCATTCCATTCCCTTATTCCACTATTTACGGATGAGAATTTGGCCAAATCTGTATTTTGCTCTCGTTCTTTAATTTTTAAACTATGGTCTCCGCGTCCCATGTATGTTGGAGTTTGAAACCTATTTAATTATTTTCATTTATTATTTCACCTTCGATAGATTTTAGAATAAATATTATGCACACAAATTAGTCAACACCGCAAATCACCGCGTAAGTTAAAAATATAAAAATCTAAAATCATGAAAATTACTAATGTGTATTATTAATTTTTGTCCATTGCTCCTGTTCATTTTGATGAGAAAACAAACTCGGAGGTGCTAGATATGGTTCGGGAAGGCTTTAATTGAAATAATTAAGTATCGACAGAAAAAATGGGTGGGTTAAATATTGAGAGGAGAGGCTCTGCTAAAGAATGTAATTGAAGGTAGAATTCAAGGACAATAAAGAGGAGAAAACAAAGACCAATGGTAATGAATCACTAACAAAAGATTGGGTAAACTGCCAGGCAGTGAAAGAGATACGGTTAGCAGGTATTTTTTTATGCACATCAACCTACCGATAGGTAGAACACTTGTCTATGTATATTTATTGCTCCTCTAATTATCCCTAACGTACATCTTAACTTCTAACGTAGATTAATGATTTTCTATAATGAAGAAAATACAGAAAATATATTAAATGAATGTAGATATGGAGATCTGAATTTCATAATGTATATAAGGACTAAAACTGAATCTTATCAAGGAGCAAAGTTTTTTCTTATTTCTCGGCTACCAAGTTGGAGCTGTTTTCATCATTTATTTAGGATGGTACCAATTTCATTGATCTATTTTTAAAGTATTTACTCTGAGAAGTTTTGCATGAAGAAGGTTCTCATTTAGAGTATTCGCATCCGTTAGTTCTATCGATTTTTCCTATCTCAGAACCGTCCTTAGAGCTAGCTTAAGTAGTTTGGAGTAAGAGGAACGAGACCCCGGGATTAAAGAAGGGTTTCCGCTGTGCAAATTACGCTTGCAAGTCTCTCGGAAGCAATGACGATTGCCTTTAGGACGAATACCATGCGTTGTCCTTATCATTCCTTACTTAATGCTTTTCATTAGGAGGAGCATTGTGTAAGGGTTGCATCCTTTCCCATCGTATAGAGCTTTCCCTTGAACACGCGACGCTCCAATCCCAAGAAGCTTTGCCGCGTTAAGGCTCTCATCGTTGCCTTTCTCAGAATCCAACGAGGATAGTCTACCGAGGAGTTGCTTTGCGTGTGACCTAAGGCACGTAAGGATCTTTCGAGGATATTGCTTTAGGCGTCTTTCAATAGTGTGCGCTTTAATTTTTTCCTGCAGATGATGATGTTTTTCAGATTAAATGCTCGTGGTTTCGGAGGCTGTGAAAACAAAATATAAACTTTTTTGGCAAAAAAATGGCCAATAAAGAGGCTTCATTCATGCTTTAATAAATAAATTTTGCGTTACATTCAGGATATTTTTTAGGATTAAATGTTCATGATTCCGAAAACAAAATCGAAATGTTATTGACAGCAAAATAAAAAATGGTCGTTTACGAGGCGTCATTCATGGTATAATAGCTTTGACGTTTTCGAGTGCATGTCTTTAGTATTGAATAGATTTTTCTTATCGATCTTTCCTATATCTAGGCCTTATCTTATACGTACTTGTATTAAGATAAGACCTAGTATACTTATGTTTATACTTTATTGCGTGTCTGGCGTTTCATTCTTACATGCATTTGAAATGTTTCATGTATGGTATATTGTTTAACTATTTATTATAATCTTCATCAATTAAGACAGTAAAATACATATAAGGAATTCTTTTCTAGAACATAAAGTAAGCACGTTTTGAAATTTGTAGTCCGATTTTACTCAGTGAACAGTTTTTCCATCGTAAAATCTTACGAACCCATGAGTTATAGCTACGAAGAAAATATCCTGATAATAGAACGGTATACAATATTGAATGTATATAATAATGTATCAAATGCTATTTTAATTATATATTTAAGTATTGTTGTAACTGAAAAGATAAAAACTATGAAGTTATCGGTTGAATTTTATAATGCAATCTTTCATGGCAATCATATTTTCATTGGGCGATTCAGTCTAATTGATTATTTGGCGAATAATCATTGTATGCAAATACAAAAACAACCATTCCCTGACCATAATTAGGGACCTCAGTGTTGCTAGGAAAGCATGCAAACCCCGCTAATCCACTCAATCAATCGACAAAGCATGCCAGATCTTCATTTACTGCCACCTTTGCTTAGCTATCTAGCGTCTCATCCTAGATTAAAATCTCTTGAAGAGTGCTGCTACTCCCACGAGATTATCAAATACGTCACGCTTCCGACATCTCATCGCTCTAATCTCACGCGGGAAGCCGTTTCACTACTAGAGCCAATCTAACCTTTCAACCATGAAAAAAGATATCCATCAAAAACTATTCCTTCCTCAACTTCCTCGTCGAGTTTCAGCAAACAGCCTCGCGAGTAATTTTAACTTTGATTACCGTAATTTCGGAAATGAAATAGTTACACTTTGCGGAATTTCGCTGACCTCGAAAGTTTTGGAGACATAAATAACCCAGCAATAGATACCGGTGAGGGCGTACATGTTTGTTTTAATCTCTTTTTCTCTGCACTTGTCACTCTATTTCTATGTAAAATGGCATCCTTACTTAATTTGAATTCCAAGATAAAAAATACTTTAAAAAGTAAGAAAATTGTTTGACATTACAGATATTGTTACATTGTAGATATATTTATACTTTCTTTTACTGTTTCCCAAGATCAAGCATCAAGATTTAGTTTGTAACGATATGTTGCCCTATGATTTAACACTGTCAAACTTTAACTTTGTCAAAACTGTAACGTAGTAACGTGACTATTAACATTTTAGCATTGTAATTAAATTGAAGAGCCTTTCATCATAAAAATAAATTAATGAGAAATAAACTGCTTCAGTTCTTAACTTTTATATTCTAATCTTATTGAATATGTGCCGAAATCTAAAATGAAGGCGCAACATCCTTAAGTTTCCTATTATTTCATTAGATAGAAAGAAAAATAACAATTTTGATAAATCGTACCGGATGGATCGACGTGCTTGTAGGTTTAATTTACTATATTTTCACAAGACTATTTACTCTTGTGAAAATATTTCACTTATAGATTTACTTATGTTCAAAGTGATCTAAAAAGTATGACCCATTATGCTAGTTGAATGCCTTCACGGAATCCCTTGGCTATTTTCGTATCAGTTAGAGAATAAACACTCAAGTGATATTGTTCAAATGATATTGAAGTTATTTTTGGTTTAAAAATCAAATAGTATTATCGCTAAAAATATTTGGATTATGTTAGATTAATGTATGTACTACATACTTACAAAGCATAATTGTCCCTTCTAATAGATGACACAATATATATTTAGGCAAAACTGAACGCGAACCATTACGGTATGGCCCTTTTCTAGTCAAATTAGTAGACTTTCTTGGACCTCAAGTGTAAAATAACACATTCCAGAAGAAACGATTTTCATTTTTCCGATTATAAAATACGTGAGCGATCCTCCCTCGACTGTTTCATTGAAACTTTCTTTCACGAGGTATTCAATCTTCTCCCTATCAACCCCCCGGCACATGTCACTTGTCAGCCTCCTCCTCATTATCATCGAACTTTTCGAAAGAATCACTCGGAAGAGAGCTTATATTGCAGACGAGAGATCGGTAATCTTCTCTAATGATTTCTCGCTCAAGAACTCGTCCATCAGAGAGACGAACCAGAAGGAAAGGAATTGATACTCGGTTTTCTAAGGCTATAAGTAGCACTGATATCATGATTATTGAGCTCGGAGTATGTTTTCAGGATACCTTGATAATAACGAGATTTATTATTGGAGAAAACTGACCGCTAAAGAAAGAGGTTCCCAGTCACCTGCCATCCTCTTTAAACGGTGAGGTGTATCTTGTCTTTTATCTCATCTTACCTCATTTAAAGCCTTCCAGTGTCTAATTTTACTAATTAAGGTTACTTTTAATTAGAGTTATTTCCTTTCTATACAAACTATTATATCCTTTAAATCTGAATATCCTCTTTTAAATTTCAGGGAAGAAGTATGAACAAGAAAACTTATACTACAATCTTATATTTAGTGTAACTTTTTTCTCCATAAAACGAGTCAATAGGCTATTCCGAAGATTTTACAGTCACTCTTTTAATCTATAAATGATCTTTTAGTGTAATAATTTGATCCAAGTATTTTATAATTTTCGGTTTCTTTTCCATTCTGCCCGTTTAGGTTTAGGTACAAGTACGTTTCTTAATCCAAATGATTTGCGGATATTCTTTAGGATAAATATTTTATGAATTCTATTAATTGTAATTCCATTCTGCTCATTTAGGTTTAGGTGTAAGTACTTTTCTTAATCCAAATGATTTGCGGTTATTCCTTGGGATAAATATTTTATGAATTCTATTAATTGTAATCGGGTTAAAAAAGAAAAAAAAATATTCCACATTTTCGTTGTTACTTACCATTTTCGAGCATACACTCTATCAATAATTTTGCAAGGAATGGTAAGTAGGAGCATGTTCCTCGATTTTCCCCCTATTTTCGCTCTGCTCTCAATATAATAAAACGGAAGTGATTTTCTACATTCGTCCTTAAAGCATCTTCTAAAAGAAACGTTTTTCTTTTACTTAATACCTGGCAGTTAAAGTAGAAGTGATCGTCAGTCATGACTTCCGAAATTTCTAAAACTTTTGATATTTACTAGGATGAAATGTAATGGTGTAATTACTACATGGCAATTCTACAAATGTTAATATTAATGTCTAAAACGATGTAAGTAAATTTTAAATAGTATTCTTTTTTCTTTGTTGATTCCCTACTACATTGGTTAATTACAAACGAGGGGTGCCTAACATCATTAACAATCTGATATTATTTACTTCTAAAAGTTTCCCTTGTCGAAACGCTTGACGTTTGTTTGTAACTCTAATTAGATATCCAACGCACACATCGACCGTGTAAACCTCGGTGGTCATGCATTAAGTGGACGGAGGATTTATCAACCATGGGAGAATGAGTAAGAAGCCGTAGGAGAGGCCGTGAGAGAGGTAATTTGTCAAAGAAAATTCATGAGACGCTGTTAAAAGTAGGGATTTCGTTAGCTTGAAAATTAATCTGATAACAAGGTTACAGGGGTTCTAGGAATGGATGGAACTGGGGATGGAGGACGAGATAAGAGAAAGTCTGAGAAAAGGAGAGAGTTAATGGAGGCAGTGCGGAACGGTTCCCCGAGGAATTTTGACCTAAGCATTTGCACGAGCCCTGGGAAGGGTCGGATCCAAAAATGTGCGAAGGATGCTTTCAAATCCCACGGGATGGCCCTGAATTGCTGCTTTATAAAGCGAGCTAACTAGAACGCGGTAATAGGAGTTGGCAGAACCTTTTTGGCTAAGGGAATCGTCAGGATTTCCATTAATAATTAAACGTACGTCGTTTCCAGGCCCAACAGAATACTTTCACGATGGGTCCATCGGATGTGCTCAAAGTTGACATCCTCCAATCACCCGCGAAGAAAAGATCATTCAGAAAATATGTTTTTCTACTACTCCGGATGTACTGGATCCAATCTATCGATAAAAATTTTGGAAAATTCTCCTCAAACCCTCCTAATTAATTTCTATCATTACTTGCATTTGTGACTGTAATTGTATGAAAGCAATTTTGCCAACTGGTGTGTATCTATCTGCAGATTTAACGTAGTAATAATAATAAGGCAAATCTTAGGATTAGTTTTACTAATAAAATTACAAAAAACGGTCGGATCATTGGATTTAAGATTTAAATTTTGAATAGAACATTTTTTTATTAAATATCAATGTTAACCTCGGTAGGTTTCGATTGTTTAGTTTTATGAAATCAGTCAATATGGAAGTTTCTTCAATGATAAAGTGGCCCTATCAGTTAGTTAGTAGAAGTATAACTTAATAATTCACCTTCGTGCTCTGATATATGTTTTTATAATTACTTATCTAATTTCTTTGTATGGTTGTTACGATTACGAAGAACATTTTTTTATATTTATTAAATAGTTATTTCATAAAGTGAGCTACATAATTTTAACTTTCAATCGTAAAATTAAGTAAAACATAGGAATATTCTCTTCAAGCGTATTTTGTATGGAATAATTAAATGTCACGACAAGCTTTCGATAAGATATAAAGTTCCTTTTTTGGCCTTTGAACGCACAATGCAAACTGAAGTTTTGAAAAAAGGGCTTACAATTTGACTCAAAACTGAATGGTGAAGTAGCATCCACACACACGAGTATTTTGTCGGTCTGTTGCTAATTTATTTAGTTCAGTTTATTTGTTGACATGTAACATTCGTAATAATTTCAGATGTTGCACTAAAGTGAATCAGATCTCTTGTCTCGTCAGATACAAAGAGTACAGTAGTAAAATACATTACTAATTACATATGCCAATGTCATATTATCTCTTCAATTCTCCAGAAAAACTACGGACATTCTCCTTAAACTTTTTCATCATTTCGACCGGCAAATTGTTAAAAATTTTTATTCCCATATACAAGGGGCAATTTTCATAAGACTTATTAGACCTGTGTATTGGACAATTTAAAAGATACTTATCCTTGGTATTATGGTAGTGGTTTGGGATATGTTTGGAAAATAATTGTAAAATTCTTGTGCGGGTATACGATCATTTCATATAAATATAAAGATGGCAAAGTTAAAATGCTATACTTTCTGAATTATATTCTTAAATCTTTCTGTTAAAGCTTCTATTTCTTTCTTTAAAGCTGTGTCATGTATAACTTTTAGGATTACATTTTCTATTTGTACCACTCATTCCCCCTAAAATATTTCCAATCAAAATAACTCATCAAGGTAAAATATAATAAGTTTATTATATTTATAAAATATCCTACAATCCAATCTTTTCTCATGCTGACCACAAGTGTCATGAATACAGTTTGGCATCAGTAATTATGACGCATGATCATGCATTGAAACCCCATTCGCAAATAGGTCTTATTGCATTTTCCTCCCTCATTTACCAATGAGGAGTCAACACCTTGCGGTATTACCCTAAGACTAGGAAATAGGGCAATTGCTCATTAAGACTCGTGTCTCCGTCTATCCGTTCTTCTATCCTTCCGATAACGAATATGCGAGACACTGCCATTAATTTCGGTCTCACGTAACACGCAACGCGTCAGATTCCCTCTGAAATATTCATCTCCGGCTCATTTTTTGCTCGATTTTTCGTCAGAGTCAAGATGTTCTCCCTTCTATTTGAAACAAGCAGATAGTATCAAGCATCCGTATTTATTGATCTAATTATCGGCATTTCCGTAGATCAAAAAAGGGAAATAAAAAATATTCAGTTAGGAAAAATGCTTTCGTTTCAACATTTTTAACGATTTAAATAGGATTTTATAAAGAAATAATTTTATTCAAATATTTTTAATTAAGTTTCTTGGACGTATATTGCTCATTGGCCATTATCTGCAGTTTGAAAATTCCATAACTTTCAAGCTAAAAATTTCCTTAAACTCGCGTTTCAAGTAAATCTGCCCTCGCACTAATTATCTATTTCTTTGAAAAAATTCAACCTAGTTTATCATATCCTTGTTGAAGTTTGAAAATAAAGATTCTGCAAAGAATTAGCCGTCGTTAGCCGTCAAAAACACCGTGCTGTCAGAATTTTTGAAAGGAAATCCACTTCTCAAGTAGTTAAAATGCAATCCAAATATTTAATTCTGGATGAAAATGATATGTCGTCATTCACATTAATCTATATAAGAGACTACCGGTTTCAAAGCTGCGATGTCATCATCAGGTCTGGGTGATGATGTATAAGCGATGATGACACCACAGTGCCGAAACCGGAAGTCTGTTAAAAAAATATTTGTGGAAAAGTACAGATCCTTTTCATTTAGAATGAATTTATTTGAATTTAACCACTTTTCACAATATCTCGGCGACCTCCGTGGATTTTTACAATCCGAATATTTGAAATTTTAATTTTCCCTCGGTTAGAGGATAATTCGATTAATCAATTCTTGAATTACGTGTAAATTAAGTTCGGTTGATTTGAAATTGCTTGTTTAATCGGTCAAAGAGTAATTGAGCATACAATTCCGTGGGAGTGATTACGATTTCGGATGAAGAATTAAAAATAAAACGAAGACATGGGACAATTTCAGAGGGATAATTTTCATCGGGAAGCATTCGGAAAACAAATACCAAAAACGAGAGTCAACATGGAGCGGAAATTTAAAAATAAAATATGTTTTCTATTCCATAAATTCAACGGTCATCTTGGCGCGTAGATTGAATTCGTTGGCAGTAATCTCGAAAAAAAAAGTTTAAATGAAATCCTAAAATGTGCTCTATTGAAATGCATTTAAAAGTAGAAGTTGCTTTATAACGTAGATGAAAGAGAGTTGTTATGATATAAATGATATCATTAAATAAGATATATTGAAAGGAAATGCATTTGAAAGTGGAATTTACTTTATAATGTAGAAGAAAGAGAGTCATTATGTTAGAGAATTTTATCTGTGGATTAATAGAACAATAGTCAATCCAGCAAATGATATGGTCGAATTTAGTAGGGTTAGATTGGTTGAGGATGAGGTTTCTGTTGATCATATTTATAACGCTACTTCATTAGTCATTTAAGATTGCCGGTATCTCTTTTCTGCTGACTAGTACTTAGTACAATAGTACCTAGTACACTATTAAGAAAGTCGACCAATATAATGATTATTAATATTATCTGTTTCTCCATAATATTATTATTACGTACATATATATTATTTGTTTGTCGTCTTGTTGACCGTAGACAAGCTATCCTATCGCCAATGTGACCGTCGGCTATCTATCTTTTGGCGTAATAGATAGCTGCCAAAATGTCACCTAACTAGAAATAGTGAATGGTTGGCCAAAGGCTTCCCGTAGCATCGATGACTAGGTATACCTATAATTTCCCAATACTGTTATGTGTTTCACAAATGAATAAGTTCTTAATGATAAAAGTTTTTCTACGCCAGTATCTTAAATTGAAAAACATCGTCGATAAATCACCCGCATCCGCGCCACGTTTCTCGCGAACAAATTCAGCGCAGAAGTCCAATTAAGGGTGTGCCACTCCTTCATTGAGTCAGGGACTTAGGAGGACGAATTTCGGGTTAACTTAGGCCCTACGCCATCAACGGAAATTAGACAATTATTTTGGGCGAGCGAGCTATTAAACAGTCGTCCATCGACGGTTGATGGAGAGGCGCATACGTGACGGGAGCCACTCGCTGGTGAGGATGTTCCTAGGAAAAGGGAGATATGGGTCATGGAGTCGTGAAAGAGGGTCTCGAGGGATGGAAATAGGGGGTTGTGAGGTAATAAAGAAGAGGGGTCTTTGGGGACGTAATTGAAGGAGGAAAAAGGACGTTGAAAGTTTTTTGATGGATTACTGGTGTCCGTAGCAGACTCATCAATGATTTTCATAGCGATGGAGAAGAGGTTTGTGATATAACTTTTTTCGTGTCTTTGGATTGATTCGACAGAGGAATTAAATTTGAAATGAATGAATAGAAAAGATGTATCAAACAAAGAATGTATACTAGACCCATCAAATATTTATGAATAAAGATGTATGACTCCGAAACAATTTTTGTTGTACTTTTGTATCTTATAGCAGAATGGGCAGGTTATTAAATAATGCTAATTTTAGCGTAAAGAAAGAAAATTTGAACACGGCTGTTAATGAATAAGAGGTTTTAAACCTCTAATAGCCGTCTTTGTCGGCGTTCCTCTTCTAATTCCCCGGTATTCAGAGAAAACAAGAAAGGAATACCGCACTTTAAAGAAACTCAAAAGTGCGGCATTCCTTTCCTGTTTTCTCCGGATATGAATAAGACGAGGAACGCCTACAAAGACGGCTATTGGAGATTTAAACCTCTAACTAAAGCTATTTTTAGTATCTTGAATTGGTTATTACATAACAACTTTGAATTTTTTATGCGTCGGTTGAGGAATTACTTAGGTACTATTATCCTCTTTTTTATAATACCATCTGTTTTCGTAACGCATGCTTTTTCAAGATTTGATTACTTATTATTTATACATGTCTATTTATATATTTATTTTAATTTTTACATTTACTATTGCTTCCAAGAAGATTGTACAATGTACACATTTATAACTTGACTATAAAATGTATATAATGTACATGTTATAGAGAGCTGCTGGGGTAGTGGAAGAGGGGGCTATATGTGCCTCACCTACCCCAGCATATAAATAAACAACAAGACAAGTCACTCATTAATCATATTGAATCTGCTACCAGCTATAAATGTAAGCGACCATCGTGGATGGTCGCATAAATTTCAATTCTGCTAACTTGGTATTTGTACATGTTAAAGGGGTGTTCCTCTCTTCAACAGGTCGGTCTCCTAGGAATTCCCGTGGCTGTTTTGGCTTCCGTAGGCCTTCCAAATGGATTACACGCTTGCCTCTTGGCGGTGTGCCTCCTCCTCGTCTTGTGCACCATATCCATCTTCTGCCTCGTGGCTGTGTCCGTGGACCGCTACTGGGCCATTCTGCATCCGATGGCGTATTCCAGGAATGTGCGCACTAAGACGGCAGTGGGTGAGTTATCGCAAGAATCCTCATTGTCTCTCTCCATTCTCAAAGTCGATTGTCTTGTATGTGAAACCAGTCAACTCCCCCGTCAAACATTACGAAACTGAAATCAACTTAATTTAAAAACATATCTATTATTCTAATCAATCGTTCTTTATGAGTCGTATAGTTACAATAATTAAATAGATACCTAACTTGGACTAGATAGTACATTTACATAAGGTGTTTATGTAAATTTAACCTTTCATCAGTCGCGCCTATTTTCATAACACGAACAGTCGCGCATTGTATTCCATACAACAGATCGTTTTTCGGCCAAAATTGTAAAATTAATTGAAGTAATTTTTATTTCTGAGTGCTAAACTTTAGGTAATAATATAATTTAAGAGGATAATTTAAGAAGATAATTTAAGAAATAAACAACTTTTAGTAAAATATATTATTATTCACCTTTATTTATTTACATGCGTTCAGAGAGTACCTAAAAAAGCTTGATGTCTATTAGTTCCGAAATTTAAATGCGTCTAATAAAGTTTAAGACGAAATAAGTGAAAAACTCCATATAAACGTTATAATATACAAAAATAGAGTTCACCAACGAAAACTTACTCAAGCCGTCGCGCGTTGTATGTGTTACAACAGTCGTCACTTCACAGATTTACTCGCTTTCGCAGTCGGTTTAAAACTAATAAGATGCATTTGACGACTTTACAAGTTAATGGTAAGTGCGATAAAAGAATAGACCTGGGCATGAGGTTCAAGGGAGCACCCAGGTAGGAACGAGACCCGAAAAACCGTCTGTGTTGTACGGAATACAACAGCGCGACTGACGGAAGCTGAATGGTTTTTGGTTAGTTAATGGTTAAGGAGTTAATGGTTTTGCATAGTTTTACCTCCATAGGGTTTAAAATTATTCTTTCAAATAATACATAATAAAGTAAACGTTATTTTTTTGTCGTTTTTTAACAAATTTCATTGAATCACTTGATTTTCAATAAGAAATTAGAGCTATTTTCAAGGAAAAAATCTTTCTCGTAGCGCCGACATGTATTTGTAATGCAGCGATTGGAATTATTTATAGTTAATTTCTAGATTAATTTTGTTTTTTAAATTTTCAAATCCGTTGTTCTGATATAAAAACCGTAGGCTTATTATACCATTCCGTATCGTACATTTTCTGTTGGAGAAATCAACTAGGTTAGTACTACTATACGAGTAATAAAATAGTAAGATATCATCCGGTATTCTTGATAAATTTCCGAAAAAAATCACTAATCCCTAAACTATATTAATTGGTGCATAGCTATTAATAATTCATATTTATTCAACTTTCATGAAATTATGCATTTTCCGATTAGTAGAGTCGCTTGCAAAATTATGATCTTGTCCGGTTGGCTGTAAAATCATTTAGGATACATTTTTAAAGGGTCCGCAACCAATATGGCAACTCTGTAAAAATTAGTCTGTAGTCTTTCTATTTACAAGTTTTAAAGCTTGGCTGTGCTTTAAATACATTAAATTATTTGAGATGATATCTGTTAAATTACCGTTATTTTGGTTATGAAGATGATTAACTCTCCATATTTTTTCTTTAATTAATACAACCAATGACTTAATGAGTTCAATTTCTTTGCCATTATACTTAAAATTTCCGCATCAAGTTTTTTACAAGACCATTAATTTTTCTTAGAGAGTGCAAGAGCTCTCATAGAATCTTCAGCTGTATGTATAGCAAGTTTTCCTTACCCAATCCCTCTAAGTGACGCTTAGTTCCTAACCTTCTGATAAAAAACGTTACATGGCTCATATAATTTTGTCAGTATTGCCTGTTTAGCTTATAAGATACCTTTACATATGTTTTCAGAGGTTTAAACACGGGCAAAATGTTGCGTAACGGGTAATTTCGTTATTTTAGGGCACCATGTTTTGTTTACGGTATCTCAAGCAACGCCGCCATATCCCTTAAAGAGGCGTGAACAGTCCATTCTCTCCGGAACAGTGCCATTAAAGCGATTCGTAACCTTCATCGCCAGCCGTTTAGAATCGGAGAATGGCTCGTAGAGTGCATTAGAATCCCATCTGAACTGCAATCAGAACGTTATCAAGCTCCGTAACAGCCTCCTTAAGGAGCGGAACGAGCTGCTTGAGTTATTCTTACGGCGTCTTCCTCATCTTCCGATTCGCATAGGTCTTGATTGTTTACAGAAGCCACCGAGATGTGGCGAATCACGAGGAGTCGTTGCATGTCTATTGTCGTCCAATGCCAATGAATCCTTGTACAGTTGGAGAATGGTCATCATTATAAAGGTCACTTCTATCTATCTAAACGCTGGATGGAAATTTGTGGCCATAGAATGACAGCTGTTTGAATATTTTACATAAATCAACATAATTACCACGTTATCACTATATGATTACGATTCTAATAGTTATTAAGTTAATTAATGCCAAAGATCACCTTATTAAGTCGTCAACATTATTATTATCATTATAATATTCTTAAATCTAATACACGCCATTTATTCGTTTTTAAAAGCTATAAAATTTGGGTCTGTCTTTGATTAACGATACATTGTATAAACGTAAATCAGTTATTTTCCCCTTAAATGAATTCCAAAACTTGGGTGTGCAGATAAATAAAAGATGCTTGGTGAGGATCTATATTTATAATAATGCAACATTGGAGGACAATATTTTATTGACATATTATCGCATAATTTTTGCCTATTATTACTTTAGTACTTGATTGTTTTAAATTTAATTGAAACGGAGTACGCAGAATCCCAGTTGAGTTATACAAACAAGGTCATCCTAACTTCGCTTCTAATGTGTACTACAACTACTACACTTTAATTGCGTTTTCAAAGTCATTTTATATTTCAGAATACTATTTAATCTTATATTTTTGTGGTATTACCCTTAAATGAGTATTTTCTTAGAAAATTTTCTGCGATATGTTTCCTGTTTCTATTCGTCATCATGAATTAATGATTTATTTCAACTACATAAAAAATCGCAACAACTTTTAAAAACGTTTCGCTCTTTTTCTGTTTCTGTGGGATATGAGAACGTAGGCCTTCATAAACATACATTCCTTGCGTTCGCAAAGGATTAATCTTTATTTTCTCTAAGGGAAGATCAAGCACCTTTTAAATGTTCCGATAGATAGAAAACAGTTCATGCTTATTGAATTAGAATTTATGCAAGCCAATTGCGTAATGCGACAGAATACGTTCATTAAATGGGGGATTTAGGGAAAGCTCAAGGGATGGATAAAAAAATATCGCGAGAGAATGTGATAGTCGAGAGAAAGATTAAGTTTCGTGAGACGTGAAAAGGATGCCGTAATGTAACTTGTATAAAGCAATCAATTCCGCCTCAAAAGGCTTATATATATGGCTTCCAGAGATATCCCTTTACTTTGCCCTCTTGTCATTTCGCCTAAAAGCATTTGCAGGCTTGCTGAAGGCAGTCTCTCCATCTCAGAATTTCCACCTCTTTTTCAAACACATTGATTTCCCTATATTTCATAAAAATCTCGGAAAGGTTATAAAATGTGAGTGAAAGCAAATTTATTTAGTAGTGTTGGAAGATGAGAGTCGGATAAGTCAAGCAGATTAACGAAAAAACACCAAAAAATAATAATAGCTGCAAACTATTTATTAAAAAGTAAATATCATATCTATCGACCCTGCCAATTATAGTTACAAAAATCTAAAAGAAATATTCAGGTTCTCGCAGGAGATATTTGATATCATAAGCCTAAATATTTTTTAATCAACCAGAAGAAATTAAACTTACGACGATTTTATTTTCACTTTAGTGTTTATTCAACCCTTCACTATGAACCCAAAATTACAACCCATGTTTTTGAAGATGACTTAACTATCAATTTGATTAAGAGAGTGACCGTTTCATTATAATGGCTTATAATCTATCCATGTAGGCATTAACGAAAATAGGCTAGTTAGGAAAGTTAGTAAAATGAGAATTTTAATTTTGGGGAGCTATGAACTCTCTCGTATCGAAAACTTCTATGTATTAGGCTTGAAAAGTTGGAGTTAATTTATTCATAGGCGAACAGCTATCGAAGAGTCTTAAAGAGGAAAATTTTCCTTTCCAACACTTTCACTCTATTTCGTGAGATTTATGACATTACTTTCAAAGGATGGTATCCTTTCAAAGGATGGATCCATGGTACCATGGAATTATGGTGTTCTGAAGTTTGTTAACTTTCTTATACCCATTCGCTTGAAGGACTTCTAGTATTTTTTAATTTAGTTCCTAATAAATGTAAAATCTTGAACATCTAATTACGCAGTAAATTAATATTAAATTCAATTTCTGCATCGAGTAGTAATTATAATCACAACTCTCTTGAATTTGCAACCTTAACTCCTTAGGAAAATCATTTTTAATCCTTTCTTTGCTTAAAGGTTTTTCTTTTAGTATCGAGCGTGGTACAGTGGCAAAAATACTTTTATTTATTTTCTAGGTGTTACATTTACTTTATTTATTCTTATTCATCTGCTTGAATTGAATCCAAAAACAATTGACCTTTAGAATATTACGTTAAAAATGAAACTAAAACGATCCCATTCAACTTTTATAAATTTAGGAAAAATTTATAAAAGAATAAAAATACGTTAAATATTCTTGACATTTTGGTAACTTACGAATATGCAATATCATGAACATATTACCGTCAATCCTTTTCAACCCATTCCTTTACCCTTGATTTCTAACGTGCTCTAGTTTACAATATTTAAGCTCTTCTTTAAATCTTGGCGATGAATTAATTTAAGAATGTAAAAAAATAACTAATAGCTGTCTGTATAATATTCAAAGCAAATAAATGCGGCAATTAGAAAAATACTTGTTATCCTTTTGCTGTTCTTCAAGAAATTTTTCAATCCTAGCCTTCAGTGTTTCAGATTTGGGTACATTAGGTATGAAATTTAGTAGAGTTTGGTCCTTGAATGTGATAAGGTAGTAAGGTACCAATTTTGTGCAGGATTGGGCACTGAATCGATTCGCCGGTAAACATATTTCCTTTGAAATAGCCGCGACTGATAAAAGGTCATCCCTCTCAAAGCCCATGGAGGAGTAACGAAAAAGTTGAACAGGACGGCGAACTCATTGTCCCATTCTACACTAGGAGTTCCATTCAGTCGAAAATAATGGTGCACGTTTCGTTGGAGTTGGTAGGACTCCCCCTAAATCTTCTATCCTCCTCTGCAACAATCAACGCTCATCTTCACAAAGGCACCTACTACCGTATCTTTAGCACATACGAAACGATTTTTCTTTATAAATCTGCAGTGTACGACAGATTTTTCTGGTGGTATGTCATTCGTTACCAATGTTCGAATAAAATTACGAAATCCTCTTGGAAGAATGTAATTTTAAGATTTTCTCTTGCTCAGATGGCTGAGAAACATCGCCAGAATTTTTTTCGCTCTCATTATTCAAAATGTCGCTCTTTTGAGAAATTATTAAAGAGGAGGCCGAAAATTCAGGCATCCATTGGCCAAAAAAATTCCAGAATATCGCAGTATTATCTGAATATTTAACAAAGAAAGTGGAAAGTTATAATCCTGAAGAAGGAAGAAGGAATTAAAACCGAGAGACGGAAGCTAAACTCAGACTTTAAATTAGAAAGTAAAGATTCATTGACATTGAGTTATTTTGTAATTTTCCCTTATAAATATATGAAAATGCAGTGACTGCTCAAGCATTTGTGTCATACAAGGTGGTTATTAATTTATTGGCAATTAAAATTTCCTAGTTTTAGCTAATTCCTAAGAGTCATTCTGCTGGTTTTGTCCGGAAAAAGCAAACAACTAAATATATCAAGCAAAATTCTAATGTCTAGACTTATTGATAACTTAAATTGCAATACGAAATAAGTATATCGCGATTAGGGTTCTAACATAGCATGGTATTTTACTTACGTATCAATTACACCTTTTTTACATTTTTAAGAGGTTTGAAATTGCATGAGAGGGATGAGATTAATTTTAATAATCTACTCAGTGAAATTACTATGTGAAAAATAATTAAAAAGGATAGTACTTTGCATAATTTATACCGGGTTTTGTTCTTAAGAAGAAGAAATAATTTATACTTCCATTTCTCTAAGAGAGAATAATTTTACTATTTTTAATTCACTCTACAACATTTATTAAATGTCTTTGAAACTACATACTACTACACGAAGAACCTACTACATGAAGAATCTTCACAGAGGAATATGAGATTTTATATTTTACATTCTACTGCACAGTATGATTTTGGTTAAAAATATTTTTCATGCAGAAGATAATTTACCTACATTTTTTCTGTTCCAAAATATTCCGTCGAATATGTGTTGAAACTGTTTCATTACGTTCCATATGTTGTAGCAATTGTAGTATCATAAGCAGTTTATAGAGAAGAACTGATACTTTACATTTCATTCGAGGCAATAGGTACTTTTCATAGGCAATAGGTACAGTCAAACATTTTCCGCAAAAGTATATTTACTAGATTCAAGTAGATTCCTTGAACCTATAATTGAATTTCGAATGGAAATACGTGGTCCATTTAGTTAGGATGTAAATTTTCACCATTCTTAAAAGTGTTTGGGTTGTGATATACCATGGAATTCTGATCTTTGATTAGATTCCAGAAATTGGGTGCTTTCGAAATAGATCTTAAATTGCAGCCGCTTTAAATTTTTTTCTCATAGAGTGTACTCTAAGACATAACTCATCTGACTCCCCGGCAAACAATTTCTTTGAATGTCTATATTAATCCTTCCTAAGCAAGTATTTTTCGTCCGGTTCTCCTCCCAAATCTACCCATCTGTCCATCCTCATCGTCCTCCGCGGCGTGCCATTTGTCATCTTGGCCCATAACAACTCTCTTCCGCCGCTCAACATAGAGCGTCCTCCTCATCAAACCACCGCTGGACCTCTTCGCTCCTGCACCTTAAATCTGCCTCACTCCATGCGCCACTCCTCATCTTGTAACTAGTTAACGCATTTAATCTCGGCGCCCGAATGCTTTTTAAAGGTCCATTATCCTATGTAGAAGTATATCAGAGAGTGGCGGACGGATAATTTTCTCATCTAAGAGAAAACAATGAGTGCGTCATCCACGAATAATGGGCGCAAGGGTGTTTCGGGGCCGGCGCGGTGGGTGATAATTCACTGCCAGAGCTGTGGTTTCGCCCTAATGCGGTGATTGCTAGAGAATAAATATCCCTTGTGATTTATGTATATTATATTTATAGAATAACGTATGATTTGCGTGGTATCTAGTGATTTATATTAATTTTCTTATGCTGTAATTCTAGAAATTCGTTGAGGAATTTAGATTAAAATAGATCCTTGTCCAATATAAACCAAATTTGGATGGAGGCAAAAAGTTTGAATCTCACTTAATTTTATATTTCACTTATATCTATCATGATGGAAGTTAATGCTTGAAATGAGAGCGCTATCAGCACACCACTAGCTGAAAGATGATTTAAATAGTATTAATGTAGATACAGATTATTGTAGAAATATTGTCATTCCTTGTATTGTATTGTATAATACCTTGTAAGTGTATAAAAATTCAATATGTTACTTATTTATAATATAAGCAAAGTAATCAGATATATTTAGGTAGAGCTTGATTTAATTGGTAAATTTCTAAGAAAATTGATATTACAAAATGTATGGCATGATATCTCGTCAATAATAAGTATGTGATTGATATCCAAAAGATTTTTGTACTTTTCAAAATTTGGCAGTGAAATTATCAAGAAGAAAGACTCAATTGTGTTTCTATTACCAAATTCTGGCATGAATTTCCCGCATATTCTTACAGAATATCACAATAAACTCGGTATCTCCTTTGATAAATGCCTTCGTTAATCATGTTGGAACGTAATAAAGGATTTTCCATCTCCTTAAAAGTTTTCTCTCCTCATTCCTTGCGTCGATAAATACTTTGATAGTTTCCCAATTGCTAGTTTATAGTAAATACACACTTAATACGTGAGAAAAAACGGCCAGATTAAGGAATACGTATTTTTGCACGGTCGTAAGATTTTCCCTGCAACCGGTAGTGAGTGCGAACGCTTAATTCATAGGAAATATTTTTCTCTAGAAGGTCCGTAACGAACGATTTTGGTTTTTAGAGTTGATCTGGAGATTTATCGATTTGGATTAGCGAATATCGATGTCGAGCAGATACACTGATCTCTTCCTCGTCCATTTGAGATAAACATTCAGCATCAGTTCCGGTGCGTCATGGCCAATCTTATCTAATCAGATGGTCATTGGTGAGGGTTCATTTGTGACCTTCTTCATGAAGATAAGGTATGCAAACTTCTGACTACGGATATGGTCGAGAACTCTTATCTAATGTGGCTGTTATTACTTACTTGGTATTACTTATTTGGTGTAATAATGATGGGAATACTCTTGTAAAAACTTAATCTCTACATCGCTGTTCACGTTAACGATTAATACATTTCGGTGTTGGACATTTTCCACCATTTCCATTTTCTATTATAATTCCATTGTAAGAATTGCCTTTCCATTGATCTCCAAGTGTCATTTCTTTATCTTCGAACCTTACGATTTGAGCTAAATTTATCTTTCTTTACAATCAGAATTATTCCATGTTTTGGTCGTCTACCTCAGTGATTCCCAAAGTGGGCAATAACTAACTTTAGCTGTACTAACTTTAGGGGATATATTCTAAGCTATTTTATTCCCATTAGATTATATTTATATTTCCACTCAATCTTTTTTTGGCTCTAGGCAGTCATTAAATATCAGATATAATGATTTGTTGGACGTTTTAAACACTGTGGTTTTTATTTTGATTTTTATTCATTCCCAGGATTTGATCTTAGAGAAAATAATTTATATAAATGTCAGTTGGGGGCGGTGGTATAAAGAAGATCTTAAGAGTTGTAGAAATGGATCGACTCTATAACAGAAGACATTTCTACAATATGCATTATTTGGAGGTCGCTAACCCACAGCACAAGGGCACCTTTCACGACTCCACTTGAAATGCATGCAATTCCCCATCCTTCACTTCTTTGCTTATCGAAAGGATAAGGGGAGGCTATGGATTGGTATCGGAAGGAGAAACTAACCAGATACGACTTTTCTAAGTCCTTCCCCAACGAAATCTCTGAAACCGAGGTCCCATCTCCGGATTCCCCACACACGCGGGAGGCGTATGAACTCCCAAACACTCTCATATTCCGAGAGAGAGTGTATCCCACCAACCAATACCTCCAGCGAGGCGTCAGAACGGGGAACGTCAAGCGTCGCTCCCTTTGGTATGCGACGGCAGTTTGCCTTCCTCCTTAAGGACATCGGGGGAGGGGAGATGCCTTTAGAATTCCTACGGCGAACTCTCTATTGGTCCGGGGGGAGGAGGAGGCGTTGAGGTTGTTGCACGTGCAAAGAGGTTGAGTTTGGATAGAGGAACGGATTCAACAGGGCAAATTGAAGCTGAATTTACGCATTTTTGGGGAAATTTGAGGTTTGAAATTTCATCAAAATTATTTTAATATTCATAATGTGATTTAATTATTGCTTACATGATGCATTACAATCCTGAATCGACGCTGGAATCGAATTTGTAATCGAATTGGTTGTCACGACTCGATCCGGATTTTGCTTTACGTTAGAGAAGCATGTGAAAATTGTTTCCTTGTGCTTTAATAGAATCATCAGCATGCATTTAGATTTTTTGCGAATAGCATTTAAAAGATTTATTTGTCGTATTCTTCCTATGCTCAGCATCTACCATAATTTGGGTCAAACATTTTACAATCTTCTGCAATTTTTACTCTTCGCACTACAAATTAAGTCACTCTTGATGTAACAAAATAATATATCTCGTCCTATATCATATTCTTATAAGACTTTAAGTTTCGTTATCAAGTTGAATCGCAGAACTTCGTTTGTCCCAAGTTATTTAACAATATTATAAAGAACGGCATTTTTTTGCTCCAGATAATTTTATCAACCTCGCATTTAACATTGTCACATTGCAAAATAAAGTTGTAATTGTCTAATAATCACAGTCAAGATGGAGCGAATTGATGTCCCTTCGGCGATTCGCAGTAGAATACAATCAAACCGCGAAAACTGCTAACCATCTAGAAGCAAATAAACTATGAAAAAACTTGATTTGACCAACAGCTATTGATAATTCAGAAATGTTATCAACGAATTTCTAAAGTTCGATGAATGCAAGCATGGAATTTCTAAAATACAGAATCCAGAATGACAAAGATCAAAACGATTTTAGCTACGCAAAATTTTTGACGATGTTAGGTCCGTTTACTGAAAATATATTTAGCACATCCAAGAAAATTTAATCCCTTTTTAGAAAAAAATATTCAGGTTGTTGTGTGGAAACGCAACTGGCTAGAATAATTCGATGTGATGTTGCGTTACCTTTGCATTCATTTATAATTTGATCGACCAATGAAAAGATCTGCTTAAAACATTTCAAGTATCGGATGCCTGATAAAGTATTTATTTTAACGAAAAAGTTGCATAAAATCAGTCTCATCATTACTGCATCAAAGTTATGTATCTATGATAGCCCCGGAAAATCTCAACCCAGTTTCGCAAAATTTTGACTGACAGATATGAGCTTTTTGGTACTAGAAAATGATCGAATATGAAACTGGCAAACGCTGCTTTCTCAAAGCCCTCATCCATCGTGATATCCAATAAACACCGTGACCCAAATATGTCATTAAAAAGCTTTTATATAGTAAGCGCATTTGGTATAGAGGAAATCCACATAAAATCCAAGCTCAAAATTCCTCATCAATGTCACACGCAGTTGATCGGGTTTTAAGGTATTAAAGTGCATATTACTGGAGCTCAGGGTTTCAACTTTTTCTCTGAATATAATATAACCAGCAGGAGCAGCTCAGCTAGAACGTTATTGAAATCTCTGTGGGTGTCATAGAGCGTGCATTGGCGTCTCAGCTGGATTGGCAGTCTAAAAGACACTATCCGGTATTTGTGACCTGAAATTTAGATTTTTATTTTTTCTTGTATGGAAGCCTTCTCCATGAGAAAATTTTGCATAATAGGAAATATGGAAACGAAGTTCATTGTTATAACTAAAGCAGAAGAAATGTACTTAAGTTATCCTATTTAGAATCGTTAAATTCTGCAACTTATGTTTGATTACTATCGTTTCTATGACATGAAAATGAAACTTTTTTTTACAGAAGTCACCCTTTTTTACTTTCTCCATATACGTTGTATAGAGAGTATTGTTTTCATGAAAAAGATCGACTTCGAAATTTCAACGGAAATACATGTTTTGAGTCCCTAAAACACGTTTTGAACATTTTCGGAGTGATGTCTGTGTGTCTGTGTTTGTGGGCGCTCTAACGTAAAAAATATTAGTCATATCAATACCAAACTTAATATATAGCACTATGGTTGGTGTCGTTAGGGTTGATTAGTTTTTGGAGTAAATCGGTTAACCGGAAGTTGAGCTTTACTTTTCGAAGCTCATTTCCGTTTTTATAAAATATCTCCATTAATCTGATATTTAGGTATATACTATTATTTATAAAAGTTTTAGAAAATGTAATTTACTATAACTTTTGTCTGAAACATATTTTTGTATAACTGATTGTGTAGGATTTATTCATGAAATACTGATAAACCGGAAGATGCTGATTATGTACTTTGTGGGCGCTCTGGGCGCTATGGGCCAATTTCATCGTTTTTCATTGAATATGTCCCGAAAAAACATTATTTATAATGTTTGTGACGTAAAAGATAATATGATATAAATTAATCACTTATCTTCCAAGTTTAGATTGAATATAGAGCTCGAAAATACTGTCGTAGATAAATATTTACATCTTATATATGGAGAAAGTCATGTGCTGGCCACATCAGATTTTTTAAGTTGTTTTCTCTTAATGTTATGAATTGCCTCTGAGGTTCTATGTTATTTCATTTACTTATGTTTTTTATTGCGATAATATTTTGTATCAGCCTTTTCTATTTTTCTTAAACATTTTTTGGTACTATTCAAAAATATTTTATTTTTAAATATGCCTTTGTGTCTCACGCAATTTTTAAAAAAACTGGTTGTGAATCATTGTTAGGGTCGATAAACCAATGAGATGACTGTATGCTGCAAAAAGAGCAAACCTGATAAGAAAGAGAGTAGGCTCTAGGAAGCAAGGAGTCGAGCAGCTTCCATCGAAAGGGAATTGAAGGGGATGAGATACTTCGACGAGGGCCTTTCACGCTCTGCGTCACTTGCGAACGAATGATTTTGACGTTACGTTTTCATGAGATCTCCGCAAGTGCTTCTCTGGTTTATTTATCTGCCAATCGAATCTCACAGGGAAAATGTTACTTCCTAGAGTAAGTGGCGGATGGCGACTTTTTTATTTGAGAAGAGATACAACCTCGCCAGGATGAGATTGATGTGTTGGACAGTGTAAACAAACCATGGAGGAAGATATAAAAGATGTATCAAGAGGAACTTTCAATATGAAGGAATTATTCTCCAACCAAGCCTGCATCTTACTCGGGAAGAAAGTTATTCAAATGGAATCATTACATCTACATAGTTTAAAATAACAGACATTGGGAGATTAGAAGGATCAAATGTCAATTCAAAACCCCGTTTATACTAAATTCTATCCAGCGTACAGGTTTAATTAAATTTTTAAAACTTTGATATTTTATATACACTTTACACATGGCATGATGTTAAATTACACAGCTAAAATTAGGGTTAATTTGTTTTATGTTCATTTATGTTTTTGCATACAATGTTATCATATTACTAACACGCATATTAGGCTCGAGGAATCTCGATATTTTAATGCAGATTTAAAAAAAAGTGTCTTCGATAAGGTAATCATAGACTGTTGATTCGACAACGAAGAGTGGAGATGCCTTATGCCGATGTTTTTGGAAAAATTAATTAAATCCATTAAAAACAATTCTTTGTTCCCAACATTCTTGTAACTCTCAATGGATAGAGACGGGTTTTTGAAAATTTCAAGTGAATTTTTTTGATAAATGTTATTTTGCTGTTAATAAAGATCTGGACAAATGACTGTGATTCGAAATATAAGTCCCGTCTACGGAAAGCGAAATGTATCGACCGAAACAGAGGGCGAATCGTTATTTAGTTATCATCTTCAGTGGACGGAAGCGAAAGTTTTTTCGCTCTCGAAGGCCGCTCACGTCCTTGGTGTGTGCAACGGATATCCCCGTGAGGACGTAACTAATAGAAACAAATAACTGGCGGCTCATTCGAAGCGACTTTCGGTGGGACCCCATGGTGTCAAGTCGCTTTCAAGGAGAATTATGACATCAGTCCAGTAATTTCTAACTCCTTCTTCTACCAGTATCCGAAGATCTCTCACTAAGAAAATTTTAACTTAGAAACATTATAGTAACAGGGAATGGTTTCATATATTTAGAGCCTTTCAGCATTAAAATTAGGGCGCACGGTGAATTGGTCCGGGGGGAATTCGTACGCGGTGAATTGATTTCCCGACAGATTGGTACGCTGGGAATTGATCCCCCGCGCTGATGTTGTACTACCAGTACATCCCCCTCCCCGGTTTATTTATTTATAACATTAACCAATAATCAGGGCGTGTAGATTAACATAAGACTGAATGACAGTAGTACATCATCAGCGCGGGGGATCAATTCCCCGCTTACCAATCTGTCGGGATATCAATTCCCCACGTACGAATTCTCCGCGTACGAATTCCTCGCTTACGAATTCCCCGCGTACGAATTCCCCGCTTACGAATTCTCCGTGTACGAATTCTCCAGGTACGAATTCCCCCCGGATCAATTCACCGGCCACGTAAAATTAAATATGGGAATTACAAATGCTCTAAATTAATTTTTTTATGGTTCGCTTTTCTAAAATCGTTACTGGGACATTTTTTAAATTTATTTATTGTAGCTCTGACGCATTCACTTGTTTCTGTAGCTTTGCGTTCCTTAATTTCCGCGATCATAGTGAGAATATGCCGCTTATAACTCCAAGAGATTGCTTCTTTTCAATCAGTACCTCTCGGCCTGGGATTCTCAGTTCTCATTTTCGTTCTGATACTGGGATTAGATAAGATATTTCAAATACAGATAATACTTACTTGACTCGAAATCATTGGCGTGCGCAAGATTTTACTATTGGGGCTGCCAACGATAAAAATGCTGCCTTTTGCCGTTGCCCATGGCCCCTAGTGCTCGGGCGAAAGTCAGTTCCATTAATCAACTCCCATAACAAAATTAGAAAAGCCCCAATATTTAAAAAGAAATATCTATTTATATATTACATTTTTGTTTTAATTTTCGATGTTAGGATTAGATATTTCTTAATAAATACTGTAAAAACTGCAATTAAATAATCTTTGGTGATATTTGCATAAAATAGCTTAACTTGTCAGCTATATACTTTTCATCAAATGAAAGGAGAATAACTACAGGGAATAAAATTCGATAAAAAATGCGATAAACTTTTCGCAATCAAGTATATTAGAATAATGTTTTTAATATTCTAATAAACTCTGAATTATATTAATTGTGTTCACAGAACATAAAAAATCTAGAAATATAATAATTTGGAAGATAAATAATATTAAATTTAAACGTTTTGTTTTACTGAATATTAATAGGATAGCAGAGTCAAAATATATATTTATTCAATTTTGGTGTCCCTGCAAAATTTTTGGGGATGCCGCAGCACCCATTGTGTGCACGCCTATGCTCAGAATCTTAATGTATTTAAGAAGCCATAGTAGTTAATATTAAAGATTTACAATAAAACATGAAAAATGTGCCTATATATTGTGAAATATCTCATATGAAATCTTGTTAGGGTAAGTAGAAGTTGCTTCACTTCATAATTTATTTTATAGTAATGATATGTCTCATGATATGAAAACATGCACATTATTATTGATTTAATTATTCTATGCGAAGAAACATTTATTTTATTATCCAAGCAATTAAAATTTAAAATTCAATTATTGTTGCGTAAAATTAGCCGTATCTCATATTTAAAAATGTAAGGAGATGAAAAATGTGCGTAAAGAATCCCAGCTGTTAATTATGTAGTGATTTCGAGATTGATCTGATGACGCACGCCATAAGATAAACTGCCATTCCGGAAGAAATAACCCTCCATAAATCCCAACCTTTCGTGAGACGTAAGATATCTGAAACTCTTTTCGCAGACGTAGAAAGTGAGGCAATATATTACTACCCACTATGTGGAACTCGGTACCAAATGTTAGTATTCCAAAATTATTTCTTCCTACATAGTTTCATGATTTCAGTTTCAATTCAATTGTGTACTCCTGGCCAAAATTAACGCAGCACCGGCCGTAAGGATCGCTAGGGAGGTGCTGCGTTAATTTTGGCCAGGAGTGTACGACACTTAGGCAATTATGTTTTAGATTCCGTCACATGAATAACTGAATTATATATTCATATCATGTTAGTATAAATCTTAAATTTCAAAAGTTGTCAATTTTTCTAGCTTCGTTCGATAATAAATTTTATTACTTCCTGCAATAGAATATCTTTTCTGCATTCTATGCTTCTGAGTGTGAATTAAAACATTTCTAACATTAAGGTTCTCTTTGGTATTTTAGATTTGCAACTTCCTTCGTATTTCCCTCCGTAGCGTTATCTTTAAACTAATTATTGTCAAACTAGTTTAGCTTTTGCTTTTTTTAATTCAGAGATTCAGCTGTAACATTTGAGAAATATATTTTTCCTATTTTTTCTTGTAAATAAATCCCATATAGAACCGTGGCTATATTCATTGCATAGTTACTGAATACAATAGTGTGTTTCAGTAATACCGCCGTGCTGTTTATTACGTAGGTAGCGTATCGAATTTACGCAGGGTTCCATAACTTACTGAGGGTCACTTCTCTTTCACAAGATAACTAGATTATATTTCGCAAGAGATATTGTCTTTCATGTGAAATTTAAAGTGCTAAAATGTGAGTATTTTCCCTATAGAACACGCGCAATAGATATTTGTATACAGCTCGTAGAAGATTCATCTTTACCCCTGTGGTTTATGCAACCCAATTGCCACATGTGCCGCCTTGCCCTGGCAGAAAAAGACGCAGGCGTTGGAATGGCTATCCGTCAAACAGAGTAGTTCTGCTTCTTATCCTGCCGCAACTAAATATAGCATCACTTTCACCCAATACAAGATCCATACGTCATTTCAAAATGTTTACCCTTTCCTTTGCGTGCAGACAAAAAATACCGCGAACTCTCAAGCTGATTGTCTCTTTTATAGTAAAACGTAATTTTAACGAAACTGTTCCACATTCAGTCTAATGAATTATTTAATCCTTAGAGGATATGGTCGTCGTTTTTGGTCACACAATTTTCACCGTGCTATTTCGCGGCTTTCGAAGTTAATTTATATATTTAAATTATGTATTACCGATCGTGACTGACTATATTATTGATATTTAGTTTAATTTTTCCTTAGATACGGCTATTGATGGTTACAAAAATTTATTTCTCCAAATTTTTCTTCTTCTACTTATTTTATTAAGCGTGTTAATTCTGCGCTTTACTCCGTATAGTGAGTATTTCACAGTAATGATGTTTCGCTTTTCAAGGCAAATTTTTCGGATAATTTTATTTCCGATTGAAAACCTCATATATATTTTGTATTGAAGAGGTGCTTTTACTGCAAATGGAATCGTAACGTTGAAATGAAAAATGCACTGCTGCTCTCGGATGCCTATTTTACGCTGAACATCAAAGAACCGATGCCACTAAATTTCTTTCCAAGTTATCCGTTTCCGATAAAAACCTAAAGGGACTTTTCGCATTCAATAAATCATTACCTCGTCCATCATCATGAATTTAGCAAATTCTTGTTTTAAGAACCTTATACATAATGCTAGAAATTCTAAATTAAAGACTTTTGAGAAGTTTACAATATAAAATCATACTCTGTGCTGGATATGACAAGGGTTAATCGAAATCGATTAAAATTTTTCTGTGAGGGTCAGTACTGTTACGGTGATAAAATTAATGCTATTTGATTCTTAAATTCTGGGTTAATTATTTCACTGTGAATGGAAATTATAGGAAACTAAATTTTTTATTGATTTCGCAGAGTTATTGGTGTACATCCAAGGAGTTCAAATTCATTTGACCTGCAGATTGTCCATATAGTTAGAAATTTTAGTAATGTTCAACAGAAAAGCTATTGTTGAGCTTTACCATTTTTAGTCCCTTGCCTTAAATTTAATGAAGATCTATTTCCTTGAATGCTAGAAATTATTCCCATGAAAAGCCGAAGGATTAGTAATAATAACAAAGCGTCTTTTATGAGGGTGATATTGAGAGTATTAAGTGTCTTCTTATATCCTACCCTTTTAAATTTTAAGGAAAGAGATACCACGAAAAAAGTGCACAAGAGAAAACTATCATGCGGTTTTAGAAACCTAAGGATTCGCTAAGAAAAAAATACACCACAGAAGGAAAGCAGCCGCAAGAAGGGGGCGTGAAAAACCTGCGGAACCTACAGATAGTTATGTACACTCTATGGAAAAAGCAGGTTGAGAAAGATCTTAAAGGCAAACGAAACAATACAGATACATATTCGAATAGGTAAATCAATATATATAATTGAAACAGCCAATCTTTTATGTGGATTTTGTTGTGGATGAAAAGATCACATTGAATACACACGCCTTTAACCTCATTCCTTTGTTTCGGAAGTTGTATCATTGTTTCAAGTTCACGGGTAGGAATCCAATTCGGAAAAGCGAAAGATAAATATTGTGAGACCTTTCCTTATCATATTCCTCATCTCCCCTCTGCAATATCCCATACGTTCTCTTCTCTTGATGGCCGCTTTTATTACCTCAATTACTCTTCCTTTCCCTCCTCTAAAACGCCTTACATTTTGCCAGTCAGCGTTCCTTCAACTGCCCACGCGTACTCTCGAATTTTTCGGACTCATTCATTTTTTCGTGCTTTTCGTGGAAGTAAAAGCTAAAGAACCAGATGAAATAAGACGTAGGTGTGTTTATGACGCGCTATATTGCCTCTTTGGCAAGGTCAATTTTTTTATTGGTGGAATAAAGTTGCAATTAGCTACGAAATGTCTTTCGGCCATACACTTCTTGCAGGGTGATGGTGAGTTCTACGTGTCAAGAATGTATTACACCTTTAAGTAAGAAGTAAACTTAACGGCATGAAGGCGTTCAAAACTTAGCTATGTAAAATGTATCTACGAATTACTTTCTAACGTAACGTAATTTTAACGAATTATTTTTCTATATGAAACTATTTTTGTAATTGATGAAACTTGTAATTGATGTTTATTTTAAGTAACCAGAGTCTACCAAATACGGGAAAAAAGACTGGGATATACATTAATTATTATAAGTAGCTATTTTGTACTACTTTTTTCCTTTAAATTTTATGGAGTAAAAACCTTTAGGTATATAAATATTCTTCATAAAAATCCATCTTAATTAATATATATATTTCTGAAATATATTCTTCTGAAAATGGAAAATTATATTTTAAAAGTGTTTTAAAGCAAAATAAATTTTTCCCACTTATAGCATACTATGATGATGCATTCAATTTATATTTCCATCGCCATCATCATTTTATTTACGTCGTTGACTATCGATTTTAAAGTGTTATGGATAGTAAGAAAGAAAATTAAATATACAGCATACATTGATGGATCTAAAGGGACAGTGGTGTTGATGGCGATAATCTAGATAGGAGCGATGTAGTCCTTTAATGTCTTTGAAAGACAAGAAATTCACCTAAAATATACTTATATGTTAATCGATATGAGAAGGCGTGACTTCGTGGAAAGTCATTTGCACAATGAAAACACTTCGTAATTTTCCTTGGAAAGTACGAAGTGTTTTCATTCTGCATACTTATATATGCGGAGTAAAAGTAAAAGCAACTATTCCAACGATTAATTTATATCTATTTGATTCTTGCCGGATTAAATGGTATTTTAAATCGTCAATTGGATAATATTAAGGCACTATGATTATTATAACTTTGAGTTGAATGTGGAAGAATATCTACTATAGCCCACCGTAAACGAGATTCGAAACCCGCCCCTTCATGCTCTTCAAAATACGCAAATTAACTGTTCCTTAGTATAGATCTTATGAAAGTGACGGTAGAAGAACGTTATTTCAACCAATTTAATCAGCCAATTTCTTCCATGTTGTCAAGATTTTTTACCGCAAATAAATTGTTCCTTAAACCTAAATTTTCCGAAATTTTCAAGACTGCGAAGAAAACAGGAAATAAATAACGCCATGCGATCACGGAAGCTTTGATTTTCTTGAAAAGATAAATGAATTCGCGGATTCATTAAGGTGTCATCCAGCTAAAGTATAGAAAAATTAATGTCACCTCATCTCCCTTTTATACGGAAGCAGTGCTTCCATTAAGGCCTTCTCCCTCTGTTAGAGCAGTAATTTTTCCTCCCTGTGACAAATATTGGCCGATTAAATCTTCCATGACTGATCGAGGTTTCAAAATTCTTCGAAGACTTGGCCAGTCCTTTATCTGGGATGTCTCTTTAGGTGTTTTTCATCTTAATCACCAGGAACCCTTTCTTTGGCCCCATTTTACCCTTTCTGTCCTCATTCGACCGTCCTTGTTCCCATTGTGTCCTATATTACTCCTTTTGCGGCATTCATTCTGCACCCTTTTCTTTTTAAAATTGTATGCTTAATAGATTTCCTCCGCCTAAATCCGCGAAGACATTGTCAGCGGCCGTCCCATATTAGAAAATATGTTATTATTACTATAAAAAATCCTTGCAAATAGGCCACAAGCCTAGTGGCAAGGCTATACAAAGACAAAACATTAGCCAGCTGATACATATCGTCGTGTACATTTACAAAGTCAATATTACATTATCAACTCGTTAGTTAAAAACAGGGTTAATTAAAAGGAGATTTATTTAATTAAAAACAGGATTAATTAAAACAGGATTCATTAGTAAAAAGATCCTTAAAAACAGAACTCAATTTACACAAACTGGATTTAACCTTGGTTTTAAATTGTCAAGACTTGTCAGGAAAATGCTCAAAAATTTCCGAGGGAAAACCATTCCAATCATTAACAGTTCTATTTAAAAAGGAAATAATTGATAGTTATATTTAAAGAAGAATAATGTCTTTTTATAAAATATTAATCCTTGGACATCTCGTGGTAGAATTATGGAAAAATTATTGTTAACCAATCATGGGTAGATAGCGAAACATACGAGGAAATAGGGGGAGAAGATATTCATGATTCCTGTTTTCTCGAATAATTATGAATCAAATTCTGCATAAGCTAAACTATTAAAACTCCTAATTTCGTTGAAAAATTATAATTTCTGTGTATGAAAAACTTTTTCAAAGAATAAACCAGTTGTTTGTATTGTACACAATATTACTGTAACAGAGAAATCAAAATCAGATATAGATTTCCAAGAGCACGTCTTCGAATTAAATTATTCACCAGTAGGTTTCATTGTTCTTGTTTCAAAACCTTGCCATGACTGTGGTTTCTATTGGAGGGGAAAGATTTTACTCGTAGGATTGAATTATACCACGGAGTTTGCATCTTGGACTCAGATCCATTCCTTTGGGATAACACAAATAGGATTCAAACCACATATAGGTCACCCATATGGGTCACGGAAATCTGATGGAGAAGAGACATGCGATTGGAGTCTCTGTAACTCTATGTGTAACGAAATATAAGATAGGAAGTTCTTTCAAATACGTAGAATTCTGTATCCTAGAAACGTGATAACTAAGAAATGAGTTTTTTCTCATATTCATACATCTAGAAATTTCGGAATCCTAGATAAATTACATTCTATGCACACCAAACAAAAAGCGAGTTAGTGAAATCAGTTCAAATGATATTGTTTAGAAAACTTATTAAAGTAAACACAAATGAGAATAAAAAATTTTAATTTATCCACAGATTTTATTCATCGAAATATGTTTTTGGATTAGTAAACCTTTTTACTCTTATGCCACTGTATACATTTATGGCTTGGAAATTGAAAAGCTATACATTGCATTCACTTTTAGCTTTTCCAATTCGACATATAATTGAATTTTAGAATTTTTAAATTACCTCGAATAATTAAAGGATATTAAAAGCTATCATATAAAAATTTGATTAAACAGCAAAAATGTGCATAATATAATTATACTTTAAGGTATGACGTTTGATATATTTGTATCAAACTCCTTATACTTGAAATCTTGAAACTTTAACGCAGTAGATCTTAAAACAATATTGACCTCTTCAGGTTTGTTTCGACTGAATTTCTAAGATGAAAGAAAACAATTCAATTTTTAAATTATCATTAAGTTAGAAATTATTCAATTTTATCGTTTCAAACAATTCATGCGATAATTTTGTGATTCCTTCAAAAAAATCTAAAATTTATTCTTGATATTTGTTATGAAAAGTAGAAAGCGATTGTTTGTCTTTGTCGTTTATTTTAATCACTTACTGTGAAGGGATTATGTCCGGAAGGAATGGTAAAGAAAATAAATTCTAAATGAGAAAAACTCTGCCTTTCACCACATTCATTGCATTCCTTCGCCTTTAATATTTCTCCATTTCACTCTTTCCCTTACCCTCCATTTTCCTTTCTCCACATTCATTTTCCTATCTCCAACTTCTGCCCATTTTCCGCCGCCCTTTCAATTCTCACTGTGGAGTTACTTTCATGTCTTGAGACTCTCTCCCGGTTCCCCTGTAATTTTCCGACAAAACAATTCCTTTTCTTTGGCTTCCGAGAGAAAAGTCTTTCTTCTCCGAGCGTAAGGAACTAGTACTTCCTCCATCAAAGGACTTCTCATTGTTCATTTACGATCCGTAGGAGTCGCTGCTCTGTTTTACCTCGTTTGTCTTTCGTAGCTATGCGTTTGAAAACGTGTTTACCGTGCCGTTCCGTTTAAGTAGGCGACATGAGTAATGGAAATACTCTTCAATGCAGGTCTCGCATATTGAGAAACCTGCCATCTTCCCTCTTTGGTGATAAGTCGTTGTGTACATGATTTAGTTGAAGCTTATCTCCGATGTTTGAGTTTGTTTAATCTATCGTCTCTAGGTACTCTTCCTTACTTCAGAGAATTTCAGTATTGCTTTAGTGTCAAATACATGATTTATTGATGGATTTCCGCATAATCAAGCCATCCTCTATTGATTTTACCCCGCAGCCTTAGTACGTACGTACTATTCTTTAACTTAGGTGTTAAATAATCTGAATTCAACATCGATTATTTTATTAATTGTTCGCTGAGACATCGTAGGGCCCATCGTATTTAATTACAAACATTTATCAACATTTATTTTATTTGTAGAAAATATGTATCATCCCATTAGTATATTAACCTAGCATAAAGGAGCTAGCTGCGAAGTAAATATTCATTTTATAGAGGTCAGATATCTTTATTTCTGATCTGACAGTTTTTTATTGATGCACATAATTGAATTTAAAATTTTGTCTGGATGCTTATTGATGTTTGATCACTTTATATTACTACTACTATAAATAAAAATATTAATGTGCTCATATTTTTGAGCTTGCTCTTACTATGGCAATTCGTTTGATCTTTTTCGCTCCTATGGTAATGAAATAGTATTTCCATTTATCTTTATCAAATTAAAAACCAGCGAGACCCAATAATATTCATAATATCAGCTCATTTTTAAAGTAGGAAAAAAACATCCATTTTTATTGCTCACCGATACTTGTGTATGCCAATAAGAGTCGTTGCAAAAAATGTTAAACATCTGCATTCTGCTTTATTGTGCTGTGGCCTAAGAAGCTGATGAATACAGGGAAAACCCATCCCCATGGTTTGTTTAAACTTGGTGTCTACGTGCCGGAAGTGAGATAAGCCAACCCACTTCCTTATGACCGATCTCACAATCAGTGGAAACCATGTCTGAAAGAGACATTGAAAGGAATCCCCTAGTTATTTCGTTCATGTTAATGCGAAATTTACCTTGTGGTCGGTCATGATGTACAGAAATTGTCTCTAGAATACCTCTAGAAAATAAATAATCAAGAATTGATGAAATGGACACAAAAAGACTTAATCGAATGGAATTGATATAAGAAAGCGAAGCTCATTGATCCTTCCATCAGACACATTGCGTGGCGAAATAGTATTTTCTTCTTTGAAAAAACATTTGGAAGAAAACGCGAGTTTGATTCATGAGTTTTTCAATGTTTCTATCCAAATAAATTGAAATGAAAATTTAATTTTTTTCATTTTTAACAAACAACTAGCAAGAGGTAAGGAACGTCACTAAGAAAAGACGGTAAAGCAATGCCATATGTTAGAAGATGATGAACATGGATACACGAATTATAATTTTATCGACGTTTCAATACAATAAAACCTCGCTATAACAACGTCAGGATTATTTACTGATACGCCCACCGAATTTTCTTGTCAAAAAATCAGGTGAGATTTCAAGTTATTGGCTTATTTTCCTAGTTCTGGTATTTCCTTGCTGCTTTTTGCTCAACAGTAAATTCAGAATCTTTAATATCTTATGAAAATGGTTAGATTTTAATAAAATTAACGTCTAGGTTGGAGCATGAGAGGCAGGTTACTCTTTCTTAAGACTTATGATTACAAATTAATAAAGATTAAAGACAATAACTAAAACAGCCTAAGAAACTGTAATGAACAGATATCCAGATTGTATGCCAATCGCAATGATTTGCATTATGGAAAGAAATATTTTTTGGAAAATCTTAACACGCCACTAAAAAAAACATCGTATATCGCGTATTGCAGAGGTTTCTCTGTACAAATCATAATGTCGAGTTCCACACAGTGCTTTCCTTATCCATTGAAGAAGATGTTAGCACTTTCAGTTTCCTTTAAGAGAGTACTCTTAAAGGAAACTGCAGGTTTTGTTTCGGCCAAGCCTCGCGAATCTTACGCGAGATACTCGATTTTCCTCGTAACCCTATCGGCATGCCAATGACCCCTTTAGCGTTCCTTTTCTTTCTCCCTCTCACACTGGAACGACCAGAGATGAGGTTACCGCCTATCCCGTCCTAATTGAAGCCGATTTACGATTCCCCCGTCGACGTCTAAGTGGCATTCTTTCACCCCCTGCGAATTATAGTATCGTTTGATCCTCTCCGTCCAAGAGATCCCTCTTTGGGAAAGGACCTTCCATCGATCGAAGAGAAGCATTTTTGCACAAGATTTTCTGGGTTGAGCACGTTTGAAAAGGGCACATAAGCTCAAAAGTGACTCGGTTAATATTTATGACTGGGTAGATGATGGGATATTTGTAGTATCCTTACGAGTTTATCTTTCAAAAGAGGTCGCATAATAATTGACTGTATTTTAGTTCATCATTTTTGTTATCTGAAACTAATTATAATGATATTTACATCAGTTCCCAATCCAAAATACATCATCATATTAAAAGAACTTTATTTATTAATTAAATGGTTTCCCTGAATTCTACTCTTATTTAAAGACATGTTCTTAAGAAAAAATATGTGAAATATTTGTTAGTAATTATCTTATGAAGTCATTATTTTATTTTGACTGATAGTAATAGAAAAAGTTGTTTACTGTGTATTTTTTTATATCACCGATTTTATCAAAAAAAGTAACTAGAGATGTAGATCGAGTATAGCTCTTCAGATATCCGCATTGATGGGAACAAATCTGCAGCACCTCGAATGAAAAAATATGAATGATTAGTTGAAAGTTTTTGAAACACTAACACTTCATAAAAGTAAGATTGACAGCCGTTGAAAGTGAATGGAATTACTAATATATAATTTCTTCGAACTTTTCTATAATTTTAATCTCTCATTCCTAAAGATATTAAACATATTTCTATTAGCTTAAACGTTATCATTCCCGTGATAGTACTTGGCTGTTTTATGTTGTTATAATGTTGTATATTTTAAAGATCAATACATTTTCTAATTTTAGTGAAAGAATATTTGAATACAAATTGAAACTCGACCTATAAAAAATCAGATGTCTCCGCGAATAAAAAATATTCTGATATTTCTATTTTTTTGTCTTAGGCCTATTATTGGAAATTTTCGAGGTCTTAAAAGTTGAATTTCTCGTAGTTTTGAATGCTTTTAATAGAATGCCTTTCCTCGAAACAAAATATGTTTATTTTTATTATTATGAAAAGGAAATAATTCAAGACTACAAAGAGTTTTATACTTTTGTATTTTTTTCAAAATGTAGACTATGAAAAATATTGATTTATCGCATTTAAGACATCAAAGCACAGTGTTATGATACTAAACGTTTCTCGAAATTTCTCGTAATTTTAATTATATTGAAAAGAATATCACAAGACTTTTCAGCTGAGTTATTATATTCTTATTAATTACACTATTTAATTTTTCATATTAATTTCTTACTGCGTTTATCATATTTTAGATAAGTTCATTCATTATTTTCATTAAGTTCGATTTTTCATGAAAGTCAATCAAAGATGCCCTACGCTTTGACTTCCTTACAGTAATCGAATTCGAAACTTTGGAATTCGGAACGCATCGCGACCAGATCTATTAACGAGGGCCTTCGATAACATTCCGTTAATTTCACTAATCAGAAAAGCAAACCGATCGGAAATCTGTCCAAATGGATCTAGGAATTCGAGGCATCCGAAACAAGCGCGCACCAGAACGGAGAGGATGAAATGACGGAATCGAAACTTCGCAAAGAGCTGAAAGAGACCGGAATTGAAAGAGGATCTTTCATCCGAAGCAAATAGGAGCAGAAGACGGTCAGATTCCTTTCATTCCGTGACAATGGACGTAGTGTGCGGTGAGGGAATTGATCGTTGATGAGTGTGCACTACGGATTACGAGAAGATGGAACAGCCGAAGGGAACTTTGCCTCTCTTTTCGCCGGGATACTGGTCGATGCCCTCTCTCAAGCATCAAAGTAAAAGTTTCTCTCTAATGGAAACTTGATCTTTCTCTGTTTGGCGGAGCCTATTATCCGCAGCTGGACCTCTCTTTACGTCACGAGGGAAGAGAACAATCAGTGAAAGTATTTCATGGAATCTGCCCATGTAAGGCTTACTGTTTCTTTCTGGCTAGGTATCGATACTTCCACTATCTACCCCTTTATACATTCATAACACCCCAGGATATCGTACACATATATACCATATTATACCATACGTAGTACGATTAATACACAAATATAATAATACACACATCTAAAATAATACCTAATTTTACGTAATATTTTTAAACCAGATTGTACAAATTACGGTATACTATTATTACCATTACTCACACAAATGCTCAGAGTTACACAATTCTATTACACAAGTTACAACCTTATTGGCAAAAGTAAAGTGTATTAAGGAATTAAGCTAAAATACAGAAACAGCAACTGTGCTAAAAACAGAATTGGTATAAAATGTATGATAATCTAAAAATCTAATCCTATTTTATTTAAATTACTTACTGATGGTCCTATTTCGTGTTGTTTTTATTTTATAAACGCAGATTCAAGTGCCTTGAAATAATTATTAATCAGGATAATCCGAACATATTGTGGTCGACGTTAGAATTTTAATTTGAGCACTTCCTAAGGTTATAAAAGTATGTTACCCGGTATGATGATTAAGGTCGTTATCAGTAAATATACACAATGGAATCATTTAAAAGCGGCTCCTGGTTCGACTCTCAGTCTCTATTTCGTCAATACCTTAGGAAATTATAAGAAACTATTTTTCGGAACTAAAAGTCGTAAAATTTCGAAAATTCTTTTTATTTTGAAGTTTTTTAATAAGATTGTCTTATGCAAGCAACATCTTACTCATAAACCATATAATTTAGCCTGATTTTCCCTAGAGAAGACATAAAAATGCGTTGCAGGTCCACGCTAAGTTTGTACTTAAGTTTAGCACCGAGTAGTGGACCGACTTGAGGCTGGTATCGAGTTCAGCTGTACTTAAAAATAATATTTATTTCTAGTATTAATTGGTACTGAATAAAAAATGTTCGTTACTATTAAATATTGACAACTGTAGGCAAAACCCGTGATCATGAATAGCAGATCAAAATGTTTATGAATTCGTGTTTGCATAAACTAGATTTTTTTAGTTCCGAAGTGAACCGTTCCGTTTTAAATTACCCTATGTTCGTTACAAGTTTAAAAACGACATAAAACAAGCTATAAACCGAAATATTTCGTAAGCCTTCTGAACACAGATATAAACGAATTATAAAAGCAATATACGTATTTATTGTGTCATCTTGTCGGCACCTCCACGAATATACTGCTTTCAAATGAAATTCTATCAATATTTATACATAATAAAACGGTGATTATTAAGTTTCGATGGACCTTGTAAGATTTTGAAATTAAAATCTGCGGTAAGTAAATATTGACTCGTCCAGAAAGTGGATTGCCGCGTTTTATTGAGACGCGGCTCATATCTAGGAATCTTTTTATGGCCCTAACATGAAGTTGGATCAGCAAGCACGTTGACGATAGATAAGGGACTGTAATTGGACTGACAGCCGTCGTTTTATTAGCACTTGATAACTTTGAGGGCGTGTGCCGTTTTTTGCGTGAGGAGACGCCGAATTTACTATAGATCGAGAGAGGTCTTGTCCCGAGTTTAGAAAAGGCAATTTTTGTAAAGTGAGTAAAATTTCTAGCTTTAATATTTTGCTATCCTCGTAGACTTACGCTAAAATCTTGATTGATTCAATGCAATTCAAATACACAGATCAGAGACGTGGCTTTCTCTTTATTATGATCAACTATGTAGCTCCAGTTAATCCAAGTTCAAAATGAAGGGTAATGGAAATAAATTCAATTCCCAGTATAGTCAAGCATATATGTACGAGATATTACCAAATAATGTGAGAGAGTTTTAACGATGACTTCCAAGCATTTATACCCATGAAACCATTAATTTATGATAAAATGACCGATTTACATTATAACTTTACATCGATGTCATCGCCAAATGAGTGAATGAATGAAATTATTATGTAGAATAATTGAAAAGCCCAAATAATATTGAGAAAGGAACATAGATGGTAAGGGATCGATTTAACGGCAAATCTTTCCGTTAAAGTCAGTTTATTTAATGAAATCGATTTAAATTTCCTTGGAAAGTGTGTCATAGCTGAGCAGAAAACTGAGGAAATGTTTTCAATTCTCAAAGTTTTCTGATCAAAACTTTACGAAATCAGAAGGAAATTCAACTTAAACAAGAGTTTTTGATTAAGTTGAGATAATGGATGCATGAAGAATGCGGAGAAATCTTATCTGTTGTTTTCAATTTGCATTCCGAAATGGGTTTCAAAGCTTATAAATTGAAAAATAAGCTCGGCGTTTTACTTAAATAGATTATAGTGTTTTTATTCTTAAAATTGAAATATATTGAAGCAGTAACGTGTATCTTACTTTTTCAAGTTTTTTAAGAGGATATCATTGCTCACAGCGTGATTCATGATCTATATCTAACCACGAGCATCCTCTAGTTATTGCGTCGTAGAATTCTCTGGTGAAGAATTCTTCTTGTGCACGAAAATTTAGATTAATATTTTCAATCCGTCTTTTCCACCAAAAAGTCAGCCTAATTTGTTTTGTCGTTATGTAACGTAATTTGATTTCACTCTTTCATTTGATAGCCTCCACTTTGTCATTTTTTATTAAATCAATGTATTATTTCCCCTTTACATTATTCACAGTATACACATAACAAAATTGTTTACATGGAAGTAAAGAATTCTGTATTGAAACATTTAAAAAATCTTCGTAAATCTTAGAAGAGTATAATATCTCTGAAATTGATAGCCTAATGCAAGGAATCTTCCCTAAGCAAGTTATACGAATTCAGGTTCACGTATCCTCAATATTAACCGAGAGTCTTGACAACCAAAGTATAACCTTTTATTTACGAAGAGTCTGAGAATATCAAAATAAATCTAACATTGCATTTTGAGGTTAATCAAATTTTGTAACTGTTTTCGTATCCAAAATTTCATGAATACTTTCAATTTATCCATACTTTATAAAGCCATTCAATAGTTCTTGAACAGTTTATTAACCTCCGCGTCGATAAAAGGAGGAAATGATGACACATGGTATTGGATTTAACTACATTCAAATGAGCTTTGATAGTAAAGAATTACATTTCCTATCATACCGGAAGTTAAATATTTGATCTCGATCTTTTCGACATATATTCGATGATCTTTTAGTTTTTATATTACAGGAATGTTTTGTTGAATTTAAAACAGCCGGTTTTCGATGAAGCCCAGCTAAAATAAACAATCTTTTACTCCCTAAGGTTTCATTACCCTATAACTCTCTATTTTCACGCTCTTAAACGGCAAAGAAAAAGGGAATTACCCGTAACGGGTGATGTTGTGAATCACGGTCAGAATACATTCGATTGGTCAATACGTTTTCCGTTGTTTACCAACGCGAATGAGTGACACTCCCTCGATTAATCCAATGGCGGAATTTTGTGCAATCGCGGCTCTCTCCATTGTAAACGAAAGAAGATTGACACTTTAACGCCTGGCATGATAGGCTGTTACGAGAGAAAGATAACTTCTTCATTGCAGGATGGAGCGAGTCGCTTTTTGCTCTCTCCATTCCATTCAGATCTACTTTCATTTTCCCATTATGCTACTGTTACCGACTCGGATTCATTCCGTTCTCATCTCGTTGATATTGTTAAACACGCGATGAGGAAGAATTATGACCGATGTTGGAGTAAAGCATTTTTTACTCACTTGTCTTCAGTATAAATCTGGCAAACGATTTCTCAGGAATTAAAAAATAATTCTTTTATTTAAATATGTATATTTCATTTAGATCTGGGTGAAGTCTGATATAACTCGAAAATCTTTTCGTGATAGCCATTATCGAAATTACGGATTTATTATAGTTTCCAGTTTTTCTTGTTCTTTTATTAGATAGGGAATCGGTATCATCTAACGATGAATGTAAGTTCCCCATTATCTTTTTATATTTTACCTTTTCTTACTCTACCAGTTCGTAGAAAATATGGAAGAAATTCGTGGAAATATTTACCATTTTAACAACTAATTTTAATTAATTTTATTTATTTACATTTTAAAAATCAATTTTAACAATTTATTTACCATTTTAACTTTTCCGACTTTTACTATTTTTTTATTTTCATCCAGAGAATTAAGAGCTGAAATTTCACCTTTAAGCGAATATATTCCCTCCCTTTAATTTAAGGACAAACGAATGCTTAACAGACATTATAGACATTAGCAATCATCGCAAATAAAACAATGCTGGCGTTTCAATTTCAATAAAATATATTCCGTATATGGGTGACATGAAAGGTAGCTATAGTGGCATTCTTCCAGCTCCTTAAATATCCGTTCATTTAGAATGAGCTTGAGTTGTTTGCTTAGGAATAAAATAAAAAATCTAACGTATGTGACATCCGATTTCTTCCATTGACATTCTCACATCTGCGATAAGAGGAGAGATATGTGATTCAAGCGCACGATGTGCCCGTTGAGAATTCCTCCGAAAAATTACGACGCGAGATTTTTTCAAGCGTCTCCATTGTCTTTTTCCTCCGCAAGCCACGTTCCTCTCACAATCATTCCCTTTCTCGAATACCCTCCTTCCACATCATCTCTCCTCCTTTTCTCATATCTCCATAACTTACTTTTTCTCATCCACCCTTTCTCTTTCTAGTATTCTCTTTTACTTTCAAGTTCATTTCTTAGACTTTCTCATTTTTGCTTCTTTTCCTTCTCCTTGACTATAAAGAAACAATAATTTCTCCATTGCCCTCAATTTTCTCATTCTCTCCTCATCCCTCAATTTTCTCTGTCCCTTAAAATCATTTCAGAAATTCAGCGTCGTTCCTCTTATTCCCTTTTCTCATCTTCAAGTTCCATTTCACTCTTTGTCGAGGCTATATCCCTCTCTCATCTTCAGATATCGTATGCTCTCTACGGATTTCTTCATTTCGTTTTCTCTTTTCCATTCATTTATTCACGCAAAGCTTGCCTATTCAAAACATCTGCACATTCCATTCATGAACGTGATTTACTCCTCGTGATAAATAGGCTCACTCAAAAGAGATCATAGGTGTAATTATTGAAATTCTCCTCAATATTTGTTGTGAGGTCTCATAAAATGTCAACCTCTTTATCGATCGAAGGATTGTTAAATAAATCAAAGTTTTAAAAACAGCACAGTAACTTTTACTTTCCACATATAGGGGTTTAAGTGGCGACTAATTTCGGCTAGTAATAACCATCTTCAAGCTTGAAGATGGCTACAAAATTCCACAAAATTTCGGCCTCCGTGAATTTTATCCTTATCAATGATTCATACAAACATTCTTTTGATAAACATACTTCAGTGCTATTTCTATTAAGGTAACTACAAGTTTAAAGGATTTAAGTGCAGTTGAACATTATACAAAAATTCTTTGTGAAAATCGTTACAACTCAAATTAATGGATGATGCAGATATGATTAATGATGAGATTCACTGCTATGAAATATATATATATATAAATATTATCGTGATCATGGAAGCTAAAAATTTCTCTGGTGAATTCAACACGTGATTTTCTACACACCCATTGCATAGTGCGTTAGCAATACATATATTTACTTGTAAAGAAATATTATCGCAGGATTTCTAAATATGAGAATTTCATTCTCGGTCTGTCTTTTATATAGGACAGGATGTCGCCTTTTAGCATTATGAGCTTATTTCCTTTATTTCAATATTAATAGATTTCTAAGAGTGAGTTGGTGAAGAACAATGCAAGTAGATGCTTATATTCTGGGGAGAAAAATTAACTGGAAACTTCTGATGTAAAAATTTAATGTGGAAATATTTCCACGAATTTCTTCCATATTACGCGAACTGGTAGAGTATGAAATTGGGGAAGGCTTCATAACCTCCTCCCGTTCATTTCGTCCCTTTTTCCTTTCTCCTTCTTTCCTTTTGAAGACGCTATCCTCTTTTCTCCGTTTTCCTTTAAACAATGACGATGGAAATTTCGGCCCTCCTTGCCAAGTCCCAGGGCATCCACCCATCTCAAATGCAGAACTCCATTCTCGTCGCCTATTGGGGAAAAGGACGGTTTCCTGAACCAACAAGGTCGGGGAGCCATAACTAATGACGATCCATCGCCGTAAATCTAACTAGGACTTTGCCTTCCTTGGAAACGGTCCAGATGTTTGAAATTATTGAAATCAGCATTACGTATTACACGATACTGTGAGAGCGGTTTTTAAAGTCGTGATGGTGGTTTTTATGTATGTTTATATAATAAGAATTGACTCATTAATTATTTATTAGCATTTTAATTAAATTTAAATGTTTTCACTAGACGAAATGTAGCCCGTGGAAAAAATTACCTTTCAATATACGCTTGTATTATAAAATTCTGTGTTCTCTATATTTAATGAGGTCACTGTCAACGCTATGATATATGTTTTGCAGATTTTCCTATTCTTAGAATAAATTAACAACAAGAGCATTTAGAAATATTGCTTTAGCAAAATTTTACTTTAGTCTTTGTATAAAATTAATTGCCTATTTTTTTGGGTAATCTAATTACAACACTTAAATTTTTTGGACTTTATTTATATGATCAACCATTCAAATAGAGCTATTAGTGTGGTTAATAGATAATGGGAAGGTGTAGCTAGATAATATTAATTAATTAATTATTTAATAATAATAGTTACTTTAAGTAGAATATTAATAGATTTATAAGAAGGTGTTGTTTTTATCTATATTTTTTTCGCTTTCCAAATTACAAATAAATTATCCCCCTGCGGGCTGGGAATCTTTTTCATCGGCCGGCCTGTCCGCACCACTTGCCTGTTGCCTCTATTTAAAGTCCGGCAACGCAATTAAGCGTGTGGAAACGAATAAATAAACGCTGCATAAACTAAAGCAGAGCATTTTACCTTTTTCTCTTGATCTGTCAACTTATACTATGGATATAAAGTAAACGTTTTTGCTCTTACAAAAATTGAAGTTTGTCTGGTATAATTTTTAATTTAAGCATAGAGTAGTTTTCAGATTTCACCTGACTTATTTCATTCAATATTTTGGTTTCTATCTTATTATTGTTTCATTCTGCTACTTATTTATGCTAATTTTATGTACTCATAATTCAATATTTTATATTAGGATCGTCCCTGACTCTAATTTCTAATATCTCTCCCCTTTCTTTTTTTACTTTAAAATAGCAGTCGTATCTGTCAGTATGTTTCGTTGGTTTTTCACGCCTTCCTTACCGTGGGCATTTTTCCGCAGTGATTTTGCTTTTTTCTTGTAAGTTTACTTAGATTTTTTTGTATACCCACAAAATGTTTGCCTCGTCTTGCCTTTTCTTTGAAGTATTCCTAAAATCTTTTCCTTGAAAACTTTAGTGGAAGAAGCTTAGATTAAAAGAAAACTTGCAAATCTCAGTCTTAAATAAAGTCGCTATTATTTATATTATTATTGTTGAAAATTTCTTGTTTTTATCGAATCTGGAAGAAACCGCAATGAAAGACTCAATGTTTACCCTTTCTAGCCTAGTTCCGAGCAATCAGACATCACGTATTATTTTATATCATTCATCAGTTTGTGGTTAACCATACAGCTAATTGCATTTTCCATACTAAATTAAATTATTATGCAAGATATTAATTCCATAGCTTAGACATCATCACTCAGTTGTTTTCTCATCTATTCTGAGATCTGAAGTGTTCCAACTGCAATGCATAGTTTTTAGTTTCGAGGAACTGAAAAAACTAAAGATTGCTTTGCGGTGGAAGTTCGGTGGTAATCTTGTGAGGGAACGTTAAACGTGAAAAATGACCATCCGAGAACTCGGTTTCAGAAATCGTTATCGCTCCACTAAACTTTCCAATTGTAAGACGTCCTTCTTCGCCTTCTGATGTCCTCGTGCCCTTACGGAAACTGTAATTTCGCCAACGATAATCATCCACACTTATCTATATCCATGTGGAGAAGGCCGCAACTCCTGGGAATCGATGAGAATCAAACCGCCGCACGATAAATCATATTTCAGTTCGAGCGGCCCCAAAGAAATACCCCGCTGCCCTCGTAGTTTCATAATTTGTGTTGGAAAGTGGCATTTATGATGCCAATATTACGTTTTCGAGTCGCGGGTTACATCGCAAAAGTTCTGCTGAAGATGATAGTTGACTAACTGTGAAATAGATTTACATACCTATCGTTAACTATACGCTGCCATTATGGGGTCACAATCTTTTTCCGCTTTTCATTGTTTTCGCATTTCCTGCTATGAATGAAGGTATGTTTGAGTGAACTCTGGGAACAGTTCGATGGAAATTGAGCGCGAATTTATTTTTGCAGGATCACAGTATATGCTCGATCGTCTTGGTTTACTTTTATATGGAATTGTAAAAAAATACATTTATTTACATTATTGTTTTCAACTGTGGATAATCGATTTTTCAACTCTGTTTTTTTACACATACCTTAGTGATGAATGAATGAAATGAATGAGGCCGTACATAGTAGTGAATGGACTTATGTCAAGACTTTCAGGCGGAAAGTTACAGCATTGACCTGCTAATACAACTAAAATTTCCATTTTCATATGCAATATATTTCAAAAATTCATTTTGTCGCTAACTTTGAATTTCTTTACAAAAGAGGAAATCATCGGAAAGTTTTCGTTATTAGACGTTTCTCTTCTGGTGGATTTTTCTTCATCCTCTTCGATTCAATAACATACACAGTAGTGGCTTAATTTTGCTACAGTAATAACTTTAAAAATATTGTGGGTATTGTGCTTTTAAATCGACAATATAAGGAGTAGTTTTGGGCCACAATGTACATAAATCTAAAGGATGGGGATCCGCTGTCGTTGATATTATCTTGGCCTACTCTTATGGTTTGGCCGAAATAGTTAACAAAAATTTCGTGATTGAGAATTCTTTTTTTTTTGGTAGAAAACAGTATCTTTAATAACGTAAACTATCCGGCTGTTAATTATTTCCAGTTTAAATGTACTAAAAATGGATTGATGGCTTTTAAGTGTAGAGATGGACTTGGCAAGACGTGGATTGCTGAAAAAGTAGAGGAATTACTTTTTGATTTGTCGACGTGTACCTACTTATGATAATACCAAATTATATGATTTCTAGTAATTTCTCCTCAAAATGAAAATCTAATATATCCTTATTTTACATCAATCTCTTACTCTTATTATTTTTGAAAAATTTTGTTAAAGAAATGTTTGCTATTTTGCTCAGGTTAATTATAAAAATGAGTAACAGGTAAAGTAATAAACTGAAGGGTTTCGATGAAGTGTAACACTGCTGTGTGGAAAGTTAGTGCTGTACGAATATTCGCAGTATTCGTGATTTCAGAAAGAAGGAAGTGAAACTCAATTTGGGAAATTGAAGAAGTCTTTGAGATGTGGGAGTGGTTGAATTGGCTAAATTGGGCGCGGAGTGTAGTAACTGAAGAGAAACAATTAGTGGTTGACGAAATTTTTAATTGTGGGAAATAAAAAAGGCTGACAATGCTGAAGCGGTGAAAATGTTTGAGAGTGTGGTACATTTAAGGAGACACAATACTCTACATATTAGTCCAACATTGAATGGAATACGCGTGGGCATTTTCCAACTTCCGCTCCGTTGAAAAATCGCCAAAAGCACACGGAATCGCGAAATTAAACGCTGGCAGTATGTCATGATTATGCTGTAAAGCGTAATTATTTGACCTCCAAAAATGATTCTGGTAAATTTAATCACATTAGTTCAGCGGTTAGAATATATGCCCGGAAAGTTGGAGACCTGGGTTCGAGTCCCAGTCATATCGCTATTTTTCACCTCTGTTTTTCTCGAATTTTAAGCTGCACAACTTCATGCGCGAAGACATTGCATTCTCTATCTCCCTGTACATTCAAATGTCAGGTTGATGAATTTTTGGAAGTATTCCGTAAGGCACGAGCGAGGGTCAAATATTGGTACAGCAAAACTCACTTCCAGCGAACATTTGGTTACACCAAAGAACCCTTTAAAGTAGAAACGGTAGGATATTCAATACAATGTTTGCCTTAGTCGATAGATACGTAATGGTATTCTGATGGAATACAGGGTTGACATTTCTCGATATCGGAATGTTTTCGTTCGACTGCTCCAGATCGAAAGAGTGATGAGGGTGTCAGGGGTTTTAAAGATGAGAGTGGGTATGTGTTCGTCCTTGGGCCCGCTGTGCATTTCAAGATCATCTTTCCCTCGCACAGCCTCCATTCCGATGCTTGTCGCCTCTCTGGCGTGGGAGACGCGCGCTTGGAATTCCTTTCGCTCGAGACAGACTCCAACTCGGCTAAATTATTGTTTCATTTCCGGAAATTACAGTGTGAAAAGTCCTCGGAATCAACTCTGGGACTGTCCTGAAGTGAGTTGGAAGGGGACCCTTTCCTCTATGCTATGGTTATAGTAACATATAAGGTTGACCTGCTTACCTGTCATGCTACTTGATGAAATTAATAAATATGTGAGAATAAAGGGGACCTTTTAAAAACAATGTCTCTCTAACTTTAATGAAATGATTTATAGCGTTATTTAAGAATTAACTAATAATGGTTTCGATTTCATATCTCCCAATCAAACTAATTGTTGTCAAGATTACACACGTTTTTCGATACTTATTTCCGTTACGAATGAAAATATTTTTGCTTATTTAAGAATTGTCTTTCTTTCTTAATTGAAAAAGTTAGTCTCGAGCAAGATCGATTCTTTTGAGGTTTCTTTAGTCTACAATTTAGTGCAGCAATCTTATCATTTTCTTAGATTTCACAATTAATATATTATTATGGTAACATGAGACTTCCTGGTATATAGCATTCCAAAATTTATTTCATATGATTCAATAATACCCCAATGGCAGCTCGCGTAGTACATATCTAAATCTAAAATAGTAATATAGTATTTCCTATCGTTATATAATCGAAAGATTGAATTAAAGGGAGGAAATAGGAACTTCCTTCGCAATGAATGAGTCAGAGCTACTGTAACATAATCAGTCATTCCCTATTTTTTGCACCCTTTCCAATCTTTTATCTTATAGTAATTAGAGAAAGTAATAATGATCATAACTCGTCTTTTATGGGCGAGATGTATTAGCGAATCTCTTTTTTTATCCAACCCTAAAATTTTCCTTATCGAAATCAATAGACAGGCAAATACCTGAAAAGAATTTTCCGAAGAGAGAGTGCTACAGTTTTTGGTCGACTATTCATAAGCTCGTGTCCTAACCAGATTGTAGCGATGCCGAGCTCAACCATCAACTTCGATCTTCCTTCCAAACTTAGCGTTAATTATAGTCATCGATTGGGTTTTGAAAAGATCTAGCATTGCAAGAAAGGTCTTCCGGGGGCAAGGTCCGGAAATTTCAGTGAGAAATATGTCAACTGTTTTCTCACCCAAGTAAATCACCGTTGCCTTTCATCGCATTGAATCCTCAACTTTGTCGCAGTAACTATTAATTATTGGTAAGTTCATTACCAACCCGGAGAGTAATTAAATAGATTTTGCTAACTTTGCGATTCAAGCCACGTTCGGAATTTTTTATGATTATTTTATTGTTTAGAACCTCTCAAAAGCTTGATTGGCTGTGTTTGGGAGTAAATTATTAGAGAGGCTAGAGAAGGTCTGAACAAACAGAGATATATTAAAATAAATGATAAATAACATTTCAGAGGTAGCGGTAACATCTGGGATGTACTTTCTTCGCAGAGTCATGTAACTTTATTTGCATGCTACCCTTATGAATGATGCATGTTGAGGTAAAGGTGTCATTAATCGGAAAATTACTAAAAGTATTCCAATTTTGCCCACCATTTTCCCTAAATGTGGTCTCTCCTTTTTAAAATTAAAAACTCGGCATCTAACATGGTTGAGATATAACTGTTAGCTTGCCTGCGTTATAAGTAAAACATGATTTTAAGAGATTAGACTAAATTATTGTAGGAATTAAATATTTTCGTAACGGAAATTAATCATCAAGGGTGATTTAGGTTTTGTTTAATTTTACACATGTGCCCCGTTTAAATGTTTTTATTGCTTGCTCCGAATGTTGAACTCCTTGTAGAGCAAATTGATAAAGAAATAACATTCAAATCTAACGCTGGCAGGACATGGTTATTATTTTCTTAGTAAAGAATTCCCTTATTACTAAATAAAAATGAAAAGGAAAAACTCTAACAAGACTGGAACAAGAATCTGGTTCTCACAATATTTTCGTGGGTCACTATTGCAGTTAAACTATCTTCAGACAAGCCGTTTGGAAGACTACGTAGGTAAAGGTGTGAGGTTTAGAGATTGTTTTGGGAATTTTCCTAGGCGCACACATTTACTCGTTTTTTCACCTTCCACCACTTGACTTCTAATTTTTTTACTTTTTCAATTATATCTTCCGACTATAATCACAGTGTAGTTGCATACATTGAACTTCGTGCTTTTGCAGGCTAGATTCTGTGATTTATATGGTTCAAACCTAGACGTCCAAAATATTCCCCAAAGGAATCTCTTCATTAACATGCATTCCGAGCACTCCGCTTCCCCTACCATGAAACAGTTCGGACATGTTGACCAACATGACAAGGACACTTAAGGGAGGGCCATGATTCCTCCAGGCGTGAAATAGTTTGGTTCTTGGTCTACGATAGAGGCCGATGGGGCCCTCGTTATAACCCACTTACGATGGCACAGACGTAACCGCCGACTCCTCTGTTATTGACGCGTCCGTGTCGTGGGAGACATTGCGTGACTCTCGCATATTTTTTCATTCTTCCATCCACTCTCTCTCTCCTCTTTTCTGTCTGCGCCCAGGGCCATAAAGATTCCACTCCGAAGGACAGACCGATGCATGAATGAAGTCAGAGGAGGAGAAAGTTAGAAGAAAGCGGGTATCACGTGAGAAGAATGAATGAAGAGAGGGATGGACGGATTGCGAAGGTTCGCGTGATTGTGAAAGATGGATATTTGATGTTAAAACTATTTCCAGACCACGGTCAGGGATTTCGCCGTCATTGCCAAAGGGCCCTGGAGAAACTGAAAGTTGGGGATTTTGAAGTGACAAAACGCGTGCGTAAATAGATAAATTTCCATACTTGCGAGTTATTTAACAGTCTCCTCTTATGTTTTCACTTGTCTGGGCAATGTTCCATTCGAAGGCCGCTTTGAAACTCACTCTCAAACTCTACATTAGTTACCAAAAGCTCTGAAGAGGGAGTGCGTGCTACAAGGCATTATGAGAGGTTCACCATAATTTTTCTCATTGAATCAGAATGCTAGTGGAACACGTGACCACGTACACCCACCGCAATATTGTCCAATTTGTAGTGTGTGTTTGTTTGATGAAATTATGTTATGTTATTATGTTATGATATGTGAGATAAGTTTAAATATAATTTACTTTACAATAAAGAATGAAAGCATACCTAATCAATTGTATAATCGATTACAAATAATTTATAAACAAATCGAACTGGGTGAATGTAATTAACTGCATGATCAAGTAATTATCTGTTTTACTTTACAATAAAGAATGAAAGCATACCTAATCAATTGTATAATCGATTACAAATAATTTATAAACAAATCGAACTGGGTGAATGTAATTAACTGCATGATCAAGTAATTATCTGTAAACACTAAAGCAGAGACCAATCGGATATTAAAGGATCAGGGTTAAAGCCCTCGGTCTCAATTTTCTTGACAAAGTAATTAGATGACTTCGGTACCATGTGAGGTGGAAAATACTTTACAGCTATATGAATCACTACTTAAGCATTTTGTATCGTGCTCATGGTTCATCTTTCAGAATCACTGTGGCCTTAAAGGAAGTAAGGAAATAAATTTGAAAGGGTAAAACAGGAGCAAGAAAACTCATTAAAATATGACCACGAACCAACATGCAAATGGAAACATAGAGCGGTAGAGGAGCTATATATTGAATAAAGGAATGCCTTGCGTAAGAAACACAATCATAAAAAGGTGAGATAAAAATAGACTGTGGAATCTTAAATAAATACGAGGAGAAAGAGAGGACAATAATGGAGGGATTGGGAGTAATAAAATGAAATAGTAATGAAAGCAATACGTTGAGCCCTGAAGGTAAATAAATACACGGCCCTTCCTGGAATGCTTCTAATATCGAGGACGGCGCTGGAGAATGTGTGGCAGAAACAAGCGTAGAGGAAGACATCTCAGCGACGCAGGTATCCCACATTTCCCTATCTCTTCAATTGAATGAGCAACTCAATAATACCGCTGACCTTTGAAGGTAACGACGTATCGGGAACAAATGACGCAACGCCGCTAATTCCTCCAAGTCACTTCTTTGTGTGATATTTTACCCGCGCAATACCCTGACGTATTGAGGGCAAGGACACGAGGACGGCTCCCTCGGTCCCTTAAGGATTATTTTTAATCTCGTGAATGTTTTATGACGGGTCCGACACATTGTTTCATCTCCAGGAAGTTCCACTGTCCCCCCCAAGGTGACGGAGACGTTGCGCTGGATTTACGCGGTCGTAAAGGTGATGTCTTCGGAAAGAAGAAACCCTAGGACCGTCCGAAAGGTCAAGGTTGATGTATCTATTGACGATATTAGGGTGTCTGTAATTGGACGGTACGTCGCCTCGTTTTATTGCCCTCAGACGGCAGCTCAACTCCCGGGGGACTGCGGAGGTGAAAGAGTCGCTTTCTTTGCCTACTCATCCAATCAGGGAAATGAAGGCTCTCTCGGTACGATCCGTCGCAAATTGAAGTCGCGAGAAGAGGCTTGCTTTCGGAATCCTCCGTGGAACAGATACGGGAGTAGTTCTCTCGAGCACGAAATCCAATCTCATTAAGTTTTCAACCTCGTTCCCTTTTCCTATGATGTAGAAAGGGTCGCATCTGGGAGAAAATGGGATTTTTGGAACCCTAACCGATGATTCCGATTCCTGGATGGGTTGGTGAGTGGTGTTTGCCAAATAACTTGAGGAAATTATAGAAATTGGATTGGAATTACGTTCCCCGGTACATGCTAAAATGCGTGAATTAATGGAGACAAATTAAAAATTTAGGTTATAAATTAGATATTGGATTAAGAGTTCCACCAAGTTGCACAATACGCCATGCTTAAAATTTTTGGCTTAAGCCTGGCTTATTTTGGCGTAAGCCTGGCTTATTTTGGCTTAAGCCTGTATCTGAAATATAGATTTAATCAATGAAAGATTTTCAGGCATTACCTTCTGGATTTTATCCACAATGGAAATAAGACGAGAGACTGTGCAATTCCACTGATATTTCAGAGGAATCGCACTAAGTGTCTCGTCTTACTTCATTCAAGTCACATTCTTGAAACAAGCGTTCAGATGTATAGATTATAACATAGGTATAATTTAAAAAAAGCTAGTTCTCAGAATTGAAAAACTGCTTTATTTATGTTGTGGGAATGGCAGTTTAGCAATAAACACAAACTTGTACAAATAACTTGTCATCCTCTGATCCTGAGAAGGAAAATTTCCTTATTGGTTCAGGCCGGGCAAAATTAAATTCCCACCTGATTACACGCATCAAAAGAAGAATTAGGCTAACATTAGATGACTTACTACATCTGTAGCTGATGGAGTGAAAGAGTGAGGACCGCTGATGGAGGGAAAGAAACCGCATTCAACTCGTTGAAGCCGAGAAAACTGAAATTATTTATTTATTAACGACATTCAGTTGTGAGTAGTCATACATACACGTATAACTATTAGCGTACATAGCTCCTAGTCCAGCCTTTTTCGTAATTAAGAGTTTTGTTTATATTGTCTCCCATTTGTTTATATTGTCTCCCTTTCTAGTCTCAATCTCGCCCGAATAAAGGCCATTTATTATTATTATTATTATTATATGTCTGATCTGCATTTCTCGATAGTGGAGTCTTCGTTGTACTGGCTGCTGTATATTAACCTAATATTAATATTTCGGTGGAGTTTCTAATCCTAGGTTTGCCTAGGGTTACGTTGAAATGGATACAGAATGCATAAAAAAGCATTGCATGTCCCTCTTATGATGAAATGACTCAGAGATTCCATAAAATTTCGCGTGCAGTGGAACTAAATTTTAAATTCAAATTTTTTCAGCTCCAATGCTTTGTCCAAATTGTTCTCTCTGTTTTTCGTATGCTCCATGGAAATATTTACTACGCAAAGGCCTACTTTCCCTGAACTCATGGTCGAATAATACAGGAATAATTAAAATTAACATTTAAATTCAAATGACTCATTGGGGGTTTATTGAAAAGAGGATTCTCCTCCAAAATTATACGTGCTGGTTTGGCAAAAACATTGTTGAAGAATAAGTAAAATTCTTGTGTTTCATTCTTTAACGGACTAAAGCATAGAAACTTTATTGGAATACTTACTACTTCGATGCAATTATCTGTTTCCGATAAACGTCATATTGTATTAGATCTATGAAATTAAACCTGGTTTCGATAACTTTATAAGTTGCTGTTTTTCTTCTTATTAATTCAGTGGTATCCCTTTTCGGAATGAAAAATTAATTCGAGAAAATATGAACGGATAATAGCTAATCCCCTGCTGCGTATTATATATTATATTTGCAATATACATGTACATACATTGTGCATACATACATTACACATCGGTTTATAAGAAAGATGAACCAAGAAAGAGATAGACGTGCAAATGTCAAGAATATTGTGTTACTTATAAACTTGCGATAAAATCATATTTGTCGAGAAAACCGAATAAATTAAGCGTCCAAGAATGTAAAGCTGAAGGAAGAATGGCGTCGAGATGCACACTGAAAGATATTTCTGACTTTCACTTTTCACGAATCATTCCCAAGTATGAATGATCAAGATTCTAAATCTCGCACTTTGAATGTATTTGCCGTTTATGAATCCATAATTTTCAGAATAATGAATTTTAGATCATGATTCGTGTATTATACGCAAAATAAATAAGTTCGTATTTTTTATTATTCCTCTGCTGTAAATACTTTGATTGCATAGCAATTGAAATATCGTTAGAAAGACTTCGATTAAGATGTATATAATCCACATAGATTTTCATAGCCACATGATAAGAAAATGAAGCTCTTGTGTTAAAATTAAGAACTAAATATCGTTTTAAAATACCTATGCAGAAATAATTGCCATAAAACTGGCATTCGGGCGTCAAGCGCTGTTGCAGATGTAATTTGGGTGGTCTACATTGCAGGCGCTGTGCAAAGGGAACAAGACCCTACACTTTCTGTTCCCATAGAGCCTTGACACGGTACCACATTTTCCTTATGTTTTCGATTCTTTTCACATCACATGATGAACTTATGATCATGATATAAATTAATGCCATCTTCGATTTAAGGTGCAAAACTAAGATATACTCGTGTATGTATGTTAGGGTGTCCCAAGACATAATGGAAAAACTTTTTTTGCGAATTCAATTACGTATACCCTCTATTTTTTTCTATTTGGCCTTATAAACTTCCCTAATAAATATTATTCTGATTGAATTATGGTAACCCGTGCCGACTTGATGCCAAACAATTTCGAGAAATGAAAATTTGTATTAATTATTCTATTATTATAAATTGTAAACATTGTATGTACTACTTATTGCTTATAAGGGAAGTGTTTGGCCATTTTCTCATCTCATAAAATATCTGTTGATCTCAATTTCATCGTGTTTTAAACTTTAATAATATACATCTTCACTATTTAACTAAAACCGTGGATACGCTGGGGAATCACAGAAGCAGGGGAGATTTTGAATAATGGTAGTCTAATAAGAATACCAGTATTTCAGAGCACTATCATTGATGTATTGAAAGATGGCTTTGTAGGCATGAGGGTTGCTGAATTTATATAAAAATATCGGGTAAATAGAGGAAAGTTAAATCGTGTGTAGGATAAGTGAGTGAAAGAGGAGAAAGAAAACAATTAGATCGATGATTGCTAAAGGAAAAAAATTAAGGAAAACGCGAAGAAAAGGTAAAGGACGCAAATGAGATGGGAAAGCAAGTAGCTCGAAAGCAACAGTAGGTTGAATCACAAAAAGGTTAATATGAGAATTTAAAGAATGCGCGGGTTATAAGAAATTAATATAATCCTGTTATAAGGTATTCACCTGTTTCCAAACTAGATAAGCGAAGAAATTTCAGTGCACCGAATTTCATCTCAAGCTACTTGTTCGTAGCCCTTGCTGGTGTTCATTCATTAATCACGGATATGTTACTTAGAAACAACTTTCCAATGATGCAACTAAAAATAACCAATTACCGCCATTAGAGTAGAGGATTACCCCAGCAGGGGTGCCAAGGTCGAATAGTTCTTCTTTGAGGTCGTTACATCCTGCTTATAACCTAATGGTTCATTCCGCCACTGGAAATGGTATTTCATTTGATAATGGCCCACAGTCTATCCCCTATTTTTCATCCTTTAGGAAGTAATATCCGTCCCATAAGTCTTAGTGCCTCGTTGCGTGCGTGTTGCTTGCGTGATTCCAATCGCAAAGGCTCTGTTCCTCTTGCCCTTTCCCAGGAGAAGGGATGTTACGCTTTTATTAAAAAATGGAGGTTTATTGGAATTATTCTCCACGTGGGTGCTCTCAATAGAAGTGCTATTTTTGAGTCGGCAAAACTACCATTTCTCTTGCTGAGGACAAAAATTTGCCGCCTCTTGATCCTTCTCCGTGGTTCTCTGAGGATTCGATGACGCAAATTCTATTTCTGTTGCCCTGTTGCTTGATTCCGACCTTTCTGGTGACCTGATTCTGTTTTCCAATTTAGGAATATTTTTTATTCTCATTTTCTACGTGGCCTGTTTGGGTACAAATAGCTATAAAGAGTCTGAAATATTTATAGGAAGATTGTAAAAGTTTTATTCTTACTATTCTTTGCCTCATTTTGTTCTAAGTATTACTGCAAAACGCACCTAGATTTCGATTATTATACATTTGTACGATTTATCGTATAATAGATTCATTTTCACTCGTTTTCTGTGAGTAAATAATGAAATTTATTTATAAAAGTTAAATTTATTATTATATATTTATTATATTTAATTAATTCAAATAATTTCCTCTCTACATAAAATATTTGCTGCTATAATGTCGGCATTTTTAAATGCTCAGATCATCGATTTCGTTCTCACTCCGCGTAACTACTGACTATGTGTATACTTTCAAGATGTGTGCATTAGTTGCATTGCAGTGTATGTAGCGTGGTTGCAGATTGGGTAAAAAATAATTTAATCACGTAAGAAAATTTTCCATGAGAAAAGTTAAACGTGAGCCAATGTTCCGCTTGGTACGATGAAATACGCCTTTCCCTTTATACGAATGAGTGTAATTCCCATTTTGGTGACCCAATTTTATAAGTTATTTCATTACATAAAGAACATTGAATAACGGAGTGTAACACGGATTGTAATCTGCTCGAAGCATAATAAAGAAGCCTCCAGCCATGTCTAAATCCTTTTTCTCTTTTTTTCAGGGATAATTTGCATATGCTGGGTTGCGGGGACTTTCGTCGGTTTCCTGCCCCTCTTTGGATGGAATGCCGGTCCTCAGAGTCAATGCCTGTTCACCAAGGTCATGGATTACGACTACCTCGTCTTCCTCTACTTCGCCACTATCATCTTCCCTGCCTTACTATTGGCTGCCTTCTATGCTCACATTTATAGAGTTGTTCTTAGACAGGTCTGTATATTTGTTTAATGTGTTTCGACTGAGTTTTAATACTCAACGCGCAAGTACTATCTTACTTGTCATAGTAGATGTGAAATGAAGCATGCGAGATGAAAAACCTCGTTACAAACGTAAAGTATCCTAGAATATATTATATCCGATCCTAGACTTTAAATGTGGAATTTGTAATTTTCCTTGAAGGAAGTGGATTCGTATTGATCTGAGAATTCTTAATTTTTCTTCCTTGATCACTTAAAAAGCTTCGTGAATAGTTGGGAATATTTTTCCATCACATCCTTTTCTGAGGAACAAAAAGCCCCTTTTCGCATGTATTGTATGTATGTACGTTGAAACTTTTGCTTAATTCAAGAAGTGGGCCTCTGTAACTCTTACATTTCACTTTTATTGTGTTCGACTAATTGTAGAAGGTATTAATGGAAATACTTCCAAAATGTTACAACAAGAACGGGAGAGAACAGATAGAATTAGTAAACATTTTCTGATGTTACCTTTTGAAACGCTTAACATTGTTATAGGAGTATTTTTTTATTTAAGCATTATTTTCAGTTTTCTATTACTGTTAATTTCTTTCAATTCGTAAATAGTTCAGTGAAGTATTAACATTAATATTCACCTATAAAATAGAATTGTCATGTTTCAAGAAGACCATTATCTGCAATAGAATATAAACAATAGAATTTTCTATCTATCGAAAACCGACATATACGAACCACACAATTCATGCAACCTCTAATTATCCAGTCATACATAAACACGCAGCTTATCATAGTTTAATTCATCGCCTCTTATATATCCCTCTCTCTCCGTCAAACTTTTCTCGGGAACTAAAAAACGTAAAATGCATCGCTCGTTCTAATGGTTATTCCGATAAACTTATAGATACCATACTTTCACATAGACAAAGAAAACAAAACATTTTTAGGATTTATCCCGTTTGCTCCAATTCCACGGAATTACAACGTTGGGGGAAACTACCTTTCCTCGGCCACATCAGTTATCATCTTGCCAATTTTCTTAAATGCTCTAACATCAGACCAGCTTTCTATACAACGCAGAACATAGGGAAAACTATTTTAAACAATAAAGATAAATTCGATAAAACACCAAATCTGGTATATATAAATTAAAGTGTAAAGACTGTAATGCTATATACATAGGCCAAACTAGTAGAAATTTACACATTCGAACTAAAGAACATAAACAGTCTTTCCTCAATGGTTCCAATGCCTCACATTTCGCCAAACATTTACTCGATAATAAACACCATTCAGACTTTACCAACACCCTCCTCCATAGCCATCCTAAAGGAAATAAACTTAACTACTTGGAGCAATTAGAAATGTTACATCACATACACCATAGTTATACGCTGACTAACATTCACCTCTTTCCTAACCACTCTCCACTTTTATCTACTGTTTGCTTCCTTCCGCTGCTTCCCTCACCTAATATCCCTAACCCTTCCCCCCCTCTCTGACCTTGCTTCCTCATTGGCCATTGTTTTCTATATATCTACATCTACATCTACATTAATACCCTACAAGCCGCCTTTCGGCGTGTGGCAGGGGGTGTAAACACCAGTTGAATCTAAACTACTTCCTTATTCGATTATTGTCACGTATTGTTCGCGGAAAGAATGAATCTCTGAAACGATTCGTCCTAGCATCTATTTCTCTTAACTTACGGTCATTATCGGATCGACCGACGTAGCAGGGGGGTTGCATGATACCGATTGTATCTTTGGAAAATGTAGTTTCCCTGAATTTATTAAGCAATCGCAGCCTAGCTTCCAATCTCCTTTCTTTCAAGGATTCCCAACCTACGTCTGAGAGCATTTTTGTAACGCTTGCTTTTTTATTGTAGCATTTCTTAACAAAACGAACCGCTTTACGCTGCACTTTCTCGAGTTCGCGAGTACACGTTTCATCCGCCGGATCCCATATACTTGCCGCATATTCCAGAAGGGGTCTGACCAAGGTAAAATAACTTAACTACTTGGAGCAATTATAAATGTTACAATGTTCAATGTTCAATGCAGTTGTGGTCCCTTTGCCTGATGATGGACAGAATTGTCTGAAATCGGTCGTGTATTAAAAACTTAAGTGGAATTTTCGACACAGTGTTTTTATTTCTATTCCTAGTATGGATTTCCACATTGTTAAGGCATCTTCAATCGATTTTATTTATTTTTATTGTCCATTGTCCATATCTGTGATAATATGACTGCCGCCGAGTGATATTTTATGATAGATATTTCATTAATTTCGTTTAACGCTATGGAAATATATCACCATATCGTCATTGAGCAGCGCTTAAGTAATGGTTTTCAACTCATAGCATTTTGGCTCAGTTAAGTGCACAGGTGATTTTGTCAGTAAGGAAGGCATAGCTAACTACCTCTATCCTCAAGTTACTTTGTGGCCCTCATTCCATTTGAAAAGCTTTTATTTTCGGGCTGATTAATCCACAGACTCTTCTTGAATTACAGAAAGTATGCCACAGTGTTTATCGAAAAGCTTATATAAATAGGAGAGTATTCATTTCTTATCACGCGAAAATGTAACCGCTAAATAAACAGGAGTTGTTGATTCGGTTGACCTTCGGTTGTAGATCTTTGAACATCAGATCTTATCAAAGCGGAATTTTTGCTCTCGAGTAAAGCATTTGTTTGCAAACTCGTATTATAGCTTCTAGAGCAATGTATAGTACAGGCTCATTGATTCTGTTAAAATCCTTTAAGTATAGTCTTTAGTAATTCCTGAATCTTAGTGATACATACTTTTAAAGGTCTCGTAGGAGATTCCTCATTCGTCCTCTCGATTCATGCGTAAGGCTAATTGGTTAATGATCCAAATAATTAAGAAAATATTTCTTGTAGATATTGCTTGAGTATCATCGCAGTCTCCTTGTTTTCAAGTAAGTCTTTTTATGTTAAAATCACTAATTTTTTGGCTGCGAACCCATTCTTATTTAGGAACGCTACTACTCTTATTTCAGTGAAATGAATCACAGATAAATTTAAAGGCTGCCATACGGACGCACTTTTCGAAGAAGAAGAGTTCCTTTAGCTACTTTTATGACTTTTATAAGACTATGTAAACTGCAAACATCGATTAGGTCTTCTTTCCATCTCTAAGGTGCTTTGTGTTAGCTCAAGTAAGCTTAACCTCGTTAAAAGGTGTCCAAATTTACCCAACTATATTCCGTGTTCCTTCTTACGCTTGCCACACAAATGTGTCAAATGATGCAACATTTGTTTTTCTGTAAAAACCAGGACAGCTAATGAGTATAAGGAGTTATTTGGAAAGTATAATTATTGAGTAAGCTCCTTCCTTAAACAGTCTAGACTTGTAACCTAATGAAATCGTTCAAATAGAAGGCTTATATTCAACTACGATTTTGAATAAAGAAAAACGGGAGGGCTTGACCTAATTGTGTTTAAATAACATCATATGAAACGGAAATTCTTATGATAATTTCAGCTGTACATGAATTGTACACAACAACGAGTATTGGCATAATACTTGGAATATTTTAGTTTGTGATTGTAATTAAGAGGAAATATCATCTTAAGTCACACAAAGAAGGACTTATGCTGTACGAGTTTTTAGTTGAGTTTGTTCAATATTTAATCAATTTACCTTTTTAATACTGATCAGAATTGTGCGAATTGCGGACAAAAAAAGGGGGATATTATACATTTCATATGCTTTCAGACATTATTTAAATTAAATTATCGAGAGGCCACGAGATAATTCCATGACAGGCACTGATTAAATTGGTAAACTAAGTAACCAATAGTAACCAATGGTAACCAATCAAGCAGCTTATTTTCATGAAATTGATGATAGATGGATAAGAATTCCATTGAGATGTCGAGATTGAGTATGTGGTATGAGCATATGTTAACATTGATTACGTAACGCTACAAATGTTAATTTCGGGAACCATGAAATTTTCTCGTTTTTGTTTGGGTGTAAGTAAGCTCGCTGTCGGAGATTAAGATAATCTGGAATCATTATCTCCAGATTCGGGGATTCTGGATTACATACGCATCAAGTTGTCAACGAATATGTCGCGCTGAAGCCCTCAAGGATTACTTAATCTAGATCCGTGTGTGAGCAGTTCGGTTACGACCACCGTTTGGAACTTTTGGAGAACCGGAGAAAACTATTTTAAGATAGTTAACGATCCCTCTAATTGATTAGGTCCGATGAGCAATCATAGAAAGTTATGGATGAAAGAGGAAATAATGACTGTGGAGACTTTGGGGTTTTATCATTTGATAAAATGATGATCAAACCAGAATAACCATCAATTTCTTTTATTTCATAATTCCTAAAATTAAATACTACTCTACATTACCTCATCTGGGCATTACCATCTCAGGCACGCAATTCAAGTTAATTGGTACCTATGGGAATATTCTTCTATACATTTTGAAAACGATTCTTGAGGAAAAAAGAAACTATTAATAAATAGATGTACTCATTCAATCCCACTCATCAAAGGTTATATATCTAGGTAGTACTTTAAGCCTGCTCAAAAATTAGCGTTGATATTAGTCAATATTTATCTCCGTAAATATCTGAGGTGTCTGCTTTTTTAGTATTAAGAGAGCGTTTGTTTATTGGGGGCTGTCTTCTTAAGACAATCTATGTTCATCGATAATTCAACAGAACTACGGATTTAATTCTACAATGCTAACTTTGAGATTAAAGTATTTTTACACCGAAGACGTAATAAATATGACGTGCATATAATTGATATAATGCACATAAAAATGGAGCTACCTGAAAGCCACGGCAAAATAATTGCATGTCTAGAATCAGCATATTCCTTATAAATCAATATTTTAGGGATTTGTCCTGCAACCCAAAACATTTTCTCCAGAATGGGTTAGAGTTATCTCTTAGTTGTCCTGAATATGAAATTTAAATCTCCGAACTAATATTCATTTCTGATCTAATCCGAACATAGTGTCATTGCCCTCATGTGCAAGATCGCCTGTCGCGAAAAGACCACGCAATGTATTGCCGTGTCCTCTCATTAGTGGATACCCAGCCAAGAAATACTTGTTTCGAGGCACGCGCTAGGCCTGACGTCAGCCATGCGCCCATTCGGTCACGACACGCACACGAAAGAAAAAGCAATGAGAAATAGTATTTGAGAGGGGGCGTGGGTGGTGATTCTGGGCCCTGTTAGAATTTCGACCGCTCGCCTAATCACGTAATTGGAGGTCGTGAAAGGAGTAGGTGCTGACGTGACTCCATTATTCTCTCCCCACTCCTTCTCTCTCCGCGGTTTAATTTTCTGTCGAAAGAGGTCGCCGTTGGAACTTTGATAATGGCTCCATTGAAGTAAATTTTCGCCCACCCCTCTCGTCACGGACGAGGTTACACGTCCGAGACCTTGGGATAGAAAATAGTAAACGTTTCAGTGGTCCATATGGATGGATGTGAAAACAGCGCGGTTTGATAGATCTACTTGATTTCCCCAACCATAGTTTTTATTCTTGCTGCTTTGGAGAGCATTTTGCATGTTTTTAAGATTTAAAGTTGAGCATTAGGTATGTTTTTTGCATGTGTTTAAGAGTTATGGCTGAGCTTTTGGTTTGGTTTTAGTTGATAATGTATTAGCATACATTAAACTTCGCTGCATGGTAATTTAGTCCCTATTAATGATATCTAGCCTTATTTTTGTGTTAGCCAAATGGAGAACAGATAAACTCATCAACTATCGCATATTTTTAAAAGCTCTACATCTTCTACCATAGGTTTGGTCAATTTTGTTTTGTAGTTATTTTCAAATGAAGAGAAAGAAAATTTCATTAGTTTGTTTTTTTAAGCATATCTCCTAAATCGAGCTTAACTAATATAACTTTAATTTTTAAGGTTCACCATTCTGTTTTGCTCTTGAGATATAGTTAAAAAATCGTTCAACTTATGCAGTGCTTATCATTCATCTTGGTGTCAATGGAGATGGAGGTCCAGATCCGGATTGAAAATATACTATAGTTGCAAATATTGATGGATTGAAAGATGAGGTGGCCATCGCCGGATTTCAGATCTGATGTTTTTCAATGAATCAGCCGTGAGGACAATGACTTGATCACTTCCAACGCGGGGATTCCGCATTTCCTGTGAGAGATATGAGATCAGTCGACTCTTACCTCACTCAGCGATTCTGCATAATTTAAGGGCTTTCTTGATATATCATTTTCAAACCATCGGAAGAGCCGAACCACCTGATGGATCGCCGAAGGATTCCGTTGTGACTGGAAATTATGAGAGTTGTCTTCGCTGCCGAACAACAGATGACAAGGAAGAATCTCCTCGCCGAACGAAGTCGTTCGACTCGGTAAAATCTGCTGGAAATCTTCTTGAAAATAAAGTTCTTGTTGTTAAGGGAAACTCAATCGATTGTGAACTGTTGCGTTGTCGGTGACACGAATTTGAAATTCTCGGTCATTGTCAAGACCTGTTGGAACCTTGGGAACTTTAATTGACTTCGGCCGCTTAGTTTCCGACGCATAAGTTTGTAAAAGACAAATACACCAGTTATCCTTGGATTTACTAATTAAACTTTTACCGCAAAATCGAAATCATACAATCATAACAGTTATACTGTTTCCTTAAACAAGCTAGAAACCTCTTCTCATTTTAAATGATTCTGGTTTTCTTTCCGCAATTCCATAATTACTTCTGATTCATCATTAAGTTGTTTTGTTCAGTGTTCGCTTCCCCAAACTTCGTTACTTCATTCGTATTCCTGCTTCAATCTGCTATCTTCAGTGACTGAAGGAGGAAACCTTTAATCGCTCAAGACTACAACGCAGGTGCTGAAATTCGCATCTCTTTTTGCAAGGATTGGCAGTCGATTTGTATTTATCTTCACGCATTTTCTACAAACACACACATTGACGGTCTCTCGTTTATGCTGTACTTTTCTCTTCGTTTATTTGGTCGCTTGTTCTTATAATACAATTTTATGTGTAACTATTCTAATACTTGAAAGTATTATCAACAGCTAACTCTTGTAAACATGTTAGCTTTGTATGATTACTGTCAACATGAAACTTGTTTTATATTTGCTTCCGTTACTTCGACATACATAAACAGTCGTTGAAGTTTTAATTTCATATTGTTTTAAAGATTGTTTTGCGCTTTATGAAATTAAACTGTAGGTCTTGATTTTTCTGTCTTTTTAACAATTTAAATTTCTGACCTCGTAGCCATCAACAGTATTGTTAAATTACTTATATATTTGTTTCTTTTAACCATTCGACTGTAAAAAGTTTTCTTTTCCTTTTAATCCTTTTAAATCCATGACAAAGGTGATCCAACCTTCAATTTTCTTACACCAACTAGACTTGCATTTACGGAATAAGGAGTATATTTTTAGTTTATTTATTTATTTATGTATTGCGTACGCCCAACAAAAAATATAGGGAAAAAATTATTACATATTATATACAATCAATTACAATTCACATTCATACATAGAAGAGAAGTTTTTAGAAAAATAATGTATAAAACAATTTTGTTTAGCTGCGAACAAAAAAGGCTTCTCTTTTAAAACAAATCAAGTTCTTGGTAATGCATATTAAAGGTTTGGCACAATCTATAAAATGTTGAGTTATAAACACAACAATTTGTTTTCACTGTTTTTTAATAAAATACAGTGGTACCTCGAGATGCGAGCAGCCTAACATACGAGTTTTTTGAGATACGAGCCGGAGCTCGGGCCATATTTTCGTTCAAGATACGAGCCCAAATCAGAGATACGAGCCGTGTTTCCAAGCCAAGTGCAGACAAGAAGGCAAAAACAAGTGATAATTAAATTTACGTAAATGTTAAGCTTAGTTTAAGTTTAAAGTTAAGTGCATTGTTTTAAGTTTTTTCTTTCATTTGAAATAAAATCTCTCCTCCTCACCGTTCACCTTCGTTAGCCGCACTCGTCTCTCTCCAAAGTAAGACTATTATGCTAAATAACTCTTTTATTTCTTTATTTCATATTTTGTTATGTATTTGTTATTTAAAAACATACCTTTATTCATAATTTACAATGGTTTGGGGATTTTTCATAGGTCCGGAACGGATTAAATCGAATCCAGTTATTTTAAATGGGAGAAATTCGTTTGATATACGAGCCGATTGACTTACGAGCTCGGTTCTGGAACGAATTAAACTCTTACTTCGAGGTACCACTGTACCCTCTTTGGCCTTACATTAAATTTTGGTGCATAAAAATTAATTTTACTCACTAGGTTAGCATTTTCTATTGATTAGGTCAAATAAATACAATAGATCCTTCTTAATTCTTCTTTTCTCTAGGCTTTTATATACACACATGTCCAAAAGAATAACATAGCTTAAATAACTTTCGAAAATTGGATACTTTTTTAATGGCAGTAGTGTACATAAAGTAAAAATCTCTTCTGTACTTTTTATACAATTTACATATTTCATTAAATGAGGATTCCATACAAAAGAGGCATATTCTAATAAAGATTTTATCGCTGTATTGATATAGTGCGGTGTCTTCGCATATTAAACGTTCCAAGAAATAATCATGTAGCAGCAACTTTGTTATTCGAAGAGTTTAAAAGTAAGAAGTAACCAATAAGCCTGAAAATCTAATAGATACTGATTCATCCTTGTTAGTAATGTTCTCAAAATGTGTACTAAAAGTACATATTTGAAGCACAAATCAAAAAATTGATATATCCAAATGGGTCGTAGAGGGTAGCGCTGCTTATAGTACTTCTACAGCTATGGTTATTTCTCGAATAAGCTCCAACCCAGAGTCGAACACGGGACGACAATCACCGAAGCCGAACGCACTGCCTAGATGACTATCGCGGATATCCCGTGCCCAAATTTTTCCTCATTTTTCAAATGTTACTGTCATCGCAAATATCAGCTAAATGGAACATTAAATTAAGAGACGTGACGAAGGGCAAAAACAACCATCCTTGCAAATATCAGGTAAGCCGAGACTCGAACCGTGGATCCAGGCGGTCATAAATTAAAATGCTAAACAAGGTCAGCTCAATTCGAGAACTAATGCGTTGTTATTCCGCAATACTACTTGTTGATTTTGCCGCGAAGTTTTAAGAAATGATTTTTTTTCCTGAAGTGCAAACCATGTTCTGAAAGACTGATTTTCCTCAGCTGCGGCGAAACATCAGCACGAACTTGGGCCGAAGGCATAAAGTGTCGACGCTGAGGTTGCTCGGGGCAGCACAGCGGAGGGAGATCAAAGCGACGCAGAATTTGGCCATCATCGTCCTATTCTTCGTCATCTGCTGGAGTCCTTTAGAAACCATCAATGTCGTAAAGGCCTTCTGCCCAGACTGCCCCGTGGACGGTCCCATTACTTTCTTCACCATCATCCTCACTCATTTGAACTCGGCCGTCAACCCGATACTTTATGCCTACCACCTCAAAGACTATCGTGCTGCTCTCAAGGGTATCTTTCGTTCCAATAAGAGGAACACCAAGAACAAAGGAACTCTTCATGAGAATAAGCAAGGGATCAGCCACACCCCATCAGATCCAATGGAACTGCAACAATCGCAGGATACCGACATGAACACCAGATCCACCACGGTCCCTGAAATTCTTTCACCAGAGAATCTCATGGACACTGGTGAAATTTCTTTGGAGAGAGAGAAATACCCTGAAGGGGAAAATTTTCTTTCTTCCAGGTTGTAATCAGAATTTCCTTGCTGTTAAGTATTAATATTATAAACAGAATCTGCTTCCCCCCTCTTTAGCTTTTTATCCGCTAAGGATTAATGAGTGTATTTACCACCCTTGCTGTGATATATTTTAAAATAAACACTAAAATAAAATGTACTTAAATAATAACATAATAATACAGTATTACATTCTATGGTATTAGACCGGACTTCGTGGAAAGCCATAATAAGAAATTAGTAAAGTACTTCGTAGTTTCCACAAATTATTTATGTAAAAAAACGACCAGTTTCGGCTAACGGCATCCCCCTGGCGTTAGCCGAAACTGGTCGTTTTTTTAAATAAATAATTTGTGGAAATTACGAAGTACTTTACTAATTTCTTAATACAGTATTAAGTAACACTGGTGTGCTGTGAGAATGTGGATTTTCAGGTATAGGAAAATAATGTGTGATTCTAATTTCTCAGGCTGTATCAGGATCGTGAGATTAACGGAAGCATTCATTAATGCAAGGTTTGCAAGTACGATGGCTCCACTATGTGTTATGAGTAGAATACATCTATTTTCACAGGCTCAACTTAGTGTAAAGATACTGAAGTCAATATCAGTCCATCTAAAATGCGAGGGTTGGACAATAAAGGAGTGGCAACACAGTTATAATTGGCGCTTAGCTTTATTAAGAGTATTATGTCGTATTAAATGCCTTCAATGTAGTCATCCTCATCTCTATCACCTTTCGCAGTACATGGGGAAGGCGTCATACACCATCAGCACGGACACCTCTGTCAATGTCTCCCAATGGTGGCCTTATGGCATGGGTGATTGCTTCTCTTGTTTCCTAGCACTTTCCGCGGAGTTGATCCTTCATTTTGACGAAAAGGTAGTAATTACAAGGACACTTCGCAGGCGTCGTTCTTAGAAACGATTATTCCAAGGAAGTCTCCATTCCCCCTGTGATTGCGATTCAACGCTTCTTGAGCAAGTGCACAGCAGCGCCACTCCCAAACACATTGTTAAGGAGCTTCAACTGGATTTCTGCACTTCAATACAAAACGCAACCCAATTAACCACGGCTACCCCACTCACTGCACAATTTCAAGTGAACTTCTGCTATCAGTTATGGACAATTCTAGTGCCATATGACGCACATCCTTCAAATTATATCAGTGTTGCCATTACTTTTTATCTTACCATTGCATGTTTTATAAGTGTTTTTTAAACTTCTCTTTTTCTAGGCTTAGATTGTGATTTGTTTTGTTGAAGAAGGAAAAATAAGAACGGTTGTTTCAGGAATAACATGTCATAAATATTATGTTGAGTTCATTTTCAATGGAATTATATGAGGAAAGACTTGGTTCTTTCCCGGCGAATATGATGAATAAATTCCTCTCGGGTTCCCAGCCGGGTTAAGTTGGTGTATTACACCGACGTTTCGGCCACAGACTCGGGTACCGAGTCTGTTGGCTGGAGGAGTCTACCGGCTGGGAACCCGAGAGGAATTTATTCGGAATTATATGAAATTATTCTAGTCCGTAAACATATGCTATGATATATTCTATAATGTAAGACAAACCCGAATCTAAGACGCTCCAAACCCATAATACCCACCCAAGCTTTGGAAGTCGTGTAGTAACAAAAAAATAATGAAATAGCAAAATTTTAAGACGCATACTATTCTCTACTACTATACTACTTGTCCCGAAATGTTCGGACAAGTTTACAATGGAGCTATTTTCATCAATTACCTAACAGGGTGGATCCCATTAGGGTGGATCGAAAAAAACCTTTTTTTCGAAATCCGTCAACGGCTAGTGCTTAAAGCTTGTAGTTTGGTTGGTGGTCCTTGTAACAAATAAAAAATTTCAACTCGATCGGATTATGTCCTAAGGCTGAGAATTTTAGTCAAACTTTTAAATTTTTGTGAAAAATGTCAAATTTTTGTGAAAAATGTCAAATTTTTGTGAAAAATGTCAAATTTTTGTGAAAAATGTCAAATTTTTGCATTTTTTCCAGATGGTTTCTCAATGTTTTTGAAGTGATTTAATGGCAAAGAAGTACATATATTGGTTGCTGCTTAATATTAGAGATTTAGTACGTTTGAATCAAGTAAAATGGATTCTCAGTTCGCCAAAATTCGTCAAAATACGCAAAATATACAGAAATCTTACGGATGTTGGTTAGACAGTAGGGTGGGTCGTTTTGTCATTTTTTATGATATAAATGTAATACCCGGCAATATTGGCGCACCCGCATTACAGATATAATTTTCTTTCCAAATCAAATACTATCTTTTGTGAGAATTTTTGCCTCGAAGTTTCGGCAAGAAAAGTTAACATTGGCAAACATTCTAGTTCGGTTAAAACGAATATTTTTTGGATAAAGATATGTCATTTGCGACTAAAACTGTCCTTCTAGCCTATATATGCCACGTATATGCCTCTGTATAGGGCAGATATGACTCCTATGGGACCAGAATAGGAGGCGAATTAATTTAAAATTAAACTTTCTTGTAACTCCTTCTGTCCTCGTCTATTCCGTCGCCTCTTGGCACCTATTTATTACATTTTATATGTCTTATAAATATTATTATTATATTTTCGAGTACTGCATGACCCAACTGAAAGATGATGAGATTGTCGTTCTTGAAGGTGAAGGAAAGAAAACCGATACTTTTTGGAAGGATGGAATTCTTCGAATTTTTGAGGAATTGTCTAGAAAACCAATGGAATTGAATAGAAGTTCATTGTCATGTAAAAGAAAAACAGACCATTCAATTAGTTTCTTGTTAATTCTTCGAATATTCAAAATTATCACCCTTCCAACCAGTATTGGTGTTCCTTCAATTACTCCCAAGAACATCTATCTCGTCAACTTTAAGGTGGGCCAGGATTTACTCAAAATAGAATAATACCATTCATACAAAAAATAAAATATTAAATGTAACAAATAGGTGCGTGACAGCACTGCTTTGCAACCACTACGAGCCGCCAAGTAAAGAAATAGATGATAACGGAAAGAGGTACAAAAAACTTCTATTTAATTAGTTCTAAATTAATTTGCTTCCTATTCTTGTCCCATGGGAGACATCTCTGCCCCATACAGAAGCATGTATGTGGTATATTGAGGCTTGGGTGACAGTTTGCGTGCATATCTTTCGATAATCCCCTAATAGAGCATTCTCTTGATTTTACGTTGCCAACTAATTTACCGCTGAAGCATATCGCGAGCGATAATGATAGTTTCTGAGAAGAACTTTAACTAGCTGGGAAAGCTAAATCATAACTTTTATGCTATTGTTCAGATAACTCTGCGATGCCTACTTTACGGTAGTACAATAGGCCGCGGATTTAAGACATTATTTGGAACCCCTAGGCATTCAAAAATGTTACGCCTTAGATTCGAGAATGCACGGATTGTACTTATACTTTTAATTTGTCTATGAATATCCTATAATATATTACATAAACGAGATTTTAGAGGAAAGCTTGAATCGACTTTCGCATTTTATTTAGCATCTTACGTAATTTTTTTCTATTGATACCCATATGTAACAAATCTTTTGTTTATTTCAATAAAAACTTTCTTTATACCATATTTTTTAATTCTTTTGCTCTCTTTTACTAATTTTGTTTATATTTTTATATTATTACGATGGATATTTTGCCATTGAAAACATAAACTTCCACTGAAAAGCCTGGTTCGGTCTATCAATCGATGAAAACTTCTCAAGTCTTTTTCGATGATATATTTTTTATATCTAATTTTGTTTTATAACTCATCTCACTAGCTGTCCTTAGAGAGATACTTAATTTTTACTTCATTTTATACAGAACTTGAATAGAGATCATATACTAGATGCTAATCGTATTCCTGTTTTCTTAAATTAAAATGTAGAGATTTTAAAATTTTTTTTTCTTCTAAGGATTTTTATTTAACTCTTTCTATGTAGGTGTTTTACGAAGATATCAATAGAATAAACAGTTGATTTAATCTGTAAAATTAATAGTTAATTGAATGAAAAAGAATGAATCCTGGTCGCAAATACATATATTTTGGCAGCAAAATTTATTGTTGATCATAAGCTGACAGCAATTTTATAAATTTTTACGATTGCGCTAGGTCTTTCAATATCTCCTGAATTGAGTCAAAAACAACCAATTAATTGTTACTTGGGCAAAATGAAGTTTTCAAACCATAAAAATCAAAATTTACATTATTTTCTTAAATGTATACGTTAATGCTGCCCACCAACTTTCATTCAGTGTTTTTTTTTCCGCACTCAAATGGATAAGTTAACTACATAAAATCCCACTTTCATATTGGTCTCTCAGACAATCTTTCAAATCAAACTTATTCACTACACTGCCCGTATTGAATTCTGTTCCGGTTATACTGTTGTAGGGGTCCCTACGTAATTTACTTCAACTGAATTCTGTACATTCGGATGTCTCTCTTGTTACGTCTCGTTAGTATTCAACAGATCCTGCCACCATATTCTTATGAATGGATTATTTTTCATTTGGTACAGGATAGAGAAAAATGTACCTTTCATTCACTTTTGTCACAGTCTTGATCATGGCTGTGATGACATGACGATGAAATCTGAAATATGAAGTGTCGGGTAGTGGCACTTATTAAGGTCTCTCCGTATCGGCTGCCAAGAAAAGTGTTACTCGTTGAGTCATTGTGCTTCACTTACGGGGATATATTCCGCTTGTAACGTTCTAGCTCAGTGGAGAAATAAAGACTAACTATCTCATACCTGATTCTGCTTATTAACCTTCTTTCTCCACTACTAGCTCTTGGTAGCTTATGTTTGAGAGGGGGGGTACCAACCGGTCTTCCTTCTGAATACTTTACAGATACTCGTAGACAGTATTCTACGGGTTGGACTCGTGGTATTTTTGCTACCCCTCTAACTAAGTTCTACAACCACTCTCATACCTGCATCTAAATGCCTTTCTCTGAGAAAACTCACATTTGTAGGGCATATCCATTCCAATTGATTTGAAAGTAATTTAGATAACTAATCAGGAATTAATGATACAAATGATGACATAAGATAGGATCGAGATAGAAGGGAAAGATCAACCGATATGGCAGTTCTCGGAGTTAGAAAAGGAAACGAAAAGAAATTGAATGTTGGGACACTGCTGTTAAGGAATTAGAGGTTTAAAATCTCCAATGGCCGTTTTTGTCAGCGTTCCTCTTCTCATTCGCCGGTATTCCGAGAAAACAAGACAGGACACCGCACTTTTTGAGAGCACTCAATGCGTATTTCGAATGCGATACATTCTTCATCAGGAATAATTAAATGAAGATGAAGATGCATCTCATTCGAAATACGCATTCAGTGCTCTCAAAAAGTGCGGTGTCCTGTCTTGTTTTCTCGGAATACCGGGGAATGAGAAGAGGAACGCTGACAAAAACGGCTATTGGAGATTTTAATCCTCTAAGAAAAGGAATTGATTCCTAAAACTTTCTAGGAAGTATCAAATCATATCATGTTTTATGCTCGAAGAGATTTTAAAATTAACCTAATTAACAGATTTGGAGCGCAAGGCAAAACATCGATATACTTTGCATTTGTACCCAAATGGATAGTAGAGCGTGGTATTTGCTTCGACTGCCTAGGCCATTTTTCACATGGGCTCACTCCGGGAATTGAACCCGGGAACACTTTCACCAAAGACGAACGCTCTACCCACATTGAGCCGCTATACACTTTTCTTTCTTCATTTGTCGCATCTTATTTCCACCAAAAACATCGGCTGATTTGAACATTACATTAAGAGACGAAGACCAAACACAATCATCCTTGCCCTTACAAGGTAAGCCCAGGTTCAAACCGCACTGCTTCGCCATAATACGTCAGAAAGCTTATCGAGGTCGGCTCCAGTTGAGATCTAATAAGTTTAAATTCTGCTACGCTGCTTGTTTATATTGGCATGAAGTTTTGAGAGATGATGACTTTTTTCAAGTGCAAATCATGTTCTGAAAAACTGATCTTCCTCAGCTGCGGAAAAACGTCAGCATGCACGCGGGCTGAAGGCGTAAAACGTCGATGCTGAGATTGCTCGGGGCCACACAACGAAGAGAGATCAAGGCGGCGCAGAACTTGGCCATCATCGTCCTACTATTCGTCATCTGCTGGATGCCTCTACACACCATCAACTTCGTGAAGGCCCTCTGCCCCGACTGCCCCGTGGAAGGACCTATCACGTTCTTCTCCATCGTCCTGTCTCATTTGAACTCAGCCATCAACCCGATACTTTACGCCTACCACCTCAAGGACTATCGTGCTGCTCTCAGGGCCATCTTTCATTGCAATAAGAAGGAGTCCGAGAACCAAGGGACACTTCTCAGGAAGAACCCCGTTCCCGCGATCTATCAGACCCCGACAGATTCAAAACTTAACATAATGGAAGTGCAGCGACTTCAGGATGGGGATCCGTGTACCAGGTCCTCCAACCTCCCTGAAGTCCTTTCACCGGAGAATCTAATGTACACTAGAGTGTCTTCTATTCGACATCAGGAATCTCCTGACCCTCCCTAGGGAAATGCTTGCTTTTATCCTGGTCGTAAGTCAACTTTCGGGATGCTGTTAGGTACTGAGATTAACTATTGTGAATTAATACTGCTGTCCCCACTTCAGCTCGTAGTCTGCTTGGAAGCAATAAGTCTATTTTCCGCCATTGCTGTGATATATATGTAATAAACGCTAAAAAATTTACCAGAAGAAGTTAATAATATGAAATTTAGTAGTAACATAGGTAGGGTTTTTGAGAATGTGGATGTACGGTTTAGGAATGGGAAGAAAGTGTTTGATTCCAATATCTCCGGCTAGAGAATAGAGATCGTAGAATTAACGGGACCATAAACTTTTATAAAGTGTGAAAATGCGAAAGGTTTCAGTTTGAAATGGGAGTAGAATAAATCCTTTCTCATACGCTCAACTTAGTACAAACATAGAATTTAGGCGTTCTAAAGTCAAGTCAATCCATCCATTTAAAATAGGAAAAAAGGGTCTTGGTATAAATATATATTTTTTTAATTTTATTTTACTAGTCTTAGATTGTGATTTCTTGAAATAAGATGGAAGTATAATATTGGAGAATTCACGAATAACAGGTTTCTAATATTTCTTGAGCGCTTTTCATATTAATGTTAAGAAATAATTCTCGTCAGTGAACGTACTAAATTGTATATTTTCGGACCTAAGACAATCACTTACGAAATGGAATCAACCACTGCTTTTAACGTTATAGTTAAGGCATCTTTTCTGCCACAACACTGCAATACTTTTTTACGATAACGCATTAGGTTGCAGATTCAAAACGCACCCGAATTTGCAAAAAAAGACTTCTTAGATTCAAAAATGAATTCAATGTACTTTTACTATAAATTTATCTATGAATAAAGCTCAATGATGTATTAAATAAGAGAGGTGTAGAGAAAAGCTTTTATCAACTATCGCTTTTTATTTATGCTACCCCGTTGTTTCTTTCTATTGCTACCGATATGTATCAAATCTTATTTGATAAATTCAATAAAAATTATTTCTCCATACCATATCAATCCAAGTGTTTTTCTGATAAAATATTTATAGTAATATTTATTCTAATTAATATTTATATTGTTTGAATCGATTTTTTACAATCGAAAATTGAACTTCCGCTAGAAAGTCGGTTCAGTCTATCTATCGATGAAAAATATTCAAGTACGTATTACTTTATTACGAAGTTAATCGTTTACAACTCAACTTACTTGTTGTCCTTAGAATAAATATGTTTTGCTTTTTAATAAATTTGGGATAGAACTTGAATTTATATTGTAGACTATTCTTTCCTATCTTCTTAAATTAAAAATATAGTGAAGTTATCTTTTTGGTGTCTTCATTAAATTTCATTCTAATCATTTATTGGTGTTTTAGAAAGATTTCTACTCGTATAGGGTAAAATGGAAAAATCAAGAAAAATTCCGTTGTTGAGACAGAAAAAAGATCATAACCTTTTGAAATAAACGTACATGCTTCGTTGAACGAAGGTATGGGACACTTTAGATAAGAAGGTAACGTTTAATTTTATTTCATTTCATTTTCACTGCAATTTGGCCATTTGGCCTGGCGGCAGCGTTAGAGGAGCACGTACCATATTACAAATGATTGCCTGGCATTCGCCCAAAGACGGGAGGAAAATCCCTTCAAAAACCTCCCGCAGACAATAAATTTACATTATACAATACATCATTTACGATTATGCATTATACAATACATTCATTTCCATAGCAGGATGAACTCTTAGGTTGTTCAAGAGTCGACTTTCCTTGAGGACAGTATTCCATGATCCCCACCATTTCACTTCAAAGGATAGGTTATGATTAATTATTCTGCCGCTGCTGCTCTATCAATGATCAAAGGAAATAGGTGAGTTCTGAGGCCTATTTAAATACTGGTAAAATAGTTTCCTCCAAAGGAAAAAATGTTGAACCTTTTTCCTGAACTTGTCCAGTCTCCTTTTGCTCAAGAGTTGGTTTAAAAATAAAAGAGTGAACGGAAATGTATTACTTGCGTTCCCGAGACGTCTATCCATGATATCCAGAATATGGTAACTATGGCTACGGGTGCGTTTTTTCATATACTTAATATACTGAACAGCTTTTGAATGTACTCATTCGTTCTCCTCAGCTGCGGAAAACGGTGGCCATGAACGAGGGCCGAAGGGGTAAGGGGACGATGCTGAGGTTACTTGGAGCGACGCAGAGAAGAGAGGTCAAGGCTACCCAGAACTTGGCCATCCTCGTGCTGTTCTTTGTCGTCTGCTGGATCCCACTGTACACCATCAACTGCGTCAAGGCCTTCTGCCCAGATTGCCCGGTAGAAGGAAATCTCACGTTCTTCTGCATCGTGCTTTCACACATAAACTCTGCCGTAAACCCCATACTTTATGCCTACCACCTCAAAGACTATCGTGAGGCACTCAGGGCTATCTTTCATTGTGGCAGAAACAAGCGGAGCCAAGATATCCCGCATATAAAGGAACCTGGGCCCCGGAATTCGCGGAACATAACCGATCAGACGGAGAGCAAGTCGAGCGTATCTCATAAGTTTCTCCATGTTCCACCCCAAGAGACTAACACTACTACTTTTTCCTCGGCGGCGTCGTCCTCTTCCCGTGATCTTGCGGAGTATCCCGAAGTCCTCTCTCCAGAAGCCCTCATGAGCGCTTTGGAGATGACCGTCACTTCTTACGCGGTTGATAATTCAACTACCGGTGCTGCAGACGTAGTTAGAGACGCGGAGTAATGGAACAGACATCAAGGGAATTTGGATCCCACTGCATAACTGATATTTACGTCACATGGGGTAGATAGGGAAGTGGGAGCCATGTGTGACTCTCTATTCTAAACGTGTTCTAGTTGTAGCTAATTTATGGAAACTTTATTTTGTATTGAGTACCATGAAATCCGACCCGACAACTCACCATGCGACAACTGACCGGGAGACAGCTCATTGCGCGAAGAACAGATCGCTACGACAGTTGAAATACTATCAAAGTTGGAACGTTAAAGCAATTGAGTGGAAGTCTTTTTACCAATTACTGATTAAACTAAGTTACTATATTATTAATAATATATTTAATAATAAACAAATAGCGCAATGAGCTGTCACCAGGTCAGTTGACTCATGGTGAGTTGTCGGGTCCGATGAGTTATCGCACTCTGAGTTGTCATACTCTGGATTGACCGAGTTGTCACGGAACTGTTGAAATCATTGGTATTCGTAATCATGGAACATAGTCAGTGCTACTCCGCCCTGATGTCCCTTAGAATAATCTTCTGCTTACTGTTATTATCTTGACTGTCTCATGGCTACCATTTCCTTTGTATAATGCAACGAATCTAGTCTTTGCCTCCCCCCTATCGTTTTCCCAGCATTTGTTCTTATGTCAATCACTGTAAATCTCTACCTTTATCTCCATGTCAGATTTCATACGAGATTTCACATCTTCAGTGAGTGACTCTTTCTTCATCCACTATCTCCCACTTTTTCTCTTAATAACCTTACGTTGCCTGAGATAACCCTTCCTCAAATCACAGAAGGTAAGAAACAAGAATTTGCCTCTCGTGAAATATGTATGTAGCCAACGAGAGAGAGAATTATTGTATAATTTGTCACCAAAAATATTTTTCCCTTGAAATTCACGTATTTAAATCATGCCAGAAAAATCTCAAATGTTACACATATTCTATTTGTTTTTTTTCCTACATCGTTACATGAGTTTTTATCATTATCATTATTATATCACATCAATATTTATATGGTTTCTCCTCGTTATTCAATTTGTGCATCGCGAGTTTCTCATCCTGTATTGACATGAATATCAATAAACTTAATATCAATAACTTTATATCAATAAACTTAATAATCAATATCACACTCATCGCACATAATAAGACATGGAAATATTTTTCTCAATATATTTTTCCCCATTTTCGAGTTTCTTACCTGAGATTCTGACTTTTCTGAATGTTTTCCTCATTGTAAAGTGCCATTTAGATTGATCTAAAACTCAATGGTAATATAAGTGAGTTTTATTATTTACATGTAGTTTCCATAAAGATATCTGATATTTCTCAATATTTTTCTTTCATTTTGCTTTTCGAGAATCTACGATTTTTACTTTCACACCAATAGAGTAAGCGCCGAATTTGCTATAGTGATGGAGTTTTGGGAAGTACCGTTCATGACATGGATATTAAAATATTTTTATTGCTCTATTGTGCAATATTTTGTGAGTAAATAATCACGGACTTGCATAAACCAAAGATTATTTTATAAAGTCTCGTATTATTGATGTTGTTCCAATCAATAATATCCATGGATAAGTTAAATCCATGTATATTTTCATAACTTTTTCGAGTAAGTACTTCATAACACACATCATTTTTAGGAATAAATCACCTTTCTGTCATGTTAATTTCTTAATATGATTGTATATGTGGTTAATCACATCCCAACATAGAAATAGTTCAAATATAGGGGAGACCAGGGCTGGTTGGCCATAGGGGCTGGTTGGCCCAGTCGAGTTATTTAATACAATAAATGCTAGATCGTGCTAGGAATCAATCAGTAGGTTGTTAGTACTGTCCCCCTCCATCTACAGGACAATATTGCCGGCGGAGCAGTTTTGGACAATTTGTAGTGATTAATTGTTTTTATGCGTGCTTCAGTAAAATTCTACTCGTCTGTTAAATGTGTTTTATTTAACTTTTGCTTACTTTAGGTGCAACAGGAGAATAGTATAATTAAAGTTCATAGTTTAAGGATTATTTCTGTATGGCATACATTCGATATAATTTCAGTGGTTTTTATCACTAATAGAATTTATTGTAAACATGGCGATGGGGCAGGTTGGCCCAGAAATGACGGGGCATGATGGCCACCCGGGCCTACCAGCCCCGTCCAATATATTTTTTTAAACTCGATGAAAGGTTAATTTTAATGATAATAATATGTATAATTCGTCCAGTTTATTCAATTATTAATATAATTTTCGAAGTTAAACATATTTTGATACGTTACAGAGGTCAAAAGAACGTCATAATCACGAGATAAAAAGCATTTCAAAAGAAAACACGAACCTGTAAAATTTGTTATAATCTTAGATAATATTAATAATAATAATAATTTTTATTTATCCAACGACATACATATGCATGTATAGGACATGTCAATAATATACTATCAAATGATTAAATCAACACAGAACAGTCAAACTTTACATTATAATCACATTATAACATACATTAGAGTAATGATACAGCAAAAAATTGTTCTTAACCGTTTTCGATAGGTCGAGGTTGCATCAAAGTCATAATCGATCGACAATCGACCTAAACTGCAAACCAGCAACGAAGGGCAGTCTTCCACGGTTAGTTGCTTTGAGTCATTGTTAAATTATTTCTTTTCTGACGCATTATATTAATATTCATATTTTACTAGTTTTTTACTACAAAGCTTGTTGTTTATAGACACACAAGTCACTGAAGGAAACTAGAGTAGTTTCATTGCTTTCAAAGGAACAATGTATATCACTGATTATTGACATGACACATTCTATGGTTCCTCTGCCTTTCAGGAAACCAAATTGTGTGGGACTTATTAGATTGTTCTTTTCAAAGTAATTACATATTCTTGAAAATAATTCTTTCTCTATTATTTTAGAAAAGACAGGAATTATTGATATGAGCATGTAGCTTGAAGGGTCATTTTTCTCACCTTTTTTGTGTATTGGGATAACTTTTGTGATTTTTAATTGTTCTCGATAATTACCAGATTCAAATATCTGATTAATAACTTTGGTTAGAGGATATGCTATACCATGTGCTATGCCTTTTAACAGCTTTGAATTCATGCCATATATATCACAGCAGTTACTGGTTTTTAACTAGGCAATTATAAGTAAATAAGTAAGGCTAAGTAAAATGTCTTTGAGTTGGAGTAATTAAACTGTTAGATACATATATTATACTATAATACATTATGATGTTTTATGTTAGACCCTTCAATTAACTTTTCAATTACATTGGTGAAGTAATCATTAAAGTTATCAGGTGACATATTTGTTAAGCAGCTTTCAGACTTAAGTTGAGTCTCGGCCTTGATTACTTTCCATAAAGCTTTTGATTTATTATTAGATGTGGCAATGTATTTATTGTTTGCTTCCACTTTTGCTTGCCTAATCCTGTAGCCTTTTAAGGTCTTAACTGATAACCATTAGTTTTATTTCGATTTCCTAAAGCTATACTAGTTTAACTTATCAAAAGATTGTATGGGTCACCGTGCTCCTGCCTCTGGGCCAACCTACCCCGATGTAGGGGCTGATCGGCCCACCCGACATACATCCAGTAATTATTATATTTTTTAATTTTTAACCCATATTTTCAAGTTTAATAATTGCCATACAGATTCAGTAAGAATGCATCTAAAATTTAGCAATAATTTCATATGTTTAAATATGTACAAAAAATAATATAAAATAAATAAAAAAACCCGGGCCAACCAGCCCCGGTCTCCCCTAATCGAGTCATTGCTCTATATCAGTCGAATGTATGTAAATGTATAGTCATTATTTTTACAGTTAATATTTTTGTGTCACTGATATTTTCACAAAGGTATTATTTTATATCATATTGTAATATATAGTTAATTATTATTCTCAATAAAATCTTATAGCTAAGAAACCCACATCAATGTTTTCCTTTAGAGCGCCATTATGTACAGTAGCAATTCATATTTTTTCTCCAAAATTCAAACTCTGTGATCTAATAAACTGTCCCTAGAAACCTCTAATCGACAAACAAACAAACTGTTCCTTAAAATGTTATTCTTCTAATCAACAAACAAACATTTCTGGGTCTGATGATGTCCTGATTCAGAAATGAATTATTATTTTTATGGGAAATGATGTGCAATATTATTATATAGCATAGCAACCTATTTTTCTTTTGATGTAAAAGGAAAAATTAAATGCATTTTCTAATCAAAATTTATTTATTTTCATTTCGCCTCTGGCATCTTATTATTTTTAAAGTTGTGCTAATAAAGAAAACATTACTATTACTCAGTTCCTTTCCTTGTAAGATGAAGTTCCAGCAAAGAAGATTCCCATGTTTTACACTTTCTCAGTGGAAAAAGGTTTTCCTTGGAATCGAAACTCAAGATCCCATGAAGGAGCAAGAATATAAATATACCTTCATTTTGATTGTATTTGAAAAGAAATGCTTTTTACAAGTTAAAAGATCACTTACAGTTATCAGGAAGGTACTTTCCTTGAGACGTATTTCAAGATTTAGAAGTGGAATACTCTATGTCAAGCTCCTATTTAACAATTACAAGAATAAGAATTTCGTTTTGGTTTCATTTTTCTGCTTGGCTTACCCCGTTAACTTACGATGACTTTAATCATGCTCATTTTTCTTGGATATCGCAATGATAATTATCTCTTGACTTTTTCCTTACTATGTTTCATCGAATTAAAAGAAGAATATTTTCTCCAGCAGATTACAAAGGAAAAATTGCCCATTAGTTGAGAAGTTTATCCTTTACTTCCTACGATACAAATCGAAATGCGTTCTACTTTCAAATTCCGATAACTTAAGTTCAGTGAAATACTTAGTTTGAAACGCTCGCTTACTTTGCATGCAATTTCAAGATTTTTTTATTATCTCATTATATTGTTATAATCATGTAAAATAATCTATCATTGTGAATCTTATGAACTTGCATGTTGTCAATTATAAATTGGTAAAAAAATATGAAATAAAGGTTGGCTGGTCTCTTTATGATATATGTGCAGTAAAATTGAATAAATTTTACTCAGATATTAATCTAAAAATCAAACAAATATATTATAAAGGTTTTCTTTAGAAGATGTTTGTGTAAGGAAAATGTTTATGCATGAATGCCTCTATTCAATTTTTAATTTTCAATATTGCAATGACAGTATACTTGGGTGTTATTATAAAATTATCTCATCCATCATAACCTTGTAAGATTTTCATACACACATGGTTATTTTGTGGAACCTCTTTCTACTTACACGAAGAAACAAAATTTAGGCCTGAAATTCTAGTTTAATTTGATCGATGAATTTGGTTCCTTGTGATAATTCTTGCATGTATAATCGAACGAAACTAATGAAAATTCATCTCAAATATGTGGTCTTTTTATGTTATTGTTTACTAAGATTATCTTGATAAGAAAATAACAGTGAAGAGTGTGTAAAGTTCGTGAACTTATACATGAAAGTGCATCATGTTTGCGAAGATGGCTCTACTTAAATAAAGATTGGCCGGAGTTTCAATGTAAAGTGACTTCAGCATCCCTCTCCAGATCTGGAAAAATGCATGGACTCTGCATGTGCATGGAGACTTATTTCTTTAGAATCTCGGACCGTATACGACATATTCCCTTTCATACTCCTCAGCTGCGGCAGATGGTCACCATGAACGCCGGGCCGGGCCCAAGGGGAAACAACAGCAGCGGCGGCAGCGGAACGATGCTGAGGATGCTCGGGGCAGCGCAGCGCAGGGAGGTCAAGGCTACGCAGAACTTGGCCATCATCGTATTCTTTTTCATCCTCTGCTGGATACCGCTCTACACCATCAACTGCATCAAGGCCTTTTGCCCCGAATGCCCTGTCGAAGGCACCCTAACCTACTTCTGCATAATCCTCTCTCACCTTAACTCCGCCGTGAATCCTTTCTTGTACGCCTACCACTTGAGAGACTTCAGGGCCGCGCTCAGAGCCATCTTCGGGGGAGACAGAAAGAGGCGGATGCAGCGCCACAAGTTCCTCCATCTGAACGACGACGGACCGGCCATCACCCACGCCGCGACCGCCCCCGCCGCCATCAGGTCTCCGGTGGCGAAGGAGTTCCTCAAGAAGCCTCCGGAGCTGATCACCAATGTCTCTACGGCGATTTCGTCCACTAGGTGTCTTGTGGCGGCGGCGGTGTTTCCAGAAGCCTTGGCACCGGAAGGCCTCATGGACTCGGTGGGCATGACCCCGCCCCCTTCTCCACGGAGGGGTACCTCAATGCCCCAGAGGGTCATGTCCGAAGGTTGTGCCTCTGAGTATCGGAAAAGGTTCACGAGAAGGATAATGCCTTCCGCGGTGTCCTGCCCGGAGGCGGAGGTTCGTTCGACGTCTCCAGAGGATATGAAAGAGGGGGATGGTGACAGGGAGGAGGAGGGGGAGGAGGTTGGGAAGGAGGGGGGAGTGAAAATGGTGCTTGGTGACGAGGATGAGGATGATGACGATGTGGACGTCGAGACTATAACTGAAGTGGTGAGGTGTGACGAAAAGAACTCTCCAAACGGTGATATTCCGATGGCTGATGACGATTCGGTCGTAGTTTCATGAGCGACGTAACACTCAGTGGACACATTACCTCGATGATTAATGCTTATGCAGACAGACACATAGCAGACAGTTTCATAATGCTGCCCTCTTTTGACGGGTGGTAAAAGGAATCGCAACTTTTCAAAGCGGATTCATATTTTTATTTGTAATATGTACTTTATTTTCTTACAGAGTTTATTTTGTGACGGCGGTATTTTGTCATGTATGTGTGAGATTCAAGTGCTCCGAGTGGAGTTATTCCGAGGCTTCTTAATTCCAAAAGGGAAACCAGAAGACCAGCAGTGGTCTTTAGGCTTGCTTGAATACTTGGAAGAACTCGGTTTTCGATCGAGTAAATTGTAGATTTTTCTGAAAACGATTTATGGTATTACAAGCCCGATCTTATGGTTTCAGTCAGTTTCTTCCATAGGAGAGACCATTATCTCAAGGATAAGACTCCAAGAGGAATTTTCACTGAACCATGTTTCGCCCAAGAAATTTCATCCAAGGATTTTTCACCCAATAGTCGGAACACTGGTGCAATGTTCCATTCGTGGAAAATTTTACTTTGAGTAACACTTCGCACAAGGATAAATTAATATAAATATCAATTATAGGTCTTTTTTACAAAGCATCCTCTTGTGCAAGCTCATGAAATGAATCATAAAACGTTTGCAACAAACCATTTTTTTTATTAGAATACACTGCTTGGACCGTGACTTCTTGGTAAGTCTCCAAAAGGAACCAATGGAAAGATGAGCTTTTACTAACCACAGGCGATTTTATTTGGAAACGACCATGGTTTCTTCTCATTGAGTCTTTCTGAGGATGATTACATGAGTAGAAGCCATGAGTGTTTTGTAGCTATAACCAATAATTCTTTTAATATCTTTTGAGTTAATTTAAAAACAATATCTCAGAATGAAGATTATTATTGGCAAAGGGTATTATGGTAGAAAACTTTGAAAGAAATGTTACGAGACCCATTCAGATGGTTACCTATGTAAAATAGTCTTATAAGAAGACAAATCATATTGTAAATATCTTTGCTATCATCGTATGCATCGGTCTATCTGATGGATCACGTTACGTAAAACACATATCTACTCTACGTAAAAAAATCAAGATGAAAATTGTAATACACCCCCATTCCGTTTGATCTTAGTTTTCGCCACGTATTAGAAAAAAATTGGCAATTAGCTGAGCATGAGCTGGCTCTTTATTTTTTATACTCGCTCTAGTCTAGAAAATAAGATCTTTTATTAAATAAAAAGGCGATGTATGTAAATGTATACCTCAACAGTAAGTGTCTTAGAGGCGATTCCGCACTGAAGTTCATTCAGATCCCTCAACTACGAAGCAAGCATTCCTCTGAGCTCAGTAAGCAACGATAGCTGCCAGATACGTCTTCCAAAGGCGTTTATAGCTATATTTTATACCAAAGAAGGGGATATAAATCTCTTGACTACCGGAATTTGTTTCATTCAAAATTCTGAACATATTTGAGCAGCTAGGTGTGGAATCAACTGGTCAAATGTCAATTTAATAATAATCTCATTCAGGATCATGCCAGGACGTTTTGCCATTCCAGAAATGGCGTAAAATAATGCCTATTTTTCATCCCCAATTCGTTTAAATTCAGATAAAGGTTTCCTAAGTTTTACTGGAAAATTATAAGTACCTCCTTGTTTAATATTAGCATTTTTTTCTGAAAAAAAAACTCTTTGAAAAGCAAAAATTATGGTACTCTTTCCGGCAGCTAATTGGAGAGATTCCTTATTCATCGGCATGACCGTGTTCTTACTTCAGGATTTTCTCCTACCGAAAATAGATTTTCATTGAAATCTAATAATGCAAGTTTCGATGTTATGAATGATATTACCCTTTCTCAATGCAAAGCTGTCGTTCAAAGAGCAAAATACTCATTTTTTAAGAAAATCTCGTAAAATAAAAATCATAAATTTCACGAAGCATAATTAATATGTTAAGAACTCAGGAATGCGTTAATTAGAAATCATGAACACATTATGCACATAACTCATTGCATCCTTTCATCGATTTCTATAAACTATTGGGTCTTAAATTGATTCATTGATTCATCCGCAATAGAGCTTCGTGTTGGTTTCTTCCTGTATTTGCAAACATCGGCTTCATTCTCACAAACGTTAACCTCCATGTGCTTTCTGATGTACTTCATACTCTCGTGTAATAAATGAACTTTTGTATAACAATGAAAATCGTCTCATCCCTTTATAAAGCTGTACGTAATCATCACCGCAGTTTGTACTCTAACTTAAAATATGATGTTTTGTTTATTAATGGCTCGCGAAAAATAGCCTCGATAATTTATCCTCAGTGATATTTCCAATGTAAAAGATTTGGAGTGGAACATTTGAATGATGTAGTTTTTACTGAATCTGGCAGCTAAAGATGCATTCGATGCATTCGATTTTCTCTACCAGAATTACTGAATTTCTTTGTTTTTTGTCAAAGAATTTTATTTTTGTATTTTTCCATGCCTTAAAGAATGGTCAAGTAATTATTCCAATCCCAAAATGAGCTGTTCGTGCTACGCATACCATTTTGTTGACTTCGGCGTACGATTAGACTAAAATTAGTTATGTAATAAAAAATCAAGAAATTTGGAGACGGAGGAAACAGTGGTCTACTAAACCGTAAGTAAATGAAGAGAATACGACTTAAGGAAGAAATGAGATGAATATGGATGTGTATACGAAATAAAGCATTAACTGGATATGTATTAAATATACCATTGTAAATCATATAAAATAAATCAGCAAATGAATTATTGTTAAGAAGTTCATGTAACTTAATCACTTCCTTCGACAAAAGAGTATGAAATCTATGAATCGACGAAATCTCTTTCGAAAAAAATATATTTTTATCAAAACAGAATGTAACAACCTTTCCTTGTGTAAAAGCAATGTTCCTGCCTCTGCTGATCTTACTATTACGTACTAAGTACAATTAAAGCTCTTTTGATGTCTATTTTCCTTTATCAAAAGATGGGTTGCCTTACATTAGATACTATTGTGATGTAATTAATGTCTACGATAGATGGTTTGATAGCAGATGAAATTGACAAATTATGCTATGATTTCTTCAAATTCCCATGATTGTTTTAAAAACATTTATGTAAATTCCTCTCTTTAACACTATATATTTGATTACCTTGTATTTCTTTCTCTCGTTTGATCCTTGTAAAAAAATGTGGAATTAAAAATCTACATCGAGATGATGTTTCTTTCTCTCTTTCAATGCTCTCAAACTTACCAGAGATTTTCTTTTCCAGAATTTGATCAATCGGATGTTATACCTAAATTTTCCTCGCATATTGGGTTTTAAGCATATTGATCATTGACACTAGGGATCGTCAAGTCAAATTAAATCAATAAATAAAATGTATTATTGATATAAAGCAAGAGCTCAGGAAAAATAAATACTAATGGATTTATTTGATAAAAAATCACTGGAGACTGGTGTAAGGACATATAATAAGGTATCTAGGTAAAACAAACGATTTGGTAAATAGAATTATAGGCTAAAATATATTTTTTGAATAAAAGCTAATGTCTCACCATGAAGTGGAAAAATCTGTTTAATTTGTATTGAAACGTAACATAGCTATGTCATTAATTAGGGCATAAAAAGAAATGTCTGTTCTCCCTCGAGTATTGATTTTATCATACCTGTATTTTATTCGAAGAAATTAATTAATTCAAAATGAGGGACGTCCGCTATCGGAATTCGTTATTCTCCGTTTACATTGATTGAACATATCGATATTGGAAATGTATTTCTACTTTTTAAGATTTTTCAATTACCGTTTTCGTCCTTTTATCTCATCTTCTTTTAGCTCTAACTCGGAGGAATTAATGGAGTTATAATTTTGGAATCTCTGAGGTATAATTCATTTTAAAAAAAGTGATTCCATGAAACGAAAATAAATGAATAAATGAATACCATAAGAGCCTCCGAAAAAGCGATCAAATACGCGAAAATTTTATTTAAAGTTAATCTGGAGATAGGTATGTTCCCATTTGAACAATGCTTAATTTAACCAAGCATTTAAACCATACAATTCAATTAGCTCTTTCAAAGCCGTAAATGTAATCGAAATTTTTGGCTCACATCATTACGCAATAATTTTCTTTGAGTGCACATTTATTTACATGCACGTGATACTTCAGGATTAAGAAGGTTCAACGCAGCCCTGCGGAGAATGAAGCGGCCTAAAACTTATGTGAAATTTTCAAATCAAATATTCGTTGCATTAATTTACAGAGCAAACTTAGCACTACACCACATGTGGTGTATCTACGGCAAACTATAAAAAGGTATGTAAAGGTTAAACATAGCTTTTTGATCTCATTGATAAACTAATGAAATTAATTAAAGGTTAAACATAGCTTTTTGATCTCATTGATAAACTAATGAAATTAATTAAACTATTTACATTAAAATAATTTTAAATCGTCCTTTATTATGGTAAATTTCCAATTGAATCTTTGGCGATTGAATTAACCTTCCAGATTATTCTCTCGATTTTTTCAACTTTATGTCTTTCACACCCATTTTTCAATTCGGTTATTTAGTATATCGGGCGAAAAGATTCAAAAAAGTTACTTCCTTGGTATACAATGGGATTGTTTACTCAATAGTCAAACAAAGGCGCCTCTGAATACAAGCACTTGAATGACTTTCATTCCTTCTCGGCAATAGGTATTTTAGAATTCCACGGAATTCCTTTACATGAATTAAAAATGGCCGTGGACGAACGATTTACCTTGAAAAGCAACCAGTTACCGTAAACCACCTCTTCAATAAAACTCATAATTTCCTTACCGATGAGTTCTTTTGGGCGGTGAAACTACGTATTAGAGAAAGTGCAGTGTTTCAGTGAGCTCCCGTTGGAGAATATATTCCGTTGGTGGGAATTGGAAGCGACAGGAGATTTATGTTCCAATTCGATCGAATATCTCCGACCGTTAATGCCGCATTAAAGTAGCCTCGGGCGAAACCAAAAGTGACATTGATGGAACCAACGTCCTGTTTTTGTTTGTTTTATAAATGCGTCAGATTCCGCTGAAACGTCCGCTTTTTCTCGGAAATAAGTAATATTTTTTCCAAGGACTTCCGAAAGCGTTTGGTATTTCCGTAATGCTTACGTTTTCGTAGTAACATGTTAGTCAAACATTAAAGGAGTGAAGTTTTGTCAGTGAGATTATTAGTTCTCGTTATCTTGAGCGCACAAAAAATTATTAAAGTGCCTGCATATTTCATCACGGATTGCATTTCACGGATCACCCATCAACTGTTCCCATCCTTTGATACTCATTTCAACCTTTTCTCTGCAGATAATGAGTAGGTACTCAGAATATATGGGTCAATCTATATTTACGTAGTCAGAAAAACGGAAAAAAAGAAACCAACTGTTAAAATAAAATGAACATAAAATATGTTTATGAAATGAACATAAAATAAACCTTGAAAATAAATACGAAAAATAGATATGAAAATATTGATCTAAGACAAAATATCACTAGTTATTGATAGGCTGTCAAAATGATAGTGCAGTTAATGGTTTAATAGTTTTTCATTTGATATCAGTCAAGTTGAGGCTATTTCTTCTAAATACAATGAAATTTAGTTTTAAATTGATTTCGTTGAAGTACAATTATTTAAAAGTCCCTTAATTACCCAATGAATACTATCAACGACAAATATATTATTTCTGATATTCCTTTTATATATTAAACAAAATTCTAATTTCCATTCCAAGAAAGGGAAAGTAAATTTAATTAGTGCATCGGCACTTTCATTTTTCTTAGTTGAAAATTATTTTCCATATTTTAGAGGAAATGAATATGAATGATATATAAAGAGGTTTCTTGACTTAATAATTGCTATTGGAATTATTCCATAATATTTATTTGGTCTTTTCAGAAATTGTGACTTTGTAGTCTATAAAAACATCATTGGTGGATAGAAAGCGCAAGAAATTAATAATGCATAATTTATGCTGATCTGGGATTTCATTTACTGCTTTATTAACATTTTTAATGCATCATATGGGAATATTATTTCATTGCTCTGTTCTCTATTTTTTGTTTTATAAACAAATGTTCTAAATACTCGTTGATTTCTCCAAATAAATATTCTACTTCGGTGAAATTTGTTCTAGATTAAATTTGATCACTACAAGTTTTATGTGTAAATTTTCATTGCAATATTGTATAAATATTTACAATTTCTCAATGTGAGAAGGCATTACTTCGTGGAAGACCATAATAATAATGATGTAAATTACATATACACTCCTACAGATTTCAGTTCGCTAGCGAAACATGTCGCTACAATAAATTCTGTGTAATTGTACGATTCTTTATATCATTAAAATTTACAATTTGTTATGTTTGGGTTATAGATTATGCATAGCAATCAAAAGCCTTCCTTTTTATATTTTAAATACATCCATTTTGAGCAGTATCTCGTAGAATGCACTTCGTTCCGACCAAAGAAGCCCCCTAGTGCATAGAACATGCAATCCCATACCGAATGTATTTATAGATCTCTTTGATAGGCCTATCTTCCCACTCCGCTCTATCAGATAATGAGCCCTCTAATCGGAAGTATTTTTGCTTCGTGACGTCACCGATAGCATCATTGAGGGTCAAGCAAAGCACCCCTAAATGATTACATAGGCAAACACACCCTTCGTGCGTCACAGCCCTCCCGACGCCTTCCCACCAATCGCGTCTCAAACCCTTTAATGAGCATCCATTTGAAGAGCGATTTCGTGCGGGGACGGAATGCAAATCCCGTAATTGAGCCCCATCGGAACACACCCCCACGAGTCAAATAAGGTTTCAATATGTATCTCCCTCGCCTATTGCGTCCCCGTGACGTCACGCTCCCCCAAATCGGCGCAGGCGCGGCCGGAGAAGCGAACGGGAGAGAGGCTGGAGTCGGCCGGGGGATGGGGCGAGGTAGTCGGGGGCGTAGAGGAAGACGAGGTAACAGGAAGAGGCGTCGGAGGATGGGGGTGGGCCGTTTTGGTCCTCCGAACATCCTCCACCCCACCCCCCGACCGGCCACCCACACCACCTTCCGGATCGATGAAGAAAAATACATCGGAATCGGTTTGATGGGAGCTGTCGATCGCGAGTTTACGGCGAGACCGACCTCAACCAATTTCTCGCGCCCAGGCGTACCCGACGCTTCAGGAGGTGGCGCCGTGTTTGAAGGCTATCGGAAAGTTCGGCGCGTTGCGAGAGAGCTTCTTCCCGCCTCCGCTGCAAGGGCGCCACCGAGCGAACATGGCGGCCGATCGGAGAGAGTCCGGCTCGAGTTAGAGAGATATAGAGAGAGAGAGAGACGCCGAGAGGTGAAGGGTATATGCGAGAGAGGAGGAGAAGACAAGGTAACACTCCCGTCAGAGAGTGAGTTCGCGTCTTCATCCTTCCTTACACGCTTTCTCCGTTCGGAGGAGGCCATAAAGATAGAGGAGGTGATTATGTGGGTCGACCAGCAACACCCCGGAGTTCTCTCCCTCAAAGCCCTTTGAGGACGGGAGAGACGCCTGTCGGTGGACGAGAGAGATAGTTAGGACCCGCGAGGGCGCCTTTCTGCACTCATCTCATGCGCGTGAAGACCCGCAAACAGGCGTCACGGAGCACTGAAGGGAAGAGGAGACCGCGGCCAGACAGGCGGTGCGGGCACCAACAGTTAGCATTTGTGGCTCCCACAGGAAGGGGATTGTATATTCCGAGAGAGGTGTACCTTCACCAAGAGCTGACTTCGATTTTTCGAGCGAGAGAGCTAGGCGGAGTCAACTCTCCCCTCCACCTGGGCGGAGCTTTGGCGTGGGAGGAGTCTGCAGATTCCCCTACCCTCGCCTCCCAAAGGGTCCGAACATCCCTCTACTCGGGGTTAGTGAGAGTTTATCGCCCCGAAAAAATAAGAAGGCGCTCGGGCTTTTTATGGGGCCGGAGAGCGTTCTTTTTGGCTCGGTGGGGTGGCTTAGCAGCATCCTGCCCGTCTGGGATTCAAAGGGGGAAGACGTTTGCGTGGGAGGTTTTTTTATGTGTCCTTTAGGTCCGTCTTCGTTCCTTTCTTTTCCCTTTCTTTCATCGCTCTCCCCGTCGCTTGTGGTGCACCCTCGCGTTTCTTACGGGAACAGGAGAGGATAAGGCAGGGAGAGGTGGGACCTGGCACCCGAAAACCTCGCTTTTCGGACTCGGTTGGTCCGTCCTTGTCCTATGGCCAATCAATGTGGTCTGAGCGACAGCGTAAAGTCTTCCGATTCCGTCTTGCGATTCCATAGAAAGGGATAGTGAGTAGCGCCTCGCGACATGGGCTATCGACCGCTAGCACTCCTTGAAATTACTGTGTTCGCGAGTTGATTACCTGAGGGGTTCAAATTGGTTGAAATTAGCACGAATATAAAGGCCATTTAGGACAATGGATCCCAGTGAGCACGACGAGGCAGTTCATTTGTTGTCTTAGAAATGAAGATGCTCCTAAGCAGGAAAGGGGTTACTCGGAAGGGGTGGAGCAAAATCTCGTCAACGAGGACTTGTGACAGTGACAGACACCAATTCCCTCTTTTGTACTCGGCGCGGATAATACCGTGAGAGGTATCCCCATCCGTATATTCTGAATGAGGCATTTCTGAACTTGAAATAAATAATCCTTTTAACTCACTTAATTTATTTAAAATATATTTCTCGAAAAGGGCTTAAAATACTAGCTTATTATAATATTAGTCAAAGCCTTCTCCTTATTGTTATAACTAAACTGTAAAGCAAGTAAACAATACTTATTTCGCTGCTCAAACTTTATGAAAGTTCTTCTGCTACTCACCAGAGGGTACTCAAATAGTCTCACAACTTCTGAAGCGCGCGAATTTCATCAAACGTGTACGTAAAAGAAATAAAGATGATGGACCCGTCGGAAGTTGAATTTATTGCCGAGAAGCAAATGGTTGAGATTGTTCCAAATTTCAATTTCGATCGAATTTATTTGATTTCTGGAGAAATAGGTCCCTTTCGTGCTGGGCTGCCGGTTAAAGTCCCAGTTTGGATGGCGATCAACCTACGGCAGAGACAGAAGTGTCGTATTCTGGTTCCAGACTGGATGGACGTCGAGAAGTTGGAACAAGCTAAAGAAGAAGAGTCTTCATCGAGGTATATTAAAACTTTATTTAATTAATTACTTTTCTTAAGAAGTGATCTATTATTCGGTGAAATTTTGGAAGAGGACGGAAAACAAAAACCCTGGCCATCCTCTTCCAATATTTTACCCATTATTGTACCGAAGTTTGTGATTAGGGTCATCAAGTGGTCGTAATAGCTTTTGCCTTTCCTGTCATCCAAAATAGGTTTTTCACCGAGATGCCTAGTGAACACTATATGGCAGAGGCCCAGCTTATATTAAGTGCCTGTGGTGAAGATGTTCCTCGAGCAGACGAAATAAGGACAGCTCTTAAAGATTTGTGGGACATGCGTATGTCTAAACTTCGGTCGTCCGTTGATACCTTTATAAGGACAGGAGGAACTCATGCACGATTGGACCACCTAACACTAATGGAAATGAATAGTGTGCGCCCTCTGCTTCCTCATTCATTGGACCAGCTTCATCGTTTGAGTACGGTACGTTCGCTGTTTTCAGGTATCCTAATTTTAACTTAAGCCTGTTTTGATATGCATTGCGATCTATTATTTTAGTTCTTTATGTACTGATTTGAAGAAACCGTGTTTTTTCGTATTTTTATGTATTATATCTGTAAAAGTATAGCTGACAGTTTTTCTGTGAGTAGCGTATCACTTGTTGCTTTTATAGAGCTTCATATTATAGATGATAATAATAATTGTATCGTGTCATAAAAATGGCATTCATTACAACAGGTTACTATTTCATAAATTGGTAACAATATCAAAGAATCGAACCTAGCAATAATACACAAAGAGTTTTCAAAATTCAGTTTTACAAAACTTAATTTATGTTTACATGCATTCTGTTTGGATTTATGTTACAAAATCTTAAATGCTCATCTTAATTCACATACTTTCTCAAATATATTAACAGAAATAAATTTTACATATTACATAAAAACCTTTAAATATCTGTAGAATCTTATCTTTTGAAACATCTCCTTTTGAGTATTGACGTTTTGCTAGCAATAATCTTTCTAGATTATCCTGAAGTAGTTTATCATCTTTGCCATACCTTTCCTAGAATGTGTTTGGAATTTTTATATGATTTTATTCCCACATAGTATGTGGTAAGGAAATATTGTGGGTTATAAATTATTTATTATTGTTGGTTAGCCCTTTCTTTGATCCATAAATAGTAAAATTTCATATTTTTATACTCATGAATTACCAATAATCATTGCACCATTGAAGACTGTTATAATTCATTTACATTTGTGTGCATCATAAATGCAATTATCATGATGAATGTTTCATTTGGTCCCAGTAACTCCATCATTTGTGGCTGATATTCTCTAAATATTCATGATAGAAAGATTGAATGTAGCTGTTTATGTATAATATTCAGTAGAAAAGGTTTGCATTCAATGCTTTGGAAGAAAATCTTAGTTTCATTTTGCCAATACTACTGATTTATATAAAGAATGCTCAGTATTCTATTTTAGGGCTTTCATAGATTTCATTATAGTTATTCATATTTTGGGTTTAAACAAGTATGGTTCATTCAGCCCTAGAACCATGCATTTAGGTGCTAATCCACAGAATACTATGAAAACATTTTATGTTCATACATTGTGCAGCTACTTATGGAATATTAATGCAATGCTAATATCTTGGTATTTGTAAATTAATTCATAAATTAACTTCTCACCTCAATGTAAAGCCTAAGACTCCTTTAATGTTTACTTAGAAAGCCAGGTAGCTTGGTGTGCCACATTTGTGTATTTATTTCATGATACATAATTTAAAAAATCAATTGTGTTTTTACAACTTTTGTAATTAATTAATTACTTCTTATAGTAATGTAAGCAAAGACTAGTTGAGATGTTTATCAGTCAATCAGTCATGATTCACAAAACTAATGTCTTTAATTACTAGATGACAATAGGCAGATACGGCTTTCTAGACAGTCGTCACTGTTACGATTTGAGCACTAGTGGTTTGAAGGATCCTATATCTATATTGATTTTAAGTCTTGCTAATATTTAATCTTTAGAAATGATTTTGAAGAATGAATGATGGTTTATTTGACAATTTTCTAATAAGATATTATTCATGCTTTTTATTTCTATAATTTACAGGATAAATATTGGGTTACTTTTGTTCCCTTATATCGAATTCAGATAGAAGTTCTTATATTTCTTTTACTATTCAATGTAACTAATCAATAGAAGAGAATACATTTATCTCTTGCTATGCCTTGGTAGTGATTATTAATTATATTTATATTATCCATGTTAACCGTTTCATATGAACTTTCACTAAATTGCTCATTATAGTAGTTTAAGTTTAGCAAAACTGTAGTTGAAATTTGCTAACAATTTTTAAGCTGTATGTTACTGAAGATGTGCCATACTGTTCTGTAAATCTTTTATAATTCATCTGTTATATTTATTCTTAAATTCTGCCTTTCTGTCTAAATTTTGAAAAATATTTAGATTGATGGTTTTTAACTATGACTGAGATTTACAGTTTGAATCATAGCTTTACCTGAGTACCCTTCCTAAAGTTTCCCATCATTCAAGATTTTCACTATTTTCTTATTACCTTTTAATAGTATCCAAGCTCCCATATTCTCATTATATTTTGCTTTAATTGGTGAAGGAAAAAGTAAAAAAACTCCATAGATAGAAACAATTATGTCACTCATCATCCACAATGCTACTGGCTTGGTTTCTAGGATGTTACATTAGCAATTCTACTGTTTTGAAGTTGACATTATTGAAGAATTGAAATTTATGAAATTTCTTCTGAGAAATCTTTACCGGTCATAATTACCGTATTTGACGGCATATAAGATGCACTGACATGTAAGACGCACCCTCATTAAGTTGGCCACTCACAAGGAAAAAAAGTTTTAATAGTCCGTGCGAAAGCGCAGTGCCACAATAACTTAAAATGTAGTTTCTTTTAGTTGTCACATTTCGTAAAAGCCAAATATTAACACAATCATTGAATGCAATTATGAAATAGGTAGTATAGACCATCTGGGCTAAAAATAGCATTCAGTATTGAAAGTTAACCTGTGGAGGTTGAACCTTCACATATAAGACGCAGGGAAATTTTTCGAGACATAATTTAGGAAAAAAGGTGCGTCTTATATGCCGTCAAATACGGTAAGCTAATTGTAATTTTTTTGAAATTTCTGATTTGGTAATATTGTGATAATATATTGTGATTTTGAAAAATATGGACCAATCAGCATCAACCTAATGAAGATTGAAATATCCGGAAAATTCATTCAGTTCATTAATATTATCTTTATTTCTATAATATTTTTTATCTGTTTATGAGAGTAGTAAAAATTGTTGCTAAATAACAGAACAGGTAATTATAGAAAATTAAATCATAGTGAAATGTATATGACTTATAATTCTATATTTACAGTTATTCGATTTTCAGTACTTTGCAGAAAACTTATATTTCAAAATTATGCTGAACAAAAGTTTCTTTTGTAAATCAATACTCTACATTTTGTGATGGTAATCATACACTTCATACACCGTATTTGACGGCATATAAGATGCACCTTTTTTCCTAAATTATATCTTGAAAAATTTCCCTGCGTCTTATATGTGAAGGTTCAAACTCCACAGGTCAACTTTCAATACTGAATGCCATTTTTAACCCAGATGTTCTATACTACCTATTTCGGCTCCATTATATCAGTTATACTCTGATTATCACTTTGGTATTACTTATTATGAACTTCCAACATGTAGTTTGAAAATGAACATTGGGCGGATTTGGACTATTTAAGCGCGATCTGGTAGCGGTATCGCGGTATTTTCAGGTTTGGATCTCGCAACCCTGCTGATCATAGCAAAACAGTGTGTCCTCTTCTTGCTGAGTAAAACTAATTGTTTAAAAAAACACCCTCGGAAATATGGTACAGGAAATAAGAGATTAAACTACTCTATTCAACATAAACTATGAGTGTTAAATTACGCTAAAGTGCATGGAAACAGAACAGCAGCATTTTGGTCCACCACCTACCGAAAAATGATACGTAGGTACTTGGCGACTGCAGGAAGATCAATTGAAGACTGCTAAAAAACATAAACATAAAATGTTTTCCCCGAATCTGTAGTAATAAATATTGTTTCTGCTTTATTTTGTATTTTGTTTGATTGCTTGCCGTTCAATTATTGAAATATATAATGTCAAAATAGCTTCCGTTTGTTAAATTTTCTTAATACTAAATATCTTTGGTAATTGCATTCAATGATTGTGTTAATATTTGGCTTTTACGAAATGTGACAACTAAAAGAACAACATTTTAAGTTATTGTGGTACCGCGCTTAACTAAAAGAAACAACATTTTAAGTTATTGTGGTACCGCGCTTTCGCATGGACTATTAAAACTTTTTTTTCCTTGTGAGTGGCCAACTTAATGAAGGTGCGTCTTATATGCCGGTGCGTCTTATATGCCGGTGCGTCTTATATGCCGGTGCATCTTATATGCCGTCAAATACGGTATTAGTGCAGCTTAAAGTATTTTCTTGTCTTTTAGAGATAATCGTTTAATAGAAGTTAGTTTAATAATTATTTACTGCTTCAGGAATCACAATTCTACAAGAAGATGCTATTTTGTACTCATTGGTAAAATGCTATACTTGAATCCTTCAATGAACCTGCATAACCATATTTATTTGTATGGTTTCCATCTTTTCATACTTGGTGACTATGTTTATCTATTAATGAGTAAATTATTCTTATCTTATATTTTTTCAACTATTCAGTTCAAACTTTCTTACTCTGTAATTTCAGAGGTATGAATTCTTTTCACTTAAATTTTTTTTCCAAAGATTTTGAATCAATATTTCCTTAAGAACAACCTTAAGTCTCTAATACTGGACACCCTGCCTTTATTTTGGCCCATGATCTCACATCTCTTTATTTCTCTGTCATTTTGCTACATATTTTCCTCATTGAATCCAATTCAACTGTTTTCAATTTACTCATTTGGTTTAATGCTTATCATAGCCAGCATACATAAGATTTAGCTTATAATACTTGTACAATTTCTTGTCTTTCTTATTCTTGTTTCATCACCGATCTTACACTACCCGCCACTACTCTATCTGCATTAATTTGTGTTCAATTATGTCATGAATTGAGATCACAAATTTTCTGGGGAATGCATGGCATAAATTGCATGTCTAGCTAATAGATCTTGGAACCCTGAATTGTCTTTGATCATATATGGAGCCTTAAAAGCTGCTTTTTGGTGCGTGTATCGAGTTTAAGCACTCTACTTCTCTAATCAATAGCTTTTGTACATCATTTGTGTGAAAAATGAATTCATAAAATGATTTGTTCTAGCATCTGTTTCCTCGACTTTCCTGACAGTATCAGAACGGTCTTTATGACATGGATATCTCATTATATCCATTACATCATCTGAAAATTTACTTTCAGTGAACTTATTTTAAAAATTATCATTTTTATTCTTCTACCTTCAGAATCTTGAATTCCATCTGCACCATTCATGCTTATCAATTTTTTCATCTATTCTTTAAACTAATTTAAATTGATAAGGAAAGGGTTTAGGTGACTTTGCACATAAGGGCGTGCACCCAGGAAAATTCCCAAGGAAAAACGGACTTGAAAAAAGTCCAGACTTTTTTCAAGTCCGTTTTTCCTTGGTAATTTAAATTGCTTTATCATAATGTATTCTTAATTTTAATATATCCCATTCTCTCTCCCATCTCTCCAAGTAATTTGCATTCAACTGTACAAAATATTACTTTCAATATTTCCTCATTTAACACACACGCATTTTTGCTTCATGTTTGCAACTAATAATTATTCAGCTGGTATATTAAGCAAAATTCTCAGAATTTCATCTTCATTCTACACATCTCATAGTAAATTAGAAATAATTCTAAACTGCTCCACTCTCTCCATCTACAGGAGCATGGCATGTAATTATCACGACTGCTGATTCCTCCTTTCATGTGAATCCATAACTGTCTATTGGATACTTGTTCATCTTTACTCTCACACTCACACTCTTTGTTAACAAAATAACACAAATTTCTTTTCTTCTGTATTTGTGGGCTGGGTTGTAATGAGGATAAATTTTAGGCAATGAGGAAAATGAAGTATTTCCTCCATAGAGTGGTTATTTTCATTATTGCTGTGACAAAACTGGGTTGGGAAAGGTTGAGTGTGGTGCATAGTATTGTATTTCCTTTTTTATGTACCTCTCCCAGCTTCCACGCAGCCTAAAACAATGTTAAATTAATTTATGATTCATTGTAACTGACCCACACTTGTAGATGCAAGTTAGAGTCTGTTTGCAAGCGATTGTTTTTCACAAATTCATCACTTCTGGCATTGTGTATCAGCAAAATATGCAATTTGTGGAGCAAGTGAAATGAAAGTCTCACTCTGCTGACAGGGAATGTTGAATTAAGCTGTGACCTAAATGGGTTTCCTGCAGCTATTGTAAAATGGAAATATACTCTCCATGGAGTGGCTATTTGAGTGAATATTTTAAGCGAAGCCTGAATTTGGCAATTGCAAATAATATGTATACAAAATGCATCTCATCTTTCCTAATTCGTCATTTAATGGATCATCTTTGACTATCTCTACTCATAAATTTTGATATCCTTTTTATATTTTAAGTTCTGATCTTAACTTATACAAAGAAATTGTCCAATGAAGGTTCAACCTCTTTTAACTACTGATAACCAATATGTTTTCAGTCATAAGCATTAAGGATAGTACTATACTTACCGGTAGTTACCTATATATACTTACCGGTAGTTTCAAATGCAACAAATTTGGTATAAAATTCAGTGAGCTCTGTTCAGCTCTTATGTTTTTCTTAGCTGGAGTATCTTGGCATGCTTCTGTATATCTGGACCTTTAATGTAGGAAGTTTTGAAAATTTTATTTTATTTATTGTAGTACTAGCAAAAGAATCTAAAAATTCGGCACCCGGTGAATTGGTCCAGGGGGAATTCATACGCGGGGAATTGATCGTCCACACTGATGTTGTACTACCAACTCAACCCAACCCCCCCGGTTAATTTATTTATAACATTAACCAATAATCAGGACTCATTCATTCTCTCAGACTTGAAATTTGAACAATAGTTTTGCCTTTATTTATTGTATTTTTGTATAAAAAGGATCATAAACACCACTAAAAATGTCGCATTCCATTTATAGTAGTAGTAGTAGTATTACTAAAAGTGCTTCGACAGCTTAGGTCATTTCGCACATTGGCTCCCACCGGGATTCGAACCCGGGACCGCTTTCACCAAAGTCAAACGCGCTGTCCACATGACTATCCGGGAGCCTAATTTTCCATTTATTTATAACATTAACCAATAATCAGGGCGTGTAGATTAAGATAAGACTGAATAACAGTAGTACAACATCAGTGCGGGGGATCAATTCCCCGCGTACCAATCTGTCGGGAGATCAATTCCCCGTGTACGAATTCCCCCCAGACCAATTCACCAGCCACGTAAAAAGTCCTACTAGATTGGCTTGTCCATATGCATTCTATATATTTATGCAAATTCCAAACTGGCTTTTGTAATACAGTAATCACTTATATTTGTGTGAGTATATGTTCTATTTGATGGATTTATAAATGACATATTTTTCCTTTTTTGAGCATAAGCACTAATATGTATCCCCCCCCCCCCCCCAATGGACCCTTTTTTGTATTTTCCTTCTACTTAAAGTGTTTTATTGGTTCTTCATAGTCTACTTTTATTATTTATGCTAGAATTATCGTTATTTGGAAAAGGTTGTCCTGAGTTTGATCGATGTTTATCCAGAATTATGAATAGAATAGGGAAGCAACTTGAATTGATTCATACTGGTTCTTTGGGGTCAAGAAAGCCAAATATGGCAGTCAATGTGCTAGTCATGTCACTCAGTGTCAAATTGCGCTCGATTATGCCATATCTCTGTATGGGATAGTGTTCGATGGACTTGACTTTTCTTTTATGGGGGTGTTTCTCAAAATTGATTTAAGTTTAAATTTTTTTCTAATCATTTGTAGTAATTAATGCTTTGTTCTTTCTCTTATTCCAGAATACTCAACAGAGACCAACTACATCGCAGGATTATACACAGTGATTTTCTGTAATGTGCATTTGTTAAATATTCCACTTTGATCTCATATATATATATATCAATTTATTCTCGTTGGCAAGTTTTAATTGAGGTGTCATACTTCATGACACAGAGATATAAGGTATGAGGTCTTCCATTTTATGGACATGTTTTCATTCATCATTTAGTCTTTGAAGTAGTATTTTGTTTAGATCACTTCATATTTTTACATCATCATATTTTGAAGCCACAAAACACATATTACTATTTTTTGGAATTCAATATATAAATCATTCATTAAGGATGGCTAATTTTTTTATTGAAACGAAACATTTTACTTCATTGACTTATTGTTTGACCTCATTAGATTTCACTTTCATCTTACAATATCTGCCATATGATCGAATAATATCAAAATTTGATAAGGAGCTGTAAGGATATCTGGGATTCATAAATATTGTTATTTTTGAGACATCTTTGTATATAAAGTTTTTTATTGTATTAGATAAAATCTATTACAATAATCTTGATGTATTCACAACACATTGTTAACAATAGATAATAATATTATCTGTTTGACTTATTTTTTCAGTTTTATACACCTTTAAACACAAGATTAAAACACTCTTCAATCCTTTGGAATATCATTTCTCTCTTCACAGTTGTGTCCATCACAATTTCTCACTCTCTAGATCAAATTATCTCAAATTTTCATGCCTTCAGAAGCAGATATTGAGGAGCAATATCTTTCCTGTGCAGCATTTTTCTCATCTCAAAGCATAGAATAGCAATAAGAGAGATAGTATCATGAATTCATTAACAGTTAAAAAAATGATCAGTCGCCGACTCATTCAAATTTAAGCTCAAAAATAATTTCTTTTGCATTTTAGTTAACAGCCTTCCATCTTTTCCCATCATCTCTATCACCATATATGCTCATTTTCACCATCTATTGTGATTCTAAACAATATTACATCTTATTTGGTCAATATGACATTGAAACAGTTTCATTCAAATACAACATAATTTAGATAGGCTTAGCAGCGATTAATTAGTGACTGCTTTTTGGTTGCCTAGCATAAAACATTCCTGTTTGAGACAGCAGAAATGATAAGTAGCTCTAAATAACTAATACAGTATTTATCAAAATTCCACTCATGCTCTATACAAATGATTAGATTTGGTTTATGGTTTAAATTATATAATATATATCGATTAATTTTATACATGTACACAATATTTACAGTATGGTCTGGTGTGCCACAGATACGTTAAATAAAATAAGGAGCTCTTCCTAAATCTAAGGAAGCATATGCAGCTTTGACTATTCCAGTGCAAGAGAGATCTGAAACATGCTGGTTCAGATTGCAGCACGACTCGTATCAGCGAGAATCTTTTTTTAGACAGCTACGATCTTGCTGGGGTCGACCTTGACCCTGAGGAATAAAGTGTCGTCCTTGACATAGTGCCTCCTCTTTAGGGTTTCGTGAGGGACGAAGCGTGGAAAGCCAAATCCTAATGAGTCTGGTTCTCTACTTGGACGCTGGAAGTTCTTCCACGTTGGGTCGGGAATGAAGCTCTCTACTATGCTACATGCCTGGAAATATAAGAAAATACAAATTAGAGAACATGGAAATTCATCTACCTTAATTTAGTTTCACATCAATATAAATTCCTTTCGTTCAAGCAATGTAGCTGACTTAAATATTGCACACAGAGTATGAGCCAACATCCTGAATGACCCAAACCTTTAAAATCAAATTTTAGTAACAATCTTTACAACTCAATTGAGGAGTGAATGCAAACTGAATAAGGCTAAAGGACTAAACAAATTTCAAATAGCTTAAAATGGTATTATATATATTATTTAGAGCTAAATTGAAAGGTTTTTTTCTTAACTTAGGATAGCGCTTGAATAACATTCTTAAATATTTATTTAAAAAATCTGATGAGGCCAGCACATGACTTTCTCCATATATAAGATGTAAATATTTATCTACGGCAGTAATTTCGAACTCTATATTCCATCTAAACTTGGAAGATGAGTGATTAATTTATATGTTATTATCTTTGATGTCACAAACATTATAAATAATGTTTTTAGGGACATGATCGATGAAAAACGATGAAATTGGCCTTTCGCCCAGAGCGCCCACAAAGTACATAATCAGCAACTTCCGGTTTATCAGTATTTCATGAATACCTCCTAAACAATCAGTGATACAAAAATATGTTTCAAACAAAAATTATACTTAATTATATTTTCTAAAACTTTTGTAATTAATAGTATATACCTAAATATCATATTTTTGGAGATATTTTGAAAACCGGAAATGAGCTTTGAAGAATGAAGCTCAACTTCCGGTTAACCGATTTACTCCAAAAACTAATCAACTCTAAAGAAACCAACCAAAATACTATGTATGAAATTTGGTGTTGATAAAATGAATGATTTTCATGTTAGAGCGCCCACAAAGTACATAACAGCTACTTCCGGTTTATCGGTATTTCACGAATAACTCCTAATCAACCGGTGATACAAAAATATGTTAAATACTAAAGTTATAGTAAATTACATTATCTAAAACTTTTATTTTTAATGCAATACACGTATATATCATATTTATGGAGATATTTTGAAAACCGGAAATGAGCTTTAATGAATGAAGCTCGACTTCCAGTCAACCGATTTACTCCAAAAACTAATCAACTCTGACAGCACACACCACAGTAGTATATATGAAGTTTGGTATTGATACGATCAATAGTTTTCACGTTAGAGCGCCCACAAGCACAGACACACACACACATACACACAGACATCATTCCGAAAATGGTTAAAACGTGTTCTAGGGACCCCAAAACATGTATTTCCGTTGAAATCTCGAAGTCGAATTTTTTCATGAAAACAATACTTTCTCTATACTTCGTATATGGAGAAAGTAAAAAATGAACTTCGGTCTTTTTGTTTTGGTCAATCTTAAGTTTGATTCATCTGTATTGGAAACGCAATAACTCATTCATAACAATGATATAAGTTACGTTCAGTACATAACTGAGTAACAAAGGCCCAGAATGCAATACATTCTTTCAATGCCAATTATTTAATTTAAGATATTGTAAGGACCTTTTGTTGATATTTCACTTCAAAAATGATTCCATAGGAATACTCAAATTATAAATTCCTTTAAGAAAATCTAAAAGATATATTTTTTATAGACAGCTCATCACAAAATGTTGATTTACATCTGGAGACATTAATTGATATAAAAGTTGTCTTTGAAACTACCTGGTCCATTAATAATTACCTATGCAATAGTTTCAAACTAATGCAGAAACTCTAAATTTATGTTATCAATTTAGAAATGCAGAGTTTAGAAAAAACTAAACATTTTAGAGAGAATAATCACCTTTTCGGGAACACTGGTCTGGTCAAAAAGTGTGAAAGATACAGAATGTGCAAACGGCCATCGCAGCAAAGCATCGTATTCTCCAGGAAGAATCTTGATGTACACGGACATGTGTGTTCCGTCTCCTGCTCCATTACCATTGAGAAAGAGGGATGCCTGGAAAAAGAGTTTGGTAATTAGTATTTCAGATAAACTATTTAGGTTCATGAAATACATGAGGTAAAGAGTTGGATCATAATGGAGGTTTTACGTTTGAAGTTGTTATCTTACCTGGAGCTTGTATCCATATTGACTAGTGTAGAATGGTGCGCTGACTAATTCCATTCCCTCTTTGGTCTTTGCTTCTGCCATTTTTGCTGCAAAGTCAGTCACTCTCCATATTAACGTTCCTATTAGAATGAGAAGTCATTCAATTAATCACCATGTAATAATAAAACACCCTTATCTGGACAACATTAAGATAAATTACCCTTACTTTATTTTATTGTTAGGGGATAACTTGTTTATTCTGTTAATTATTTCAATAAAGCTTATTATAAGCTGTGAGTTTATTTATAAGGAAAATATCTGCTGTTGAAGCAGTGAGCTATACTACATTTTATTATTTTTATTTTTTAGAAGTAACAATCAAGACAAATCATAATTGATTGTCTTTAAAGGCAGTTTCTCCAATCATTGATGCTGTAGGTGAATTTGTTAATTATATAAACAAAACTGAATAGAAGCTGTGAGTTAATTTTTAATAGGAAAATGATCTATCACATAAGTGGAGAGAAATGCTATAATTTATTATTTTTATTACTGAAAATAAACCATTAAAACAAATTGATTGCCTCTAATACCATCACTGGTGTATAATGAATCTCTAAAAATACCATAGTTTATAGCAAATTAAGAAGCAATTGATGATGTTAACTAGTTGAAAGGCCAGGGTAGGTATTCACAAAGTGGAAGATTGAGGAAAATGTATTTTCAGAATCGTTTTAACTCAAGGACATTGAGACTTAATCTCACCTGTGTGATTTAGTGAGAGCCTTCCCAAAGCACCTTTAAGGCTGGAGATTTGATGTTGTTGCTTCGAAACAACGCCGCACATTAATAATAGGTGTTGCTTGGTTCCTTCTTCTAAATGCTTTTCTACAGCATGTCGTGGACCCTGAAATTGTTAAAATAACTTATTATAGTAATTATTTCACTAAATGAATATCTTTTCTAGTCTAGCTACACCATTATTAACAGAACTTATATACATTTTCTTACTTTTAAAAAAATAAGTGTAATTTTATGTGAACAATCCCACTTATATTATTAATAAAAGAAATTCTGTGCTCCCAGCTTGTACAAATGCAATTGAAAAATAATCCACTATTGCTAATTTAATTCATATTAAGAAAACTGAACTAGAAATGTTCAACATGTCTGCAAAAATCAACGAATCTATAGATAATGATTCCAATGATAACTTAGGTACTGAGAATCATAAAATATCATTAGAATTTAAAATTTATTGCAACAAATTTGTTGCAATTGAAATAATTAGAGATACATTTTAAACTCGAAGAAATGAAATAAAAACTATAAAATATTAAACAATAATTCTTTTTGGTGTAAAATATATTTTTTGTAAGCGGACATGATTTTAAATAATTTGGTTTTCATCCTAACTAACAAAGAAATTGAAAAAATCCTAAGATGTAAGAAGCTCACCTTAAATCTGCATCCCGCATCCTTGAATGCACAGCAAACACTGACAGAGGTACAGCGGTCCTTTAGATGTGTCTCAAGTTCTTCCCTCGGAATAAGTGCAACTGTGACTCCACCAGTTCCATCCACGTAGCATCTGTTCGGACACGGAAGAGGAAATCTTCCACATTTGCTATGATGTGCCTAAGAATTTTCAAAAGGTTTGGATCTTAGTTAAATCTCACTCAAAACAACAAAAATAAACATTCATAGGGTTTAATGGCACAAAAAATGAATAATTTAAAATACAGGAGGTCATTCCTTTACAAATTAAGCTAAAATTCCTTCGTGCAGTATAATGAAGTGTTTAATATGAGGAACTATTAGCTTTCAAATGTTGTTTTTATGATGATGAAAATTTTAAGAGAAAAAATATTCAGGAACTTAATACATCTCTCTCTTCCATAAAAGATAGAACATTCTTATTCTACTTAATATCCATGTAATACGATTCAGTTAATTTCGATCTTTTGGTGTTTCTTGCAACACTACAGGTGTCTTTAAGGAATGCCTTTATATTATTTATTACATTTTATAATAAGTTTCAGAGGAATGATTAGGCTAACTTTTTGAAAAGTAGATGTGAGTTAACACATCTAATCTTCCAAAGATAAAAGTTTAAATTTGTATTATCATAGCAATATTGGTAATTTCAAATATAAGCATAAATTTAAAAGTAGTTCTGGTAAGAAATTAAACACAGATTTTCATGTGTACGAAAGTAATCAACCACTGGAATACTTTGTTCCAGTAAAGACTGCTCTTTGAGAAAAGAAGTTTTTGAGGAAAAAGACGCCAACAAACAAATGCCAAGATAATTTAAATCCCACTGTTGGTGGTGCTAACTGAGAGAAAGAAGTTGCATGAAAAGGATTTATGAAAGACATAAAAGAGTATCCTCACCTGCATTGTGTCTGCCACAAACTCCTTTCCACAATGACGGCATGGAACAAGCCTTTTGGGACATTCTGTGGCACGGTGTTGTGCAAGAAGCCTCCTAGCGACCTTGATGCCACACTTGCCCTCGCAGTAAATTGGCTCTGAGGGACAACCAGCAACTGTGTGTGCTTCCAGAAGCTCTCCGGTGAATTCTCTACCACAAGATTCACACCTGGCCCTCCTCTTTGGGCATGTATGCCGGAGGTGGTCGTCCATAAGCACTCTTGGAATCTGAGCACCACATTGGCGAGTGCATGGAATTGCGTCATGCCTGCATGTGTTGAGGTGAGCCTGTAGATTGAGTAAAGATTTTTGGATTACTTTCTGATTTTATTATGGGGCTGTAATACTCAAATGTAAAATAATTTCAGTTCAAAGAAGCTTTGGGGCCTTTAAGGAGAATTTCTTATTCTTTATTTGTATCTCTTTTTGAAGATCAGTCAAAATGAAGGAAAATAGAGTTGAAAACATGTGTTTAATATCATAGAGTTCAAATGCAATTAATTTAACTGCCAAGACTCATACATTGCAAGTCTCCTTCACTTTGATATTTGGGATTATTCTTTATAGAAGAGAGATTGTTAAAATTTATTTACATTCTAATTTTGTTTAACTGTAATTATAAGGCATGTTTCCCCCCACATTTCTTCATAAACACAAATTATTATTATATTCTAATCAAATGAGACCTCTGCCAACAACAAAGTCATGCAAATTAGGAGCAATAATAAATATGAAATGTATACAATTGGAAAAGAATCGCGACATACCTTAAGTTTCCTAAGCTCATCCGTCCACTTGCAGCCATCCTTGTGATGGATGCAGTAGACCATTGATCCCATGATGGCTTTTTCTGCCTCTGGGTCAGGAAATATCTGTGAAGGAAGAAGCAATTCGGTTAGAAAACAGATAAGACAGCATGGAGGATAAGTAAAAAACACATTCGATACAAACATTGCAAATAAATAAAGTAAGAGGTGTATGTAACTCAGTGAATCATTAGATCTGCAGATATAGATGCCGTCACCCCATCAGTTCGCGAATACACGTGGATACAGTATTTTTTTGGGTTCTTACCGTATATGGCAGGCGTGATATCTTGGGGGGATTTTGAAAGGTATTTTTCACTTATGCGTAAAGCTGTTTTGTTTAAATCTAAAGATTGCAATCTAATTTCTGTATCGTTCTATGAATAAATTATCCGAGATTTTGGTAACCCCTTGTTTGGTAATCTTTCATTATTGAATGGGAAATTCGAGTTAACGTGTTCTTCAGCCGTCCCTATATCAGTCTTCATGAAACGAGTCCACATTGCAACGTTTTTTCATAATTTACGAAATATTTGCCGTTGGCCTCGAGATATGTGTAACGAATTTTAGAGCAGATATTATTGCCAGTAAACAAAATCTAAGGAAAATATCTCTCCGAAATATCTATATGAAGTGACTCTAATTAAATTTGCATTCATATTGTTATCCTTAAATCGTTTTTCCCCCATCTAGATTGTCTCTTTGCTGCAATTAGTTCCATTCGTGAATTACAACATCACGGCACTTGCAAGAAACGTAACCCAGGCATAACCGTGACCAAAATGCAGCGACTCCCTCACCTGAGGGCTCGCAAGAGGACTAGTAGTTTGGGATTGTTTTGAAATCGCGTCCTCGTAACGGTGCCATGAATTAGGTCGCGCAAGTCCTTCGGAAGTTTGAACGGTCATTTCATTCGATATACTCCGATGGCTCCTGTTCTATATTGCGAGATCGGTGCCGCTTCGACGGGCTTCACGGCCTGGTCGATACCAGAAGACGAGCTGCGAAAGCTCATCCGGAAGTCAACTTTTTTCCTTCTCGAAACCTATAAGTTAGGTTGGAAGTTCCCTCGAGCGTGCATTAATTTCCCTTGGGAAATATTGTTTTCTATTGGCGTTGCGTAATGCGATTTATTTTCCGTGCATTATTGACGACTTTGAGGTGAGGGTGAGGTTAATTTGCGGGACATTGAACGCACTAATGATCTTTTTTTTAATCGATGAAGTAACTGTAGAGGATGATTGGTCTCGATTCTCAATCAAGAGTCTCAGTTCGTAAGTTCGTTGTGTATAAAACTATTACAAGGTTGTGTATATTATCAGTATATCTTTCCTAATTATTGAACGTAGTGTTTGTTAATAGATTTTCAAAGTTTACGAATACTATTTATTACAGAGGGCCTAAGGGATTATTGACAATGTCGGCGCAAGTACTAAACCAATTTACGGACCATCTTACATCTGACCTGTCCGGAAAACATAGAAAATTGCAAGCCTATCAAAGAATACAATCAACAATTATCTATAAAATTGTTGTATTTCCAACATATATGTTAAAACGAGATATATCTTTCTCTATCTATCTAAAATGAGTTTCCATTTGGATGCCAAGGGTACATACATTGAGGGTATATCACTAATACGAAAGATATCTTTCTCCATCTATCTGTACTGAGATTCACTTTAATAATCAATCAACCGTTTATATCCTTGTATTTGGTGATTTTAATACACCGATTTTCGATCAAAATAAATTCACCTATTTCACAGTATTTCAGTGAACCGCTAAATATTTTTTCATTGTATCCTGAAGTGGTTCAATGGAAGAAGAAATACAGGCCGTGAGCATTGTCACTAAAGTTAACTGTGCTGTTTTGAGCGAATACGCCGATATTTTTAGGATCGGCATCGTGGATATAAAAAACATTAATCAAAGAAGTTTGCGTGCCAAGAAAAGAACCCATTCTATAGACCCTTCATTCGTTTTGTTTGTGTAGGGTTGCCTGAGTTGGAAATACGAGAGGATTATACGAGTGCTTATCTAAAAAGGCGCATTCTCTTCGGAGAATCCTTCTAACAGCAGCCGTCGACATGAATCGACTTGGAGAAGCATCATCCCTCCCAACCCTTTCTTTCTCTCCCTTCCCTAGCGTACGGAGGAACAGTGGATGAAAACCTCACCACTTATTTCTTTCTTTCAATGCGCCTTTAGGTCTGTCTTCTCCTTGAGATTAAGCAAAAATACGCGATCCTGGAGGATGGTTCTAATTTCATTTTACGACGGAGATGTTTCAAGAGCTTCTGTTGATACTATGGTGTAGTCTTTTAGAAGAAGGATCGTAAGAGCTGCTTTAAATAAGGAAGATGATGCTTTTTTTTCGCATTCAACCAGATTCCTTAACGAACTACTTGATGCTAAATCAAGTATCTTCTCGTGGCCTAACAAGGAAAGATTCTTTAATTTTAAAAAATTCTTTCGAAGGACATTTAAAATACTCCACCATTTCGAATTATCAGTTTATTGTTAGCATTAATTGGATTTAGTCTAATATTCGAGAAAATGTTTTTTTCGCGGTATGACAATTTTGCCTAAAGGACATTAGACATGGAACATCGTAAAATGAAGAGTTATCTAATGCATATTTATCGAGAAAATGTCTTTCCGATGCCTTCAATGTAATGATAAAGTTTAATCGAGATTTCCCGCGTTTTCAACTAACATTTCATCTCCGAGCGGATATCATCAAAGAATCTTCTGACCGCGCACCATGTTTACATGCCATCAATGGAAAGAACTGCTCTTCTTGAAGATCAGAAATACCTCATTTACGCCACTGGGGAAGCATACGAAGGGAGGGCCCAATATGATTAACATTCCTCGTATGTGTAAGTACCAGATAAAAGAAACTTGTTTGGCATCTCCTGTTTCCGGCTCTGGAGGAATTAATACAAGTAAGAGGACACGCTGTATCGGAATTTCCGAACCGCCACGGTGTTCGAAGGATTAACACCTGACGTAAAGGTCATAGATTCTAATCGGAATGTATAATGCATTAATGGACCTTGAGGGCAGAAAATTCTTTAAATTGACATTTTTTGTCAATATTTTATCATCTCTGTTTCCTGTAACTTGTTCATTCAAGATTTCAAATGATTTTATTTCCACGAATCCAGACGAATGAGTTTTGAAGATTAGATTCGATTGAATTGGATTCGATTTTATATAAAGAATATCCCGTAAATTTCGAATAGGCTGCCAGGTAATATGGTCGATGCCTACTTAAATCGAGACGTAATAAGTGTTTATTAAAATATATTTGAAAGTCTAAAAAGACGCTCTCTTTGCCACTCTTTTGTTGTTAAGACGAAATAGCATTATTTTGTCATGTTACATTATTGTAGGTGTTATTACAAACATACATTAATGCATAGAGCAATAACGTTAAACTTAATTCTAATTTTGCGGGAGTAAGTGAAAACTATTAATTGGCGCCGTCAATTAGATTTGAGCTTATTCGATTCTGTAACAGATTCGATTCGGAATGGCAACAGCGTGACTTTATAAAGTTTCACAATAACATTTTATTGGAGCCAGCTTTGATCAAATTGTTGAGTGAAAATTTAACTTTTTTATCTTTAGCTACAGTTTTAAAAAATGTTAGATTTAACGAGGTTATCTTGTTGCTATTCCTGAGATAAAGCTTTTCCAATTTACGGCTTCTTTACTTGATTATAGATTCGATTATATAGTCAACGGCGAACGAAGCTATCGATTCACGGATCTATGTACTTTACTTCAACGCCTCGAATTGAAACATCGACGTTCACAGCCTTGGCTCACTGACGTAGCAAGGTAGCGGAACCTCTCTTTTGTGAATCAATTCCAACTTTTCGAAAACACCGAAGGCTCACCGTGCATCGACTCATGCATCACGTCACCTGTTTATAAATACGCTTCCCTTGAGAAACTATAAAAGAGAGGCGAAGTCCGCTTCCTCGAAAGCGAAGGATATCCTTCATTCGAAATTCCGCGCTCATTCCTCGTAAAAAGAAGGCTCGCTCGGATGGGAAGGGGCTTACATCATCGGACGAAGCATAAAATGAAACGTCTCCTCAGTGCGACAGTCTGAAGATGCGTGGGTGACGGACGCCGTCGTTTCTCAGGCCGTTGTCCCCTTTCGCAGAAAATATCAGGGCGAGGCTGTGATTCATTGGTGGTGAACTTGGAAACTTCAAGGCTACAATGGGAGTGCCTGTGCCACCGCGATTCATGGATTCGTGAGATAAAGGAAAACCCTTCTCTCCCTTCAGTCACCTGCTCCAAAGCCCTTTCGATCTGCGATAAATTGGCCGGGCGGCGGAAAGAAATCCACGGAGAAATCCCTATCGCTCGGCATGACTCGGCCATTGTTGGCATGATGGCGCGATAATGCATGCGCAAACACGTCCATTGTCGCCTTGCGATGAAGACAATTTACGGCGTCCACGGCTCAAGTGGTTGAATCAATTCCCGCGCTAGCGACATTACAGGTGATATTTATGACACTGTCGGTGCCGTTGGATTTGCGTGGATTGTTCTGATAAAGCGATGGGCTTGGTGTCTGGGATGCTGATTGAATTGGAAATCTTTGGAGATATCAATTTATGCAGGAGCGGCGAGGATTATGCGGAACTATGCAGTTTAAACGTTCGAAATTTAAAACTTCAACGGTTTAAAATGTTTATGGAATTACTGCAGGATGTAGGAAAGGATAATCTTTCAATTAATCAGTCTTCTCGATGAAAACTTCAGTAGCAGAAAGCGAATCTTCTTAGCTTGATCAATCAAGGTTTTGTTAATTCCGTTAGTCAATATTTAAAATAAGTTACATCCATGAAGACTCGATTTAAAATTACGGGAGGAATTGGAAAGAAACGTATTTTTTTATTGAAACAAAGTATTATTCGTGACCTAAATTGTCATCTTCAAGTTAAGTTCTATCTTAATAATTTTTTGCACTTTTTAGTATTTATTTTCCGAATTTTCCCCTCTTGAAAAAGATTAAGGTATATTTCCACTGTTATAGTAGTAATGGAATTAGCCGTCTTCGTGTGCAACTGTATCAGAATAAGGTAAATAAAAAAATAAATTAAAAAGTTAGTACTTTTATTTTATTTTTTATATCTTCCGTATTTCCAAAGCTGTTTTAACCTCTAAAGAAACTAAACGAAGAAGTAATCATTGTAAAATAACATCGTCGCGTTGGTTTTATGTACGTGAGGTCGAGACATCGTAAGGAACATTCTCCATCCTCATAAAAAACACGGCAGCACCCATTTCGATTTGCTGCCTACTTCATTACCCTTCTCTTTCGTGAGTTTTTCTCCGATAAAGCAATTTATGCGACTACATTTTGCTCACCCATTTTTCCATTCTTTCCTAGTGTTTATTCCCAGTAAACTTTATTTAGGGTAACGCTAGCATTTTCCTCGCCGTCCATCCTTCGGGGAACTGATTTTTCGGAAATAATAACGCCGACGCGGCGAGGGGAGTATTGACGGCATACATAACACGGAAAGATGAGAGGGCAACGTCGGAGAGGATCGCTTTACGATTTTAATGGAGGCAGTTTCCGAACAAATGACCCGTCTCTCTTCATCTCCCTTTAATCTGGTCCAGGAGGATGTCGATCCGGGCAATGAAAAGGTCTCCAAGGACTCCATCGATCGAAAACGGATTCGCCGAGAGAGATCTGGTTCTCTGCATCCTCTGCTCTTTCTTCGGATAATGAAAAGAGTTTTTTTCGCGCCCATCCCAAGGAGGACCGTTATTGGGCCGATCGTAGGAAGCGGGTACACGGAGGATCCCGAGGAGATAAAAAAATAGCCGTCTATCGCCGGGTGAAGAATGGTGGGCTCTCCGAGACGTCGTTCCGGGATTTTGCGGACTAACTGTCTGGTTTTGGTTCAGACGTTTCATTATCTGTATAAAAAGCCACTGGTTTCTCGACCGAAAATCTGATTAAGACTGTCGCTTTGAAGAAAAGGCTTATCGTTCGATTAACTTCTTCCGTAACGTTCGAGGATGTAAATTTTGTTCCGCATTCGTATCTCATTCAAATTGCTGATGGATGCAGTGATGCCTCGGATAACGAAGGTGATATGTTCCGGATACGGATTTGATTTACGGAACGATATTTCCTTTACGTGCAATCATTTCCTGAGATAAACGTAAAAAACCCACCAGGAAGTCTTCGACACCCGCTAATAAGTATTCCAGAATGGGCATTAATTTTGTTTTCTTCCTTTGTTAATTTTTCTCCCCCACGTATGTACGCGAGCATCGGCAAAAAATATTTAGAGTTCATTAGTAAAGTTACTCGTGAGGGTGAGATATTTCTGTACATTAGCCTGGGCATTATTATGTTCCTAAAAGAGTAATTCAGTTAAAAAAGGTTTTTCAGATGAACCTTTGAATGGAAATTCTTAGATTAACCAAACAAAGCGACCTCTACCCAATCTAGCTCACTTATGCTAAACTTGGCAGTTTATAGGTAGCATTCGAAGATTGGGGAGTCCTTCAGCGAATATTTCGGCAAATGGATATGACCATGGAATAAATTATCTTCCATAAACGAGGTTTCAGAGTAATTTTGAGTTACGAGGAAATGATCTACCATGGACCGATCCTGATGCTCGGACGACTTATAAAACTGACGTAATCTCCGATGAGGTTTGGTGAATCAGCGGTTGGTCATTGAGAATGCTGAGGGTCTTAAGCCTATGAGGTCACTTCACACTTTCTATAATCGAATTCCACGGAACATCTCGAATCCTGAGGTGGATGCAAGTAGAGATGATGATGAGAGATCCGGTATCTCACCGTCATTGAGGCTGCTCAAGTATGTTCCTTGAAATTCTCGTTTATACATTGAGATGTATATCGGCTGAAGGGCTTAAAATGGATTACTGATTGTTATTTATTTTTTACGATTACGAATCGAATTGAATTTTTTTCAAACTGTATGACGGTAAACAATGCCAGTTATGCCTGCATTCTCATTGTTTTCAAAGGTGGAGTATTTTTGTTGTGGATGAAGTCACGCGTGATGAGTATCTTCCAAGAAGGCGGCGTGACTAAAAGCTTTCCTATGTATAATCACTCACAATTACGCATCATATCATCGTGAATAATACCTGTGATTTCCGAGGAAGAGATATGCTGAGGTTTTCATGTCCGATTTACGCTGAATTCAGGCAAAAAAAGTTAGGACGACAGCTTACACCACTCTAGCAAAGACCAACCATCCTTCGAAAATTTAATATGTAATGTTCCACGGAGCTCTGAAGCTGAAGCTATTCAAGGAATAAGCTGAGAGTTCTTAAACAACATCAACCAGTTTGTTTATTACTTGTCATGGAGCCCAATGCACATTGATACAAGGTAACAAGAATCTCAAAAACGAATTATTTATTGAAAAATTTTGGACCGAAAAACTTCATTAAGCTCTTTTAAAAATGATAATTGGACAAACTGATATTTGTTGATGCTTTTTCTAACATTAACGGACGGAATAAAATATGCAGCTCTCAATGGAAAAACCTCATTTATAGTAACAATAACCAACTTTATTCGATTATTTATGAAGTTTTATATCAGTAACGAGATCCTTGTAATTTAAAAATGGAGAACCGAAACCTTTTTATTATCTGGCAGAAAAATTGACAGTAAAATGAATAAATCATTTAATGACGCTGAGCTAATTTCTGTAGAGTTCAGTCCAATCCCTGTAAGACGTGCTCAATTGCCGAACTCTATATCAGGATCCTAGATGATTCAGAATAAAAAAGCAGTGAGTGAAAGAATGCTCAAGACTCACTTCAGAAATATCTGACATTCCATCGAGTACTTTGCTCCGCGGTGACGGGAGATATTCCCGGAGCTACAGCCGCTCAACTGCCACTTAGGGAGAAGTAAATGACGCAGAAATCCCAGAAAGATAAAATCGCCACGAAAAACACCAGCTCTGCTCCACATTCCCGCAAATGTTTATTGCTCTGCTCCTATATTGACCCGCAAATAACGGTTTTAATTCTGTTTCGAGAGGATGGTTTTTTAACGGATCTGAAAGATTCAGAAAGACCATAAAACACGCAGCGGAGCCCTCTTATATCTCACATCGAGACCTCTCTGAGGCGTCGATAACAGGTGGTGGTCTAAGGAAATCTGCGTCACGAACGAATTTATTTTCGGTATCTTTCGAAAGAGTAGTATTAAGCTGTTGGATCCGGGTCCACCTAGGGCCAGTTTATAGGCCAAGGATGGCGAACCTTTTGTCATAAGAGTGCCGTATTCGGTGAGATAAGGGAGCGGCACGTGAATAATAAAAAAATTAAACCTATGTCATTAAATTTTGCAAAAAATACCTTTTAGGAATGAAACAAATAGTGCGAGTGTTAACATTATTTATGTTGGTACATACGAAAAATATGGTAACAAGATGTCATTACTTGTTAAATTGATTGATGATTTATTGACGAAATTCTGGAAGCCAAATATGTTTACTTTCAAATTTAAATTTTTATTGTTAAGGAATATACAGAAAGGATAGAACAGTTACAACTACAACGCGCGCCAAAAATAATTTTCCCACGTGCCACAAGTTCGCGATTCCCTTTCCGGGTAGTTCAGAAATTAAGTAACAAGGATATCCTATGATATTGGCGACTGTTTGTTTAGAATAAGAGACATGTATTCAATATCATGCCAATATTTTATGCGACGACGAAGAATTTACATTATCATATGCACATATACTTCAAGATTTTTTTCTTGAATCACTTTTCAAAGCATTACTTGTTTACCTGGATGGTCAATATTATGCCTGTATATTATGAGATTATAAAGAATTTTCATTAATATATGTGCATAAAAATCCATAATATTTTTTGAATTACTTTTTAAAGCATTACTTGCTTACCTGGATGGAAAGATCATGCTTACGGGCCAAGATTTTTAGGACATCGGAGCTCATAGCGAATTCTCCATACAGACGAATCCAGAGATACTGTTTCGATAACTAATAATAAAAACGCGCCAAAGAAATTCCGGTTACGAAAGTTTGTTTTTTCGCGCGGCATTCCGTCGTCAACGGCAATTGGTAAAGGTCGTCCTTTTCCTTTGTTTGGGCGGGGCGTTTTAAGCATCGCTTGTTTTTTGTGCTTACGAAAATAGTAAGTCCTTCTTTGTCGGTTGGAGTTCCCATATTCGAGCTCAGAATCCACGGAATGTCCGGAACACGTCATCCGAACGCCCACTAAGGGGCAAAGAGAGAGAAAGAAAGAAACGAAAAAAAATTGAAGAACTAAATGCGGCTCACGGATCTGCCTCGCCCTCCGCACAAATAACCCCCACCTGACGCTCTTAACCGTTTGCTCATTGCGTCCTCTCTAACTTCACCTCTGACCCGTTCCCACCCACTCTTTCTTCCCGCTCACTACAGGTGTCGCCAGCGTCCTCATTCTCGAGCCCCATTCGACCGGAGAGCATTCGACTCGCTCCGATATCTAGGCGCGTGACGGTTTCGGACGGGCAAGATGGAGACAAATCATCCCTTTTTCGGATGCGTGGAGCGTCCTTAAACGAATGAGTGCTACGGCGTCGATCAAGGGGATCACGAGGAGATATAATAAAAAATATAACCCTCGTAAAGACGGTCCGTTATGCTTTCCCCGTGCACGAATGTTGTTCATATCACGCCCGTGTCCTCCATTTCTCATATGAGTGGTACGCGGGACTATTTTTATCACGAGGAATTCCGAGAGGTTGACGGTAATATCTCACCGAAAGGGTTTTTTTATGTTTCGATGAATGGCAGATTGTTCAGGAAAAAAGTCATGTGGAGAGTAGACCTAAAGTAAAAAGATTGCGAACGGAGTAAAAGTCTGGAAGCAATATCGTGTGTAGATCGCGGTATTCAATTTCGATCGATCTGGAGGAACATGAGGGTAAAAGAAACAAGTAGAGTTAGTCTCCAACGAGGAGGATTATAAAATTATATGCCTCAATAGCTGTGATCAACAAAATATCGAGAAATCTTTTCAAATCTGAAAAGATGAGGTTACGAATATATATAAAAAAATTCTGATGCTATTATCACAATTCACATAAATTAAAAAGTGTAAACATCAAACTTTTTGGCACACTTATAAAAATCCATCAAAAATACAATGCTAAACTTACATAATGAAATTCCTAATTATTCATCTAATTTTCTCTTTTTTATGTAAAGGAGCAGATAAATCAGGCTAAACGGACTTAGGCGGATATATACATCGCTTTATTTCAATCCAATATAAATTTATTTCTTTTTGGAGAAGTAAAAATATCCTACCACGAAATCGAGTCCTTAGTTCTACTATTCTATCCGTTTCAGTTCGGTAATTAAGTTGCAACACCTATTCTCTTGCCCCATATCCTTGCCGAATTATCATAATTATGCACTCCTACGCGATAAGGAACATAATTATCCAGCGAGACCTTGTTGCCTACGGAGAGAGAAACCAAAGGCGGAAAATTTAAGTAGCTGCAAGTGTTTCCCGTTTCTTCAACTACAAAATTAAGTGGCGCGAAGTTTATATGGAACATGAGGAAAATCTTCGTTTCCTTCTCTTAAAAAGGTTGCTGAGAAGTTGTTTAGGAGAGAAATAAGTCTAATGTGAACACAGTTTTAGTATTTTGTGAGCGTAACGAGAGGAATACGCAAGGATGTGATTCCTACACTAGCGTTGAAGTCTCGATGTTATTCTCTTAACGAAAATAGATGAAGAATTTGAGTTACTCCGCGTTGGACACTCAGAGAGCTTATATCATCCGGCACCGCCCTTGCCAAAGAAAGCGAGAAACCAATTACACCTTCCTACTCCTGCGATCGGCAGCTGTTTCCAATAACCTCCGATCAACAGAGAGCCCTTCTGTCTCACGCACAATAGCGGTCTTTCAGCAAAGACCAAACAGACTCCTTGTCGAATGGAGGGAAGGGTTAGAGCGAAATATGGTGCAGATTGCGTCACGAGATGGACCTCTTGTACACGGAACGGGAGGATTCCTGTTTTATTTATCGTTTTATTTCGTAAACCCGATTTCGCCAATGGGCTCGGCCCTCTCGCCGGCTTCTTAGTGACGCCTACGTACCATTATGACGTAATGACCGCCCGTGGTGATGTAATGAGATGGAATAGGGTGTGGAGGAGCATGATTCAAAAGGCGAACCGCAAGAATGTTTTTTCCGTTGGAGGGAAACGAATTCTGTCGCCGAATTCATTTCCAAGGACCGTTGCCTCACCTGTATCGGAGATACGCTCCTATTTTTAGCCCAAGTTACTATAAACGATGTTTCATGATATGTTTCACTTTAATTTAAATACCGAGTACAAAATATTCTGACAATTAAAAATAATCAAGTCTTGCAAGCCATTCGGAGTTTGAGGAAGTAGCTGCAAAACGTCCAATCAAGGAAGAGTAAACTTGCCGTTAGGCGAAGGAGGAAAGCGTAATTGAAACACTGTCTTCCTCAAATTTGTAAATTTAGATTAGTGCTTTGAGTGTTGAGATTCCTTTTCGATGCCAAACGGAAGAGAGTAAGCAGAGAATGCCTTTGTTCGGAAGGATAAGCCAGCAGAAGAGTAAATTAACATGTCATTTATATGGTAATTCTCCAGTTTTTTCAACAAACGTTCTAATCCTGAAAAACTCAAAAAGCTATTGGTTGGCAAATGTATTTGATATTCTCTCTGAAATGATTGTACAGGTTATAATTGGTGTATTATCCTTCTACCTTAATTTTATTGCAATAAAAATAATTGCTATTGCTTTTACTACATTGGTGAATTGCGCTATTAGAATCAGATTTCATCATCGTATGATAACTTACGGCTTAAATTCCTTTAGGTGTATTCATCTCGAACGAAAGTTGTTTATAAACTTAAGTTTGATATGAGGAAGAAAACCGTGGAATGTTAAAGCTGCAGTTTGATTACATTGTTGCGCTCACTAGCATTCCTTGCAAGACACGGTTCAGCGCCATTATTAATTTGACGATTATAGCATTTAATCATCATCATATAATTAATGTATCATGCAGCTTTGTTCACTTAAAAGGATACTAACGGTACCTAAATAGCAGACGGCATTAAGTCGACTGAAAACGCGGCTATAAAATCACAAGGACATCGTCTATGGTCAAAGGGCAGAGCTTATTCAAGGATGGCTGATTCCCCGTGGATGTTTCTTCTTGTAGCTACAGGCGTCTGGGAGGAGATGGGTGCCAAGAAGGCCTCTGGTGAAGGTGTCCCTTTCTTGGCTTTGCTTACCGAGGAGATTAGAAAGTCGGGAGAGTCACCTCCGATTACACCGGACAGGAATTACAAGCAAGGGAAATATCTGCACGTCCAACTCCGGGGTCCACGTTACCTCTGTCTGTCTCGTATTTTAGGGAACTTTCCTCTCTCAGCGTTTCGCTTCTGCTTTCTCCATTGTTACACCGGTGTAAAAGATTCAGCGAGATTAAGCATTTGCAAAGTTATTATTCTTCTTCGAATTGGAATATAATGCTTGAGAGTCATTCTACTTGTGTCATTAGGATGGAGAGTAAATTATCTACCATGAATAAATAACTGTTTTTAGCCGAAATTAATTCAAGTTTTCAGTTCATCCGTTCTACCATAAATCATACACAAAGTAAATAACATTACATCGCTAAAACATCAATTTCCGAATATTTTAACGCAACGGATCGGCGAGTAACTAGTTGGTATTCCATAGATAAATGATGAATGAAATGAAACCACTTATCAAGAGAAACTGGTAAAATTATGATGAAAAATAACAATTTGTACTTTTTCCACAGTATTTATTAAAAACAATAAATGGAAACAAAACACGACTTTTACCAGAGATTGATCTCCATCATCAAGTGAGCAAGCAAAACCGTAAGGCATAATATATACAAGTGCACCAATTTTGTTTCCATTTATTGTTTTTAATAAATACTGTGGAAAAGGTACAAATTGTTATTTTTCATCATGACGTATTTCCACAAGACATCGCCAGAGACTGTGAATTTTATGGTAAAATTATATTTAATATTCACTTTACGCAATACCAATATTTTACTCACTATTCCAAATATTTTCTTATATGTATATGCAAATTATAAAAATCAAAGCATACATAGATTTCCAGTCAACACTTAACGGAAGGGCCGTTATCTATATAGAATTAGTATGATTAAATACATTTTTCTATTTAAATGAATACGTATTTACAGCGAGTACTAAAAAATCGATAGAGATGAATTGCGAGACGAAAAATCGAAAATTCAAGTCGAAAAGGAATTTTCTAGGAGCCAACTCTATGACCTACTCTGGATGCTAGGCGTCGTAACATTACCGCTATAATAAACATAAGAGGCTGCAGATCGATGACTCGGAGATATGGAAATTCTAGCGATGAGATAAGTGCCGACGAATCTATTTTAATCAATAGGCCGAGCGTGAATTTAGTTTTCACCCGAAACTAATGGAATATTCTACTAGAAAACTGGCTTAGGCCACTTTTGGGAAACAAAGCTTACCGAAGCCTAAGCTAGTCGAAATATAGCATCTATCATCAAACAAACACTTCACAGACGTTACGTAAGTAGCTAATGTATGCTTAGTTACGGGCAATTTAACGTTCGGCGACGACTTCAATTATGAGGCCATCTTCGTCACTCTCCATTTGCTTCGGCATTTTTCCGTAACCACTCCGCTTAATTGCATAATCGAAATAACTTTCCCTGACATCTGCGATGAAAAATCCTCTCTGAAATTCGAAAGTTGTCGTCTAAATCAGCGAGAAAGAGAGAGAATCGAAATAAATTGCATCATACATACGATGGCATTTTAGGCGAAGATGAGATTGTTGGCGGCAGTTCACAAATTACAGTTTCCTCTTTCTAAAAGCCTAATGGCTCTCAATCCAATATTAAATGTGTAAAGATAGATATAATGAATTAGAAACCGGTCGTGGTGGGAGATAATATGCGGTTTATACTAGTTTAAAAAATCAATTTTTCAGAATTTAACTGAAGAAACACTATAATTGCTAACTAGACATCATCGAAGTTAAGGGTTTAATCTCAAACTAAAATCAGGGATATTTGTATTTGTATCGAAACATGTATTTGTATTTGTATTTGTATCGAAATCTTAGGTTGTCTCGACAATCCTTTTTACCACGGATTCAGTCCTCAGAGTCGGATGAAAACAGTAAACAAGTGAGGCATTCTTCTAAGATTGTAGCTAGAGAATATTAGTTCATAATCGTTAATAACGTGCTTCCAACTTTAAGTTCAATGGTTCGAGTCCCGGTTAATCGGACTTTATTGTTAGGTGATGGTTGAGCGCGTTTGTCCATTGTTACTATTTATGCCTATCACTGTAATTGTTCAGTAAATGGATATTTGTAGGGAATCAAAAATAAATGCGTATTCGATATTTGTTCGCTTGCTCCCCCATATCGTAAATCACCACATATTGACTTCGCACTTATTTGATTTTCAATCTCATCGGCACCTATATCGTCCAAATCGCGATTCCGAGATCCGAATGAAAATGAATGTTACGTCACTTATCCAATACCGGCATTCCATTTCGCGGATATTTTCACGACATCGAATTCGTGACGACTGAGGTCATCAAGCCTCGCAGAACGTGACGCCTCCTTTTCTCTCTCCGGAGGAATCTCCGGGAAAAACGTGACGCCATTGCTTATAAACGGAATCCGTGTTCGTAATCCTGGTTCCAAAGAGGACTTCCTCTTTGGGGCGCCGCTTGTCAACGGCGTCGACCGATTGTCCCCGCGTCCTTGGGCCGCGTCCGGAAACCCAAAAAAGGCTCGCGCGAGGTGTCGGACGTTTTATTTTTTAGCAACGGGAGACGTAAACATCGACGGCTTTTCCGCGGCGGATCGGGACTTCAAAGCGACGCGTTCCGCAGGGTCTGAGAACAGCTGCGCCTCCAAAACCAAGGTTTACCGACCTTAATATTTTCGGTGCCGGATTAAGGTTTTATTGGTCCCCTGCCCAGGAGGGTTTAAGAGGTTCCGGGAGGGTTTTATGCATAGCAATGCGGAGGGATCAGGGATACTGAACAGGATATCTGGCTTCCTGGATTAGGCACAAAATTATATAATCATATCGTTAAAGCGGGCATTATTTTGGATTAAAATTATTGCAGCTCATCTTATAGTGACCAAAGTATAAGAAAAAGTGTACAGAAGCGTTAAAATATGTTTGAAGTAAAAAAGCAACTGGAGTAATTTAGTCAAGTGAAGATGTGCTATTGGAGTGCTATTGCCCATTATTTAACCCATGAAGACTGTTGAAGAACTTCAACGTATATACTTATATTGGTAAGAATTTCTGCTTGGAAACGAAGTATGCTAAAGAAGGAATTTCTTTGAAAATCGCCTGTTTAAAATAAAGCATGGGTATTGATGTCAATTATCAACTAATTTGTAATGAAGTTAGGATAACAAAGAGCTACAATTAATAACGCCAAGATCCGTGTTCATCCCCATTTATAACCATTAATTTCTTGAAGGTAGACTGGTGAAACCTTAAGTTTGCAATTTAATTAATCCTCTCTCATTTCATCCAAACTTGATTAAACAAGATGATATTTTTAATATATTTACGTTATTCATAAGATAGGTGTTTTTACGATACATCAATTCATATGAATGTGAACATACTTCCAAGAACACCGCATTAATCATGAAGGCGGGTTAAATCAATTGTCAAAGTGATTCAGATGACTGACGCATCATTCACTTGGCTATTCTACAGAACTGCATTCGCTACAGGCGTGAACTTTCACCCGTTCCTCATAACGCTGACGTAAGACCTGCACTAACTTACGCTCTCCATAGGGATCCTTTGAAGTTTCTAGATTTAATTGCTCTGCCTCTCTGATGAAAAACAATAAGGGATAAACGCACGGCAATTAATGGTGCAACAGCATATGACCATTTCCAATAGAGAATACCGGAGTCAACGGCCTCTGTGTTCATATCGGAAGGCCGACAGATAGGCAAAGTTTGGTTTCCGTTGCATCACTTTTTGCTGGAGCCGCTTGAGAAATGTGGAGAAGGTGTCCTCCGGGAGAAAGGGATGTCATCAGCCGACCGAACGTCAAAAAAACAAGTGATGCGAGCGAGTGATACCAAGTGTTTACATCCTGGCGACTTAAACTATGAAAGGACGATACAGATTTAACGGTGGTACGTTCTGGAATGCGTTGTTCAGTGATTTTGTGCCACTCTTTCTTATAGAGTTGGAACGCGCATTACCGAATAAAGATATCGAGGCATGCCAGTGCTAACGATAGGTAGCTTATATCTTCCCGAGAGAGGGGTTTCCAGAAAGGGAAAAACTTCTTTTGGAATTCATGGAATCTAAGAAATTGGAGAAATTAATATTCATATAAGCCCGGTTATGACGGAATTTATCTATTTTAAATTAGTGTTTTTCCCGAATATCTTTTTTATTAAAAATGCCTCGTTTGAGAAATAGTAACATTTAAGCTGTTTACCAATAAATGAAATCGGTCCTACGTCTCTTTCTCGTTATATAATGTTTTTTATTTCTAATTTATATATTGATGAAGAAGAACGATTTGTCTTCTTCATCATGACGTATTTCCATAAGACATCGCCAGAGACTGAATTTTAATTTATATATTATTGTAGAGAATGAGCTAAAGTTAATTTAAATCAGCCTGCCCGCATCTAAGACCGTTTAACAGTTAACCCAAAGCAATCCGATGAGAAGGTCTAACACACAGATAGATCTAATTAAATACTCAATAATACGAGTATCCGGGAATTCCGTAAATCTTAAAAGCATATTTCTCTCCAGTAGACCACATTTTTTTCGAGAGATCTCCCTTTAAAAGGAAAATTAAGCCACTTTATTTTTAAACCTTTTTAATCTCCGGGAAATTAAAAGTTGATCAAGGGAGGCAGAGGAGCTTATTACGTCAGCTCCGGACATTTTTTTATTTCTGGAGAAACCGAGGGAAGAAGCAGCAATGAGCGAGATCCGGTAATAAGACCTTCTGACCTGGGAAAAAGGCAATGGGTCAAGAGAGAAAAAGAGAGCCCCGCAGTGGGATTAACAGATGGCATAGAGGCCCTTCGGGAAGGTCAATTGTCTTCTTACCCTGGGGATGGGCGTGCGTCATTAGGATATGAGTTCCATTGTTAGCGGAGGAAGAGCTAGAGGGGATGCCCGTTCCTCCGAATGGTTGTGCGACCCAGATGGGCTCGGAAACAACGGCTCTTGAAGGGAATGCAAGGCGTACGTTCGTTTTTAAGGGTCGTCCTAACTACGCCCAGATGTCTTCGTACGCCGAGGAACTCAATCCCAGGCAGTAAAGCAAATGCAAGGAGGCAGCGTTGTATGGGAGGACCGCGGGACGTGACCTTTCCAAGTTTCCGCACGTGTTCACCGAGGATAACGGAGTCCTCTCGGAAATGACGGCGAAAATACGAAACTTTTCCGAAAAGATCGAGAAGTTCGAAAACATTACGCACCTGTGGAAGTGCTTGGGGAATCACCGTGGGAGTTTTTTCTCCACAGAACATTCCAGGAATTCATATTTGTCGGTAACAAACACGAAGAACTTTCCTCTCATTTCTAGTAAACTCGTTCGATGGTTTGTGTTTTCTATGAAAGAGAAATGAGGTCATGAAAGTCTACTACAGAGGACATCAAAATAATTGATTTCAGAAGCGCTCTGTTTTCAGTAAAGGAAGATGAAAAATACGCAAGGTTGAATTTCAGAATACTTAGGTTAGAAACTTATAATTTTTTTGAGGTGCTTTATCGGTGAGACTAGATATGTTAACAACCTTTACGTCATAGATTTAGATTTAGATATATACCCCGCGAGCCGCCAGAGGCGTATGTCAGGGGGTGTAATACACAACATTATTCATTCTTCCCTATTAGCATCTCTAATAGCCTGGGGAAAAAACGACCAAAAGTAATTTTCCGTCCTTGCGATTACTTCCCTATAACGCTTCGTCGATGCCTCTCGGAGATCGCGTTCGCTCCTTACTGGCACTAATATTTCACTTACTTCGTCTATAAATTCTGAACGAATGAACTTTACGAAAAGTTTCCGACGATATTCAGATCTACTCGTCTGTAGTGAATTCCAACCAAGGGACTCTATCATTGCCGTAACGCTGCTATCAAACCTGAAATCCCCGCAGACGAATCGGGCTGCTCTACGCTGGACCATCTCTAAAACTGAGACTAAACCTACTTCGTGTGGGTCCCAAACCGCACAGCATACATATATAGCTTCCTTTTAATACATCCTTGTATCCTACAGGAGCTCGCGAATTTAGCAACTGCAGTAACAAAATCAACGATCAGCGATATCTGTAAAATAGGTTCTATAATAAAACAACTTCTTCTGGTCGTTCTTTTCATGAAGCATTAGATCAGCAATTAGATTAGCAATCAGAGTTAGGGATAATGGTGTTTTTGACACCCCCTGCCATACACCCCTGGCGACTTACCGATTCATTTTACATTATGTTAAACTAATGTAAAACCTCATCTTAATAGCTGGAATATGGACTTATACCTAATCTTTTCTACTTCAAATCACTTAATGTTAAAATATTAATATCATGGACATCCTTCCGTGGATGTAATTAATGCTTTCAGAATTTTGCAGACCATGAAGATTGATCCAGAAGGGCTCGTAATTCACCCAAAATAATTTATCTTCGGGTCACCGAATCCATGCGCTAATTCCCCGCTTTCGAATGAGGTGGACACGGGAAACCTTGTTAAACATGTTTCACTTCCACTTTAGAGAAAAACTCTTTCGCTGGAAAAAATGATATGGTCTCACGTAGCAACAGGTACATCACTTCAGGCTTTAAGCCCATTTGTCGGAGAGATCCTCTGGGCTATTTGCCTCCAAAGAATTCGAAACCGGTTTATTTAAACGAAATGTTATCAAATGAATTTTGGATTCGGATATGTCGCCCCGCAACGTCCTCGTGGTATTCGATGCAATAGCACTTCTTTTTTTGAAAAACTGCTAAAGAGAGAAAAACGCCGAAGGAGGGAGGGTTTATTTATATTTGAGCTCATAACACCTCTTTAAAGAGGCGCATGAATTCGCAAAGACCTTCGTGCCCGCTCTTGCAGATCAAGATTTTCCACTCCCGCTGATTCCCAAGCTAGTCTTTCCCAAACAGGAAGATCCGGTGCATTCCCTTTTGATGACTTTTACCTCTATTTTTAATGGCGAGGGCAGCCTTGACTGAAAGCGATACGCCGCTCCTTAATTATTTCAGCGCTGCACTAATTAGGATTTGAATATTCATGCGTCCTCTAGTTTCGCGGAGTGAAATCTTCATTTTCCCGAGTAAAATACGGAGGGTATGACGGTATCGAGGTAGAGATCTCTCGAATGTTATGAAATGTTGTTAAGCAAAAGAAGGAAGGTCGTGCTTGAAAACAATCTCTCCTTTGTCATTTTTTAAAGTGAAGGGAATATGCTGGAATTGTTCTGAATTTATTAAGGCTAAACTTGGCTCTTTCGCATGCTATTTGAGCATATATTTTTTTAACAAAGAATAGATCATAAATCCTGAAAGCGACTTCGGTGCTTAGTGCGTTCCGGTTCGTATTAAGGAATTTATTTTATTTCACTATGTATCACTGTTATTTAATTCGTTACTTAATAGCTATCTCATGCTATATTATTTATGAAATTAGATATGGTAATCAGAAATAAATCTACGACAAATATATGATTAATCTCTTGGATTGAGGTTTAACCATGAAATTAGATACTGAGACGACTTTCTTCGATTAATCGCATTTAATTTTCACTTCAGGAGAATCGAGTATCATTTAAAAACTAAAAATAAGGGATTGACAAACTAATTACGAAAAAAAGATCATTGTGAGTCATAAATCATATTATACCGAAGTAACATTTCAAGGATCAGATTCATTCCTGCCATTATATGCATCATCATCATAACTCAATCGTTAGTAATTGAAAGGATCCCTTTGTAGGATTGTAAACGCAATGTAAAAGATTTGTGTCGTTCTAATCAGACTGCAACGATTCATATGGAATGAAGAGGTTTTCAAAAGTAACAATTCCAGCAAGACGGTTCGACGACTGAAAATTAGGCAACCCCGCGCACGCGTGGCACTACAAAACAGGACCGAATCAAACATTTTCGAAATTTATTTTGTGAGTTCGTGTTTCGACATCCAGGCAGTTGTCAAGAGCTTCCGTACACCGTTGATGAAATTTCCTCAAAAAAGTTGTCGTCGCGAGCCATTGCCACAACTCAGAAACCAATGTAAATTATAGGGGGCAGAAGACGGTCGGCTGAGGGACGCGAAACCGACAGGCGTGCGACCACCGAGGAAATAAAACCAGCGACTTTTATATGGGGAACAGTGAATGACCTTGGCAGCCAGTGGCCCCTCCGATTTTGGCAATTGAGAAAGTCCGGAGCGCGATTCGCACTTTTCTTTTGCATCTTTTTCGCAGCGCGGGCATTTAAACCTCAACCTGTCGTTTTTTACGGCACCCGGTTTTTTATGCCCTCCATCCTCCGGAACCGGTTCCGCCGCTCTCTTTGTCCCTCCGGATCGGAAATAATTCGTCTTTATCCATTAAAAATGCATAAAACGTCCGCGGAGGAAGTCTCGATCCTGCACCCCTTCCACTAGGGAAATGAGGGAGCTGCGTCGAAAGGTTGGCTTCTAATCCCACGCCGTTAATGATTAGGGGGAAAATATCGGGAGCAAAAAGGATGGTTGATTAATAGAGTGACCATTGAGAGTTAAGTACATCCGGCCGGGGAGGAGACTTATTTCTGAGGAACGCAAATTGTCTAAGCAGAGACTGTAGAGGAAAAACGATCCAATTGGCAAACATTCTCAGGAAAGCTATCCTTGGGCTGCAAAAACATTCCGTACATCATATTTTGATATCGTAGGAACAGTTAGGATTCATTCAAATTTTTAATCGTCAGAAAAACAGGTTAAAGATCGTAACTGGAATTAGGGTCATTATAATCCATGAAAATATTGTTTATTATCTTAAAAATTCGTTATCTTCTTCTTGGTATAGGAGTGATCAGCGGTTTACTACCTCGAACTACCAAAAGGTCTCGGGTTCGCGTACCTAATAATCAGATTTTCAAGTTAAAAAATTGTTGTTTGTGTCTTTAAATAATACCTATATGATTACCACTGTAATGGTCTAGTAGAGGATGTTTGTGGGCATTAAAAATAAACTAAAATAAAAAAGTGTAGTAAAACGAATATCATTCAGAGATATGTAAGGATGTTAGAATATGTAATAGAATTTAATCAGCCCGGTTAGTGTTCTTTGCGACAAGTAATTTAGCGTGTACTTGACTGTGAATTAATTATACGTGTAATTTAATTTTTTATCTTGTAATCAATTTTATTAGTTTTCTATTTTGCAAATTTCCCTGCCAAACTTTGTTAATTCTATCATTCCCAAGTTGATCATGTGCAATTAATTATGAATTAATTAAAATGTCCTATATTATCATTCACGTACACATACGGCCACGTTAAAATAGGCGAAACAAAAGAAATGGAATATAAGCTCTTCGGAATATAAAACGCTTTGTTTAAACAGGCAAAATTCATCCCTTTATCCCGTAAATTTCGATGGAAATAAATATCGTAATTATACGTCTGAGTGCGAAGGCGCCGCCGAGTTATGGAAAAATCGACAAATGACTGACGTCCTCCGCAGATCGTCATTCACCACCGCTCGGAAAAAAATACGCGACGCAGGGGCAAACAAAGGGACATTTTTCCCCCAACGATCACGTGACCGGCGAGGAATTCTCTCCCTCGACTAAATTATCATCAACGTCAAGATCCGAAGGTCGGAGGGTATTGTTGTCAAGATGACCAGCCGAGTAAAAAAGAACTCCCTTAGTATTTCATTTCGCAATTTTCCTTCGCATGTGAATTTTCCCTAGCCATTTCATAATTCCGCGAGAGCATTGAGGGCATAAAAAAGTGGTTCAGGGGGAACACATTTCGAAACGCGGGTAATCAGGGAGTTTATCGCAAAAGTGCTATCTTTTGGAGGAACCCATCCAGAAAGGCTGAAAAAAACAGAAAAAGCACTTTTTCTTAGCTGAAGGAAGTCTTGCTAAAAATCGTTTGTGGTGCTTATAGTGTTTTCCTAACCATCATCTATTTTTTCGGCCAACATCTTGTGAAACTTGTAAAGGATCTTTGATAAAGAACCTTAACATCTAATAAAAATTATATCAATGGACAATCGCAGATGTCTTCATCTTCTCTCTTTGTATGTTTCTAGCTTTTCCGTTAGCCTTACTGTATATACTCCGCCATTTTCCAATACTTTTTCTTGGTTATTCCTCTTGGTTATTTTCATTATATCTTCCTAATCGTATTGTATTCCATTCTGATAAGTTGGATATTCTACTATATGCTGTTAAAAATCCCCTATCAACTCGCTTTGACGTCAAAACTAAACTACAATTTTTCATTTCTTTTTCTATCTGTAGTTTCCAACTATTTTGTCTTCGTTGATACTCTTCATATTGCCTGCATTGTTTATGGTATAGTTGAAAAATTGCTATTTCTTATAAAGTTAGCTTTACCTTCCGGCTAAGATGAAAATATTCGTGCCGTTGTATGGACAATGGTTGTAAATAAATTGTATACACAGAACTAAAATTTGCTTACTTAATGGGTTTGTCATAATTTAATATATTATCATAATAATATTATGATATATTGTCATAATATATTGCTCTGAGTGAAAGATCGGTGATCTATTGACTCGATTGGATTTACTTATGCTGAAGTATCTTAGAGCCCAAGTATAGACACTCGTATAAGTAAAAAGATACTTCCTATCCCTCATCATAGTCAAAACTTTCACCATAAAAAGAGTACTTAGCCTTGCTTTACTACTTTGTCACACCATCTTTCGCGCCATATCAAGTTATACGAGCAAACCCTGACAAAATCTCCAGCTTATCATGAGAAACCGCCTGAGTATTTGTTTCGGCTCAAGAATGTATTCATGTCCAAACAGATAATCCAATTTTACGCAGAAGCAATCCAGAAAGCAATCGGGGGCGGAATGACGTTTTTCCATGAAGGACACACTCTTCCTGGAATCCCGAATGCGGTATCAATATTTACGACCGAGTTCGTGGAAAGGGGCCCGAATTAACCACCCACGAAATTTCGCAGAAATGGGAAAAGTGTGCGAATAAGTTCTCCAAAGGTACCGCGCGGAATCTTACCCTTCCTCGCGGAGAGCGACGCATAAATCGAGAAGTTCGCCGGCATTTTCCGTACAACATGGCGGGATTACCTTCAAATTTTACGTCACACCCGAGGATTGGACGGTTGAGCGGGAATCTCATTTAGATTTACGAGAGGACAGCGTATCTCCCTCACACAAACACCTTTATCCCTCCCATTTCCGCTGCAGCTGCCAGCGGGGTATATCTCCGCAGACCCTCCGCGACAGAAAAGAAGGTTCTTTTTCCTCATATAGTCCACCATCTGTTGACTAGTAGGGGGTGGATGTTCGCCTTTCCATTATCCTAGTTTTTCGACCCTTTTCTGTGAGCAGGGTCTGAGAGGGCGGCTCAAGAGGGATCTCTTAACCTCTCTAAAACTCCTCACACCTCTGAGGACCATTTCTCCGAGTGGGAGTTCTCTCGAGAAAGAAATTTCTGGAGAAATAAGTGACGGTTTTTCTTCGTACGGGGATTACCGTTGAAAGTGGGGGAACTGATAAAAATATCTCGCCGCCTAAATAAATAAGTCTCCATCTGCTATTGATGGGGAATGGAAGCTGTTGGTGTAGTGGTGGGATGGATAACGATTTGGTTAGCCACGGAAGAAATGGGGGAGCATCCTATTTGGCAGAGGAGAGCTATAATAGAATTCGAGGGGTATAAACATGTGGCTGAAAAAGTCGTAAAAATTGGGAACAGTCCCGAATTAGTGAAAATCCAACCCTCGACAAATTGTATGATTGGACCCATTTCAGACAAACAAGCTTAGGCCTTATTTGGGAACAGCAAACATTTTTATCAGGGGTTTATATATATCAGCCTAAAATAAGTTGCGAAACTTCGTTTACGCTATGTCTCAAGAAGATGTTTGTTGACACAAGGTATGGGGTGAGCTACAGTGAATTTTTGAATCTACATGATCTTACCGAAATGTTGAACAATCATGTATGCATGTTTCAAGATCATTTATGACATAAATATATGTTATTCCGAAATAAAGTAATAGTCCTATGTTTTTTCTGGCTAATAAGGCTTTTCATGTACATAATTAATACCAAGTAACGTTCATGCATTTTTATTACTTTAAATGGGCGGTTGCACGGGTCTATTCATTTCATCCAATTTGAATATCAAACGGTAAAACCCCCTTTGAAAAATCACTCGTATAGAAACGAAAGCGGAACACAAGAGCTCTTTCTATCGAAGTATTTCATCCATAGCGGCAGTAGGTCTTGCTTAATGGAAAACCCATCTCCAAAGGCGGGCTCATTGAATCGTAAGAATTTTCACTTTTGAGCGCGTTCATAACGGACGAAGTATCGACCAATAGAATGCGATCACGTGGTCCCGTCGCCGTGGCAACGAGCCAAAAAGGCGCGAAAACGAATAGATAACGGAAAGTTGCAGAATATTTTCCACGGAGTTTCAAATCCAGTTTCTATGGAGATCGATGAATCGATTATCTGAAAATGACGATCCTTTCTTCTTTAAAATCCGCGGATACCCGGAGTTTCCCGCGACGGTCGTTTGTTTTACGGGGAGAGAGCGCGAATAATTACCCTCCGAGAACGGTAATGAATAGAAAAAAAGGGAGGGTATTTCCTAGCCATTATTCCTGTTTCCCCATGGTGGTGCAGATCTAGGACGGCGCGGAGAGAATGGCGGAAAAACCAAGTTTTCCGATGAAAAGGGTTTCGAAGCCCTTTCCAAACAAAGCCGTTGGAAATGTGATCGCGTAAGCCGCCGTATTATCTGGTCAGGGTTCGAATCGGGGTGACCTAGCTTACATTCAGGAGGCGGCGAGAGGATTTGAAATGTATTAATCAGCTCGTGATAAAATGGAGCATTATATCATCCAAGGATTTGCGGGGGATTATCTTCGCGGAAAACCTCGAATCCTCTGAACGTGCTTGACAATTAGTAACCGTCATGGACGGAAAGGTCCACAATTCATTTACTAAATACTGCGGAGATGACCTTGGAAACAAAGCAGATTTTAGCATAACCTTTTTTCACCAATTTTAATTCATCAAGATATAAAAATCTAATTAAAGAAAATGAATAATGAGCACTTATCTGATTCGGAGAGGATAAAAAAATTCCTGTGAAACTAATGCGAAAATTATTCTATATATTTGTGGTGAACTTTAGGAAACCATCTCAAGAATTAAAATGAGAAATGTGCCTTACTTTTAAACAAAGAAGTTACTTAAAGATGATAATTCTTAGAAATGAACGACAGAATCAAAATAATATTTACGCTGCTTGAATTTACTTTTGAAAAGTTATTTGTTTAGGATTTTTTTGTAGCATCATAGCAAACTAAAAGCTAGATATATATACCTTCATATTTATAACACTTCCAGAAGATATACTTCTTCAGCTGTAATGAAGTAAAGCTCCTACAGTGGCATTTCTTGGGAAAATATCTACGACAGATACTAGAAAATTAATGTAATCGATATGAGTTGACCTGACTTTGTGGATCATGATATAAAAATATAAAATAGCGTCTTATACTCCGTACATAGAAAGTACTAAGTCCAGTGTTTATTATTAAAGTTATAATACCAGCCGAAGTCCAAAATTTTAGATTTCACTTTCTGTTATGCTAAACATACTTCAGTTTCTTGAAAGTTATCGGTTCAATGATCGAACGAAGCGATAAATTTGCTCCTCGATTGAGGTAATCTTGCTCTAATTAATAATTAAAGCACACTTGATGGTTGCAACAAGAAAAACGCATCGAGATAGACCAAGTCTATCAGCACGAAGGTTGCCCTTCACGGTGTGGAGGAGATTAAGGTATTGGGCAATAAGAAGACGATTCGAAAATTACATTCACCTTCCACACACCGATGAAGCCGGCTCTGACGTAAGGGGCCATTAAGGAAGAGCGGGGCCGGAAGTGAGATAATTCCGTTCGAGAATTAAATCGGTGGGGGAATGGGGATCACTTAGGGGACCTCATCCTCCGAATGCCTTCTACTCGGAGATTCTCACAATTTTCTCCCCTTTTCCATCGGTTCCCATTTTGCGGACCTCCGATAAATCGCCCTCTTCCGCCGTGCGTAAATAAACACCCACCAATTTTGTAGTCTTCTTCTTACGAGCTCTCGACTGTGTTTACGGTGCGATTTAAGTCGATTTATCGCTTCAACGATTCTCGATCTTCACTTTCTTCCAAAGGGATTATGTCATTCCCTTCCCTTTCGGTGCTGGACTTTCTTCGTCTGTTATAACTCAGGATCTTGACCCCACGTCTATGGTAATCGTGTTGATTCCATCATAGGAAGTGACGGAGGCTAATTGATTTGTTTAGTTAAGTCATTCAGATGATTGCGTCGTTCCTCAAACACTTAGCAATGTTACGAAATTGATAGTTTTTCTTTAGGTTAAGTTGTACAGATTCCAAGTTCAAATTTAAATGCTGATTTCTTTGTACACCTTTCATGTTGGTGTATAGTTTGTCTCTATAGAATAAATAATCTATTTCTGCCATTCACCAAATAATCATACTTTGGAACGTATTGCAAATGGTCCAGCATTATCGTATTTGTTTTTAAGTCCTCAATAAGAATCAACTAAAATTTAGGGGGTTATTGTAATCAATGACAATTAAAGTTAACAACTAACATATTTAAGCAAGTATTTTCGTGATTGAGTTTCAGGAAGTAATAGGTAGCACTGGACGAGAGAAAATGTTTTACGAAGGGCCAGATGTTGCCATTTTACTATCTCTTGGAGGGTTGATCGAGCAAACATTTCTCTCATGTTTTTACAAATCAGGGATAGAATCACTGAGTTAATACAAAGACCTATCGGAGTGACTTGGAAAACGAACTTTTCACAATTAGTGCAATCAAGCGAAAACAATACCCCTTGTAATCTCTAAATGAATGTATTGATTCAATCGCATTACATCCCGCAACCAACAATAACGAAAAAATGAAAACAGGAAGAGATCTTCAGTAACGGGCTAAGGGGCTTATAGACTTCGAAGAAAGTACCTTAATCACGAAGTAGCCCTGGGAAAATTTCTTTCACTCCTCGTATACGGACTTGATTGACAGGTATGCTTTGCACAACCCTCTCGAACCGGAGTCTCTTTGTTTTTCCTGCAACGTTGCGAAACGAAATTGGACAAACGTGGTTGGTTTCCTTTCATCTCTGAAGCACGGGTCCTAACCGTGTGATCCGCATCAATTTCAACTCATCCTCCCGCCACCCCCGAATCCTGCCAGAGCACCTTCCCACCTGACTATGCCCAGCCACCAAAGAAACCAAGTCTCAACACGCACGGACACGCACGGACCCGAGACGTATTTTTTTAAGAATGTCAAAACCTCTCCCCCCTGGGTCCAAGGCATCCGTACAAAGGATGAGAGAGAGGTCTCCCCAGGAGATTTGGTATGCCTCCGAAGGGCGATTAGAACCACGTTTTCACGGAGGATCGATTTGCTGAATTTTGCGTGATTCCCTCTCCCGAAAATTGTCTTCCTACCGTGACTTTCTACCAAAGGCTTGGGAACACAAACGGTAGAGAAAACGTTTGAAGCCGGAGGAAAAACGTTCTCTAATGCGTGAAGCGGAAATTCCGTTCTCTCGAGTACCAGTTGATTTCCACAATAGCAGAAAAGGCGAGAACTGGGGAGTTATAAAACATCTGCTTACAAACTGCGCAGTCCCAAACTACCTATTAACCGCGCAAAGTAGCTCAGAGCGTTGTAACTCCATGAGAAGTTGGGTTGCAGTGTGTAACAGCATAAAAAATTGAATGAGGTACAAATCTGCGAATATGGGAGTCGAAGAGAATTAAGCTTTGATTCGAATGCGATGGAAATGATAAATAAAAAATACCAAGTTCATATCTGGTGTAACATGTAATGTGATAAACCTTTTTAGAAAAAGCAGGGTTGGGAATTATATGCAAAGTGAAATGTGATGAAATGCTCAATCATACTACTACTATTTGATATTGAATATGAAATGTGGATAAATTAAAAACATTTTAGGGGACTCATATTGTTTTAAATTATATGAAATTAGATCAAATTACTTGAAAATCCATAAAATACTGCAAGTGGTACGATTGGATTGAATCAAAATATCATTACATGCTCAATATTCAACTCTTAACATAAATAATTCTCAAAGCTCATTTGGAATTTCTTTTTTGCAAAATTCCTATTGGGTCTACATAGCTGCTTTAACAAGCTGCATCACCGTAATATGTAAGACATTAGAATTACCAACGCATAAGAGATCAAAATATTCCGATTCAAGTTGTTTGAAGAGGTCAAATATAGATCTATAAAACCTCATCTCATATCGCTATTAGCAATTTTCTGCAATGACGAAGCTGAAAGAGGTCACGAGACACATCAAATAGCTTCTCCAATTGTATCTAAACCTGCATCATATCCAGCAATTCACGACCGCGATGGCTAGCAGCCAAACATTCCCTAATGAGCCGTCAAGTTATCACCATTGTTCCCGCTTAATTACTCCATACAATACGATCAATAACATCCCTCCACCGCAGGTAACCCCTTATATTTCGTCACGGTGACCCCTAGTATCCCCTCGTAACGTTAAAATCCAGTCCCTAATTCCGCTGAAACCCACTCTGACGTAAAACTCGCGAGAAGGCGAAACCGCTTTCTTTATTCCGAGAGAAGGAGGAAACAGCGGAGGAGATTTTTGTCTATCCTCGGGATCCGCCAGCTGGAAAGGAATGCTTTCTCCTGTTTCTTCTCTTTAAGACCTTTCCCCAGGTGTAGAGCGGCGTTAAGATTCCGGATTATAGAAAGGCTGGTCGGGGTGAGAGCTGGAAAAAGGATTTTCGCAAACGCGAGATTTATTTCTCCCGGGACAATAAGACAATGGGTCTTTTACGCGGCAGTCACGACTGCGAATCTCCCCCATCTTCCTTTACAAGCGTAAACAAGGCCTTTCGCTTCACATGGGCCGCATCTCTTACCGCCACCTACAACGCAAACGATGGGTACAAATCTCTGGGGAGATGACGAAAGCTCGGTGGAATGCGATTTCCCGTTTGAGAGCAGGATAAAACCTGCGCGCTCTCGTTACGTAACGATGTAGGGATGCAAAAACCTTAACCCTCTGCCGATGTTTGCATACCGCTCGTCTAGGGGGCGGAAACTGTTTGGCGTGTTTTAAGTGGGCGGAGCTGGAACGCAACTGTGCCTAGCGCTTGACTTTTTTCTGAGGGGGGCGAGAGTGAGGAGAAATGCATTGATGTGACCTGGGATTTTTAAAGATTATATAAACGAAAGGAAATCAAGTTTATCGAGTTCAAATTGTCGTGAGATAAAAATTTTATCAACTTTCTTCTTAAAATTCATTCTAAGAATTAGTAATTGTATGTTGAATTAAAAGGAATAGTTCTCAACAGGTTATTTTTACAACCCCTTTGAGCTCACACCGCATTACGTTTTTTTTTGCGAAGAAATCGACGAGATGTCAAGAAAAATTCGCTGATATCTGAAACTTTTTCCCATGCATCTTCGAATCAACAATTCCTGTAATGTTTGCACAATTTCTAATGCAATGAATATAACTTGTGTAGATCTGGAAATGTGTTAAAGAGGAGAGCGATTTGAAGTTATTTCCTTGTAATACCCGTCCTGAAAATCAGAATTATCCCAAGGCCTTAATATTATGCCACGAACAATTCATGTTCCGTTTAGATAAATGCTAAAATAATATAAATACATAGCAATTTTAGAAATGAGTAATTGAGTTGTTAACATAAGTAATCCGTCTAAGACCTTCATCAAGAGTCACTCAACGTCCCACCTAGAATGTAGAACAGCGAAAATATTCACTTTAAAAATTTCTGTGCAGCGTTAGGTATTCATTATAAGAAAATTAAACTCAAAAAAAGAATTAAAAGTTACACTTCCGAAATATTCATTATATTAATTCACATCAAAGAAAATCTAAGAATAAATTCACATATTTAGTATGTAGTTACCATTATTTATCATAGATATCCCTCACCGATTAAGGAGATCTGCGAATACATACAGCTGAATTGTCGTTTTCAGAGATCACGAAGAATATATTGCCTGATTTAAACATAAGAATGAAGCTATTTCGACGCAAATTCTCTCGTTTGAAGGAGAGCAACAGACGAGAATTCTCTCGATATTTGGTAATTCATGTGTTAAGGGACAGGTTGAGCAAATCATCCCGCAGAATGAATTCAATCTCGATCTTTGCGTGTGCCGTACTTTCACTGAGATAAGGTCGCCGCTGAAGATAGGATCTCTTCGAGTTTCGAAAAATAATCCGCTAAGAAATACGAAAGAGAGCTTTATGAGACTGGGTCAACCTTTGCGTGCTCAAGTGAACGTGTGCTTGGTCGGCACAGATTCCGGAATGCAATTCAGAGATCACAATGGGTTACGGAAGGCTCTTGTGTCCACCTGAATAGCCTTCTGCGAACCAGCACTTTTAAATAGTCATCGAAATGTTATAGCGATGACATATTCAATAGTTATACCTTTATACAGTTAGTATTAGACTTGCGATGACGCTAAACATATCGTGAAACAATCTCAATAGTTTTCTCAACATAAGTTAATTACCTTTAATAACACCCCGAGGAGAACGTTAGAGGAAGGGTTATTAACCCATCCGTAGGAGAAGATAACATGATTTCGTAACGAAAGATGTTACATTCCAACTCCAAAGATGAGGCAGTTTGGAGGGGTACGTAAAAACTTATTTTGCATTGAATTCAACTCCAAGCAAGGTGTTCTTTATCGCATACCTCTCATAGTTTCAAGAGAACTTTTTTCAAGGAAGTTTTTTGGCGCATAACTACAAAATGGGGATGTGAAAAAGATGATGTAACTTTGTCCTCCGATGTAAGCACGAACTTACAATAGTCAAGCAGGTTTAAAGTCAGACCTTAAGCGTTAATGAGTAATTAAAAAAGCTGCAATTAAAATTATACTGATTATATGTAGATGTGTCTCTTTGTTAATTCTTCTAAAATATGGGAATTAACGCTTTTTTTATAAATATTTCTTTTACGAGTAATTTGCTAAATAATAGATCCTTCACTTTTAAAGCAATTATTTATCGGAAGAAACGGTTCCAGAATAATTGATGTTTAAAGTTTTGAAGTCGCATGGGTGATCTTTGCTATTATAGTATACGTCAATTTTCGACAAACTGATTATTATAAGTATAAACACTCGTCATTGTGATTTACGAAGAATTGGTGCTCTCTCGAAGACCACAGGTCGCGTGGCAAGTAATTCTACCTCCCTAGCACAAATGAAATATTATCAGCAAGTCGGAATCCGAAGATGTCAGGCATAAACAAATCGTAAATTCCTTTCCGACGACGACCAGAGCGTCTCCGAGGTAAGACAGTTCCATCCCATCTCCTTCGGAGGCCATGCAGATCTCCAAGTGGACCAAAACAAACACCGAGTCAGCTGACTGCTCGCCCACCGCAGGCGTTCCTCGCGGAATGCTTCGACAGTTCGCCGCAAGAGAGCGTTGCGGTCTCTCTCCGGACGGGAAGGAAAGGGTTACACGCATGTCACGGCCCGAATGCAATCTGGGGGAGAGAGGAGGATGCTGGAGAGGGAGGAGCCTCTTCAAGGCGTGGGAACAGCTGACTATCAGGGAAGAACGTCGTCAACAAGCTGGAAGGAGACGCCGCCCTATGTTTATATGTATATTTATAGGAACACCTCGCATAGCGACGTCGTCGACGACATGGTTCGTGGTTGTGATGAAAACGAAGATCTATAGCGTCCTACTTTTCAGTAGCGACTGATTATTTTATTATGTTTTTGTGGAAATTTATCCAGGATTAACTTTACCTTGTTTATACTATAACTTGGAATATCTTCCGGTGTTTTCAGTGATGAGACCATCTAATATCGGCAAGTTTGAAGTACGTTTTAGAGTTTAAAGAAAGTAGATTGGAGCAAGAGACTTATAATCCATCATAGACGTCTATAATTTCTCGTAAAGGTAAGAATACAACTACAATCCTTCATTTTGCTACATCGTACAGATTTCTCATTCAATATGTCTTTAAATAACGATTTCTGGTTGTTTGAACAGTCAAAAGCGTTAGATACAGTTCTTTACGTAAGTAGCAGGAAAATTACTGAAAGATACACGTTTAATTGTCTGCCATATCATCAATAGCACTATACCATGTCAGATATACTGTACTGTTTCAAAAATGACTTTAACGTAAGAAGGTTATAATACAATTAAAATTTATTTCGTTTAAATTTCTCACTAAATTCACTTTTCAAATCGAACTTATAATCTATAAAGTCAAAAATGTAGTTGACAATATTTGGAATTCTTATTATTAGTTTGGTATGAAACATCGCAATGGACTAACATGATAGATTTTTAGTGCTATTTGCTTGAGGGAAATTCCTGAAAGATACGCGATGGATTGCTAGCTCTATTACATAAACATGCATCAACGCAAGGCACAAACGAGCGAGCTGGCATCTTCTAATCTATACCGGCGACGTTTACCGATAAGCAACACATTGTAAGTCGTAGGAGTACCTTTGAGAATCACGAAAAGAATAGGTTCAAACAATCTTGTCCCTCTTATCTCGCGAGCAACGCGTAGAATTAAAATCGAAACAATTTCATGACATGGTGGGAATGTATAGTAGACTTTGATAAGACAAATTAAAGAAGGTAAGCTATTTATAATCATTTGCTACTGTTCGAGTTAAACGAAACCATTCCATGGCATGGGGAGAGTATATGGAAGATTATGATCATAAAAATAAAAGAAGATGAGCTATTTATACACATTTGTTCAAAGAGAGTTTTATAGCGAAATCACGACGTAAACGCGAGGATAGGCCGGTCGCAGCGTCGCAAGCACGAGGATAGTAGCGAGCAAGCAAGCGCACACAAATATTTAATTATTTTTTGCCGTTGAAACCCGAGGACGGGAAAGGTGGAAAAAAATTTTCCGAGAACGAGCGTGGAGAAATCCCGCATCAGAAACCGCGGATCCACCACCCGCTCGATGACTTTATTTTCCCTTTTTTCGATGCGGCCGTGGAACGGACAACGCGATCCCATCTCCCGCAAAAGTTAAAGGGGTTGGCGTGTGGCAGTCCGGCGGTCAGAAGGACATGGAATGGCGATCTGCCGAGATGGATTCAATAAATTAATACCTGGAGAAATGCGTTCGGAGGAATAATTACCGCAGATGTTGAAAAGTCCTGCCAAGAGGTACGAGTTCGATCTGACTTCCCTACCTGCGCAATGCTTTCATATGTTGATATAATGGGGTGGGATTATCGCAAATCGCCAGCTCCATCGGCAATTAAAATCGCCAACCGTGACCTGCGGGATTGCATCGCGGCGAAAATGGGTTGCGCGTAGTGGTGCAATCAATTTCGCGCTAGATATCAACAGCGGATGGCGAAGATTCTCATCTCTGAGGTAGCTCCAGAGAGGCAAGAAGTGAATGAATTTCTGTTTTTAAATCACTTTTTTGGAGCCCCATTTTTAGTTGGCGAAATAGCATTCGAGGTGTTTTCAAAGAATTCATTCGCGAGAATGTTTGAGTTTTGCATCGAATTGATCCATATCTTTCAGCACCTTCGAAATTATATCGGTCTACAATGAGTATGAAGGTATTCCCGTGTTTAGAATAAAAGTACTTGTTCAAGCTTTCGCCACTTCGAACACTAGTGACTGCATGGAGCTCTAAATTATACGACACGTTTACTAATAGTAGTTTGAAAACACGAACACTTTTTTGTGCTAAACAGGAAAATCTATAAGTCTAAAATATTTTCGTACTTTACTCATTAAATCCACAAACAGTCAAAAATTTAACCGTCTGAATGACGTAACCCCGCAAATGTTTGATAATCTCAAAAAAAATCGCAAGATATTCCAAGCATAGCAGAGGTTGAGAAGATCAATCACCTACCAAAGACTTTAAATATCCTACGACTTCTGCGAATTTAATACAATCACACTGTAAGCCCGAAACGAATAATATACTTATTATTGAAAACTTTGCGTATCTTTTTAATATCCCATAAGTATTTCCTCTTCAGTCGTACTTGGTGTACTTCATAGTAAATTTCACTTAAGTTTTGTCGTAAACTTCCAAAAATATCTAAATGAATAAATCAATTACAACCATCGACGAACACAATTCGACTTTTTTAAACTTATTTTCTTTCAATGACCACACTATGTAAAAGTCTAGAAATCGCAATTAAATAGCGGAGGAATTCTCTTTCGGAAAGCTCTTCTATGACACCTCTCATGTGCGCTACTCAGAATCGCCCTCTTAGTCAACGCTATTCCGCAGAATCCCACTGGGGAGGGTTGCACCGTCCACTCGCCGTCGGAATCAGCGGCAATGGAACATAAGACATTCGCTGGGCACTTTATGAGACCAGAAGAGGACAACGCACCGCGTTTCCTAGAAAGCGTCGGAGTTGAAACAACGGACTTGGCCGAGGTTAATCTGAAAACGATGACATTTCATTGCCTCTCTCATCCGAGCGACTCCGTAAACTACTCGGCGATACGAATGGATTGCGCTATCGTTTGCTCTCGGCATCTCGCATTAATCACTCTTCTCCGCTCAACAGGTAGGCATTCTTCTTATTCGCGACTCACGTTGAAATCACCGCTGAGTCGCCGACTTGGGCAACGACCGCCGGAGCGGGGTTATCCCCATTCCATCCGCTACTCGAAGATGGGATCTATATGGGCTGAATTTCAAAAGGAGGCCGATGATGGATGTCGCGGAGACATGCAAAACCTCCCCAAATACGCACTCAGAATAATTTGTGGCTCTAGAGCCACGCAACCACACGTTGGCATCACCATCGGCCAGCGATTACGAAGTTTATCGCTCGTTATGTACGACCACTCATCAGCCTAGCGTAATACTGCCTCGGGATTGGAACTTAAATAGGTTGACATGCGTTCCATACCATAGGATTACGTACCTCCGTGAATGGGAACATTATTTCGCTGTACATCGCTAACTTTAATTGCACACATAGTGAGAAATTGTAACTGATTAGAAGTTCTGACTTAGTAACAACTTAGACATCTCGCGAAAGAAATATACCAATCCGATGATAAAAGTCTGATTTACGCTTTCCTTCAAATAAAATCGTGCCTATTCTTATGTTACGCTCCATTGTTATAATACTGCCAGAAAAACTACACGAAAGTCACTCAGTATTAATCGCATCACACCGAAGTAACCACACTGGTAAGGAATGATACATAACAGCGATCGGTAGTTCTCGCGGAAAACTGATAAATTTCTGGGTACTAAATCGATGCCTTGAGGTACTCAACACGTTTCCACAAGCCACGACAATCACACTGCACTTCCAAAGTATTTCATCTCGTCGATAAAAACATACATCAAAGTATTGAATGAGGAGGGAAAATGAAAGTGCCTACCGATCCGATAGCCGTGTGGCCCCTCATGGTTCGCCCCTTTGGTGGGTCGATCTCCGTGCTGAGTCGGGGAGTCCGATCGGAAACACCAGGTGAGGAATAGGTAGTCCCTATGCCGGATTATGAGAAACGGGGGCGTCGATGCTGAGAACTCACTGCCAACGTGCACTCACTTCAGATAACTGGTAAAGACTGGCAACTCAAGACCGGATGATGTTGAGGTTAGGGAGAGAGGGGCAGGTTCCAGCGATGGGGAGGGGTCGGAGAGAGGGGATTGGTCGTGAGGGGGAAGGCGGCTTGCCGACGGACGTCCTTGGAGGATGGTATGGGGAAAGGAGGGAGGGTCGGCGGGGCAGAGGTAGACAGACGCCCCCAGTGCTGGCTCTATCTCTGCAACCACCAATACGCCCCCCCCCTTTCGTCAAACACTGCAGATGAGTTCCTCCGGCTCGTCTTCAGCTTCTCCTCCTACTCTACGCTTCCGTCCTTCAGGGTCGGTGACACCCTTTCACAGTCGTGTTTATTTGTTTAAAAAGTTGCTGTTTCCAAGTGGGGAGGGCCTCGCTATTTCGGGAGCGCTGAACGGGTGCAGCTGTCGTGAGGGTTTCCTTAGGTTTCTATTCCCTGCGTTTGCCGTACCCCTACGGCACGCACGTTATAACTCATTCTTCGCGGTTCAACGAAAGCACGCTAGTTTGCCTCCGACTGTTTTCAAACTGGCAACGGATTCGAGATTACACAGATACGAAACTTTGAACGCTATTGCGAACTTCTTATGAATAATATGTGGAACGGTATTACTGCCACTATGGTTGCCGTGTAGCTCTCTGAGGAACCCTGAAAAATCTTACATGATATAAATTGAAGAAATATATTCACTTATGCTAATATCCGCCGTATATTTCACGCACGACCGGTTTTGTAAGTTAACTTACATCTTCAGGAAGATTTCTTCACCTGTAGAATTCCACAAAGTAAAGCCTGCTATCATTAATTTTATCTTACATGATGATTAAATTTGATAAATTGTTAGTTTATAATTTTAATTTCTTAAGAATTGATTGATAAATTATAGGCTTAAATTACAATTGAATGATGTATGAATTAAATGATGATTCGTGTTTAAGATAAAGCTAAGTAATAATAAGCATATATTTAATTATAAGTATATATTTATTAACCATAGTTCTCTTTGCTATATATTAGTTATTCTGAGATGTCGTTTATGATGAACTCTTGGTACTAATTATGAGAACAACAGAGTTATTTTTTAGTTGCTGTGAAAGTTAACATCTCCGTCTGAAACAGCATCTTACTACGGTGGAATTGTATAGTAAATCAATTAAAATCCACATATTTCTCAAGTAAATATCATATTACAGTCGAACCCCGATAACTCGAATCTCAAGGGACGTGCTGAAATGTTCAAGTTACCGAGGTTTCAAGTAATCAAGGTTTCGACTTATCGAGGTTCTGTAACCTAGAATTCGACTTATCGAGGTTTTCTTATGATTACCACTGCATTAAAATTTCATTTTTGATTAAGACCATCCAACAAAATCTAGTGACTTATTAAGAATTTTTTTCAGTACTTACTTAAAAGTGGGGTAATAAATCTGGGGAAATAAAAGAGACAGCTGCTATTAAGAACAGTTTAATTACGTAAGCTTTTTCTTTGGGTAAATTCAAATTTTCATAACAATTAAAAATTCTTGAAAAGGTCTGGCAGGTTGAAACACGCCGTGCAAGAAGCAGCTAGCAGCGGCGCGGCGGAGGGTTCTTGGAAAATTCGAGTTATAGAGGTCGGGCTACCGAAAATTCGACTTATAAAGGTTTTTATGCCAAAAACGTCGTCAGGAAAAAAATCGAGTTATGTACTGTTTTTTCTTTGACTAATCGAGGTTTTCTCAAGGGCCGGATGTTTTCTACGAGTTATCGAAGTATTCTAGTTATCGAGGTTCGACTGTACATTTAAAAGGAAAGTAACTATTGAAAATAGTACGGCACTCCAACAGTTCCCCCCCAGAAGAACTGAGTTCCATTTCTTACATCCGATTGGAGGTTCTGCCCTGCTATTCTTCTCTGCCGTGTTTTTCCCCAGCTATCATTTTCTAGATAATTATTACGAAATTTTGTTTTTTTACCTCGTGGCGAAATAAATATCGGTGATTTACGTTATCTTGTAATCTCTGCCTTCTGAATCTCGGCTCAGTAAACGCAGACGATGGCTATCTCGCAGGCGTAGATGAGGGCTCGAAATAAATTTAAGTTTTACCTTATGTAAGCAGCGGTGCGAGACGTTCTTGGACGGCCTCATGACTTCCGAGTCTAATTAGCGATTGTGTGTATCAAGATCACAGGAGTCTGGTTGGGATTACTTATATTTTCATTTCTGTTCGCATTTTGTTCCGAGGTTGTTGAAAGTACTCATTGAGTGAGTCGTCAGGTGCTCTTTTTCGCTTGCAAAGATTTCCCTCGCCTTGCATCGAAAACTTAAAGATAAGATCCCTATAATGCATAGATATCTCACAAACATGATACCATGAAGTTTTACACTTATTTTACTGCGTTGGTACCTCTTATTTTAGCAAATTAAATACCCATTTACTTTTGGGCTTGCTAGACACAACCTGAGGACCCCACCGGGGGGTAGTAGAAAAATATATTTTGTCAATTTCTAACGTAAATCTTGGTGGAACCTCTAAATGGTCCATGCATCTATAGCCTCCGATTGTTGGAATTCCTGCTTGGAACAATTTCTTCAATTCCAAAACATGTCGTGAAATTGCCTCAGGTATTTTATGCTTAATAATTTTCTCTACTGCTAACGAAATGGTGACACAATTGAGCGACATAAGAAAAATCTACAGTTCTTCTTGCGTCCAAACGAAAAATCTTTGCTAAATTTATTTTTATAGATATCATAATTTTTAGGAATCAAAAAGAAAAACGGAAAAGGTGGTCAACGAGAAGAAAACTTTCATCAATTTATTTATTTCAGTCTAAAAAGGGCTTCCGAAAGTTGCCTTGAAAGCATACTTTTAGGCACATAACCAAGTTAATTTTATAGCATTTCGCCATCAAGGGAAAAATGCGTACGAGGCAGCTGAAATTTCCGCGCTTTTTTTCAACGTCAGTTTGAGATGACCGAAATTCCGCAAGAAGATTTTTGCCTCAGCTCCATAAAAAAGAAGTTTACGAACTCCGGTTAGGCTGATATTTACGTGACCACCATTCTGCAATGGGATCGGACGATTCTTTTACGACCCTGGGGGTGCGTTGTAAAAGCCTCATTACACAAAATGAACTGAGGGATATCGAGAAATTGCCCCGTATGTACAGGTCACAGCGTGTCCGGCCGTAGCACCTGCTTATGTTTTGTATTTCTTTTGTAAAACATCTCAAATGGTCCATGGCAAATCGTCACAGTGATAAATTCTCAAATGGAGAATGCTCACACGGACATATGCTCACACCTGAAAATTGCAATAAGATGAATAATAATTCTAAAATGTACATGATAGTAATGGGAAATATTATACACAATAATATGTTTCATGCGATAGTTGTATCTATGTATGATTATACGAAAATGCAAAGACTGAAGATGCTACATGACATAAAGGATGGAGTAAGCTGCCAAGAAGTGAAAGAGATAGGGTCGAATAGGGATTTGTAATTCACATGATCCTACAGAAAGGTATATAACCTTTGTATGCGTGTAATAACATCAATAAAACTAGATTTAGAAAAAATAACATTTTACCTCTTAGTTTGCAATCATAATAGTAATAATTAGAATAAGATAGTTATAAAGATAGAATACATAGTTTTGGTTCCACAAAAAATTCTTGTATACTTGCGACCAGGTTTGAATTATTAATAGTCATCATCAGGACACGAATGACTATGCTACGATAGTAACATTTTTTGTGGATCAAATACTATTTTTATTTTCTTTATATATTTACTATTTATATTTTCTATCTATTTATACAATATTCTAATAATGTTCCTCACAGCGACGGCTAATTCCATCAATACTATAGTAATAATTAGTTTAACAACATTTAAATTGTGAGCATTCCTCAATGTTGGGATTTATCAATGTGAGCATTTATCAGTGGGAGCAATTGTCAATGTGATTATATGTCCGAGTGAGTATTCGTTCGCAAAGATTTTTCTGTGCGGATTTGCTTATCCGAATGTCCTGTCACGATCTGAAAGTGCTTGACTCGCGCAAATCCTCATTAACCCCCTTCTTCAACCCTTAACGACTCCGCTCCCCCTTTTCAAATCATTGGACCAATAACGTGAATCAAAAAAGAAGGGAGAACTCCTCGCACGGCAGCTGTTCCCGATAACAATCTCCCTTTGCTTGCCTCCCTCTTCTCCCGTAAATGGAATTTATTTCCCGGCGGCACTTTAAAAACCGACTTCCGGCAGAGCGTTTCCCTCCGTCGTCCACTCTCCGCGAGCAAAAAGGTGCGCAGGCGGTAAAAACGCTATAAGGAGCGGATTTCTGCGGTCCGTGTGCGAAAATTCCGCCACCCCAAGGTCGAGCGTGTAAGAACGCGTCTGCAGGGGTTGAATACGAGAAAGGAAGGTGAGGGAGTGTTATACGCATTACTCGCATGGCCATTGTCTCCTTCTTTGCGGACGTCGCCTCCCACGTCGAATGTACGAGATTTATCTTGCAAGGGGAGATTTACTCATTTCTGCAGCGTCTAGATGCTGAGTTTTGCGGTTTATTACACGCGACTTTGGTTAATGTCGTCGTTCAGAGTGACTGGTCAGAAGCATTGCTCCAACGTTATATATCGCAGTGGCGTTGTTTTGGGTTTTTTTTGGATGTTAAACCCACTCCCCTAGAAACACGCACGAAAGATATGAAATTGGAAACACTTTTCGTTTGGGAAACTGGATGCATTATTTATAAAATAACCTTAAAAATCTCTAATTACATTTTTCAACATGCCATATTTAGTATATTTAATTTCCTAAACAATTATATTTCTTTAATGTTTTATTTTTTGATGATGATTTTATTTTCTTATTTTAAAAAATTTTCCCGAATGAATTTTTTTGCAATTTAATAATACCAATGCTTTTTTAATTCCCATGTTATTCTCAGCTGTCTTTTGCATCTATTAGCTTGTACTCCTACTATCAGTAGGTTTGCGCAGATTTTTCACCTCCCCTTATTTGTTTGTATTTTCCTGCAATAATCATTTATTCAGAGTTATAACCTTAGGTGTTTTTACATCCGCTTCTTCTAAAGTTTTCCTCTTTTTCTCTATTCACCTGTACATTACTTATGTTATTGATATCGTCGAGGGAATGTTAGATGGAAGAAGAAACATTTCAGTCTCAATCTCGCCTTAATAAAGATCATATAAACCTCAATATATTCAATAACAATAAGTTCTAATTTCCTAAAATAAAAGTTGTTACCGCAAAGTTACTCTCCGGTTAGTTGAATTTGCTCAAGTAAGATCTTTTTCAACTTTAAAACTCAAAAGCTATATAATTAGTACCGCTTGAACCACTCCCCCCCCGCAGAGTTGTTTCTGACTTCGCCAATATCTATGATATCCTCGCTCATCTTGGTAGAACTGATACGTACAGCATCCCATGAAGTATGCGCGTCATGTTTCTTGATCCATACCTTGTTCTCCCTTGACCGTTCTCTCTCCCTCACTCATTCATCAAAGGCTAAATTTATCGGTCATGGATGCTTCAAGACGATTCCAGTCCGTCCCTACTTCTTTGAGGAAATGAACAATAGTTCATCATAGTGATAGTTTTTATTCCCTATCTTGTACATGATGCCGAGCATAAATCTTTTCCTGGCAATTTCAGTTAGATTCCGAAGTTCGTTGCAAAAATCGGAAAGATTTAGCTGAAGAGGTAGTACGACAAAATGTGTCAAAGTTATGTAATATATTATGAATTCCGGTTTACAGAATGTGACGCATTAATGTATGATTAAAAATTGTACTCATTAAAGCTTACGTTGAGTGCATTCTTAACGCGGAAGGTGATATTATTTCATAAGTTCGTCAGTATTCGTCTATTAGTTTGGTTCACCTCGATATAAGTGAGATGAATCTCATCCTGAGGAACAAATATTATATTATAAATATTATAAGAATGGTGCCCATTAACCCAGAAATTTTATTCAAGCGAGTACTTTGGCCATTCGCAATTTTTGTGTCTGCGAATTTAGTCACCGGCGGTTTTTCTCCAAGGTATAGATTCGCAAGGAAATTATTCGTTTTACTCCTTTCATATCTAGGAGATAATTATCGGTATTTGAATACATCGGTGTTTGAATATTGACGAAATGGGTTGCAGTCTATTCCATGTTAATTATTAGAAATGCCCAGTTGGATATGCTATTCGAAGAACTTTTTGGTAAAGACTAAAACGTAATGCTACAAAAGATATTCCCTGCAAGTATAGCTGGGCGATTTTCCTCTACGGCGGAGGAAAATGGAATCTACAATGATAATGGAAGATTTAATGGGATTAGAAAAGCAAATCGTTATCTATAGAATGTTTTTAATTTTGATAATGTGCCTTTGATTGATTAAGTCAATTATTTCGTGAATATTAATTGAAGTCGCTTGTCTATATTGACCGTATACTGATACATATAAAGTTAACCGATGTGAATGAACATGAGGAAGCGATGGAGAGTTAATTCCATGTGTCAGCGCAAATGCACAAGTTGCAGTTAGAATAGAAATTGAAATTTCACCTTCCATTAAGTTTCAAAGAGGACAAATAACAAGCAATGTTTACTTTGAAAGGACCCCTAAATTTAGCTCCGTAAATAAATCATTTCCTCACTTCTCAAATATCCCTCTACATCACCACCGAAACTGTCTTACCTTACGAAAGTGAGACGGTGAGGATCCCTCTATCCAAAAATGTGCCCCATCAGTCATCCTTTGCTTATTTCCTGCTAACCACAAGTGAGTACCGTTTTCCTCCTCGAATAGACCCTAAAGAATGTCCATGATAGAGCACCTCTTAGTCATGATCGTTGTGTTTTTCGGAAAGGGCAAAGTCCTCCAGGTAACAGGAGAAAGGTCTGCTCCTCTTGAGTCACCCGCACAAAGGAACCCCCGACCTTCGTTGACCACCGTTTCAATGGACTCGGCAATCATTCGCTTATTTTAGACCTCACTCGAAAACCGCTGTGTTTTATGGACTTGCCACTTACCGTTCAAGCATCCTCGTCGTGCTACGATCACGGTTTTCCATTTATTAATTGAAGGCACTTCTGACGACATGGGGACCCATCGAATTAGAATATGGGGGAAAAGTTTGCCGTATGCAGATGAACAAATATAGTATATTATCGATCATGGGGTTCATAACTCATAATTATCAGTTATGGAGTTACGAAATTAAACAATTTTGTCAGTATTAACAGTGTACAATTAATAAAATAAATGTAAAAGTTGTCGATTTAATTGAATATGCAATTGGGAGTCCCGCTCGCGAAAAGCAAACTGGAGAGCTCTTATTCGAGGAATACGCGGTAAAGTATTGGAAATTTAGTAAACAAAAACGGCCCTTGTGGACCCTACTGCCTGAAGCTCCAATCGATGAAAAAAGTTTCAATATTCTTTTTTACTTCCACTGTCATATGTCGATAGACGTTATGAAGAGTTAGCGGATATTACGTTTCTAAATATTTAGATATATTTGAGGTATTTAAGACTTAACTAATTAGATCAATACCTTTTCTCGCTATCCGGAATATTGATCGGCAAAAGTATACAAAGGTATTCAGGTCCGGACAGTTACATATATTGTTAATAGTATTGTTTTAGTAAATTTATTGAAAAATATGCAAAAAAACATTGATTTCCACTAAAATTTAATATTTCCGGGAAGTACTTTCATATGAATATTTTTATCTGATAGCGTATTCTATAGTCACGATGCCTTTACTCGTCAATGGGATGGATTGTAAAAATACACCTTCATTGCGAATCCTAGCTATTTCATATCGGAAATTTATATTCCATGGTCAGAAAATTATTTAATTTGTTTATTCTGTGATGAATACCTGACATTCAATAGAAAACTGTATTTATTTAAATAAAATGATATTGATTGTATTGAAAATGACCCTAACATGAAGTTCTTTCGAAATAACTGGCTAGAAAACATGTAGCAGTTTTCATCGGCCTCGAATGTTATTTTGAAGGTATACCAAAATCACCCAAATTCACTCCCATACCTCTTCTCTGAATATATTCAATTAGTTTTCAAATTGTACCTCAACTAATTTCATTGATTTACTTTTCAAGACCTTATGACTCAATGAACATCTCCTGCTGCTTGCTACCGAACTCAGAATTGCGTCAACTGTTCTGTGAAAAGTTCATATTTCTGTGAAGGTGGAATGGTCAAAGCTGTATGTATCCTTAATAAATACATTGCGAAATTGCTGGTATCAGATAAAGAATACTGTGATGATATTGGCGGCATTTTCCTCTTGTTAATTTTGCAAAAACGCAAGTTTCGACTCAACTGTAAAGTATACGATATCAGTCGATCTTCTGGTAATGTTGTCCTATTAAGTGTATTTAGAGGCACCTGAAGATAGCGAAAAATGCGCATTTAGAAACGAAAACGTCAATGTATCAGCCTTTGAACGATGGGGAATGGACTAGGGAGCATATTTCCGATAAGATTCCAAGGAAACTTGGGTGAATCGGTAATGGCAGCTGTTTGTTTACGTCCATGCGCAAACTCTGCGAAGCCTGAACACATAAACACTTGGATATGAGTCCAGAGAACCATACTTTCTCTCTGAGTCAGCCACTCTCATCTATTTGCTTTATTATCTGAGAACGAACAGAAAAATGCGGAAACATTCTCGATATTACAGTTATATGCGAGATAAGAGTACAACTTCTATGGCTCGGTAAATGTATCGCGCAACGCTTCCGTTTACTTAATATTGTTTCCGCTATTCTGTTGAAAGCGCTGCCTCTGGATTTGTTCCAAAGTAGTGCTCGGTATGAAGACAGCGCCGTTTCCTCGCTGTAGTAAATTTTAAATAGAAAATCAATAGATCTAAATTATAAGCTCGAATAAATAGGGCGTCGTTTGAAAAAAAAGTTCGATGACGCAACCATTTCCAGTTGAGAGAATAAGATATTCGTAATTTACTTTATCACTTATTTTATGAAAAATTTTATAACGATTTAGTGCGGCAATGCGGTGGCAATTAGTACAAATACTACTATTATAGTTCAGTGGTTGCAATAAATAGAAAGGAATAGCAACATCAAATAGTTAAAGCTTATTTGAGATTGAATTATTGATTTACTGCAATCATTGTAAATCATACCTTCGAGAATGACAATGTATCATTCTAGAGGGTAAGCTGTATGTATGGTTGCAATATATTAGAAAATGCATCACAATTGAGAATTTTATGACAATGATTAAGGATTATAAATTTAATCAAAAATTAATGATGACTTAAGAATTTTATGAAATATTTAGAACTTTAGATTGTCAAATCTTTTTTGGTAGCATAACTTGATGAATGAAGTATTTCTTGATTTGTCTCTTGGTACTGGCCAAAGAAAAATGTATTATAATAATTCAATTTAGTTTGAGATAACATGAAAGATTTCGTGTTTTAAGTTTCGTTGAATTATTTTATTCAATATGGCTATAAAGTCGTACAATATGCTAATATTTATTGAATCCTATGAAAATTGTTATTCATAATGCCATTGTTTTATTCAGGTTCAATTATGCCCCTAACTGGATTCTTGCTCAGTTTGGATAGCTAGGAAAGCTACCTCACTTACTCTGTAAGTCGGTAGTTTGAGGTCGAGGAACAATGGGTCTAACTAGAATTGGAGCTGATAGCTTTATAGACATGGAGAAAAAAATAACCTTACATTTCTCTATATGATTCTTCCACCCTTCTGGCATAAAATAGGGTCGTAAGACTAAAAGTAATAAGTAGATTCTTTACAGATATACCAGATATTCAGTGCGATTTTGCATGTTGCGTGATTATAATTTGCCGTCATTTCACGACCAATTGAACAATCCTCGCAACTCGTCGGCGATGGCGAGCGCTCATCAGATCGGAAAAACTTTCGATGCCAAGGATTTCCGTACTATTCTCGGCGGCGAAAATAACTCTTACTCTTCTTTTTTAATTGCGGAGAGTTTAACGAACGAGAAGATGGGATCGCTTCCCTTCGTTACGGACCGGTTCCCCACTCCATTTCATGAATCGGAGAACGAGAGCGTTAAAAGGTTAAAGAGCCATTCATGGCACTCAAAGAAGCCAATGTGGGCACTCGCGGAAGAGTTCTCTCGGAAAGGAATCAAAAAGGGATTGACTCGAGAGGTGGACCTCAGCGGATGTTGTCTGCTGAGGGTTCAATGGGATCCCATAGCAACCTGAGACAACACTAAACATCGGATGTTATTTCAGGAACGTTGGATAATAGGAAACAGCGAATACACTACTTTCGGATCGAATCTACAAACACTATTCAAGATCGAATGGAGGAGTCAGTTAATTCTTTTCTATATCTGTCCATAAAGTATACATCTAGAAGGTTGGTATGAGCTTCCAACCCCTATACCATTAGCTATCAAAACCTTTGGAGAGAAAATGAAATAGAGCCGTAGTTTAAGGACTTTTGTTCTATATTTAGATTGATCTCTTCTCACAGATCCTCCTCTTTTGCGTTACATTATTAATCATCCCGCTATTTTCTTCATTAATGCGAATCATTTTCCTGAGGACAGCTCTCACACATAAATACCTCTTACCATCATTTTCAATGTAAATATCTCCGAGAATAAGTCTAACGAACAAAAATACACATCAGGATGGGCCTTATATATTTTATGGGGGTCAAAATTATAAACCCGAATTTTAGAAGTCGAATGAAACCTATTGAAATAGATAAATTTCGATAATATTTCCTTTGATGTCAAAGTAGTGATAGTAATAAGTAAAAGTAATAGTCAGGCATGGGGGGGAAAAGTACTGAGATATCTGTAAGAATATTTTCAAGATTTTTGTTTAATCGCGGAATGCTTCCCTTCAAATTTGTATTTGTTCGTAGAGACAGTTCTTAAGTTCCTCAACAATATTATTAAATGCTTGAGTTATTCATAATTCATGCTTTCTGCATGGAGGTTCTGTGAAGTGTTGTTTGGCATTTTATAGAATCAAGTTGATACAAGGAGATAATAATTGCATGAATATGATCAAAATAGAAATTTGAATTATTGATGATAATGACTTGGGTTTTATTAAATACATCTTTCAAGGTATTTAAAAAAATACTTTTAGTATAAACTTAGCATTTTTCTATATCGCGGAGCTATTACTAAACATTGGATGTAATACTTCGGTAAGATCTTGAAAGCCAATTTGTGGAATTTATTCTGAAGACTAAAAATAGTTAATCGTGGCTTCTCTTTATATCTATAGTATTATCAATTATTATTGCTATAGTAGTATTGTTGGCTTAGATGATAATTGTTTTTATTATTTTTTCAACGAACCACATAACCAATAGAATATTTTCGATTTTATAAGAATTTTTGTTTTCGTTTGGAGATCTTTACTGTGACGCATTTGCAATTACATATATTTATGATTCGTTTTCAATTTCAATCCTTAATTTTAGTGGCTCATTTGTGTTATAATGAACGTACGCATCAGAAATGGGGAATAAGGCACTGGGCAAGGTCGTTACACCACACAGGCCGCTGTAACCGAGGTCTACGCGTGAGATTTATCCAGAGTAATTGAAACTGTTTTGGATATGCGTCGCTAAATCATAACAGGACCTCTCTTCAGCCGTATGAATAACCATTCGGGAATGTCCCTCTCTGACGGGGACATTTTCAGAACGAATTCGAGAGCCGACGTCCTAAAGAAATCAGTCACATCCCGCTTTAATCGATTCTCCCTCCATTTCACAGAAATGACGGCGTTTTATCACAATGGGCCCCCGCATCCATCACGAGCGGCATCCCGAATCCTCCGCATCCTTTAAATCGTCAGTTATTCCAATCCTTTAACCTTCACTTCCTGCGGCGTACTGTAATTTTCCTCGTTGCAGAACCTTCTTTCCCCCTTTCGCCTCTTCTCAATTACTCCCGATGTGTTTATCCCTCCGGGTCGACGACCCCTCGGCTCTCACGGCATTTCTCCGTAATAACCGATCTGCGGAGCGGTCGACGCGAGTTTTGCATCGGATGCGTTCGGGGTGATTTTTCAACGGAGAAAGGAAAGTGTTGCCGTTTCAATGGGCCTTCCTCATGGTTCCACGATAACTGACCGCGTGACAACTGAGAGCTACGACAACTGATCGCTACGCAACAACTGACCGCGTGACAACTGAGCGCGTAACAACTGAACGCTTAAACAACTGAGAGCTACGACAATCGATCGCGTCTCGTTTTTAAGAAGCATTAATTGAAGGACAATACACAAAATAATATGAAATGTAGGGATTTTGTGGGAACAATAGAACGGTAGTCCTTTTACCGAATATTGATCAAACTAGATTAGATACTTAAATCACTAAATGTTTTTTAGGTTAATGGTAGATATCTGGGGGTTTCACCGTTACTTTTTTTCAGGTAGAAATTTGGAGGTCTCCATCCTAATCCAGACAATTAGCTCGCCCTCGGGGGAGGGATTTCTAGCAAAAATCTAGAAATCTAGAAATCCCTCCCCCCAACCCAACCCATCCCCGGGGCAACGTTGCCATGCATCAACGGGTCATTTCTAACAAAATCACGACAAAATCTTAATTTTCATCGTAGAACGTCGATCAAAAGACGCTTGTGTATCTCTTTGGACTAGTGAGACGACGAAGATAATAAATTATTGCTCATTTGAATTGTTAATAAATTTTTAAATCGTATTCCACGCGATCAGTTTTTTTAAGGTACACCCTGCTGTGGCGGCCGGGCGCACCTGAGCTGCGAAGGCGGGCTAAGGGTCCGGATTAGGATGGAGACCCTCCAAATTTCTACCTGAAAAAAGTAACGGTGAAACCCGCAGATATCTACCATTAACCGTTTTTTACTACGCATTCTTATAGATAACAGTTTTGTGCAGGCATATTATCTACCCACTTCAACAAGGGCTCCAAATTTTAAATCAAAATTTCGTTCCTTCAATGCTTCCTGAAAACGAGACGCGATCAGTTTTCATAGTGCTCAGTTGCTACTCGGTCAGTAGTCGCGCGGTCAGTTGTCAGGCCACACTTCCTCATGCCTTTTTCGAGCCTACTTTCTGGGAAGGAAGGTGATTCAGGTCCACGTTCTTCGCCGGGGTTTCCTTTCGGGGAGTGCGATGTGCAATTCGGAAAGGCTCGAATTAGTAGGCGTGGAGATCACGCTTGTCGGAAATGTTTTTATGATCTCACTTTTTTCACGTTGGCATTTTCATACATGATACAGTTGGTTTTTTTAAGACACGAACCGCCGCGCACTGGTGCACTGCCATTAGTGTGCCGCATGTAATCAAAGGGTAGGACGTGTTGAAGATTGAAAGTTTGCAATCATCGAGGGTTATCTCCCCGAAGATTCATTTTTTTCCCCATCCAAACCAACATGTTCTATGCATTTCGTTTCAATTCCTGATAATCCCTAGCTTCAACGCTCTGAAGCTACTCTCCCTCATTATTTACCTACTTAAGGCATACACTTCTTTAATTTCTTTCGTACACCATTGTTTCCGATAATACCGTGCCTTAGATTTTTCGGAAGAATATCAAACCTGAATGAATTTCATTTAGTGAAAGTAATATTTTCGAAGAATTTTGTGAAGGGAGATAATTCTTGCAATCAAACATTTTGCTTATGTTCTTCACGAGATACCTCTTTTATTTTGCTAGAATTAGTAAATATTTATGCACCATGTTTGCGTAAGTTCTTCTTAGTAAGTAGATCTACTCAAAATATTTATATTTGCTCATTTCTCGTTGTTTCGTCATTATATTGACATTTGTAAACTATTGCATTTTCTGTGCCTGGAATGGTTTTGTCATTTTTAAAATTTGATTACTATTGAAATTGGTCTCTATTACTCCGTAACCTGTTCTTGAGTGAAATTTAAGACTATCTTACAAAATTATATCAGCAATATTTGGTCACCTTTACCAAAATATATTAATCATGTTTCATCTTTGTAGGAGTTTTTATTTCGAGGGTCACGTACATTTTAAAGTTCAACGTAAGGTATCATTGAAAGGCATACACTATTTCATTTTATACGCAAAAATGGACTCCATCGATTTCATGGCAAAAAAATTAGTATTTGAAAGCATTCAAAGATCTGAAGGCAAGATACGTTAGAGAGGATTCAAGGCCACATAAGCTATAGCGTTTTGATGGGAATGCTCCACTTTTCCTCGGCGTATCAAAGATTTTAGCTCAAGAGTCACTGAATAAGATCCTTGGGAACTAGACCCAATTTCCATGCCTCGTGAATACCTGGTGAGTGACATTTGACATTGACGCCATCGCTACCGACAATGGCACTCTTCTTCTGATCTTATCCCGCTAAGAAAACAGCTTTCCTCGGATCGAAAACGTCGATAGTTGCCGAATTATCGCCTACTCACACAGCTTTACCCGACATTCTTCCAATCGATCGCATCTCCTGATTTTTAGGTCACATCTCGAGGAGAGCGGATCGCGAATCTCTTCTGCGAAAACGGTTTTCGCCGCCTGAAAGAAAGGACTGTGTCGTAACCTGCAAAAGGGCTCCTTTTCTTCCCTTTGAGATAGCGAAAGATAGAGAGTACTGGGAGGAGAAAAGAGCGCCTTGTTACACAGGCGAAGCGTGAACACGCCACTCTTCCAAACTTGCTGAAATTGTTTTCAACGTGGATGAAATTGCATTGGATGTGTGTAGGTTTTCGAGCCTTGACCCAAAAACGACGTTTCCTCGTTAAATTTCAACTCGGGAGCTTTAAATATACGTCTTCGTTTTAGAAAAGGCATTGTGCTGCATCGTCGACGGTGTGATTCTTTTCCTCTGCTGAAGATTTGGAGCTCGGAGAGGTGGAGATAAAGTTAAGATACCGCGAATATTATTCATTTTTGTCGCATCATTTATTCGAGGTTATGCCAGAATATTACTTCCTTGTTCTAGTTACAGCATCTACAGATAACTCTCTCTTTTGGAAGATGAATCGTAAAGTGCTGTAGAATCCCGTTGTTACGGAGGCTGATCATTTAGATCTCGGTTGAACTGTGGTCCACATCAGCTTTTTTCTCTTTCTGATCTATTAATAATTTTTGATGGAGAGTTTCGGGTTTTGTTCGAGAGTTTTGTCAGGAAATCGGAAATTTATTATACGAAAACGAATACAGTTAGTACATATAGCCTTCTACTTCAAATATATCTAATTAGAAATATCTAAGTTCCTTTATTTAGTATATAGTACTCTAAGAATCTTTCAGTGCTCTTTATCTTTAAATGATAGTTTGACTATTTGTAATATTTTCATGGTTTTTTGACCCAAGTTGAGAAATTCTTCTGAAATAAGTGACACGATTCAGCAAAATATTTATTGATATTTTTCTATTACATTTAAATTGTATTTCCGAATATGCCTCTCTTACCGAGTGTTTTTTATACTGCATTCCAGTTTTTTGTCAGTTTGTTTTCTAGAAATTGCAGTTCTAATCATCTAAATAGTGCAATTAATGGTAATTTCAATTGTCATATCGAGACGACCTGGAAATAAGAATATTTCAGTGAGGATAAATGAAATACTAAAATAGGATTTTATTTCAATAAAATCCATCGCTACCAATTGGAATAACTGGGAGGAACTATTGTTATTGTATTAACCGAATTATTTTAGAAGACAATGCCTACCGCTCAGTATATACGAGTATCAGGATTGGAGAAGTTTCTTCAATAGAAAGGAGAAAAAGCGAAGGAAATATTTTTCGCGTAAAAAACTATCAGGCTGCATTTGAGTGGCGTACTGCCGGTACATATCTAAATAGTTCTACGCCGAAATCGTCCTATGAAAAGTGAATTTCATAAGAAAGTATATCAAACCAAGTAGAACATATACTAATTTTTTTAACTTGACCTGATAAATTTTTTTACTTGACCAAATAAATGGCTCTGGTAAGCAAAGCCATTGAAGTATTTTTTTAATTTTAGAATGTCAACAAGATATTACATAGAATGCCGGAAAAGTCGCAGGTCCTTCTTTCTTGGTGTATGATCTACTATTAATCGATTAGGAGAGAAGAAGCAGGAACAAGTAAAGGAATTTTCCATGGTATGTTTTTAAATATTCATTGTAGTTAAATACTAATTAGAAACATATCATCTCTTATAGTCACGAGAACCATTACAGAAGGTTAGTAAAATTTTAAAAACAAGTCTATAGAATTCCATCGACTGACTAAGATATCGTATCTTAAAGCTGTACAGACATGAAAAATAGTGACTTGGCTGGGACTCGAATCCAGGTCTCCCACTTTCCGGGCAGGTATTCTAACCACTAAACTACCGAATCACGTCATTCTCACTTCTGCAAATGGGATGCTTTATGAGCAAGATGTACAAGCAAATGGGAGACTTGGGTTCGAGTCCCAGCCAAGTCACTATTTTTTACTACGGTACGACTTAAGGTTAAGGCGCGCACTTTCAAATGCAAAGTTAAAAGTTAATTTCCATCAATCGCATCGTAATGCTAGCGGTGGGAAGTCTTTCTTTCGTTTAATTCTCTAGAATTTGGGAAATGCGCCGACTTAGGAGAATCGCTACCGTATTGTTTATTGTATAATGGAGACTGTGGATCGTGTGTTGCAGGATGTATTATCACATCAGCCCACGGATGATTTCGTAGAGAAGAAATGTTTGACGGAAAAAGCGCAGCGATTCCCATGGAACTGCACAACTCGTTTCACGGGGCAAAAAATTAACCGATGCTCGCTCAACTGCGAATCCGCAAACATCCACGAATGGGATCTTTAAAGAGGCGGAATCGGAGCGGCAAATTTCCAGGCTGAGTCGCACAATCGTCGGAGATGACGGAGGACACCAATCCGTCCAATTCAACAAGAATATACGTAACCGTCAGTGTTTCCACTTTGCGCTAAAAACTCACTTGTTAAAAAATACGAACGATGCAACTCTGTGTTTAGAGATTACTGAATCTACGGTTTCGTTACTGGGTAAATTATGAAGACTTAAATTTGAGATTTTAGTTGCTTTTAACCGTGCTTCACTGGGAACATAAAGGGGTATGCATGGCCGGATCTTTTTTACACGAACTTTATTTTATACCTCGATATAAACTTAATTTTGTAAGGGAGATGCCTCCCCACGTCAACTCGCATGCATATTATGAATCTGAGTAATCATTCAACATCGGACGAATGTAATATAAATGTAATAAACAAGTTTTACGCGAGGATTGATGAGAATGATTTTACTCAATTTTGGATCATTTCATCTCATATTTTATACATTTCCTCCCCATTTTTTATTATTTTTATGTTTTCTGAGACTATTTACCTAAGTAAAGGACACTCGAGCTCTCTTACTTTATTGCCGGAAGTTAGGCGTTAGTCATCCAAGTTCCCTCTACCTTTAACAATTTAAGGGATGAAATTTTCATTAAATATGGAATGAGATTCAAGTTTATAACTTTAGCTTGATCATTATAACTTCACGATGGTTCCAAATTTTAGACCGAAAAATCTCCTTCCCCATCAGTTCTGAGAAAAAATAATGCCTGAACACATTTCATTAAAAAATAAGGATTTAAGGACAATTTTCAAACCATTAGCTTTTCAGCCGAAATTTATTTACTAAGATATTTCTACTTCCATTAACCCTTATAAAAATTCAATTTTTGAATTATCATAAAATAGAAAGTAAAAAAATGATTGTTTTAGCTGACATTCCACGGTGATTCTACAATGTAATAGTAATTATAATTCAGCAAGCTGTTATCTATTTAAAATAGCAAGGAAAGAAGACTACTTCTTAGTCTCTGCAATTTCTGTGTTTTTAGAGGACAATGCATAAAGATCGATTATAATAAGGCATTGAATGTATTTAAAACAACCTTTATCTAGAAGCTATCCTATAGAGTAATTTGAATTTATTTTCAGGAACTTTGCATTATCTTAGATATATTTTCACCCATATGCGATGGTATTAGAATGGAGAATTATTTTCGATATATTTTTCACCTATTTACCACATACTCTTTATCATATAAAAATCGTCTTACCGGATATGTTCCTAGAATGTATTTTGAACGAACAATCAAGCCCGAGGTAGGAGGAGGAAAACGTTGGGAATACACCGTTACTTTAAGAGGACCATTGTATTGCCATTGCTGGCCGATGAAATATTCAAGGCGGCAGCACAGAAATCAATCGGAAAAAATAACGTTCAAACAATGGCCCTTGAGTCGCGGTCGAGGCAGTTGCAGTTTCCGAACGGAGCGAAAACCCCACAGACGCGCTCCTCGAAAAAATAACAGAACGGTATTGTTTATCCAGCGTAACTTTTCGCTCCTGGGAAAAAGCCTCTTATGTATTTCAGCGAATGCGGCAAGGTCAAACTGTTGGCCTCCTTTTTGCCTCTCTTTCAACCTCTTGAACTCCCCGGCGCCCGGAACTCCCACTCGTGTGTGTAAGGAACACACGCGGCGAGAGATGAATAACGACTACGAGCCGCGATGCATCTTCAAAGGACCTCTTCGTTGTAACAATTCGGCGCTCCCCGTCAACAGGCTGCTCACAAGGGCTCCCAACGACGGCGACGCGACCTTTTTCCGGGTTTTGTTTCCGCGCGGACTGGCGCCTTCTTTAACTTTTAATGAACCAATTTCCCGTTTAATATAAGGACGAGGAAGCCTGTCACAGACGGCTGCATAATTTGTGACTGACTCCCTATTTTTTACCTCCATGATTTTTGTCTTTCAATGTTGGGCCTATCCAGAAACTTGACGAAGGGGATGGCTTAAGACAATTTCCTTATGAAATCGTCTTTAACTAACTTTTAAAATGGCATTACGTCGTTGTAGATATTTATTGGTAGTAGAAACACCTTAAAATTAGGTTTTATTTATGGCTCAATATCATACCCTAGGCATTTATTGGTATTACTTTTCAGAAAAAGATGAGATAGAATCTTAGAAACCAATCGCGTTTTCTTTTTGTAAATACATTTTTTGGACGAAAATAAAAGAACACTTTGTAGTAATTTCACAGAATATATTTCAATACACGACCGGTTTCAACTTTTAAAAGTCATCTTCTGGTGTCTGGTCTGGTATCAGAAGATGTCTTTTAAAAGTTGAAACCGGTCGTGTATTGAAATATATTCTGTGGAATTACAACAAAGTGTTCTTTTATTTTCATCCATTATGGAATTCCACCAAGTAACGACCAATACCATTAAAAAAAAAAAATTATGGACGTATTCATATGGAGTCATATTTGAACTAATTACTCGGCATAATATTAAGTCGGGGGCAATCACCCATCTGCCTACACCTTGGATCTGCCAATACATCCTGATACTATATCTTAATAAATGGTATACTTTTGTCTTATAGTTCACTACAGAGGAAATGTTATCTTTCGTTTAATTTTTCACAGTCTTCATAGCTGTGACAATTAAAAAGTTCCTGAGTTTCAAAAGATGCTGGTTAATTGTATTAAAAAGATTCTTATAGGGTCATTGTGCTGTACTTAGTTAGAATTTTCCCTTTGATAGCATTCTGGCTTTCAGAGAAAATTAAGAGCAAATTTTCTCACACCTCGTCTGGCTAAGTCTCGTTGTCTCTATAAAGATTTGACTAGCTAATTGTGGAGGGTGTGAGGCCCAACCTGGTCCCAACCGCGTTGAATGCTTTACGGAAAGACAGGGTAATGTCGCACTCCCCTGTGGAATTCGCTTTTGTGTACGTTGTAGGCGGTCTCTGGTTTGCCTACTGGCTGGCTTACGGCTGGGGTCAATAAAATTTCCCATTCCTGGGATCTGCTCTGGGACCTAACCCCCAAGAAAAGACTGAACCCAGATGGAGAAAAATCAGGAAATAGGGCAATAGATTATGCTGTTATCATTTTAGTGCTGCTGTTCTCCAAAAGAAGGGGTTATTGGGCTCAAAAAGAATAAAGTATAACCAAGATGAGATTGCGAAATTCGTCACAAAACTTTTTTTATATGAATGGATTTATTATTATTAGACCCTCTATTAGGCTACCGTAGGCCTAAATAGACCTCTCTTCCACCTAGCCTAGTATTTTATTTTTTACACATGTACTCACAATTCGAAATACATATGAAGGATTAAAATAGATAAAAAAATAAAAGGAACGGATTGGTCTGAGAGAAAAAAATATTCCACAATTGAAGGTTGATAGAGGAAAAAACCTATGTTGCGGTAAAACACGCTCACAGGAAGGGGAACAAAAAATCAAAGAAGGAAATAAATGTAGCAAAAAATAAAGTTAGAAAATTTACAATATTAATGATAAAATTAAACAATGTGTCATATTTTCGATGGAGAACATGAAGCTGTTCTTTATACGTGTAGTATTTTTTTTGTGAATTAATGATCGCTAACTAATGAAAGTAACACCAACGGGGTTAAGCGACAAAAAATTAGTTTCACTTCACTTCGTAATCTCGCGAATTCCATGAGAAGGAGGGCGTGTGTATGAAGCGGTTTAACACGCAAAAGGATTTGGGAACTAATCGGCAAGTAGCTGAAGTTTGTGTGTTCGGCTTTGTGCCTTCAAGTTATGGAAAGGAGGGAATGTCTTGTAAACATAGGGCATTTACATCTTTTGTGGAACATGTTTCCTTTCCTCGGGACAATTTCGTTTCAGATTCACTCGAGCCTGAATTTGCCGGCGAAATTAATCCAGGAGAGTGTCACAGCACGACAATGATAGTTTCATTTCGCAAACTTGGCCTTTTTCTTGCGAAATCTCGTAGAAAGTGCTGAGAGGGAATTGTTCCAGAGGAAAGTCGGAAGTGAAGAGGCAGGTGATGCTTTAGATTGGAATGAAGGAAAGCAGGGAAATAGCTTAGGGATACGAAGAAGAGAGATGAGGGGAGGAATTGAAAAGGAAAGGAAGAGGAAAGACATGCAGATGGAATTACAGAGGAAAGGATGAGTTTCAAGTCGAGAACAGACCCTTTTTAAGAAAACAAATAAGAAATCCAACAAGAATGGAAACTTAGCCAACAGAAACCTCGAGCCTAATACAATGGATCAATTTAAAATTGTATCCGAAAGTAACTCAGGTTATTTCTCAACTTTTATACCGTCAGTTTTAATTTTCATGAAGATCATATATGATGAAAAAGCAAACTTTTGCGTAGCCATAAAATAGCAGCTTTTACTCAAGAATTGAATGATAATGCTAAATAGAGCTCTTTAGTACAAGCGTGTATGAGTACATAAAATGTAAGGGAGAAAGTCGAAAACGAAAAGAATGATTTAATTGATTCTAAAATTGGATTGAAACAGTTTTTCGTTTGCAATCATGCTTAAAATTCGCAAACTGATTATTAACTTCATTAAAATTGTCCAAATTGAATTCTTTAGAGACTCAAGAAATAAATTTATCCATCAAACTATCGGATTTACGAGGGAGTGGTGATAGGAACACGTCGAAACAGGTTTTCATTAGAGTTTTAGCTTCTTATTACTCTGCTGGTGTATTATTTCTCTAAAACCTAGATTGATGTTTTGTTAGTGGTTGACTAAAAAAATTCCTTCTTACTTTATTTTGCTGGTAAAAGATCGGGTAGATGTGACAAAATATTTTAAAGATATTTGTTGGACAAACTGACACAAATGTTTGTCTGTAAATCGGTTTGATTGAAATCCTGTGATTAACAATTTTATTCCTTACTTTAAGAACAGCTGAAGGTTTTTGTACAGGGTTTTAAAAGTAATGTAGGTATAAGATGTTTTACCACCAACAGGTTGATGTTTAAATTAACCCCAACTTAATGAATAGAATTCACTTATTTGATAACTGACAAGTACAAGCATTTCAGAGAACCAATCAGATCTCTAAAAGTAATTTTCAGTAATACCTATACTTGGCAACTTTCAAACCCGACTTATCTTTTGTATTACTTTATTATGAGTACCACTCGGCTATAGAATGACTAAGATTGTATGCTAAATTAATGCGCGTCAAGTGTAAGGTAGAAAACTCACTGGCTGTTTCTGTAGAAGCGTTGAACTAAAATCAGGGCAGGTTTATGTAAACGAAAGCACTATAATTGGCCCGTGACCTCTTGAAACACGATGCATTCATTAACAAACGACCAAGAAGTTAACTGGGCGACAAGGCCGTTCAACTAGGAGTGTTAATGACAATGCGAAGTATTCGGTGGACCAAAGAAGAATGCTACGGACAAATAGCGCTAAACAACGTTGACTAAAATAGTCTTTAAATGTAGAAACTTTAACTCGAAGTTTATGCAATACTGCTAATTTCAATGGGAGTAAAATTTACTCTAAGAGAGAAGCGGTACCCATCTGATTCATTTACACCATAAGCACTTCTCAAGTAAAACGAAGAGTTCAAACAAAATATTATCAGCCAAGTACTGCAACGATTAACTTAAATTTACTAGAAGTTTTCACAACTATATGGTCTTTGAGGATAAATTGTAGAAAATTAAAACCATAATATTTTGTTACTTATGCCCTTTAATATGTTCATTGATACAAATTTTATTAGTAACCTAAACCATTAATCATCTCAAGACAAGGGTTTCTTGACATATTCGCACACAAGAATTCCCACAGAAAAATGCTCGGAGAAAAAAAAACTACATTGATAACTGCTCACAAGCGCTTTTATTTAAAAATACTGATATTTAATTTCTTTGTTCTGCTAAGTTTTTGAGATTATTTCATTTAAAAATGTATAGTTTAAACATATTTCATCTGATTGAGATTCTTATAATTATTAACTTTAGATAAAAAACAGTTTGGGATGTACCGGAGGCTAAAGAGTTAAGTTGTGTATGTAGAGATATCGTTTACAAATTTTAGCCTCTTTAGGAGGTTTACATATTCTCCACAGATCTTAAGCCTATAACTATTACTCAGGGAAGGATTGTCAATGCTCAAAGTATCACTCTTATCATTTGATATTTTCGTTTACTCAATGCAATTTTTCAGTAGAAACCTCTCGTGTTAAACGGAAAGATGAAGAAAGAGGAAGAAGGAAAGAATGCAAGCAGGGACGCTGAGATCTTGGCGGAGGTCGTGAGACTGTCGTAAAAACGGAATAGGGAGTAATTACCGATGGAAGGGGTGTGGAATGGAGGGGTGGGAGAAGACGGGGTGGATGAGATACACGCTGCAAGGGGGCCATATAGGGAGATGCGGCAAGACGAGAGATCTTCCTCAAAAGGTGCCTTCCATTTCGAGAGATGGATCTGTACGCTGTTTCCTTGAGAAGCGCCCACTTCCCCTATTGCACATTCTTCACGAAGACAATCGAGCGCTTGCATCTTCCTCGAGGCACAGCCGCAGGTCCGAAAAGAGACGGTTTAGGTAACGAATTAAACGGATGGAATCTCCTGTTGTGTCGTATTATTGTCGCAGGTGCACGCTTTTATTCCGTACGCAATTCTTCAACTGTTGCAGTTTAGCAGATACTAAAACGGGTCTTCGCTTGATGCCGAGGTTTACTGGTATCTCGAGTTTTGATGTAGCTCTTTCTCTGAATAAATGATAGCGATCTAAATGACATGCGTAGAGTTGTTTACCTCGTATACAGGTATCATCCGCCGAATAGGAGAAAGAGGCAGTAAATTTCGCTTTAACTCCTTCCTTTGTGTCCCGGGTTATATTACATCGAAGGGAATGTTACGTGATAATTTGTCTATTTCTAAAACATTGATAAGAATAATGTATAGTAAGTCTTTTTTTACTCTGGTTGGAAAGTTTGGTACGCGCAAAATTTGGTATCCGTGGTAGTAGCAATAAATATGTTGTCCTACTGTTATTAGTAGAATTACTAAATGATGTTAAAAGCGCCAAGCGCACGAAAAAAGTTTTTAGACTTACTGAATTTTGGTTTTTGTTAAAATAGGAAATTCCCAGTCTTTCTTAAGTTCCACTAGTTTCTTTTCCTTAAATTGTATTATGCATATTTTTTTACGTTTACTTAGATTTTTTGTATTTTAATATGTCAAATTACAAATTATGTGTTGTCAGTTTTCTCTCTCTCTCTCTTTTTCCTTCCAACGCTTCAATGTACTCTTCTTTTATGATGGTTACCTCCACACCACATCCTAGGGTACCTTTTGAGGCACCCTAATGCTTTTCTAAGCCTTTTTTTATTCGATTTCTGTTTATAAGCAATAAAAACTAAACTAAACTAATTTGTTGACACTAACTCTCCAGTAAGTCTAGTATTACTTTAGCTGTTAATTAGTAATTTTTGCGAATTATTTGAAGGAAGATCCCAAGTTTGACTGTTGGGAACAGACATTTTTATTTATATTAAATTTTAAGAACCGTTGACATTTTCATTTAAAGTAGAGATATTTTATCAATTCTACCATGAGGCTACATATAAATATATAAAGAATCATGATTCTCTTTCTTAAATTTCTTTCAACGTAGTATAATTTTAATCCATATTCTCCGCCCAAAATGTTACGTTAACTGGATTAAATATACAAAAAATTATATTTGTGTAATAGATCACTTTTCATCTACGAGAGCCATGCTCAGTGTTTGATGTTAAACTAAAGAGTTATTTCAATTGACTGAGTCCAACCACATTCTAAGGGAATATCTTATTTTTTTCTGGAATTAGTGTGGAAATAAACCTGAATACATCATCGAATACAAGCGATGAATACGTACTCATTCTTCAAAGGCGGCCTTTAGCGCTCGAATGCCTATTCATATATATTCATATTTTCTAGATACTGACCTCGCCTTACCTCTCCATTCACCAAGCCTCCCCTTTAGAATGTAGACGAATCAATAACCGTGGAAATTCCGAACATTGTCTCCAGCTGAAAAATGTTCTTCTTTGAAACGGACGCGGTCCGCGAGCTGCCCGGTCACTTTTGTCCTCATAAGGTATAATTCTTCCCGTAAAGACCGCGTGCCTTTGTGAGGGGTTGACTCGCTGTAACGGAACTGTCCGAGGGAAGAATTCGCGTATTCTCGCTTGCACCGGGTTATTAAATCAGCAGATTATGGTCACCAGTCGAAACGATTTCGGAATGCTCCACGGAACACGTGTTACCTGCATTTTGGATTTACCCGGGAACATTAATTGAGAACACTGTTTTCATTAATGTTCGAAATAAAAATATATATATGTAAGGAAGGATAGGAAGAAAATATTGAAGGGGATGTATGTACCAAAATTTTATTGAAGAATGTTCTCCAAAAGGACTGAATTAATAATTATGTATTTTTCCTAATTGGTTGCGCTAACCTTTCGCTATAATTTCCTAATTTGTTAAGGAAAGAGTAAAAGAAACTTTGCACATAAGGGCGTGCACCGAGGAAAATTCCCAAGGAAAAACGGACATGAAAAAGTCGGGGCCGGGAATCGAACCCGGGATCTTCCTCTGCCTTAACCATCTAGGCTAACAGGTTCTGGCCGAGTAGCCTAGGTGGTTAATGCAGCCTTCCGGTTAGAGGAAGATCCTGGGTTTGATTCCCGGACCCGTCAGTCTTTTTTCAAGTCCGTTTTTCCTTGGGTATAATCCTAATTTGTTGTTTAAGTTTATTCCTTTTTTTTAAGATGAAGACGTACATACATTTATTTTGATGCAAAATTATACTTTTCAAACGGTCTGGGATTTTATATCAGCGAATGTAGAATTACTTTTGTTTGCTGAATATCCTAATAAGCTTACCTTCTTACGCTTTCACTAGTTTACTGTCATAACCGAGAAAAGTTACGTTATACCATAGAGTAATTCTTACTCTATGGTTATACTCATACAGCTCTAGCGCCACATCTATTGCCAACAAATATCTCACTATTAATGTTTACAATATATGTAGGTAAAAAACTGCCACCAGGCTTACAGCTTACCAGTAGTTAATTGCCAATAATAATTATAATGATTATGATCATAATAGGAACAGTAGCTATGAGAATATCAAATGCAATTTTTATAACTCTTCTTGAATTCTCACGTAGTAGAATTTTTTTCGGTGGATCGGAATTTCCAGCGCACATACAATTCTCAAGAGAAAAAAGCATGCATTTTTTCCAATTGCGATCTATCTTCAGAGTACACTTCTAGCGCAGAGACTGAAAATAGAAATTCCTCGACTCAGCAGAGTGTTTTGCTTTCAAGAGGAAGATTTATGTAAGTCGAAAAACTCGACCAGCCAGCTGAATATTCTACTAGTATTTTGGCAGCCCGAAACAAAAGTTTTTCTGTCAAACTGAAACGATCTGCAGTTTTGGTCTAGGATGTTTCGCAATAATTCAGAGAAATAGGAAGATAGATTGGTTAATGGTAGCTGAGCGGGGTTTTTATAGTTACTTTTTTCAGGTAGAAATTTCGAGGGTCGCCCTCCTAATCTGGACACTTACCTCAGTTCGGGAGCTCGGGACCCGCATAAGGGGGGTCCATAAAAAAACTGACCGCATGGAATACGATTTAAAAAGTTATATACAATGAAAATGAGCAACAATTTATTATCTTCGTCGTCTCACTCGTCCTAAGAGATATACAAGCGTCTTTTGATCGACGTTCTACGATGAAAGTTGAGATTTTTCGTGATTTTGCAAGAAATTACCCATTTAGAATCGGCAACGTTGCTCAGTCAGATAGGTGGGTGTTTAAAATATCTCAACGGGGGTTGGGTTGGGTTGGGGGAGGATTTCTCGATTTTTGATAGAAATCCCTCCCCCCTACCCCAACCCAACGGCAACGTTGCCGTTTGTAAACGGGTAATTTCTTGCAAAATCACGAAAATCTTAATTTTCATCGTAGAACGTCGATCAAAGGCGCTTGTATATCTTAGGACGAGTGAGACGACGAAGATAATAAATTGTTGCTCATTTGAATTGTTTATAACTTTTTAAATCGTATTCCACGCGGTCAGTTTTTTTATGGTCCCCCCTACTGTGGCGGCCGGGCGCTTCCGAGCTTGGAAGCCCAGCTAAGGGTCTGGATTAGGATGGCGACCCTCGAAATTTCTACCTGAGAAAAAGTAATGGTGAAAACCCCCCTCAGATACCATTAACCGATAGATTTATCCATAAAAGTTTGCTGTCCCGCTTTGTTTTTTGATGTCTCCTTGTGATAGAATAGAAAACCAAATCATACAATAAAGTCTTATGAGGTGCCCGTTTTAAAGTCCTCTTTGTTTCCTAATTGTAGTATTATATGGCAAAGTTACATGGTACTCGTACAGCGACAGTACCACATGTATTGGAGATAGGTAGTCAGCTACAATGCCTCGTCTATTGAAGATGTGTAGTCCTAGCTCGTTGCATTCATTGATTTATCTGGTAAATGGAGAATTCGTCCTCAGCCGCATCAGAATCACGATTGAAGCGTTTATTGACGTTATTCTCAGCAGCTTTGTCCAATATATCGTTCGTCGTATCTCTATGTTTAAGAAGAGACTTTCCAATAGAGAGAGGAAAGGAGCTTTATACGTTGGTTCAGCAATCACGAAAGTGGAATTATGTTTCGGTTTCTTCTTCATTTTCTGTTTCTGTCCGATAAATTCGCCCCGTAACGGTTTTCGAAAGGCAGATGCAATGGCGAGATGCCAAATTCAGTGAATGTAGGATCCATAACTCTACTGGCTGGTATAATATTGCATCCTTTTCTGGACTACCTCCAGTTGTCAACTTATTCCTTCTTGTTTTGCTGGCCTCTGAAAACTCTTGATTGTGACGAACTTTACATGTTTATGCCGGATTCCAATTGCTTTGGCAAAAGAGTAACATTTATTAACATTAAAGAGAAAAGCTGACCAAGGCCAGAAAATAAAATGATATGCGACTGTTTTCGAATTTATTACCTCATCGTCAGGCATAAACAATATTATGAGTATAAAGAGACAACGAGTAAAAATTTAATTAGAATATTTTTTAATTTACATAAATAAATCGAATAAATACCTTTAAAACTTAATCTATCTGGAATAATGTTGAGTAAAACTTGGTGTTTTGATGTGGTTGTGGTTTTCGAACCCCTGCCACAAGCCATACGGCGGATTGGAGGGACATATGTCCCTCCAATGCGCTCCAGTGCGGATGTATTTGTACGGCCCCAAGGTCCGTAAACCGTCTTCAATTTGCCCGTCAATCTTTTCAAATATTATTGAATGTATTTTAACATCGAAAACTAGTATCAGAAGATTGTCGTCACTTCTAGAAAACGACACACTATAGGCCATCATACTGTTCTTGCTCTAACCAAAATTATTTCTTGGGTGCTATCCTACGAATTAATTATGATTTATTTAGGTATTCACTCTAGTTTGAGTGTATGATTGACTAATTTAACTACATTTTAATAATTACGCGAAAATGCAAAATACAAGTCAATAATTCTTATTTGACTAAACTCTTTCTAAAGTGAAGGTCTTTGCTGACCCAAGTAGCTGATGATATTTATTATGTTGCCCCAAGCAAATTAAACATCCCTGATTGAGCCTTTATTTTTTATGATAATAATCAATGAAATAAATTACAAATATATATTGTTAGTATACATAAATAAAAATAATTTAAATTTTAAATAATTAAACAAGGGCTCTAACTTTTTCATGCGAGCAGGAGGGAATGACGTAATGACAACACATTTTTACAGTAATATAATACAAAATAGAGAAATAACTGAACGAATAACAAAAATAACAACCAGAACAGGTAAAATACAATAAAATAAAGAACATAAGTACTAAAGTACGAGCACTACAAATATTTTAATAAAGTTAATAACAAAAGAAAAAAACTGAAGGTTGGTATTACTAAGGCAGTCGAAGAAAGAGTTCTTTGGGGAGAATGAGCAAAATGAATTGAAAGGTTCATAGCTCATTTATTGATAACCAAACACTTGAAGACTGAATGAACAAAGATATTCTAAATGTTTAGGGTGTATAAGATATTGTTTCGTGAAAAGTTTGAACTTGGCATAGATATGTTCTAAGGAGGTAGAGATCAAACAGTAACGTTAGGTATTCCAAGCCCCGAATAAGATAATCGTTTAACATTTCCCTTACCTCCTTCCCTCAGAGAGATAGAGAGGATATAGTCGTGCAATAAATACCTCCAGGAAGCAGTCACCCCTCTCACCTGTCCATCTCGCTAATCTTTACAGCCGCCAAAAGCATCTCCATCTCTAAAGACCTCCCGAATGATACTCCCCCTCCCTCAAAGGGCAGGTTCAACATCTCCTGTGGTCCTACTTAAGCTTTTAAGAGCAAGGTGGCGACGATGACCCTTGGTGACCACGGAAGGCGCCTTCGGAAAGAGCGGCTTATCAGCATTCGGAGCGTGCATTATGGGAGACGAGGGATTTTTCGATGTGGCGTCTTAATAACTCCATGTCCTCGATCCCAAGGAGTGGACGCGGAAGTCCCATAAGTACTTTGTGGCCACCGTTTTCACGCCGACCCGGATTCCAGAGGCACGCGCGACGGACACTTCACGAGAGGCCCTATTTTTTCTCTCATTCCAGTTTTCTGTAGTTTTGTACTAATGGTGACACTCGTAACTTCAAGCAGCTCACGTATGGAAATGTGGGCGCTTTGTTTCTTCGTCGTGCGGGCGATTTCGAAATACTCAGCTGTGGATGGAGAGACTCGAAGCAGAAATACGTATATATATTTGACAAAACAGAAATACCTGTACGAATTAAACGGAATTACCAATAGAAACCGTTAGAACCGTTGACGCACGGCAACGTTGCTCAGTCAGATAGGCGGGTGTTTTAAATATCTCAACGGGGGTTGGGTTGGGGGGGCAGGATTTCTAGATTTTTGCTAGAAATCCCTCCCCCCAACCCATCCCCGGGGCAACGTTGCCGTGTGTAAACGGGTCATTTCTAGCAAAATCACGAAAAATCTTAATTTTCATCGTAGAACGTCGATCAAAAGACTCTTGTATATCTCTTTGGACGAGTGAGACGACGAAGATAATAAATTGTTGTTCATTTTAATTGTTTATAACATTTTAAATCCTGTTCCATGCGGTCAGTTTTTTTATGGTCCCCCCTAATAGGAGGGTCTGGCGCTCAGTACCTGCGAAGGCGAGCTAAGGGTCCGGATTAGGACGGAGACCCTCGAAATTTCTACCTGAAAAAAGTAACGGTGAAACCCCCAGATATGTACCATTGACCTCCAATTGATATGCCAATAAGAATCAATTAAAATTTTTATCATGACAGCGTAATATCGTACTGATATTTTTTTCTACGACGCTGCTTCGAGGCGTCTTGTATCTTCACGAGCGGTGATCAAGCCTCTTGATGAACTTCCATCCATTACCTTCTAGCATTATTTAAGCTAGAATATGCACATTGAAATGATAAGATTAAAATTTTCCCCTGTGAATCATTTTATCGATAATAAAAGGTATTTGATGGAGTTATTAATAGATAAATTAACAGTAGAAATAGTTAAAGAAGTAGTCATATATCATGGTTACCTTCATTACATTATCATCAACAAATCCTAGGTTTGTAAGATTCTCCATACCATATACGTAAGAAGAAATCGAGAGTAAAATCTAATTTGTATTTTCCGAATTACCAAGGTTATTTATCTAGTATTAGTAATAAACTATTAATAATCTAAATTGAATTGATTTTCACTATTTATGAAAGTTGGGTACATGAATTGGAATAAGTTGGTGATTTATTACCTGTGTGCGAATGCAGTAACGCCATTTTTCACTATCCAAAGATTTCTCTGGTAACCTCTGTTCCAGCTAAAATCCGTTGTGTCTCATTACAAATAGTCACTATTTAATCTAATAGAGCACGAAATTTTGCTAAAAGCAATATAATGGAAGTGAAAACTAAAATGTTGTAATTTCTGGACGAGAAGTCTAAATCGTTAATTTAATTTTCTTCAATTTTCCTCATTCAGACTTTTTGCAAACAAATAATTTGAGAGATTGATAAGATAAAGAATCATCTATGTAACTCATTGCCAACGTCAAATTTATGAATAATTCAACAACTGATTGGTTCTTCTTCGTTCTTTAGAAAAATGAGTCGCAGTAATTTTTAACCATTAATCACAGGAACCCTTTAGAGATGATAGGTCACACTGTCCAGGGTAGCACGCTGAAGACGAGACCGTGACGGAAATTCAGTATTTCTTACGTCGTCCTTTCACGTTCGTGTTCTTTTCCGTAACGAGTAACCCCACCCTTAGAAACAGCATGTGTTTGGAAAATGTCACTTAAGGTTATAAATTGCCGAGTGACGCACATGCGTGGCGAATTTGATCCCTAGGAAGAGGAAAAAATGCGCATCAGTTGGTGCGAACGTTTTTCGCCTACTCCGACGTAATTCAGAGCAGACTAGTTTCAGCTGTTTTCTTTAGAATAAAAGAGTATTACATCAGTCTAATATTTCAGCAAGATTTTCGCGACAGAGCAAAAACTTCGCTTTCTTTCTCAGGCGATTTTATTTCTCCATTTGGCATTTTCTCCTTTGATGCGCTGTCCTCTATTAATCATTGTGTTAGTGCTCGCATGAAGGGTGAGGGAGTTTCCATTCATAGAAATTTGCTGGGTATCGAAGTAATTCACGACGAATATTGTGAATAGGATTCAATTGTTGTTCATCTTCGTCTTTGTTTGGGACGCCTTTTGTGTAGAAAGAAAACAATATGAATTCCTGTCAGCAATGTTATAAATGGTCTTTTCCTTCCACTAGCGAGTCATTTACATTCTGTTGTATTTTGTTGCAATTGCAAATTGTTCCTTAATTTCTGACTTGCAAAAGAAAAGAAAACCAGTGTTTCGCTGGGCGAAGAATATTCATAAAGAAACGTACTTACTCTCTTGGATTTCGCTACAGCCCGAACGATGTGAAATCACTTTCTTACAAGAAAGAAGTTTCTCTTTCTACGCTCTTAATTAAAAGTATAACACTCGCAGCGTGACCTAATAGAGAGAATTTCATTCATCCTATTGACGAGAGCATATGCGATTTATTGCTTTCTTCACGTTAAACAAAATGGTTTTACTACTTCGTGAGCTTAGTGAATGATGCAGTGTTCTGTGAAATAATATCAATATGATTCTGTAGAGTATCATTTTCAACGGAGATAGAATGATCTAGTTTTAATTAAGTCATATTTTGAAAGTAATTTCCTCATTTAAGCTTTTAACAAAAATTGAAATCTTTAAAACTTAATCAATAAACTTTTTTATTGGCATTGAAGTATAGAAATATCACAAATGGTTTCGTAATATTTCGTTGGTAAAAGTAGTCTCCATCATATATTTTGCTTAAGGAGTTTAAAATTAATATATTCAGAAGTTACTAGCTTGCTTTTAAAAAATTCTCTATTTATTTAAAGCAAAATATATTTAATTTATTAACATATATTGCCTACGCGTAAATTCATACAGGAAAGTCTACTTCAAAGGTGCATTAAAATGTAATTTGATATAATTTTCCATGGTCATCGATATATCGTCTAACTTTTTCTGGAAACCTCATCAAGGATGAGCAAATATTTTCCCAAAATAGCTAAGGAATTAATGATGCAATTCATTTCAGATATTTCTGATACTTTTCAGTGATTATCAAACACATTATATCCCAAGGATACTTGTATCAATGTATTATAGCTTCATGCTCTATATATATAAATGCCCTGTAACTTATTACTCTGAATTTTAAGACTATGAGGCACGGGCCGAATATATCTCCAGATGCTGACGGCAGGAAGGGCATTTCATTAATCTTTTCCGCGAATTACTTGCCTCTCTGACATCCTCAGGCATTCCTCGAAAGTTTGGCCAAATTTAATCCAAGGATATTTGGTCCAAATCCCGTTTTCCCAAGCTGCATATCTCTATCTCCGGAGACTCCCGGAATAAGATTCCTGCACGCCCTTGTCTTTTCCACAAGTCCCAACTTGTCCTCTCCCCGCTCTTTGCCGTTTTTTCCCCCGTGACCTTCACAGGGTCGTCCGTCTCTCGCTTTCTCTTCGCGGTCTCCGACGTTAGACGCCGCCCGATTACAAACGCTTTTGTTTCTGTTTTCCGAAATAATTCTCGAGTAATTTCTGTTTCTGCCAAGCGGAATGGGCATCCCTCCGAGTCGTTATTTACGCTCGACTTCCACATTCTGGTCGAATAAATTTCCGAATTCCCGCCCCCCCCAACACACTCGTGGATGAAAAACATTGCCTTTTTGCTATATCGCTTGTTTTCCGAACTCGAGATGCCCATTTCGCTTTTACTTTCGTTTTCCGCTCCGTTTGGCTTCAGAAGTTCCGTTTATTGTGATTTACTGAGTGCGTTGCGGACTCGGACTCCTGCCCATGTCCTATAATTCCGCGAAAATGAACTTTTTTACCACGCGAAGGCTTACACTTGGTTTGGTAAAGACAGCGTGAAAGTTCTCGATGTTGTTTACGTAAGATTTCCATGTGATTAGAGAGGAGAGAGTTTTTGTCGATTAGATCACAGCTAACTGAGTGTAACTGAGGTATTTAAATTTAAATAACAGCATTTTGAGGAGAAAGCTTTGTTGATAGATCATAGCCAATATCGGTGATTTAAGTAGCAGCTGCTTTTCTTATTTCTCTTTACTAGTATTTAATATAACGTAGCAAGTTACCAAGTTAAGTTATTCGGGAATCGTCCTAGTAGGAATAAACTCCAGAGAGTTGATTTGTTGGAATATTCTATAATGTTAAATAATGATGAAGTCCTCCATCGGCAAGACAGGAATATAAATTTCTTATACATCAGGGATGGAAGTTGTTTTAAGAATTAATAAATTTGTTTGCAGTGCTCCTTTCATGAGGAATATCTGTTATGAGCATCGCAACTATAACATCGTAAAACTTGTACATAATTAACAGAAATAAAAGAAATACCAGTTGTCGTATGGTACATACTTCTCTTGTATGAAATTAGGAGAATCGTAAAGAAAAATTAATCTTATGATGTTAATAAAATTTTTAAGCAATAAATTTAGATCATATGATAAATATTTTATATAGTAATTCTTAGGGCAGATCTGTCAGCTGTTGGTGATGTATTAAAAATGGATGCTAGTAAGAAGAAACAGTGGATTTAATGATCATAGAGATAAAATTTAGTCTAATGCGATTCTGGCAATCATCGTTTCATTTGAAATCTGACGGTTTGTATAGTATAGTTAGAATGAATAAAAATTGTATATTCATAGGGAATCATTTTAAACCCTATCATCTGCGTAGTTTATATTTATCTTTGGAACTAAGCGGAAAAAGGAAAATGGCTTCTTACGGAAAAGACAAAATGTGAAATTATCACGTCATCTACCTCTGACCCTAGTCACCGGTTCTAGCCCATCCCCACAATGACCTCGGTTTCATAAATTATTTTCGGTCCCGTGAAATCCACTTATCTGTACCAGCAAGGAGTTGTAGGTTCGACCTCGAAGGAGTTGATTTTCTCGTTCTCAGTAGCGCCATCTGAAAGGCGCCTCCGAAATGCGATGTTCCTACAGAGAGAGAGAATTCTCCGATTGGTTACTATTGGATTGGATTCTCGCTCCCCTTGACAACGCTACGATATGGCAGAATTATTTCACGAACATGTTACACTCGAGTTTTACTCGGCAGTAGACAGTTGAGATGGAGAAGAAATCTGTACGTGGTTTCTTTTGAAATAAGAGATCGGTTCTCCATTGATACCCGTGATAAGCTCGAAAAGATGTCCTCGCCGTCGAATTTTCGCAGGAAAGAGATAGCCTGCGCTCGACGTACACGAATTTTGTTTGAGATGTAGATTTATCCACATAACCAAACCTTGCTGTTTTTATCGATATCAGCTTTTCGGTTGGTCCATAAGGGCGTCTGGTAAGCTTACAAAAATTCCATGCATATAAAAGTGTATATCAGTCACGCTGTTTCCTTGCGGTGTAAGTGCTTTGGCGATTTCGTTTTCTCAATATATGTACCTACTTCACTTCTTGTCAACTCCGGTGGGATAAGTTTTCGTAGTAGCCAAATAAGGTCAATGTCTCGGGTTCATAACTAGGTTAGGGCTTGGTAGCTTGAGGATTTATAGAGTTAATGCTAAGGGAGGTCTAATTTGATTAAAGTTATATAAAGATACTTATATTATTTCTTATTCTTGAATACTCTTTCATTCTTTAAGCTGCATAAATACGTTTTTTTTACATTTCCTTTACAAACTACAAAAGAGTTTCTCGTTTTTATGTTTTAATTTCGTTTAATTTCAATAAGCTTTCTTCTAATCTTTAATAATATTTTATTTACATTCCATCCATTTCTTCTATTTGCCATAAACAAACGGAGAAACGTCATATAATGATTTAATTCAATGAGTTGGGTTGATAAGAAACCATTTTATCATTTTAAACGAAATGAACCCTGCACGATATAATTGTAATTAAATTGAATTGAAATAGAGCAAGCCATTTTCAAATCATTATTTAGTATAAATTTTAGTTAATTTTACCGATTTGATTTAATTCATTTTTCTCAGTACAATTTATGGGAAAATCATGTATTTTATTTATTTATCTCCTATGAAATCTCGATTTACGTCTCGCAGCAGTTGAAAGTGGGGGCACAGCAGTTGAATTCACAAATTCTTGTAACTTCATGCAAAATGTATAAGAAACAGTAAAACGTACGCTTAATCTCATGAACTTCAATTCAGAGCGAATTAACAGATTTTCCGGGAGGTTCTATCCTCCGGTCGGGAGTCGGAGGAGATTTCTTCAAGCACGCTCAAATCCGGGAGACTTCCGGCATTCCGGAGGAGGTGAAAAGGCTAGGTCCTAAACTTTGCTCCGAGGGAGGAAAAGGGAACGAAAAGTTAACTTTCTGTTTCAGTTCTTCGAGTTCTCTCTCCTGAAATTCTTGATTCCTTTAGCTTAACGTAATCAAGTTTCGAGTTTTAAGGTTGAGACCAGCGGCTATAATAAGATTTACGTGGTAGCTATCGGAAAAGAACTCACAGTATTCTCTTTAGCTCAATTTAAAGGAATTTCTGCCTCTGCTTGAATGAAACTCATTGTTTGTTACTAACAAAATGGTGGGACGAACACATCCTTGTTTCTATCCTATGTAAAATTATCGAAAGTTAACTGAATTATAATCAAAATATTTTTTCGTAACGATTGTACAACGTGATAGAAAATACTTCTATAGGTTAATGAGATCGGCTTTGTTTTCTTTTTTCGCGAAAAACGCCTTAAGGTCGTTATTTAAAAAAATATTATCATACTATACAATCAGGGTAAAGTAATTTATTTTGAAGTAAATTAAAGGTATTACGAATTTTACGATAGTATGATTTGTAATCCCAGACTGTGAAGATTTTGTATATTACGTAAATCAGAAGATTAGCCTATTGTGGAATCATTTTGACGAATCTACGATACCGGGAATGGATAATTGAAGGTTCAATGTTTTAGGTGTCGATGTTTTATTTATTATTGCTATTTATTTATTTTTGGAATATTAATCCGCCTGATACATCCAGTTTTTACTCTTGCCTTTTTATCGATACATCTTATCTGGATTGACGCAGCAATTTCTTATTAAGCATATTATTTTTCTAATTGACTTAGATTCTGTAGATTCGTTAGTTTCTTGAGCATACCATAACAACTGCCAAATTATGCTCCATACTGCTTGGCAGATCTAAAAATAAAAACTTATTAGAACTTAAGAAAAAAAATTTAGGACTAAATTCACTTACAATACCTATGCTATGAACGTAATGAAAAATTGAAAGTCAAGTCACCTTGATGGGAGATTCTATTCCAAACAAGTGTTTAAGATAGTTCCGATAGGCCCAAAAGGTTGAGAATCTCTTTTATAACACAAAGAAGGCCAATAATTCAGATATGACGATAGTTTCACCTTCAACTCTTCTGAAAGGTTCATCTCTAGACGATGAACTTCTCTAAGAGTAGAATCGTTGCCTCGCTTTAGCACTTGGCATCCGTGCATCCAAAATATATCTCTCCATTCCTCAAACTCCATCTCGACCTTCCATTGACTCGTTCACCCAACTATTCCTCGGTTTATCTCCTCCCCGCAGTCCGCACCCAACTTCTACCCAAATGACCAGTCAGCACGTCGTGAAGCCGCACTCCTTTCACGACTTGAAACCATGAGACTCGTCATCAAAACTACGGCTTGAGGACCCATAACCCACGAGATTACTCTCTCAAACTTCCACGGGGATTCCTCCATCTGTGGAAGCGTATGACGGAACCCCGAGACCAAAGGCGGCGGCGCCCCTGTGACTCCCATTCACGGTGATTTTATTTTTATTCCATCGACTTCTGTTTTACTTCGCCGAAAGTCTGGAGAGGCTAAAGACAGATATACGCGGCGTGTGAGGAACCCCTTGTCCTGGCGACTTACATACGAAAACTCGGGGGCCATAATATTTGTGTTGATTCTCGCCTGGGAAAGGGTTGCTCGCTTTTGGGATGACTCCAGTGACTAGAAAAAAATTGTGAGTAAACAACATGGCGCACACAGGTTTATTCTCGCCTCTTCCCCAGGGAGGGAGACTCTTCCGTTTTTATGGACTGTTTTTCTTCGAAGAGGGGGTGGAAATTGAGAATCTGGGAAGGATTGTGAAGGCGCGAATGTGAATAGGAACGAGTTCAGTTTCATTTCTGTTGGGAGCGGAGTCTGCCAACTCTCCAAGTCCATTTGCGACTGCCGCCTTCCCCTTTTTATGGATTGACCTCTATGCCTTCCATGTGTCATGTGACTTCTGCCTGTCTTTCGAACTGTGTTGGGAGATATGGCCAAGTTCCTGGGAACTTTTAATGGTGGGGAAAGATGACGGAAGGCGGTATTTGAGACGAAATATTTGAATATATGAAAGAAGATTGGGTTGGAATTTATGATCAATTTATGATGACTTATGATATGGGTTGGGTTTATGATCAAAGGAACTTATTTGATTTTATAGATCCATTTTATCTATTTCACTTAACTTTCTCCTGCTTCAACTTATTAAATTATCATAATATTTCTCTTATATGGTCAAATAAACCTTGAATATGTAGGTTAAGTCATGCTAAACTGTTCTTATACACAAGTATGAAGTATATCATAAAACTACTGTAGGTTATTCTTAGTATTTCACCTTAACTTTCCTATGCAGTTAAAATATACCATCTAAGTAATTAGACAGCTAGTAATTTTAGCCAAGGAATGAGATTAAAATGGACTCTTCATCTTTCCTTTATTGTTTTTCTCTTAGACCGTCCACATTAAAATAATTAGCTGTCCTCTCTGTATTTAACTTATTTATGGCGGGTATGTTGTCTAGAATGTCAATTCGTGTGAAAATAAAGTAAGCTCTCGGAATGAAGGAAATATGGCCAGTAACAATAAGTAATGTTATTATCGAGTGAAGTTATGATTGTAATTTGAAATTCTCACATCTATATTGTGAAAGTAAATCAGCGAATGGCCCCGATATCTTGTTTATGTTTCTAGATTATGAATTTGTTCGATACTCTCCGTCCCTTAACTTAACCATTCCTTATTTGTTTAGAGAATACTTTTTACGACGAAATACGGCACATATTCAAGTGATATCGCATTATTTTTAGATTAATATTTTTATGATGTGAACATTAACCATCTAAGTCCCTCCACCAGTTAAGATAAAAAATAGCTTTTTGATCAACGCGCTCAACTTTGAAGATAGCTTTTCATTAATTAATATCAGTGGGAACATATTGAGCCATTTCAAGGATCAAATAATTCTTCTTTACAAGTTAAGGTTAGGATTTCTATTTCTCGTCTGTTAGGAAATCACCGCTGAAAAGACTGGATTCTGATATACACGAGGGATAAATCTATAGCTACCAATAGTCCAGATAAAAAAACCGAAGGACAGGTTTGAGCAGGAGGTCCCTTCCCGTTTTTCCTCCTCCTAGCTTAGCGTTTTGCCCCCGGAGGGACTTTCCCGTAACAGGGGTCATCGCGCCCACAACGAGGAAAACAGGGCTTTCTTGAAGTGACGTATGGACAAGTAATGGTGGCCGATTAGAGAGAAAAAAGATAAGAGACTTCGGAACAGTGATGAAAAGTGGAACCGGAAAAGAAGAGATGAAGTTTAACGACTTCGTGTTCGAAAGTTTTGCTTTGGAACTCGTATATATCATATCGTTTTTTCGCTCTGAATAATTTACAGCAAACCCGAGGTAGTTTTTTCTGAGAGGGTTTTTGCTACGTTTTGATAATGAAGATCAACCGAATGCGGATTAGGGATTGGGCCTAATGGATGTCTCAGCTGAAAGAGAGAGCTAAGCTAAGAGGGAAAGAAAACAAGCTAAAGACCACGGGGGAAATTCTGATATGATATAAAATCCAAAGTTATAATGGTGTATGAAGAATTAGATAATCCAGTAAACAATACTTCCCTTTTCTGCCTTCTTTGGGTCTAAAGAAAATTACTCCAGGCGATAAGTTTAAAAAGCTGCACCACTATTACCATGGAGAGGTTTTAACTTGCCATCTATCATATTTTCTTCAAATCCCACTGTACAAATCAATATGCATAATAATTGATGCATTTGTTAAAACTATAGCTAAAAGCTTTGAAATAAAAATAAAATATTTTGTGAACTCGAGAATTGAAAGAAAAAAGAAATCAACTTGCGAACTTGAAGACGGTAGAGAGATCAGAAAATGATCCTAAATGCTAAATGTAGGAAAAAAGTTATATCGTAGATATTCCTTAGCATATGTTTATTCACTGCTGGTGCTGCTGGTTTTCAATTGTATTGTGTTATCATAGATAATATATGTAAAAAGATTAGAAGTCATACTAAGTGTTACTTCCAAAACATTAAGTGGAGTTGATGATCAGTATTTTATAATTTGTAAATATTCTAAATAACCTTAGCAATTTTTATGGTTTATCGCTTTCTCTCTTCTATTTTAATCGAGCGTGAATATATTGATATACTTAACACAATCAGCCTGAAATATTAAAAAGAAGTGCACTTAATGCATTGGGAGATCAACACATCTGTCTCGATACTGATATAAATACATTTTTTGATCTGTGGTTTATTCACAGTAAATGATACTGATTTTAAAAATTCAAATTTGCTTTAATTAGTGATGGAGCTGTCCCAGAATTTGGAATCGTGAAACACTAAACAAGGTCAGTCATGAAAGAAATAAGTTTATTTACGTTTCGACCAATAACATGATAAAGAAATGTTAGGGAACAAGATTAAAGATAATTAATTCTACTGAGCAGATACGAGATTCCACTAACTTATGCAAAAGTACCTTGATTATTTATTTGAGAGTAGGACAGCTAGGTTCCCTTTACTGCTGCCCGCATGCAAACGTATGCAGAATACGTTTTAATTTATGCATTCCAAGGAAAACGTTTAGATCTCACCGTTCATAAATGGCAGGAATGAACACGTAACTAATTGTTCAGATCCTGCTTTCTAAGCATTTAAATTTCGGAATTGGATGTATACATGAGCCTTCACTACCTTATTCTTTTGAAAAATGTGAAAACATTGAGGTTTCCTTCTGCTCAGCATTTTGAGGCTAATTGAAAATCATCGTTTGGGGGAAAGAAACCTTTACGCATTAATTATCACAGTTGAAATGTATGTGTCGAAATTTTTAAGAGCTAAATCCGATAATGCAGAAATTGTTCTCATTTTATCTAGATATATTTAACCCTTTAAGGACCAAGGGACATTTTAGTCCAATGAATTTAAACTATTCTGGTTAGTTAGTTAGAATGATAGGCTGCCCAAAGGCACATATTTGTCCCAATTTTATAACTATATAATTAGACTATATATTTTCATAAGAATTGAGATCGTATCATAATTTGACCCAAATAACAGAATTTAGAAGAAGAAAACTGTATTTCAATTGCAGTTTTCTTACGGTTCTTAAAGGGTTAAGACGATGCAGTGCACTTAAATCTTGCAGATGGTTAGAGAATGATCTGAGTGTATCATAAGTGTATCATTTCGTACGTAATGGAGCAGCGGTCTTTACCTTGTATAACATTATCATTACTATTTGGCAAAATACAATTCTTGACTCATTGAAGTTTTAATTGAAACGTAAAAATAGAAGAGTTCTATGATTACTTTCAGTGAGAAAGAATGCCATTGTCATTATATCTCTTGTATTATTCAAATGTAACTTTACGATCTTCAAAATTTATTCTTTTAATATTTGTTTAATTGAAGTTTTTACATTTTCAAAATAAAATACCAAAACAACCTTGTTTTCAATGAAGGGGAGATACTTTTATAAGGTTTGAGTGTAATAGTATGAATATTCAAGCTTATTACCTGGTGTTTGTAGCATAAATAATTTACATAGTTCCATGTATTCGCGTTCATTATCTAGGACCTATAATAGCTTATTAGTCTTTTGTTTTATACTTAATCAAAGAAATATTACGGTTCATTCACATAAAATAAACTATTTAAGAGCAGAGTATTCTTTTAATCAAATTTAGTTTATCTAAAAATAATAATGTTTTGATTCAAAACAAAGCAATTAATTTGAAATGTAGATTTTCATTACTTGCAGATATGGATACCTTTAAAGATTTTTCTTTGTGACATATTTCGTGTTTTAAACATCTATTTTCTTATACGAACGAGTACGATGTAATGTTTTCATATATTTCGACTCGAACAAAAATGAAGGCATGATTTAAATTCCGAAAATTGTGATAATTTGAATATGCGGAGCGTCTGACAACGAGAACAGATTTAATTGGAATTCAGTTTGTCTCACTTTCGAGCGATTGATTTTCAGTTCAATAGATGCCGTTCGAACTCTTTGGTAGCCATTTTTAATTCATAATGAATTTGAAAATGAGACGACAATGTTTTGTCGTTCGGTTAAATAGCTGTATTATCTTATAGGAAAAAGCAATGACTTATATTCCCCTTTTGACAGGCCTTCCTATCATAAAAAAAGTATTCGAAGTAGAATATTTTTGGTTTTTACTCCTCATATAATAATAATAATAATATATTTGGGCGAGATTGAGCCTTGAAAGTCTCTTCTTCTATCCAACCTAGTGCATCCAATGAAAATTAATTTGGAAGTTTAAGTTTTAAATCTATTTTTAATTAAGAGGCAAACAAATTAGTTACCCAAAAGCGTTCGATGGAATTGGCCTCGTCCTGTTGGATATTAAAAAAATCTTACACGCAGAATACTATGAATTATTTTACCAAACAATTTCGAGAATAGACTAACATTTTTGGTAATAAATTTTTGCCATTTTACCCTAAGCAGTGGATTTTCATCTTGTAATTACTTGTCATCCGTTCGATTAGATACAAAGATTTTATTTTATCCTTAATGAATTTTGGAAACTCATATTTTTGATGGATGCATCAAAAATATTATGCAGTTGTCGTAATTTCGAATTCTCGTTATTCATATTAAATATTATCCTATTGAATAGGTTCGATCCTTGGCCTAGATGATGCATATAGGATGCATCGAAGTGGAATGAAGCCAGGCGTAAAGGTTGTTTCCAATAGATTAATTTTATAGTTCAATCAATTTTTCAGGTTAATTGAATCCTGGGAGATGCAATTTCAAAGTTTTAAAAAGTTACAAATACGTAATATTGTCATATTACGTATCATTTTGCTGTCAGTCATTGATATGGATTTAAAAATCGAAACCATTCGTTTTCCTAGAAAAGCAAAGCCCTAATAATTTAAGTCATTTATTTATTTATTTACAATTTTCGCCGCAGTTAGACAGCTGTCTGGTGGCAGCTAATCTAAATGTATAAAAAATACAATTAGTAATTAATGCACATTCCATGAATAATACAATCAATTAATAATGCCAATAAAAGAAAATAATCACATTACTGTAGATAATCATACCAATATCTTGTATTTTTTTTGTATATATATAAATATAAAGAACCATAAAACATATCGTTGCAGGTCATCCGAGATTTTTCAGGGTTGGTTTCAGGTTATCTCTCTTAAGACGTAAAATAATTTAATCAATCTGAAAGTGACTCAAAATCGATAGTTGAATGGATTCTTAGAAAGGAAGATGCATCTTAAGGATGTTTAAACTCAGTATATTCATCGATACCTAAGAATCTGGTATTGTTTTCACTGATTTAGGGCTCCAGAAAAGGATAATTTATAGAACAGCTTCGAGGTTATCGAAAATATTGTCTTGATTTCAATAGTTGTAGCACTCTTCTAAGGCGACATTTAAATTCCATTAGGTCTCTTCAGCCTTGTAATTTATTTCAGAAAAAATCTATCTGTAAATAGAATTCTACCTTAAATATATCATTATTAATTTTTTGTCAGCGATTTACATTTCGTTTTTTGTATTTTGATTTACCCAGTTGCTCACTCTTCGAATGTTGTGAGAATGATTTTCTAAAAATATACATTGTAAGAAGCCATCTTGCTTGCCCCTGATTGCAACATGAACTGCGTTTTTAACCAGTTTAAGTTATCAAAATTTTATCGACGTAGCAGTTTTTTAATGGAATGAACATTTCATACATTAATTATATTTTACACAATAAAACACAAAAATTTCATCAAACAAAAATTAATAACATATCATAAATAACACACGAACGAACGAATATATGAAGCTTCGCTAAAGCCCATTCGACATGATTTATGCTATATTTATTTAGGTAATTATTTAATATAAATTCGTTATTCATATGATTGGACGGCTCTACATCCCCTTCAATCTGAGGGAAAGAAACTTATTTACTGTGAATAACTTTTAAAGGTTCCATGGATGCTCCCCTTTGATATCTGCCAAGAAAATGAATGTATCACATTTTCCCATGGAGATGGAGGAATAAATGAACCCATTTGAGAGAATTCAGTGGAACTGAAAGCAGCAAAATGATATGACTACTTTTAACAGGAGAAAGGTTTATATCAGAAAAAGAAATTCGTGGAAGTTCTTAAGCATTAGGAGGAGAAAGTTCTTCCAAACTCATTATTTCTTGTTAATTTTTAATGCTAAGCAAGGGAAAAGGTTTTCTTTTTTGAAGAATCAAAATAAAATTAAGTAGGAACTCAACTTATTGTTGTACAAGAAGCGTATCTGCAGACTCTACATTTTATTATGTACGCATTGTAAAGTCTCACAGTATTTTTTTGGGTTGTTGCTTATTTTTCCGCTCACTTTGCATGCAGAGCCCGATGATGGATCTGCAAGTCAAAGCTACTTAGTTGCACCAATAATAATGTTTGAGTAACTTTACAAAGTTATCATGTTTCCGTTCAAAATGTAGTGTAATAGAAATAGTAATAGTAGTTTATTGTAATAAAAATCACAATTATATTCAGATAATACTCTGAAAGTGAACAGATATCTCGTCATACACAAAGTGATTATAAAATTATGCGTATCGATTCATAATGTGCATTGTTTTGGAAGTATGTAATCACTAGTTACAACCTATAGACGTAGGTTAATCTTTGGCAGAATTAGCACCGGAGTACAATTTTATCCGAATGTTTTTAACCTATTAGTTTAAACTTAACCGATTCAAACAATCCCCTGATTTTAATTCGAGCCTTCGATTAGTTTTTGGCTGAATTAGCGCTTTTTTGGTTATTATTAATTTTATTATTAGAGGTAATATTATTATATTCAATTGTTCTTTACGTATCAGTTTGAACTCAACGGATCCAGACAAACTCTCCCGATGTGAATACGACGATTGTGAACGTCAAGTAATCATTAAAAACTCACGCAAGTTTCTACGCGACTAGAATCCCAATTTCCCACTCGGAAGAACGCATTTCACGGAAGAGAGAGGAGCGACGAAAAAGAATTTGAATCGAATGAGATTATCAGCTCCGTCACTGAAAAAGTTCCCTTATAAAGCTTCGGCGACAGATCGATGTCTCTCAGACCGGAAAGGGGGCGCGTCTTCGGGAGTTAATTAGTCGAGTTCTTTTTCCGGTTATCAACGCAGAGATGATGAGAAGACGGGAACGAGGGTGTTGAATATTGGATTGGAAAGGGAGAAAAAAACAATCGGTTTAGATCGGTCGGAACTCGGGATGAGGATGTTGATTATAGGAAAAGGTGGTGATTAGGATTAGGAGGGAGATGAGTAGAGTCCAAGAGAGGGGATTAAAGGTTATCATCCTAGTAAAGGGGATTAGCGATCCGGAAGTAAAAATCTTGTTTCCTCGAAAGAATTGGTTATTCAAAGTTCATGGTAAATGATAATATTAATAAATCTTCTTTGTCCCGAGGAGATTTAGGCTGAATAATATAATAATATGTCTTTATTCGAACGAAATTGAGACTAAAAGTCTCATTTTCTATCTATTGTATCATCATAGAATATACTATGATTAATGTAAAGAGATAATATGAGAAAGAATGAGTAGAGCTGTTGATATAAAAGACCTTAGATATTCTTAGAAAAAGAATTATCGACTGTAGGAAAACACCCACGAAGAAGGATGATTCCAGAGTTATTCCCCCATACGTCCAGCCTTTATTTTTAGAATTAAAAAAAGAAGAATCGGTTTTTGAAAATAACCTGGAATAAATTACGTGGTGTGTTAAAAAAATATAAGTTTAGAGTTAGTTGCAAATACGGCAAAAGACTCGAAAGATGACTTATATTTAAGTTATAAATTAAAAAATAAAGCAATAAAGAGAAGAAGAACTGGAAAAAAGAACAATTGAATTGTCAAGTAAGCCTGTTTGGTCAATTAAAGGAATATTCATATTGAGATAAAAATAAAAATAATTTATGTGGCTGAATCAGTTTAAAAAATAAAACCACTATTTTATGATACTAAGATAAAAATCGTTAATATTAAAGAATATTACAAAGAAATAGGTAAATAGATGAATTTAAGAATTCAAATGAGAACTGATGTTGATGTATGTAGAGCGTTAGCAACGACCGAGTTCTTTTGTCGCCAACTTTGATTATTCAATCCTGAACCAGATCGCCTCTAAGTATTCAGACGCCTCGATGCAAAATAGCTTGAAGGTTCCCCCTTCCTGTTTCACCCTTCAAATAGCAAAGTAGATCATATGCGGCTCCTCTAGAGCCGAGCTCCTCTATGCTCACATCGCTTGCTTGTCTAAAGCCGGTCGTGCCCCTGAATATGCATGCAGATACTGACTGGACTCTAGCCTTTTTAAAGGATCACTTGCAATATAAGAATGTAACGAGAGCACGACTGGTTATAAAGAGAGGGTGGATGGAGGAAAATCTGTTAGAATATGATGAGGAACTGAAGAAGAAGTAGAAGCTGAAACCATGAAAAGAAATGTATTAAGGAACGTGTCTGAAATAAAGGGAGAGTGTAATAAAGTAAATTATGAATTAGTTTAACGAAGAAGAAAGAAAATTGCGATAGCAGATACAGCATTATAGGGACCAGAATGATTGTTACATATACATTAATGAATGTTTATCCGTATGAATTTATGTTAGCAAGAATTTACGTAAGTATGTACCATTTTTAATGATCGCTACATAGCCCAAAAAGATTACAATAAGCATTTGTCAAGCGTGACCTAAGCTAATACGTACCTGACTTCGTCAAATACGCGACGGATTTCATCCTTTGTTGATATAACATTACATTTATATTAATACTGATTTTTATGAATGCAGTTACATGTTTTGCCAACATATCGCACAGGGGTGTCTCAGTAATTTGACGATATTTTAAGAAAATATATTCTGGCAAAAATATTTTAGTATCAGTGCTCGAAAATAACTGATACTTGAAATAGCCATGATTATATCCTTAAATTTTCTTCCTTAAAAATCTTAATTATCCACATTTTTAAATCGCCGATCTTTGGACATCCTAACAGCAGGAGTGACAGTTTTTCCAAAAGTTTCCTTTAATAAGGAAACAGCTTATTTATCATCCAGTTGTGTCAAGTGAATAACTATGCGTAGTATGCTCCCAAGTGGCTCAAACTAGTCCAAAATCCGTCGTTGCACGAAAAATACGGCACGGTACAAAACTTTCCTGTAAAACCGGCGCTGTTTCGTTTCAGTTAACCCATTAGAGATCACCAGAGATAAGTTATGACGTTCGAAAACAGAAATTAGGTAGCACGAGACGGAGGGACGTAGTTCAAAATGTTTTTGACTAAGAAAAGAACCGGCGACGCATCTCGGAGATTTATGATTTACGGACCTCCTTGTCACCTTCCACATGTTCGTAAAAAAAGCTACGCGGCAGAAAAGGGATACATTCAATGCACTAAATGAGAAAGGGGAGGAAAAAAACAAAACCCTTCGAACCCTTGCTGTTTTAGTAACTTGTTTTGCTTTCTCGAATTTCTAGCACCTCCGCACCCCCGCACGGTGCTTCCCGTTAGCTCCAAATTTAAAAAGAGAGGAAACGCATCGCAGACTAGTGACAGGCTACGGAGTGATTAAAGCATCCGTGCTGGGCGTGAAAAAACAGGGCGCAAGAGGAAAAGCATTTGGCGTAGGATATTTATAAGTTACGGTAATATTGTTTTGATGGGTGATTAACGGCTCCTAAAGAAAGATATGTTGCAAGTGCTCAACTATTTTTGTTTCTCTTTACGTGCATGCGTCATGAAGTTGTTTCGTCTCTGTTTTTATTTTTCCTAGAAATTTAGTACCTAATTTTAATATTTCAGCCGAGTGACACATGAATTGAGATTTTACCGCAATCTCTGAGTTCTTACTAAGGGAACCAAATGTTGATTCTTCACAAACAATTTGAGTATACGCTGTTAACGAACTGGTGGGACAAGTTTCCATTTAAAGGATACTAAGGTAGTGCTAAGATTAAATTGTTACTTACTTCAAGCACTATCGTTAAGTTTATGATGCAGATTCTCCTTACTTAATATTGGGGTAGATTCATCCTAGGAATTTCTTGCTTACCTGAAATAAACAAAGGAAGAATTAAGGCTTACGAGAGAAGACAAATACATGTATTACAATCTAATACTTAAATATATAATAGATACAATGTCATTAAACCCTTTAATTAATAGAAATATTCTCAATAAAATAAATAATAGTTAGGAAAAAAATTTGAATAAATTCGTTACAATTTCTAGATTATTCTGAGGTTTGCAATAAAATTTATTTAACGAAAGAGATTTAAATTGGGTTAGTTAACTTTTAGTCTCAATCTCGCCCAATTAAGTACGATTATTATCATTAAATTTGATTACGTTGGGAGGTAATAGTTTAACAGGTCAAGTGGACTTTAAAATACATGATATTATGTTGAAATATCTGTCGCAAGCTTGATTTATACTGCATAGATAGCGTGTAAATTAAACTAGTTTTTTCCCTTTTCCGAAACTAAATTTCCTTGGTGTTTGAGATGTAAGTGTATGTCTTATCGAATGTTGCCAAGCATTCACCATACATCGGTCAAACAGATTGGTGCATTTAGAAAATTATCGCGTCGGAAAAAGTGGCCGTAGATTAGCGAAATAGTAAAATTACCATTTTAGAGAGATAAAACTTGAAAATTTCGACACTAGAACAGAATTAACATAAGCTTTCACCTCCCATCTGGTGGGAAAGCTCTCGATTTCACAATTATTCCAATTTGAATTTAAAATAAGGAACGATTAAAATCTAGGCGACTCTGAAAACTACTTTATCCAACCGGCATGAAAACCTTCCGCCCTGATTTCATTCTTTCCTTTTGTTTCTCATAATAGAAGACTCTTTTTTATATTGAAGAACTTTTCTCTTATATTGAAGGAGCCCTCGGACCTCTGACGTCATTGTCCAATTACAAAGTCCGCCTCATCGATGGCCTCTTACCTCCCTAACCGATTCCGTTTAAAATTATGATAAGGGGAGTTAGGAGAGCTTGTTTTAGGCGGCATTGTTCCGCCCCGGAATTTAAATTAACTCCCTCGAATCCCTTTGTCTCTCTAGGCAGCGACTTCCGTTTAACTTTTCCTATCTCAAAGGCTGGCAGAATGCTCGCCCTTGCGAAAAGTCGTTGGTGTCGAAGGGACACGCCTACCCGCCACTCCCGCTTTCTACTTTTATTCTCTACTTTCACCTCTACCGACGAATCTCTCTTCAATCTCTTCCACTTCCTTCGTTCGCAGTTGACCCGTTGAAATTGTCATCTCTTTCCGTTGAGGAGTTGGGGAAATGATACGCTGCCGGAGGAGTGATTATTGGGAAAGGAGCAGAGGAGACATATTAAAATCAAATATAAAAGGGAATGTAAAAGACTTAACAGCCATGAGGACTGCAAGTGCTGCACTAGAGATAGAGCGGATGTGAATTAATCGTAAAACTTTTATTTTTCAACCTATTAAAAATTGTGGACTTAAAAATAATCTGTGAGGACAATACAGTCTGGACTGTAGTTCAGCGGTTGACTATTTCTAGTCTAAATTGATGGTAAGTATGGAAAGAAGGAATACGTTGATGATGATAATGATGATGTTAAAGATGGTGTAAGATAGGAGTATGAGTTGTACTAATAATCAAGGTGATCTGACGGTGAAATAACTCCGCTATTACAATTAACCGTTCAAGGATGCTCAAGGATATGGCGTCCTTCGTGATTCAAAATAGTTTTCAATTAATCTAGGGGATAAAGACATTATCATGCTCGCTCCAAAAGGATTAGCTTAAATACATATGTGTGAGAGTACCTAATTTGTTTAAATCATCGTGAAGAAAATGTCCAAATTCAAACGTCATCGAGTACTTTATATAAGATAAAATTATGCTGGAGTGCAAGGGCAGATCCAGAAATCTATCAAAGGAAGGAGGTGATATTCAACAATACCCACATAAGCTCATCTATAATTAACTTTCAAAATGCCATATTGCCGTGATAAACACAGTAGATGTATACCGAATCTAGAAAAACTTAACTTCACAGTCATATTCTAATACAAGCCTATTATCACATCCTAGGAAATTAACGCCCTCCCGCCATTCACAATCTATTGTTATTATCATATTTATGTTTACGCAGAAAGAAAATTGCAGAAAAAGTATTTTCCTAGCATTAAAGTTTTGTTTAGAATGTTGTATTTCTATTATGATTGATATCTGAAATATAAATCCTTCGTAGTCGGTTGAACATCTTTCTCAAATCTAATACTTCTTTAATGAAGTTATCTCAAGCGGGCAAGGTAAAACATTGGTATTTGGCAAGTACTATTATTCAAAACTTAGGGTATACAAAGTTTCTTCATGATTTATTTAGCCAAGGGGTACGACACTTCTCAGTAACGACGCCATCTCGTATTTTAACATGTTTGGATATCGGTAAAACCTACTTGTTTCCGTATGAGAAGTCGCTGTATAAGTCGATGTGAAAGATATGCAAAGCAAAGCGATTTCGTATCGGAAATGCCGCCAAGGTTAACCAAAATGAATCCGAAAGAGAATAGTATTATGGAAACGGAAGTTGATGATGGAGAAGCCGCAGTCAATACAAAGAGTGGGTGGAGAGGAAGAAACAGTAAGGGGCAATCACTTTCCTTCGGGAAATGTTTCCGAGAGTTAAAAACGGCAGAGGGCGGTGACATCAACGCTCGAGTGAACAAAGCCATTTCGATGCTCAAATGTTTTCCTCCCAAGAACGCGCATTAAAGCGATTGGGGCGCATGAGACGGAAAAAGATTTCCCCACGCAAATGGAAATATCCCTTTCTCCTCTTCTAGATTATTGTTCTCCGCGACGAAAGCTCCTTGGACTTTGCTCTCAGAGGAGCCGGAAATGACTGAAAATTATGCGGCTCTCTCTATTTCGTGTCGCATTTGGTCGCATGATTCTTAGGATTCTTAGCACTGCTATCGGAAATACTATATATACGAAGTTTGAGTTTATTAAATGTAGTATCGCTGTTTTGGGAAAGCAAAAGATGTAACCATGATCTTATATCTTCTTATCTTTCCTGTTAATTGTCGTATTCTATTTCTTGCCACCACGATCATTCATCTAGCTGATGAATGGAAGGTTTTTTTTTTGTCATTCGGCCCAGGATGGAGTAAAATGTATCTTTTATTTACATTTGTCATAGTTTATATCATGGCCGTGGCATGGAAGCTATTGAAACATGAGTAATGCTGAATTATGTCACTAATAGAGGTCTCTTCTGATGGAATGCTGAAAAGCGTTACTCGTACAGTCATTGTGATTCACTTACTTAGACATATTTCGCTTATAGCATTCTTGCTTAGTGAGGAAAGCAGGGGCAAATTGCCTCACTCCTCATCCTGCCTAGTAAGCCTTATAGCACTTGGTAGCTAATGTGTGAGGGGGTGAGGTACCAACCGGACTGAATATTTTGCAGGCAGTTGTATTCTAGTATATTACTAAATGTCTCACCAATAGGATAAATGTAAAACGGGACTATCCCATAATTCGTGCAGCAACAAGGTATGCAAATATCTCCTTCAACATTGAGGTGTATCATATACAGCCATCTAAACTTTTTGCGATAAATTTACAGTAGTAAAACAAATTTCAAGTAATCGCTTAGTCTTCTGCATTGGCATCATAGGTTTCCATCGCTAAGTGTGTGATAAAAGTCCCATTTTGGAATTATTTACTGAATGTATGTACAATAATACCTTAATATCACAACCCTTTGATTCATTTTTTACGGAATCATTTTTTGAGTAGGTAACGCACGACATTATTACGACTAAGTTAGACTTAGTAAGGTAAAAAATATCACGAAAGAATTCAAAATAAATCAAATTAAAAACAAACCCCGTTGCTGACATAGGTTACTTCTAAAGAATGATAAATATTCATCAGATTCTCCAACTATCCAATACTCTTTAGGTAAGGAGTATGAAACATTATTGAATTGAACAAGACCAACACGCATTTCAAACGCATAACACCGTTGAGCATGAAACGATAATTTTAACAGAATGAACAGCTTGATTGTATATAATTCGGTTGTAATAATATAATTTGAACAGCTTTTGATTGTATATAATTCAGTAGTAAATTAACAATTTTATGCTCGTAAAAAACAAGATCAATGCTAGTCAGTAAAAATAGAAATCTTTTCATTAGAAACCTTATTTAACATAGGTATTTGGAAGATAAATATTTATTTAATTTAAAAGATATGGGAAGAACTTTTGTCGGCTGCTTAAAATCTTATAATTATTAATATATTAATAATCTTAATTCAAGAAAGGCATCTTTCATTTAACTCGAATCTACAACTTTCACTTTTCTCTAATGAATCCATTACTAACTGAATACCCTTACATTTGTACACACGTAAGGAAATCTCCTTAGCCGCAATGCATGTAGAAGCCTTTGAAGGATGCCATAGTAACGAGTCTTAAAAAAGACAAACATAGACCAGTTTTTGCTTTCCAACAAGAGCTTAATTGGTTTCAGTCATCAAAGCGACTCTCGTTCCACGTAAATAACGTCTGCACTCCGCAACACGACTTTCCGCAGCTCCGGATGTCTCTCTCGATTCTTGTTTTTGATCTTTCTCGGCATAAAGAATTAAGGGATACTCCCAGCCTCCAGCGAAAGATGGAATAATAGCAGCAGCTAAAAGACTTCCTAGTTTTATTCGCGGCAGAAGTTCCCGAAGGCTAGAAGTCTTTCTCGCCGATTCAACCGCGTGGAGGCGGGGGAATTTTTCAAGCTTTACAAGGCAGGAACATATTTCCATGAAATGTACTTGAAAACTCTAATGGCAAACTTATTCTTCGATTAAGCCTCTGGCTTTGAAAGTTTTCAATGAATTTCCAGTCTGAATGAAGAAAAAGTCGAGCTGCAAGTTTATTGTTTCCAGACGGTTAGATTTAAGGGATTCGGGCGCTGAAGGAACTCGATTAAAGGAGAAAATGCATTAGTAAATTCCACTTCGGGTTTATTTACTAGCCTATATTTTTGGAAATGGAAATAGTGTGTAGTAGAATCTAAGCATTTGTTGATATACGTTCTTTATTGCGTCTTGGTATTATAATAGTTAAAAAAATTGTATTGATATTTTAAGGGCAAATATTTTCCTTTTAAATATTAGGCATATTATTAGCATCCTTCTTACTCTACTTTTTCAGCGCTGTTTCTCTTCTACATGCCTAACCTTTAAAGTAATTACAAGAAAATATAAAAAATTGAAGTAAAAAATTATCTACGATTACTTACATCTAGAAAAAAATTATAGAAAAAACGAGGGACAGTTATGAAGTGAAAAAATTGGTAAAACTAATAGATAACAACTTTTAACTAAATTAAAGCAAATATACAGTTTCTAACTATATATAGATACAATTAAATAAAGAAAGAGTTGGGTTGTGGAAAAAACTTTTCAAATAAAGGATTACGATGCGGAAAAACACCTACGCAAGAGGGGGGCGAAAAAGACCCGCAAAACACAGAGGTGAAGAAAAAACACTATTATTCGTTGAAAGCTGCTGCAGATAGCTTCAACACATTAGGATCATCCGGTGTAATGGTGTATCGGCACTTGCCCTTGTCAAATAATAAGCGGTAATATCGATATCTATTATGTTCCACATTATGTATAATGTGAAATAAAATTATCGGTAACAAAATTGTGAATTCAAACGTCATAGTCAAAGTAAGTGCCTAATATTCCGGCGAGCTTATAAGGCTTTAAATTAGTTAAGTTCAAATTATGTGATTTTTTTCACGTCTAATGGTAGGTTTGGTTGACTTTGTTTGTTGATAGGAAAGCCATTAAAGAGATAATCGATGTGGGGAGGAAATTCATAGAATAAAGAGAGAAACCTATTAATTCCCACAATATATTACTTTATTAATTTAATTTAATTATTATTTTTATAAACAATAATTAATTTTAGTGTAGAAAATAACTAAGATGCTGTCTTTATGCCATTAGAGATGCTAGAAAGTGTGGCAGAGAATTGAGTTATTGTTAAAGTCTAAAGATAAAACATCAGCGACAATATGGAAGGGTAGGATATGGTGTGGGGATAACTTACCAAAGAAAGTAATTGAAGGAAGGGGGCAAGTGATTTGACAGAGACGGGTGCTCCGCTTGTAACTATGGGATGAGAAACCAATGCTGAGTGATGGAAATCATGGTTATTATGGTTAACCATAATGCAACCTCTCTTATGCATCGGTACTGTTTCAATTTTCCTTGAATAATTGCCACCGAAATAGAACCCCTGAAAATGTTCCCCTGAATACGTTTGACGGGGTTAAGGAGAGGGTTACCCTCGGAATGTTGGATATAATTTAAGTTAAACAGGTCCCCCCTCAAGTCCATCCCAAGGAAGTGATTTACTGAACCTTGTGGAGCACCCTCGTTCACTAAAATACCCGCTTTTTCCCTTCTGCCTCCCTCTTCTCACTCCGTGGCTTTCCGCTTAGGGAAAGTGATGGATTTGAGAGAGTAAAAACCGAAAGCAGCCTTCTTCTTCATTTACGGTTTTATTTCCCATTTCACTTTTACAATTTCTTAGCATACCCATAAATATTTCTTTACTCACCCCTGTAGCTGACGTCAGGCCTGGTATGTGTTTGGCGTAATGGAACATTAAAACTATTTCCACTCCGAAATGAAGAGAGTCCGTAAAACTTTATGGTTTCTCGTAATATTTTACGAATGGAAAAGTTGATGGAGATTATCGGCCCCTTTTCCAAGTAAGAATGCCTTAGCGTATCTGCATGTGACAGAAAGAGGCAAACATCCCTCACTTTCTTCTTATTATTTCGATTTGAAGAATTTTTTTGTTACATTACTGTAGATGTTCTCTGAATACAGCAAATCGATGGAAAAAATAAGGATTTGAATTCTTATGATCAAATTTGAATTAAATTTGTTTTATGATCTTCGTTTAACAGTTTTTCTTAATGAATTTCTTTTCAGACGAAGACGCTATGAATCATGAATAAGCTTGTAGTACAGTTAGAATTTTTACCTCTCTATATCATCAGGTTACGATATTTTTGAGAAATTATCGATTAAATGTCAATTAATTACACACTGTATACATGAAATGTCCTTTCTAACGTGTCAATTACTGCTTAGATTTTATTTGGGTGAATTTTAGTCTTACAAGGCCACTCTTACTATCATTCTTTGATAATCCCAACACAAACGACATAACCAGAATTCGAATCTGGGAACTCAGCGTTGCTAGATTGGTATACTAACTCCTACGACACCTAGGTAAAGTTAGGATGGGCCGCCGAGTAGATTAGTAATTATATTTGCAATAATAGAAATAGTAGAGTTAGGCTAAAATTAGACCTTAGCTGATGGTTTTGAAGGAATGCATTTCATCACCATCATAACGCAAGTACAAATATATAATAGTTTGTGTAAAATACTTGAAGTGAGAAATGCATGATGATGAGATATCACAGCTTCATCCTCTACCGGGAGTAAAATTATTAATCTGTCACTCCTTCCCCACACTTGTCACGGACTTTCTTCCTCTATTTGTCCTCCTCGATTCCTGACTCATTTTTCATCATCCTTTCACCTTTTTCCTCCGTTTTACCTCTTTGCTTTTCCCCTCTTTGTATCTCTATCTGTCACCACTATCTCGTTAGATGTCTCTTTCCGTTCAATGTGACATCTCGGGATTCGATGAAAAGTCTATTCGAGATTGAGGAGTGGATCTCAAAGAGATATACATGACGACATTTTCTCAATTATTTTTATTTCGCTTTAGATGGAAATGAGTATAAGGTCGAGAAACTAGAAGTCGCGGTGACCACCAAGAACATCTCGCGTTAACCAAATATCATGGAAACAGCCTCTTGGATTTACAGATGTTGGAAATCACCGGCATTTCGTAAAACAACTTGTCTTTTCCTTTGGGTTTCCTCCAAATTCCTACACTTTCAAATTTTCAAAATAATTGTTAATTCCAAAGCATGTTCCGACGTGTTCAAACTTTGCTCTACAGAAAACATAAAAAAATGTGAAAGTCAAATCAAAATCACAGGCTTCATAATTTGTATCCCGCGAGCTGACTCTCGGAGTGTGGCAGGAGGTGCAAGCATCATAAATTTATTTCTTTATTCGGTTACTGTCGAGTTTTGTTCTCAGGGAAAACGAATTCTCAAAACGTCTGGTTCTAACATCTATTTTCTTGGTTTCTCTCTCAGTATCTGACCGTTCCATGCGACAAAATATTCTAAGCATTGATAAGTCGATTTCCCGTAATGTGACTTCGCTCCTAAACTGAAGATCAACCTCATACATCCGATTTATACTTATCTGATTTAACTAATGTCATATCATATCACTGTTCATCACTGTTTTTGTACATATTTGATCGAGTTATTGCCGTAGTAATATGATAAAGAAATACGGCTTGTACACTTTGCGATGTATTCTTACGATCTTAGAACCCTTTAATTTTTGTTATGATTCCGTATCTTATTGAATTTATATAATTATAAACATTAATTTTTAGTGGCACGAAGTAATCTTCTATATAATTTTATAATTGATTACGGATGTAGATAGCAACATAAAATAGCACAATTTCAAAGTGATATTAAGAAGACCGATAGTAAGAATATGATACACAGATTATTTATATAAATATTTAATAAGAAGTATTGCTGTATATAGCCAAAAGCAATGAAGCAAATCCAGCGTAAAAGATGCACAAAGGCGAACGAGGATTTACTTTTTTCTTTGGTTATCTCCGAAGCAAAATTTTGAAATTTTCCTTCCATGTATTGTCTCAAACCTTATGACCTAAATATCGTGGCATTATCTCTATGGAAACGCTTTCGGAAAATCACCCTGCCCGCAGAGGAATAGGCTATTTATAGGGACCATTGTGCAGCCGATCCCTAGACCAAGTTCGGTTCAAATCGGTTAAGTTCTAGTCCGTTACCAAATCTCTGCGTACATGCAAATGAATTGGAGATAATGGAATGAACGTGTAAGGAATAGAATTAAAGACGGCTGCAGAGCTCCGTAGTTTAGCTGGAGGCATGAGGATCGTCCTCCTAAATCTAACACTTGCCGTCACTCATCGCATAGAATGCGCTTTAGCGCATCTATTATTTTGAGTATCGCGCATGAGAAGGGAGATCTGTACACTCAGATATCAAACTTTGAGGTTCTATTTAAAGTTACATAAGATAATTAACATTAATATATTGAATTTATACAGTCGCACTATTGAAAGTAAAATATTATGTTTTCGATGCAAAAAAGTTGTGGGTTTGAAAAATATTCTACTCGCGTCCAACATTTCGTTAAATAGCCTTTTTTAAGAAAAAAATGAGAAAAATAATTTGAAATCAGTATATCCCTTAAAAGTATCCCAGAATAGTGTGGTACATTGTCCGTTTCAAAAATAATCAAAGATTTTTCTGCTTGAAAGCGAAAATATAAATATCTTAGGTTCTTTTCTTATGATATACACGCAATTCAGCGTGTCAATTATCCAAAAATATTTAATATTCTCAGGTTATAGGAGTAAATTAAGTTGAACTGAGTCATGAATGAGTTTCCAATAAAATATCAGTAATTAAAAAATATGATATGGGAATTTAACATATACACTCTCTGTAGAGGTGAAAAAGTTACCTATAAATTTAGGCACTTTCAGTAATAGAAATCAAATAGGACCCAAATCACGATTCAACGTTTATGGAATTTCCATCGAGCGCTCCCTATTTTCGCCGTAAATTGGAAAATTTACCGCTAATCTTATATTATATCTCGTCATTTGAAATTAACTGTGAAACGATGATGGTATGCGTATTCGTAGCTGCTGAATTGCATTCGTAAGAAAATTTCAGTACGAATATTTTAACGATACCTCAAGAATATTTGTGACTCGGTTAATATCTGAACTTATATTTTACTGAAAGGAAACTATAAAAGTAGAAAACTGTTTTTTTAACTGTGTTATTTTTTGAGAGTAAAGTGGCTTTCTGTGCCAATGTTCGAAGGATCCATCAGAAGGTGCCACGTTGTTCAACCATTAAACGAATATAAAATTATTCTTTATCTTAATCTAGGAACGAATTCAGAAACTTAAATGGTAGGCAATTTAAGACGAATTCTTTATGAACTTATCTCAAAATGACTTTTAAAATGCCTTAATTCTGAAGCAATTCTAAATTATACTGCCGAACTTAGTGGAAATGACATATTAAAAGACTAAGACTAAAACTAACTACACGCAGTTTTTAAAATGCCTCTCATCGAGATAAACGTAGATGTAGTACTACAGTGATGGTACTTCACTTCGAAACCTTGTTAGTAGACTTTCATTCTAGCTTCTCGTCTTATCTTAGCCAAATTACAGATAATTAAAAGTCATCAAAGCGTAATTAAGAACGCCCTTCAGCCTCTCCTGAATCTGCCAATAATATAAACAGAGTTCAAGCAAAACGGTCAACATACAGATTAGAAAGGATTAGATCAGCACATGTGAGATGCATTTTGCATTTTAAACCCCCGGATAATCGAATTGCTTTTGGACTCACAATTTAATGTCAGCCTATTATTGGGATGTGCACGATAATTCGACATATTCTTTCCATCTAGTCTTTCAGTGCTTCATCTCCACTTCTTCGTCGCTTCTACTTCATCGTGGTACCTTTTACACCCTTATTTACTCCCTCCCCCTGCTCCTCCGCGCTCCATTTATCTCCCTCGATGTACTCCAACCAAGGGCTGCTGCGCTTAGGTTGCGGCAGATGTTCCTTGGTCTGTCGTGTCTGGGTGTGGCGAAGGAAGGCGTGAATGCGGGGTATTGATAGATGCCCGCTCCTTCCACTTTCCCGCGCAATGAGACACTTAAATGGATTTTTGGGCGCCAGATGTCGGTCGAATGGGGGCGAATCGAAGACGCTCTTTTAAGGGGGGATGCAACGCCGCATTTAACCGACATCGGAGCCTATGTTCGCGGTGTTGTCAGCCTGTGGAGGCGATCGAAGAACAAGGCGCCAGATGGGTTCAACTGCTATACCTCTAGGGAATGTTACATGCCGCTTGTTATTTTATTATTGGGAGATTATGCCTGACTACAAAGAGAGGATACGAAGGCCATCATTGGATCTGTGGCCGACCGAAGTGGTTGGACTATTTCCAGACAATCTGTTTACATGCTCAATTTGTCGGCCATTATGAACAGCTGGATTCCCTTTGAGATAAATCCGAACCCATGATTATGCAAGTTTATACGCTTACCAAAATAAACTAATAGGTTAGGACTAGCCGTCTCATTTTATTCATTCAGTGAACAGTTTTATTTATATTATTACATAAATAATTTATCAATAATGGATACATAAAATAATTAATTTTCCTTCTTTAATGTTTAATTTTCTCAGAGGAGATTAATTTATCGGTGTTTTCTACTCATAACTAGTAGATCGTACTCAAGAGTTTCGAATGCTAATTTTTGGAAAGACTGAGCTATTATTATGGAACCTAATAGGTTACGTTTTCTGAGAAATCACTTGAAATTTTCAAGCTATTATTTTACTCCCCTTTAATCAACTTTTCCATTGCAATTTTCGGATTCCGAAAATAAGTCAGCAGATAGTTATTCACGAAAGATTCATTTATGAAATTAAGAGAGTCATGCTATAAAACTTCTATCGACTTGGATATTAGATTAGAAGAACCTAAAGAATACTTCAGTAATTTCTTTCACGATTGCATACACGCGGATTTGTAAAATGAAACGCGCACTCCTGGGAGTGGCCTTTACCCATAATTGAACTCAAATCAAACATCATTATGCAAGGCCTGGAATTACGCCTAATTAAGGCATGTCCTATTCGAAGCAGTCATATCATTTTCCGACTTGTTTACCGAACACAGGAGCAGCAATTTGCATTTCCGTAATCTGAGAGAAACCTGAATTATTCCCGCAAAATTGAGTTGAGTGCGCGGGAGATCCTACAGCACTCACCGCGTATTAATCTACATCGATGGAGAAAATTGAAAACCTAGGTCACCGCCGGCGGTTCCGGCAATAAATATTCAGTACCACGTCCTTCATACGTTCATACCCTAAGCACAGACTTCGAATGAGTCGAGCTTTTTTAAAGCACTCCCATTATCAACGGACCCGCGATCATAAATTCATAAGCCTTGAGAGGTTTCCCCCACAATGGGTTGGTTTCCCCTAGTCCAATTGGCCATGTCCATCGACTGAAGCGGGGACCCCCAAATGGAGCTCCTCCTAAAGCATCACAGCTGGCCGTCGAATCAAAAGAGGATGGCTTTTTTATATGCATCGCGGGTTGCGCTACGAAAGCCTTTATGTACGCGGAGCTGGACGAGTGTGCCGTAAATGAAAAGGACGTCTGAGAGGGTCGGCGTAAGCGGTTGAATGCAGCTCTAATTAGAGGAGGAGAATTATATCGGGAACGGGCAGGTCTCACGCCTCAGCGCCCGTGAAATTGTTTACCGGGGAGGATTCGATGGGAGAGGGGGGCGGGGCTCGGTAACGCCCTCGAGTCCGGAGGTTCGATCGGGAGAAAAGCAGGAAATTCCTCCGAAAATGTGTCAAAAAAGAGAGGCTTTCGAGCGTCTTCCGTGGCGGTGAACGTCGATCGAGTTCCGCTCGGTGATTCGCGTTTTTCGGGGCGGATGGATCGAGGAAATTAGTTCTCCAAAGAGTAGGGAAGTAATTTTTCTTTGGATAGGAATAGAGAGGTGTGCTTGTCTTCCTCGGCTGAATAATTTCTCGGCTAACGAGCTATCATGCGTAGGAAAATTGGGCCAACAAAATTTTTCGGGCTTGGCTGACCCGTATCTTGATGGATGTTATAAGCGTGAATGCAGAAAATTCACCATCACCATTACTTGCTAATCTAAATAGAGTAAAACCCTATGCACGCGTAATGGATGTCTCAACAGGTTTTAATTTTTTTAAATTTTTGATGTGACTCTATTTATAATTATTTGCGCCATTAATGGTCTTATCCACCATTTATAGCTATTGTTAATATTGGAGAATTATAGTTTACTGGTAGCGCGTATCGGTATTTTAAGATTTGGGACCTCTGGAAAAATTGTATTTCTTACGAAATAGTCTTTAAATTCCTTATTGAAACATTGCCAATCTAGGTGGGGAAATGGTTAGTGCGTTAGATTTAAAACTCAGAGGTTTAAGTCCCGTGGTCGCTTCCCTCGTGCCTCCTCTAAATAAAAATAAATATAAGAAAAAACATATTGACTCAGTTTGATCCTTTGAACGCGATAATACCCCTAATTCAATAATAATTTCATAATTTTCAAATCAAATTCACCGTGGAACCATTATAAGACTTGGCAATTCAGTACCGTTTTCCTATGTTTTTCCTTACTTTATCTTAAAAATTGGTCAAAAAAGGTGGCAAACGTTTCTTTACATAAAATGGTTAAAGATTCACCTTTGAGCATCAAAATTATGACAAATCGAAAATAATGAGTCGTAATACAAGAATATACTTTTTCATATTTGCCCTCCTTAATTTATCTCAAAAATTAGCCGTAAAAGGTGACCACCATTTGGTTGCATAAAATAACAAAGAGTTAATAAACAAACATTTGAGAGCAAAAATTTTGGCGTGTCAGTATTCAGTATTTCATTACGATTTAGAATCGTAATGAAATACTGAACCTTCATTTTCCAAATTTTTCCTTCAAAAATGTTCTACATAGAAGGGAACAGTGAGGGACTAGTATTTGGAAGTGAATAATCGCATTTAGAATTGATGCACATGAAGTGTTGTTGTTTTTGTTAAGTAATAGTATTTCCACAATTAATCTTCTTATATATCGAAATGAAATGATGTTGGTGACGTTGTCTAAAACTCGAATACGGCTCGACCAATTTGAACATTTTTTTGTTTTTTCCCCTCGGTACGGAGGTGGTTTAGGAAAAAAGAAAATTAGGAAAAACCCAAAAGGAATAGCCAAAAAATCGAAAAAGCATTTCTATAAGAAATGCACGTAAAGTTAATTTTTCTCGCTGCAGGCTTTATTTCATTTGAAAATTGAAATTAGAAATTATAGACGTACAAAGCCAAATCAAGCACCAAAAGAGGGGAAATAGAATAATAATTTTTATTTTGGTCGTGAAATATAGTTTACGAATAGAAATTTTGAGAAGTTTGATAAAATGCGTGAATATTTTATCAAAATTTCGAGGTTGTAAACAACTCATCACCTTGACAATGAAGGAGCTTGTTGATTCCAAGTTCATGTTTTCATCCATCAAAATGCATTAAGAATATAAGTCAAGTTAAAATTAATCCTGATAATAAGTGATACACTTTGTGAAGAAGAAAAAATTGCATGAGATTTTAACATTTGCTGTTACGAACAATATCCTGTGAAGAATCACACGGAAAAGAGTACGAACATTGTAATTTTAATTTTTTACAATTTTGTTTAAACGTCAGTAGCAACCAAGTTTTATTTACAGCAACGTAATTGTTTACTGAATTTTTAGTTATAGTTTTAAAACGGTTTTACCCTCTCTCTACTCGAGGACATAGTGTGAGGGTTTCAATATTGTTAACTTCTGAAGGTAAGTTCGACATATATAACCAAAATATGAAAATTTAAAATATAGATACGCTAGACAGAATTCGGTAGTACGAAGTTCACCGCGCCATCTAGCGGTTGATTTTTTTAAAAGTATATTATTTATTTATTTATCTATGTATATACAAAGTCAATTACAAAGTCCATTAGGTACATTAGACAAAATTGAACAAAAAAAATTTGCACTTGAAGGCATTGGTTTCCGTTGTGGTCTTCCTGAGCCAATAATTGGCTCGTCAGGAGGTGCACAAATAAACAGACAACCAGGATATAGATATATTATAAAATACTAAAGAATTACAGAAATATAACTTACTTCTAAAAACTTTAAGAATAGTTACTCATTAAAAATCATGTTTTACACAGAGCAACACAATTATATCTATATACACATCTTATCAAAAATGGATTATAAAATGATAATTTTAAAATTATAATGTTTTATTGTTTAGTAGGAAATTTTTCATACTTTTCTAACGTCACTTAATGATGTTAAATACAACAGATGTGTTGGAAATTTATTAAAGATATTCGGTACAACACTCTTTATCCTATGAGCACCATAATTATTATAATTCTTAGGAACCTCATAATTTACCAATCTCCTTGTCTCCATATTGTGTCCCTTTAATTTTTTCTTTTATTCTGACCCGTGAAATAGTTTTCTGTTATTAAGACATAGTTTAAGAGTTTATCTACTGGCAGTATCTCTAGATTAGAGTAAATGTGTTTAATTTCAATCTTTACTTTACAGGAAGTATCATCTACATTTTCATGAATTGTATTACTGTCGTAAACTAATCTTGCAATTCTGTTTTGCAAAGCATCACTGAAATTAAGTATTTCTATATAGCTATGGCTACTCCAATATCAGAATGCTCTGCTGTTCTGCGAAGAACTGCTATAATTGCGGTCATTCATTTTGGTTTCTTTAACTTTTCATTTCCTTGACAGGATTTCGATATCTTAATAGACTTACACTGTAAGTGAGAATTCTGTGATGATAATCAGTTTGAAGATGGGAAAAAATGGTTCGAGTTTACGTTGGTGAAGTGCATTCAGGAAATAGCTCGATAGATATAAGAGTCCGTAAAGCGTTTGAAAGGGGCAGTTCGATCCCCGGTGAGAGGGCAGTCTATCTGCATCCGGTGAAAGGAGAAGGTTAAGTTCAGAAAGGGCAAAAACCAATACCAAAGAGGCAATTCCTCCGCTAGGAAGGAATGAAGGAAGAACAGCAACAGGGGCGGAGAACTTACAGCGAGCTGAGGTTCTAGGTTTGAATTGTAGTCATAGAATCGAGCTCTGTCCTTATATCATACTTTGAATTACGATTTTTAATGGATTTATTATAATTCATGAATAACATTAACAGGTTAAATATAACGATTTTTCTATTTTTGTAATGATTCTTCTTTAGTGGAAAGTTAATCTGGCTCGGAGAAGAAGATTTGAATAAATAAATGAAAATACTCTGAATAATTTACCGATACTACAGGAAAGATTTTAGACCTTTTGAGATGGGAATAGTAAATATGTAAGAAAAGATAATTTTTATAACCGATGAAAAGTAAGTTTTTTACGTCATAATGGTGAAGAGTGATAATGGAGGATCTTTAGGAAGGCCTCATGAAAAGAGTTGGAAGTCATTATTCAGTAATACTCAGCTGAAATGGTATGAAACTCTAAGCAATGAAGGAATTAAATGTATGAGAACGTTGAATGGTGAGGCCTAGAATAGAAAAAGTAAGTTGGTTGGGAAACAGAGTATAATAAATAGAAAGAAAATAAAAATAGGAAAGGGATTTGATGGAAGAAATAAAACGAAGGCAAAGCGAGTAGGAGTCCCAAATACTGGGGTTGATTAAAAAAGAAAACAGTTGAAGGAAGAATGCTAGGGAAGACTCTTGGAAAGAGGAAAATAGGATATTCCTTCCGGTAAGATGACGTGTATTAGTAGTGTTGATAAATGTGCTTCAACAGCTTAGGTCATACCGCGCTTGGGCTTTCTCCGGGAATCGAATCCGGGACCCCTTTTACCATAGCTGAACCCGCTCCCCACATGGCTATCCGAGAGCCCATTTTTTATTATGTATTAATTACTGTATTTTATTATTTTATTATTTCCTATTTATATATTTATTTTACAAAACCGTCGCAATTATTCGCAAAGACTGGTGGCGTCGTTGACTCATACAACAATTAATTATAATAATAATAAATAAATACAAATATCACTATGCTTACATACAAGTAACCCAACTAAATACAACATAAGCATGTATAAATAAAAAAAATAAATACAAAAATATGTTATTATATTTATAAATGAAAAATATAAAAATAAATTATATGATAGTTATATACCTATTAATATTATTATTCATAGTTATATTATTATATTATTATATTATTACTTTTTATTATTTAATTATTACTTCTTATTAAATATAAGAAGTGGTTGGATTAAATATTGATTAAGAAAAAAGGTCTTAAATAAAATGCAAAATGAAACTTAAACGTGTTTTTTTATGGAAAAAAACTTGTATTTATACATTTCTATCTATCGCCTCAGATAACTTTATTCTTGGACATCGAAAGAAATTAACAGATTTTATAATTGAATGTCATAGGAAATGGGGATTAGGGATGTGTATTGAGGTAGATTCGAAAGGAGATCGTAAAGTTAGGTATGTACGACTGTTTCAGTGAGGGCAGGCGATGACCTCTCCCACACCTAAACTGTCGAATCGGAGCGGCGGAGACCGAATCTAACTGACCGCAGAGCGTCCACATCAAAGGGCAGGGAGTGAGTGGGAGCGATGAGTGGAGAGAACATCTCGTGTGGGAAAATTCCCACAAGAGAGAGATGCTCCCTGCAGCGAAACAGAATCAAATTGGTTTTTTGAGGCAAGGAACGTTTGCTGTCGAAGGTGTCCGAGTTTGTACACATTCTGCTTTTTATCCCCTTATTTTTTTGCTTCCTTCTTACACGATTTCGTTGCTTCTCTGGCTAGGGAATTTCCTCTCTCTCACCAGGATTGGGGAAAAGGCGAGGAGAAAGGATATAATGGGAATAAATCGGTGTTGAAGAAGAGGGTTTCAGAGAGAAACGAATTGGAAGCGTGGGATTACTATTGTAATGTATTTCAATGGAACGTAATTAAATTCAAAGGTGCGATAATTCAGTAAAATAATTTCCCCTTTTTTAATGTTCTTTTTGCTACTTCTTAATTTAAATGAATCTAAATCATCTGCGAATCTAAATAAAAATATTATTAAATCTTTAGGATAATATTGAAAATTGAAAATATTTTCTTGAAAATATTTGACTGTAAAACCTTAGTTACGGTTATGTTTCCGATACGGGACCCTGAATTATTTCGCAACGTTTTTCTACATCAATTTATGATTCTTCGTTATTAACATTAGAAGTCGATATATTACTTCCAATATTAATTTTATATTCAAGCGGGCAGTTTATTTTGATAGATTCGTTTCACAATATCCCTGTTTAAAAGCAATTACATAGCGATCAACAATAAGTTTCTTTTCGTTAAAAAACACCATCATTCTTTGGCAAATATGAGTAGGTTTTATCTCATTTTATTTTGAAAATTTTCTTCGGAAATCAGCATGATTTGATGTCGCTATGTGACGAGATACTTCTCAAAACATAAAAACGTCGTCATAGTGTTTCAATTTACATCCCCTTGCAATTTTATCAAACAGATTTAAGCAACTTTTTCGCTGTAAACGATACGTACAGCTAAATATAAAAAATACAGAATTGGATATTAATTTGTGGTAATTATTAACATACAAAAACTCAATGAGGGTAAATATTTACTAAATCACAGGATTATAAACTAGAAAAGACCATGGCTTCGTTGATTTACTTAATAATTATTTAGGTAAAAGTGTAATCTACTTTAGGCCAATTATTAAATCTGTCAATTTCTTTTGGTGATCCAGAAATAAGTAATCCAAGCCGATAGATAGAAATAAAGGATATCTTTTTCCATAAAAAAACACAAAAACTTAATTTTGCATTTCGTTGAAGGTCTATACTGTAATCGTGTGGTTTAATAAAAGTTTACCCTCGTGGATTTCTTTAACATAAAAAGTTGAAATGATTAAGAAATCATATTTTCATAGAAGCTAACCATAAAAGAGGTTCAGAGCCGTAGGCACTGTTATGAACGGTGGAACGGACCAACTTATCTGGATTTGATACATTATGTATACCGGTGAATCAATATACTTCCATCCAATTGAATCATTTCGGTCATCCATTCACATTAATGCTAGAAGTGTAAACATGGGCCCCTTCTCGTCTTCAAGGGCCGACCCTTTCTTCCTGTTATTCACAGATACGCAACCTGTTTAAATATTTCACCAGAAAACTCAACGATCGTAATCAACAGAGCAATCATTCTCCTCGGTTACCTTTTTGAATGTGCCCTGAGGGAAAGATGGAGTATGAAGGGGTATAAGGTCTTTATTAAGTCGAGATTGAGACCAAAAAGTCTCTTCTTTCATCTTACCCTTCGTCAATGATATTATATATACATAAAAAGTTTTTTTGTAGTCGAATAGAAATAGAAAGAAAAAATTTAGAAGGACAGGATGTAAAAAGACCAAATGTAATATTTTTGGAAAAAATATCAGCTGTAAGAAAACACCCAGAAAGAAGGGGAATGGGAAAATCCTGCGCAAATCTACTAACAGTACAAGTTCAAAAGATTTAAAAGAAAGCTGTGTATAACATGGATATTAAAAAGGAGGTATTATAACGAAATTGTAAAAATGATAGTAATATCAAGTAAATAAAAAAGGGAAAATTGCAATGGTACAATTTGATAAAATAATAAATATGAAAAAATATAAGATAAAACATTCAAACGAAATTCAAAAATAATAAAATAAAAAAAAAATTCAAAACACGAAAATTGCAGGAATACACTATGAGAAAAAAAATAACATCAAAAATAACATCAAAAAACATTAAATTGAAAAAAAATGTTTTAATAATGAAACATACTTAGAATGACATGTGAAAAATTTAAAAGCTAATTAATATAGGTGAATACAAAGGGAAAGTTTTGATAAAAAGAACCAAATATATTTAAGGATAAGTAATATATATTGTATGAGGGGATAAGGGGTATTATGTATGGTATGTGGTACGAGTGATAAATCGGGATGGAAATGGGAGAGGAGATAAGGGAAAAGGGAAGGGGAAATATGAAGTGGAAGAGAAACATTTTTTCCTGGAGAGTCTTCTTCCACTCCTTTCTCTGCGTTTACTTATTTAAGACGAAGTCAAACACCCAAGGGACAAGAGGTCTCACCCCCTCTATAGGGTTCGGAGAGAGATAAAGGCGAGTTTAATTCAGGGAGTGCGCCCGGGACTGAGGGACATGTGGCCTTAATGGAAGAATTGGAGGGCCGCGTTTCATTTTTCAGGGATTTTCTCCGATTGTTCTTAGGGTCTTTCTGAAGGGAAAAGTTTTGGGTTAGTCGGTGTCGCGGGATCCTTTCTTTCCCTTCCCACGCGCTCAATGGAGAATTTTTTTTATCATAAAAGGGCTATTTTCTTTACAGAAGCGATCCCTTCGATATTTTACTCCTCCGTAATCTTCAATGGGAATTATTTTTGAATTTTAAAGACGATCTGATCTAAGAGACAAATGTCTTCACTAAGTAGTTATGTTGTTTTATATCGCAAGCCGTCCTTTATTTTAATCGATTAGAACTACAGAATACATTATAAAATAGCTAATTTCTTGGCAAACAAGGCCAATTACTGACCTTCCTTCATTCCATGACTCTCAGGAATAATCAATCGCCGTGTTTTTCCAACTATAAGGTGACCATTAATTTTAATATCCATAATCAAGAATTTATTACCAAAATTGTTATTGAATCGATAAATGATAAGCTATATATTAAAGAGAGATTGAGAATGAAAAGTCTCTTTTTCCATCTGACCTTTTGTCAATTATATTTTATGCATAAAAAGTTTTGTGTAGGCGAATAGAAATAGAGTAGAAAATTTCCGAAGGATTGGATGTAAAAAGAACCTGATGTAATATATTAGGAAAAAAGATTCACTTCAGGATGGTGTGAAAAATCTACGCAATCCTACTGACAATACAAGCTAAAAAATGTAACTATTTTTCACTTCTACAACCCAGCATTGTATAACTTTGAAATCACAAAAGCAGCACTATAACAAAACTTACAAAAAGTAAAATCAATAATATAAAATTGGAATAAATCACTACTATAAAATAATAAATAACACAAATGAACATGAAATAAAACATTCAAAACATTAAAATCGCTTATAAAAATTAAAACTTGTATAAATGACATGTTAGAAAATTCAAAAGCTAATTAAAAATGACAAAATCAATTAACGTATATGGATACTTATGGATAAAAAGGAAATGTGTAAAGTTGATTATTTTTATCTTTGTGGTTAAATTATGCCATGGAGATTTGCAATGTAGCTCATGCAGACGAACTATAGATTGATACCTGGGGATGGAAACAAATTATTGTAAGTTCCCTGTAGTTTGTAATAATAATTGGTTCGTTTTAAGATGTAAGCCGCTACATTACATGACACCCACGATTTTCATCCAAATTATTTCGAAAGGATTATTTTATTTACATAATTTATTATTTATGGAAAAATTTAGTAGATAAGTTGTTTGTAAATAAATTCACTACTAAATATATAATATATAGGTTCGATACGTGAATCTGTTATGAACACGTTATGAAGTATTACATTTGTTTGTCTCTTTATGTATTCTAAATGATAATTTATATATTTAACAGCAGTAACTTATAATGTAAATTGAAAGAAATGATTTCTTTCATTGTTTTGTCGAAAATCATTTTAAAATGACCGATTTTAAACCGTATTTCATATGCTATACCTCATTCGAGAAAAAACTTTAGAATGTCCATTAATATTTTGCGGAAAACAATTTTAGAGTATTTATGAATTTTCGTTGTAATTACTCAATAAAAACATGAGTTTCTGTAGCAGTAAAATAAATGGTGAATAAAATGTATGTCCATCATTGATAAACTAATAATATACCCAATATTTGTGATTAATATTTAAAATGCATCAAAATACAACGATGACTTTACCAGTGAAACAGATGTTAAAGAAAGAGTTTATGTACTCTATATATGCATGTGTATAAGAAAACTCAAACCCTTCCATTGTAATAGGTAAAATGACAAGTACAAAATATATTGATTTATATATTTCTGAAGATGTAACAAATCTTGTCTTCCATCCAATTAAAGTCAGTCAAAATTATTTGCGTTAATTGCTCGTGAATGTAAAAGGTATGAGGTAAATATTATGATGTGCGCACATTTAGCAATGTATTTTTTCCCCTAAAAATTTTCGTTGGCCGCATTGCGCGAGATCACATGTAAACAGACATTAGGGTCTCCATAATTAATTCAGAGTGCTTTTTTGGCCCATTGTCTCTCCACTCCTCAGTAAATAAGATCCCCGAAGACCCTTCCAAACCCATCCTACTCCCTTCCTTTAGGTTCAAGCACAGACTTCTATTCATTCTTTAATTACCCTTTTCCGAGATCCCTACGGTCATGCAGTGAGGTAAATAACTAAAAATCTATCTTCTTAGTGTTGTTACAAGTTGTTGGAGTCTTTAATTACGACTTTGGTAGAGTTGCTGTAATTCATCATATTACGGAGGTTTTCATTTTATCTTTGGATTACTTAATTTTAAAATTCTATTCAATATAGATCTTATATATACAAGCTCATCTTTGTAGAAGGGAGCCATTAGAAACGAAATAATAAATTCCTGTGGAAGTCATTAAGTGTTTATTGTTTCGTTTATTAACCAATCATCGTATTGAAAAACACCAAGGAAATGTTTCTTGGTGCTCAAAGTTTGATGTAATTTATTTATTCACAGATTTTGCCACAGTTTGACAAAAGTCTGGTGGCAGCAAATTACATAATATAGGTTGTAATTAGTACACAATACACGTTACAATGCATCAATCTACAATATAATCTACTAATAACAACGATGAAAAGGAATGAAGGAGACACGGCTGTTAGTATGATATCAAAAATAAAATAGAAACTCCACTAGCCGTAATTCAACTAAAATTCAACTTAAAAAAGAAACTGAATTACGGCCAGTGGAGTTTCTATTTAATTTTTGATATAATTACAACGATAACAAATGGAAAAGTTTATTAATTTTCATAATCATAACATTGTTTCATAAATACAATTTTTTTAATAAAAGAAGTACAAAAGGTGTTCGTGCACTAGCTAGCTAGGTTTCGACATTGAAAGAAAAACAAATTCGAAATTATAATTTTAAATCTGATCTACATTCATAAACATTTCCTTATTCATAATATTATGTTATTTCTGTTTGTTTTAGGAAAGTATATGATTTTGCGATGCACCAAGTTTATCTCCACGCACCGATTTTTCCCTATTACTCGTATTTATGGTTTTTGGAGAAGATTATTAGGAATAAAGACCAAAGAAATCTTATATATCCATGGCAGTAATTCCACCCGTAAGTTACTTTACTCTGTGGGGTTTCACTCCTATTCCATGAACTTCAACTAGAAATTTCATTTATTTAAATGTTTCTAGATGTTAATGTAGTGTTCTTCTACATCTGGTATACAACGTATATCTACCTAACTCTTGCAAAAGTGTTGACACGCCGACTCATGTGTCTTTGAGGTGCTACACGGATCTTGCATCTCAGCATAGGACGTCCCCTAGTTATCGAGGACGACGACTGTCAAGAAACAGCTGACACGTACCTTTCGAACAGCCTGAGTAAGGGATTAATAGGCGTTTTCTCCAAGCTGTTGACATAAAAGCAAATGTCGTTAGGTAGCCGCTGGAGAAAGTTATAACCCATTACCTCCTATATGTTGAATATATATTCTAAAGAATTTTCAATGATATTCAGTTATGCTGAAAATTTTAAGACTGTGATTCTAGCCTGTCGTGAAAGAAATGTTTCTAATTCTACTGGTATTCATTGACACATGCAGATCATTTGATGTAATAAAAGTTATTACATCAAGGTAAGCATGCTATTACAAATATCTTCAGAAGGAGATGTGCTGAATTTCTTAGACTCATTTAGAAGGTCGAAGTTTTATCCGAATTAACTCTTTAAATCAAAGATAGGAGCTGCTCCTGATTTTCTTCGTCAACTTAGCTTACTCACACCATCATTTGGTATTTTTATGAGAAATATAGCGGATACATTGATTCTTTTTAATTAAAAGTTTAAAAATTGAAATTAGTATGATTTGTGGTTAACTCCCATCTTCAATTAATCCTTGTTTAATATAAACAAGGATTAATTAAGAAGGATAATAACGCAAAACAAGAATATAACCAATAATATGTACAGATATCCTAACAAGTAATGTGGAAATAGAGTTTCAAATATTTAGATGTAAGAAGCTTTTCGATATATTACTACTTCTATTTAGTGCCTCCAAAGAATATCTCTGCCCTCACTTCTGTCCTGTGTGTATGAATGTATATGTATGTGCATCTGGAATATTTGTCTCTACTCTCATAAAATAAAGCCAATTCCTAAGCGATATTTCTACTTCTGGCAGCAGCCTACTGAGGCATCACATCTGCATTTCCCTTTTAAAAAAGGGAACCTTAATGAATTACGAGCCACTTTCTAAACTTTTTACACCTACATTCTCACCCTAATTATCACGTGCGAAAATTTAATTCGATATTTTCCGGGCCAAGCAGCCTTTCACAAATTATTCCTCGGAGAAGGCAAATAACGGAACTGTCGTATATACTAAAGGAAATGTACGATTTTCAGCTTAATGAAAAGCTATGCAAATCGATGTCCGCGTGTTAGGACTAGAGAAATCTTCCGTTGACGGGCATTTAAAAGAGGAATTAACTGGAGAACCCAAAACTTGGGGAAACGCTTCATTATAATGCCCCGGAGATCAGCTTCAAAGGTATTCAACTTTCGGGGCGGAAAAAACTTGTTAATCTCTTCGGATTTACATCTGGAAATGTCACAACGAATCAATGTCGTCGAAGCTTCCTACAAGATTTGGAAACTTTTGAAATGGGAATTTCCTCCCCTTCAGTGGTCTTCTCGAAACGTTTCGAAGGAGAGGAAGTCTCGGATTCATCACGTAAACCAAAGCGGTGGATTAAATCGAGCGTCAATTGATTCCGGTCATTGGATTTTAGGAAAACGGTGAAACTGCGATATTCGAACCCATTTCGAATTCAAGAGGGGATTCGAATAATTATTTTATGGTTTCTAATTGATGAAGTAAGACCATGTTTTTACTTGAAATGACTCGCAATAGTATTATGTTATTTCTTAAATTTGTAGCTATTTATACTGACAGATATGGACTTAAGTCAGTAGTTGTTATGCTTCCTGTGAATATTACAATATTTTTAGTAACGATAATGTATACTATTGCATTAGAAAAGTCTAGCATTCCTCTGAAACCAGTTTTGAATCAAGAAAAGTGAAATTACAGTTTTTATTTAACTGACTACATGATAATGGATTGGTATAAATTGGTTTAGATATAAGTTAGTATTGAGGAATAAGTTTAAGCAGTAAATAATCAGATGGACAGAACAGGGCTCAAGGCAACAGATGAAAAATAATCCCTTTAATAATGGTTAGAAATTGCTTAGGAAATATAAGAAAATAATTTAGCGATTAGGTTTAGTAAGACTTAGTTTTAAGATTCTTTTTTAAAATTTCTTAGTCTTTCTAATAATATATGTGTAGATTTTCCGAGCGATTACTTTTTTGCTTTTCAATTTTCTAGAATGTAGTATTCTCTCTTTTCATAGCCTATGCAACGCCCTCGGGAGTTAGCAGGTTAAGACTGCTAATACTTATCCTAACGGTATGAATGAAGGTAGTGTGGTTGGCACTACGCTTCTACCGCCTACTATTACCCAGAGTTTTATCTCCGGTACTCATTTTTACCCATTTACAGGCTGAGTCGACCTTCATTTTTGTACTTAGGATATTTTCAGACCCAGTTATCCTTCATTTTTCAATGATCGCTTTATTTTTATCATATTTCTGTACATTATTAAAGAAAACGATGGTATTTTATAAGGTGTTATTTATGACTGTGTTTATAGTCTGAAAATCGCATAACATGTACGGTAAGGGATTGTAATATTACTGGTTTCAATCTTCTATTTATCATTTAGTATTAGATATTCAGAAATCTACTTAGAATGCGCATATTGCCCAAAATTAATATATATATATATAGCTATTCAAGAAATAAGACGTCTCTTAAGGAATGAAAATAATCGATTTAGGATCTTAGAGAGGTACCCCTACAGTAATTTCTGTTGGAGAAAACGTAGCTCCTTATGCTTCTGGATAAATGGCTCTACCATATGGTGGACCTTAGAACTGGTGAATCAGGCACATATACGTGCTCTTTTCTTATTTGCTATTCATAACTCATGTTTGACCATTTGTAATTCATATATCACGGAAAGCATGAGCGTTTGATATTGTATATGAGTAAGCGTATACGTATGTAATAGTGATCTCATGACTTTGACTCAGCAACAGTCCGAACTGCTTATTTTTCGTTTCGAGAAAATAATCTCTTAATAAGTTTTATGATATCCATGGCCATTAAATATTATTCAATTTAATCGAATTTTAGAATAATACTATTAATAGGACAGAAATTATGGACGAAGCCACTCCTTTTTAGAAATTTATATATTAATTACTGAGTGACAGTTATCCTTTTTCAAATACAACAAATGTACCATTTATGAGAATGCATAACGATAATTGGAGGGAAGAATGAATAGATTCTGGTTTCGGTTAAGGTTCAAGGACTGTAATTTTTCGATTCGGGTTCCTTTTTACCCCGGCAAAGGTACCGGTTTCATCGAACTCGGGTTCCGGCTTGGTTTCCTGTACGATGCCGTGATTCTGTCCGGTAACTTTATCAACTTGGGAATGTTTACGACTCAAAGAAACTCATCTCGCCACTTCCTCCATGGGGAAAGTATTTTTCTAATGATTTCGGCTATTTCGGATCTCACGTCAGAGAAGACTCGCGGTGCTTTAAAAGGGTCCCCAGCGTGGATATCTCAGCGGGGGTGGCGAAGGTCGAAGGAATCCGAAGTTCGTGGGAGAACTGAAAGTGAAGGGAAGCAAAAAATCCGAGTTGTCCTTTTAAAAATTTTATTTTTAGCGGGAAACGTTCGTCCCCGAGGAATGAAAGAGGCAAATCGTTTCCTTTGGAAGGAATCCCGATTGGACGGATCTTCTTTGCCGGTCTCTATGGAAAGAGAAAGGTACGCCGAGGTACGTTATCGGGATTCCCTCCCTTTATCTTTTTATGCCGTCTTATTATTTACATTAATCGCATTAAGATTTCTTCTCCGAGGGAAGGAAAGAAAAATTAATTACTCGCGATGGAGAATTAAAATGATGAAAATGCGATTCCGATTTTAATTGGAGTCCGAGGTTTTCTCTTCTCCAAGGATTAATTGCGGAGACTGTATATCGCCATTGATATTTCAAACTTCCAGATAATTGAAGTTGTTCATTGAGAAATATTCCTAGAAAGTTAATGTTTTTCCGCTTTCGGTGGCCTTACAATGAACATTACACTCAGGTTAGTTTTTATAGACAGTTATTAACTGGTAAATCATTTCAAAAAATTCTGCAAAGACAATCAGAATTAAAAGAATGTTCGTTTATGTTGCTTGCCTTAAGTAAAGAATCTTCTAAATCAGGGAAAGCTATAATTCCTATTTAATGCATTTTCCCATAAAGATTGTTCCGTGTGTTTAGATGAGTCATCTGTTGCAGTTAAATTAAAAATTCCTCTAATAACTGATTTATTGTATGTTATATATTTCACTACCTACAAAACTAGATACCATTCTTCTCCACAGATTAGTCTAATGGGTGCACCAATTAGTTTACTTTTCGGCAATATTTTAGGCCATGTTAAATGCGATGCCGAAGTTACTTGTTTGACGGCTAAGCATGAATAAAATTATTGATAAATTTCACAGCCTTGCGGGCCGAACGGAATTTTGAAGGGATCGGATTGCCCCCTGGGTCAAAGTTCTGCTAAGATAAACTTTTGAGGATATTGGAAAATCAAAATCAAGGGAATATAAAATTTCAGTATCTATCTTGGGTGTACATTAACTGTTAATTCCTCTCATATGCTTACTTTATTTAATCAATTCTTTCTCTTAGAGATACACCAGGAGAAATTTTCCTCCAATAGCTTTCGATGAGTCAGAAAATTCTGCGAGTTAGTTTGAAAGGGAAATTTCGATTAACCTTCCGGGAGGGAACCTTAGAACTTTTTCAAATTCTTTCTGGTATTGAATTCAGTAGGGACGGCTTTCAACTTTTATCAATGTCTCCTTTCCTTCTACATTATCGTATACCGTTTAAAATGTTACGATTCTCTCATCAACCCATTGTGACAGATTTATACTCGCGTGTAAATACTTGGACCATATTGGGAAGGCATCCAAATCGCTGCGTGCAGTAAATTATTTGGAAAGTAATCTCTTAGGAATTTCTCACTTCTTTACATCCTCTTCATCGATCTTTACGTTTCTTTGCGGAATCAATACGCAAAAAATCAAATTAGTAAAAAGAAGTTTGAAGAAGTTATAATGAGCAGCTAGTATTTGCGGTTTGGATAGAAAGCTATTGGTTCTTAAACATTTTTATGGTACAGTTATAAAAAACACTAAGTTAGGAAAGCATAGAAAAATATCGCCGTCTATTTTCCTACAAACCACAAGCATTGATTCAATGCGGTGATATAGCAAGCTATATGTATACTGGCTTGTCTAAGATTATAATAATGTAGAAGAGAACAATGCCGATAGTGTGGAGAATGTTTACCTCTAGCACTCTAATTGGATACTTAATTCATTAAGGTAAAAATATTTTGTGAAATTAAACTCCTGATAAATTTAAAAGCGTATCTGAATTTCGCAATAACGCGAAACCTCAGTAGATGGCTTGCAACACTACTGGCGATTTGAATAGTTGTAATATGACTTTTAATCAATTAAAAATTAACCAAAAATGTGAATTACTTTTCATGAAGAGATACTTCTTGAGATTTTCTGTTTTTGACATTCCCCGTTCCAGAATTTTCAGCTGATAAGTAACTTTATTTTGGGCGGAAATCAAATAAGGAAAGTTAGTTCTACAAAATCTCTTTGAATCACTTCGTTTTCTTTTGAAGAGAACTCCGGAAATCGCCATAGACTTCTGGTGAAGAGGAATTACTTGGCATTAGAGATTGACTGGAATTCTTTCCAAAAATTCCCGCTGAAGATCAAGAATACACCGAAATAAAATAGCGCGCTCAGATGACACGAGTTGGGTCGTGAAAATGAGCAGATCAAAAAGTTCTCGCAACGCTTGAATAAGTCTTCCGAAAGGTTAGCAGGAATCCATAAATTTTTGATGATCCTCTCTCAAGAAGCAAGATCTGAGCTAAATGGCGCTGTCGTCTTAGCATTTGTCCTTTGAAAATTTTCTTCGAAAGCTGGCGGAAAATGACTGTATTGGGAATAACTTCGGATTCAAAAAAGGGAAAAAGTCTCTCTGCTTACTGAGTAAATAGCTTTGAAGTGGTAAAGTTCGAAAAAACGTTTCTTTATTTGCAAGACGTAAACGAGGGTATGGGGAGAAATTAGAGAGAATTAACTTTATGTCCAAGGAAAGTCTGAAATGAAGAGATAGTAGTTTTTACGAAACAAACAAGATCAGGGACCTTGGTTTCGTTATGCATAACATCAAATCTTGCATTGTGAATTTGTCTGCAGTTTTATTTTAATTACTTTCATTGAAAAACATGAGAGATTACAAAAATTTTATTATGCTATAAATTCTAATCAAATTATTTTCTTTTCACAGTTCAAAATTATTTCTAAAATGTAGGACGAAGAAAGTTTCTTACTACATAAATAAAAGAACTTTTAAATTTTCAAAGGAATATTTTTTTGCACGATTAATGCTGTCTATTTGTACATATCTGCAGGTTTGAATTACTGTGAATTTTATTACTATTAAGAATTCAAATAGGTACATATTAAAAATATAAATATCAGAGCTATTAACAATTAATAGCTTCTTCCTTCGAAAAATCAGTAGCATATATTTTTCATATGATGCACCAATGTAGCCAATGCTAATGCATTAAATGTTTTTTTGCGTAATACAATAAGAAATAATTATTTACTTAAAAATGAAATATAATTAATTTAAAATAATGCTAGTTAATCTAAAAACTTTAAGTAAATTTTGTTTTTCAGCGTTGTGATTTGAGTTTGCATGCAGAAAACTACTTACTTTTATTTTTTTCCTGAAATGATTCATACAATCCAGGAAATTTACCAATATATTTCGACTAGCTAGTAGAGTAAGGATTGTGTGCGTTTAAAAGTCAAAGATTACTTAAAATTTATTATCACATATTGTTGAGAATCCATTTTTCAGGATAGTTACCTTCTTCCGTGTCATAGAAAATCACGGTTACTTGAAAGTGGGGAAAAATTGCAATAAGTTTTTCCGTACATGCTGTTATATTGGTGAAGTCCTTAAAATTGCGAAATATATACATAATATAATTTAATATATGATTTCTCAGGGCCATGATTTATCGAATTTCCGGTTGATCGATGAACGGAGAGTGTAAAATGTACATTCTCCTACATTGTACATACATCCTTCTGCATAGATATTCACTGAAAATGTACTCCTGTTTTGGTGGTGCTCCACCATCAGCATAGCAAAAGGCGTCGGAAACAGCCCATCTTCGTTCCCTTTCGTTTTCAAGCGGTGCATAACCTCGTTGCGTCACGATCGTGCACTCGAGTACGTATCGAGCGGAGTCGACTTTCCATTTCGCGGCGAGAGCAGATGTGGGACGAATTATCGGCGACACACTTATTTTCTATGCGTTGCGTCAAAATATGCCTCGTTACCTTCGCGTGAGGATTCGACCCAGGCAATACTATCCAGGCGGATTTTTATAGCGCGAATTTCTAAAGTGTACTCGTTTCCACGTAGTAAGGAAAGATCATAGGTTAAGGTTGAACGTATTATTAAAGCCCTGGGGAATACTTGGATTGCAGAAGCTAGTTACGATTCAATTATAAAACTGATGACTTTTAAACTTATAGTTTCACATAGTGAATTTAATCTCTAAAGAAGCTTCGAATCTGCTTTCGATGAGAGAAAAATTTAGAAGTTTCGGAAATTGGAATTTTGATGGAAAGAGAGATAAGAAGAGATCAAATTCACGCAGCTACGTATATTTGGGAACATGAGCATAGATAGACATAAATTCAATGAAAAAAATTACCAAATACTTACTAATATTATAAATAAATGAGAAATATTGTTATCAAACTGAGTTTCACAAAGTTCTATATTGTAGTATGATATGCATGGAAAGTGTATAAACCGTTCAATGTTTCTACCTTCTGAGACATGAGTTAATGTTTGTATGCATTTCAATTGTAATGTCCGCCCCTAATGGTGGTTAAGGGGACGGAGCAATTACATTAATTTACTGGGTTCTTGCCCTTGGTGTCGAAAGCAATTGAGAAATAAATATTTACCTCTTAATTTGAATCAAAATGACGTATATTGTCCAAAGATCGTGGATACGAGCACGGGAAGAAGGATGATACACGGGAGACGAAAGAAGGCGAGAGACCGGTTATAACTGCTTTTCGGAGACCACCATGGAGGGGTCTCCCTTTCGGAGAGCTGCGCCTTCGACGGCGCTCTACCTAGCTCCCACCTGACTGTGTCCTCTCTCTGCCCTGATGGGGCCTTTATATACCTGGTTTTGACATTTAGCGAAAAGGAGAGTGAATCTAAGTTTATACCAGGTATTTGTGAAAATGAGAAGAATTAGAAAGTGACCAAATTATCACTATTTTCGAGAGCAGTAGGCCGACAAACAACACGGACCGAACGCATCTCTATTCTTCCTCTTTGCAGAAGGACAGAAAGTGGAGGATAATGATTTGGAGGATGGGGGATGGGGTGTGCTCATATCCGCGGCATTACACAATAAACATTACCTAACTTTGTATATGAATATCTGGCTGCCTGGTATTTATAATTAAATTTTTGAAATTGGGAAAACATCTTTAAATTATATTATTACGAATGTCGTAATTCTACCGTGCCTCATAAAGTGTTGCATACATTGAAAATTCGAAAAAATATTTTCGTTCTGTTGAAAAATTCACAAATCAACTTACCCTAAATTAAATTAAGCATCTGCTTAAAGGTAAAAAAATGCCTATACTTTTTCGTTATTTGTATTTATTATTTTAGAACTGCGAACATTATGGATTTTTACTTTTTAAGTTATGTGAGTGATCAACATTGAATCGGTAATATCATAACCTCATAATATATTATTATTCTTAATATTTCCGATCATATTTTCGAGATTCAGATTAATATATCCGTTGTTTTATACTTATTGTATACATATATCCCTTTCAACTCCTTTTCTCGTCTTATTTTTTACATTCGCGAAGTATAATTTCAGAAAGAGATCAGAATTTCTTTTCCATAAGTGGGTCTTTCCTTTTTTCTTAAATGAAGTCTAACTTCTTTATAAAAGAAGTTGGAGAATAAAAGAATGGTAAATTACATTAGCTTCTTTACGGTTTCCGATAACAAATATATGACATTGGAGGTAACATATGGTAGGTAGGTTAGAAGTATCATAAGGAAGGATAGAGCTGCGTCAAAATTAACTTACAAAAATTAGGCAAAGATCGTAACGGAAATTTTCTTCGCTCTTTTTACTGAATGACTTCCCTGAAGTTATACGCTCTTCGACACTTCTTTACGACTGTATTTACTTTTCTTTATATTCCTTTCTTATAGTTTCTTATCATGAAAAATAATATGACGAAACGCCTAACACCAGACTGGTAATAGGAATATTCATCATGGCCACTCGAATGCTAATCTAAGTTTATTGTTGAATTCTATCTCTCGTTTGAGATTATTTCAATATTTAATATAATTTTCTTAAATGAGAGTTTGATGGAAGCTGCGTTGTGAACTGAATTATCTGCATGATTAAAGAAAATTGATCGCTGTATCCGATTGAGATTATACGTTTAGCAGAAAACTTCTTGCCACAGTATTCATCCTTAATAACCCTTGCAAACTCCTTCAACATTTTTTAAATATTCCTCTCGTGTTTAATTAACTCGATTGTCCTCGCTGTTTGTGAACGTTTTGTTTTCTTTATACGTGACATTACATTCTCTGGTACTTTAATTAAAAACCCCATTCACAACATTCCTTTAGCATTTGATTTATTTTATTCCAAACTCACCTAATTTCTTAACTGAAATCAATTGTACATGCGCCTGATGACCTTTTTTTTGATAATCAACGACCTCTGTAGGAACCTCCTTTTACAATGTTATTATGGTGTTGATAATTCATAACAAACGAACTCCACATAATTTTTTCGTATTTTCAGTATTCCAGAGCGGAGGACGAGAGGCGGCTGTTCCACGTGTCAAAGGACCAAAAAAATTCACAGAAGAGCCAAAGGAATTCATAAAAGATCGATAATTACGCTTCTCAGAAGGCTCTTCAGGAGATGGATCAAATGCATCAAAATTACCTGAACGAAAGGTAGGGGAATTCAAATTTTTATGCTGAAGAAACGTTTTGAATATCTAATTGGCTCTACTCTATCACACGTGGTATAAACGTACTCTTTTTATTGTGAAGAAAATGTGAATTCCGTATAAGCAACGTGGACTGTTTCATTCAAATTTCGCATTGTCGTCAAGTTCAGCTTTTTTTATAGAATTGTGTCTTTGTTATGAACGGGCTTATTTGAAAATTATTGTTAATTGAACATCCACGTGCATTTTTTCCAGAAGACTAATTTTAATACAATTAGATAACAATAAAAATGATATATACACATAAAATCTTTGGCTAAGTAAATATTGCGCGTATGTTTAACATAGAATAGATTTGGGATAATGAAGAAAAACAATGTAATTTTCCACACTTTTATTTTACTGACGACCGGTTTCGCTCCGGAGTAGCATCTTCGGGTGATGCTACTCCGGTAGCGAAACCGGTCGTCAGTAAAATAAAAGTGTGGAAAATTACATTGTTTTTCTACATTATCTAAAATGGCTTTCCACAAAGTAACGCCTGATCATCTAGATTTCATAGAATAGATTTGATTCGATAAATTATAGAATATTTTGCAGTAATGTTCTACTAGGTACTACATACAGATTATGGGTAAGATCAGTAAATTATCTATATTCAAATTAACGTTACCTTAAAAGCACCTTTGTTGTTTCGTTAAAAGATTTCATATATTAGCATTACAATCTGGGTAAAATTTTTTTTCTGGAGTACTGATAAGGAGAAAAACAGTAGAAATTAGGTTAAGGTGGTTTATTTTCTGGTGATAGTATTCCAGAAGCTATTGAGATTTCAATTATAATTCAGCCAAGTAACCATACTGATGCATTTTTCGTCTAACGAGGGATTTTTCCCAGTTTTACGGACTTGGCTAATGAACATGGATTCGGTTAGAAACTTTATCATTGGATGCTAGAACATCCATGTATGCGGGTACAAAAGTTGAAAATGACCATGAAATATTTAATCCACCCGTTATCACACACTTGTAAAAGACTTAAGAAGCTTCTGTTACTATTCGTACGAATATTGTAAACTGGGACATCATGGAAAAATCGAATTTAAATTAATGTATTATGAATTATTGTATTAAAAATAATTAATGAATAATGTGATTTTCGAGAATATTGTATAATTTAACGATTAAATCTCTGCGTTATTAATTGAATGATCCTCTATTTCTACAACTTAACTCATGGTTTTATTCCCTAGAATTGCTTTAACTTGAACTACATGAAAATTGCCTAAACCCAATTACCTGAATTACCTTAAATCTAGATGAATTCAGGTAATTACTTTTCTGGTAATCCTATATATTTCAGATTAATATAACAATTTATTTCTGCTGATAATGAATCCTGTTTAACAAAGTTGAATAGCAATCATTAAATAGCCCAATTAGGAGTTATTAGGTTAGTACGACGAACGTTATTCTAGCAAACAAAATTGTCAGATATCTCGCAGAACAGGAATCAACTTCGTATAAAATACTCGCTCATTAGTTCACCCCGAAAATCCGCGCCAACTAAAACTAACATTTTCCCAGAAATTCCTACTTTGAACAATGTAGCGCAGCTTAAAATGTTAATTAGGATTGAAAACGTCTAGCAGCAGATGGGTACTCACCGAGATCTGGAAGACTATGAGACATTGAGGCTTGCGAGGCTGGAAGTGACGGCATGGGAGTGATTTATCCATCGGAAGCAAACGTCCTTTGTTCAGCGAGCCGATTTCTCCTCTGAAATGCATTTTCGGTCCGCTGGAGTGTTTTCCGCCTTCCAAGCTCGCTTTAAAACATCGAACGAAGGATTTGGGTCGTGAAATAAGAAGAATAAGACTTCCGAATGAATTTTTTCGGGAACGCTAAATTTTTCGTGAGAGGCGGCTTCAAGGAAGTGTTTCTAAGTGGAAGAGCGCTGATTGAAATGCGGAAAAATCGCGGTTCGTTGGCGAATTGTCTCAATGCCAAAAAAAGCTTTGAGAAGAAATATTGCGAGACTTTGATCTCATCTTCACTTAGATTTTCTGTAACCGTTTTGGGGCTCTGAGCGAGAGGAAGTAAAAACTTGGCGTATTGAAGTATTAATGGTTGGAATGGTATTTCACGCGGCACAAAGAATAAATTAATACTGTTTCCTGGATTTATAGACCCTTTACGGTTAACCATGACATCAAACACTCAATATCTCTCTCTCCTGATATATTTTCTTCTTAAAAAAATTATGTTTCGTGCACGTGGGCAACTAATTTCTTTAAAATTCTACAAAAATTCCTCCGCGTGACCGAGCATTTTCGTGACAAGATTACTTTATTTAACGAAATCAAGAATGGCTATTTCTGCTTGATTTAAGGATAGGAATGAATTCAAATAAAATTTCAATCAAATCAAAAGAAGCTTTCACTTTGTGGAGCTTCATCCTGGTAATTGGAAAGGAAATAACGTAGCAATAGTTCTAAACATGCAGTGTTTTTAACAGTGGAACTATTGCTAAGTTAAGTCCTTCCCAATTACCACGATAAGATTTTTTTTTATTTCGAAATATTTTATATATTCAAAATATATTCTTTAAATTCAAGAGTTTTGCAATTGGAGAAAAAATAATTTAGGATCCGAGGCTAGAAATTTAATAATTTGTCAGATTAGGCTATAAAGATCGCCATATAATAACGATAACTGAAGAAAAACATTTCAGAAATCGTAAAAAACTTTTAAATCACCGAATAAGACTTAGAACAGAGACCAAATACTGTATTTTACACCTAAAGGTAGAAAACTATTTTAATTATTTACGTCAATATATTGTATTCCAAAGTATTGGCTCAACCACAAAGTATGTGTGTTTTAAGCATTTGTATAGTTTTTATTTTACCAGATTGTGAAATAGATGGGTATTTTCTTCTTTCCGTGACAATTCCTCTTCCAGACGATAACCTACGACTAAAAGCAATTGTAATCCGACATTTTCTCGAGATGAATATTTCCGTTGCTGCAAAACCTTTTACTGAAACTTTTATTACTTAAGTCGAAAAAATTGAAATTGCATTGATATGAAGAGGTAACATGACCGCTAAGCGTGTGAGGAAATTTTGCTTTATCTCCTTCGCTACTTACAGTCGGCAGTATTCCTCGTATGCGACTGATGGGCCCGCAGCTGTCCGAAATGCACTTTTTTCACTTCACGTATTTCACGCATCCTCGGCCACGGTGCGGCTTGCGTTTCCAGGAAGGAGACAAACTGCACCGGCGAGAAGACGCGGGAAGCATTTTTCTTGCGTTACAAAAAAATGACAAAAGATTTCAGGAAATATTTTGAAGATCTCATAAACTTAACGTCATGGAGGTCAAAGTAGAGGAAAGTGAGCTTTGAGATCCGTGAAATTTTTCGCTCGATTTTATTCCGTTTACAGTTGCAAGTGCGGTTACTTCAATCTTGTTGGTCAATCTTGGATACGTTCACTCGATTATTTAAGCGTTTATTGCCTTTGAATGGAGTGTTTGCATCTTAAAAGAGGGCTAATTAAATTTATTCAATCCCAATTACTAATACTGAATGATACACTTTTTAATACTTTTCAAACTTGATCGAAATCCTATTTTTCGTTATCTTCAAATATCAGAACACACAACTTCCGTTGCAAGTTTATACGGAAGTTTTTAATGTTCTTTCATTAAAAAAGTGAGGGTTTTTGTAAGGCTATCATTTGAGTTTTTAGTTGCTAATGAATGGAGGAAAGAATGAATTTTTTATTAAGGCCCAAGTTGTCCTCCCTTCCACGTAACCTAAATCGATATTGCATCCGTCACATTTAATATTTAATTTAAACCACGAGAGAGAATGCAATAACAACTAAAAAAGTTTAGGTTTGAGGAAAAAACTCATCTTAACTGAAGAAAGAAGAGGACGAAAACCCTACTCTGCGGTAAAACGCCTACTAAAAAGTGGAGGAAAGGAGGAAGGAAAACAATCTGCAAAAACACGGAGTACATACGTAACGCAAAAAGGAGTATCAAATTACGACACAAGTTATTTCAGTTGAGGCAGCAGTCTAATTACAATAAAATATAATTAGAAAAATTTCTGTAAAATTAAAAAGACGTTTGCTACTATCATATACATATATTTTATATCAGTATTTGAATTTAAAACTCTATTATTTGGTACGAACACATAGAACTTGTATGATCAACATTCGTAACCTACATTGTCAAGGTCAAGAGCTGAACCCACTTTAACTTCATTAAATGTGAACTTATCAATATATTATATATATATTGGGTGTGTAGTTCAGATAAATGCATGCAATATATCTGTAACTTCTTATTTCTCTTCTGATTAGCAGTCAAACAACAATTTGTCCTTACGCAGGTTCTGATATGAAAAGAGGATGCGAATGAGAGAGCTAAAAATAACCCAGCATCAGAGATATTTTCCAAAAAATACATTTATTTTTTAAAGTAGTTAAAAAAATTAATCGTTCAAAACAATGTTTATGAAAAGAAAAATATTTGGCAACGGGGATTAAACCATTTCCAAATTATCACGAATGCAAACGTCATTTAACTCTCTTTGACTTGTAGCTTTTTAATTCTTCTCCAACATATCGGTAATCAAAAATCATATATAATTCGATGTCTAAGTAATTAAGAGTTAGAATTCTGTATAGTATCAACACAGTGTATTTTGGGCCAGCTAAGTCCAACCATTAATTTTTGCCAAATCAAATCTAATTAAAATAAGGTCTTTGCTACGTTAATGTCGTTGAGGTCACCAGTTGGATTGTATTTGGTGATCAAATTTAGCGAAAATGGTCATGTATCACCAATTGAAGATAGCCCTCTTGGAAGCAAATCCGCGGCCGTCATGTCGAGAATAGATAGAGTGAATATGAGAGAGGATGTTCCGTTATAGGATTCCTCGCAAGACTCCTTGTTGGGAGATATGCTAAGCAGGACAGCGATAGCGGTACTCTCGTGGCAGATGCTGCGAGGCAACAAACACATCTAACGCAGAGACAAAACGCTGGGGAAACGAGGCTAATTCACTCCTCGATTTACTGCGCTCAAGCACGATTTATATTCCACAGTCGTCCGCTTCTTTTTTCCTTCCTTTCAATTTGAATCTCGTGTTTCATTCGCTTTAACATTACTTCTTCTGCGGTTTGCAAAGCATGCATGCGCTTAGAGGTCGCAACAGCGTCAAATCGCGAAGATAATTGAATCTACGTGTCTCCCTTTCGAAATAATATCGTCACGTATGTGCGAATCAATTTTTTAGATGTATTGTTAGAGGAGACATGGGAGAAATCTGTTGAAAAACTCGGAAAACTTTTGCGGTTGATCCAAATGAGTGAAGTTGACAAGGTCTTCGTTGCGACAAGGCGATAGGCTATCCTAATTCAAGTGTGATATAGGAGAATTTGAATATGTTATTGATTACAGCAATATAATGATGTAAGTTATAATACAGCATAAATCATAGGAATCGAGAGACGACAGAATAATGATAACGCATGTTGATGATAGTCACAATTTTCTGTTATCTGAATTCAAAGTCTGGATTTCATTGCTACTTAACTCTCTCCTTCAGCGTATTGGTACTCTTATCCATCCTATGTAGTTTAATCCACGACTAATAGAGAATTAGTTTTCAATCATGAGTTTTCTCCTTTTCTATAATCTGTATGTTTCTTCTGCTTTAGAACCTGAATCTTATTCTTTCGATAATGCAATATTTTCCTAGTTTTGGCGTAAATATCGAGAATATTGAAAAATTAAATCTACGATCCATCTTAACTTGTTAAGTTTTAATAACCGTCAACCGATTGTAGAATGAGACGCGGCTACGCTAATGTTTTTTTTCAATCGCTGAAGCTTACATGGCTGAAAATTTGTTTCCTTCATATAATTTTGTATGTACATCGGTATCAAAAGTACTGTCATTCAAATCTATAAAAAAATTAAGGTGTGATGAGTTAAAATCTTCAAGGGGATAGAAAATTTGACTGATTTCATTTTGTGATCTAATTTGGTTTTAAAGAGAGAAAAAACGTAGCATATTTGAAATAATTTTAGATTGTAATAGAGGCCATTGGAAAGTGAGAATTAAAATTTTAATTTGTCACAAGTGGGAAAATGTGTACTGAATAATTATCGCAAAGGAGCAATATTTAAAGAATGCAGCAGTGTCCATAGAATGAATCAAAAATAATTAGCCAAATTAAGTTCAAAATCATCAAACATCAATAAATTATTAAATAAAATCACACAAAGAATAAATAATTTCCTGTACAAGACATTTCAGTGAAACCTTGAATTAAATAGGAAACGCTCTCTTATAATCGAATTGTAATCATGAATGAAAATCAAGATAAATTCCCGGTCGAAAAAAATTTTTAAGTTTGAATTTGAAGTACCAAATGACTTACTTATATAGAAATGTTTTCAGCAGATAATTTTTCCCAAAATTTATTTGCTTTAAACTTTGCTGATTTTGTGAAATTTTAATCCAAGCAGTATTTTTTGACGAAAATTACAAATGTCATTTAATATACCTTTCAATTTATAATTAGGAGGAGAAGCATTAAGTGGAAGAAAATTATAAAGGTACTAAATTATTGGGACTCAGATTTACTTTTATAAATCACCAAGAAGGATCATATTCGAGGAAATGCTCGGCAGTCTCGAATTTTCCTTAATAATGTCTCCTATCTGAGCCACCTTTCTCTCCAGTTTTCCTCAGATTTTTATCCTCTCTTTTCCTTCCAAATATATTTAGCTTATCTATATTATCCGTTTAACCTTTCTCCACTCTTATCCATTACTTATCTACTATTAAGACTTAATTCTGTCATTTATAACTTACTTCCTATTTGGATGTAGACCTTATGAGTTAATTGATATGGTTTTACACCAATTTTTTAAAAACTTTCATAGAAATTACGAATCGAAATCTATTAAATATAACTAAAATTAATTCCAATGTTTTTTCAGAGTACTAAAGATAAATACTGATAGAAAATCAAATTTACTTATGTGGCAGCATTTAGTGAAATTCGCATTGAAATTCATTTTTTGCTTTTCTATCATAAAGAATTTAAATGTATTTTATCCAAGGATTTAATAGTTTTTATAGCTAAGGATTTTATAGTTTCAGGGTACATATTCATGTAAAATTGTTTGATTACAGATAAAACCTAGTTGGAGGAATTCTAAAATTGTTGAAAGGTTATCGGTAATTTATAAGGGAGAAAGTAATGGTAACATAATATTATATACCGATTCTGCTTCCATATTTACATCGTAGACAAAAAATTAGCATTCAATCTCACTATGAAAATTATATAATTATAGCTGTAAAAAGCATTCTCAGGGTAGAGGATAATCAGTATCATTGAGATTGATAGTGCTGTATAAATGTGACATGTAACCTGCTAACTAACTTAATATTCAATTTAGCGTTTTTGCTACTTAAATGCCAAGCCCGCTAATTCTTGCAGCTAATTTCGCAGTGTGCTATATTCTCAGTTTTCCCCAAAAAACCCGTTACTTCCTAGTTTTGAGCTTCACATTTTTTTAGAGTACAGAGATGATAGCGCATCAATCCTTCGTGTTTTTCCTCCGCCTCTCTCTTCCTTCCACCCCTTCACCCGTCAATTCGGGTCGCAGAGTTCGCGAGGAAGAATTAGAAGGCACGGGAGCGTGCGTACCTCACGCGCGTGTCTGACACACGGGGTTTAAAAAAAAGCGTCGGTGCTAATTTTTGCCCAGGTGACGCAACCCGGGAGTTAATGGAGGCGAAGGAGGCTCTTACGGAGTGATGGACGAGGATTTCGTTTCTTTGCTCGAAACGTGGGGGCAAACGCTAAATAGGACGCGTGAATTTATCACCAAACTGCTCCAAAATGGTTGCGAGGCGATTCTTTCCTAAAGGCCCGAAATGTATATAATTTTCGGGGCCCGATCGTAAAGTGTTTCCGTGGGGAATTTGTTCTCTTTTTAATAACATTTGGACGGTCGAGAAATATTTGGACGAACTTGTTCGGGGATTTTTATGGTCGGGTTGTGAAAAGAGGAGCGAGTTATGCGATCTCGTGACTGGTTGCCGCTAAATGGATTCTTCCCGAAGCGTTTAATTTGTCGGGTCGGGATTCCGTGGACATATTAACGGCTCGGAGAGGAGATAAATATTGTGATCCCGTAACAAGTGATCCCATGAATGGAGAGCTTTTATACTGAAGTTGGAGGATCCAAACCCAAAGACTGTCTTAGGTGGTTTTGTTTGCGTATTAAATTGTCGGTGATGTGGTCTCTAGCAGCTCTTATTTGCCATAGCAACACAAGTTTGAAGAAATAAATATATACACACATGCAACAGTGTTCTATAATTTGGTTGGTTCATGTGCTTCAGTCTTCTCTCTTCAATTCCATTTAAATTGTTCCTTTATAACTTACTGAACGTTTTATGTCATATAACATCTTTTGTCTGTCTTCCCATCTCTTTTCCTTTGCATTCTATCCTCCTTTACATTCTTTAGTAGTATTACTTCTATTATTATTATCTATTTTTATCAATATTTGACCCACCTAGGCTCCTAACTACTTTAATATAAATATTTCCTCTCTCGATGCTTAATTACTTTAATATTAAATAATTAAGGATATTATGTATATTTTCGTAATTCTTAAGGAATTCTCGGTGTTTATTTCAATTGAATTGATACAAGTAAACAGCATCTCTGGATACCTCTATTAGCTATGAGGGAAATTTTAAAGATTCTGATTTAGTTTGGGAGAATTATTTGATCAGAACGACTTACATTCTGTTGTGTTTCGAAAAATTCTGGAAGGCAACCGCAATAATAGAGGTTTAGTAAACTGCAGCTTTTCCATCACGTTATAAAACACTGTTGAGGTTGTTTGGAATAGCAGTACAACTACTTTTGTGAGTTTACTTACAAATTCAAATGAAAATGAGTAAGGACCTACTATGAATAGTACTAAAATCTTTGTTATTGATATATAACGAAAAAATTTCTGAGGTGTGAAATTTTCATCAATGTGGAATGGATTATAAAACGAACTAACACTGGTAAAATAAATCCGTTTTGTATTCCATATTCTCAGTATATTAGTGTAGAAGTATCATAGATTTTCAAGTAAAATGTTTCTGGTAAACTGAACTCAGCAAAAATATTAATATAAAAAAATTAACGAAACTTTATACGCAACAAGCAATGCTTGAGAATCCTTGGGTGAGTTTATGATCGATTATATTTCTTATGAAAATAGTTACAGAGACGACTGGTTTAGATTCGTCTTTTAGCAAGATTTCTCATAATATCTTTTCGATGCACCCATATAATCTATTTTTATCAACAAAGCTAACACCATTAAAATAATACTAGCTCCCTAACTATTTCTGAATAACCATGGCAATCGTATATATAGAGATGAAAATACGAATTTCACTTGATAAGCACATCCTTTTCTTATAGAATGAGAGGATGTAATTCAATGGAATTATATCTCCTGTCTAAATATAGACGTGCCTCTTCCAGGTCAAAGACAATCTCGAGAGTAATTCGCTCCGGAAATAAAACAGCAAAATCAAAACATAATACCATGCCTAGGAAGGATAAATGACAGAGAAATAACACAAATCATACGAGGATTTCACCAGTCACAACACGCCCACCACGCACGCATCTTCATGCCGAAGACACGGCCGATTAACGAAATTAAAAAAAAGCGCGTCTCACTTCCCTTGACGTCAGTACGGGAACTCCCGATCTCTTCCTTCCCACAATACACCGAAACGGAAGGACCTCCCATGGACCCCACCCTCTTCTCCCGAAAACAAAGCACTCGTGACTTCTTCCCCTCAACACACTCTAATGATCACGTCGCCCCGTTCGTGACGGACGCTCCGGGCATTTCTTTCGGTCGTTTAGCGTAATCTCTTTCCGTCCTCCGTGTCCGCACCGGAAGGGGTCGCCGTGGCCGTTGACTCGCGCCGACGCCTTCGCGTGCTAATAACTCTCGCGGGGGCGAAAAAGACGGGAAAGGCTATTATTTTTTCCGCCGGTCAAAGGCTCGACGCCGGAGGTATTCCGATAGCCTCGCGATGGCTTCGGACGACTTCCGCCGGAAGACTGCATGGGCGGGTCGGAATGCCGCCGAAGAACAGGGTGTGACGCCGGAGTCTCAAACCGGTGACCTCTCGGATGTGGGGAGATAAGGAAGCAAGAGAAAAAAGGGAGAATACTCTTGCTGGATTCTGATTCCCACAACGATGGAATGTTTTTCTCTCCGACGTTCCCTTCACGCGGGTTCGTTTTTACTTCCCAATCCGGGAATGTTTATCTCTTTGTCGCGTCTTGTTTATCTGGGTCCCTCTTCTATTTGTGCTTCTATTTCCGTTTGCCCGTGTCTTTTTTATCTCCGACGCGGTCTCCCGCGGCTATAACTATTTCGGTCTTTTTCCGTGCGCCGTACTTCTGCTTTGATCTTGGAATCGATTCTAGGAAAGCGATCTACTACCCAGACTTAGATTTGTTTGACTCTACTTCTCCTTTTCTCTCAATATTATTCAAATCCGCGGTAGCCTAGTGATAATATATTATTTATTCCAAAATGTAGGGGTTGCTATAAGCATATTTGAGGGTAGAATTCATGGGAAAAAGCGCAGGGAATAACAAAGACAGAATGTGTTGGGTGAATTAAAGGGAGGGGAAATCTACATGGAAGTGAAGGAGTTGGCGTTGAATACAGATATTTGAGTGTAAATGAACTCACCGAAAGGTAGAACTCATGATGATAAGCATATTTATTTATCGATTACGCAATTCCTTTGTGAATGAGGTGGTGATCGATTTTGGAAAGAAGATTTACATAGCGCGAGGAAGCAAGCAGCTTGAAACCCAGAGACAAATGCAAAAATATCGACATATCTGGGACCCGAACAGAAGTCTAAAACTCTCTGGGTAGGGTTTGATTATTTGTTGACATGTATGAGCTTTTATAATATTTTAGAAAAAATTCAGTGCTCTGTCAGTGAGAGCCAAAAAATATGCTGTAACAAGAGAATATGGGTTTTTAGAGTCCCAAGGTTCTGGAACAGCAGTACACTTTAATTATTCCCTCAAAGGACTGACGATATTCAGTATTAAAAATATTAGTCAAAGATTCTCATTGCAAATGTATATTATAAAATCTTCCGAGAATCTTATATTAGTCGTATATGAGTTCGGCAATTATATTTGGAGGTGATATTTTTTTGATCATTTCCAAATGAGCCTTTCTGTAAACTTTGGTTTTTTTAAAACGTAAAGAAGGTCAAGTTCTCCTTGAACAGCAATATTTAATCCAGATTTTCCTTAGGATTCATGTTTGTACATTTCTATTAAAAAGTAAGGTAAGTGTTTGTGTATTTTTGCTTAAAACATTCCCGGAAGTAGAGAGAACATTTTCAGATAGTTAAATACATTCAGAGTTCGTGGAGAGGAACAATTTTGTCAGAGACGACGAATTCTTGTTTCCTGTCAGCAAAAAGTACATCATTTTGCGCGTATCTTGAAATGGTTCCATTTGGTACGGGCTTTAAGTTCGGAGTAACATCATTTGGGTGCTTGTATAGGCAAGATTTTATCATCGCGAAAAACCTAATTAACGAAAAACTAGCTCAATACAACTTCCTCCTTCTCCGGGTATCCTCATGGTCCCTTCATGTTATTTCCATTTCTGTCTGTTCTTTTAAACACTACGCTGCTTCCCCATTTCCTCATCTGTGATTCGTTCTCCTTTCGCATTCCCACAGTATTTTCCACATTCTGCTCGCTTCTTACGCTGCTTACAACTTTTTTCGCGGACATACAGTTTCCCCGCCTTTTTTGCCCCCGTTTTCTTCGAGATCTCATTCTTTTTTTCTCGCTTTTATCATTCGCGCGTACCGCTGTCAAAAGAGTTCTCGTATGTGTTAATGGCCAGATGTCTCCCTCTCGCTTCCAGACGACTCGTCCGTCTAAAAACATTATCGCATTACCGAGATGGGGACTTGTTTAGGGTTCGTAAGAGAGCGAGGAATTTCCAACGTAGCCATCTGTATGATAATCACGTGAAGTTAGACTTTTCTAGTTAAAGAAATGGTTACCGTTGACTTTCGAATACAGCGGATTCTAATTTTCCCTGCTAACTCTTCTAAGGAATCCAGTGTGCTGTTTCCGAATATCGATTAAGTCGGATGATTATGGAGATGAGTTTTTGGAAATCTGTTAATCTGAATAATTGTAATAATGGACTCTGAATTAGAAGATTATACATAAGTGATCCACCCTTCGAGAAGTTCATGTGCCTCAATGTTGCTTATTCAATGCTATTTATTCCGTTTCTTTATAAAATACTCCACCCTTATGAAAAAACAGAAATTACAGGTAATACTTAATTTGCTTAGTAATTGAAGGAATAAATTACTTATACAGCCAAAGAAATCTCACTATAAAATAAAATTATTGCAATCAGTACAGATTAAGGTAATTAAGTTAAATCTGCAAACAATTATCCTCGCAAACCACGATTAATTTTTCGTTTTTCTGAATAAATTATGGTATTCAGCTTGTCATAGAACTCATCTGAAACTGATTCTGATATAATATATTGAAATGACGAGACTATATCTATGTTTAAACTACTCTTTGAAGAATTTCGATTATTTTATTTATATTTTATCAAGATCTCGGTGACAAAAGAACCCTCAAAATTAGGAATCATAGTTGTCAATGCTCATGATGCACGAGGAAGTAATACTTGCTTTTTATTTCGAAATTATTTCAATAAATTTAATTTTTATACAAAAAGAATTGTACAAATTTAAACTTTTATTTTGTATAAATAAATTTAGGGTTTGTGTAAGATCTTAAAGTACTTTTATTATACCTTATTTTACAATGTAAATAGTTTCGTTTATCAATATCAATAAATACATGCATTCTTAAGCTTACAAACCTTCTGAAATTAAATTGGTGGGGTAGAAATATTTTCCTATGATGTACATTATATTGTTTTGGAATTAATTAGCAGACTTTACTCCTGATAAACGTTTAAGATTCCCACCGGGAAAGTATTCCATTTTCTTCCTTTTTCAAGTAACAATCCTCCCGTTCCGGTGTCAGTTCCAGCATCATCCCGTGAGACATAATGCAGCGAAGTGCGCTCTCTACCGTTTTCGCAAAAAGCAGCGAAGAGATAAGGAAAGACAGTTACGCCATTCTTCATCCCACTTTTTATTAGAGAGAGGTCTCTTCCATTGCTTCAATTCGCCTCTTTTACCCCTAGAAATAAAGACTTCTTAGCCCATCCCAATACCCCAAAATGAGGACGAGGCATTCTCATTTTCGTCTGATCGTCCGATAAATCCTCTCTCGCGATCCAATCCAACTCATCTTCAGCGTCCGAAAACAGAAAGAAACTCGACGGAATTGCATTTTGGCTTATTCTGCAGAGGAGAGGTTTTCGCCATCAGAGGCGAGAAATGGACCAAATCAAAAATACCCTCCACGAGTGTTTATCGAATTCGATTCTATTTCGAATTAAAGAGAGGATCCTGTTTTGATTCGGTTAGGAGACTATTCGCTTTGAATCTCTATCAGACATAGTATATCGAAATCTTCGGCTATACCTGTAAAATTGCAACTGTTATACCAAGCTCTTCTGTCATTGCATACTCGTGTTTTTCGACCTCTCTGTCCCAGCTGATCCCATTTTATGTTCTCTCAATGTCGCCGATCCCCTCGTCCTAAGCATTATAAATAAATTTGTTGTGCTCAGCGTCATCATATGATACGATATATATCTCGTATGGCAAAGCGGATGTGGTAAGATAATAAATTTTATACTTTTATCATAATGCCACTAACATTGTTGATGTTTGGAACAAAATTACAGACGCGAGATATTTTGAGCCTCAGGTAACAAGAATTGTCGTAGCTTCGGTAAATCCTACAGCTTCCTTCATGCCACTCAGAAAAAAGAACAATTTGAAGTCCAAAGGATTGATTAATCATTGAAATAATGTTTGTTTATGCATCTCATGGTTATTAGTAGAATTAAAATACACATCAAGATTTTTATTTGTAGTTCTCGCTGACATTTTTTATCGAATCAGTTCGAAAATTTTGATTGAGACCGAGCACCCCTGGGGCTTAGAATCACTGAGATACTAGACGGAACAAGCTGGTTTTATCACTTCGAATGAAGTTAGGTTCGATGACGAAATAAGCTAGCGGGATGTATCTTGAGATATTATTTCGATTATATTTTGAAGGCATCCCGGAATGAAGATGGTGGGAGGGAATCGGAATTAATTAATAATAATAATAATATTTATTAATCCAGAGACATACATAGGCATGTGTAGGACAAGTCAATCAAAATATTCACAGACAGTCAATACATAATGAATAGAATACATAATGTACATAATAATTTAGGCATAATGAATAATAAACAGTCAATACATAATGACTTACATTAACACAACACACTCAAAATACATGATATCTAGTAGCAATATAGAGTTTAATTACACTTTCTTTTCAATTATAAATTCTTCTACCCTATAGTAAACTTTATCTGTTAAAAAAATTTTAATTTTGTTTGAAAATGCATTGGTATTACTCTCCTTTATTGCACTTGGTAAAGCATTATATATTCTAAGAGCATTACCTGGAAGCTCCTTGCATATAGGCTAAGCCTGTGAGAAGGAGTTCTCAAAGACATTGTAGGTTAGATGAAACGGACATACGGTGATAAAAATGTTTTTTTTACGGTTTAGATCGGTCAACTACTGTTATAATACCCTGGATAAAAATGAAAGATTTTTACTTATAATTATTTAAACATATACGCGTTAACATCCAAAGATACTTCGTATCCTATACACGAATTTATATTCGTTAAGTTGGTTCAAGAATCTATTCCAAGAAATTAGCGATTCACCAACCGTTTATTAACTATTTCATTTCCTAATAAGACGGATTCGGACGAACATCGGATAAAACAAAAGTTATGGCAGTCGGAACTAATGGAAACTCTTTTGTAATCAAAGTAAATCTCATTATTGATATCAAGGAAAAAACACCTACAGCCGTGGTTGAATCCAAGACTTCCGCAGCCATCCGTAGAATTCCTGATGAGGGATAATTTCCAGAAATCGCTGCAAACGAAAAGTAAAATGCGGACTTCGCTGCAGGTATGGCGAGATTAATTTTTTCTCTCGTTTCCGATCGTGGCGCTGAATGCAGTTGAAATATTTTCTGACCCGAATAAGATTCATCGACATTGCTCTATCACAAGAGGGTTAGGGTCAATAGGTGACCCATCGCTCGTTATTAGGTGAAAAGAACTCATTTCCTCTGATAAATTTGGTTTGTGGAAAAGGGTAATGCGGCTGAATCGCAACGATTCATTCTGTTGTGTAAAATCTTTTTTTAGTAATTACGTTTTCATTCATTTTTTTATCGGCTTATTCTACGGTATAATCGTAAGTTTAATTTTATAATGTATATAGTCGATACGATTATCCTATTTTGATTCCTCTGCTTCTACTCGTATATTTCGCTGATCGTGATTCATTTTCGAAACGATCTTTTCGGAAACTCCTTAAAGAGAAAACTCGCCAAAATTTATAGAAAATTATTAAAGAGAATTTCTGTTAAGGAAAAAATTTTGAATGTCAAGAAGAGACAATAAATCACTATAATTAAGATCCCTTCCGGCTTAATGAGTAAGAAATAAAACATTTTTTCTTATTTATTTTCTCAGTTAGGATTCACTTGCCACGCAAAAGCTGCCTTCCGAAATTTACGATGGATATGAAATTAATTGGCACAGGAATTTATAGCGCTAAGGATCTGTTTTCTAAGATATTATTGGGGAATTCTCTCCTCAAATTATTTTAGGTACGACAAAATATTAATTCTCATTTTCCTTTTTAAAAGGTTGCATTAATTTCTTTGGACTATGATCGATTCGTAGCCTGCTTTTTGGAGAAAATTATTACCTTTTATTTTGACTTGCATTCATTTCATAGAAACATGGCGAGATAAAAGTGTAAAAAGATTATCAGAAAAGAAATGCTGATGATTTTTATGAATATAAAAAGCTACTTTCTAAGTACATTTATACTTATTAAGTGCTCAATTTATCTCTAAAGGTTGGAGCTGTCTTTATGACGTTCATTTATTATGTAATAGACATTTAAAAAGTTCATTATACTTAAATTCTTATCTGTTAAAAATTAGGTGAGTAAACTACCTTATATGTTCAGGTGCTCAATATTCATCCGTTAAAAACATTAATTTAAAAATGTATTTAAATTCACACTAAATCACTAAAATTAATACATCAACATTTTGAATACAGCTTTAGGATGTCAAATTGCCAGACTGGGAACCCCCCCCGTAGCTTACCCGTAATATTTAATCGTCTACGCTGAAATATTTCATACTGGTTAATCAAGGCTAAATAACTATTCTTAATGGCAATGCTGTAATATATAATTATATAATGATTTTAACGAAAGGTTTGATGTCTGTATTTTTACGTTAAAGTGGAGTATATAACATTTATAATAAGAACATTTTTTGGAATATAGGTACCCCTATAGTGATAGTCACCAGTTTCGGGATTACCGACTCTTTGTTGACAAAACAAAATTCAAATGAATAAACTCTTAATAAATCAAATAAGAATGTTAAGGAGGCTGCATACAAATCATTTTTTAGGCCAATCTTGGAATACGGGGAATGCCTATGGGACCCGCATGGGGTAGGTTTAAAGCGAAAAATAGAAAAGGTACAGAGAAAGGCAGCAAGATTCGTCTTAGGCAAATATGCAAGGCTTGATAGCGTTACTCAGATGTTAAAAGAATTAAGTTGGGAAAGTTTAGAGGAGCGGAGATTCAAGAAAAGGCTAGCTGTGTTTTTTAAAGTCTACACAGGAGTTAAATCGTTTGAGGAATTGTCAAAAAAAGTCACTACGGCAACATTTCACGGCAGAAAAGACCACAGATATAAAGTTAAATTAATAAAACAGGGAACAAACATTAGTCAATTCTTTTTTCTAAATCGCGCTGTTAAGGATTGGAATGATTTGCCTGCAGGAGTCTTGGAGCCCTTCCCAAAACATCATAGGGAGTTTGTAAAAAGATTGGGTAAAACTATTAAGGATGAGTGAGCTTGACGTTTACTAGTACATGTGCAGTGAATCAATATATATTTTTTTTGTAATTCAAAAATTTAGATGGGATTTATAATAACATGTGTAATACAAGTATATGTATATGTGTTACCACCGGACTATTAGTCCACTTGTAGCATTTTTTACAATAATAATAATAATAATAATAAACCACAATATTAATAATAAATAATTATATCTTTATTTGCCTAACCGATGCTGGTAATTTCTTCTTTCTTTAAAGTTAAAGATTGTTATTAGGTACTAAGTCTAGCATATACATACATCACTGCGATTTTCAATTATCTTCACCAAAAGGTTTGTTTATTTCATTACGTATATGTTTAGCTAGAGCAAGCAGATTTCTATTCATGCTTATCGTTCGGGGCTTCGGTTCTTGTTGAAGATATGGTGGACTTTGCATAATTTCATAAAGACGAAAGGTCAACTACAGCGCACCTCTTCCGTGTTTTTCCTCCATGGGTTTCTCATGAGATTCCCGCAGTGATATTCTTTCCATAATGCCACTTTTCGTAAAGAAGATCTCTTCGGAGTCAAGAGAGTGATAAATCCGTCGAATCTCCTTTGCCGCTCCAATCTCCCCGAGCGCATGCATAAGCGACGACCGAGTGTTTCCTTTGAACACGAATACATTTTTCTTCCTTATTTTGAACGTTTTTCCTAAAGGAAGTTTTATTTCCTTTTTCTCCGACGATCTCGCAGCATGGTTCCCTTATAGTTTCGTTTCGGGACTGGGCTTTATAAGGTCAACTACGGGGCAAGATTTTTTCGCCAACGTTCTTGCTCACGTGCTACGGAAATCGAAGAGATTTTTCTCTCTTCGGCTATGTAGCCGATTTGATACACTGAATCGTGCAGAGGAGCAAGTCAAGCTTAGTAAACATATCATGATGCATGATGCATGATGCATTATGTTGATGTATGATTCAGGAACACATCTCTACTGTTTAACATTCCGTTACCTTTGTAATGGCGTATGTTAACTTAACAAAGTTTACGTCTTAATTTGTTTCCTTCATAGAAATAAAATATCGGTGAGACTTAGGAGGTTGATTTGGTTATTATTTTATTACTATAATTATTATTTTTATTATGTTCCTGTTCGTTGCGAATGGACAAACAGTCCGGTAACAGCGATATTAAAATACTATGTTAATTACTAAAACAATGTCATAGAGCAACATTCAATACTTATTACATGTGGAAACTTCATTGATTGTAGCAGACATATTTAACTAGCTACCGCAACACACTTACGCAAAACATATATTATCTACCTTCCCAGTATACTATCGCTATATCTAGCGATAAATACCTCCTAACTACAAGGAAACAATATTGATATCTCCCTTAAAAATAATGTATGAATTATGATTTAAAGCCTGACTTACTCAACACAGATTTACTTACATCAACTATTGCTCTCCACTTTACATCCCTTATTTATCATACATGCCCACCCATCCTTAAAGTTTCTACATACTATATTTAAAAACTCCTTGTTTGTTCTTGGGGTTATTTATTAGGTTAACTTACCTAGTTTATATTTAGACTATTTGTAAGAATTAAGAATGTTTCTTAATAATTTAGAATCTTTATATCCGTCATTGCTTCACCACGAAATAAATATATGAAAGACGCAAGGAATAATGAAATACTCGAGAAATAGTACGAAATTAATACGAGATAATTAAAATCAAAAATACTGATTTTCAGTTACCAAGGAATAAATAATTGGGAAAATCACTATTTCACTAAATCACTCACTAAATTTAACAATGGTCATCTTTACCATAAGATGGCCTAGGTACCGAAACCGGTCGGAAAATAAAAACTTCATTGTGAAAATCTGCAGTTTTTCTCTTGCTATAGTGAAAATGTCGTTCCACGAAGTACGGCCTGAGACGATTGAATTTAATGGTGAAAATATCGGTCCCACGGGGTGATGGTTAACAATCTTAAGCGTAACTCTTTTGGGAGAAGAAAATGTCACTCTGTTCCTTATGGACTGTTTTCAAAATAGTTGAGCGGCGGAGAAAAACTCTCAGACGTGAAATGTTGGCACGCACTCCAATCGCGAAATTCCAATTATTTTCTACTCATACGGAATATAAATAGTGAAAGATAGCAAGCCCTAAAATTGGTATGCATATCGCGCGAGATTCCCAAGATTTACTAGATTTTGGCACTCAAAACAGATTTCGGTAGCTTTCTGCAAGACGAGGCAATGATTTAATGCGAAAAGTTATTCATATCCAAACCTTTCAAACGGATGAGAATTTACAGAGTATCTCTTGCGGAAATTAAGATTTAATTTTTGGGTCAAAAGAAAATTCAATATCTCTTGCCGTTTGATATTCATTAAAAATTCTTTTGATAACATGTCTGCATCGTAAGATCGTAAAAAATCTGCAATTGCGATTGGTTTTCACGATATAATTCGTCAAATAACCCATTAGCCCTTTAAGAAATTAGAGCAGAGTTTGATTCATAACAATACGTATTTTTTTAATACAAAATGAAACCCTAGTTGGCTAGGGTTACGCCCTTAGGGAGGCGTATAAGGACATTATGCCTGGAAACTTTAAATTATATCTCGCATATCTAAGAATTCTATGTGAAGTGCAGAAGCTTATCGATACTACTTACATTTGATGAAAATTAATATCATTACCGGTATAATTTTGCATTTAAATCTTGTTTTTTTTTCGTATTAAAAGGGTAGAAGTTTTTCGGAAAAGAAAATAACTACTTTAATAACACCAATATTCTTCGATATAATGTAATCAGGGCTTCGATCTGATGTTCTAGTCCTCTTTGATTCCTCTGGCCTCTGTCAGTCAATATCCGGTCTTGGCTTGGCATTAAGCTGTTTGGACTTATAAAACTGAAGTCTTATGGTTTTCCGTTTCGTTTATTAATTTTCAGTGGAAAGGGGGAAGCAAATTGACACCTTGGAAATGTAATTCCGCATCAGAGCCTTACTGATTTCCCAAGTGAAAAAGATGTTCTATTCGGATAAGGATTATATCAATTGAAAGATTGGTTCCCGAAATTTTCAAATATGAATATGCTCCTCGCTACATCTCTTCTAGAAAAAAAGGATAAGTAAGGCTTTTTTGTTGTTCGAAAATTCAGTTCATTGCTCAATTTTAATTTTTGTTATTCGAATCCCAGTGGGTGCCAATGTGCGAAATGACCTAATCTGTCGAAGCACTCTTAACAATACTAATACTACTACTTATATCAGATATCATTACCATTATTCATCTCCTATTAACGGTAATGAGATATAGGTGACGTTTAAATCCAATTTTGAATGAGATATCTTAGCTATATTTATCTATGCCACAAAAATTCAAATGTTGATTTAAAATTGGCACATCCCGATCGGCTTCAAAAAATTTTCCTTTGCATTTGTAGTAAATGCCAACATATTTAAGTGTTCATAAGTTACTCTGTATATTACATAAACCAAATCTTTATACTGATACAATTCAACTGGACCAAAGCTTATATTAATTTTTTTATAAAGAGTTTGGGAAGCTGTCATTAAAAGCTCTTAAAGATAGATATTTCGCTAATTTCCAGAGGATCTTATATTTCGATTTGAATGTAACCTCAATCTCACGGATGATATATTTATGCAGAGGACACAACATTTCCAATGTAAAAGGGAAAAGAATTCAAATATTATACCTCGTTACAGATTCTCCTGACTGCTTCCAAAACGTAGCTTGCTTTGATTGGACCTCTCAATATTCTTCAACCAAGTCATCTTCTTGAATTTATGAATGTCAAAGCAGGCAGATTATTTCCGTATTTCCCTCAGATGTTTCCATCATATCATGCCGTTATAACTTTTCTAATCAAATCCTGTCTGTCAAACACAAGCTTTCAAATCTTACTCCATCATGAGAAAATGGAATCGCTTGGAAATTTGGGAGTGTAAGGTGTTTATAATATAACTTGCTTCCTGGTATACTTTACCAATAAGCTGCTTTGTCTTCAATTTGCAACAAAAGCCACAACTTTGTTACCAGAGTATTAACGCCTACACTAGTACACATATTTGTGATAATCAATCTAAAATGATTAATTTTAGAGTATCCAGTGCTTAAATCAATGTTCAAAATTAATTTTGCCATACTAACAATTACCATATTAAATATGGGTGGTTAATTAGTTTAGCTTTATCATAATTTGAACATTAGAAAGAGAAGAGCAATCCAAATGACAATTTTGAGCATGTTTTATCTGATGATTTTCGCTGCTGCATTTCGGAATCGTTCGCGCTGTAATTTCGCTTTTTCTTAAATTTCGATATAATAGGAATCCTGGTAGAAATATTCATTATTAAGCGATGAATTTATCTACAGTGAAATCCACAATGAGTTAAAATAGGAAAATAGGGAATCGTAATCATATATCAATTTTAAAAATATTACTCCATCGGTCTTCGAAGCAAGTTTCAAAACCAGAGGAAATCTATTTTAAAATACTCGTTATGTTATATGCATAGCTTAATTCAATACATTCAATGTCTACAGAAGTTTGGAAATATTAGATCGCTGAATTCAGAGTCCAGAGTGCTAACCGTTACACCATGGGACCTCGATGAAAAACGATGGGAAAATTTGAATCTAGCGGAAATTTGAAAGGCTGTTCGTAGTGTGGTTATTGGCGATATATTCCTCGGAATTGTAGCATAAAAGAATTGAGGGAGAATTTCTGTTTAATTTGTAAGTGACGTTTATTTGAAAGCATTCATTTGGGCCCCCAATATTTATCAATAAAAGTTGGAAGCCTTTTTTTTCAGTTTCCTCCTGTTTTTTTCTAATTGTTAACGCTATTTAAGACACATGGTTCATTATGGATTTTTATAAAGTAACTCATAAATTCGTTATTGATTTTTCCTTAGCTATGTTCGCGCAGGTCTATATACTACGCACTTGTAAAAATACTCTTGAAGAGATCAATGATTAAGGGAAACCGTGGCAGAAAATGAGGGAACAAATATTGAATTTCCGGATACCATTTTACTTGGAAAAAGAGTAAGAAACGCTTGATTTCCTTGAACTAATCTCACAGCTTCCGTGAAGGTCCACGATCTCCGAAGGTAATTAAGGTGGGGATCCTGAGGAAGTCGCCGTTCCTTTGTAATTAGTCTTGTCCTTGCTTAGGTTTCACATCGAGCCGGAGATCGGAGGGAGGCTGCCATATCCATTACGTTCAGAGAATCTCAATCAGTTGAGCGATGCAGCAATAAGAGAAGAAGAGGGAAATTCTCAGCATTCCTCCATCATAACGGAGAGAATATTGAGCGAGTTGTATAAAAGTTAGATTCCGTGAGAGATTCGAGACTTCGTTTTCATTATTTAAGCCTCTACCGACAATTTAATGGAAATAGACTTCCGATTACGCTCTTTACAAGAAACACTTGACTCATCATGACTTATCAAGGTAGCTTAAACCTTTTATGGGGAATCATACCACGAGCATACAGGTTCTCTATAGCTTCTCGTTCCTATTTCGTATTCCTAGTCCGAATGTACGTTTTAACCGGCCGTGGGTGGAGTGGTTAGCATGGAATGCTCCAACGACAAGGTCCCGGGTTCAAATCCCGGATAACCGGATTTTTCTGGCTAAGGAATGGTTGTTTGTCTTTGTAAATGGTAATAATTATTGAAATAAATTTAATTGGGATTCTTCCTGGTCCATTGCATAAGTTATTATTATTATTAATCATACAATTTATTATTACCGTGGTGGTGGTTAGCGAGCTCAAACGATATCGCTCCAACCACGGTCCCGGGTTTGAATCCCTGCTAGTCGGATTTTACCGATTAGGGAATGGTCTTGTGAGAATGTTGTTGTAAATAATAACTCTTGTTAATAATACTCTTTCACTGTAAGAGTCCAGAAAATGGATGTTTGCGGGGTTTTATTAAATAAAAAATAATAAATAAAAAAATTATTTCTGTACAATCTTAAGAATATTATTTACATTATAGGTGGTCAACTTATGAAGCAACCACAAAAGGATTCAACTTACTTGATACTTTTCGGCACATTGAACCCAGAAAATCATTTAAAATATATTTTTATCAATTTCAATAGATATTTATAATACTTACATACTCTTATATGCAGTATTGGTCTACTAAGCTCTAGAAAGCGCATTAATTATTGCTTATTATCATAGACGATGACCCATTTTATAGTTGTATGGCACAACTCATAAATAGAAGTGAAAGGATTGTCTGAGAAACTAAAAAAGGTCTACTTACTCTACACAGTAAAATTCTGGACCAGCTTTTAAATATCATTTTAATGTGATAATGTAATTCAGTGTTTATCTCTTGCTCTGAAAGCAGAATGTCCCCTTGGCACTGACCCAAACAGAATACAATGTAAAGGAATGACGAGCATTCATGGATAAAAACATTAGAAAAAGGCGGTTACGTTCAAATATGAATTACAATGATAAATAGATGAATATTTCCAAGATGCTGGTTATGTTATCGGTAGTGTTACTGCTACTTTCCGTATGTAATACATTTATTATGAGGCTCCGTGGTGTGGAGATTAAGAAGACTCTTGGCTCGAGAGAGAAAGTTTTCGTTTTCACCCCACGGCAATTCAGTATACGTCAGGTTAGCTGGCAGAGAAATTTTAGCTTTGGCACTTGGCCCCAGTCACATTCACTATAAGGTTCCATGGTGTAATGGTTAGCACTTTGGACTCTGAATCCAGCGATCCGAGTTCAAATCTCGGTGGGACCTAAAATTTTTAACTTTTTCAAATATCGAATAGGTTGAATTGCAAATGTTACTTTTGCATAAGATAATATAATGTGAAATTTTAACGAGATTCTTTTCCGCTTGCTTAAAATAATATGGTAGCCTGACTGAATAAAATTGTAAAATCTAAATATTGGCATTATATAGACATGCTGCATATTTATTAGATGAATAATATTTAAAACCTTTCCTCTAAAGTTAGAAATCTAAATCATCAATTTTGAGACTCGAAGACTACTTGGGGTTACGGAGATGTTGGAGATTATAGAGTTCACCGTTAGTTCATTTTATGCTATAAAATGTGTATTTTAGACTATTATTGGGGGCAAATTATCAAGAGTGGTAAAGTATCGCGAACTACAATCTATACCTATAAATTGTTTGCAGTTCCTTTGGATGCCGAGAAGAAAATACAGTATTACGATTCTGTGAATTTAGTAGTTGGGGAATAGGGAAAAAAGATGATTGGTCTTTTGAAATTTTTAATGTAACAATTACGGCTCAGACCATTTCTTTTTCGGTTTGATTTAAACGCTGCAGATTTTGTTACTGGTACAATTTAGAGTTTATTTAACAGTTTTATTAATGCTAAGGAAATGATGATAAATTAATTCTTTCACTAACCATGCCTTCATCATTGTCGAAAATCTTTCTTACTTGCAAACTCATTGATTTGGGCTTCTCACGGACTTTTTTCTCGGAATATTTCATAATCACGAAGTTATTTACACGAGCGCTTTTTTCTGTATTAATTCATGTATTTACTACTGCATTTTACTCTATATACATACATACGTTTGCGTTTACGAACCATTTGGGAGGTAGATTACACGTAGGTCGAATTTGAGAAGTGCCAAAACAAACAGAGAAAACATATTCCCCGAAAATCCTTGAGCGCGTGTTAGGAAAACTCCGACGATCGCGATATTAGGCGCCTCGCTTTTCCTCAAAGGGAAAGCCGTACCAAAGAAGATCTTCCTTTCGAGCCGAATTTACGTAGCGTTATGTTCCTCTTATGTAGGCGTCACGGACCGTTTAACCCGCTGATTCGTCTTCTTCCTCCGCGATGCAGGAACTGCTCTGCGAAAAAAGATATAGGCGAGGGATGGAGTAACAGTAAAGAGGGCCCTTCATTTATCCAAAGTACAGTTCCTTTCCGCTGTGCTGCTACGTTTTTTCCAGTGGAGGTCCTCCCATAATTCAAATCGTTTTGCCTCCTCGAAAAGCGATGCAGCGCATGAGAAATGCGAGGAGAGGAGCAAAGGGAAGCAAGGTTAATCCAGACTCGAGGATACCTTACGAACGCTCTCCGATATTTTCTGCCCCAGGAACTGCAGGAAGTGCATATGAGTTTCCAGTCGGCTTCGTTTTGTACGCGAAGGTTCGAAACTGAAATTTTCCGTTCCAGTACGGCCGGATTCTGAGCTAAGTCTACGTTGAAAGTATATCAATGTAACTTTCATGATACGTCGTCGATATTTGTTCATGAAATATTTATGAAATACATGCGAAGTATCCGTGAGCTGTATTCGGTGTGCATATGGAGTGCATATTGAAGAACCATGTCAATATGCTGTCCACTACATCTTTGAGAATTTCAATGAAAGCGTTATTTGTCGACGAATTTCTCGTATTGTTACACCTGTTTTTATTCCTTTCCGGTGTAGACATTGCACATCCGTATGAGCATGCTGCCTATTCAATTTTAGCAAATTTTAATAGAATTATCATTTTATGTTGTATTTTGTTTCATCTGTTTATATTTCTTTTCCTCCCGAATTTTCGATGTTTCTGAATCAATCGCATCTTCTGTATGATATCTACTAAACAATAATAGTTAGGGAGGAGAGTTGTATTCCATGAGATTTTTCTTTTTATTTGTATAATTAATTCAAAGTAATTGCTTTAATAATAAAAACTAGAAATTACTAAAATAGTAATCTTTTAGTTATAATTTTGGATAAATAATTGATGATTTAAATTAAACGTATGAAGTTTGTAATTACGTTCAATGAGACACTTTCGGTACTTTGTGAAGCAAATTTACTTAAATAAATAATTCTGTTTCCTAATCTCGCGATTTATTTCAAGCGAATATATAACAGTCAGAATACCTGTGTTTACATAGTAATTAAATTTATTTCCCTTCGTATAACTTCGGTATCATGTATATATTTGAATTTAGGTGATGCATCACTTAAGTGCAGCTAATGGCTTCTTCTATAAATAGTACCTGCGGCCAGCCGGTGAAAAGGGTTCCTCATCCCTGAACTAGAGCTTATGAACTTCAGTTACGTTACAAACAAAGCACCAGATATTGCAAGAGTCATACACCTTACACCTACACTAAATATTCGTAAGTACTATAGACACGGGAATTACAGTAGGGGTACAGTACTCTAATTGCTAAGGTGAAGTTATGCTGTAAATTTTAATGCATTTGATCATCAAATTGTTTCCATATGGCGGATTTGTGCCGTCATTGCTTGAGGTCTTCGTTGATCGTCGGACAATCTAGAACAGGATTGGCGAACCTTTTGCACCAGGGGTGATATATTTATTATATATATAATGGACTTGCGCGGCAATGTGGTGCCGAACCATACGGTGATATGTTGATATTATTCCTTTTAAAATGTCAATGATGCGATTAAGAACTTTTATAAGACTTAAATGGTTGTAATTCTTCACTACTAATAAACAGAACCCACATTTATTTACCGTGGAGCTTCATTTCTTAAGTGAATAACGGAAAAAAGGACATTGTCGTAGTAATTTCGCGTGCCAAAAATTCCCTCGCGCGCCACTTTGGACACGCGTGCCATAGGTTCACCACAATGTACTGAACTTCTTTCCTCCACTCTTTAATGAATCCACGTGCTCGTTCGCAGACTTTTAATCAGGAAAATAACGAAATGACTCGCGTAGGTCGTTTCGCAGCGTCTTCTCTCTCCTTCTGTGGTTTTAGTCAAGGGCCTACGGATCGATCGTAACCTTGATCTCATTGGCCGATAACAGAATGCCTATGTCACGGCAACATTGAGACTTTCACATGACTAAGTAATGCGGAGACCTTAGAGAAGGGATGGTATAGCCAAGCCCTCGATCAAACGAGCGGAAACTATTTATAACCCTTAGGAAAATAGGAACGGTCTAGTTTCCTGTTACATTTTCTATGAGTGAAGTAAAATACTTTCAGTGTTGATATTTCTTGACGAATTGTATTACACATATATATTTTTATTGTAATTTAAAATCTTATACTCTAAACCACCCTCCTGGTACAGAAGGTATATGTGTTTGAAGTAATGTTTATTCAATTACTAGTTACAATCGAAATTATCAGATCGTAGATGAAATAGATATTGCCATAGATAAAATTCCGGCTAATTTACATTAGAATAATGTTGAGCTAGCAAGTTTAGTGCAAGGCGTCGATTCCGCAAACGAGCAAAAATGAATTTCTCTTAAGACCTCGAGATTGAAAAAAGGAGGTCAGTATGCAATGAATTTCAGCATAAAGAATATGTATTTTTCCATTGAAAATCTAATTTTATAATGCTTTTATTTATCTCGGAACGGAACATCCGACTGCAGTTAAAATGATAAACACGGATATTTTTATGAAAATAAATTGAAATTTTGTTTTCAAGTTTACCATTTTATTAGAATTCTATGATATTTTGGAGATTTTCTGTACAATAGCATTCTTTGGTGCACCCTTCGGATAAGATATGTATTCTCATATTTTCCTTTCTTTTCGAGTTTAAAGGGCTGCTTTTTACTTGCTGTTTACTGCATTAAAAAGAACAACTAAGATATTGCCTTTTGGTATTTTTCGCGGTTAGAATCTTTTACGTCAAACTTTAGAATATTAGAATATTATATTAGGGAATATTCCCATTGTGTAGGTCACGGATTTTTTGGACTAGAATCGAGCAATTCTGGAAGATGTGAGAGTTTAATTTTGACTCGGATAAGACATGTATTCTCATATTTTCCTTTCTTTTCGAGTTTAAAGGGCTGATTTTTACTTGCTGTTTACTGCATTAAACAGAACAACTAAGATGTTGCCTTTTGGCAGCTTTCGCGATTAGAATCTCGTACGTCAAACTTTAGTAACTTATAGATGTATATGACCATTTCAAAGCAACCAACTTGAGTCGGGTGAGTCAGTGCAGTGCAGATAAGGTTCGGCTGCGAGTAGACGCATATAAAGAAGAAAGCCGTGGAAGTGAAGTTTAAATGTGAGGGAATATTCCCATTGTGTAGGTCATGGATTTTTCGGACTAGAATCGAGCAATTCTGGAAGATGTGAGAGTTTAATTTGGACGTCTTTGAAAGAGAGAAGTTTCTGCGAGGAAGAAATCGGACGTCATTCGAGCAGAAAGTGTTGTGAATGATTCAATCGAGGTTCTTCTCCGGAGATCTTCGATATTTCATCTTCAGAGAAGCCCGAGGGCCACGATATCTCACTTGGTCCCATTTGAAGCGAAGGTGAGAAAAATTTTATTTCCTCTCTTAAAAGAAGCGGTTGTAAATTGCATTCTACGGTTGCAGGCCGGCGGGGGAAATGGGCAATCAATTTACTTCATTGTGAAGAATGTCTCAAAAGGCTCCACTTTTTTTTGGGATGAAAAATCTTTTAAACTAGTTTCAATCAGAAATGTATTGCCTCCAAAGTTCATTCTGCTGCAAAAAATTAATGCTCCGATTTTTGTATTTGCTAAGTTAAAACGAGTTCTATCCCGAGATGTACAACTGAGTCGCTTATATTTACATTCATTCCATTAATTTTACAGAATAAATTGTCACTAAGTGTCCTTTGAGTTAGAATTTAAATCGTTTGACAGGGAAGTTTGGTTTTCGTTGTTTGACATCTTTACTGATACTAGTGATCGCCCAGTGGTCGAAATTCGACCATAATTCATTGAATTTTTAAGTCTGAACTTTATTGAGGTTCTTTCGTCTATAATTATTCCTATATAATCATTGCTTATATTTTTTTGAAGTTTGTTCTATTACGTCAGCTGCAGGCGTGAACAAATACGTCATTGGGGTGTGTTGTTTGCCTTAATTCCCTTCGATACCTACGAAATTTAAAATTTTAATGTTAGTAACAATAAAAAAACACAATTACAGCTTATATTTTCCTTAATTTTTTTATACAACTCATTGTCATTTTTAATTTTGTAAATTGCTTTCCAGAAAAAACTCCGTAAAATCGCCGTAATTATATCCCTGTTATTTATTAATCAGTTAGTAAATGTTGACATCTCAGTTAATTGCCCTCTTTTCATAATATCTGATATGAATCCCTATTTGGTTTGGAGATAAAAGGGAGTATTCTAATAAGAAAACACATAAGCTCGGATTCAACAATCGCCTTGGTCGCCAGGGAGACTGGTTTATTTACTACGAAGAAACTTCACAGATTGTTTGTACATTTTGCCATAGTTCTCGTAATTTAGAGTCGAATACGATAATCTACGACCAAAACAAGTCTCTACTCAATATCCTTTCTTTTGGTATTAATCTCGATTTCGTACTACCATTATTTCTAATTTTATTCTGCAAAAGAAAAAATGTCTGCAATCGATCAAAATGAACTTTGCGTGCATTTCTTATGAGAGACCATTATACTGGTCCAAAGTCGAACCAAGGATCTTTGGACAAAGATATTAGCTTTCAGCACTCCTTCTCCATATAAATTTCGATTATGCCAAATCTCAAACTCCTCCGTTAGCGCAATATCCTTATAAAGGGATTCAAAGTTTTCTCTTCACGTATTAATATATTGATTATGGAGGTATTTGAAAATGCCACCACATTTCTATATCATTCTCTTCAATGAAATCATTGGTTTAAACGAGTTCTTTCTAACCTTTCAGAACTCAACAGCATAAACCTCCATTTGATACCTTTTACTTCCATATTAGCATACACTGTTGGTGCCTCGCATTTATCACTATATAAGGAAGAAGAGGTTAACCTGCTCCTAATTAAATGTCATTTTGAAATTTAAGGACAAATACTATCCAGTAGTCGCTGTTCAACACTTAATTGCTCCTATTGGCTGATCAGAGGTAACTGTTCACGGGCAATAGTCGACGCAGTTATACTTTTCTGCGGATTCTTGGGAATAAATATATATTTCTTCCTTTTCGATCCCTTTTTCATTATTCACATTTATTTTTTCCATGATTCCTAAATCCATCCTATTTACCCTAATAATTCCTATTCTGTCTCTAAGAATATATAATGACTATAGGAACTTCATTCCTATAATATAGAAAGTTTATTCAGATTCTACTTTCCAATTAATACATTTTTCTTATGCTTGGCAACACATTCTTCGTTAACTTAAGACATGTGCATATTTTTTTCCTTGTTTCTTGTCATATATCACGCAAGAAATCAGGAAATTAAAGGAGATATGCTATTTATCTAATATGACATATTAGATAAATGCGGCAAAAATTTCCGTCTTAGTTTATTTATTATCACCAATATATCTTAACTTTCATTAAATAATTCAAGCGATCATTTGTATAAAATTCAACAAACAGAAAAGAGTGTATTTTAAAGAGAAGTATTCAAAGAAAAGCAAAATAATACTTCAATAAAATTTTATTTAATTCGCTTTCACCCGATACGTCGCATTCCAGTAATTTTTCTCGCGTAAATTCCGAACGAATATATGGCGTAATCTGTAAAACATTATCGTGGAATATTGTTCATTCAGATGCCACCCATGCGTGCAGTATGTCAAACGCTTCCGACTTTCTCTGACAGTTCACATTCAAATGAGCCGCATTCGACGAATGCGGGATTCGCGACTCGGTTATCACTTTCACTTCTCGCGGGAGGCGCGTTTTTCAACAAGTTTGGAGTGATCTTTCTCACCTCCCAATGCGTATGCGTTTGAGTATAATATTAGCCAAATTCAACTGGGGACACGGCTGGCGTTCGACTGTTTAGCATTTTTACTACCTCCAGCTCTACATGTGAGAATATATCCATGCACGATGTGGTAGGAATAGCTTCAAGATTTGGAAGAGTAGCTCAACTCAGCTTTCTCACGAAGTAAAATATTATTATAAGTTGATCTTTTACGCTTATTGATGGTAATATTCCTGAAAAATTCATTTTTTTAGCAGCAAAATTTAGCAAAGCTGCTTGCTTTTCTTTCTAAATGATGTGACTAAAGCGTATATAATATAACCAATCTTTAGTAACCTAAGAGAGAAGATATGAAGCGATAATGGATGTCAGTAATCCAATATCCTATTTGTTATTTCACTTTTCGATCAATGATGAGTCTCCTTCGAAATATATAAATGTAAATTAATTTTTAGTTACTTAAATTATTGATATATAGATTCCGGGCTTACTTTTGCACCTCAAAAAAATTGGTAATGGTAGATTCAATTGTGGCGAGGATGATAAAGTATAACTTGACAAATAAAATAAAATAACTAATTCAGAATAGGAAGAAGATACTATATTTGAAGGATTATTACATTATCGCGATTATGCCGTGATTAAATTGGGCTAATTCTCGATTTATACTTCTATTCGCTTATCTATTTTACCTCCCATGCTACACATCACATAGCCATAAGGTTTGTGGAATCATTATTTAAGTTATATCTATTACTCCTAATTGAAGTATTTGCAAATATATAAATAAAACATTTGGTTACATATTTATTTTCAAAATCTCGCTTCTCGAACATATATCGGCGAAAGCTCTCTGTAGGATATTCTTCTTACCCGTTAGCATTTCGTAGCGTGAATTTTGAAGGAGTATCGCCTCTTTCCCTTCTCCTCCGCTTTGGGCCAATTTAATGGAATCTTCACGATTCTCGAACTCGCGAAGAAGTTGAGCGGCTTGTTTTCCTTTCGACGGAATTGGGTCGAACAACTCTCCTTACAACAACCATTAGTCAGTCAAAAGCGATCTTCGCTCGGCCTCTAATGGAGTTAAGGGTCTTCGGAATGCTTTGTTACCATGAAACTCGGAGGTCGTTAAATGACTAGGTGAAACAAGTTCCATTCGTTTTCTTACTCTTTACACGTTCTCAAACGCTGAACTCAACTTATCTTTGGCACTTTTCGATGAAAGAAGCAATGAATTTTCTTCACTGTTATCAACTCTTATCATTGGTGTTATTAACTCGCGGTGGTGATCTGATGATTCAATCAATTAGTAGATTAGATAATTATTAGGCTAATTATAATATTTTCTAATTAATGCATATACCATAAAATTTTCTGCACTTATTTATTTTATATTATAATTTGCATAAACATTTTCATTGGTAATAGCTGTTAAAATGGAAAAAATGGAGGTTGAAATCATAGCTTTTGAGAGCATTTTGGTTATTCGCTTGTTTTTAAAAAGAAAAGATTAAGGTAATATTTTTCTTTAAATTTGCTAGCCGCCTAAGATATTCTACATCGGAATTATTTGCCGTTACACTACGTATAGAGGGCCATTAAAAATGTTTGAGGCATTCCAAATATGAAAAGAAGTTACAGGTTACATTACAGATTTAAATTTGTCGAGGAAACATTTAGTGTCATATATTTATTGCTTACACAGCTGAATATGTAATTTAGAAGAATAATTGTGCTCATTTTATTTCGTAAGGTTACTGGGAATTTAATCCTTCTCTCTTTTAAATGATGATTTTCACTCTCTGATCCGTCTTTCTCTTTTATCTGACAATATGAATTATTATGAATTACTATCATTATCACTATTAAGGTGATCCACCTAAGTAAAATAATTTATAAATTTGGTGGTTGGTGGTTTGGTATAAATGTTCAAAGGATCGTGATATAGAAAAGAAGTATAGAAAAATCTGTTAGACATAATACTTAGCAATATATATTATAATAATATTAGCAATTCTGAAATATTAATCACCAGAATGGCACTTTGTGAACTCGGACTTTTACATGTAAAAACATATTCATGGGTGAATAGAATATTTCCAAATTGGCATGATATGTGTTTTGGTACCGGAACTAGATACGGCGATATTTTGGAGACCATATGAGAGAGAATATAACTCAAACATTCGTGAAAGACAAATGGAAGCTCAATTTGTCCTTGAAAATGTTATACAAGTGTCTTTAATGATTCCTTTGTCTGCCAGCACACTAGCGTTTCAATAGGTCGGCAAAATTGAAGATAAGGTCACATATGATAGCGAACTTTTGACAGCTAAATATTTGCTTAAAATTATCTTAACTGATTGCTATTAAAGGATTTTAATTTACCCCTGTGTAGAAAATGGAAGTTTGAATAGTCATGATAGAGAAGGCCGCTTTGTGAAGTAGCCAATTCATGTCAACTTTGAGTAGAATAATGAAGACAAGGGATCAATTCTTATGGCATTACCGCATATTCTCGTACATGTTATGTGCATTTTAATGTGCTTCATACTGGAATGCGTTTTGACTCCGTTTAATCAGTTGTGAAGTTGTATTTGATATAGTATAAGGATGGTGTTTATCATATAACTTTTCCAATTGGTTAACTTTTAACCGAAGAAAGTACATATGCTACTTATTCCATTACTGATGAGGTATTTCACAAATGGGGTGATTCTTCCAGACCTGAGGAGTAACATATCAATTTAAACCATAAAATATTTTTCTGCATGTTGTAATATGAGAAAATCATTAAAATGACTTTATACAGTGAGTTGGTTTGAGAAAAACTATCAAAAACTCTTACTTCAACATATTTTTCTTTGATTCTTTAGCACAGCATTGGCTTAAGCAATGAGGAAGTAAAACGGGAATGTAGTTTCTCATTCGTTTACAGATAAACGAACAACACATAACCCATGCTATCGTCAAATTAGATTCTCATGTTAGAATTTTAATTTGAAATTCAAAAACTTTGGGAATAGCGAAAAAGTGACAATAATCCATTCAATATCGCACGCAAAGGCCAAATTCATATTTAATGCTAAATTAATAAAACTGGTGAATTGGGAAAGCACTGAAAGGCTGAATTCCAAACTCGTTTAATTTTCAAAACATTTGTCAATTGTACTTGGCATTGTCAAAGCGTTTCTATGCCGTATTTTTCTCTCTCATATTTATGTATAAAATAAAATCCCTTTGTGGTGTTTTCGCAAATGCTGGAACCTATTAGATCAGTAATACGTACGGATGAATAAAAATTAATTTTGCTCGACTAAGCGCCAGATTGAAATTTATCGGAAAAGTTGATTGAATTTGGAAATAATCCGGCCGAGCGTAATATTTAAAGGTTCGATTTTTCTTTCGTGCCTCAAAATAAATCTTTGGCGGAATTTTCGGAATTCGTTGGTGATTAAAAACCGTGTCTGAAGACACTCCGTGCCAAAGAACAAGGATCTACTATCCCTCAAGTCTAACTTCGCGTTTTCGAACTTGAAGGAAATGGTCTATATAAAGCCTTTGTTATGACGAGATTAAGATTGGAAATTATCTTCTTTAATTTAACCTGACTACAATCTCAAAACATAAACAATGTATAGGTGAATAGAAATGTAGAAGAAAACTTAAGAGGGGAATGTAACACCTACTGATAGTACAAGCTAAAGGATGTACAGGAAGGCTGTGTAAAGGTAACATTGAAATTAAAAAAGCAGTACTGTGACAATAATTGCGTATAATAAAATCAATAGCTGGACATAATGAAATCATCCACCTAGAGATAACAATAAAAATCAAAAGAAAATTACCATTAAAACAAAATAAAACATCCAAAAATTAAAATTGTTTGAAAAATCATAGTAAAAATATTCAATAGATTCAGCAATGCTAAGAGAATTCGAATAAAGTTGGCGAGGAAGGTTCATCGTTGCAAGTACCACTTACTGATGCTGTCACCATAAAACTATGTAAATTATTACCTTTTTAGACCAAATTTATTCACTTAGTTTTCTGCCTTAAAAGTTTTCTTAGTATATTACTTCCTACAAATGGTTGATCAGACTTGACTAGCATTGGGTATTATTAATCATATCATTGGTATTGAAATATCGCGTATTGAAATATGTAGTATGTATTAGAAAGCATATATGGAAACAGTTCTTTTCGGAACAAGTTAATTTATCCTTCAACAAGTTTAACTTCAAATTTGAAGGAAATGGTCAAAGGATTCTCAACCCGCGGAAATACTACATGTTCGGACAAGCAGCTTTAAAAAAACTCGCGGTTCCGAACGAGTGGGCGAGCGGAAAAATGAATGCGGAACTTCGAAAAGAATCTAGAAAGTTTTGATCGCATATCCCCGAATAAATTTCCATAATCCCCTTTAACGCGGCCCGAAAACCTGTGTTGGGGACGTCCTTCAGACGTGTCCTCCCCCGCATCCGCAGGGGAGACATCCGACACCGCTGCCCCCGCTAAGGGTTCTTTCGCTGCCCCCTCCGCCCCGGCCTATTCCATCCCATCCAGGACACCCTCGACACTCAATTTATTCCTCTACCTTTTCTTCTCACTTCCTCCACCTGCAAGTGATGTCTTCTCACTGCCACGCTCTCAATTCTTCTCCCTTCCATAATACGAAAAAAATTCATTTTTTTCCGATCGGCCCTTTCAAATCCGTGCTTCCCCCGGTGTCCGCCCCATCTTCCGCCGCCGGGTTTGACGCCGTGCCAACGAGCTCCCTTCGTTTGTCGAAAACATCGTTACCGAAGGATTGTTCCTTTTGGAAAGCGGAGTTTACAAACCAGCTCAGAAGCAAGTGAGGTTTTTATTTTGGGTTACGGTGACCGAAATTAAATGTTTGTTAGCGGGATTCGGGTTCTTTGGTGGGTGTCGAATGTTTTTATACTTCGTTTTCCTTCCTTGAGAAAAGGAAAATTCGTCGAAACGAAGGAACGTCAAACGAATAACCAACGACGAATCGTCGTTGAAACTGGTTATTCCGTTTTTCTAGGACGCAGCGATTGCACTTTGTCAGAAATTGGAAAAATAATCCAAGGAAATAATATTTGTGATTGATAGTTTCTATTTCAACAGGGTTAGGTAACTTTAAACTTTCCTTCTCTTTTAAGTTTAAATTCCTCCTCTACCTTAAATCACTGTTTTCTTGCTGGGTAAATCTTTGATTATTTATGGTATATTATACATCATATCTATGATAGGTATTTGTAAATATGTTCGAAGATATTACGTCAAGAAATCAGATTATACTTTTGAATCACCGTAGACTATTATCGATTCTTCAAACTCCTTTCCACAAATGTGGCCCATGTTACTTTCAAAGTTTAGTCTATTAATTTAGGGATATAAAGGGAAGATGAGTATCATGTACCCGAGAAAGTATTTTTAAGCCACAGGAAAGATGATGTGAATTACTATATATTATTATTTTTGCATCAATCGCAGTAAAATGATTCCTGAATCCACAATATTTCTAAATACTTCATTATATCCCCCAAATAAAACTTTTATCGGTATACCTTGCCTACTTATTACTATCAGAATTCTACAATATTTTACATTCATTCGTTTCAATGACAGTCAGAAGGAGGAATAGACATTATTTTCAAACTCATTCAAACAAAGACATTTATTTGTTTACTCTATGTAAAATGTTTCGTCTGCTCCTTGTATTAATTCGATTTCTTCTCCATCTCGTTATATTATACTAACCATTTTTGCTTTAGAATAAAGTATTCGAACTTAAGTGGCTTAATTAGCAACTTCATTTCTCTCCTTAACTATTAGAATATTTTGTAGAATAAATACAACGACATCAAAAGTTTTGGTGTTTCTGAATGCTTTGAAATTACGGTTAACCCAAAGTTACGGCCTATTTAGAAGACGAATATTTAGAATTTAACGAAAATGACATTTTACAAGAACTTTTATGCAATATTTTAGACTAAGAATGTTGCAAAACATTTTAGGTCGTCACGTATCTTAAATAACATTCTTTGCTGACACCATTACAAATTTGGGATTTATGGTCGATCGATACTATATTTCCGCAAAATTTTACTCGACCGGTTTCGTTTGCTCGAGCGTGCAGGCAATTCCTGGGAAAAATCTCCAGGAACTAATTTGAGAAGCTAAGTCTCTGGCGTGATTTATCGCGAACTTGACACCAGAATTTTCCACCGATCTCGTAAATATCTTGAGGCGCGTGCTCTATTACTTCCTTTGTCGGATTAGCTCGAACTCGGAGAGATTCGCAGCTGATGCTCAATACCAAGAGCCCTCACTCCCGTCATCTGTGCAGTACTCCGCGGCTGCGTTTACGCGCCTTCTTTATGATTACAGCGTACGGAGGCACGTTTTTTCGTAGCCCTCGGCACCTCGTGTATATACTACTCTGAGTGTAGTATTAGATTCAGTCGAAGTGCGCTTATCGGTTGCGAGAGTGGCAAATCTAGGCATTATCCCCGCATTGCAATCTGGTCTATTGATGTAATTCGCAGTAGGCTCCCAGGGCTGGTTTTTCTGTTTGCAAATACTCATAAGTTTCATCGTGAGTTTTGTGTGTGATTGAAACCTTGTTTTTGTGAGCTATTGGAAGGAAAATTAATCTTTACATATATTTCTGCGAAACTCAGAATATTTATTCCCGCATTTTAACTGAAATTAGTAATTAAAGTTTTATTTATGTAAGTCCAGTATCCAAAATATTACCTCTAGCTTCTACAATATCACAAAATGAGTTCTACAATGGTTTTGCGTGTATTTTAAATTTAAATGAGTCATTAAAAATGTGAATTATGCATCAGAAATAGCTTTCAATGGAATTTTTGCTTTTTTAAATTGAGAATAGATTATTACTTTAAAATTAGAATGCAATCTAAATTTTCTTTTTTCCGCCTCATTTACCTAGTTTGTTGGAAATATTATATAATAAGCAATAGTCAGTATCTGGGGCGCATAGTTAAAATTAAGAAACAGTTTTTATTGCAGGTTGACTAGATTTAAAACTGTTATTAGAGAATTGCATTTTTCTGTAGCTTTTTTAGCTTTCTTTTATTTCTGTAGTTATTTTATTTCTATGTAGTTATCCATCTCCATAGCTGCCAGTATTTCTTTATAAAATTAACGAATTATTTATATGTATGTGTTCAAATTTTTGTTCGATATTACAGACTACTCTGCATTATCGAGATAATCTGTCCAATCTAATATTTGGTAGTCTACTTTGGTAGTAAAATCAGTCGGAAATTCTCGCTCGTCTTAACACATAATGTTACCCTGAATGGGAGTTTAAATTCACTATTATCCGTATTGGACGCAGGGGCGGGCACGATGATTACCCCCTTCATCCCAAAAAACCACCCATTACGAGGCTGTATGGAGATTAGCCTAATTGGTCGTACACCCGTAATATTCATCCCGGTCAGCATTAATGGAGCACACTGCGGGTATCCGTGAGAACCATACAGAAGAGGCCTAATATGTGTGTATGCAAGAGATAACCTTTGTCGCGGGAAGCAATATGATGTCCTCTCGTATGACGAGGACGTTTCTAGTATGTGCTGTAGAATCGCAATGATGAGGTAATTTAATCACTCCGTACCTCTGACATTCAGCGGCAGCGGTCATTGGCGGATTTGGTTTGGTGCAACCGCGGTAAGGCTCGTAACGAGTAATACCAGGGATGGTAATGCAATTATGGATTATTTTTAATGCGTTGCACTCGTCATGCTGTGGTAAATTTGATCATTTACTGTTTATACACGAATTTTAAGTTAGTAATATACGCCGTCATCATATCTTTCCGTTGTTTTTTATATCAATTGAGTTTTCACCTATATTGCATTGAGGAACCATTCAATGATATTTATATAATGTGATCGAATTCTGCGCATCTATTTATTTTTCGTAGTTTGCAATTTTTCCATAATCAGAGGACGAGTTGATACTCATGGGAATCGTAATAGAATAGAGAGACGGACATTGATAGAAAATTTTTTACAATGCGAGATGTTTCGGTCAACATTTTTTCTATAAAATGACTTCTCTTACGACCAAGTCCATTACGGACCTTAATTCTAAAGTATAAAGTTTTCTCGAAGTCATTTTACTCGCAACGAAAATGTTGCAAAATACTCAATTCCGAAACTTATTTCTGTCCATTTTAATCTAGTTTCCATTCTTATTACATTACGCTCGATGGTAGGAGATATGGAATTATATATGGAAGCTTTTGGTTTTTTTCGGCTTGGTTCCCTAAGTGATTGTTTTCCTCTCCGTATCAATTTAATAAAATATTTTATTCCGGTGTGCTATAGAACACATGGTATTTGCATTGCTCTCTATAATTAATTTATGGGTAAAATCTCGCACGGAACGTTGGAACTTGGTTGTCTGCTATTATGAACTGTGCATAGAATTATCGATTAATCTACTATATGAAATTTTTATTGGCTATTTATGATTCTTAATATTTTTTAATTTTAGATTTATGCATATCGAATCTGTGCAAAAGATTTACCAGTAAAACATTAATAATTGTAATTCAGCTCTTTCAGAGGTGTACTTAATACTATAACACTCAGAAATAACAGAAACCGTACAAACTCACGGCTTTATTATAATTAAAGATTCAGTCATATGCAGACCAGAAAAGGATTGAAAGGAGTAATTAAATCCTTAGAAGTTTGGAGCTCGAAATACTACTAAAATAATACCCTGAGAGGTAAACCTTTGATCAATTGAGAGCAGTCTTCCTTAATGAAGATTAAAAACGAACCTTGTAACTTCCACCATTTAAATAGTGGAAGTTACAAAGTTAGTTTTTAATTTTCATCATGTTTTCCTTCCACTAAGTAAAAGTTCAACTTTTGAAGTCTTCCCTCCGTACTAATTAATTCGTAAAATGTATTTTTGGCGTCATGCGATATTATAAGTCGTATGTAGTACTATATAAGGAAAGGATTGAGGTAACTTTGCACATAAGGGCGTGCACCCAGGAAAATTCCCAAGGAAAAGCGGACTTGAAAAAAGTCTGACAGGGCCGGAATTCCAGGCCCTGTCAGACCTTTTTCAAGTCCGTTTTTCCTTGGGAATGTAGTACTATTTACAGAGGGCCATTTCCTGCTGTTGAGAAAACTTTTTCCAGTATCAAATGCTACAGTTTTCTTCACTGGTAGCCACCAAGTATTAATATTGAATATACTTTAGCGTAGAATGGTGAATTATTCGCTTTCAAATTTTTAGATATTTTCCGTCAAAGCCACACTTACTCTGTTTAGTTTTGTAAAAAATATTCGGATGCCTCAGAATGTATGACGGAAGAAAGTTCCGCTCAAGCTTAACCACCCCAGAAAAGGGATTCTAATTTAATTTAGAATGTAAAATGAAGGAAACAAGATGGAACTTTTTCCACAGGATTTTTAATTTGCTACCGGTTTCAACGGAGAATCGTCATCTTTGGGTCATCTCGCCTGAATCTGTGCATTTCATTAATCTAGAATAATTACTACCTTCAACGAAAAATTCAGAACAGATTTTTCCTCAGGATACTAATGAACGACTTCCGATAAATTACTGCTTATGTAGTTGAGTTTGATCCAGAATAACATGACGGAAATTTACTCGTTCTGGGAAAATTTGCGAATCATCGCATTTAAAAGGGATGGTTAGGGGAGATTGCATCGCAAATATCCGGCGTCGGCGGTTGAAATCTACGGAAAAATCTTGGCCCCACGGCATCGACAGCGTCACTCGGATGCATATTGTTACACGTTCCCTCTTGGAAGCCCTCATGGTCGGCTCATCTGCCCCCACACCCCCGCATCCCTTCTCGTGTTCCCCGCAGACTGCACGTGTATGGCACGCACGCAAAAAGGGGATTCGACCACGTCCTCCGTGCGGCACGTGAATGGGGCTCTCGCGTGCTGCGGGATGCGTGCTCCGCGGAGACTAATTAATTACTCCATCGAAAAGGGACGGAAAATGAGGGCTTTCGCTTATTTTTAGCGCGGTGTTGCGATGCAGCGCGCGTGATACGAGACTTATTGTCAGTGTCATGTGCCAGAGGGGATGTGGAGTCCGAAGGCGACTGTTTCGTCTCTCTTGTCTTCGGCTCGTAATTGCTTCGCGGGAACCTTTTCAGTGGCGGAGTATGGAAATGGTTTTTCAGGAAAAATTTCAAAAATGCTTGTCTAGAGCTCGGGGTGGAGTATCTGCAGCCATGCGACCGCATGCGGTCTTTCGCGGTGTTTTGTGCCTTTCCAGCGCAAGCGTTGTCGCGTTAAATTTACGCTTTTAACTCTGTCTCTCTTATGATCCTCGTAGATTTGGATACATTAGAAGTGAGAAACCTTTATGCATCGCAAATCTACATAAGAAACCATTATTCCGCGTGTGGCACCATTAGGGCTTCACTTCAGTGGGGTATTACCTACACTCCATTATCTTAATATCGACGATGTGAGAAATGAAAAGAATTTAAACTGCAAAGTAAACCAAAGAATAATATGTTAAATTTTCTTTTCCCTATCATTGACGAGGCTGAAACACGAAATAATAAGCCATTAATAGGCCGTAGATGAAACCATAAGGTCTGCATTTTTGTGGGGTATTGCTCAAACTCCAATAGCTTAACATCGACGAAGTAGGATATTAAAAAAATAACCACTAAGTAAACCAAATATAAGTGTAATATTTTCCATTGTATTTTCACTAGATGCCATTAGCTATGATAAAAGAAATAATATAAGTTTCTGAGGTAAGAAAAAAATGAATATAAGACGCACTTAAACTTTGAAAATGTTACTGACTGCATGCATGTTGCACGTTACCCACCTCTAGAATTAATAGAGCACAATTTAAATTACTCTGACATAAAAAAGGACCATTAGATTGAAATGCAAAAGGGAAGAGAGTGAAAGAAATAAATAGCAAAAAATAAAGAATTATAGGTAAGATTCAATGAGTCGAAAGACAAAGTAGTGACTCACTTTTTCGATAGATGCAGTCCGCAAAGCAAACCACGGTGGCCTGCAAGGAAGTCTCCTGCAGAATGTAAATGAGGAACTGTGAAGGAAAGCAGACAGGGAACGATGGTTTTGTTTGGAGTTTGGTTCCTCTTAGCTGTCAATTGTAAGCCACATGTGGTATTCATGAATGGAATTTTGATTTCGGAAGGCATTGTAATCCACGACGAGTATTATCTCCACGCTAAACCTACTTACTGCGAGGGGTTTTCTGAAACAATAGCTCTTGGAGAGAGTCATTCTGGTTCAGAATTCTCGGATAACGTGAGAGTTAAGGGCAAATTAACGTATCGTGTCGTTTCCACTCTACCTGTCGAGCAGTGTGTGGTGGTCTGCGTTTCATAGCTAAGATGAAAAAGAATTAATGCATTTTGTGACTCCGTGAGCGAGTGAATGCTAATTCGAGGAGAAGTTCGGAGGGCTAATTCTTGTCGGATGGGAGACACCTAAATCTTCATTCATGACATTACGGAAAGGAAACAATGAAAACAGTTATTGAGTTTTTGACTCACGCTGCTAATTCACGAAAAATGTACATGGATATAAAAACTATCGCCTTGAAAACTTCCAAATAGTAGTTACTTCATTCAAAGAATGGATTCATTAAAACGTCTGAAAACTCTAGACTTTCTTAGATAGATTATTGTTTGCTCTAAAGGAAGCTGGTATTAAATTTTGACTTATCTGAATTGATTCTGTATCCGTATTATATTAAAAAAGAAGGAGCGGAGGTATTTTGTTTGCCTGAGTTTATTAATTGGCTAGATCGCTGTTACGCTAACTCAGATATTCAAGGATGAAAAAATTGCCGAAACTTAGTGTCGTTTATTAATTATTTTAACATTATTATTTTTAAATGAATACCATATATTAATTGGAAGTTGATACAATAAGTGATACTTCAACATTTTAAAATAACTTAAATGTTTTGTGACTAGTGGATTTGATTAGTATCTTAGAAAATTTTGATGTTGACAGGATACAAAAGAATATTGACCTTTTTAGGCGTTATACGTGTCTTTTGGCGTAATTGTAGTTATGTTTTGACATCTTTTCTGCTGATGCTCTAGTTGGAATATGTACTAACAAGAGTTTAAAGAATAACATTATTTTAAAAATTAGAGTAGTCAATTGGAAAGCATTCAGCAGTTAAAAGGTTGATATAAGTAAACTATAAAATGAGTAATATATTATTATTATTATATACGGCGATTTCGTTCGTTTTCACAGATGTTATGCTCTTTTTAGCTTTCGCAATATTTCGCCATGGTATGATTGCGACATCTCTCTTGATTACAACGGTATTGCTTGGTATCATCCAGTGATATCCAGTCAAACGCTTATTGCATCTCATCCTAGTTAATAAACCCGTTAACATACGTTGTGAACACATTGCGTTAACTTTCGCTGGATTGTCCTTCCATATATGTCTCCGTATCTTATTAGCAACGACTACTTGCTATGGGGCACTCAAATCGAGTTAGTTTATCTTCGTAATAGAGTTGAAAATGAGGCTATCGGGAGCGTAACGAGAGAACGACTTTCCTCTAAGCAGCCATACATTTCTGCGGAAGCCATATGATCCTAAATCCAAGTAATGTCACGAAGCCCGGTGAAATAGGGGAGTTTATATACTCATGTACGTTTGCTTGCGTTTTTAATTCGGGATTGTTTACACTCGTTGTGACTAATTATTACAGCAGTCTCTTCTGAAGGCTCAATACAATCTTTCGGATGAAACGTCAGCTGGAGGGAAATTTTATGAAGGAATTGTACCTAAAAGGTATTAGTTTAGCTTATTTTTATTATTACGTTAAATCTGCAGTTAGGTATACACCAGGTGGCAGAGTTTGGTATCATAGAATTACGTCCATTAATACAAGTAATAGTTATACATATTACAACAGAAAAGGGCGAGAAGTAAAATAAAAGACACATCTAAAATACATCACTTATTCAATCCTTATACTTTCAATACCTACAAATGCCAACACTAAAATTCAGTCAAGGTCAATCCAGGTGAAATACATACGAGAATCGTATATAGGAGAAACAATATACATGACACATGCATAAGAAACACAGCATTACATATAAGACACAAAAAAATTAAATAAATACTTTCCTATAGTATTATTTGTGTCTGAGCCGTTCCTCTATTCTTCATCGAAACGTTACCGTACTTGGGAAGTGGTTAATAAAATATTAATTCAGTAATTTCTGTGAAATTGATTCCATTCCTTTGATTTCTTCTAAAGAGCGCCTTATATTTCCTTGCAATTCAAGAAAGTACGTGATGCTATTTGATTTTTCTTATGGTTAAGATAATTTTATATTAAAGAGGATTTATATTAAGTGAAGTCTAGAAGTTGATGCATCCTTGCTCAATGTAAACTTGCCAATGAAACGTCAACTGGAGGGGAATTATAAAATGAAATTATTTTACTCACAAGATATTAGTTTTGCTACCTTTCTAATTTTCTGCAATTCAAGCACTCCATGCGACCTAATTATTTGTTTGGATTTCGCGATGTTATTCGATTCATCCTGGATGTGTGTTACGGATTAAACAATCTTGGATTATGGAGGAGGATTTATATGAAGTGAGGTTTCTAAGTTGAGGCATCCTCAGGGGGTGAGCCACAGTTATCCATGAAAATAGATTTGCAGATGTTCATATTGAACATGCGATAGGAGATTGCATGTGTTTACTCAAGCCTCCATATAAGGTGAAGCCCCAAATGACCTGAATCGTACGATGTAGCAATAAAGATCGGGCAGAATGTCATTCTCCTTTATTACTGCCATGTGTTTCACGAAATGTGGGTCTGCTACAGCCTAAGGCAATAATGTGCTTGAATGATGGTCTTCAGTTGCACCGTAATCTCCTCCCATCAGTTTTACAGCTTATTTCTAGGCGACGACAGTAACACAAATTATGTGTGCATAGATGGGGAAGTAATTACGTCATATTGTAAGAGCCAAGGATAACTTTGAGCCTTAGGAAAAGAGAGTTATTGCCCTGGAATTGAATTATCAACATAAATAACATGCACGCATATAAAATAAGAAAAGGTGATGATAGTTATTTCATCATTTGGTTTGATTAGCTTATTTTTGTCTTAGATAGCTGACTCATAATACATTCTTTTTAGTATTCTTGGTAAACTGAACAACAGTTGTGCCGATAAGGAACTACTTATTTCATAAAAACATTCTCAATGACTCTTGTAACGGTAAATTAGATTATACTTGCAGTATATCAAGATCCAAATAGGCTCGCCGATTTTAAAGTGTCTAGAAATTCCGTTGTAGCAATTTTCATGGCATATATTCTTTATCATATGTAGTTTAGAAAATCACTTAAATTTCTAAGCCAATATATTTTCCTCAAATATGTCTAAGCTGATAGAAACAGATTTTTTCAAAGAGAAGTCATATATTTAGAAAAGATTGAAGGCCTTTACTCCTTTATAATACATGTCTGCCCAACATTAAAAAAAAAATTAAGATGATGTCATGGCATTAAAAATTCCTCGTTGAATATTATTCCATGTAAAATTTATTCTCTTATATTATTTTTTAACGCAAACATTCAAAAACATAATACCTGATGACATCTAAAACAAATCGTTTAATCATATTTCATGTTATCTTTAGCGAATATCAAATTTTGGTAATTTAATTTGCAGCCCATGAATAACTTTCGTAAAATAATCAGAAAGTATTAGTTAGTAGGTGGTTCAAAATAATCATTGAACCGGGATCGTTGCTGATATATTTCATAAAAACCGAACCGTAGCAACAGATTCGAGCAGTTAACCTGAACTGAACCCATAAATTCCCCGATTCCTAACTCATGAGTTTAAGGCGTTCCAAGATAAATGGCACATTGGTACCCGCAAGAATAATGACAGCCATGCCTTATGGCTCCGTAAATAACTCTGTCGGGAAGATCAAAAAGCAACAGGTACGCTCATTTTCATCGATTTATCGCCTCACCCACTCAATGGCGAAATAAAACTATCGGAGGTGGACGCTTTTATCGGGAGTATCGATTTATGGAGATGAGGTCGAAGCACGATTTTCTCTCTTCGGGAGCGAAGCTGTTAATTGAGCTATGGTTCGAAAGATGTTAGCGATACGCGACGGGCAAGTATGGAATTTTTGAAGCCATCCGTCAAACAGCAGGAGGCAATAGAATAGGGGTATAGGGGAACTATCTCCGTCAGAAGGATATGTATAGAAACATCAGGCCACTTGTGAAACCATAGGGCAGTCACGATGAAGGTGTTGAATAATACAGTTTTCATATAAACTAAATAAATGAGAAACACTTAGTAACTTCCTCAGAAATATTTTGAATGGTTTCATTGGTACATCAACATTATCAGGCGGATGATGGCTTGATGATTGCATGATGATGTCGATGCATTGATGAAAGTAGTCGCCATTAAAATTATTTCTTTGGAAGTCACTGAGTGTTTTTTGTTTATAAAGTATGGCTCTCATCCACAAAGTTGAAGTTGATCAGTTTCCATACATACATACAGTTTTCATACAATTTATTCCATACTTATGTGGATATAGTCTTAATCCTTATGTGGATCAGTAAATGTATTATAAGGATTATGCGGATCAGTAAAAGTTTAATAATAATAATAGAGTTTATTGTTTTGTGGCTAGCCACCAAAAACAAAATTGGATTGGAAAATTTTACATAAATCGCAGTGAGCGAATGTAATAATATTACAAAACCGAAAATAAATGCAATTTTTTCAAACATAGAGGTTCCGGTTCAATTACAAAGTTACTAAACAAACTTAAACGTACTAAATATACATATTTATTTCCATTACATAATTTTGATACACTATTTTGAATGCGTTTACATTTTTGCTTGCTTTTATTGGAAGAGGCATAGAATTCCATAATTTTATAGCTGAGACTGAAAATGATTTCTCATATAAAACGGATTTGTAAGGAGGGCAGAAGTGATCTTGGGTGTAATTTCTTAATTTTTTATGCTGTCTGTATTGATTCATTTATGGAACTGATTCAAAAGATACTCCGGTCTGTTATGAATTTTATTTGTAAAAATTTTGTTTCATTCGACATTTTCATCGCCTTGTCGAAATTTCACCAAGTGACAACCTCCTCATGAATGTTTTAAGGCATTTAACTTGAGGGAAGTCTAAATTTGATATCTCGTCTCCAAAACTGCACTTGAGATAAATGCTGGAGTGCTCTACCTTTCGGTAGGTTCACGTGCATCAATGGCGTAATAAACTCCATCTCCTTCACTTCCTGGTAGTTTACCCCGCGCTTTAAGTCACCCAAAATCTTTTGTCTTATCCTTCCTCATTTTTTCCCCAAAGAATTTAATTTACATATGAACCGAAAGGGAACATTTTCAACTGTGCATATTTATTTTTGATATGATTAAAGAGGAATGAGATAGCTTAAATGTTTGAGTTTGTTGAACAAAGTTCGTAAAAGACCGCATTCATAGCCTCAAGCGCCAGACCGCAGATTTTCTTCCTCGGGTTAAGAATAATCCGGACGGAGGCGTTCTTGAAAAATCTGATTTAATTCGCTTTTCAAACTTTTATTGCTGTAACCCGATGTAAGACCTCCATTTTGCCAGAAGACCTACTAAGTTTTGCGCGTAACAAAACTCTTTATTTCACTACTTTCTGGAACTTAACCCTTAAAGGTCCAACCTTTTTTTTGGTTACTCCATGGACCAAGGGAGGGTTAAACATTGTCCACTTGTTTTTTTCGATAAAATAACAATGAAACAATTTATCTTCAGCAATTGCCTTCTTAGATTTTTAAAAACTTCTTACAATGATTTTTGTTGCTAAATATTGTACATCCTACTGCGATAAAAAATAATGAAATTTTTATTTTAAAAAACTTATCAAAGACGAGGGTATGATAAAGCTTCTTCTCAATGGTACCGGCTTTAAAGCTGTAATTCGGAAAAAAGTTTGCAAATCACCGTTAGTTATCCTTTTAAATCAACAACAAGGTATAATTTAAAAAAAATATTAAATTATTAAAATTAATTAAAAACTATTTTTCAAAATATATGATTCCATTTGGTTCAAAAATATGTCGCAAGTTGGACCAAGGGAGAGTCATTTTGTGTCCACCGCCTATTTCAGCTCTCATTACATTGCTTAAAAAACACGTACAAAATGCATCAACATACAGTTATCTTTAACAACCTATACTTGTCAATTTAATGAAGTTATAAGACCGTAAAACACGATTAAGTTCTTAAAATATTGAAAAAGAAAAGTTGTGGACATTTTTTAGCCATCCCTTGGTCCTTTAAGGGTTAAGCCAGCAATTTAACGAGGAATCTCAATGTTTGGAAAGTTTCATTTATTTCACTGTTTAAAACGATCTTCCCTATGTTTGAAAATTTTCACATTTTTAGTTAATGCTAATTTACAAAACCACTATTTTTGGTGGACATTATCCTGCCAAGGGATATAGGGCGGATGAGTTGGTTGACCTTATTTTTTCCACATATATCTCTTGTTTTTCATACGTTTTATTGATATTTCACGCCCTGCCGAAGGATCAGGGTCAACAGTTAGGAAAACGCTTCCTCAATCCTTAACAGTTGGCAGTGAAAAAAGTTTTTGCCTCAAATTTCGTGAATTAAGTATGGTTTCTCATTTAATTAACATAACTATTTTACCCTCACGGTTACTCCAATTCTGCGTGAATCGGCAGGTGTGTATTTCAAGGGAACGCATTGTAATTTTGAAGAAAATACAGAAATCGCTGAGATATTAACACTTATGAACCCAAGAAAGCTAATGGCGATACGGAAGTTAGTTTTATATCGGTTCCGAGTTTTTGAACGCGAATTTAGTAATCATCAACGCACGATTCTAGATATAAATATATTTCGCACGTGCAGGAAGTTTATATTTATCCCTTTCGATTCTCATGTAAATGTGAAATCGAGGAGAAAATAACGTTGCGGAAGCGGCGAGGAAAAAGTCAGCAACACAGACTATTTCACTCTAATTTGAGTTAACGGTGATCAATTTTTTCTTATCAAGACAATATTTACGAGCAAATCCGAAGCTTTACATTTCATATTTGAAATATGTGCCCTCTGAATTTGGGGCAGCAGGTGTGCTACCCAGTTATTAATTAGAATTTTAATTTATTCCTGGCAGGAAAATAATTACCGCAAATCCTTATTTCTCACCAGTTCTTCACAATTTCAATTTATATAATTTTATCATATAAAAAAACTTTAACAAATCTCATTTTGCTATCGATAACGGAATGAATCAATTTATCAATCTAAGTAATGTTTCAATATACTACTTGTATTCTACAGATATTGGGAGAACAAAAATTAAATTAACCAATAACCCCTACGCCAAAGAAATTTATTTTTGTTCCTTCCTCAAGAAGAATATCTTGTAGAATTTCTACGTTCTTAACGTTACAAGTACTATTATTACCATGAGCTCCTTAGAATAGTTAGGGAATCAATATAAGCGCGTTTCAAGAAGCTTGCCGTCGAAGATTCAACCTTTGAATAATATCTAAGAAATCTTTCTCAGATGTTCTCCCTATTGAAATGCTCCAGCACCTTTGCTTAACATCGGAACTGAGAGCCTAATTAACACTAGAGAGTCCCTAATTAGAGTCTTGCTCCTCTACTGCCAATCTTCATTACCTCCGTTTCCGTATATAGACTACAGCTGGAAGAAATAAGTAGAATTAGCCCATGCGCTAGAGGTGCTTGTTTGCACTTGTTTTTTGTCTTTTAAATTACAACATGGCCGCATTGATTAGGACTAAATCTCATCTATTTTCAGTATAGTGAAATGCTTTAATTTTCAACATAAGCCATGGAATAGAAAAAAATTTAAAACCTCTACTGTGCCACAAATATTTAAAATTCATTTTTCTATTTAAAGTTACCATGAAAACAAACCTAATACAGTATATTTCATTCTAATTCATGAATGAGTATGGCTTTATCATTGAATACTATTTTTTGATTTGCAGCTTCATTGTAACGCTTTATGTCTTGTTATTTCTTCATCGAACATATATTTCAGTTAGTTAGAAGGAAACAATGATTTTCACAAAAAATATTTATTTATATTTACAAAGTTTCTAAGACTTTCGTTAACAAGTTGACATCTTCTAGGATTCATATTCAGAGGCATCAAAGAATTAACATAATCATCTGAAGATGTCAACTCGTTCAGGAAATTGGTCGTAGGTATTTAAATTGCCTTGTGGAAATTACTATATGCTGTGAAATTTCAATAAGTCACGCTTAAGCACATTATTTTTGTTAGAAAGACTGTACGATTTTTGTATGTCAAAACGCAATTAATGAAACCTCAATTGGTTGCAATTTCCTCGTAATTGAATGCGTGTAGCATATCCAGGGTCTTGTAGGATGTTGTCCGGTACTTAACTCCGCAAACATGAGTTCTACCTCCATTTAGCGGTTACCCTGCCTACATTACATTATTGCTTGGTTAGTGCTCATTTGTATCTATAGAAGCAATTTCAAAAGACAAACTTACCCACATATGAACCATAAATTCCGGGGGTATATGCTGCTTAAATAGTAACTTGAAAATGACTTTCTTTCATTTGATATTTTTTTCTTGGAAATTTACCTTTTTATGATGTCTGATTTTATCCTCTCTAATCTTTGCATAAACCAAAGACTAGATAGCTGGAGATACTCTTTTCTTAATAGAACTATTGAGGAATGAAAGTCTACCTGCAGAAGTCTTCGAACCTATCCCAAAAAATATCTAATGTGTTAGTAATCTGATTAATAAAACAAATAATTTGAAAAATGAGCCAGCTGGTAACGAAATGTAAGATAGGTAGGGGATCACCTGGTAGGGTAATGTATGTACGGTGGGGACCTCGTGGGCTCCGTGGGGTGTGCTATAAAAAAGTAAATAAATTCTAGAGAAAGAGAAACCAATTTTACTATAGTCTGTTATTATTTCACATATTCGCAATCGCCTACATATAAGTATTTTGCATAACGTCATACTGTTATTGTTATTAAATTTACTACTATTATGTTAATATTATATGTTCTATTACTTTGCTCTATTAACATTCACGTCTGACATGTGACAAGCTAGATAATTTATGAAAACCCTCTGTGCCTGTTTCCTTGCAAGGTTTCTACTTTTTTCCTAAGTGACTTACGCGTTTTTGTAGACCCACAAAATATTTCCTCTTTTGCCTTTTTCGTAAAAGCTCTTCCTTGAAATAATTATTTACGTAAGGTTAAATATAATAAGGGACTCATGTCTTAATCTCTCCCTGAAATAAAGTCATTATTTTGCACATTCGGTTCGAGCTTTCGGATTAGCGCTCGCTGTATGATGCTAATAAAGGGAAGTTTGCAGATGTCTCTTCGTTATTATGAGTCTCGAAAGCATAAAATCATATTGCCCTGGCACTTGTTCCACTCGTATTACACCCTTGGAAATCACATCGAGACGTTGTATACGGCAGGCAACTAATTAAGCCCCGGAATAACCTTGACCCTGAGGGGATTCGGCGAAACTATTCCAGACTCCGAAAATTTCCCATCAAAGCGGAGAAATTGTCTCGTAACGAGCGGGAGATGGACCGGAAATGACGTCCGCTTGGCAATTTCCATCCCGTTTACGTGATTAGGAAATTCTAGGCGTGGGTCCGTCGCAGTTGGGGAATACGATATGTCCATCGGGAACTTCCTTAGGAGGAAGTGGTCTTAGAGGAGTCCATCCTGCGGAAAAGTAAACTGGGTCGCCCCGGCCTAACGGCCTCTGTCTTGTCACTCGATATTTCCGCCGCCCCCTCACCAAGGGGCAGGAGGGGGCGGAGAATAATGGATCGGGGGAATAAATGAATGCCTAAACAAATGCATTGATGGACCGCGCGGAAGGTGGGCCTTCCGTGTCACGGTACTTCCTTTCTTTTTTTTCGTATTAATATTCCATATGTGTCAGAACACGTGTGCGAGTCCGTGGTATGTTTTCAAAGGCGTAGTGCGGGGGTCCGCTGCCGGTGTGCCGCAAGATTGCTTTTGGTTTGTCTTGAAACATCGACAGAATTCAATGGTGTATACGCAACAGTGAAGTATTATATTAATTTCAATTGTGGAGAGCCCGATTCGTTAACGGGGATTTCAGGATCGGCAGCTGTGTTACGACTATGATAGAGTCCCTCGGTTGGAATTCGCTCCAAGTTAAAAGATCTGATTACCGACAGAAACCTTTCGAAATGTTCATTCGTTCAGAGTTTATGGAGGAAATAAATGAAATATTGGTGCCAATAAAAAACGGACGCGATCTCGGAGGGGCATCGACAAATTGTTACAGAGAAATAATCGCAAACACAGACAATTACCTTCGGTCGATTTTTCCTCCGGCTTATAGAGATGCGAATAGGGTAGATTGGATAATGGTGGTGTCATTACACCCCCTGCTATACGCCTCTGGCAGGTCACAAGGTGTATATCTAAATCTAAATTATGCAATTATGCTCTGCGGCAATACACCAGGGGGAAGCACTATAAGAATATTACAGGATAAGAGCTGTCAAAATGTTTACAAGTAAGACCTGTAGTGTCACTATTTTTCACTTCTTGTACGACTTCCCTTTTAAAAATGAAGATAGGAAGGGAAACCAATGAGCATATGGTGTAGCTAAGGTGTCCCTATTTCCGCGTCTAAAATTAAAGGCAAAATTGAGTTGAATGAACAGAGCATGTACGTGTTTAACGTTAAAAACTTAAAATCATTTAATAATGATATAATAACAATGAATAGGGACATATTGTGATTTTTAATGGACAACTTACAAACTAGAGCCATTGATTTTTTCAAAATATTTACTCCAAGTATGTTTTACAATTGCATTCCGAATTGAAGATGACATTATTGGAAATCATCCCAAACTTCTCAATTACTTCTGGCAAGAATTTGAGGTAGGACTCCATAACATAAAGAAATAAATTATTCAAACTCTATTCAGAAAATCATTTACTATAGTTTTCTTCCGAACTCCTTATCAGTATGTAATTCTAAATGCTTTTATTGATTTATGATTAAATATAATTATCAATTCGTTTTCTTTTTAAACATTGTAATTTTTCCCACGAATCAATAGTAAGATAAACATTTTCGCGCGATCTGTATTAAATTCAACAAGTGGCGCTTTCAATTATTGCCATGTTAACCTCTATTACAGATGCTTTGCTATATAATATAGGAAATACGATCACTGTGAGTATGCAGCGAAAGCTGAGTGTATATATATTAAGGTGCTTTGGATGAAAAAAATTTGAGGAGCGAGGGAGAGGAAGGTCGCGTGGTCTATATGGATTCCAAGGATCGTGTTAAGAGGGTATAATTTCATACCTGGGATCGAACTCAGAACTGATATTTCCAAGGCCGATGAACTGATTCTTGAGTCCTTTCACACCATTTTTTAATTTCAGATTTGGTAATTTGGTTAGTAAAGAAAAATGCTTCGGAATTTTGAAAGATCATTGAATCTATTTCCCCGTTACTGAGGGGCACCTGATGTTTGGAGAGTTCTTACGATATTTAATCCAATGATGTTTTGATTTACTTTTCGAAATAAAAAAAATCATTCCTATACCCATTGCAATGAACTATTTTATTTTTACCCATTTGTTAATTTTGTCGTACAAGTTAGGAGGGAAATATTCCATTCAATTATATTGGTATAATGGCTCGGTATAGTAGAGGAATTAAAATTTTAGTGTGAACCGACGAAATTTAAACCATGTTAAATAAAAAATCACGTGGGAGTAAGTTAATGTAGGTTTGGTGTAAGAATTAACGAAAGCAGCTTTTTTATAAATTTTAATTTCATGGCTTGGTTACAATGAGTTGAAAAGTTAAATTTACTCAATTATCAAAGTACTTCATATACTTTGTTTAGTGGATCAATCTTTATAGAAATGACAAAAGATAAAACACCAGAAAAATTAAATTATCATATCCTTTCTATAATTACATTATTGCTTTATCACAACGACGAAATTATATGATACATGAACATGTGAAAATAAATTAGTGAATCTTTATGAAAGGAATAAAGTAGGGTGGCTGTGTTTTAAGGGATGATATATGGATACCATTCGATTTCTTCTTGACTAATGCAGCCCAATCGCATTACTGCTTCACATGAAATGGAACAGGAATAATTGCTACGCATAAGAATCGTAATTGATGTTTGTTTCCTGCTTCCTGATTCGGTCGACGACCCCTAGCAGTCTTCAAATGACTCTCAGAGAGATGCGCTTACAGTTGGCTGACAGACGGGGGCAATTTAAGACATGATGAATGGGAGCTAATGTCACAGATCGTGGTAAGGAACACGCGGATGACAACTCTTAATCAAGGCATCCCCTAGAAAGATGTCAGGCTTGAAAATTTCTCGGAAATTCTCTCATCTCACCGTTACGACGTTCTAGAATTTAAAATTTCCTTATAAAATGTTTAACTTCCAAGTAATAAGTGTTTAAGCTCCAAAGATGGCAGATTTTTTGATAAATAACCTCGGAAGTTTCTTCTTTAATTAAGTTATGCAAGTGCGATTTGCATTTTCGGCTTGACAGCAGTTTTTTCGAGTGCTAGTCGCGATATTTGGCCACGGTTATGATTTGAAACTGCTGACATTATTACTTAAAGCAGATACCATTAAAATTTCTTCATATTTTAATTATAATATTTACATAGACCATATGTATATTATAAATATACTAGAATTATTTAATATGCTTGGGCCTCTTACTAGTAAGACTGAAACTTACTCATGGGTTATTCTTCCTAAAATTTCAATTATTAACTTGTAATTTATATTTCTTCAAAAAAATCACTAGCAAAATCGAGGAAGATGCTACAACTCATGGAAATCTTATCGGAAACTTTGAGGTATTTCTCTAACAAGAATGCTACTAGGTTAAATTAGATGGTAGAGTAACTATTTGTTGTGAAATTTTGCTTTTTTATTGCTACAAATTTCCCAAGAAATCATAAATACTTCGCAACTGCGGCCTATAAATGAAAATACAAGGATCTTCACCATGAAGCACAAACATTTTTGGAATAATTTTTCTGTAGGTGTATAAATAAAATTTCTCTTATAGATTGAATATTATTTATTCTTTTTCACTGAAGATTGAGAGAGTAATATCAGGATAATGGACTCGAGTGTTGATGGTACGGCAACCCATTAAAGCTAGAGGAGGCCCTAAATTAGAATTCTTTCACGTGCAGCGTTAGAGTAAAAATTATGCATAGAGATTTCAACGAACGCGTATGCCTGATACTTTCCAGATCATGCTCCGTAATATTTCAAGCTAATTTATGCAAGCGTGCGTTTCTGTTGAAATTTCGGAGGCGTTTCAGAGCTCGACACTCATGTTTTCGTTCGTTTTTTCGTGTCTTTCGAGTGTTTCCGGGGCGTGGGCTATCGCTGCATCAAGTTGTGCAGATCCTTAACCACATTAAGAAAATCAGGTCAACCACTGCAATTACTGCACTAGTCGGCTTTCTTAATCTCTCCGGATACTCATTCAACCCACTTTGGAAGGGTCTAGATTCAGTTCGATGATAAATCAGAAAGAGATTCACTCCCCAGTACCATGTTATCTCCCTATGCAATGTTTGCATTCCCTGTTGTGCCCTTGAAACCTTTTTTCTTTTTCCTATTCCACCCACATTTGCATCAGGACCGTAGTTTACTCTGTGTGATGTATTCCATGGTCGTTTCGAGGCGGAGATCGCGGTGGATTAATATTAACGTGCTAGGAACTTAAAAATGGCCCAAAATACACCGGGAGTGTATGTATGAAGTCACAAGCGCAGTGGGAAGCAGTGATAAAAAGGAAATTCACGAACGCGGGAGTCGTAACGTGTAAACTTGTTGATAGATCACTCGAGATGCGCTTCAGCACGTTTCTGACGGATGCCTCACGGTCCATATTTCGGTCCCGCAAAATGATGGGGATGGAAACGCTTTTAAAAAAGACGCAAGGACTACATTAATGTAGAGGCAGGCTTTTGTTGCACGTGAAAGCTCTTAGAGCAGAGGCTGTTTGCCATATCCTCGCTGTATGCACAGCGTCGTCCATAGCGTTCCCATGGATACATGGCGCAGTGGTGCCTCTATCCCCGCTTCTTTCTTTTTTACGTAGCGGAGGGAAATTAACCGCGCTTCGTATCATTTTCATCGATCCTTTTTAAACTGTTCCAAAGACGTGTTATTCTTGGCGAATTTCAAAGCACCTAACATTTATTGCTAAATCTCAATGGAAATTATTTTTCTATCCACATGCTTTCATTTTAGCACTCAGCGAAAAGTTTTATCATATAATTTAATCATCTTCAGCATATTTTAACTCGGTATAAGCTTCATTGATCAATTCATACTCGAATTTTATGCCAAATACAAGAGATATATGGATAATCCTAAAGATTCTGAAGAGTGGATTTAAAAATTAAACGAGTAGGAACTTATCTATTACATTCAGAAGGATCTGTACTATATGGGAAAGAATGTAAAAATGGATATGGAAAAAAATTAAAGGAAAGAAATATTAATATTCTCAAACAAAAAGCCTTTCGCATTGATTCCATGGATATTTTAGAAACTGTCAGAATTTGCTAAGAAATGAAATAGTGTTATTTCTTAGTTTCCTCACAGTAGTTACTGCAGTCTGGTTTCTACTCTAGCAATCTAACACCAGGACCTGTAAATTCCATAGAGAAGAAGTAAAAATACTAAAAAGTATTTTTATTACTTATCTATAGCGTTTCAGTTAGTAAGAATTAATCTTATTGTTATATTTGCTAAGAAGATGGCAGCGTATCAAAAGAGAAAAATGAAATGGAAACAATCGCCTAAGTTTTCTCAGAGAAAGCTTACAGAACCCAGTATCATTTAATATTTCCAATGAATGAGTGTTGTAGTTTATTAATATTTCGTTTTTCTAATCAAATATGGATCAAAAGAGTATGATTTATGATATTAGTTGCCCATTATCGAATCCATTACGTATTTTAAGGAAGTGGAGGAGATGGCGTTGAATATGGATTTTTGATGTACATCGACCTACCGAAAGGTAGAACATGTATGTGTATGTAATGATATATTTTATTCAACCCATTTTAAACGATATACTATTATAAGAAGGCAGTTAGTAATTCTTCCGTATAAAATATTTATTTTTTTTTCGTTTCCTTAGCGTTAAATAGTTGGGAATTTTTAGACTTTAGCTATAATAAAAACATCGATGGATGAATATCGGTGCCAATGTTTAAGTTTTTCTCAAACTTCTATAACCATGATTAGGAGTCTTCCAAGGGTATAGAAGGTCAATTTTCACATAAAAGAACTGCAAACAATCTCAAAATTTCCAGTTCAACTTCTACGCGGCTGCAGGATATTAGATCATCTTACAAAGATAGAACAAAAACGATCTTTCATAATTTTGTATAGATTTCCTCGATACGAACCTAGAAAACAAGAAATTACAGTGCTTGATATATGCGTAGGATTCACGTGTTGAAACCATATATTGAAACCTTACTTCTATTACTTAATTGAAAGTTTTGTTATAGGATGTTAGTTTTCTAGGTGGTTATAGTTTTGTGTAACATTCCTTCTTCTCAAAGCTCTAATAAAATTCTCTTTTGATTAATGTGAGCTCTTGTAGCTTATCTTGACTATGACTAGCATCGGGTTGGATTCTTAATAATTATAAAAATATTTCAGATGTAACATCATCTGCAAAAATAAACATCCGTAGATAAATAATCCAAGAATAATACATAGATTTACCCTAAAACCTAATCTTTTATGCTCATCAAAAGTTTACTCCACGTAAAATAATCCTCCTTTCGCTTGAATGTATCTCATTTTGAAAAGAACCAAGATCTGCTGGTCCAGGGGACATTCCGATTGTAAATACAAGAAGCAACTGAAATATTAAATTTTATTTGAAATCTTTCTGAATATTCGAAGAGGGCAGAGTTGAGTTTTTAAAGGCTTTCAGCGGAAAGGATACGAATTTTAAGCAACTTACTCTCATTGAAGCGAGTTTGACATGTGAACAATATCAGACCATTCCAGTCACATATTTCAGAACTAAACTGCTTACGAACGACGCCGTTGCGAGAGTCAAACTTTTAAAAGTTCCCTACGTAACTGGAAAATCGCCAGAAATCTCTCGATTATCCCTTTGCCCAGTTTTTGGGATCTTCCCAACCGTACTGGAGAGCTCCATTCACAGAACTCGCATCGGATCTCGGAGATAAAGTCGAATGGCCATAATATCCTTCGTTTTTATACCTTTTTCAGAAGCGTCCGCGTACTAAAAGTATCTCGCAGAACTTTTTTTTTTTGAGAGTTCAGAGATGAAGAGGTCGAAAAAGGAGTAAAACCCCATCTCGAGCGTAGGAGAGCTTCGACACAGAAGAGATGAGAGATATGCGAGAAATATTGCCTTTTTAAGAGAACGATTTTTTCCTGATGCCCAGAACGGTGTAAAAAAACAAAACGCGTGCTCTCTAGGGTATCTTTCTTCTCGTCGCGGGAGATGCGAAAAAAAGCCCCAGTGTAGTAATCCAGTTCGGAGCGGACGCGTTGACGAGTTTGCACCGTGGTCGGTAGCACTCACTGCACGTAATATTTTTTTTTCGTCGGCGCTCATCTTTTTTAGCTTCCCCAAAGGACGGCCTTGACTCCCTTCTGTTCCCACGAGGGTCGCGGGGAGCAATCGCGTCGATCTGGGGCGTACTCGCTCGCATTCCTTCTCGCACGAGTGCTCCCTCGTTTTTCCCCATCCGAGCTCAAGGGGGCGTGGGACTTCGGCGCTTCTTTGCGCTCCCCGACGCTCGCCCGTTTTTTTATTTTGGTCGCGATTTGCGAAGTCTTCTTACCTTTGCGTTGTCGAGCGGGGAGCTGTCCTCGGGGCAGGTGAAGACGCCCTCGCTGAAAGGGAAGGAGAAGAGTTCTGTCAGTACTAGTCAAAACGCGTAGAAAAGTATTTGATAAATTTAATAATTATAATCAATTTAGTTGTTGACATTTGCCAACTTGTGTTATAATAAAAGCGTAGGTCGCACAGCTCTCAAAATTTAACAAAATAGGCATAAATCCTACTCAAATTAGGTTCTGTATGGGATAATTAATTAAATATAATATGAATAATATACAAGTCATGTATAAGTGTAATATACAAATAAAAAATTATACAAAATATACAAATATCATAAAAATATGTATTTGCATGCAGCAACAGCATTATTTATACACACAGTTTCAGTGACCAAACTCTTTATTTTCTCATAAGGGATAGAAGGCCTATTTCGAGCATATCTATTTTTTATCACGGAATTATAATCTCTCATTACTCATAAGATAGGAGCGAATGAAGTGTTATTTTTATCCTTTTTTGTTAGCGAAAGAGGAAAATTATTTCCCGCATGAACATGATAACTTATACGAGTATTATTGATAAGGCAATTTGAGTCCAATAATTGGGCAAAAGTAGAACAGAAGGTGATCCTTTGGAATATTGATTAGTTTTGAAGGAGATGTTGACATTTCTTTGTGAAGAATCAATAAATATCCTCAAGGAGTAAATAAAGGTGAAAATTTTGGACGAGACTTAATCTCAACCACAGATCTCCATTCAAATTAAGAGGTTAATATCCAAAATACTCATCATTATCTAAATCATATGATAAGTTACGATCATTGACATCTAACTGGGGTTCAGACTGAATGAAACAAGTTCCTTTTTCATTTTAATATCAAAATGTTTACTACAGGATTATGGAGGTAAAATAAAATATAAGCATCGACGCTAAATTGTCTTATAATATTCAAATTTTTTCTCAATTTTTGAATCTTCAAGTACAGGAGAGGATTGACTCACCAGTATTTGGTCTTTATTTTACCTCAAAGGATTACGACGTAAATCAATGAGTGTGAAATATAAGTAAACATTTCTCTTCCCATTGTTGAACACCTTCATATTTGATAATATCTCTAATGAAGGAGGCATTTTACAAAAATCCAATCTAATGCTACTTAATTAATAAAACACTAGGATGACTCAGAATGCTAAAATTACACGAAGTAAGGGATAAAGTAATATAATTACTCTTCCGAATAAAAATGGTTCAATGATATCTTTGAGTGGAAGATTATTAAATTAAAATGACAAAGCAAACGCTGCTAAAATTATGAGCTAACATATGAAGCATTGAATCGTTTATAAAAATGAAAATTTAATTTTGGGTGACCATTTTTTACTGAAGGCTTAAGCTTCGTGAGAATATTAGCTAATGAAGCGGTTTTGAGTATAGTATAGATATTATTTTTATTTTTTAGAAATTTAAGCGAAAGGTCATCGCAATCTGTAAGCATCCATCCATCTACCATAGAGTGGCTCTTCGTGTATCTATAAGATCGTAGATATTAAAGGATTTCGGAGGAAATCGGGAGAAAAATTCTCTCCCGCCAAGATAGCGCACGGAAGCGCGATTGATGGAAAAATTCCGCCACGCCGCATTTATTTTTTCCGCTCGTAAAACTCTCGTAACATTTTCCCTCCGCATGAAGATTTTAGCTCGGATTTAAGAGTGCCATTAAAAATTTATTCGGGCGCGAGTCAAGGTCACCTATCTTAAAAATGATGTAGAGATCCCACTATCTTCACTTGGAGCGAGGATATACATAATGTATCAACTGTTCCCTCACCAGGAGTTTTTAATTGCGAGTTTAAGTAGGCCGCTCAGATGTCGTCACAGCTTTGCCCTCGTTTCTCATATTTGCCCTTCCTTTAAATTTCCTTAAAGAAAACGAATTGCAAGTCGGAATTAGCCCCGGCATTCGTCAGCTACGAGTACGTTTTAATTAGGCTAATTCGGAGCTAATGGTTGTAATGGAATCTTTCCTGTATTTTATAAATAGTCAGTTGCTATTATTCTGCGGCAGTAAAAACACAATGACTTTCAGTACTTCAAAATTTTCTCACACTCGAAATTTCTAAATTAAGTTAAACATTTTTGATAATCAACAATGCTTTTCAGTAAAACGTTCGTTCTACAGCATTTTATACATAGAGCCGTGTGTTATGTATGCTCATTATATCGATGACTGTAATCACATGGATATGTATAGATTTAATGGGGTATATCTAACCCCTATTGATGAACTGAGAATTACCTGCCTTCAAACTACTAAAACCCAATCCCAATAGAATAGACACTCCCTCAAAAACCATATACTTTAGTGAAAGGGAAATACCAAATACTCAAATAATATTACCATAGTCTGAGTACTATTTTAATCTTTCATGAAATTAGCGAATAATTTTAAATGATATATTTTTAAATCTTTTGTTTACGATTTTTAAATTAATTTTTAATTAAAACGTTTAAAATACTTTTCAACTCTAATTTTTTAAATACTTTAATTATGATCGAATAAAATAACAAATACTTTTGATAATGATTTAAAAAAATACTTTTCAATCAAAATTTTTCGGATACTTTTTAACTAAATTTTTTAATACTTTTAAATTTAATTTATTTACTAATAAAGTTTTACGAAATGCCAAATACTGGACAAGCATGAGTAGTATTTTATTCCCTTAAAAACTTTGACCGCTAAACGGTGGCAGCGAGTCTTCTCATTCAATTGGATCTAAAGCTCTGTTGAAGAAATTTCCCCGCAAGTCCCAGAACAATTTTGGCCGAGGTGAAACACGTGGTTGCCTACAAATCGGGGGGAAGGTAATTTATTTTGCGACATCCTAACTATTTGTTCAGCAATCCTCAGCTAATGAGACAATGTTACTGGAGAAAGAATGTCGTGTTATCCCAAGGAAAAACTGTTCTTTTCACATATCACATTTTATAGGACTGTGATATAAACGTTGATTAATAAATTACCATCCAATGTCGTGGAGAAGTATTATGGATGGAAATAAAACAGTTATTTGTCAAGATGTGTTTGTGGCTCACCACGGCTTGAAATGTCGTCGCGTTTAATTAGAAAATAATTTTATGTGTTGGGACTCGTAATGTCAAGGCGCCGATAAAATTCGAGGGGACTTGACCCAACCGAGCATTCTATTCAAATTAGCCGGAAATTTATATCGCCTAGAATTGCCCCTCGTTTGTGAAAATCTTTCCTTTTTTATTTAAGAGGGCTTGGAATTGCCTCTCGTATTCTGTCTCCTCCGGAAGTGTAAAATTAAAAATAAAAATGAACCGCAACCAGTGAAATCGTTGTTTTTATTAGAAAGAATACAATTTAGAGTGGAGATAAATCGCTGATGTTATTGAGGTAAAATCTATGGGTGCAGTATTCCGTTTTTATCTGTATAAATGCTATTACTTGATAAAAACTGGGTCATAAATTTCATGCATATTTAAAATTGGTATTATATTCTAAGTGTTTTTATGTACAACCGGGTATTTCATTAATACTGATTCTTGAAGACTGTTTTTCCATTTCATTTCTATTAGATGTGATAAACAAAATAACAGAAGTGAAATCTAATGTCTCATGAAATAGTTAAAGAAACTATCTCGTCAAATTTGAAGCAAATGCTTTTCTCTGAAAAAATGACGTATAATGTTTGTAATCAATAAAGTGTACATAACGATTCCGAATCAAATCGTTCTTTTGTTGTTTTATGGCGTAGTTAATATAATTTTTCTAATAAAATTTCTATCATGTTGGAGACCTCGGACGTTATGATTGGATGTTATTTTGTGGTAGTAACCCATATGTGCTCTAATGAAGCATCGGGAGGAAACCATGAGTAATTGCTGTGGGCTAATAACACTGTGTTTGAAAGCGGAACATCCATTCTGTTTTTTCTTAATATTATCATACAATTGTGTTAATCTCTACTGTTAAGCAGATGCTAGAGATCGACAAGGGTTATTTCATTTAAGTCATGTATTAGTACTATGATGCTTCTATGAAGTGATTGATAGCTTTTCGATGATTTAGTCCAAAACTTATTATCGACGCCAATTAAGCAGGAATTTTCAATTTTGTCCGAAGCTTATTAGCCATCGAAGGGAACATAGGTAGCGTGGTAACCTTTTGGGGCTCTATTTTATTTCCAAAATCATCTCTAGCGTTCACTCAAAGCCATTGAATTTACTGCCACTTTTGTCTGATGTATTTTCAAGTGCCAACCAACCAATTTTGCGAGCGAGCAAGTTTTTTTTTAGAATTGTATGAAAGTCTTTAGAATTATTTTTTATATGCAACCTTTACGTAATAAATGAATTACATTAATTTTTTTGTGAATATTTCAACGATATATTTTCTATGAAAAAATATACATGTAGTTAAAAAGTTTTCTTTGTGAATTCTTTCTTCTGAAGAACGTTACGGAACATCGTAATCCAAGTGCCCATGCAAATATTACCCCCACTCAAAGACGGAGAAAAAATACAGAATACTATTATCCCACCTCCGTAATGAAGCTTCATACTGAAATGCATGCATGAAATTGATATGGGCTTGGAGAAATGAAATTTTTGAGCAGGATATATCCCTGAATTCCTAGCTCTTAATTAACCACCACCATCATAACAATTCTACGACGTTAAAATAACACTCGCACCAATTTTTTTACTTCGTTGTATAAAAGAACATGCGTTACGTAAGATATACCGTAATTTTATCTTCTAGCCCATGGAGGATATCCTTTCTTGAGCCGAGATTCAAAATCCTTCCGATGAAAAACTGAGCCATGAATAAGTATGGTAATTTTTTGCCAGCCTTTTGCGAGGAATTTCTTCACTCGAACAGAATTTCGTAGTCTACCTACTAATACTTTGTATAATGCATGGGGTATGATATTAATATTCATCCAACTAGTGATTTACCTTTCCTGCTTTATTTATGTAGGAAGAAGGAAAGAGAGAAGGCTTCTTAAAAAAGGCGTAGCATAAATGAGGTACCATTGCATAAATGGATGAATTAGAGACTAGGTATTAATAAGTTTTGCAGCAGGAAATTGAATAGGAAAATCTGTGTCACTGAGGATGTTAGTAAATTAGAGATTAAAATTCGTTTAGTCTGGGATATGTTACAACCTCATTCCTATGGGTGACCTTGCAGCGAGTCAGATTCTAACTGCGATCTGAAAACTGCAACTATTTACAAGGACGCTTCCGTGTAACAATTTCTTTTTACTTAACACTTCTGTGCTCTTTAAAGACTTAGCTAGCTTTTACTTATCGCCATCGCGTTTTATATGTTATATTTTATCTTACGTTTGCATTGTGAAACAATAAATCGTAAATGCTTGGTTACTCTATTTGCCTGAAGTTTATATTAAAATATATTTCTTGTTACTTACCAAAGCGATCTTAAAAAAATCCTCGCAGATATTATTTACGGATAAACATATCAGGTAATGGTGTGTACTTAAGTTATCGAGAAGCAGGAACTCCGTTTTCCATCAGTTTGTTTCTTTACATTATACTCCATCCATATTCACGCCACTAAAATTCATGAGTTTCTCAGTGTGACCGATACAGCTCAGGAGAAGGGCGAATTAAATATTAGCCGGTTAATTAAATCCTTAGCATATCTTACGAAACTCGCGAAAAGGCTCCCGTCTTAGAAACCGGAGCAGATGAAATAGAGAAGCAAATTTGTTTCCCAGGGAAAATTAGATTACGCGAACATCGTTGCGGAATTCACTTTTCTTTTTTTGCCTCACGGTGAAGAAAGAAAAGCGTACGGACGCGATTGCTATGCAAATGTATTCCAACCTTTTCGGCATCAAGCCGAGGGATAAAGAGCCGGCGGAGTAGTATTTTTAATTAAAAGCCTTATTTTTATGAAAAGAACCTCGACTGGTATTAATGCATACGGAAGACCCGCAGAATGGTCCATCACGTGTCATAAGGTAATTTAAATTGGAATGAGGAGTTGAAAAATCCATTCCGAGAGCATTGGTTTTCTTATATAAAACAAGCCGTTAATTTTGAGGTGAACTAAAAAATTACAAATCGACTCTGGTTGCACGATTCACCGAATTTATCACACCTTTCTGTATTAAATTATTATACGATCATATCAATGAACGAACGCATGATTTCTACGTCCGTAGAACTACACTAATTCTTTAAAAATCTTCCATATACTACTAGCGTTATTCACCGAATTTATTGCATCATTCTGTATCAAATCATGAAAAGGCTTTATCAAATGAATAAACGCATAGCTCCTACGCCCATCGAACTGCATTTAATTATCAAGAAATGTCTACACGCTTTCAGCAATGCGGGCGAAATGTAAATTCCATTTTTAATGTACTCATTTTGTGCTACTTAAAGAGATTAAAAATTGCCCGCTGTATATTACGCCTCGATACTTAAACTGCTTTGCATCGTATATATAAATAGAGCGAATTAATTTAAACGAATAACACAGCTAGTCCAACTGAACTCATTTTTAAGAATCATTTTTCCTATAGTAAATATATTTAAATCGCTGCCTCGCGTAATTCTGCAACGAGCGTATATAAATTAATGCAGGGATTAGTACCAGAAAACGAGGCTGCCCTATATGCATTGGAAAAGATTTTATCCCAAACTAACTGATTATGTTAGATTTTAAATCTACGTAGAGTACGGCATTTAGTACGTTTTGGTCTGCGTAATACATGCAATGCACTTTTATTTATTTTAAAATTCTGGGTTAAAACTAAAATATATGATGATGTTTTAAAATTCTATCGAACCCATAAATAGGGATTATGGTATAGTTTTGAAAAAATAAGTTTTTGGAGAATGTTTTAGAATAACTGTGAAACTTTTTCCTCCCCCAGGGTGTAAGGGTTATTAGGTCAATCGATTTGTTTGCATCCTCATCAAAGGTCGTACGAACTTTTTTCCTGATTGATAGCTCTCGTGTAGGAAAAATGAATTAAATATTAATTTACTATTTATTTTACTGCGATTTGAAAATTTATGTTTACTAAATTTCACTCGACTGCTAGAAAATTTACAGTTACAGTTAGCCAATTACGAGTACGTCATACTCAATTACAAAGTATATCATATTTGGCATAAGTATAAATAAAAATGAATTATATGCTATTGATATTAATTCTACGGTTTATTAAGAGCTGTGTAATAGAATGTATTCATTGAAAGGGCATGAAAAAATTTCCTCTTAAAGCATTTCTCTTTCCATTTCAAAATTTCCCATATAAAATTAAGTACGATATGGGATCTAATAATATAGGATCTAATATAATTTAATAATATATTGCAATTTAAATGGTTGCGATTTGCCAAATAAATTTTATTGTAATAGTTGTGAAATGTTAAATGCCTTACCTGATACACTTAGATAATAATTGAAGATGCTAATGTCTTTTTATGTTAGGTCCCCGCAAGCGTGTTTCGGCGTGTAGCGGAGAGTGAAAGTACCTTGACTCTATTGTCCTAATCAATTGATTTCTCGTATCGTTCGCGGAAAAATTGAATTCTTGAAACGATTCGTTTTACCATCTATTTTCCTGATCTCCCTAGCAGTAACAGAACTTTTTCTTTGACGAATATTAATTATTAGGCAATTTCATTATATCTGTGATTTTTTTCCCTCAATTTTCTTTTTCACTTTATTAAATGTTATATTTTTCTCTTGTAATTAGTAATATTTTTATTTTTCTGTAAATTTATTGAATGTATATGTTTTATGTAATTTTATTATTGTATATACTTCATTGTTATTTTTTACTGTGTTTTCGTGGGTTTTTTTCACCCCCCTTCTCTATGGGTGTTTTCCCGCAACTTGGGTTTTTTCTTTGGCAACCTTCAGTTGCAAAGATTTTTCCCCACACTCTACTCTTTTTGTTTTAATTTAATTTCTACTTCTGACGACATACGAGGTTAGGTAGAAGAGAGGCCCACTTGGACCTAACCTCGCCAATAAAGGGTCAAACTAACTAACAGAACGGCCTATATAGCAGGGAGGTCGCAATATATCGGTTACATCTTCTGATAGCGTTATTTCTCTGAACTTATTTAGTTAGGAGACTAATTCCAAGGATAACTATATTCTAATGAATACCACCCCGCGTCCTGTACAATCTGAGTAACACCCACTGTTTTATCGTAGCAATTCTTTACAATTCGCATCACCTTTCGGATTGGTCTATACTGCAGCTTTATCTTATTTAATGAATGATAACAAAAAACGATTCTTGATACGAAGTCTGTACGAAAAGCGAATCCTCAGATTGCATCTAATGCTCCTTAATCCGATCTCTTGCGTCTCAATGAGCCAATAAAATGGAGAATTCTCGATAAATCCAAACAAGGAAAACTTGCGCGGAACGCTTTTTCGATTCAGCTAATTAATTTCCAAACCTCTCATAGTTTTCCAAGAGATGGATTGTTTGCTATAAATGCGCGGCTCGGCTTCCATCATCGAAACCGTAGGAGAGCGAGCCATCATTATTCTTCACATCCGTTTAATTAGGGGTATTGTTTTCAAACACCGATCTTGCCTTTAGGTTATAGTGGATCAAGTTCATCCTGCTTATAATACAATGATATTTCATCGTTTTTATTCCCTCATTAAAGTCTCTTCTGAATATTACGCACCTGATTCGATTCCTCCCTTATTACAGTATTGGATTTGCGTGATCCGACAACTCAGAGTGCGAAAATTCAGAGTACGACAACTCGGAGAGCGACAACTCATCGGACCCGACAACTTACCGTGCGACAACTTACAGTTCGACAACTCATCGCACAGACAACAGATCGCTACAACAATTGAAATAACATCAAATTTTGAACGTTTTAAAGATCGAGCGGTAGTCTTTTTACTGATTAAACTAGTTAATCATTTAATAATAATATATTTAATAATAAATTATTATAATTATTATTACATTAATACATTATCTACAGATAGATATACACCAGGTGGCAGAGTTTGCTATCATGCAATGACATGAATAGGAGTAATGGATGTACATATTACAACTGAAAAAGGAAAGTAGTAAAATAAAATACACCATCATAAACTAAAACATCACCAATACTAAAATAAAGATCAAAAACCCATCACTTATCCAATTCTTACACATTCAATACTCACAAATGCTAATACTATAATTCAGTCAAGGTAAATCCAGGCGAAATACATATATATATGGGAAACAAACCGTAAATGACCTATGTATAGGAAACATCATAACATATAAGACACAAAATATAAATACTTTGTTATAGTAATATTAGTATCTGAGAAGTCTTTCTATTTTTCGTCGAAACGTTACAGTACTTGAAAAGCGGTTAAGTAAATAAATCTGTCAGGCAAACATTTTCCAAACATCTTTGTCCTGTTTCAAAATTTTATATTATTTCAATAGTCGTAGCGATCTGTTGTCGGATCATGATGAGTTGTCACAGATACTTGGATTATAAGGGCACGATTCCTATTAAGGCAAGTATGAATGTAGTTTTCCTGTAGACCCTTCGGTTAACCCCCCGCCAGTGGGTGACCACTCTCAGTGCAATAGGACTGCTCCATGTTTTCATCTGCACCAGAGTAAACCGCTCATCTCCGCAGTGGTGAATGCGTCACGGCGGGAACCATCCCTTTGAATTTCCACCGCTCCATTTCCAATCTCTCTATTCCCTCATTTTCCTCATAATCTCCTCGCTTTGCTTAACCAGGTCACCTGAGATCCATGCTCTCGGAATATCACCGAATCGACACGCTTTGACCCCGATGCATCATAGCGGAAGGGTTTTCAATTGTTGAACTTTGAGCGTTTTCATGCGGATTTTGCTGCGTTATTTACTTGTTGGGAAAATTCAAATTGCTGGGAAAATTCATTTTGTTAAACTATATATTTTGCCTAATTTAACAAGTAAAATGGACACTATTTATCATTCTTTATACTATTAAAATCTTATTTGTGTTCATAGATCGAGTGGAGTATAATGGTAAATGTTTTATCCGGCATATTTCCAAAGGGTCAGATAATTCTTCACCCCCTACCCTTACCCAACACGACCTGACCCAACTATTTTCCAAGATAGAATATCCCTATAATCTTTCAGAATAATGTTTTTAAAATCCTTAATAGTAGTTCAGATCTATATATAAAGAAGTTATGTTTAGTTTTATAATAAGTTACTCTCATTATCATACTTTGAGCAAGGAATTGAAACTCCTCATAGCTTTTAAGCATTCATAAACATTATCTGACCTATCTTATTCCTCCATCGCTATATCTTGTTTTTACTTTGGCCCTTTAAAATTTACCTCCGTCATTACTTAACTCTTTTAATTTCGAAACATCCTATTTTACACGCTACTGATAAATCTCACTTACTTGAGTATTAAATTATGACATCGTAATTTTTTTTCTGCATTATATTTTTTAAGTGTTCCTTTCAAAGTGAAATGAAATATCTGTTTTAATGCTACTGTTATGATGATGTTCCTCTGTTTATATTCATAAGTAGATTTATATCCTTAGCATTTTTAACCTCTAAAATTTTATTTACAAAGAAGAAGAGTAGCTTGTATAAGTGCTTGGAAGCAGTAGCTGTTTTAGAATGAAGATCTAACGTATCAAATGGTTGCATTCAACTTCAAGAAAAATTTCCTATGAAATACTTTTATGAACAGATCAAGCTTACATTTACCAGTTTTGGGTTCGTTTTAAATTTTCCTTTATTTAATAATAGGCTAAAATACTAAAACAGAATATTGAAAATTTATTTTTTTAATAAAATTTCTCAACTGTCAGTTACATCACCCTGATCATTGCAAACTTTTAGAATCAATTTTCCGTTAAATGAAATGAAATGATGTAGATAATCCAAACCAGGAAATAAAACGTCAAGTTTTTCCTCTAGAATTTTACGTAGCACTTCCTGCATGACTTGAGAATAATTTTTTAAACAAAATTCGCATTCTAGTCCTGATATTTGAGAAAACTAAAACGATTTTTAAAATTAGCGGATATTTTAGAATTGGAGCACATCTGTACCGTGGCATGGCTTGGAAAAAACACCGAAAAATTCCTTGGATGGTACGGCGTGCAATCCTAAATCAAGGAAGATATTTCAAGGAATTCTATCCTATGCCTCGTTAATGAGATATCGCGCTGTTAGCTCTGCTTACGGCACGTGGAGGAAATATGAACGTAGCATTAGCATTCAAGCTCTTGGGAGAGTCGAGACGCAAGGTGAAATTTCCACGTAAAGAAATCCGGAAACTCATTAAAGCCCCTGATAATTGGAAAATCAAAATATCAACCCAAAATGATGGGGAAAGAATGAGAATCTTCTTCTTCTTTTGAAAATGGGGCTCCGTCACCACTTTTCGTCCGGTTCTTTTTCTCCAGCATTTGCGATATCTCTCTTCACCCATTTCGCAAACCCTCCCGTCAGTGTCAAGTGACTCTTAATTGGCTTTCCCGGGGTTCCGAACGAACTGATTGTGGTCCGTTTCCGGTCCCTTCGACGGGGTATTATCATTCTGTCTGAGGTCGTGGAGAGACGTGCAATACGGCGAAGGAAAGAGCATAGACCCTCTTCCAGAGCCGCCAACTCTCCGGGATCCACTTCGAGTTTACGCTAATAGGACTGCAGCGAAATCTGATTAATGCCGAAGTCGAGGGAACTTGGAATCGACGGCCCCTGAGTCATGTTCAATCTCCACAATTGGAAGTTGAGGAAACTAGAGCGAGTTGCGATTAGATTCGCGTTTGAAGGCGCTCTGATGGAGTCGGACGAGTAATATCGCTGCAGTAATGTTATAAATTGCCGTTCGAACGTTTGGAAATCGTTTACAGAGTGGATTCGACTAACTTTACGACCAAACGTTCATGCCTCGAGCTCTAATAGATCGTCCACTTCGAATTTAAATCTGTTTCGAGTATTGGGATCGGAATCCGTAATGGCAGAATTTTTGGCAAAGAGGCAACGGTTGCATTAGCAACGAATGCCCATTTTTGAGACCAACCTCTCCTTGCTCGGAATTCTTATGCAATCCAAGAAGCGGAAAAAATATTTAGCCTTTTAAAAGATTTTTTCATAAAAAAGGCTGATTATAAGGAACCGCAGTCGAAAATTTTTAGCATTGATCGATGAATTGAATAAATAGGGAAAATTTAAAGGAATCATTTCGATTTATAATAAAGTACACAGCCGCTTTTACACATACTTTTCCGCTGCCAAGTTTCATTCTAATTGCAGCGAAGTACTACACTACCACGTGGAATGTACAGTCCTGGCCAAAATTAACGCAGCACCGGCCGTAAGGATCGCTAGGGAGGTGCTGCGTTAATTTTGGCCAGGAGTGTACAGCAAATATTTTGGAAAATTGGAAACCCTTTCTCTTTATTCTTCATCATTTTTTTCAGAAATGATTGTGCACATTATGTATAGTTTAATTAATTTGGTTTATTTCGTAACTTAAATGAAGAAAAACAGAAACATTGCAGCTTAAAACTATCTTGGCAGTAGTTCTGTTAACTAAGTGCCCACAGTAATTTATTCGCCTCCAAAAAAATGGAAAATATTAGGGGAAACTATGGACGCAACCCTTATCGGTCTTAACGTATCCTATAGAGTAATAATGTAATTTCTATTGGAGGATATTTTCCAATGCGATGCGACGTAATTCGAGCACTGCACATGCATGAAATATTTTTAATTTACTTTTGTTGCATCAAAAGAATTCTTTGAAGTAACGCAACATGGGAGTTTAGGATCCTTTTCGAAAAAGATTAGTAGAGAGCGTGTGGGATACTAGAGACTGCTGCGATAAGAGCACTTGAAAGGTAATTCGCATTGAGTATGAGGGCGTAAAATAAACAACGAGCCCTCTGTGCTGCCGCCTTTAGCATTGGGAATTAAAGCAACTCATGCCGTGGCAGAATGTGCCCTAGTTGTTTGTTCCACGTGGCGTAAGTTCAGTGAAATAATAATTTTACATTAGTATAGCATAAAGGTTTATTGGTATTTGGTGGCAAATGATGATTTATTTTTGAGGAAAATTCCAATTTACCGAATCTCTATAATACGCATGATGCAGAGATACAAGTGTTGGTTGAAGTTTGCAGTAAAGTAATCACCCGAGAAAAATTTAAAATATGAACACTTTGAGGATTTCATGTCTTAGAGGTTTGATATCGCTACTGTTTAAAATTGATTTAGGATACTTTTTCTAGGACAAACGTGCAGAATGAACGTTTTAAAAATATATATTAATGGCAGAGGAGCGAACTATTAGTAGTAAAATATCCCCAGCATTTCGAAGAGTTGGATGAACAAAGGGACTTATTAGTATTTAATTCTTATTTAATATTCATTAACACTCATCATCGGATGCGGTGTGTAAATATCGTATTTCTTCATATAGTATAGATCCTATATCTCTCTGTAGTTTAAAAATTCATTAACAAAATATGAGAACTGGACTTTACAAAACATTTTGTGGAACCTTAAAAATGCGGTCTTAATTCAATAAAATGTGGAAAATACTAATAGAGTCTTTGTTTATTAAATAGTGACCCACGAGGTCAGATAAACTCCTATTGATTACATTCATTTGCAATATTAAAGAATCTTTTACCTGAGCGATTACATTTCGTCCAAACCTCTAATTAATTTACTTGAGTATAGATCGTATGCCTCATATTATAATATTTTTATTCCCTCCAATTATTCCATCTTTAATGATCATATTCTCAATGCTTGTAATTCGATACATTTTTGAATTTTAAATATTTGTATTTAGTAATTATATTTTTAATATTTGTATTCGTTAAATGAAAGATGGGTCTGAATACGTTCAATTTCGCTAAATTAAATCCTTTATCCATCTATATATCATTTAATAAGTCTCGGAATAAAAAGAAGCACATAAAATTGTTACGAAGATGGAGATAAAATTACAGTGGTAGCGTGAAACCAAGTTTTCGGCATCCAATTAGTCCTAAACCTGTTTAGCTCCATTATGACGGATTTAGCAATCGGCTTATGAGCTCTTCATGATTTCTTCCGAATCTATTCGGTTGGCAAGCGTGGAAGTCATGTAGAGGAGGAAGAGATAAATCCGCATATGCCTTCCTGCGACCTCTTCCGGCCGTGGTGCGGATATTGCATGCAGAACGCGCGCTCTTGTCGAACAGGGAGCGTGTTCACTCGTTTTTAAGGGTGCTAGCACGAAAGGGGTGGATTTTTGCCTCGGGGCCGTGTACCGTCGTGCGGACACGCCTTGCGTATGCTCCCGTCTTCTTAAATCTCCCGTGTTTTTCTCCCTCGTGTTTTATGCCCCTCTGCTGCGATTATTTCTCGTTCTAGCCCGTCTTTCGGTGTTCCGTTTACCCGGACGTGGGTGTGGATTGTTTAATGGGTGCTGTTGGAGTATTCTTGATGCGGATCTCTAGCGTTTTGGGGCGGTCTTCCCGCTGGAAATGGTGGAAAATCTGTCTGTCGATCTGTTAGCAGATATGTTAAGCTCGCGAAGGCATTGTTTTTGGATTTGAATTTGTGTGGCAGATACGTTTTCTTTTAAAGCGAAAATATTAGTTCTTACCTAGAATATCCTTTGTTATTGATGATCGCATGTCCTCTATCTGTCTGTTTTCTTTTGAGTTTTTAGTTTAGCTTATCATTACAAATTAGCTTGCTATAATAAAATTATATTTCTTTATATTTGTTTATTTTGAATTTTTGCATATTTTTTATATTTTATACATTTATAAATGTTTTATACAACGTCAGTTTTATTCGGTAAATTTAATTATTTTTACGAAGTTTTGAATTTAGTTTAGATTTAACATCTAACCTTAGAATAATTAAAAATTAAAAAATCCCGTCCAGCCCTATTGCGTAGTTTGGTTGGTGGTGCACTGTTGTGCCGAATTAATTCGTTTTTCTTTGTTCCCGTTAATTATTTCATCATGACCTAGCTTCGATTGCCCTTATTTTGATGATTTATCTTATAGCCGAATTTGGCAGTGATTGCATTTTAATTTCTGAAAAACTGATAAAACTCGTCGTGATGTTGGAGACAGGATTCAATAACTTGGCTAGTGAATAAGGACATGAATTCCCTTTATATCTAAAATAAAAATATATGTTCGGAATAATTTCTGGATTCGGACATCTAACAATGGAAATCCATCGAAGAGATTTTAATGAGAAAATCCTGTCGTTCAATTCATCAAAAGATATGCTGCACTTTTCACCTGCTTCAGATAGTAAATTAATTACATTATATAATTATAAACAAGTATAAAATATATCTTAGGTTTTTCTTCTTTTAAATATTCACATCTAGTTGAGAATAATATCTTACATGCTTGAAGGATCAGTAACACACAGAGTATATCCCTAAAGAAAGGTGTTGTAGTTTATTTCGCATTCCCATTTCTTTGAAGATGTGATTCTGGGAAGATATAAAACATGGGTGCTTTATTAGTCGAAGGCTACATCCGGTCCAAGGGCAGCAATTCACAAAACCCTCGTAAAAGTATAAGTCTTCTTGGCCTTGGTTTTTAACGATCCCACCCACGTCAGGTTCGACTGTCATTTAAGCTAGCTATTTTTCAAATAATAATCACAGTATTTTTATAATCTCAAGTGATGTTGTTCGGGTGAGGTTTGCATATGCCTATTGAAATGTTTAGACGTGGTGTAGATGGGTGCCACGATGAATAAATAGTAAACGTACAATCATAAGTAGATGGTTGAACTATGCTCTGAGGTAGGAAACAGGATAACAGTTAAGCCACCCGCTGAATTACATGCTTCTAACGTTGATCTTAGGTAAAATATTTTGAAGCCTACCCAAAGAACATTCTTTCAGCTGTAGACTTTATTTGATAAGATAGGATTTCAATACGCAGTCTTGTCCAAGTAGGAAATGAAATTAAAAACTTACGATTTTAATATTTCTGGAGAAAGTTACTACTTGGATTCCGGGTTTCATTGAAAGACGCCCAGCCGACTGCAAGATATAGTTCAAAGAAATTTATAATCACGAAGTTGCGTAATTTCAAATATATTCGCTGACCTATGCTCGAAATCTATCGTATAAGCGATTACTTAGATGATGAAGTAATTTTAAAACATTTTGTGCTTTGGCAGATTAAGATAATTCAGTATCATAATTCAATATTGTGAAAATTCAATCTTTAAAAGCGAAAATTCTTCCCAATTTATTTTGTCTAATTGAATGGTGAAAAGGATGTAATAACTTAAAATAATCAGTGCAATATTCAGAGCTAATACAATGAAAAAAATTACTGTTTTCATTGTGGCTCCAGAACAATTTCGTTTTACTTTTTACTCAACGCTTAAAAAATGGCTGCAAAAGCCTGCGTATTCAAGAGTCATGTTTAAGGGGCTTCGCGTATATCTGATCTTTAAATAACTGTATACAGAATGTAGGCAATTGGAGATGTGTACAGGCATAATAAATGTTTAATTAACTTTACTACTTCCGTTAATTGGGAAATTGTCCAACAAAGGATTACTACGTTTTCTTAAAAAAAAGAAAAGGAGCGCGTATGCTCCCCTTTAAAGGGATTTATTCACCTTTTCCTTCCCAATGAATGCACCAACGAACTAATTAATTAACAACGAACAAAATAATTACAGAAAATAAGTATCTCTATGAGAGTCCATTAAAATGCTTTGCGACACGATTTTTTTCAATTCTTGACAAAGATCCTTCGAGAGAGCGGAATAAGTAACTTTTTGGATCGTGCACATAAATTTAGATTGATCAAACTTTAATAACCAATGATACATGTAATGCTTAAATATTTTCACGTGGTATTACAGCAAAATTACATTTTTATCAATTTGTCAGAGCATTGCAGTTGATTTGGCTGCATTAATCGATGCTTCCAAAGTTTTAATCTCAAATGAACATTTTCAAAACTTTTGGCCCTCCTTCAAAAGGGGCGAAAGTTTTTCCGCAGCTTATCTCCTCAAATAAAATGCTCTCCATTGTTTACTTTTTAACGAAACGAAGTGGGGAACTTATTTTCTATTCTTTCCTCGAAAGCTGCTTCTTTTTATCCATTCTTCTGAACGAATCCCCATTGTTCATTCTTTTATCTTTTACTATAATTCCGTCGGGGCGAAGAATTAAAAGATATTCATTCCATTCCATCGCGAAATAAGTTTCTTTCCGTTTAATTTTTCGCTATCTTTCGAAATTACTTTTTCTTAACGTAGGTCTTTGTTTCTCCTGACATCGTTCTTCCGTATCTCCTCCTGAAGATCATTTTCCTTCTCTAAAAGTCCAACAACAAGCAGCATAAATAGTATCCATATCTTTTTCATATTCTCATTCCATGTGTTTCCCATGTTCTTAGATCTCAAACACCAAACTGGAGTTAGAGAGTTGTTAATCAAACCATGTGCATCACGCTATTTTCAACGCAGGCACTGTTTGCTTTAGTAGGAAAGAGGGTAAAATTGACGATGCGTGGACAAGCGCGTCCCCTACGTTAGTGGGTCAACATTATCTCCAAGTCACGATCGATGATTTTAATAATTTCGCAGTAAACAAAATGGACTGAACAATTGGCCCGGAAAAAATCGAGTGAAAAAATAATTATTTAATCGAACTGATCGACCCTAGGGGAGTTTAACCCCTGACCTTTTCACCTCATAAAACATCGGCGACAGTGTGCTCTGAGATCTCAACCCTAATGAGAAGAATTTGCCTCTTAATTAATGGAATGCCTGATTAGATCCAATATTTTACGAAGCGAAAGCATAAAAAAACAATTACGGAGAGTTGACGAAGTAAAATTAAGGAAAAGAATACATTTTGGGGGTCCTGCACAAACTTCCTAAAATTGTCTTAATTGGAAAATGTTTTTCAGAGTTCAGCAACATCGAGTGTTATGGGAAAATTTTCAGCAAAGTTAATTCATCTATAATAATATATTAGTACTCCGAAAATTTTCTTAAGTTAAAATTGTTTAAGAGTTTAGGGACATAAGGTGTAATTGGAAAAAAATTTGGAGCGCTTGCTTGGCTATATAAATATTTTAGTAGTATTAAATTATATAATATTTTCGACCATATTTCCGTTATCACGTAGTTATCCATTTCTAAGAGAAATGAAGTACCTTAATGTGCGTTTTCTTCTGGAAATCACATCCGAGTGAATATTATTTTAAATTTTTAGTGACATCCTTAATAATTATAGTTAGGTTTTTATATCACTAATAGTTGTATTATAATACAGAAAATATTTTACATAATATCTCAAAAGAGTAACGTATAGTCTAAACAGAATAGACGAAGGTAATGAAATTTAACAAGAGTAACATATATTATTAATTACAAGTAACTTAGGTAATTAATTCCAAATGTCAACCGCACCTAAGAGTGCTTAATTAAAGAAACACGCCACTAATAAACAATACAGCTAAACTATAGCATGAGATTTTGAAGAAGCAAATACTGATTGTTGTTTAAAACCAGTGTTTCCCTAACTTACTAGTTCATTGAGTAACATGTTGCCATTACAGACAATACATTCATAGACGGAGGGAATGATATTATCATTACTGTAGAATGAGACACTTTTTGCTCAGGAGATTTTTTATTTTGTTATCGGTTTAGTAAGAAGACTAACATTTTCAGACCATCTTCCTTTTCTCCTGTGGGAAATTATCAAGTGTCTCATTCTGCAATGGCTTTCCACGAAGTCACGTCTTCGTATATCGAATTTATTATTATTAAGTCTTTCATGAATACAGATTACCCCATTTACATCCATGATAATAAACATGATAATAAGGAAATAAACATAAAAAAGATACAAAAATAAATATACATTATATAGAAATAAAATTATTTAATTTTATGAGCATAGCAATATCATTATAACAGGCTATACGTATTTGCTTACAGTTAGATTCTTTTATAATAATAATAAGTCGTCTTTATTTGGGCGAGATTGAGACTTAATAGTCTCTTCTTCCATTTAACCCATCGTCATTAATTATAAAATAAGAAGTATAAATAATTAGAAGAATCGTGGATGTAAAAAACCTAAGAGATTCTTAGGAAAAAGAAATCCACTGCAGGAAAACACCCACAAGGAAAGGGGGTGTGAAAAACCTGCGCAAACCTACCGATAGATAGATTCTACTCAGATACCTGCTTTTTCTTCAGCCTTAGCTAATTAGCTGCTTTTGATTGAGATCTCTTTCAATGTTGGGAATATCGCACCTGTTCACCTGGCGGCGATTGACTCACGCGAGGAGATTTTTGAGGAACGTTCAATTTGCCGCCGGCGCTTCATAAAAACTTCGATAAACACAGGGCTGCTTTGCCGAAAAGACACTATTAAGCGAGCGTCAGACAGGCAAAGGCACTCGTTCTCTCGTTAAAGTGGAGGCGAGGGAGAATAATTGTCTTTTTATTTCCAGAGAGACATATGTTTACTCCTCTTTTCCATCCACTCTCGTTTAATTCGAAGTGAATGAAAAACTCTCTTTTGATGGAGTTGCAAAGGCACTCGAATGGGTAAACACAGCTCTCCTATAACTATGGCTATAGTATGGCTTTGAGTTTTGGTACGCATCCTAAACACACCGCGTCAAAGGTAGGAGTAAATATCTCTGCATAAAATAAACGCGCCATGTACGCTTCACGAATTCTATGGCGTGAGATACTTTACGTAGTATCTCCATGCTTTTTGCATGCTCATGCTTTATATTGGTAAACGTCAGTTTTATTACGCTCCTATCTTCTACTTCTATTCTAAAGAAAATTATTCCAATTAACTGGCTCATCTTTGAAGAATTAACGTCTATTTGGAAATTATTCCGAGAATAAAATTTCAGAACCTTGTTAGGACTGTTTTAAATTAAATGCCAGTTTTACGAGTGTTTTCACAAAAATTTTAAGTTACTTAATTAACGCAGAAGTCAATCGCACAACGATAAAAGTCAATGTTTTTGCGCATAAAAGATTTAAAGTTTCAAAAAGCAAAAAAGTGCATTTAAAAGTGATAGTACAATATTCAAAGTATACATTGGCAATTTCGCAGAAACTATTGTCCAAAATATATTTTAATTATTATTTTGTTTCCCGCTGGAATTTAAAATCTGCATTCTACCACGGTATTGCCGTGCGTCGACCAAAATAAAAGAACTGTTATTTTCCAATTTCAAAAATTCTTATCAGTAAATAATTCACTAAACGATCTAGGGATTCAGTATTTCTCGGAAGGAATAATCCCTAACTCATTAAGATACAATTGATAATTAAAGTATTGTAAAGAGCGGCAAATATAATTTAGTAGGAGCTCACGAAATTTTAATTACGAAAGAAGGAGAGGAAGAGATTTTGGAAGACAGACCTAAGTTGTGTTCCCCTGCAAACTTACTTAATTTTCTTTCGATCAGGAATCTAATAGAAATGCCAACGTTGACAGTCGAAATGATTATTTATTTATACTTCAAATATATTAGAATAACATGCTATTTCAATGTTTGTCTTATTGGATTGAATAATAATTTCTTATATCTTAATATGAATTTGTAATAAGATGGTGGCCTCGGTGGTAATGGCTTAGTGGGTGCTTGGCCAGCAGCACTGGCTGTCTAGGTTACGTACCCTGATTGGGGAATAGTCCTTATGCTAGCTCATTACTCAATCGATGCATATCGTTCAAGCAAAGCAAGCTACATATGGAAGTGTTGGTAAATAAATAAACCCGACCCTGACAGCCCGCGAACGACCTCGGAATATGAAATGACATTCAGTGGCGCATGTTTGAGCACCCATCAACCCTTCCTTCCTCATATGCGTAATCGTCCGTGCTCCTTTGTAATGCGAACCACACGCACCACCTCCTGATTCGCGATCACCTCGATTCAATAAGGATTTTAAATAAATCTCCGTGTATGTCGGCGATCCTCGTCTCATTCAACGGTATTTGGAGAAAACAAGAAAGGAATGCCGCACTTTTAAGATACCCAAACCCTGTTGAAAATTTTCCCAGGTTCCTAAGGGTATTCCTATTGGTTTATGTTGGTTTTCATTTGCTTATATTGTTTTCTATTATTGCTTATATTGGTTCCTATTGTTTTCCTATTGGTGTCTTTGTTGATTTTTTGTGGTATTAGGAAGCTCGGTATTTCCTATTGAGACGTTTTACAGGATCTATTGGTGCCTATTGGTTTTCTATTGTATCTTTATAGGTGTATATTGGTATAAGGAAGCTTGCTTTTCTTATTGGATTCCGTCATATTGGAGAATATTTTTGAGGTATACCAATGAACATTTGAAGAGTTCCTGGAACTTGAATTTCAAGGACTTGTAATTAACGTACATACAACTTAAAATGTGCGTAACGCATTACAAAAAATTAGCAAAAGTTTCTAAAATGTATTCGTAAAATTTCGAGATCACTTTCGATCAAGATTAGATACTTCACCGGCATCAATGAAGGTTGTTATGTACAAATAAATAAACAACGCTTGCGTTACTCCGACCAACCAACACAAACCGATAGGAATACCTATTGGAACCTAGGAAAATTTTCAACGGGGTTTGGGTATCTTGAAAGTGCGGCATTCCTTTCTTGTTTTCTCCGAATACCACGGAATCATACGAGGAACGCCGACAAAGACGACTTTGGAGATTTAAAACCTATAATTTACAAACAGCCGTCTCCCAAATTTTATTTCTTTACACATCGTTTCAATCACAGTTCCCAATCGTTCGACAATGTGTAAGTCCTAGAGCACACCTCTGATAATCGCGTTCCTTTCTTCACAACATCCGGCACCGAGACTTAACATGCAAAAGAGGGACCCAATCCCGATTACGGTTCCGCTCCCCTAATATGCGCGGTGGTGTTCGGGGTGCGGCGCGAACGCTCGCGAGCAGGTTCGCTCCTTTTAAAGGCAGCCTCATCACGCAGTCTGCGAGCGGAGGGAGGCGTGAGATGAAAGTGGTGGGCGTGGGAATTGAATAGTCAAGGCGGAGATGTCCTCGGGATGACTCCTTCCCACGAACACCTTTGCGCCCTCCGAGAGCAAAAAAAGAGCGGAAAGCGGCGGAAAAAAGATGATGGAGGAGTGGAGATAGGGTGTCGGATAGGGAGGAACTGTGGATGGGGATTCGTACTAAATGGATAGAAAAAGTAGTGGAGATATTGTGATTAGATATCTAAGATAGATAATAAAGAGTAAATGTATGTACTGTATTCATCCCGGGGGGAGGGTTTGCACCACAGAACTTTACCACAATCCACCAGAAGCTCTGAAAATGAAATGAGGCTTACTTGGCAAGATGGGAATTGAGGCATTTTGTCATGCTTTGTTAGACGCATTCATTAAAAGAAACTGTCACGCTAGGGCCTGTCTGAATATTATTCAATTTGAGTTGATGGAGAGATGTCTACATAGAAGTACTGCATTCATCCTAGAGGAGAGTTTGAACCACACAATCAGCCTCTAAGAGCCCAGGAGAGAGAGGTTAAGACTCAGGAAAAATCGGTAGTGTGGTATTTAGTCTTTGCTTGCTCTATGCATTCACTTTGTTAGAAGTAATTCTTGACGAGTGAATTCTTAATATCATTCAAACTGGACGGCAATTTTTCCTAAATACCCCAATCATAGCAATAAAGAGCTCTTGAAAGGGAATGAGGTTTATAAAGCATGATGAGAGATAGGTTAGGCAATGTATTTTAATGATTGGCGCATTCCCTTATATAAGAAAATCTATTGGCACATAAGAGTAAAAGATAGGGCTATAAAGTTTTGTTTGCAAGATAGCCTGTGATAAGAGAACTAAGGAAGTTCCACCCATATTTCCAATTCCGGTGAAATAAAAGTATGCCGTGGTCCTTTTATTCTTTACATAAAAAAAATCGGGAACTTTAACAGAAAATATAAGATGGTAAGTGATCGTGAATTATTTTAATAGTGGAATCAATCTTATTACACCCCAAAATGTAGACTTACATATTATTCAGATATACGATAGAAGTGGAAGGAGCTGGTGTTACTGGAATGATATAATGAAATGCGTATTAAACTCGTCCATTTAAATCATATCTGCCTGTGAATTCATCAGCCTATGATAGTTGAAGCCTCAAGCCCTTCATCATGTGCCGCAGAGAACTGTAAGAAAGGAATGAGGCTTACTATGCAGTGCTAGGTTTGAGGTAAATTGCTTCACACGCTGAACCAGAGTGCAGAGAGAGGTAAACGACAAGAAAAGTGCAGCTTATGATCCAATAAACAATTTTAATATCAATCAGTAACTATAGACCTAAAAGCGACATTCTGCCACATTCACACCAATTGAGAATTAATGTATCAACAGAACGTGGAGCAAAACCAGGACTGACGTAAATGAAGGAAACATTTTTGTTTATCCGGTACCAAGAGACGGAAATATTCAAATTGTCAATGAACGGTAGCAAGAACAGCAAAAAGAGTGCGGGAGTATTAACAGCGAGGCAAAAAGAAGAGTAAGAAGAAATGAACTGTGTTTGGGTTGGATGACTAGGGTATGGGAGCGAAAGATGAAACGTTCGGGCCGCTGTTATTAAATGCTCAGCATAAACCCTAGATGAACTTTTTGCCATTGCGTCATCTGCAAAAAACGCGTCCTTCTTAGAAGGGTCTATCCCTCCGCTTTCGAGAAACTTTGGCACTTTTCCCACAACAGTTTTTTGAAGTGATTCATATTCATTCTTTTCAGACTACGTCTATCGCCTGCGTGAATAAGACATTGCTAAGATATGATAAAATTAAAAGAACGCAATGTTCTCTGCTAATCTGCGATATGTCCTCAAACATCAAATCGTAATTAATCAAATCTATTCTAATCTTCACCCCTATAAATATATATGCAAAATATTTACGCATAGTAAAAATTAATTTATACAATGAATTGCATATTTTTTCGTTTTTTTTTTGCAGTTTCTTTTTGCGCTCATTTTAACGACTTATTTAAGTTAGTTATGCGAAGGTTTCCACAATGAAATAGTCTGCTTCTGATATCATTATATTTTTATTCATTTCATATTCATGAAATCTTCTATACGGCTGCCACCTATGCTTTGCAGAAATAAGTCCACGGTACTATTTTCTCTATTGAATCTTTCAGGAGTATATTTTTTTAATCTCATAGTGAAGTATGTTGTCGGTATAAATAACCTATGTTGTCTTTAAGGTTGAATAATTTCGGATCTGGATAAATGTTACACTTAATTTATAAAGTACGAATTACAGCCAATGGTTTCGGAAAATTGTGCATTTTATTTTATGCTAATGATTAGATTTAATTTGAAATATGAATATCGCCAAATTTAGTCCAATATTTATGAGCAAAACGTAACTAGAATCAGAGTCAAGAAGGCTCTGTAGGTAATTTGGTTGTACTCTAATCCAGTATTACATTAAAGTAAGAAAAATGTCTTACATAAATAAGGAAGTAAGTTTGTATTTTATGCGTTTACGAAAGTTACATTAATCGTGGAGAACGCTAAAATGCCAACTTCCGAAATTAGTTCTCTTGATGTAGTTATTCACTTAAACCTGCTTTTATTCCCTCAAAATTCGATTCAATTCTACCGCGAGAGAAAAATTCTGAAATTTTCCGAAGCTATTGTTAGAGATGGAATATATTGAGCGGAAAAGGTGTGAAATCTCTCATAATCGAGCTAATCTCTTTTTCTTTTATCTCTTACAAATTACTCCCAATGAGACCGATCAACGAAAACGATACCACTTTCGCAGCCTTTCGGTACCGTTTTTTACAAAAACGACCTCGTATCTCGTACCTTGCGAGATAAATTTTTATCTCGCTCGGATAAAAAAGCGGTTTAATTCCTCAGAGTACGAGTACTTTTTAATGAGCTTCTCTCGTGTCCGGGAACAAATGCCACAGAAGGTGCGATCGCAAGGCGTAGATAAAATTTTTTTCAAGTGTTTCGGGTCGCGTAGCTATATTACCTTTTCGCGGAGGTGATATCTCTCTACGAATTTAGCCTCCCGATTATAAAGGTTTTTCCGACGGAATGAAAAAAGCCTTACAATTTAGCGGGGCGACGAGGCGTCCCTAGCTGCAACGTCGCGGCGTGCAAAGAAACTTTTTAGGAGGCACGAAATAATGACAGCGAGTGTACGATGTAATACAATGTAACTCTCGCGTTTTGACGTATAATTCTCTCATTATCGCAATAATTGTTCTCCTCCCAGCATAAATGTTTCGCGAGAGCTAAAGGGCGACAATTTTCGCTCTTCGCGAGTGTTTTTTTTGAGTTTCTTAAAGCTGGCCTTTGTTATACGCGACTGTTTATAACTACAAGTTGGCGTACTCAGACAATAGAAAGAGAGTAATTTTTCGGCCCTAATTTTCTTTCAAAATCAAGCGGAATTTTTGTATTTGTTTATGCCTTACTTTATCACCAGGGGATTTGTCACAAAAACAGACAATTTAAGCAAAGTATGAATTTAATTGAATATACGAACATGGCTGGGATCTGTACCCAGGTCTTATAATTTTGCTTATGCTTCAAAGGGAGAAAAAACCCTTTTTCATATGGCTTCGTTCGCATAGATTTTTGGACGCGAAAGTTTTTGAAAGCGTAGCAAAGGTTTTGTGCATTCGTAATTTGATCAGCTGTGAATAAAGCAGGAAATTTGCAAGCGATGTGGAATCGCGAGAGAAAAAATTGGAAATAAGGTGAGGAAGAAAAAGAAAAAACTTTCATCCTCACCACGTTAGTGATAAAGGTGCTTTTATTTCATTTCACCTCAAAGTTGCGTTTGAAGAAATTAGTAACAATATACAATAGTTGAAGATTGACTAGAATTATTCTACGTCATTGATGCAAATATTTAGGCCTGCTTTATTGCATTCATATCAGTCTAGAAAATTTGCATGTCATTTTTTATACATAGTAATTCTACATTTGATAATATTTACTTGATGGGGATTCACTGTAACAATATACAATAGTTAAAGATTGATTAGAATTATTCTACATCATTGATGCAAATATTTAGGCCTGCTTTATTGTATTCATATCAGTCTAGAAAATTTGCGTGTCATTTTTTATACATAGTAATTCTATATTTGATAATATTTACTTGATGGGGATTCACTGTAACAATATACAATAGTTAAAGATTGATTAGAATTATTCTACATCATTGATGCAAATATTTAGGCCTGCTTTATTGCATTCATATCAGTCTAGAAAATTTGCGTGTCATTTTTTATACATAGTAATTCTACATTTGATAATATATACTTGATGGGAATTCACTGTATGCTTACAGAAGAATACTCTTTACGTTAAGAATAGGAAATTAAGAGATTTAAGCGTGATATAACTGTTGTTTATTCAATGAATGCCTTGAAGTTCTTTCCTTTAAAATCTACTTAATAAAATTGAGAAATATTAAATTATCATCTACATGGAAAATAGTTTAATTACATTTTTTGCACTGAGAGGTGAACTGATGAGCAATCTCTTAAGTTAAAATCATTTTCCATGTATAGAAAATCCAGTTGTAGTTGTTGAGGTTGCTTCAGTCAAATATAATACTGTTTCACTGTGATATTACGTATATCTTTAAGGTTCCCTCTGCATTTTATGGATACAGAGATATGTGGTCAATCATGCAAGTAAAATAAGTGAGTTAGTAAAAGTTTCTCCCAGGAAAAGCCACAAAAATAAAAGCAATTATTCGTAAAGGGTATCTGATTATTATATCTGGTTTTGAAATATAATAAAGTGTTTTCGAGTACAGCCTTGGCTCCGTAATTATCGCATACTTCAGAACAAAATGTATCTTTTTGCAATACATTCGTTCCACGGTAAGGGAATTTATATCCAACAAAAAGACATCGTGCGTAGACATGCGGTCACGCCGGATGCTCTAATTTTGATGCAACGGTTATTCCCTTCTTCTCGGAAACTGTCTCATAAACATTCGCACTTCCATTGTGATGACCGTTGTATTTCAAGGTGCTTTTCACATCGCGAAAGTAATTTGCGGCGATAAAAATTACGGAGGAATTTTTATGACTCTGTAAGAGTATGCGTGTGGGAGCGTTTGGATTTAGAGATTGCTCTCGGAAAGGACAACAGATTCCCACAGTATTCAGCCGTTGGTACGACAATGTCAAATCTGTGACACTGCAAAGAAAATTATGCAAGAATATTCCAGGACTTTTCTAATTATACTCGTGAAATGGGAATCAAGTTTTTTAAGGGGAGAATTTTAATTGATTCTCGTATGTAGTTCACATGCATGAAGGTATGTGCTGAAAGCAATATGAAAAAACCGCGGTATTTATTCGCTTTTTACGTTGTCCTTCATTTTCTGCTTGTGATAAATCATTACGATGATTATACGATAATTATAAAAAATATATTGAAAAATATTCATTTTGGCGAAGTTTGGTGCGTTGTTTGCCGAGAATTAAGTAAGAGTACGTGGATAATGTCAATAATTATCATAAATTGTTGGAAAATTGTATGAGATATTCATTTCTAATTTTTATATATGACCATGATTCATGGAGTACTTTCTGAATGCGACAGAACGAACATACGAATGAAATTGTACGAAAAAACGAGGGGATTAGGAATATTATTTTCTTTCTTGGAAAGGTATACAGCTCATATTATCAGAACAAAACACACTTTGTAATTTCCACAGTATAGTGGAAATTACAAAGTGTGTTTTATTCTGATAAGATGGAGAAGTCCCACAAAATAACGCCGGAAACCATTACATGTATACAGCTCATTCCATCAAAGTTCAATTTCTAGTCCAAATGGCTGAGAGTTTTTCAAGTTACTTGCGAGCGATTTTCAATAATCCTTAGAAAATGAATAATATATTTAAGCAGTATTGATATCAATTAAAAAGTTTTTCCCGTCATGATTTCGTAAAATATTAAAAAATGTAGTGATGATTGAAACTAAGAAATAGTTCGATTCCCTCCAATTATGTTCAATTAAACAAACTTTTACACATCAAGTATTCAAGAGCGAGAATTGAAAACTAGCTATCTTCATGTCGTTTCATTAGCAATCATAAATTTTTATGTTTAGGGTTCCCTTGAATTCCAATCACCACATTTGCATTTTCGCCGGAATTATGTGCACCTTTCCATTCGGAGAGTTGATCCTTATACAAACTCAGTCAAAGCCTTTGGTCAAATACGTACGTAGCATTTCCCGGAGAAATTTAAACAGTTGACCTTATTAGAACTCAGCGTTAATCCGCGGTCAAAAACCACAGCCCAATCTACCTCCTGCGGCAGTCGTTGTGAGAGAGCGAGGTGTTCCTTGATTCGGAATTCGTATCTTCTCATCATTTTAATAATTCATCAGATCGAATTAGTTCAGCGCCTGATTAGGTAGAGAGGTGTAAAACCTCAATACTAATGGGAATGAAAATCTCGCCATGAGATTTCGCATTTCTGAGAACAGAAATGTACGTTCATCATTTTACTATTTCAGAGTCAACGACCGCATTAGGAATTTGTGAGATATATAGTTAATTAAGGAATCAGCTTTGGTTATTTCCTTTGAAGTGACATATATTATTTATCATTTACATAGAAATTTATGGAACCGATCGTGGAATTTGTTTTAAACCGAGCAACAAAAATTAAGGTCGGAAATAAAATCTTTTATCATCGCATTTGATCAGAGGTTTAGATGATAACTTCTATCTGCATGAATACTGTACTTTTGGCTCGTGATTTTATCATTTAAATATCTATCTCATCTCATTTCCCTCTGCTTTATTTTCAAGGATAGGAGCAAAGTTGTAGAAATTCAATTTTCTTGTTAATAACCAGCATAAAACATGTATGATTAAGGTAGAGGGTGGAAGGTGTTCTGGCCAGATTGGTAAATGAAACCGACGATCCGACTTCGAGTCTATGTCTTGTCTGGCCCTTTTCATTCCTGTTCTCCCTTGTCCATAAACTATTACATCTTCATACATTGCAGCGAATTCTTTCCTGAATTTTGGAGATATTTTAATTTTCACTTTAATATCAACGCTGAAATGTTTTATTTAATTTTTTTCACCATCATAGTTTCATTTGAAAGCAACAACTATATTAATCCCACATATACGTATTTTTCAAGGGCAAATTTAACTATGTCCAACTCGTAACGCATTTTGCTTGCTAGGTACTGCAATGTTGTGTGCGTATCTGTATCTGATAGCCTTATCTATGATGTAGTAGCACTACGCTGTTCGACAAAGGGTAGATCAAAGCAGCAGGGTTGATTCAAGTTCGGTTCAATTGAAACCAAGTTGGATATTCGCTGTGACACACGCGTTAGCGACCTTTAGCGGTGAGGTATTCCCTTATCGAAATAAAGGAAGGATGAGTGTGGGGAGAAAGGGGAAACTAGGCACAAATGAGGTCTTTGCCGGAGCAATAAGAGACGTAAGATCCAATTAGCTAATGGCAAACGAACGAAGAGAGGAACATCCTGATAGGTACGGGGACGCGAATGGAAGGAAGACTGCTGGTTGGCTATGCGTTCTCAAAGACCTTTTTCATTAGTAAAATACTAATACGAAGAATTAGTTTCTCCCTAGTGATTCTGATTTTATGACAAGTTGTTAACCGAATGAGAGTTGAATCTACGAGAATTGGGCATATTTGTATCATACAATTTTTATTTCAATTTATGTCAATCTCTCTAAAATTGAAAGCATTTGTCGTTCTTAAATTACGATTCAATTGTCATTGGTGTATTGAGCTATTCCATATATAACAAGTCAACGTTTTTCTTATTTTTAAGAGACCAAATTCATTATACGAGTATGATAATTTGACAGACAGTAAATTTACATAAAGTAATGGTAATTAAGTAAACTTTATTTCGTTGAATGATGCTCCATCTATTCGGTCTAAATACCTGATAGTTAAGTCATTCTACAATAACTAAATGTCAATATCATTTATAAAAAAGGAAGTTTAATGGTTAATTCATAGTATTTAAAGTAATCACACGCCCCTACGACTGTTTCCCGATCAATCTCGTATTGTCAATTCTCTTATCTTATAAAAAATATCTTTTGATTTCCTGCAAAGTTTGAGTTAAAAGAGAAGGATGCCTCAGAGGAGCAGGTGTCCGGATGCACTAATTTAAAGGGACGGTTTTACTTAAAGATATTCAAGTAAAGCTCAGGAATTCCGCAAAGATAAGGAATCTCTTCCCTGCATTCCGCAATTTTTCTCTTAGAATCTCAATATATTGTAATGCTTTACAGAAAAGAGCAATGTGACGAGGGTTCTGATATGATGCTTCGATTGATACCTCTTGGTGACACCAGTAGCAGAATCTAGACGCCGCTAGGGAACTTAAACAGAATAATAATCAATGCTGCGATGCTGCTGTTGAACTAATCGATAGAAATAGTAACCTAAGGGATAAGTACAAACGACTGAAGTGTGAGAAAAGAAAGATATCAGGTACCACTATCACACGCTCGTATAATACACGATAAGTAGATATGTTTGTTGAAAATAGGGAACCACACCTTGCTCTGACACAGTCCACAATTTCTTCTCCTTACTTTGTAGTGTAAGCGTCGTGAAATATTGCAGTTAAATTTGCTAACTCCAGGAATTTATTCTTTTATTTACAACGCGCCATCAATATCTCTTTAATTTTATATCTCCACTTAAACTCTTTTCTAAGCAAATATTTGCATCGAGGACGTAGAAATATTCTTCGTGATTTAGATAGTTCAATGTACTTTGATGCTCCAAATAGCTGAAGGACAAAGCTGATGCCATCCATCTAAATAGTTATCAGATAGAGAGGACTTATTTTACATTTTTAACCTCTTTAAGTTTTTTAATACATCGAAGCTATTTAGTTTCAGTGGATTAGTACATAAAATGCTAGATTTTACTACTCTTTTCATCTGTGAGAAAATCTCATAAATAGAGTGTATCACCCGTTCATGTATGCAATACAGCTTCTACTTCTAAAACTGCCTTTGAAACTAATACATACATATTTATCGTTTTGATAAATTAAATAAATATGTGCAAGAAACAACAGGATTGAGAATGAACTTTGTTTAATAATACAGGCATAAATTTTAATACCATAACAAAAAGAGAAGAGCTATTCCTTGAGCCATAATACAAATAAAAATCATTCCCTCAGGCAATTTGGATGAAGAATGTATTAAGCCGAAGATCTTCTCCCACGAATCGCATATCTTGATTAATTTCATCTCAAGAGCGTTTCAGCTCATTACCAGAATTCTCTTCTTAGAATAGCAACCTACCTGCTCGAAATTTCATTTATCAAATCCACCATATTTACTCGTCAATAACGAAATAGCATTCCGAACTCCCAGAAGTGGAATAGGCCCACGCAGGAGTAAGGAATTCCAGAAATGAGATCAACGGAAACGATAAAAACCCACGCTGTTAAACTAAAATAAAATTATCGGGTAATCCCTTTGGATCCCCTTCTTAATAAATTGAGTAATACGCCCAGCAGCCAAAACAGTGGACGTGAAGTATCCCCGCTGTAGCGCCACTGTTTTGTTTTCCCCGTCGACAACCGAATAAAAGAGATCGGAAAAGGGAGTATCGTTCTCCGCTAATGGATAAGGTCTCTCTCCACCTTTGGACTATGGCCTTTTCGTGTCACCGAGAAGGGGATGCATCGCTCCAATGAAGAGGCACTCTTTAGGTGGCGAGAATACCGGAAGGGTTTCCAGGAGAGGATTGCTCCAGGAGAACAACTGAAGAGCGTCCAGCGAGCCGTTCTTTATTTCGTCACGGTCTCCCTTGAGTTCATCCTAATCACCCACCCGCGTGTACGCATGAGAAGAGGGGAAAAAGGATGGGAGTGGAGAGGGATGATAGAATGGGATGAAAGAGGAATGAGGAACAAGTGATAAAAGCAAATCTTCATTAAAAGCCAAGATGCGATTATTCTATCAGCTCTTACAGCTAATTCCTATGGTGCATTCAGATTTTTCCTTCCGATAATCACATTATTCTCTTTATATTGCGAAAACTGTTATATTTGACTAACCTTTTTAATTTTTTACAGTGGATTCTTTTTCTAAGCTTATCCAAATCCTCTTTATAAAATACTTTTTATTCTTATTTTTTCTACTCTAAGACCCTTCACTTTTTCCCTGATTCAGTCCTTGCTAGATTTATAAAATTTATCGTTTTAAACCCTTCACGTAGAAAGGCATAAGTAGAAGAGAAACAATTTTTAATGTTTTAGTAAATAGTTTCATCATATTATTCCATTTGCCTACTGCAAACATTCGTCTATTCCAAAGCTTTCAAATTTTTATTAAAATCATTTTTTTAAATGCCTTTTTCAATAAATTATAAAAGATGTATGGAGCTATATTTTACCATTGTTAATAAATAAAAACTCAAATGGCTGTGAATATTACCGAATTTCTTACTCATTTCATCGTAAAATTGTGTAACAGTCACAATACAATTTTACAGGGATGTATCTAAACCTAATAATTAAATAGGTTGAACACGTTTTCCTCAGGAATTTGAAGCGAAGGTTCTTGAAGCGAACATCCTTGCCAAGAATAGAAATTTTGAGTAAACTCCACAGCTTACAATATTTTCTCTCCTCGCCGTTGAAATAATAAAAGGATATTATTTTCCATGTGAATGAACACCTTTTTGAAAGCAATGAGCCGGAAACATTCCCTTAAGACGATTACACACGGAAGTGAATGGCAAGCGAAACATCGATGTAGAAGCGTTTTAATGCGGAAAGTGATGTTCATTTCCATGTCCTTGTGAATAGGGTGCGGAAAAGTAACGAGATTTGGGAGAAGAAAGGAACTAGCGATAAATGACGCGTTGAATGAACTGGTCTCCGCACGTAATCACGGAGGCCACGTTGATCCTCCAAGTTGCCCATCTCTTTCAAATCCCTCACTTTTCTTTTCATCCCAAACTCATTTCTTCCTTCCATAATGCTGCCATTCCGTCCCATTCAGGGCCGAAAATCTCCCCAAGGACCGTTGGCGTTTCTGTCCGCACCGGAACATAATGGTTTATCTACTTCCGAGTGATGGAAAATAGACCAGGTAGAGGACAAGCAAACTTGGCTTTACTACGGGAAATGCGGCGATGCAACGAGAATCCTAGCACTCTTGCGTAGAACTGAATCGCAGGAAGCAGAAATTGAGGAATTGGTCTATTTTGGTTCAAGTGTATTTGCAACTTTTCATATTTGTGTTAGAAACAGCGACGAGGTTACATATAGAATACCCTTTACCACTTTTATTGCTACATCAACAGTCATTCATAGCGTTATCGTCGACGAAATTATTAAAAAAAATTAAGAATGCATATAATTTGATCTTCATTCCTGCTTCTAAGCTAAGAATGCCTACCGCAAAGTCATACCTGAAGTAATTGATAGTATAATATATTCCAACTAATCTTGTAGTGAAGTCAATGGTTTATTAAAGGAATAAGACCGAGGTACAGGTCAGAATATATCACTCACATGCGTCAAATATCAGTCACTGTTACGTCATGCTTTCATTTAAGAATAGTATATGATGATGAATGGCAATCTACAACAGACAAAATGGCAGTTTTGTTATTCAATGAAATTTACTTTGAAATATATAGGTTTATCCATGATGGAATTTAAGTCCGATATTATAATGTAGGTATAGTCAAATTGGAGTACCTATTTAATATTTAGCTATATTTTTATCAATAATTAAAGCTTTAAAGTTTTAGTATGAGCCAGATTGAGACTCGGTATTATAAAGTCTATTCAAATCTGATTATCAAATAATCTGGATATTAAGCATAACTTCAATTTGAAAAAAAATTATTATTCATAATTTTAGAATTTGAAGTTAATTCAACCTGGTTCTTACGTTAATCATAACTTCAAATACCAATAAAGGTTTAGCTATCGATTTTTATACTATTTTTATGGTTAAAGTGAGTTTTACAGTTAAACTGTGATACTTACTATTCTTCAATATAGAACGTTAAATAATGGTTCTTTGGCTGAACGAGACCGAGAGAAGAAAAATATCTATGTTTTACTACATACGTGAGATTGGGTTTGATAATGTGAGAGTTGTGTTGAGGACAAAGGAACATCCATCGTAGAAAAAGGGGCGATATGGAAGAGGTTAAGAAGGTAGTTTCGGAGAAAGGAGAATCCTAAAGCAGATGGAACTAAACGCTGGATGACGAAAAAAAGAGAATGGAGAGGAAGGACACACTGGGGAGCGTCACGGGTTTATATTAAGATCTTCTCCGTTGATTCCATTGGATGCTTCGACAAATGATCCGTGTTTCACACCCCTTACACTCTTCCGCATCTCAACCATTCATGTTTGGGGTTCGTCGCTCCTTCACAGATTAACCTCTCTCCGGGATGTGTACATAATTTCTTCTATTTTTCTTTAGGCTTCCGATCTGTCAAATTGCTACATCCGTTGACTACTAGAACGTATATAATTTAAGTTAAAATTCAGTGAAATGATCAGTAATTAATCTTAATATTCCGTTGGAGTATAAATATATAGAATTCTACGAAAATTAATTCACAATTTTATTATTTTCTAATTTAATTTAACATCGAAAAACTTAAGAGATATTATAATGATTATAGTGAAATAATAATTCTGATTTTCCTAAATTATCTTTGGTTTCTAAATAATTTATTTAATTTTTATAATTATTAAAGAAGTATTATAAATGTAAAAGATGATAAGAATTTATTCAAAATTTGATGTTTTTAAATTAAATTAGTATTAAAAAATTACGCAAGAAATGAAGTAATGATTATAGTGAAATGGTAATGATGATTACACAATATTGTTGGTCTCTGAAAATTTTTATTTTGGTGAATAAATTATAGTTAAATTGAATTGAATTTAATACATGAGCTTTAAAGTATGCGAAAATTAATTACACTTGTGAAGCGAACATGGTTTGCTCAAGAATAATCACTTTCTAAAAAGGTTAAGGATATCGGGCGTAATGTGTGCATTACTTGAAGTGCGAAATCTCAATTTTCTTCTCAATTTACTCCTTCCGAAACGTATTTCCCTTACGTGCAGCGCATCTTCGCGCCCTTTGCTAACTATATAGTATTAGAAGAATAAAACTAGCCGTATGATTTTCACAGGATATATATATTTAAGCATAGAGTAAATTTACTGTATGATTTAAAGCAAATTGTTTCTTTTGAGATTTTTATCATCATTAGGTCTAAACCTTAGATAAAATTAGTTGTCTAAATATACATTCAGGCAGCTTAAATGTTGATTTGATTTGCCTAATATGGCGCATTTCCTAAAAGTTGAATTTTAACTATATGGTGTCAAAATTTGTTATGTTTTCATGAATTTGATAGTAAAGAGATTTAAAAAAATACCAATTAATTCATTAGGGTATTCAAATTTTCATCCACATGACCAGGGGTTCACCTAATGTATACTACTCAGAAAATCATTAATAAATTGGTGATTTTAAAGTAACCGTCAACTACCGAATTTCTTGCATAACTATCTGCTATCCAAAAAGCACGGCATTTCTGTTACATGTCAATCGGCGAATTTCAAAGAAAAAATATAAAAATTGGCAGCATAATTAAGCATTTCCCAAAATGACAGATTTCATTAATATTTTCCCCCTCAAGTACCGCTGTGGATATTTTTTATTGACTATGAGGAGGAAGTTTTGATGGTGCTTTATGAACGCATCGTTGGATTCTGGACCTTTTTTTGCTTCAGTCTGAGGGAAAAGGATTGCTAGGGATAGGGGGAAATATCTTACACGCAACGCTAAGCGTGGGAAAATATTTTTCGAGCTTAACCAAATAAAATAATTATATTTGTAGAAATGTGACCAACCGAAGGGTCTACCCGCAGTTATAAGGGCAGTTAATTAGTAAATATACCTTGGTGGAAATAGGCTGAAATTATATATTATCCAATATTTATTTGATTATGTAATATAAATAATAATCAATCATACAATAATAGCAATAATATATTTAATTCTGGAATATTAATTCGGACGATCCGATACTGAGCGTAAATTAAAAGACATATTTCCAGAACAATTCGTTTTAAAAATTCATTCTCTCCACTAAGGATAATAGTAAACTAAAATAAAAAGTGAAAAACAACATGACTGGGACTCGAACTCAGGTCACCGCTTTATGTAATATAATACAAAGTGTAATTGTAGCTGCCCAGAAAGTGGAGTAGCACACTAAAAAGTAATTCAAACGTCTGGTGATTGAAGCCCCTGCCACACGACGAAATGTGGCATTGATGTAGATGTCAATGTTCTTCTGAAATAATTTCGTTTAATTATTTCATTAGCTAAGTAAGAATATTAAAAATTTTATCTTGAAGATATTGTGGATTCAAATTTATTCAATTTTACTCAATGCATTGAGCCATTTCCACACCATTAATGAGGTGACGGCATAATTTAGCGTGGAAATAGTAGAACGTTATCATCAAAGCCGGCAGGAAGCCTTTGATAAGGGCCGTAATATGTATTTTGGCGGTCGTTAGCCCTTAATAAAACTCGGTTTAACACACTTTATTCCTCGATTTCCTCTGAGAAGAGTTTCGAGTAATTAAAAGGCCCTCGGGAGTTATAATAGATGGTAATATTCGAACGAAGAGTTTTAACTTAACATTATCTCGCCAGCTCGAAAATTCGAAACTTTCACTTTTATCACATTATCCACAGGTATTACTCTGGGATGAAATGAATTTTAATGCACCGGCTCTCTACTTTTGCCTTCTAAATTAATTTATGAAGACTGTAATTGGTCATTAGTACCGTTTCGGTTTCCTTTCGATTATGTGCGGGCAAAGTCGTGGCCTCTGAAATTGGTTCTCCGAGGTATAAAGACGAAAATTGACTTAAGGTAGAACTATTTGGCGTACATCAAATAATTCATTGATTCTTTTGATGATAATTTTGTCCATACTTGCTTCAATCTGGTTGCTTGTAGATTTCTTTCTGATATTTAAAATCTAATCCATCAATTTTTACTATCTCATTCATTTCAATACTCGAAAAATGTGAAATAATTTCAGCCACTCACAATGCTCTGCTCATTTCCTAATGAATAAATATGTGAGATAGGAATTATTCAAAATGGTCTGATCGAATTATCTGCCTCGTTGATTTAGATTGAATAACTCCGATTATAGAGTATTCGGAGACTATTAAATTATCAATCTTATGGCAAAATTAGAAGTACTTAGTGAAATCTGGTGGAATTTCATTTTAAAAATCGAAGAAGAAATACGATGATTATTTTCCTCAGAAATGTATATTTATGTGGATATAATAACCTTATTATTGTTCAATCATCTGCACTTTCAAAGATTTAACTTGGATTTGTCGGTTGCAGTAGGTTCATTCTGTAAGATTTATCCCTCTCTATGATTCTAAAATATGAATGTAATAATTCTTTACAATCAATTAGGCAAAAATAAATTCTCGTGACTAAATAAACTGATAAATGTATTATTAAATCCTTGGAGATATACAGAAAACTTAAATTTGAATGTGTATAAAGGTGATGTGAGTCTAAATATACTGCCAAGGCCTGAAAAGGGTACTTAGAGCACGGCCATATGCCCCTGGATTCTCACCTTTTTGTCAAACTGAATTAGGATAATCCATGGACTTGGCCCTTAATTCGCGCAAAGCTTTCATGGATAGTTAACGACATTAAACGGGTTGCGAAATTGGCTTCCAATATTGCGGAGCGACGAGAATCACGCGCGTCTATTAAGGACGATTAGAGAGGCCGCACGCTGAAATTCGCGCTTAATCTGATTAGCAAATGCCGGACCCGGATCAAGTCGCGTCCTTCACTCAGGCCATTGATGATTCCAACTCTCTTGCGACGTGCGAGAGAGAGGACGATTCCCAAACTCTTCTCAAAATTCCGAGTTTCGAGCACGTAAATTCACCCGTCGCTATTCTCTCTCTGCTCCAGAGTTACTGATTCAGAGAAAGTAACGCTAAATTTGCTGAGCTTCATCTTTCTCTAGAGTCTCTTATTGTCACAGTTGCATAGCTAAATTTGTTATTTCAGCATACAAATATACAAATGCACAACCACCGTGCTGTTTCTTTCGTGAGTATATACGGTAAAGGATCCGTTTATTAATAGCATCGCCATAAACGTCTTTCCTTTTTATGCCTCTCCAACTTCAAGATCATTTGTTAATATTTGAGAAAAAATGTAAACTTCAAGTCTTTCTCTTCTCAGGATGTCTTACAGCAAGCTCAAGTAACTCTTCATCGATATTTTTTTCCATTTCCTACCGATATTACACAAATCATACACTACGATTATAATATGTATCCATCTATCCATTCGATCATCATAGCAAATCCATTATATGTTTGAATTGTAAGACCATTTGTGATGTAGACTAATACAATAGATTCGCATCTAAATCATCCAAAAGCTTTTTGAATCGAGGAGAGGAATGATTCAAAAACCTTTTAGATGGTTTTGGTTTGAATCTATTTTATTAATATGTTATCATCCATCTTCGTATTATAACCAACACATATTCCTTTTAAGCTGATCATGCAGATTTTCCTCAAATCCAGATGCTTTCATTACCCAGCCATTTCTGGAATTGTCTTAATAAACGAATTTATTCCTCAATAATAACACTTAGTAATTGAAAATTTATTTTATATTTTGCATATAAATCAACAGCTGAAATCTATATAGGTAATCGTGGCTTCATTGTAGGCCATGGCAATAATAAAAGTTACCTTAGGATACAAGAGGTTATGCGACAAAAACAATGAGTCTTTCATTATCGTGATGGAATTCTACTCTTAATCGTATTGCTCAAATCTACATTCAAAATTTCATCATTAACTCATCATACTGAAACGGTAAAAGGTTTAGAATATGACAGCTATTTAATTAGGCATTGAACCTTTATTATGTTTAGCAAAACCAAACAAATTAGCTATATTATTCGAGAGCCAAGACCAAACCCATAGAATATTGGTGGTGTTCTTCCTAGTACCGTTGTCGCAAAATAAAGACGTTTGTATTGTACTTTAATGCAAATCACAGTCTAAATAAAGTTAGGGCCCATAGAGTAATAAATTTTCATACATTCGAAGAGTTCACGTATTAACACAGTTTTGATTGCTATATGCAAAATCTAACATATCTAGGTTTTAATAATTTAGTTGTTTAAATAATTTCCAATGGCCGTCTTTGTCGGCGCTCCGCATCTCGTTGACACCGGTTTTCGTAAACAACAGAAAGGCTCGGATTACTAACCTTCTAAGAAACACCCAAAGCACATTTCCATGGCCATATTACCATCTTCAGGGGGTAGAAGAAACGTCAGATTTTATACCTCTAATTCATTAACAGTCTTGTTCCAATTGTCTTTCCTTACAGTGTAATCGTTATCTTAGATAAGAGGCTTTACATTTAGGGTATTTTTCCGAGTCAGTTTCATTGAGTTTGGCTACTCTTTATATGCGTTCAAACTTTCCAACCCTCGCAGTAACTTAGGGAAGCTTCCCTCAAACACTTTCGCCTTCCTCTTTGTCTACCCTCGGCGTCTTCCGAGAGACAATTCCGCCCGAGTCCTTTCTCACGCTGTTCGACACACCTAAAGAGGATGCATTCAAAGCACAGCACGCGTCGTTACAGACGGAGAATGGGAGGGGAGGAAGCCGGAGTGACTATGGAGCAAGTGAAGTAGCGAGAGGTGAAACAACGGTGGTGAGGAATGAATCGATTAGAGGAAGTGGGAAAAATCGGAGATTCGCCAACCTCGACATTCAGATTCGGCGATGCATTATTTCCTTTCGCAAGGGGAACGTGCACTTTGTATAACACGGATTCGCTCGAGACTGTCAGGGTACAATTCTTACACTAAAGTAATAGACACCTAATCTATTTTTGAACGAAAATAAGACTTTGCTGTAATGAAATTGGCATTTTAAAATCGGGAGTTAGACAATTGTGCCGTACACGCTCTTTACCTTGTTGCTCATGAAATTTTCTATTCAGAGAAATATTTTCTCCAAGTTTGTTTGCTATTTAGGTTATTTTTTCGTAATTAAATTTCATCTTCTTACCTCCCATACATCCTTCTCCATGTTGAAACAATGTTGAATGAATTTTGACTTCGTCCACAGAAAAGATATTTGAAAATGGGCAACACTTGCATGCAGCATACACACTTGCATTTCTTCCAGTTATCTGAAGATTTGGTAGAACCCTCAAAACTGGTCGTGTTTTTTAAATTTTTGTGGTCCTTATCAAATTTTAATTTAATCAAATTAAATGTGAATAAGTTCCACCAAATATAGACAGAATTAATTAATTATTCTTTGTCTTTTTTGTTTAATTAATTCATACATATTTTAGGTAGGACCTTCAGTGTTCATGTATATAAATTCAGATGGTTCTTCCGATTTTGAAATATTTATTTGGCATAAATAAAAGTCTATTGATTACAAAATATCTCTATATTATGGAATATGAAACATACTGTGACAATCTCAAGCGAATCCGTATTACACGAAGTGCTGTTGTCAGACGGAGCTTTAATATCTTCCTCAGAAATAGATGATGATGTACTTTCACGAGATTGGATTCTAAATCGCAATGTCTTTTCATTCCCTCGAAGGCGAAGAAGATACTTAGGTAACACTCCCGTGGTCTCAAACAAGCGAATTCCAATTCTGAACGTGTTTCCCAGGTTTGGAGCCGTCGGAATGCCATTCGCTCGAATGTAGATTTACCAAATTTTCTCTGTGGTGCTGCTTGAATATCAGCTGTTGAAATGCCGTCTACCGAATATATTAGGGAAAGGTTGAGCTGGGAAAATTTAGTTCGGGAGGATGTCAAGGTAACTGACGTCCTTCTAAATGAAAATGGAGTTGCGTTCCCAGCCTCTCTACCAAAGCAAAGAGGAATTGATTTTGAGACAACTTCCTCGGTTTAGGAAACAGCTGCATTCACTTTCAGTCTAATAGAATCCGTCGAAATCATTTTTGTCCATATACTCACATTTTTAGAAGCCTGATATGCTAACACTCGCAGATAGACCGGCATCAAAATTATTCTGTGCTCATTTTGTGAAAAGTATTGTCGGAAGGACAGAGGGCAAGGGATGATTCAGAGTCAGTGGGAGATGAGTCTTACGATTATCTATGATGCGTTGTATGACTCTGTCATCTCTCACCCTCCAATGTTTTGGGGGTGCCCTTTGGTCCTTCCGAAAGAGATATAAGCAAGGTACAACTTAAGCTCGGTGCCTTCAGCCCACCGATAGCTGCTTGTACGCACGCTCGTCTGACCGATCCTCAATCGGTCAGCCATGATGGCCTCCTAGATCAGTAATTTGTATTCATTACTTTAATAATAAATAACTTCGGCCAACCATTAGTATAATTTCCCTAATGTCACGACGACAGTATCACTGTCATGAAGAAGAGCTTTGCTTCTAGCGAACGTGAACGTAAACTATGTCTGTTAAAGCTCTTGCGATGAACGAAATGGAAACGTTATTTAGTAGAATTACTTTAGTAAGGTGTTTTAATATACCAATTTCAATTCGTTGAAACTACTTTCAAATTTACATATAATCGATAGAATGATCTCTATAATTGTGCAAAATCTTTAATGAATATTGAACCGTAAAATACAGAAAGTTATCTTCCATTTAGATATATATTTTATGCTAATCAAAGGAAACGTGAAGGATTACTGTTATGTGTAATATTTTAAAATATTAAGTTGACTATCGAAGAAGTATTTCTCTTGTAATTAATTTTACTCTAAGCCTTCCTGACTGAAATTTTCTAAGTGAGATTACTGCATTTCAAACTCAATTTTTTCATCATAGAAGTAAAGAATACAACATTTTAAAAATTTTCTTACACCTTATTCTAACAAATCATGATCTAATATGAAACCATGTATAATTAATTCTACTGCAGTGAAATACAGTAAATAGAGACAGGTTTACACATGTCTAAGCTCATTAGAGAGTAAAGAAATTCATAAACTTCTGATTCCACGGGTTTATGCATTAAGGTCTATTGTATCGAGCTACATGTTCATCAATTTGTAAACTATCACATTAACGATTTCATTCACCAACATAAAAGTTTTCGTTTGCTACAATGTTGTTGAAATAGCGAATCTATACAGGCATTAAAAAGTTCACTTATCGATATTACTGAGTAAATGGAACACAAAAAAGAGAGTATGATTCTCTTGTATTACTAGTATTTCTTCATTTAGATCAAGAAAACCACTTCCGCTTACATTGGCCTGAATGTCTTTCCTGCAAACATCTTTGGATGGTTGGGAAGATGAGAAAGAATTTCTGATTTTTATATTAGCTTCTCTCTTTTTCATCTCCAAGTTCATCCTCTGTCGTACCCTCCCATCTCATCTTCTTCCCTTTCAAACTGCCCCATTATCACCCCCGGCGTCCTCTGATTCCCTCCCAATCTCTCTCCGACCATTATCTTCGCTTTCCGCCTCTTATATTTGTCCCCTAGCAGCCCTTTTCCTCTTCCTTCCAATAGTAACTCTTCGCAGGGTCTCTCCGGCCACCCCTTTTAACCCTAGGGCACGAACGATCTTCGAATTAGCTTTACTACCTCACTGCGGATGCATGGTCCTTTTATTCGCCCCTCCCTTTCCTTTTATTACTTTTACGTAATTTCTCCCCGTGAAAGTTTCCGTTTTCCGGTCCAGAATGATGGGCAAGTGAGGATCTCCACCGCTTTTGTCTCTATTTGTTAGGGCTTTCACGGTCGTAGTTGTGAGCGAAAGTGCTTATTTAGAGGTTAGCTACCATCCTTCGTACGGGTACTGTGATAAAATTGGTTGGTTGGTCTCTGGTATTACAGGAACCTTTTGAAGACATTCTGCTACACGGTAGTCAGTCCTTTTTTCCACTTCCTGAGATTTTATAGTAATCGTTCCAAATATCAATAAAAGGAATCATAATTAGTTTTGTAATGTATTCTCATATTATAGCATCTACAACCAGCATTCCTCTTGTCGTTTGTATTAGCTTTCTTCCTTTTCCAATTTTTTGACGACAACTCTCACTATTATACGTATCCTCTTACCGTTCAGGTCCCTACGTCCCTATTAAAAAGTTTTCTAGCTACTAAATATCTTTTCAGCGTAAAGAATGAAATGATACAATCTTATACCTGTGACATTATTTTTTTTACGACCATAGTTTCGATGAATTGAGTCATCATCACGTTAGTTGTTGAAACAAAGTAAATCGAGGTACAAGAAAAGTTTGCCATTACAAGTAAAAAAATATAAATTATTATAAAAGTTTGCAAGTAACAAGAATGCCATTTCATTCTTTACGTTATGGAGTCCTACCACAAAGTCGTGCTTGAAGCAATTAATAGAAGAAATGAGGTACGTCAAGCTTGATTTATTGGCGTTGTCTTACATGGAAATTTTCAATAATGCAATTATTTTTAAAATGTACTATTACATGTATTCTGTATACATTACATGTATACTATAACGGCAATTTGGAGCTTTTTTAACGTCTAATGTTAATAACACACCCGTGTTCCTTTTTTCCTTTTAGTTATTAAAATATTTATCAATTATTAATTCTGCATCCCTTCTTCCGCAAATTACGCATGCTCTAAAATGCTTAAATATTTACCTATTTATTTTGATTATTTAATAGCTTCCTACGCTAGGTCTTACACATGACATATCTGTCATAGAGTAGATTTTTATCGAACAGTCAGGTTATTTCTAGTTTTAGCAAATCAATCAATCTAATGCAAAATAGAGTTATCAATTATTTTTTTCGTGAAGTGTTAATCACGGCCTTAAAGTGGTGCCTAATGTTCCATAAAATGGAGGAATAATTTACATTTTTAGAATCACAGCATGTAGATGAAAATAATGAATTGATGTACAGACACTACGCCCGCATCAGCTGCAGTTTCGGCTAAATGTTACTTCACAATGAAGAAGAGTTTTGTAAACTCTTCCAACACAGGTGTATTCGGAGACTACCAGTTTCAGCAGGTCATGCGATCATCAAGTCTCAACCTCAACTCAATCAGGTTGAGACCTGCTGAAACCGGTTGTCTCCGAAAAAACTTGTGCGGGAAAGAATATATCTCTCCTCTTCGTTATGAAGGTCAATTTCCACAACATTTCGAACTCCTCGTTATATTTTAGAATTCTTGCTTCCTTTCTTAAAAGTCGGTCCATTCCGTAAAAAAGTATCCCACTTCCGAAGGATGGATCGTGTTAAACAAGAGAAAGAGAGGGGAATGAAGGGTGAGAGAGGAAGACGGCAGAAGGGAGTGGCAATGAAGATCGTAAGGAAAGGATAGGACGTGGATATATAAGCGACACTTCCGGTCACGTCGTTTAATCAGAAAGGAGCATTCGTTCCCACTCCGCCCACACCTTTATTTTCCCCACTTTCACGCTCGCGCCGACTGAGAAATGAGCCTCGGTACATTATGGAATACCAGATGTTCTTTCTCTGACGTCACGGCGAAATATACTTTCTTGCGGATTCGTGAGATAATCTCAAGAGAGGCCGCCGTGGGCTGATTTAGAGGGTTCCGTGATAACTGAGGGTGCGACAACTCAGAGTTCGACAACTCATAGGACCCGACAACTCACCTTGCGACAACTGATTGGGCGACAGCTCTTCACGCAATTTATTTATCTTTAAATATGTTATTAATAAGTTGCTAACTCATTAGATTATGATTATTTACGATGTGTCGGTGTAAGAAATACCATTTATTTCGATGAAAATCATTATTTAATTAATAGTTAATACCTCATAAACCATTTATGCATCGTAAATGAGATTTGGCACCATAGAAATGCATACTGTATATGATATGAATATTTAAATTTCTTTTTTTTTATAATTGTTAACATAATCATTGTAAACTTTTGTCACTCTTTTCTAACCTGTATTCTTTTCATTTTTTTCCAAATTAAACATAAAAAATCATGTAAGTATATACAATATAAATTATACATTCATTCTTTCCTGAATTTTGATATTGTAAATTGTCTCGGATTTATTTAATATTAAATATATTATTAATAACATATTAACTATCAAAATCCATTTTGAGGAAACTTTTACGCCTGATTCCGTGTCGTTTTAACATATTAACTAGTTTAATCTGTAATCGGTAAAAAGACTACCACTTAATTGTTTTAACATTCAAAACTTGATATTATTTCAATTTTCGTAGCGATCTGTTGTTCACGCAATGAGCCATAGCCCAATCAGTTGTCAGTTGAGTTATCGGGTCCGATGAGTTGTCGCACTCTTGAGTTGTCGGGTCAAGGAGGAAAACGATTGCATGGTCGTAATACTGCGCAAAAGGGATCACTGCATCTCGATATCCCCATGTAATCGAAGTCCATAAAGATCAGGCTCCACCTGTAATTCGATTCTCGCCTCGGTATATGTTTAGGCACAGTTTTTCGCTGCTTTCAACGTCTATCGCACATCCACTCAAATTATTTGCTTCGTAATGAATCGCCAACTGTCCTGGACGCTGCATTAATTTCACGCTCATCCGAGCTTTATTTCATTCGACTTTTCAGTTTTGTGAATGGAGAGAGAGAGTGCCAGAATGCATCCAAATGGAGCGCGCAGAAGGGTCACGACACGTTTAGGTTAATTAGGCGTTAAATTTGTCAGAGATATGATTGATGCCGGAAACAAGCGTTTCCAATTAACTGGCGCTGGAAGTGGGAGCATTAATGTTTCTCTCAGATTTTATTCATTGGCATAAAACTTTCTTTTTGGTGGTACATCTTGCGGCGATTTGCAAAATTAGATCTTCAGTATTCTCCAAAGCAGTGGTTCACAAACTTTCCAGTTTATGGACCCCTTCAAAGGGGAAACCTCAGGGTCCCCTTATCAGTTTTGGCATGAACCAAACAATAATATTACAAACTCATACATTTGTTGTTTTTTAATTAAAAGGAGAAAATATTAGTTTAAGACATTCAGACAGAAAAATGAATTTCATTAGCAAAATTATAATATAATTGTCAAACAAAATGTGATATTTAATGTGAACAATTTCTTGTTAAAGCGTCTGCGGACCCCCAAAAATATTTTCGCGGACTCCCGGGGGTCCGCGAACCACACTTTGGGAACCTCTGCTCCTAAGTATTCGATTTGGTTTCAATAGGTCCTGAATTATTTAGTGCTTGGTATGACACCTAAAACTAGATGTACCTCAATTATACCAAGTTTAACTTAATATGGTTTAAATTATTTTCTTATCATTGCTCTAAGATAAAGAATTAAACAAAATTGCCAGGAAAGCTTCGTAGATGCAACGCTCAGTCTAATCAGCATGAGCTGTATTCTATTATAATGATTTTCCTCACCTCAGCCTCATTTTTTTCGTTATTTCTAACATTTCCCTCTAAAGTGCAACAAAATCATTTTTACTCGATTATCTGGCGTGTTCAAATTGTTTGACCTATTCCTTAATGGTAAAACTGATATTAATGAAGCAGTTTCGGTCGTTTAAGATTTAAATATATATTTTTAAATGAAACAAATTGATTCTAAGCTATTTATAATAGCTATAATTTCATATTTTGAGCTATTAAGCGTATTTTTAAGTAATTACGTTTCAGTTGCCTTTATTCTTTCTTTAACTGTAAAAAAACTTATTGGATTCATTAGCCGATTTCATTTTTAATTTAGAATATCAAATGAAAAAGGAGACAAGTGAAGGTATAGTTAGTAAGTAAGGTATAGTATGGAAGAAAAGAAGAATGAGGAATTAAAATTGTTGGTAGAAGTTATAAATATGTGACCTTTGTTTATTCCCTATTTATTTCAAAATATTGAGTCCTATAAATTTCTTAGAGAGGCAGATCATCTGCAGAACGGTGCCCCAGTTCCCTCCTTTTTTTCTTGAAATTAGTTAAAGGCCTCCATTCTGACGAGCAACCGATGCAAAGTTAATAATACAAAAAATGAATATGGACACAACTGATAAAAATAACTCTAATAAAATATTCATGAACTTAACTCATTTATTTTGCTTTAATCATGCTTCAGCATGTGGTAATATTACAGAAAGACCATAAATCGCGAGAAATTTGCTATATTCCGTTTTTGCTAAATAATCGCCTTAGATCGTCCATACCTTTATTTGGAGTTAAACATATCCGCCCAAGGTGTATTTATGTGTGGAAAATTGATATATTCCGCTGAAAGCTAGATCATGAAAGGTAACCATTGATAAAAAATATAATTTCAAAACAGTTTTCAACAAGATGAACATGAAATTTCCTAGGACACAGAACTGAACACTGATGTACTCTGTAACGATCGAGTCGATTTGAAGATCTACCCGTTCAAGCGTCTGAGATCGACCCGGGTGACGTGAAGGAGAGCTTTGATTGGGGTTATGATGGATTGAATGGTTTTATGGATGAGATGAGTGATGTATTACTGTATTACGATGAGGACATTGCCCCCACCTGGAAACCGATGAACCTCATACCGAATCGAGCTGTGGTGCCAAAAGTCACAGACATATCGTGCGACGAAGTGTCCACTCATGTCTTGATCTTATCCTCTTGACTTCCATAATTGGCGCCGACCGATCGTGTGAAATTTAACGCGCAGTTATTGCACGCATAGCGCGTGCCATGATGTCACTGAACGACGCGTTGAATTTTGCCATTGTTTTAAAGGGAAGTTTATTGGAAAAAGTAGCTCGTTATCCAATGTTCCGTTGTTCGTGAAAAGCGAAGTTGTAAGCTTTATATCTGTTGGAACAATACGCAGTTAGCTCCTCAAACACCCTCGTAGCTGTCGATATGACAATGGAATATAGCTTCTGATTCCTGAGCAGTGAAATCCAGCGAAATGTGTGAATTTCTACTATATAAAGAAAATGAGGTAAGGAAAACACTCATGGTTGGATAAGATGTATTTATATAATATATTCATATTATATTCAATTTTATATGTAAAAATAATAATATGATGATAAAAAATGATAATTGTATTCATTTTTTAATGTAAAAGAAGAAGAATGAGGAAATACAGAGAATGCTGAATTGAAGTAAGAAAAGAGAAAATAGGGAAATAACACACGAGGGTGGATAAGAAATAGTTGTATATTAATTTATTGGACGTAAAAGAAGAAGTAGGCAGGAGGAAATACTTATATATTAATATTTAGCTGAATTTATATGGGAAGAGAAAAGGACACACACAGTTTGATAAAAAAGTAAATAATTCTGTATTAATGTTATGAGATGAAATAAAGAAAATAATAGTAATGTGACTACTAGAGAAAAAAGTTGAAGCAATTCGGTTGCTGAAATTTTATTTTAGTACAATTATCACTCACTGTGGTTACCGGAAGACCTGCTATGCTTGCTCGACCATAATTTTATTTATTATGAGTAGCAGAGAGTGATAGTTGATATTTTAACAATCTATGTTGTAATTGTTTTATAAACATCAGAAATATGTATAAATGAGCTGTAATTAATTTTTATATTGGAGCTATCTTTTAAATATTATCATAGATGGCAATTATAGTTTATGGAGTCATTAACATATTCACCCTCTGCAATAAAGCACTGCATTATATGTAACTCATAAGTTAGATATAGCTATCGTGATGATTGATTCAATCAAACGCATAATAAACGGTGCAGAACACGTTCGCACTTACTATGCCAGAAAATATAATAGCAGCAAACAATAAGTTAGATAACCTAGTCATAGTTGCTTCATCGGAATGCTTTGAAATGCCATTCCTTCCCCCTTCTTCCTGAAGCATTGTTTTCTTTAATGCACTCCTTTTTGGCGCACAAAGGTCTCAGTATTCCATGCACGTACGAAATAGCCAAAGATGCCGATACTATTGCACAACGGTTAAATTTACGCTTTGGAATTAAAAGAACAAACGACAGGGGTTACTCGCAATAAATCGATCGGTAGGGAAAAATGCAAATCGGCGCAATGTCGAGCGTTGCATTGTAGCGTTTCAAGGTCCGATACGCTCGCAGGATACCTGCCGCGAGAATGGCTCACACGCGCTTAGAAAAGCAACCACAACGACATCGTAAATCAATTGATGTGGATGACATGCGCCTTATTTCCACCGAACACGCCCACGTGACTAAGTCACTCTCCATCATCCCATTCCGAACGTGAGACGAACCTTTTTTTTATTGCGCTCCCACAGTATAGTATACTTCGCCGTAAAGAGGTTTCTTTTAAGTGCGCGGAAAGAAAAGAATATAATGTCTAGAGAGGAACCGAGATTTTGCTCGCGGACGTTCTCCGTGGATGGCTTTTTTAATTTCGGGGGAACGGACATTCATGCGAGTTATGCCCGTGCCAAGATGTGAGTCACCCTCTTCTGCAGACACTTCTCTTCGACGGAGTAATGAAAAATGCATCTCCGCGATGGTATTGCCCTCCGCTGAAGACATCCTCAGTTAACAACGTCGATAAATTTCGACGTTGAACCTCGTGGCTTCTTTCGAAATGAAATGCGGCCCACGACCCTGTTTACCGCGTCGAGGCTTATTCGCGTACACCTGACCCCCAAGCGCGTAATTCATCAATTCACGCCCGGTTACGAACCCCTGCCCCTCACAAAGGCGGCCGATATGCTAATCGGATGCAAAGCAGAGTGTAATAAATTCGCCGCAACGCCTTCAAAAAGGGGCGAATTATTCCTTCTTCTTTGTGGGCTTCTCCTCCGGCCCAAACTCCTACACTTTCCGGAATATAAATCTGTCCTTTGTCGCTTCGCTTTCGTCTGGAGGCGGGATTCGCGGCTCTGCTTTGCTTGAATACAAAAGATTTGCTTCTATTGCCGGATGGGAAGTGGATGGCGGCGTTGATTACCTATTCCAGGAGGTGACGAATGGGTGGAGGTGTCAATCTAGACGGCAGTGATCTGATGTTATTTGAATATTGAACGTATTGCAAGGCCATGGATTCCCGACTTACGTAACGACAAGGGAACACACGACACGAAAGTTATGATAGAAATGAGAAGCTCTCTTGAGATATTAAGGGTATTAAAAATGTGTTCAACTTAATTTTTCATTCCTAATGCGAGTAACCTGCAAAGTGTTGCACTAAAAGTCTGCATAACAAAAGTCCGTCCTATCCCTTAGGTGTATCTTAAGATGTAAAGAATTATTTTCATTCGTGCTTAGGCAGCTTTTTAAGCTCTTACATGTAATTAAAATTTTCAGTTAAATCAATTAAAAATTATTTGTTCAGTGCTAATTCCTTTCCAGAGACTTTGTTACACGAATTTCTTCAAATAATCATTCTCTTTAATCAAAGCAAAGAAAACATACACAAACATAGAAAAGCATATGTACTATGGATGAATGTGTCATTTCGGTAATCCCCTAAATTAAAATAAGCAAGAAATCTCAAAAATGCTCGCTTATAAAAAATTGCGAGAGAGATAAGTATTTTCTATGTATCGTTGAATAATTTAAGCTCAGTTTTTTCTAAATTGTCTTAATTAGAATCAATTATATATCCAAGATTGCTGTTAATAACTAATAATAGCTGAAATCTAACAGTGGCAATCATTTGTTAACTAGTTATAGATAAGTATATCATTATATTTTTCACTTGTTAAGTAAATAGTAGTTAAGCTTATTTTATAAGTAAGACACAACATTTTAAATTATGAAGAAATTCCACCAAGTATCACTTGATATGTTTCGTTATACTTTTAAATTTAAAAGCCAATGCTCACTATTACACTGAAAACATGGTAACGCTGATTTTCACTTTTCAAGATTGCATGATCACGAAAACGGGACTTTCACCTATTCTTCCCTTCTGGCTCTCATCGGGAAAATGTATTCGCACACGTTTGCACGCGAATAAATGTTAAAGCGAAAAATTTTATCTCGCGAAACCTAGAGCCACATAGAATAGACGAAAGAACCGCATGCGGGAGACTGCTCTGCATTCATGAGCCAACCTCCGAAGTCAACCCGCGATAAAACGCCCCCATTTGCCGCCTTCGCGACTTTTCCAAGAGGAAAAATCGGGGGTCGTAAAGAAAGCCGCCCGTTCCTCGCTCTCTCTCGCGGAGATCCACTCCATCCTCTTCCCCGGGGAGGAGTCGCCTATAAATCTAGTTGGCGCGCACTCTATTCGAGGAAAGGAAGGGAGATTGACGGGTGTCGGCCGTGTGTTGTCGCCTCGCAGCGGCGAAAAATCCATTGTTATTCCCCCCACGACGTCGGGGGACTACCGATGACGTCTCGCACTTGTTCCCTCCGCCTTGATGGGCTAAAGAGGTGGAAGGAAGAGCTGAGGAAGTAGTCTCTTCTAAAAGGTCGATGAAAGATTAGAAGGGCAAAGTGAGGGATAAATAGCTCCATAAAAAAGTTCGTCCCACCGCTTGGGAAAGTGAAATGAATTGCAGTGTGAATCGATCTCCAACTCGCTCTCTCTAGTCTCTAGAGTACGCTTTGTTTATTTTTTTTTCTCTGGTCTTTATGCCTTTCTCTAGCGCAACAGGTACGCGTAGATTGGATAACGAAGCGTGATTTTATGGAACTAGTTGCCCGTGACGAATTTATTAACTGGGTTTTAAAAGGATTCGGACAGCGTCACCCCTGGGGAATCGTTTTGCATTGCTACGTACAAAGCCATGAGGTAGCTTGCAGAGCTATGAGGGTTTATACGAGGTGAATACTTTTTATTTAAACGGTCCCGCATCGAAATAGTCCGTCCCAACGTGAATTTAGTCTCTGAAAGAGTAAAAAGAGAACAATTTTCCGTTGACTGTCGCATGATAAAAGAAATGAATAAAAAGAGAAAAAATTGAGTTTTGTACTAAACTAATGGTCACGCTGCAGGCTGGTAATGGTCGCATGTGGACAATATCCTGTAAATTATATTTCCCGCGTATTTTATAAAATTCCGTCTGATTGTGAGTGGAATATAGGCATAGCAAATCGCAATGGAAATAAAGATTGAATTTTTGAACCTTAGAATAACAGTTTACAAATAAAATAGAAATTAGCTGAAATTAACAAAAAACGGAGAAAATGTCTACAAACGTCTTTCAACTTTAAATATATTTTATTAATGTAGTCGATAATTAACACAAAAACGTTATTCTCATGAGTATTTTGCTGAAATTATTTTTGTTAACAAAATAACGCAGTGTCACTTACTACGAAGAAAAATGTATATGCAATGATTATTTGATGATTTTTAGATATAATATTAGCTAATAAAATAGGGAAAATAAAAGAAAATTCGGCAATGTTTAACTTTATTGTAATTTCAATTACGTTTTTGAGAGGAAATCTCTCCTTGCTAAAATGTAGTGGATGCAAATATGTTTGGAGTGGTTTTGTGAATGCCTTGCTTACTGCACCCGGAATTTACACCTTACGCATAAGGTATCACTTCAATTTTGGCAAATGTATGCACCTGAGACTTGATGTCATCAAACCACCAGAGAGACTTACGGCAAGCGAAATGGTTTCATGGTAATACTGCGAATGGATAGGGATACCTCACTTGTCAACCAAGTCATACCAAACGTATGTAACGATTTTCTTAGTCGGTAATCACGCATTAAAATAGAGCTGTAAATGGAATCACAAACAAAAGTCCGAATTAAAGGTAGGACAATAAATAACTTGGACGTAATTGAGAAAGTGATGGAATGGGAGAGCTTGTAATAGAGCATTGAATTGTCAGGACCTTGGAGAGTGCGTGGAGGGGACAGGGGTAAAAGGTATTCTAACTCATTGAGATGCATGAAACATAGAGGCATTGGTTGATGGATGGCAAAGACCTCTATTTCTGATCAAGGTTAGGGAGCTCTCTTCAAAATCCCGACCTTCGTGTCATTGAATTAAACGTGAGCGAAGTTTTTAATGAATTCAAGGTGTGATCCATCCCAGTGGGAAATCGACCGTATTTACCCGCTTCGCATCAATATACAAAGAAGGGTGGAATTCGAAATCAGTGATTCTCCCAGATGGCATAATACTCAAAATCTGAAAGTGATGTCTCAAATGGATGAGCTAAATCCCATCCATCTATTCCATTGACATTCAGAGGGATATTTTTATGCGCGATTTCACAAAGATGTTTGCAGCTTTCAAGTTTCTCCGAAGGGTGTTCTTACGATTTTGATCCTTAAAGATAAATCTTCACACAATGATTTTTAATTAAAAATCACCTTAATTCAAGGTATTTAAAATACCATCCCTCATAAAAATTTTATGAATTTTTTATCGTTAAAATTTAATATAAAAATCATCGAAAATTCCAGAAATACGACTCTGAGAATTCAATTGCCTCTTGTCATGTTATATGGCAGGTCAATCAGTTTTGATTTAATACTGCGTAAATATTGATCCCTATCTTTTGAAATATCTTTATTTCAAAGTAAAAATTAAAATTTACCCCACAGAGTTGAATGCAGTTTAATTTTCTATATTGCGTTTTACCTGAAAAAGTTCTAGAAATCACTTAAAAGCATTAGTTTGATTGAAGGTTGGGAAAGTTTCTGCGAATCAAATATTGAACTTCTACTGAAAACAATCTCATTTGCTCTGCATTGATTGAATTGTAACAAGATAAATTCATCGAGGATATTTGTAGTTCGTACGCACTCATCTTTTGCTTTTCCGTTTCTTCCTTTAATTATTTGCAGAATTATTGAGATTGTGACGATTTCATTCTGTTCATATATACCTATTTTTTTATAAAATTTAATGCTATTGAATAATAGCATGGTATGATTCTTCCTCAATTAAGCTAACAATTCTCTGAAATATTATTTTAACCCTAATTTAGGGGCTCTAATCCTGTTCCCAATACTGTTACCTCTAGAGATTAAAGTAAGTAAATAAGTATTCCAAAGTAATTAGTAGCTGTGTAAGTTGGCAATATTTCCATTTTATTCTCTATTACTACTGAATGCTACAGCTTTCAGCCATTCAGATTCAACGTTAGTTTTTGTGCTTTAAAGATTTACTTCTTTGGCCAAATTATGTTAGGAATGTCGGTCTCGCAAAATTGAGAAAATAAAATAGGGAAGTAAGATCAATAGAGAATCTTATTATCTAATCGAGTTATTGATTCTCAATCAATTCAAATCAACAACTTTTGGCGATAATTGTGTATTAAAGAATATTCAAATCAAGTCCTTGGGGTCAGGCTACAAGAAAAGATTTCCTCCCTACTCTTACTCAACACGGTTAAGACAACCGATTTTAGCAATGACTTGATCTTAACTGAAATACTAACTTAACTCTTTGAAATATCCCAATAAGGATCGATTCAATGGTGATGGATGGGATAAGTCTTACTGGAAGAGGTCAAAACGAAGGAAAGGGGTGTCCAACATCCGGTGCCTGAAATCGTGGCGCCCCTCTCGAGGTTGAAGAGCCACTCCCACGGTGGGATGACTCGAGGAAAATATTGAAGAGGAAGGGCTTAAATTTTTTGCTCATTCTTGTGGGGCGTAAATACTTCTCATCCTGCAATTCGTGTTTCGAACTCGCCTACCTCCTCTTCACTTGCCTTCATTCATTCGTATCATTTCCTCATGCCGACTTTTTCCTCTGCCCTTTAGGGTTATTCCTCGTAGGCCGTCTACCTACGAAATCAAGGGGTAGTACGCTCTTTTCTCCGAAATAGTAACTGTGAGTAATTTTAGATTGAATTGTGGTGTCATGAAAAGAAAAAAATTACAATATTTTCACACTCCTTTTTAAAGCAAGCATAAATGTAATTGAACCAGCCTATACTGATTTACATGCTGATGAAGTTATTTTAGGAATGAACTGAAGAAACGAGAGTGAATTTTCTATAAAAAAGAAGTCAATAAATGATAAAGCTGCTGATAGACGGTGGAAGATCTAAATATCGTTCAAAAACAACCACACCTCAAAATTTTTCTAATAATATAGGCTATTGAAGATTATTTTTACTCAAAAGATCTTTTTTAATACTTAAAACGAAAAAAATTCTAAAACGGTTACAGTTAAACAGATACAGTCAAAAGAATTATATACAGTGAAATATTTCGGCAATGAAAGGTATTTATTTAGATAATATACTATTTTACTCACATAAATCAAAATCGAATAAATATTAAAATTAATTTTAAAAATTATTTAAATTTTAAAAATTTATGAAATTAAATTATTCCAGATTGAAAACCGCAAATAGTCAGCATTCCAATTGAAGACATATTTACCCTTTTCTCACGGTATTCTACTGATACTTGCTTTGGGAGCTCAGTCTCTTTTTTTGGTTTTCATTAGGATTTATATTGATAATATATCTTCACAGCAGAAACATAAACTCAGACAACGTTGGTATACCGAAGTATATAATAATGAATAATTGTATTCTCATAAGAAATAAATATAAGTTATTTTATAATGACAGCTGAAACCATGTCTCAGAGCAATATTACTCTTGTTTATTATAGGATGTCAAAATTTAAATTAATGTGGAGGATTTTCAAAATCAGATTTCAATTTGATCCCACATAAAATAAACAAAGAAATTATTTGTAAGCATTTCAGCTCGCAAAGTACAATTTAAAGCTTCCAAATCATGATTACGTATTTCCATAGCGTGAACAAATACTTAATTACGAAATCAAAAAATAACCTTGTCAATAAAATCCAAGGGGATTCAACGATTGTGTGAAAGAATATAAACAAAGGTGTGGATTGATGTTCATCCTGATATCAAGAAATAAGAATGCATTACAGATGTAAGTTTCACTTAAAGGTAGTTCTCGAAAATATCGTTTAAGGAATGCAAGTGAGGGAATATCTGCGAGCAGTAGCAGATGCATTCCTGCAATATTCTTTTCTTTTGATCTTTTTCTGCATCTCCATTCATTTCCTTCTTCTCATTTTCTCTCTGCCGCTCCCAACTTCCTGTTTTTCGCACAACCGTTCGTCGCTCTGGGCGAAAGCAGTCTGGGAAAGCGCAGTAAAAGAACGCACTTTTGCAGCGACGATGAGAAACGGAAAAAGGTTTTTTGTGCTCTTTTGCGGCGGAAATGTGCCATTCCGACGGCAGGACTCTTATTTATTGAGTTTGGGAATGATTATTACGCGAGCGGACATTCTACGAGAAAAGTTACGGTTGATTGCGTGGCCAATTGATGTTTATTTTTCTCATACTTGATAGAAATATAGCGATATCTCAGATCATGCCTGTCGATTTAGCGATTTTGTCGCCAGATATAGCGCCTTTTCCCTTATTTTTGCGTCCCTTATCCGCTTTAGCGAGGATTTTTTTCTGTTTCTGCGACATCTCGCTCTCTATCGAGCATTTTCTAATACGCCGAGCCTCCTCCTCGTAATCTGAGCACGTTTGACTTATTTTAAATTTATAATATATTCCCATAATCAAGCGTTGAAAACATCTATTCATGAAATTCCAGTACGAAATGGATAATGAAATTAATTTTTGCTCATATGATTTATTTTAGATATCCGATTCGACTACCTGAATCATCATCGGGTTTAAACGAAAAATAACATTAATAAAATGTAATTTTTTTTGAGAGCCTGATGATAACTATGTGAGATGAAAATAATGCTCAATTAAATCTAGCTAATGAAACTTTACAAAGTTTTTTTTATTCCAAAAATAGCATTACAGACAAATAGTATTCATGTAATACATTCTATGTGCACAATTTAATGGCAAACATTCCACTTGCATATGCAAATTGAAGCTATACTACCTTACAAGTGAAATATGTACTTCATAGCCACATTTTTCTCAGAGTTGAACTACATTTTTATATTGTATCTTGTAGTATTATAAAAAATAAATAGGTATATCTGCCTCGAAAATATTTATACATTTTATCATATGCATCATATAGATGTCACTATTGAATTCGTGAATTTTCAAGAAAGTAGGATATGTTCCTAGAAATAAATAGCTAAAGGTTTAATTATCTATTTTAAAAGAAACCATAAAACTATCAGAAGAGTTTGGGATATTTATGTTGTATCCTTAAATCCGATTTATGTGAAGAGAAAACAGTGTTATATACAAGTTGACGAAATCTTTCTTGAAGGTAAATGTCAACTTTAGCCTAAAATATCCTCTTATTAAAATGATTGGCTTAGCTAGAGAAACCCCAAAATTTTAAAAATATTTATTCAGAAAGAGGCCTTTTAAATGTCATATCTCTAATCCAAAAGTATATACCAAGGATCTAATGCCCATCGAAAATTCATAAAATATAGATTCCTTCAATAACGATCATTTTTTATAATTTAAAAACACAGATCCACACACTAGGAACCCAGGTTCTTTTTATACTTCATTTTACAGCCGCGTCTCCTTATATTTTGTATTCTCAAGACTCTTTGTATTTGATATTCCATAAAATGTGTCATATTCTGATTATCACTGAGCTTCATATCAAAAATTTAATTTACCGCATATTGCCTTATTGTAATATGTCATCATGGCATAACATTTTTTTCAATTTATTACCGAGAGTTTCTGGTTAAACTTGGAGTAGTCCCCGGGTTACTATTTTTGCCATCTGAAAAGTCCTCTTCGTCAAAGAAAAAACCCATTTTTTATTTTTTGTCGTTCTTTGAAATTTATCGGAAAATCATTTTTAGGAGTTTCCACCTTGCCATGCGTGTAACTTATTGAGTTGTGCCTACGCACGCGTGGGAAGTCCACCCTTTGAAGTCCCCAAAAAGAAGAAAAAAATAAATAAGAATTCGCATCGACGTTTCTCCAAGAGTGGGTTCTCCAAAAATCTTTGCAAAGAGGATTCGAAGTCATGGTCGCACCTCTTCACATTACGCCCACTCCTCTAAACTCACTCACAGTGATAATTCATCTTCCATTGAAACTTATGCTTATTTTTACAGCATTACTCTCCGCGAATTTTCATCTCGAATCTCTAATCTGTCATTTTTCGTCACGGATTTTCTAAAATTCAGAGACAGAAAGGATGATCATTCGGGATACGTATTTAATGGTCTCTTATTGCATTGAGAAAATGTATTATTCCTCTACAACAAAGCTTGTGTACTCTGTCAAGATCGAAATCATCGATTCCTATAAAACTCAACCCTATTAATGTCGAAAGGATCCACTAATAAATTATTCTAGTTCACCCCCGATATTTAAATTTACAACAAACTCAATGAAGTCTTTTTTATTTTAAAATAGTAGGATGAAATAAGAGATAGTGTTAGAATAATGTCAAATAGAATAGACTTAATTCTTAATTTAATAATGGTGTTACATATTCATCTTAAAAATCTATTTTTTCACAACCTTACATTAAATTCAGCATTGTTGTTTAAATTGAAACTTTGATAATTTATTAGTATTACAGTCTGGGAGTATGTGACAATGTGTGAATTGGGAGGGCGGTATACATATAACCCAGTGTGATCCTTGCAGCAGGAAAGAAAAGTTGTGGAAACCTAAGAAGGATTTTTGTATAAAAGGCGAAGAGTAATGCCTTAAGGGATCATCTAAAAGCTTATAACTAACTTCTAGACCATAATAAGGTAATTGCAGAGGATAATTTATAATAGATTGATTTTTTAGGTCGAAATAGAGGTAGTAATAAGGTTATAATAAAGCTTCAAACCTCCCTTGCGGGAGACATGAAGTTCTATCGTATTCTATACATTTAAACTCTAGACGAAATTAACACCGATCTTACGATCTGTATCAGCAATGAACTTTCCGAGTAAATTTACAATCAACAAATAACAAGGAAGGCCTTCCAAAACTAAGCTTGATAAACATCCAGCAAAATGCAAGTTCCTGGTATTTTTACGTAAATCGATTTTGTCTCTTTCAACCTGTTACTCATTAAGAAAATATTTATTCAAAAATGTTGCAATCTTCGTGAAGTGTAATCTGAATCCCTTCGAGAAGATTCTTCCTCTTGAAAGACTTCGCCCGAGTTGGCAACCCTGCTTTTATCGCATCCAACCTTTTGGTTTTTTGCTTCTTACTGCGCGAAGATTCATTCATCTCGAAAACGAAACCATCAGCTCATCATTACAGCGCCGAGAGGAAGTCGGAGGTATGAATGGAGGAACAGGTCTTGGAGAGAGGCAAGGGGAGGAAGGTCTTCCTCCGACCCAACAGCTCCTCCTCTCCTCCTCTCTAACAAATTTATCCGTAATCCATTCTCATTCACTTCCCTTAAGAGCAGGGCTTGGCAAACTTCGCCTCAATTGGATTATTTTGACTTTCTCGCTTCGGGATGACGTGTCACCATTCGAACTTTAACTCAGACATGATAAAAGGCCCCAGCCGAACGTTTCACCGCTCGCTAACTTCGCAAATTACTAAACGCCCTCGCTTCAAACCGTACATTAAAAGCAGGGATTCGACGCCCTTTGATTACATGAAGACATTGTGAGAAGAATCGTTTTCAGATTACAGAACTAAATTATGTATGTGAGTTTTGGACACTGTATATGATGTAAATTGTCCCATGATTTTAATTATCCATATGAGAAAACGTAATGCTGATAAATAGTGATCATAAGTTAGTAAAATGTGGCCGAGCAAGTTTATCAAATAATTTTTCCCAAAGGAAAACTTGCCAAAAAGGAATGGCGATATCCCGGTGGGAGCCAATGTGCGAAATGACCTAAGCTGTCGAAGCACTTTTAGCAATACTACTACTAGGAATGGCGATTTAATACGCCACAGTTTCCCTTGAATACATATTTTTTCATATACATCAATGCTTATATATTTCATTATATATCTTATAGAAACAATCTAGGTATCTCAATTCTCAACCACAAAGCATTAATGCCATTTTTTCTAGATAAATTCATTATATGTATAGTAATCGTAGAAACATTCCCCTTTCTATATTTAGGCAAAGTTCCACGTGTAATCCATGGCCATCCCTTAAAATTATTACAGGGGATAGCCTTCCCTCTGAATTTGCTAATCTCGTCATATTTGCGATTTATCATTTCGAAATTGTACACCATTAACTGATAAGAGCGTTATAGAAATGTGTTGCGGTTTAGTAGGCACTAAATAATCAAACGCCTTAAGTATATAACGTACGGTCAAAAGGAAGGTCGTACGAATATAATTCACGAAAAATTACTGCTTCGCTTCGGTTAGCTTTTCCTATCAAGTTTGTTCCCAAACTAGTTACAAGGGTAAAATAAATCAAAAATATTTGAATGACTTGAGCGGAGGATAAACTTGTTTTCTGAGATTCCTTAACGGATGCCTTTCCGTAAATGCTGTTATGCGCACCGGTAAAAACGGTCCCCTCATTTTTAGACTTATTCGAGTAATCTTGGAAACATTAGTTTCAATGAAGCTACTCAACGAATTACACTTGCTCGATCATGCCGAGATGAGTTGTGATAAAACATGGATCAGTTAATATGGGTATGATTCTAATTTGGATCTCGAGGGTAAATGAAGTGCTCTTAATTATATCAAACGTTCATCGTAACATGACACATTTTTACAATTGATAAATTTACTTAGACGAATTTTTCATTTAATTTTCTGGAAGTACTAAATCTCTGAAACTAGCAATATTTGCAAATGCAAAATTATCGCATTTTAATTTCATTTACATGGATTTAAGATTTTTAGACGAAGCAAAACGATGCCATAAGATGATCGGATTATATTCCTTTTAAATACTGTTGGATGCTCGGATTTGCTAACAGCCTTTTTCATGAATTAAATCTTTTTCTTTTACTTTTAAGTGTAAAATTTGCATTTATTCAAATTTAACGTGCCATTTTGAATTATCTTTTTGATACTCATATTTATCATTTTTCTTGTAACGTTTCACATTATATAGCAAGAATATTTTTACTACGTGAATTTCACGGAACATACTCCATTAATTGTCACTCATCAAGTATTAATCAATTCCCAATGTGCCTCTGTTCTAGAAATAATATAATTTACATCGTAAATTCATACATCTCAGAACCTTTCCAGCATTCAATTATAAGCAAATCATTGCACCCGAAGAAGAAATTGTATTCATGTGCCAAATAAATGCTGCTTTAGGATATATTATTTAAACGTTGTAAAAATTGAGATTCAAATTGCAATAACTGTAATTTTATTTTAGGCATAGTTCAGAGTTTTTATACACTCTTATAGGAATTTTTTACCTTCAATAAAATATGCATTATTTTTGGTAGATAAAGGAATCATATTAAGAGCAACGTTGTCTTTATTTGCTTAATTAATATGCAATGATTCTCATTTCTCAATATAAAATATGGCGTCATATCATAACCATTTGCATAGAGGTGGTAAAGTTTCTTCGTAAAACTTTCGAACTGGTGCATTTCATTCAGCAGTCTCCTATTCAGATTCATCATTTTATCCTTTCCCCATTCAAATTTTCACAGCCATTAATTAAGTATAAAATTCATCCTCAGGAAATAAAAGCTACAAAGATTTTTGTTTACTATTATCAATCGTAATTACTTTTTTCTTAGTGTGTCTAATTTTTTAAACATTCGTTCTTTGGAATACTATTTTTTCGTCTACTTTCTTCTTCAGATGCATGACGGTTAACGGAGTTTCGATTTGAGAATTCTAGTAATTATTCCTATTGGTGTGATTTAGCGAAAGAAAAAGGGTTCCTTTTAAAAATATTTGAAAGGAACACGAGAAAGTAAATTATAAATTTGGGTCTTAATTTCCAAGAAACGTATACAACCAGGATATAATTCTGTGAATGGACTAAAAAGAAAGTATTACCTCAAATTCGGAAATATTAATGTCTACTAAAAGCTTTTAAATCCTTGGGAAAAGGTATCATGTCGTCTTGTTTCCTTCCTTCCAAATAAAGAACTCCTCTTTGAGGGTTTTTATCCGGAAGATTGGATTCTTAGTACCACGGCGATTTTATTTTTCGCGAGGTATCTTTTGAGAAAGGGGAAATAAGAAATTGAGAGGTAATGAGGCGAAGAGCGCTCTCTGAGATGTTTCTCGTGCCAATGCACTCGAAAAGGATTGGCTGAAGATGAAATACAGGAAAAACAGGCAAGAGTTGATAACTTACGGAAATAGCAGTAAAGGAGAAGTCCATAGTAGAGTGAGTGGAGGCTAAATTTTGGAAAAAGTTCTTTTCGTTGTATGTGAGAACTTTGTTCATTTTTATCACGAGAAAACGAATTTAGCTTCCAGAGTAAATAAAGTAAAATATTCCATAATAAACGGCATGTTTTCTTTTGTCTTTCGGTGCAGGATAGAGAAAAGATGTATTTTTCATTTAAGTTTTCTCACAGCCTCGCTCATAGCTTGGATAATGTGAAATCTACTGAGTGACGTTGAATGATAGTATTAAGTCTTTCCTTATGGAATCCTAAGAAAACCGCCATTCGGAGACTAATTGTGCTTCACTTACGTGGAGTTGTTTGACTTCTAGTATTCTGACTTGGAGAGGAAAGCAAATAAAAAGGATCTCACTCCTCATAGGAAGCCTCATTCCCTTATAGCTTACGGCGGCTGGTGGTCGAGTTGACGAAGTTACAATCAGACTTGAGGCTGAATACTTTTCAGAACGATAAAACAGAGTTAATAGTTTCCAAGGAACAGGCAGATGCTTCGGGGTTTTCACAATCTTTATTCCTCTAAACCGGTTTCAACCTTGACAGCCAACTTCAGAGAAGGATACATAGAGTTTATATGTCTCTTTTGTTTTGTTAGTAGCGATAGGAGAGGGAAGAGGTCAAAGAAAGTCTCTTCATTTGCAAGGTTAAAGGAGCAAGTAATCACAATTTTCTTAAATTTCAATAGAAGATAACGCGAAGTACTTGTTTAATCCTTTTGACTAGTTTCACTAAGATTGTCCAGAACTCCATCTTTTGCTATGAGAACATGTTCCGTTTACTTATCAGTTGTCTCTTACAATTAGTTTACAGTTTTCCGTTTTATACAGAATTTTTAGAGAAGTTAATAGTTATTAGGGCTTGGGATATTAGTGTAGTTACACCCACTGCCAAATGCCACTGACGGCTTACGGGGTAATTATGTGAATGCTAATATAAAATCAGGAAAATCTGCTCGGATCGCTTGTACCTAATAGTGATAATAATTACGTAATGCATGGATAGTCTTAATTTTTATTCATCTCTTAATTTTGTTTAGTTTAGTTTTTCCTATCTAGCATTAGATATTTTAGAGTCAGTCATTCACAGGATTGGTTAAGTTTCAGATTAGGTTGGTTTAATGTAAATTATCCAAACATGTAAAATTTTTGTAAGAGCCTTATTGTAATAATGTTTTGTGTCTTTGCAATATTGGGGTTAAACCATTTATCAAGTGTTATATCTTATTAGCGCATATCAACATTGCTAATGCCATTGGGCTTAAAAACCAAAGAGTCAAACTGAACCTGATCCCTGGTGAAGGCTGTATGAGACCGCAGATTCCCTACATTTATTCATCATTCCCTACTGCAGTGGGTCGATTACCGTTTCAAAAAAAATTTGTTCTAGTTCTCGTGATGAAATATTGGTAAACATGTATCAAAACCCGCAATTTTTAGTAAAGAAGTGGAATCACTGATCATCGTAAAAAGCCTCTGTTCCCTCAACTGCTGCTTTATGACCAAAACAATGACAAAGTTCTAGAAACAGAAAAAAATATCGCTCTTTCATTGTGCTACGACGCCTTTATTACTGCGGATCCAGGTATCGCCAGGACAGCTCCAGCGGTTTATTTCTAAGAAAACGTTAGCAACGTCCCTTTGTTTCTCTTGGATGAGAATAAAAGAAAAGAATGCGAAAATGAGTGGCGTAAAAGCATCCCTCGTTGTGGCTCTGGATTCGAATAATCACCGCACTGGAAATAACGACCTTTATGACTCTTTTTACGCCGCCGCTGAAACGCCCTGTTTACCGTAGTTTTCCCCAAGTGTCCTCGGCCCATCTGTATTCCTCCGTCTCCTCAACACATCGATGACTCCCGTCTTTTTTCACATCTCCATTGTTTCCACCTGATGCGTGTTACACGCGCGGACCGCTAAAGAAATCCATCATTTATTTATTTTCCTTTCTGTGAATGAGACCGTGGACAGTTAGCGTGAGTCACCCACGAGGAATAAGTCTCCTGTTCCTATAACAATCGTGCGGGGGAAAAAGCGAAGTTACGGTGAATCGTCGCTATAGGATACGTGAATCCAAGGGAGTGTGTCGCATATTCTTTCCGATTCTCACGATATGGGTTTCCGGGAGACAACATCTGGGACGGCCGTGTGTATGGAAGGAAAGCACGGGTGTTGTGAACGTGCCGCGTCCCGGGTGCCGATTCCGTGAAGCAGATGGGCGTCGCAGGCTTTTGATGGATTCTTCACGCATGTTGCGAATAGGCTGAGCGTGACATTGAAAAATAAATTTTCAATTTAGTACAATAGGTTTTTTGAAATGGCAGGAATTTCAATTGCCTTGGAACAATAAAATCCTTTACATTCAGTAATCTAATATATGGTCCTATTGAAGAGGAGAAATATCATTGCATTTTGTGCTGAAGTTGTTAGTAAATATGAAGCTAAATACGCTCTATGAGAACAGCTGCTGGCTAGGTTGCAAAGTTAATGGCAGAGCCTCGAGTTTCTGAAATTAATTTCGATTATTTTCAACTTTCCATAAGAAATAATCGCCTTTGAAAACTAAACATTGGTAATTAAGAGCTTAGAAAACTAAACTATTATAAATATAATAATATGAATTTCAGATATAATGTGGATCTAAGTAAAGAATTCAAAGCCTGAATGCGCCCAATATGTTTATCGATTCCTTTTTTGTTAGGATTTGTGAATAAGTCTTTAGGGCTTATAGAAGACATTTCCAAATCTGAAATAGTCCAAAGAAAATGTTTGGAAATATTTTGCAAGAATGGATCTTTAGGAAAAATGGGGTACAAAAATATTATGCTTCGAGTTTTCGTGGGTCTCAAGTTGAGCGTATTACCTATTCAATAAAATTTGAATAGATATCTTAAATGCATTCTGCTTGCATTTTATACATTTATATTTATTTTATTCGTGTTTTTATTTATAAATTCGTGAGTTTATTTATCGTGATAGTATACATAAACAGTAACAATCAATGAATATTAAGTTTCGTCATCCTTAACGGTGCACTTCGCCAGTCATACATAATTATCCTACAACAACGGCTCAATGTAATCATGTTTTAAGTTTAAGAAATAAATATCCAGCAAGAGCGAATTTAATCTTGAAGATTTTAGATTTCCTAATTGAGAAATTAATTTCACCTTATTTCTTCACTGTATACCTCCTTCAAGGGTTGATCTTGGAAGGAAGGATATAATTTGTCATGAAATGCTTTCTTCACCGTAATAATGATTAATAATTTTTTATAGGATACACGAAAAATGGGATTTCTCACACTTTTCCATTTCGATGTGGAGCAAACCACTTTCGTATTCCACTCAAACGTACCCTTTCCGCTTTGTGAAGCATCGGGTTTGCAGTAATTGACCCAATTTACCCTTTCAACCGTGGCTTGCGAATTAAAACCTTTTCGCCCTTTTCTTTCGAATCCTTTTATTCAATCCCTTAAGCTTATTTTTTCACCCCATCCTCATTTAAAGTCTCCGTGGGTATTCCCCGCTCCTCTTCCCTAAAAGGGGACTCCCCGGTTAGAAGATTGATGGGGTAAAGACTGCCTTGTGAAGGAAAAAGTTCGCCGAGTCTGAGGACCACCGCAAGCAACCTCTGGGGCTACAGTCATTGCAATCCGAATGCAAAATGGCTCTGATTTAGGAGTCTTAGAGGCGAGCCGCAGAAGCGTTTTCCCCGATTAATTGGCAGTCTCTAACGTTTCTCCACAAAGCTGACAGATAAAAGGAAACGAAGGGAAAGACAGGGGAGCGGAAGGTTACGCCATGGCGAGCAGGCGCATCGGAAATCCAAGGTTTAATGTCCGGACTAATTAACAGCGAGCGGAAAAGCTCACAGCGCTTGCATTTTAAGCTCGTTACCTCAAAGACGGAGGGAGCTGCATGGTCGTATTAGCTTAGGCGCGTGTCCATATAGGTTAGAAAATATAATTAGCTTTATATAAACGATTGAATAAAATGATATATATTTAAGATGATACCAAAATAATTATCGTACTCTTCTTTTAAAGTATCCAAAATGTAAGGAAAAACGATAGAGGAACGTGGGCTGCCCCAGGGGTGGTTATGGGGAAAGTTACACTTTTTTGAAAACCATTGATAATATAAAAATGCTAACTATACAATACAAATTATATTACTTTTTACGAAGTTACCATTGTAATAATGTTTTTCATATCATATTATACAAATTTTTACTTCCCTTACACCCCAAAATATCTGAGAAAATTTAAGTATACACTACTGCCCCACCTTCCCTGACAAGAATGGTTCTCCATGAAGTCTTGGGTGGATGAAAAATAGTAATCGTTACACAATAAATAAAAAATAATTTTATGTAAATTTCCTCGAATATTGATAGTTTTTATTTATATTAATGTCATTAAAAGCCATTATTTAATAACTCTCAATACAATTATAAAACCACTTTCGTACATTTTGCAAATTTTTCGAGCGTTCTCATCAATAGAATGATCTATGGAGGGGTTGGTTTCCAAATATGCTTTTTCGAGCCATATAAACCTTTAAATTATTTTACACGTTTCCATCAATTCCTTTCTTTCATTCTCTTGTTTTTATCCATAAAAGATAAAATCATAAAAATCGAATAATCAATAGTCATTAAACTAACTTATAAAATATCAGGCTCTTCGACAAAGTTTGATACAGCTAGGATAAAAAAGATCCAAACCCTTTGGTTAAATATCGCTCGACGATGGACACTTATTATAAAATTCGGCTCATAATTTCATCGTAAAATATCTTTTGCAACGGAGCTTACTCATTACATGGAGGGTGGGATAATTAGAACAATAATCTCAACCTCTTTTAGCGTAAAATCTTGGCAAACGGTTTCGGCAAATGGGGTCAAGTTTAGGAGATTAAAAATGAGGGCGGATTTGAGGAGATTTCACTCTTTCATGAAATGTCGCCCGTAAAGGGATACCGGGCTTAGGGTCATTAAGTCATATTCAGCGGCATTCGGGGCGGCGTGAAATGAGATTATTCTCCACCACGATGGGTTGCTTCCATCTGCTAGAAGCTGAAAACGTTCTCTGATAAAGTTAATTCATAATTGCATGAATCATGTATAAAAAACATGGGCAAAGCTGCCAATTTTGTAAGATTTTCCTTATTAGCAAATTATCGTTATCTTCTTTGAATCGAAATATATTTCATCATTAGATATTATTAGGGCCCTGATTAATTTCCACAGTATATTAACAGTAACAGTTATCAGTAAATTGAATCCCAATGATGATTTATGAATGCTCCACTTCATACTAATACGTTTTTCTAAAGGTATTGGTTATAAATGACTGATCACATTTAATATAGAATGTTCATATTTAAATGTAAAAATATATCTTCAAGAACTTCATTATTTTACACAAACTATAATTGAGTAACAGGTTTTTTTTCAATACATAAAATAAAATTAAAATGTACACCAACTTTAAAATAAATGCTTTCCAAACCAATAAAAAGGGTCTTTATAAAAAAGCACCATTTCTTTCTTAGTTTCTTGGAATACCGGTGAATGACGCAATGGACGCCGACAAAAACGACTATTGGAGATTTTAAATCTCTAATTGAAAAGCCAATACCAATAATCAGTTTCGGCAAAATAATTACTTATTTGGAATAACTTCTGAAAGATCTCTCAATATTTTACAATAAATGGAATGTTTTAGTAAAAAATATTCGTTTATTTTTTTTCTGGGCCATAAGTATAATCATGAGTCATATTAAATCTAATTATCAGGATTAAATCAATGGCTTTAAGGAATCAGTGTCCAAGGCTAAGACATGAGGAATTACGATAGATTTATTTATCCTTAAGTCAGTCCCATAAAATTACTCAGAAATATGCAGATAACGACTAATCTTCGGTACCTTAAGTCACATTTCGAGGTTCTATTGTAAATTTGGCTCAAAAAAGGTCTTCGTAAGTTCTGGTGGCTTATTTGAATGATAGAGAGAAGTTTCGAAAAATAAATTTTGGTCGGTAAGCATTCAAGGGGCAAACAAACAAACAAGACAAACAAGACAAACAGACAAAAGTTTTCTGCGTCGCATGAGGAAAAATCTCTCGAAATTGACTGCAAGCAAGTTGGAAGACCTTGTTACAATACGCCGCTTATGCGAAGCGAGGTGAGGAGGAAAAAAAAGGCTTTTGGAAAAGAGCGAAGAATTTGAGTTGTTTGGGGGCTCTGAGCTCTACGAAGGCAATGCCTTCTCAAAGCTTTGGATCCTAAAAAGCTGTGTAACGGTTTCTGAATTACACACCTATCATCTTTGGAGGTCTCTGACTCATTTCGTATCACCACACGTCTGGCTAATCGATAAAAATCACTTATGGGCGTACAGGCTTTCATAACTGTAACATATAATTTGATTCGCCAAAAAAAAACGTTTAGAAATGTTCTTTCGTTAACAAGACCGAAAATGAGTAGAAACATATTCGAGGATTCGAGAAATAAATTTAAGATAACTTAGTAAAGTTCAGGGAGTCCTTGTTAATTTTTTTCCATACCGTTTGTGAGAAAAATATCTCAGGGAACTTAAGAAAAGAAAACATTTCATAAATTCCTACTGTTCATATGCATATGAAATTGTGGTAACATGTATTGATTTTAATCAATTTTTACGTAAATATATACATTAAAGGAGAGGAGAGTATACAACTTTGTTTCCATATATTTATTTTTGGCGAATAATTTCACTGCTATTTCACTTGATGACGATAGTACACCATCAAAAATGAATTTACGCTAATTACGAAACTGTATACTCTCTTCTCTTAGGAAAGAAGATTCGGTGCCCGGCTGTTAAAGGATTAGAGCTTAAAAATCTCCTATAGCCGTCTTTGTCGGCGTTCATGATCTTATTCACCAATATTCGGAGAAACCAAGAAAGGACACCGCAGTTTTCTTGAAAGTGCGGTGCCTCATCATACCGACTTAAAACCATATAGATAAAGTTAGCATAGTAGAGTCAATACTTTTGCTACTTCATAGATGGTGAAGATTCTCTTGTGAAAAGAATCAATATTCTATTATTTATCTTCTGTTATCAACGTAAGTAAAAAGAATAGCACACAATTTCTGATTCCGAATAGAAATGGAGAAACTACAGCAAATATCTGAAGTGAACATTAGTGCCTTTGAGAAAGGAATAGTTGCATGCACCCCTCAGTACCTTTCTCTATTCCCATTGTTAGGGGAAAGCCACCGGCCCCTGCATCTGCACTACAATCCGGTACCACCACCTGCTCACCCTCTCTCAACTTATGTCCCCTCTCCCCTGGAATGCTCGGTCGGACGTGCCCTTTGACCCGTGTCCACTCCCGTGTCTCTCTCCGCGCCAATTTCAGCTTCGAAACATCTCGGGCAGAGGAACGGTCGTCGACCTTCCATTTACTGCCGGTTGATGAGATTGTCTCTTTACAAATCCCACAAGCAAATTGCTCATTCGATGTAGTTCTTGAGGAGGTTGGAATGGGTTTGGGACTCAATTTTTGGGGTTGCTTCATTAGGGAAAACGCGTTTAGAATAAATCCCTTGAGAGAAAGGGTGTTAGCGTGTACCTTCTGTTCATCCGACTGGACATTTCTCATACGATTCTGGAATCATGCATTCCTTAGTGGAGGTTTGTCAAAGTCATTCAAGCAACAGGCCATTTACTGCGACTAGGAAGATTTTCGCAGGCCACATCACACTCACAAATTTTCGTAAGATTTAATTTTAAGTGATAATGGAATATAGTTGGGATAAATAGATCACCTTATCTAGTTAAGTTAATTCTGTTCAATAATATCATATTTATATACTGTTTTTTCTATTTATACAATTATTTCGGACCACGAAAAATCTCATCAAGGGTCGCCAGTTTGACACCCCTGCCTTAGAGTAATGTGTTAAACAGACCGATATTATACTTCAACTGGAATTCCGCCAGTAATTTAAAATATGAACGAAGAAATTTATAGAAATTGAATTAATATAATTAAACCAGATTTATCCTATCTTTTCAGGCTGAAAGGTACTTAAGGAACATCAACCGTACGGATCGGCAACGGGCCCCTCAAGGTAGGCAACCCTTTACTCTACTATCTCCTACAGCTTTTACAACCCTGATAGAATTCAAAGGTCTGTTATCCCCCTATACTTCATTCAATGATTCACAGATAGATATAAGATGTCAATTAAAGTGCCTTCTGGTAAGAACAATAGCCTTATTAACTTCCTGATTTGAGAGTTAAGTTTAAGCTGATACTATTCCAATTTCCGCAATATTCCTTTCTTTAGAATGAACGATGTCAGAAGCAAACCATCCGTAAATAATGTCCCATCAACCAAGGATCCCAAAACTTACTTTTTTTGTTGAGCTATTCTAAAGTCGGAAACCACAATCCCATGACATATAATGGGTTCCATTTTTTACGGTAGCCTGGCAGGTGTTAAGTTCTAGCCAGGATCATAGTTTACCCGACAATAATGCTGGTTCCACTAAACACAAAACCAATGTTTTCTATGATACACTTAGGATTTAAATATAGAAAGAATCAATTATTTTAACTGGAAATTCAGGGGATCAAAGAAGTAAAACATTATATATGTAAAAAATATGAAATAGCGCGAGTAAAAATGTCTAATGGTGAACCGGAATGAGCATTGTTAGGAAGGGGTATTAGACAAGGCTATCCTTGATGATAATCACTATTTAATTCATACGCTGAGAAAATGGTGAAACAGGCTGGGAAATAAATAGATTATGGAGTAGAAGCCAGTGGGAAAGTATGCATGACATAACTCATATAGTATGTATTTGAATAATTAGTAGAAATTTTTATATTAATATAAAATTAACCAATTAATCAGCACTTTTTTAATATATCAGTGACTATAGAGTAGCAGCATTCGTTTACTTTTCCGGAACGCAAAGCATTGGGACTGTCAGCTTCGATTTCAAGTTGAAATTCAAATGATACTTTTCTCTTTTTTGTTGGAGAAGAATTCTAGGAACGCTAATTACTTAGTCGGCTGTTGCACTCTTAGACCTAAAAGCCCATTTCCTTTGAAATCGGACATGCTTGCGCAGACGCACACCTCATTGGATCCATCGAGGTTGTCTCTTTTCCGGTCGACGAGTCGTTAGTTCTTTTTGCTTTACTTCGTACTTCGACACGTCACTGTTCAGGAATGCAAAGTGAAATTGCTCGCGTACGTTTTTAGGGACTGTCATTAGAAAGAATAAACAACCGGGAGAATTAACTCGTGAGCAGAATATTTAGGAGGTTTAACTGGAAATAAACTGGAATATAATGGAGTTGGAGTTCTAAACTCTCCATGTTTAGACGTAATACGGTATCGCGGAATATATCCAAATTAGCGATGTCATCTATAGGAGACGGGGCAAGTTGGCCCTCTAGTTCTCTTTGTTATGCTCATTTTTAGTATTTCAACTTCATTATTTATTTATTGGGTAGATTTCTATCACATCCATATACACTAAGAAATTGCAATATGAAAAGTTTACATTTTCTGTAAGATAAACGGAGAAGCTTCCAAAGTAATGCTTGTGATTCATATTTGGTTTAATACCGAAGTTTCATGGTGCCGTCATAGTTATGCACCACCAATTTCTCATAAAACCTATTATTTTTATACTTTGATCTGTTTAGAATTGTTGATCATTTTTGATATAAATATATTCTTTATTTTATTTCAAGAATTTCTCAATTTAAACAATATCCGAATTTACTTACGGAATTTTCAAGTCATATTTGGGTTAACAGCTAGAGAGTTACAAAATTCCGATTTTAGTTAACAGGAATGCATGTTTAGCTTAGTAACTGGAACATTTTTCGAGCTACCAAATTTCATTCTGCGTAATATAGGTAAATTGCACATTTCAAATTTTCCGCGTTTTAAAATATTACTTACAATTGTGTAGTTATTTAATTTAACCCTAACGGTAGGAATATTTTTTACCTTACATCACAAAATGTCACCGATGGAAAAATCAGGTACAGAAAAGTACTCGAAGAAATTAAGTGTTACAAAAATTTCTTTAAAACTTGACTCGATTTATTCTACGAAAAATAAAATTATGAGAACTTATATTAGAAAGAAATTTAGTACTGAAGAAATCTCGATTTTCAAATGTTTCCCAGTTGCTAATATGAATCCTTAAAAATAGAGAGATATCGCCGAAACCAGGTTATATCCTACAGGATAGTATGGAAATAGATAAATGCATGGAGTACCTTGAATACGAAAATATGTCGAAGGTTTAAATCAATAATGTATTTACGTGTCGAAACCGTACCAACTGCAACATTAACAGCAATCGGACTCACTTCTGAAACTCGTTCCCGTCTGCCGCCTCTCGCCCAAGGAATAAACATTCGATTCTTTATTTATAAGTCCGTATCCGGTCATCGGCCGGTAATCGATGAAACATTCAGAGCGATAAGGCAGCGGCCGAAACGCCGCTGGCAGCGGAAACAGCGATTCCCATGGTAACGTACGTCCGTAAACTCTCCTCTTTAACATGAGGATGCTCATACGGAACATCCACTTTAACGGCCGAAATGACGAACCCAATCATTGCCATTCGAAACGTGTACGTTTTTAAAAGCGGTGGCACTAACCCAATGGAGCCGCTGCCTCTCGAACTCGCCGAGATGCAGCATTCCGAATCCGGGAGACTTTCCTTAGGATATCCAGGGTGAAAGTTGTGACGGGCGTTTTTATCACCTTTGTAACAGAAATAAAGTCTTCGCCTCCCAAATAAAAGCGAATACGATTTGGGAAGAAGAATGGAGGTAGATAATGGAGTAGGAAGTTTTTTATTTACTGCTTTTCCACCCGGGTTGAGATTGCTGCAAGGATAAGGTAGCCTTTTTAACGCCCCTGCTTTTTCCAGCAACCTGCAGAGATGAGGGAATTTTTCTTTTGATGCAGAATGGGAGAATGTATCCTTTGATCTCTTTTTGTTTTATTCTTGTCTGTCTGCGATAGCGTAAAAGGTAGTGAGATATGAATGATAATGGCATTCATTTGGTCTCTCCTTGTTGACGCAATGAAAATTTTTATTAATTTGGTTAATGTGTCGCATTTAGGTGGAGCTTTTTTTCCATTTGTAGCGTTTTTGCTCGGTGGGGAAAATTAGTGGAACTTATCTTTCGACCTTGGTGGCGTAAGGGATAGCAGACTGGCTTAGCAGTCGTAAGATGTTCGGGTTTGAATACTAGTTAGGGTATATTTGTTTCTGTTTTTCTTTGTGGTTAATTGTGAGATTAGTCATATAAGACTAAATTTTGCCTGATAAAGACGTAATTATTATAGTAATATCATTATTATATAATATCACCACCAAGGTGTTTACTGCTAGTATTGAAGAGTTTAAGGAGCCATAAAGCCTTATCTTTCCTGGTAAGCTTCTTTCTATCACCTATGCTGTTCGAAGCTAATGGTGAATGGTTTGAGGAATCAATCTGTCGTAGAGTAATCACTACACAGACAAAATTAATTGAAATTGGCAAGCATAATGTACATTGTATTGTATCGTTCCAATTCATTCAACTTTCAGCGTTTAATTTCGATGATGATAAAAAACCCGGTCTGGGAAAATGTTCTGGCCGGGTATCTTAGATGGTTAAAGCATCTTTTGGATACAGGAAGATGCCAAGTTCGCTTCCTGGCCCGTCAGACTTTTTTCAAGTCTGTTTTTCCTTAAAAAAATTTTCCTTGTTTTTTTCTGATCGTCATCCAAATTTAATGCTGAAAATTGAAGTAACTAATTAATTGTGATATTTCCTGGGTTTAATACTTACCTAATGTGCAAATATATCCAAACCCTTTTCCTTAATGATCAAAGATACATTTTGGCCTTTCATACATTTTGGCCTTTATTTACTGAATTCAGCAAAAATGTCATTTTTAATGTAATTTTGCTACACTTGCATTGGCCTCCTTAATCTACATCATTCTGGCTCAATGAGGGAAATACGAAAGAAATTCCTGATTCCTCATCTTGCCTGCTATTCCTCATGCCCCCTTTAGAGCTAATCGTAAGTAATAGAGTAGGGATTAAAATTCGAATCGGGCTTAAAGCTGAATAATACAAAGACAGGTAGAGAATGGAGAGGTGCCGTAAACGTGTGGCCCTCTCGGAAAATACGAGACATTTTATTTTGAAATTAATCTTCGCTTCTTCACCGCGGCACGGCGCCTGACTCCAGCGACGACGTGCTCGCATGGTGACATAAAGAGGTCAGAAGTTGTAGAAAAAAACAGTATTTCCCACTTTCGCGTCCTTATTTCTTATAAGCGTCAACGGAAGAGCGGACACGACGCCCCCTGAGGCGTTTTCGTCGGTGTCCAATGATTCTCCCTCTCCCTATTGTGATTTTAATTCCAACTTTCACTTTTTCCTTCACTCGTTTCATGTCCTCCACGCGCTAATAACGACCGCTATTACAGAGTGAGTCGAATGCCGCTTAAGAAAGCACTCGGTCGTGTTAGTCTAATAGGCCGTTTATCGACCCACGAGCGCCGCGTGGTGGCCTGGACCGATACTCCCGTCTAATGAATTGTACGCTCCCGGCGAATTCGTTTTCATAGCTTCCCGATTAAATTAAAGAGGCAGATTTCATTAGTTTAATGAGTGAAAAGAGAGCAATATCGCTGTCCTCTTGATCCTCCCTGGAAATTAGTTTTTAAGGTCCTTTTATCATTTTTGAAGCACGTTTCCTTTTGAGCCAACATTTAATAAAATCTGTCCAAAGTTTTCCGTGTTTTTAATCACTAAGTCCTCCAGATGATGCCTCTTTGCTAATATAAATTCCAGCTATCTATAAGCAATTCATTTTGATGTTTTTCATATGTGTTTCTACCTTAATAACGATTTGTATGGTGGTCATTGTTGTACATTTTCGAGCTCTTTTAAATGTTTCGTTTCTACGATAATATTTGAAAAGTAGTGCCATAAATTACATAATTTATCTAGCTCTACAATGACATATCAATATTTTTTATTTTAGAAGCAAAACTGTTTTCCTTTATTTATAATTCACGTCATAATTTTCTGGGATGTCTCTATTCAGTTCAGATCTTTCAACCACAGTTACCTGTATACGAAAAGATTGCAGAAAATTTGTCTAGTAGGTGCACTTAATACCAGATGAATAACTTAGGAAATATTCCAAGATTATTTTTGATAGCAACATTTCTTGGGGTTATTCTACTCTTATAAACGTATATCTGAATGTGCTTAATGAATGTAGTAATTTAGTTCTTACCGTATTAATTAAGCGGTTTGAGATAAGGTAGAGAAAGTCTTAGGGATACAAGAATCAAAAAGGAGCTCCTGATTCAACCTCTCACCTTATCTCTGTTAGGTGGCTATTTACTTCCTTGTATCACGAATTAATATCTTCCATTTCTTTTCACGCTAATTTAATTCTTCCTTTCTTTATTACCTTCTTAAAAACTCTTCACGCCCCTTTCACCCCTTCACCTTTTAGCTTTTGTGATTCAGAGCGATTTCATCAAATTTACTGGTTCAGTTTTTGTCTTTGAGAGAGTTATAATGTGATTCAAACGAGAGCAGCCAAGGATTTTTTCCCATTACCCACCTGATTTCATCGAGAATTCTTTAGAACATCTCATGTTGTAGGTAAGCCTCCAAAATTACCGCTTTGAACTCTGATAATGGAAAATAGCTCCCCTACCCCCCTATAAAGTTGAAGTTTTATACCATTCGAATTCCACGAGTATTGGATTTAACGCAGATAAAATTGCATTCATGATATCTGGTGCAAAATTAATTCTCCATACCGCCCATATCATATATTCGCATGAATTAGCAATTTACGCTGCCTGTAAAAAAAGACGCACCTCTGTTCGCAAAATCAAATCTCATTTAAGAGCGCGGTGCATTTTTGATTTCCACTCAATCATTCAATCCGGTAAATGCCAAAGTACTCCTAAATAACGCTCAGGTATAGGCCTCGATATCCTTTAACTTTTACCCCAGCTATCAGAATCAAATTCCTCGGAAATATTTAATCGGTGAAAGGCTGATGGATTTTTATGCGAACGCTAGAGCGATGGGATTCGAGTGAGCTTTTAAATTTCTCTTCCCTATCGGAAATCTAAGCGGGTATGAATTTTTCCATTTTTGCCCACGAAATCCTTTTTAATCCGGTGGAGAAGTGGAACCGCGGTTATCAACGGAGTGATCACGGGGTCGATAAAAGAGAGTGGGTGTTCTACTCCAACGGGATCATCTATTCAATTGGTGCCACCAATTACGATGTTGCGAAAGAGCTTTCATAGCTCCATCGTAATTCCGTTTGATTCGTAGATTTAAGAAAGTCTCCCTCTGAACCCCTTACTCTCTCAAGCGGAGTAACGTAAAGGAAGGTTCGCGCTAAACCCCTCTCGATCGATCTAAGAGGGTCGGTGTGTTTTGCATTACCCTTCAGGAATACCTTTTAGTACTACAAAGGAATCGCATAATCCATTTCACCCGCGACTAGAGCTTTTCATCCAGTACGTTCTAAGGGGGTTATTAAATTTGAACTGAAAACATTGCAGTAGCAACCGTCACGAGATAGAACAAACCGCTGCCAAGTTATCCATGCGTCCCTCATCTTTAAAGTTTTATCCTTTAAATGTCCGCGATTCTCTTTAACTGATACGGAATCCGAGAGGAATTGCTTCGCTAAATTCTTTTCTGGGTCTCCGATGAGGCGGGGCTGATTAATTCGTCGAGAGAAAGGAAATGCTTTTTATGAAAGGGTCGAAATGCATTTGGTTAATTAGATTAAAGGTTCTAGTGTGCTTTCATTTTTTTGGAGTGCTTATGAATAAATGCGGGGATATATTTTACGTGCTGCTTGCGGTAAGGCTGATTAATTTTTTTTTCTGCTGCGCGGCTATTGACAAATAGTGCATAGTTGTCCACCGATAGGAATTTTTATAATAGCCGTTTAACTCAAAAAAGCTCTAAAACCGGCTCATAGGAAGCTCTAAATATTAGAAGGAAAACTTTTAACAGGGTGTTGGCATTGAACGTATCAATTTCTATATATTTTATTCCTAATGCGATGAACCGCTCGCTCAATTCAAGAATGATATTTACCCTCTTCATCAGTGGCGTCCATTAAAATCCCATTCAATTATATCGGAAACACAATTGAGATTAATACTGCAAATATTCATTCAGTAAATTAGCTGTTTTCGATCAACAGATATCTAAAAAACATTCTAGCGGAAAAAAACTTTCTCTGATGCATATTATTTGCAATATTTTTGTTTTATCCTAAATTTAGTATTTTGCGGAACATTCGAATTATTTAAGATTAACCAATCAATGTGGCCGCTAAATGTGTTTGATAAAATAGCCCGTGTATCGTAAATTCTGATTGGATTACTTGATGCTACACAGCGAAATATCTTTTGATATTAAAAAGAAAAATATCCAAATAAAATATTGAAAATAATTTCTAATTATTTGTTTCAATGAAACTCAAACTTGAGGTAGTTGTTTCTTTCTGCTTACTCATATAATTCTAATTTGAAGTTTGATGTCGTAATTTCCATATGATATGCTTTCAGATCATTCTAAATGATAATCATGGCGATAAAAAGTCCGAAATATATTTTTAGGAACCACAGGAAAAATTTGGGCCTTTTAGTCACCTTGAATAATGTTATAAGGTTATACGAAGTGAAGGCATTATGTTATCTATTATGTATTCTAAAAACATAAATTTCACGAATTTTATGCAACTTAGTATAGATAAAACTCTTTTCAAGTAACCTATGTCAGTTAACTTAATATTAATAATATTCAATAAAAGGAATATGCTTTCTCCACGACTTTATAAGAATGGTAATCAAATCTGTAGATAGACAGATTAGATGGAAGCGGGACAGAATCAGTAAGCGGGAATTATTCCCCTTTCCGAAAAGCAGTCCCCGAAAGTATCGCCAAAAGTGGGATTCAAGTCGAAACTTCTGCATAGTCTCATTACCCGAGCTTAAGTTTTGATCGAAAAAGGAGATTTATTTCGCGAATGCCGTCCAAGGACTTTCCCTCCTTCTTTCTCAATCCTTCCGAAGTGCATGTGCCTGTGACCCTTTGATATTCAAGAAGTTTTGGATTGATTCCAAAAAGGATATGTCTCTTCTGGTTGTATCGAGAACCTTTTCCACTCTCTCGACGAAGTCTCATCAAGCGATTCCCATATTGCCGCATGCCTTTGAGTCCGCACGTGCATTGTCCCACTCCTGGTTCCCATTCATTAAGATCCCCGTCTTGCATCTGACCTTGTCACAAGTTGCTTCCTATTCGAGGCTTCACAACGAGGAGCGCTCGTTAAAGGGAGGCGGATCCTATTTGATTTATGGAGATTTGGCGCTTTTTAGGAGATGAGATGCAGCGGGAAATTGGTCCATGGGATGCTGGTATCTGCGAAGTGAAGTTATAGGATCTCGATTCGCGTTTTGCACGTGGCGTTAATCAGTGTCTTTATCTTAATCTATCGACTTTAATTTCAGATGGATAAAGTCTACGATCTTTGTTTTATATATAAAAATAGCATTATAATAGGTTCCTAAATAATAATTTTCAATTACAAAAAAACAATAAATAACTTCCAATTTTACTCATTCTTGTGCTTAGATAAGCTTTTAGGGTAGGTATTATCCTTTATCCAACGAAATCCATCATAGATTAAATGCAGTAATTTGTTATGAAATTCTTTCGCTATAGCGAAATTGATATTGAATCAATTGAGATGTAAACAAAATAAAAGGTTATTTCTATTAAAATATAAATATCATTAAATTACGTATTAGAGCCAAGCTTGATAATTGCTATGTCTCTAAAGATAATTGCCTAAACACTGTCTTTGGATGAATATATAAAATATTATTATAGGATAATACGATAACTAAATGATGTAAAGAGGGAATTATACCAGAATTCAGCATAAATCTCCAAATTATACACCTGTAAAAGATATGTATATAGTAATGACTGAACTTGCAAAACAAGATTAGATCATTCGTTTATTCACCAAGTTAAAATATTATACTGTAAATTAAGGCATTACAATCTAACATGATATATTTCCCATGTTTAAGACATTTTACGTAAGGCATTTTCGTAAGTTAAGGTTGCATAAAAGTTCGCAATTTATTCTGAACGTGGATAGTAGAAAGGCAAACAGTATTATATCGTTAAAAATTAAAATGTATGCTTTTATTTACTGTAAGATTAAGAAAAAGGTCGTTTAATTTAAGAAGAGCTTCATTCTGGAATTTCATTTCAAAATTTTTGAAAAGAATAGTATTAAGACTATCGAAGGCACAAATATAAGAATTAATTCGATAATTTAAATTCTGCAGAGGAGCATTATGACAAATAGATTCACCGAACTACCAGCCTATGGAAAACACTATTCCATGGTATGAAAGTGAAGCACATTTTCGAAAATTATTCCCTGATAATAATAATAACTGCATTACTTTTTGGGATAGATTTAAGATGAGACTTGTAAGAGTCATCTTATGTTCAACCCTATATCATAAAATATTATATAATTATATTTTTGGCACTGTGGGATAAGTAACGAACCAATAAAGCGTAAGTAAGTCAGGCTTAATAACATCCCCAGCATCATGTGGAACTACGCTGGAGAGCTGATGCTCCCGAAGAAGGTCTCACACATCTCCTGAGATTATCGATCTGATTTCGATACGGTTTCCCGATCGAGACCCAAGAACTTCCCTTCAACTTCGAGAGGAATATTTCACCGAACACGAATACCTGTCCGCCTTGATCCCTCCATGTCTTCAGCATTCTCTGTGACCGCATTTCGCTCTTCTTCTCTCACCTGCCGAGCGAGGCGCCCTAATCCCAAGATATATGCTCCCCCCTGAATCCGAAAAATTTCGAGGGTTATGCCCCATTTTCCCTTCGCTAGTGGCGCTGAGTTTCGTGGGTACTTCGCAAAGGGTCACACTGTTACGAGCTCCAGGTCACCTGCGGGATTACCAACTTTCATACGAGGGATTTTGTCAAAAGGGGTTGCCCACTTTTACGGTGTGGGCGAGAGTGTTTGTAAAGAGTGTCCTTTCGTACCTTGTGGAGTGGAAGTAGTTGGGCAAACGAGGAGTTTGTAGTGCGAAAGTGAACGGTAGGATTATAAATGGCAGGATGTCCCTATTTCTATATCCAGTTTTGCTTTACATTATATTTGCATTGGAATATGTATAGAAAGGTTTAGGAAGAGGTGCAAGGTTTAGGAGGTGTACAAATGAAGTAACTATTACCTATCATGTAAAACGTAATTAGATATCGAAATATATTTTATGTTTTGAAGAATAACGAAAAAACGTATACCTTTAAAACTGTCTATAGTCTACTCCATGGTCATAGTCTACCCTTGAGATCGTCTAGAGTGACTATAGGGTCGAAACCATGGGTGTGGAATAAATTATATATCTGGTAAAGGCATAAGTGATGTCTTTTTATTCTTTATAAAGAAGGAGAACCACAAATTTGAGGCTTGATTAGTAGATTGTAGAATTTTATGTCATTAAAAAGTTGATTTTAATGTGGACTTTATATAATAATTTTTTAATAAATATGCAGCATTTAAATATAGATGACTTAGCTTACATAACTTATCAATACCCTAATTATTTTGATAAATACTAATCAGTATAGAATTTCAAGCTAAGAATATTAGGAAAATTCCGAAAAATTAAGGAATTCGATTCCATTGAACACTATGCAGTTCGTGAAAATCACACAAACGCACTGCTTTTAAAATCTATGCTAAAAAATCAAGTTTGCGTTAAAATTATGCCTCTTAAAAATCGTCCCCTTCCTCGACATAATATTTCTTCGTCATCTTGATTACCACAAACGAACGTATAAATGTCCTTTTTTAAATCGGTTTGATAAAGAAAAACTCCAAAATGATCGTAATTTTGTTCCTGCTATTTAAACATCATAGTTTGAATTCACTGAAATCTCAGTAAATTGCCTCCTCGTCATAAATTCTGACATTAGTTACCACCATTAATTCGGTATGGACTTAAAATCACCGCGTATTCTTGTGAGAAAATGAATGTATCGGGCTCATCAATTACCTTGGTCGTCAGGGTGACTGGTTGTTTACTACGGCGAAAATTTACAAAATTTTCGCTTATTTTTTCTTAGTTCTCGTAATTTCGATTCAAAAAGTGTATTTTACGACAATAATTAGATACTTTATTTAATTTAGCTTCTCTTGGTAACTTTTTGACTTCGTAGGACCATTATTTCCAATATTATTCTGTAAAAGTAATTTAGCTTGCAATGTACAAAAACGAACTTTACGTGCATTCCTTATGGAAACGTATAATAGAGTCCTGGGTTCGAACCCGAGCCTTCATAGAGATGAAAATTGCTCAGTCAGAGTGCTATAATTGGATTGGTCAACTTCTCAAAAGGAATAAATGGAGCCTGGATTAGTGTTTCATTTTAGCTATATCGCTTGGAATTCTCAGTTAAATTTAAGCCTCCTCCTCCTCTTTAGCATGCTTTTAAAGCTCGTAACCCACTTGGAATATCATTAGAGGGGAATGGCAATTACCAGGACTAGAGCTAAGACTAAGAGACTAAGTTTTAACAGTTGGGGCAACATCTCACTTAATCTTCATACACGTTAAATAACTGTATTACTACGAATAGTTTTATTTTTAGAGTTCGAGATTTAGTCCAATAAATACAGAATATAATATAGTATATTAATATATCTCGAGTAAATTTACAGGGTCAAGTGCCTAAATGTTTGACGAAATCCACTTTCTAAAATTTCAAGGTCGTTAATTCCTTTAAACAAGAAATTTAAACCAGGGAACTAACTCAAAAAATGATTTTTAATTTCATAATAGTTCTCACTATGAAATGAATACAAATTAACGTTTTTTGATAAGCATTCGTTTAAACGCAAGTGCTGCTTTAGATATAAAAAAATGAGATTTTAAATGTTCTGACTAGAATAAAAAGTGCATGCTCAAATTACCATGAAGTTTCTCCTCTCCATCAATTATGGCTTTATATAAAAAAATCCCTGTTATTTCCTGCAAATACGTAATTTACCGCATTCTTTTTTGCACCCCCTTATCGACGGACAAGTCTGAATACAATAAAAATCCCGTTCAGGATCTATTATCTGAGGAAAGCACTCTCCTACTCATAGAGTTAATTCCTTCATTTATTCCCCCATATTTCTTTTCAAATTTCTTTTCAAAGGCGAGCTCCACCCAAATACCCAAGCTTCGTACCCTGCTTCGAAGACCCACATTTCAAACCCACCCCGTTCCCCGTGCCCTCCTTTTTTACAATTCACATCTCGTCCTCGGCAGTCATTCTCCCCGAAATTGCATTTCATAGCCACGCTCCTCCTCCGAGAGCCCGTTCTAGACACAGCGAATAAAAACACAGACCTCGGGGCCACTCCGCACAGTGGACCGGACAAGTGACCCGAAAAGTGCGGCGATGTTCCGGCCCGGATCTGGGAAGTCAGTGGCTTGCAACCGCAGAGCGAGGGGACGGGGAAGTTTGGAATTTTTGCGGAATATAGAAAAGGCTTAAGAGAATCAGGTAGTGAACGTCCTTCGGCAGGGAAAATCTCGCATTTCCTCCCTCCGAAAAGGGTACCCAGCTTTCCCACGAGATGCTTCCAGAGATGACGGCGACTCTAGGAAACCTTACTCTTTCCTCCCTTTTCGAGTGCCCTGGGGAAAGAGGGAAAATTTTCCCTCCGTGGGGAGAAAGAAAGGGACGATTTTTTCTACGGGAGAGAGGAAAAGGCACATTTTCCTCTTCTTTTATGCTTGATGGCGCTTTTTCATGTCGCGGAAGGCTGCAATTATTTCGCTGAAAGACGTACAAATAGACGTCTTTAATGTGTGTCTCCTCAAGGACGAGGGTTTCTGGAAGGGCTAAATAACCTCAACGACACTCAAAAGGCTAGTTTGCGAGATGGCGTGTGAGCATTGCTGGGTTCCTTCGTTCGGAAACCAAAAGGGGAAGGGCAGTCTAGGATGTTTTTCTCATCTTACTCAACTTAAGGTGGCAATAGTTATAGTTTTCTTTTTTATTGAGTATGCTATTTACGTGCGGTGAATTTAATGGTAGCAATAGTATAATATTAAGTATAAATTCTTGAGATACCTTACCTTGAAATCTACGTGATAACCTGTGCAATTCATTTATCTTAAAAATCAATCGGGAGCAATATCCCCCTGTAGTATCCACCGACGAAGCAATGGCAGAAATCGAATGATTCAATTTAACTGAAGAGGGACTGGGTAGTCATAAATGTTTTAAGGCTTAAGTACACATGGGTTTGATAGCGAATTTTGAAAAATTAGAGAGCAATTGAAGCCTATTCTTATTAAATGTTATATTATATAATTAAAATGTGGCAAATTTTCCAATTATGGTATATTTATCGTTCATTTGTCAGAAGGAAAAAAGATCAAAATGTCAGTTACCCTCTTTCGAATGAGATACTTGAGCTAACAACTATTGGCTCATCTATGATATTTTATCGTGAGATTAATTTAATAATACAAAATAACGCGAAGCTATAGCAGCATGACAGATATGTTCTTTGTCCGAAGATGATAATCAATCGCTCAAATGCTTGTCGTGCTAATAAATGTCTATGAAGGAAGCACCACATCATACTTACTCTTTACCATGGACTTTTACAATACTAAAGCCGCATCTCTTGAATTTAATTGCATAACCTTACTATATCAAATTTATGTGTTTATCAAAGTTGGTCTTCATGAAAACTCAGATTCAATCTATATCATGCTTTTAGCCAAAATTAGCTGCTGTCCCCTTAATCAAACAGAATCTAGTCTCCACAGTGAAATCTGTTGCGTTCCCTCTATAAAATATTTAAAATACATAAAATGTACTCCACCCGAGCGAAGAATAAAATAAAAAATAATGAAAAAATAGGAAAATAAAATTCCGTTGAAGTTTTTATTATACTTCACTGAAGTTGACTAAAGAATTGCAGGTGATGTTAAAAAGAGCTCAATACCAGTTTAACGATCAAAACAATATAATGAAACTGACTCTTATACTAACTGCTATATCGCTATTTTTTCTCAAATTATTCTTTCTTATACTAACACATTTCAAAGATCATTTAATGAGGTGAGGCTTCAATAGCGGTAAATGACGGTCATCCTAGGTATCTCTTATAGTAAAGTCTATCGCTACAAATTATCTGCATCCCTAAAGCAATCAAATATAAAATAAAATTCTCTATAGATCTTAGAAGAACTCTTTCTTGCGTAAAATCACGTTAATATACAAACATACTAACCTATGTGAGTATATAAAACTACCTTGGGAAGAATTTCTTGCTTTCTTTGTGAGAGTTATTGGGCAATCGCTCTAGGTCATACACATAGCACTCATACACAACTCCATGCACAAATTGAATTACACGGATAATCCTTTGAAAGGGCTTAGGAATCTAGGGATTCAGTCCTTCCGCCGGGAAAATCAAACGGAGGGAACTGGCGCAGGGACAATGATGAAACCATAGACCTCCCTTCCTTCGAGAAAGTGGAATAAAAGAAATATTCCCTTGCCTTCTTATTCGAGGAGACCTTTTCAAGTCGCCAGGGGCCGCAATTATGTCCCCGGGGGAGGAAAAGGGAGAAGTGGTGGTCCTTTAGGTAAGCATTAGAGACGGAAGTTATTGGAAGGAGATGAAGTGATGGATAGGGGAAGAAATGAAAGGCTTTGGAGAGGTGCGTGATAAAGGAAGGTGTGAAAACACGAAGCTTTGAAAGGAATGGATTTTATCAGTCATCTCCCACACCCTAGACACTCCTTTATTTGCTCCGCTTCAAAAGAGGGCATCCTAGCGGAAGATGTGATCGGTACATGCTTTCCAGATCGGTATTGCAAACCAGTGGATAAGGGAATGAATAAAAGAAGGATCAGCAACGAGGGTGGGTCTAGAAATGTGCCTTGGGGGACGATGTGAGATAATTTCCCTATGTATTCATCAAAGTAGCGATGGCCTTACCATCGCAAAGCGATAGCAATGACATTTTGTCGTGATAAATGTGGCGCAAGTGTCTTAATCGTATAAACACTTCTCTCTAAGGAATTAGTTTGCTTTAGACCTAGGCTATATATAAGGGTTTATTAAGGCGAGATTAAGATTGAAAATTCTCTTTTTCTATCTAACCTTTCGTTAATGATATTAAAACATAAATAACGTATAGGTGAATAGAGATGGAGAGGGAAAATTTAGAAAGAGATAATTTAAAATGGCAACGTCTTAGGGAAAAAGATCCACACAGGAAAACCCCACTAAGTAGGGGGATGTGAAAACCCTGCGCAAACCTATTGATATTACAAACTGAATTGTGTTAAAGAAAGCCATGTATAACATGAAGTCTTATTATGAAACGTTATTCACGTGAAAAATTTCATCACTGTTTTTTCCATCAGAGTGTTAACTCATCGTAAAGGTTATTTCTTCTGTATAGGAAAAGTTATAAGAAACGATTACATGAAAATTAAAGTATAATTGCATATTTCAACTTATTAATTTTGAAGGAGATAAGGATATTAGAAAGTAGAATTGTAGAAATTTAATATTCTAACTCAAAAATTCTAAATTAAATCTAATATTGCAGTTATCGATGTTAATATTTTAAGTCAAAAATACAAATTCTAAAGTAATTAAAGCATTATAATATAGAATCACTGTTTAGACAGCATTTGACACACAACAAGTATTATTAATAAAAAATATAAAGAATGATGTATCTAATATTTTAATTTATATGAATGAAATCTAAATGTTCAGGCGTTACTTTGTGGAAAGCCATTGAAGTAATGAAGAAATACAACTTTGTTAATTTCCCACACGATTTTCCACTCAATCTCGTGTGGAAAATATACGAAGTTGTATTTCTTCATTATTTTAATTTGTATACAACCATAAAATCATCACAAAGCCTTATAATACACAACAAGTATAATAATTTTTTAATTTTTTATAATGATCTTCTACCTAGTGAAGGCCGAAGCCATCAACGATATTATTAATCAAAATCCAAATTTTTTAACAAGCTCTTTATTTAGGCTTATGCAGAGAAGACGAGAAGAGTCTTCAATGTGTGTACGTGATCACGTGCAGCAAAGTTACTTTGAAGGTATCGCCTTTGATTCAGCTTCCCCTTCAAGATGTTCTCGAACCCAAAGCGAGACTTTGCTCTTCCTTGAACCCTCTGCCGCCTTAACGCTCTTGTTGTAATGGGGGTGGAGTTAAACAACGCCAGACCTTGCTAATGGTGAAAACTAGTTTATTTGCGAGGCGTCGACGGAGCGAATTCTTTCATGCCATCTTGCCTCTGCATTTCCCGCGAGGATTAATTTCCACAGAGGAATGTTTTCCATTGTCTTCTATCATAGTCCGTGGAACGAAGTAATGCGGATGACACGGGGAGATACAAAGGTGGTTTAGTAGGAAACGGAGATAATCTCAATAGAAGTAAGAGAAGAAATAAATGTGGAATAAGGCACTTTGATAAGAAATAAGTGCATGAAGTATTCAAACCATCAAAGTGTTTTAAATTCCATCTCTTGGATCTAGATGCTTTAATTAAAAGTTAATTATGAGGTAGGATTTGCTGAAAGATACGCTATACTGCCCCAAAGTCTCTATCATGAGGCTAATTAAGGTATATTTATTTTCTTTCACCCATCATAGCCTCGTTTTATCTCTTTTTCCTTCAATAATGATTCTTTAATATGAAATATCTCAAGCAAAATTTTATTGTTCATGAAATTATTGTAATTCATTTCCATACAGATCTGAGTAGGTATAAACATATTCCGTTTTTTAATCTATCGTCAACTAAGCTATAAAATTTTACTGCTATTCTTTTGAGGAATTCATCTACTAAAATATGCTTTGTAGTATTGATAGTTTCGGCCTTCACTTGGTTGAAGATGTTGTGGTTTTGTATAACTAAAAATATCAGATATATTATTCTTTTTATTATTACATGCTTTATACTTGTGGAGTACAATATCTTCTTTATTTTAACTATGATGTTTTATTATTTCTCAAGTTTTTATAAAGTAATGCACTCCATCACGACCTGATGATGTCCAGCCAAAAATATTAGGCTTCCGTTTGTTAATGACCTAAATGCACAAGAAATAAAAGATGAAGGAGATAAAATTGAGCTGCTTCAATGATACTTGGTGGGATTCCATCGTAGATTTTGCTACAGTAAATTAGTTTTTACGAAGAAGATTCAGTTTGTGCCTGAAATTCCTTTGCACTTTGCATCTGAAGATTATTCTTGCGCAAAAATTGATTCTGCTAATCCATTTTGCACACGCCTCGATACTTTAAAAAGTTGCATTTTGAAAAGGTTTTCTTTTTCTTGAAATTCTCATTTATACTCTCTCTCCCGGGGAAACAAAGAAAATCAAAGAATCCTCTCTCTTTTTTAGTGATTTATTTTTCTCGACTTGACCTTTAAGGATTAACATTACCTTTCGAGAAGCTTATATTTTCCGATACTAAGGGACATAAAAATAAGATCAAACTTCATTTCGGAATCCAATATTCCCTCCATCTGTGTTTGTACATCAAAACACGCAATTCTAAATGCCCATGAATGATATTGTATATTTCGGTAGCACGTGCTCTTTGAACTATTCTGAAACCTCTCGCGATCGCAAAAGAGGCAAGAAAGTGTGGCGAAAGGCTAAAAAAAGCAAGCTCAGCTCGGAGAAAGGTTCTACTGAGAGGGAGGAATTGTGTGGGAAAACAAAGGGATGGGAGAGCGAAAGAGTTAAGGAATGTACAGATATCCCAGAAGTGAGGGCCTTTCTCAGGCGTCTAGAGAATACGCAGACTGCCCATTTTCCCCGTGGAAAATCCAATATTTTGTATGAATATTCTTTCGAAGTCCAAAAAATAAAATGGAAGAATCGAGGAGAAGTGCATATTCTGGGGACAATGAATCGGGGGCGCGTAGGCGCGCATAATGGGTGCAGTTTTATTTGCGATCCTTTATGCACTCAAAACATCGACCTCAAAAAAGTTATTTCGAAACTTCCTGGACCACAAGCAGGATGCGATTCGGAGGGCAAACGCAAAAAGTTTCATTAAGGCTGCATCAATATTTTCCGAGCGATTCTTCCCCATTCCCCCTTTTCATTACTTTGTTACTTGGGGGTTTTGGGGAAGTAGGGTGCATTCATTTTCATTCGGCAAACTCAAGAATGGGGAGGTTATTTTTGAGCAAAGTATCCGAGATATCATTTCGAATCAATGCCATTCATAACTTCTTGATAAGTATGTAGAGGGTCGGAGTATTATTTTAGGGTCATTAATAGGTTTTCCACTATTGATTATTTTATATAATTTTACATTTTGTCTATCCCAATTTATTGTAATTTCATTGCTTATGAACGCTAGTAAATGGCGCAGAGGAATAATTAATTACGAGTAAAATGTAGCTTGCATACTGCAAGCAGATCGACAACACTAATTTCATATCGGCATCATATCGGGACGGACATCAAAAGAAAAAAAAAATTCAAAATATTCGTAGAATTCGCTGCAATTTAATCACCTGGCAGCGAACCCCGGTCTTCCTGGTGTACTTACTATGCAGCAAAATAGAAAATTACCATATCAAACTATGTGTGAAAATTCAAGCAAAACTATTAGGTGCAACTACCTCAAACGACGTCCTACTATTCACATACACTCCTTATTTGAGAAATTATAATGTGCTCTAGCATCGAACCCAGGAACAGCATGGTCTTATCTATTTTTTTCTTAAACAAAGTGTTAATATACATCTTCCATCTAAGCATGAGCTCCCTTACATATCGATAAATGCATAAAAAAATTATGAAAAGATATCCCATAGTATTATATATGGGTGATGTTTTTACCGCCCGGCATCGAACCCGGGTCTTTCAGGCAATACTTTCTATGCAGCACAAAAGAAAAACACCATCTCTAACCGCGTATGCAAATTCAAGCAGAAATATTGGTTACAACTGCCTCAAATGACGTCCTACTTTTCCTTTATATTCCTTATGAGAGAAACGTTATTGTGCTCTGGCTTCGAACCCAGGAACAGTACGGTCTTATGAAAGTTTTTTTCTAAAACTTATTCGTACCATACATCTTCCAGCCAAGCACGAACATCCTATCATTTCGATAAGTGCATCTAAAAAAATAATGAAAAACGGCTCCCATGTATTTTAAAGGGCAGATCTTTGCATCGTCCTAGCATCGAACCCAGGATAACTTTTGTAAAAGTCAGTAATGTTTTCGAAAGTCCAAGACCATAAATATAGGCACCTTGAGTTTTACTTCTCTACCTATCCGGAAAGTATTTTTTTTTAATTCCCGAAAATCACGGCAATGCATTCAAACGGGAAAAATCGGGACTTTGGGGCCCTCTGGAATCGAACCTATGACACTGAGGATCAAAGTCTCTTTTTTCCTGGGGGTTTCACGTTATGGCCAATATGTCATAAAAATTTCAGAACAATGACGCTTGTAGTTTAGGCTGTGAATTTGTATCCTATCTATCTATCTATCTATATAGGTATATATATGAATGAATCCGGAGAAGCATCTATATATAATAGATACAGATTCCTCCAGTGTTGCTAATGGCTATGATAACATGATTGTTACTAATTGTAAGGCATGATTTTTGCTACGGAATGGCATCAATTATTTTATTCCTTATTTAGTACTGTAATAACTGCTATTCATATAGTTCTTGAGCTGTAAAAGACCTTACGTGATTTTTTTTCCGTTTTCCAGCCCAGTAAGAAAAGTATAGGCCATATACTCTTCATTTCGCCTAGTGGTCTCATTCCCTCTCGAAAGCTTCTTGTAGGTAATACTAGAGGGACAGGTACAACATCGGGCATACGTGATAATAATTTACAGGAGTATCATTATTGTCCAAAAGGTAAACTATTCAATTGTAATGATTTAAATAGAAAGTTCTTTGATTTTTTGATTAAAATAGGATTGAGACCATGCATAAAAACTAAAATAAATAATGAAAAGGTTTCGAACATTTTGATCAACCATAAAAAACAATCATTGTACACCGTTCGAACCTCAGTGATCAGCTCTTTTATTGCCCATAAAGATTGTCGTCGCTTCAAAATAATTTGTGCTGTTTTGTTTCCAGTGGTAAATGATCTACAGCGCAAAAAACGTTGCGCAATGTTTTGCTTTTGAAAAGTAAATATTGCGTTTTTTTTGCAGTCATGGTAGTTTGTTCCTTCTGAGGCTATAGTTTTCTGCCGTTGAAAATGTGAGACTATTCGTTTCTGATGGTTAATAAACGTCAGAATTTTGCCAAATTTTTTACCACCCTTAAAACACCGTTTTTTTATTTGAAGCCTTAAATGCGGTAAGTAAACGTTATTTCAGATTTATCTTAAAATGAAATTTCTTTGAAGTGAAATGTAAATTTCAATTGGGCATTATTTAGGATCATCTGCCAAAAATACGATTCGATAATACATCGAATATTTGGGTTCGGTTTCTTTCAACCCTCATAGGATGGATAAAACTCCTTAATGAGTCAAGTCCTGGTGGGAAGGATCGAACCGGAAATGACATAATATATGCACGACATATTGAATTATTATAATTCTGTCCAATATTTCATTTTACAATGACGACCGTAGCTCTTTCCCAACTTGAAACATTATTGTTTCGAATTATTTGAAAAGATATATCAACATCTTATAAATTGCGAAAATATAATAAGAGAGGGTTTCACTCGATATCATAAAATCAGATCAACATCAGCGGCAGAGGAACAAAAAATAAAGATTCAAGAATAATTTTTTCTTCCTCTCCTTTCCATTTCGAACAAAGATGTATATCCCGAGGTATTACTTTAAAAATCTCCTCAACTCCACCGTGGACTATTTTCGTAGCTTTTAGCGGGAAGAGGATCAAGTTAGGAATCTGCATGATACGCTTTTTTTCCAAATCGGATCTTCCACCACTCCGCGATGCATGGGATGGACCACTCGGAGAAAACAGATCATGTCATAAAGTGGAAGTTTTATTAAGTCAGCAGTCTCGAAAATGCTTTTCGAGACTAGCGTCTCAGGGCTTATGATGGATTGCAGAAAGAAATAGGATCAAGGGTGCAATTTTATGAAAAGCTAGACGGCGCGTAGGGCAAGATGGGCACTCAAAAAATGCAGCGAAGATTCGCGGATTTTCAGCTCTTTGGATTTAGATGTAGCATATCTCCCTTTTTTTGGAGTCTCCAGTCATAGGAGTTGAGGTTTCAAACATTTTCTTTAAATAAGGTTAGCCATTAAATAAGATAATGAACTATTTAAGATATAGGCGTTAAATGTTTAGGAAATAGATTATTAGAGATTTAAAATCTCCAATAACCGTCTTTGTCGGCGTTCCTCGTCTCATTCACATGTGTTTGGAGAGAACCAGAGAGGACACTGCACTTTAACAACACAATGTGCATTTCGAAAGCAATGCTTTCTTCTTCAGAAGTGAGTAGGTATGTACTTTAGAATAGAGGTATAGAATTGGAGATAGATGTTAAAAAGATAGATTCCAGGAGAAGCAATTTAAAAAACTCATTTTATCTACGAATATAAGGATATATATTACGGTGCACTATAATAACAGAGTAAAAATAAATTCATAAGACTGGTATTTACATCCTCTGCCAAAACCCGAATGGTGGGTCGTAGGATATGAATGTAGATGTAGAAATTGGGGTTAGTTGCTGTAAAATTTGTGTTATAAAACCATATTCCTGTGGGAAAGACTTCTACCCCAGCAATAACCAAAATTATATCGGCTATCATGTCACGTCTACGAGAATATACCTATACTTTCGCTTTAGATCATATTTCGTTTGATAATGATAACCACCCTATGATTATTAAAACCCACTAAAGGAAAACGGATTCAATTTCTCTTAGGGTTCATAAAATAACTTCATATAAGAAAGAATCTCTATAACTAAAGTTAAGCTATATTAAATTTCTAAGAATGTATTCTTTGATCTTCGTGTTATGATGCTTTATTTGAAGCTGATTTAGATGAAAAACAAACTTTGTTTCAATTGTGTTTTCACCGAATTAGAATGAAAATGTATGTTTATTTTTATATTTATATTTTTATTTTATTGTATACCTTACAGTATTATCTTACATGATATGTCTATTACATTATATTTTATCTCTGTCCATGCGTTGTTATATATTAAATTAAATAAATAAATAAAAAATAAATAAATTATATTTATTTATGGTATTAAATATTTATAGCTCATGATATATTTAATCACAGTAAAGCTTTAGTGTTCTCTTTTATTCTTATTATAATAATAATAATAATAAAGGACTTTATTCAGGGCGAGATTGAGACTTTCAAGTCTCTTCTTACACCTAACCCTTTGTTATGTTGGAACAGAAAGAAATAGATAGATTGCAAAAGTACAGAGAAGAAAACTACTATGTGGATTCAAAACCTAAGCTAAGAGCATAGGAAAAAAATTCCACTGCAGGAAAACACCCTCAAAAGAAGGGGGTGTGAAAAACCTGCGAAACCTACATATAGAAAACTAAATTTAAATATGGTAGTTGATAAAATTACATTGCGTTCCTTTTTCACCTCTCAGAAACGAAGATATTTTATATTTAAAATATTTCAGAGTTGTTATGCTTGTTACAAAGCACTTAAATAATACAGAATAGCTCGGGATTCTCAGAAAATTGGAATACTTAAATATTAAATTACAAAACGGAGAGGGTACCTACTTATAAACGATTTCGGTTCGTTTCAAAGATGCCTTTTCTCGCATTTGAGCATCCGTTTAGTAAATAAACAACGAGAACCGGTACTATTTCAATCTATCGGCTCGGTTTCCTATGGGTTCAGCTCGGGTCAATTTATTCACTTCCGATGTGGAAGGTCAGACCGTCTGACTTTCCTAAAAACAACTTGAACGCTCTCCGTCCCCATAGCAACGAAGATCGAGCGGAAATGGAATAAGGCGTAGAAAGAATGCGAATGTTGAGTGGAGGAAACAATGGGGAAAGGAAGTGAGGATTTTTTTAGCGCGGTTATACTTGAGAGTGAGGCATTTAGAATTACCTTAAGTCCGTCTTAATGGTAATTTATGAGTGCGTGCATTTCTTAGCGGTTTGTATGAAACGACGGCTTGGAGAAAAGGAGATTATGACGATTGTATTTTCTTTCTTTCGCATTCCTCATCGCGGTTTTTCTTTTTTTCTATGGGAGTTTGAGTAGGGGAAGATAAGCCCATTTTTCAGGTCAATAGTTTCGCTGTATTTTATTAGAGGTAAAACAATTTTAAAATGATTTTGAGTGATGTTTTGTTAAAAATTACCATCTAAGTTCTCGATCATGTTTGATATCATAGGGTAAATAATAGAGTAGGTCGCTGATGGTTATGTTGTACTGGTTGTGAACACTCCAAACATCATCAAAAACAACTTACAGTTGGCCGATAAGTATTTACTTCTCCAAGATATCAATCCTCAAGGCTTATTGAGAGCGATCTAAATACGTATCGAGTAAAGTTGTTTTTTGATGGTTTTTGGAGTGTTTGCAAACAGTAAAGCATAGAATAAAGCTGAATCAGTTTCTGCTAATTTCTCTCGGTTTGAGATTTTTAGGAACATAAAGAGGCGTAACAATTCCTAACAATAATCCCATGTATTTTAATATTTCGCTTTGAAATGTTTAGTTAAATTTCTTTTCAAGTATTTTTTATTATTTTTTCACGTATATTATATTTCCACGTGTCGTATTTCTACGTAATAATGAAGAACTTCTGTTTTGGTATCTCTTAGCTATTTTTATTTATAGGATAGGTCAGGTATTTCGTCTCTTTTTTCTTTTTGGGTGTTTTCCCGAAGTGGATTATTTTTTTCTGTGCCTTCGCAAGTTTATTTATACCCACGATCAGGTTTTCTTTCTTTCTATCCCTATTTTTAAGGTTGTTGTTACAGTTGTCCTTCTTTTATTAAAAGGAAAGGATTCATATAAATAACATGGGAAATAAGATGTGAGCAGGGACTTCTCAATCCTACTTCAATAAATAATTTCGTTTATTTATAGATTTAATATGCTATCATAAGCAATAATGAAGAACGATTCGATCCTGAACTTTTATAAAAAACAGACTTTCATGAGAAATAATAGATTTTTTCTATATGATGTTTATTAGTACAATTTTCATAAGGTATAGTAAAATACTCGATGCAAGCAATGTATAAACAAAATACTATTATCATTTGAATGAGTATCCGAGTCGGTGGAAGGAATAGTTAGAGGAAATGTTATTTCCCTCTGAATGAATATTCAAATGCCGAACGAGAGCGAATCCGCGATGTGCTTGAATTCGTGCGAAACCCCTTCCATTTTCGGTTCGTTACGCTGTTTACAATGCTTCTCCCAGAGACAGGGTGATCGCAATAGATCAGAACCATTTTATTTTAAATATGTAGTAGAAATAGTATCAGTGTATTTCTTTTATATGCATTCCTCCATGTATTTCAACTTAAACCAAATTTAAGATTTATAATTATTTTCACAGTACCAGTTAAATTTTAGCTTGTATTTAATTTGGCTTGAGAAAATAAACTCAAATACCAATTTTTTAATCTGTTTAGATTTTTACCTTTACTCACACGGGAAAAATATATATTCGCTGCTGTCAGTCACTTTTCGACATCTATAAAAACTAACATTTTAAGCGTGCTATTAACCCTTTGTTTATTCACAGTTTACCTTAATAAATTTAAAAAATTACCTCCTTGAAGCTTCTCCCAGGAATAATCTTATAAACTTAAGAAGAAAAATGTACTTTTTGAACTGTTTTGGAATTATCCAACTGCCCTGTAGAGGAAATGGGGCTTACAATGTAGAAAAGTGAGATAGTTTCCTTTCAATTTCACTTAGTGAACTATAATTATAGGAAAATGTCCACGTTAGGCTTAGCTGATAATATAATAATAATAATAGCTGATAGTATAATAATGTCATTCTATAGTTCTTGACGCTGGATTTGAATTTCTTTAGACCCTCTTCTTAACTGCTAAAACAATCAAAGAATTTCCAAACTAAACTGCGCATCGATTTATATTTCCATTCAGAGGCAAATTTTCTACTAAGTGTATTAGGCTTATAATAAGAGGAGGACCTCATTAAATGATTTATGAAGAAGGAAATGATATAATATGTTACGATACTCAGTTAACAGGTTATACAGATGATGTGGGTTATCCCAAGCTATATGTTATTCGTTTGGGTCACCCCAAGGTGTTTCACCGACTCTACTATTAGAATTTTTTTCCCTCAAAGGCTCTGCAAATCATCATTATGGTGGATTTGATTTCGAAGAAAATAGCTACTGAGCATGTGTCTACCTTTAGTTCTAGTCTGTTTACATTGAGCTAGTTATAGCACTAGTTTATGATGCTAACTATAATATTCGACAAGGTCAATCTATCCTCTCTACCGTAGATTTATGCAGGTCCGAATCCGCTCCCATTTCGACCATATTTCCTGTATTTATGACACTTTCCTTTACAAAGCAAGCAATCGCCTTATCGAAGATGGAAATCAATGTTGCGGAGGTCACGTTACCAAGGCACAGGTCCTCTCAGTACTTCCCTCAGTCGGGGATTGCTCAACGCAGCGATTGCATTGCAGATTATGACGGATTTGCAAATCAGCCTCCGAACAGAATACGTATCAGATGGGTTACCTTGGGCGCCAAAGGAAACGCCACTCTCCGTGTTACCCCCCTTCGTCAATTACCGGCATCTCGTAATTATTCTCGGATTAATGGCGGAGCAATTTTTATGCAGAAACACTCTTATTCCTGGCTGATACCCAATTCACTTTTGATCACTTAATTGAATAGCTTATGACAGAATTCAGAATTTCTCGGCTGAGAACGTGATGCATTCTGCACAGCCTCGGGTGAGGCGTTAAATGCTCTAAATACGGTAAGAATATCTTTTTCTTTGAAGTTTATCTCGCGGTTTTAACAGGATATTGAAAACGAATTCCACCGGCAGTGCTGGTCATTCCGATGCAAATTCGAAAGAGCGGAAAGTGGTCGGTGAGGAAACATTGAAGACATTTTCCCTTCTATAAAAGAGATAGAGATTTATTAATCGGGGTAATCATCATTTTGATGGCAGGAGGGGTTTGGCTTGAAATACCGAAGGGGCGTAAATCAATACGTCCGCCTTTAAAAAGTACGTGTGTGGGCTGTATGCACGGAATAATAACGTATCATGGATATAGAAATTCCTATTAGAATTAAAATTATCTCTAGAGAATTATCATTGTATGAAATCAAATTTTGTTTGATTAGTTTTAATAAATTATTTTTTAAAATGTTGACTAAATATAGATGACTCGATGAAACAATTGGCTTGAAATATCAGAGGATTATATGCACGATTCATTTGTTTGAAATTCATTTCTAAAACTTTGTAACGTTCCTATTTAAAAATAATTATTTTGACAGCTTATTAAGAGTGTTGTATTATTATCGTGAACTATTTCGATGGATTTTATCCCTCATTATCTTTGAAATTTAGTGAGTGGATCAACATCCATATTCTCTATAATGTTTGGTCTACATCATTAATTATTCTGATAAAATTGAAATGTATATTAAATATTCTAAATGTATTTATATGTGTTAATAGCGTTAGTAAATGTGTAAAATTACTTGGTTTATCTTTCTGTTTTTAGGTACTGCAAAAATATAAAAACAAAATATTATTTAACATTTAAAATTTAAAATTATCTTGCTTTATATTCGATCTCGAAGTTTCACGTATATTGTACAATTTATTTATAAAAAAAAATCGATTCGTTTCTAATTTCGTCATGAAATATTTAGACGCTGAAATAAATTTTGCATAATTTTACTTCGATTAGTAAACATGTGGAACCGATTATTTTATTCCAACATTTACTATGTCTCTATTTTATGTTTGATAAACTTTCCAATCTGATTGAAAATGCTTTATTGTTTCTTATAGCGAGGTCGCTTTAGTAAACAACTCGCATGCACAAAAGTTTGGGCGGTTCTATTATTATGTACAAATTGGATATAAATATTAAAGAAGTATGAAAAGCTAACCTTTCAATGAAACTCATTTATTATTGATACGCATTCGAAATTCGATTATAGAATTTTTATCATTCTATATTTTTCTAGGCATCCAAGAAGAACAGATTTGTTCCTTTTCACAGCGTTCTCAATTTTAATTTAAAAAATATGTACAGATACATCATGTTCAAAATTATAAAATGTGATGTCATGAAGAAAATTATTAATTTCCAAATATGTTAATATGACCTATGAAATAATAAGGCATTTCAAGGAAATAATTGACAAAAATATTCATTACTGGTTATAATAATTGGCAATATTGTTGAAATGGTCTGTTCAATTAATATTATTATTAATATAATGAAGAAATTACACTGTAATTACCTTATTCATTCATTATCTTCTTTATAATCTATTACCTAAATGGCTTTCCACAAGGTAACGCCTGATCATCTAGATTGCATTATTATTAACTTCATTTAATCTAGTCGATCGGAGGAAATATATTCTTTCAAAATATTCTATCGAAAAAAAAAAGTTTGTTCCCTCCTTAAATATCCTATTTCCATGAGCGCATTAAAATCTCTTTACATGAGACAATACGTAAATTATAGAAGGTGAATGTTTCACGCGATCTTCGAAGTCCTGCGTCGATCTGGATCAACCTTCTCATAAATCGATAATGGAGCAAACATATGTCAGTTCCCTATCTGCCATTATCTTCTTTATAATCTATTACCTAAATGGCTTTCCACAAGGTAACGCCTGATCATCTAGATTGCATTATTATTATCTTCTTTATAATCTATTACCTAAATGGCTTTCCACAAGGTAACGCCTGATCATCTAGATTGCATTATTATTAACTTCATTTAATCTAGTCGATCGGAGGAAATATATTCTTTCAAAATATTCTATCGAAAAAAAAAAGTTTGTTCCCTCCTTAAATATCCTATTTCCATGAGCGCATTAAAATCTCTTTACATGAGACAATACGTAAATTATAGAAGGTGAATGTTTCACGCGATCTTCGAAGTCCTGCGTCGATCTGGATCAACCTTCTCATAAATCGATAATGGAGCAAACATATGTCAGTTCCCTATCTGCCATTGATTCGCGACCTTGCAAGTCACCATTTCCTCTTGCCCGTTCTTCCTTTCAAATCGAACCGATTTATGTAGCGAAAGGATATGTTCAGATTGAGGTCTCCACTTAAATTATCGCTTTGAACTAATACGCGTCGGTGGATCTCAAGAACAGGATATGTGATGACCTTCTTTCCAATTCTTAAATCTTAAATATACTATTTGGATTGGTCTCAATGAAAGTAATCTTTCCAAATTTTCTCAGTTTAATTTATCTCTGATAGAATCCTTTCTAATTTCTATAAATAGCCTATTATGCATTCTATTTATGAGTGTAACTCAAAAGAATTCGTCTGATCGTAGGTCAGATTTTTAATTACAAGCATACAGTTACTTCGATAGATGCGAAGGAAGCATTTTATCTCTACTTATTTAATAGTTATTCTTTTACAATTCATTACGATCCACACCCATTAAGTTTACAATCCGAATACTGTCCTTCAGATTTTATATGATCACTTCATGCATGTTTTAAAATCGTTGAAATTTATTTTTTAAACTTGACCGACTGACATCTTAATTCATTTCACTTTATCTAAATATTTTCAATTACCTGTGTAATCCGTTTATTAGGGTCAAAACCTTAAGGGTTGCAGTGCTAGTTTGCTCACCACTCAGTCACAGGGATCGGTAAAAAAATTCGGGCTCGTCCGGGATTTGAACCCGGGACCTCTCGCACCCTAAGCGAGAATCATACCCCTAGACCAACGAGCCGCTGTTAGTTGCTTCATCATCATCATTTCTCTTATGGTTTTTAGTCCTTTCTCAACTTTGTGACAGCCTATTGTGACTCTTTATGCGTCTTTCATTCCGAAAAAGAGCACAATTCAAGAACGAGAATTGGCCCATCTATCCTAAATTATAACTGAGCAAATCATTTTCGTTGGCGGGATTTCAACCTCTTCTGATTTTACCCGAAGTCTCCGGGCTTAATGAAGACTCCGGGTTTAAGAATAATATCGATATTAAATTGATAAATTTGTCTAAAGATTAGATACAGGGGTTCCCACCTTGAACAGTCACAACAAGTAAAAGACCGCTTTCAAACCGGAGATCTTTAAGAAACTTTAGAAGAGGTGCCGTTGCCTTTCCATGTTGAATAATATAGCATTGAATTTTGTGTATTGTATAACAGAAAATCTCACTCAATTTCCAAATGAAATTAATATCGATAATATTCTTAAAGCATTTCTTTTATATAGGGAAGAGTTATCTGGGAAGTATTTCTTTCTTTTATAAGTTAGTATTGACGAAACTGACAATACTAATGAACTCTTTAATAACAAAAATTCTACTTTCATTTTAGTTTAGTTGTTATTTACTCATTTTTTTCTTGTGCCCTTATTGCTTGCTTTTCACTATGTTCCTTACTTTTATACAAATATTTATAATGATTAATCCATGTGAATACGTATCTGTATTTTTGTTTACCTTTTTCTATATTTCTTATCCTACTTTCTATGTATGAATTTACTTAACTATCGGTAGGCATCGCAAGTTTTCACACCCCCTTCTTCGGGTGTTTTCCTGCTGTGGTGAATATAAGCGATACCTTAAGTTTTTAAACAATGTAGATTTCTTCTGTATACATTTTTAAGATGTCTCTTTCTTGGTTGGATATAAGAAGAGGTTTATTAGTCTCAATCTATCCCTAATAAAATTCACGTTCATTATTATTTCCACCTCTTATATCGTGAATAAAGGTAGATGTAATACTTTATTTGCATGCGACTTTTAAATCAAAATTGTGTTCTGTTGTGAAAATACTAGCCGTAATCAAACCCAGCCGCGCGATCTGTTTCAGTTTAAAAGCATCAATTCGTTAAGCCCTTCGTTGCTTTGTGAGCGGCTGATAGGTCGCGATGTCACAGACAGGCACGTGTCGTTCGATCAATCGATACGGTGACCGGGAGTAGCGCTTGCAAAATAGCATCTCGGATCACGTGCCCAATCATTTGTTATTGTGAGGCCCGCACGCTACAGAATGTTTATTTTTCTAAACAAAGCGGGGATTGACAACGGGAGAGGAGAGGGATATGCAAATTTCTGAAACAAGGAGCGAGTAAATGAAACTCGTAGCATATTGAGAGGCGAATCGCGGCTCCCGAAACAGCTTGATTGCGTGGTTTTCAAGAATACGTTCGGGCATTCGGATGCAATGAAGAGTCTGCGAAGAACTCATCCCTAAGGCCAGATTGGACCCACCATTAGGTACCAAAAGCCATGCAATTGCAAGTTGAGAGAGGTCTTTTTTACCCTTACTTGTCAATGACCCTTTGAATAAAACTGGGTAGCGAGCTAAATTACTATCGCTATTTAAAATCATTCATACCTTATTAGAATTAATATCTCTTTTATATTATAATAGTCGTGAATAATAGTGAAAAATGAGTAAATTAAATGTTTCTCTTTCCTTTACTAAAAATAATAAATTATTTCATTCTTCGAGTTTTGAAACTGAATTGAAAATTTTGGAAATGGAGTTATGTAATTTAATAAGAAACATGTGAGTTATGGAGATTTTAGGAAGAATGCAGGGATACTTTAATAAAATTTTTATCGGTAAGAGCAATAAAAAGCAACTTCTTTGCGTGAATTAGCAACATTTTATAAATACTGAACTCATAAATTAATCACTGTTATTTTACTTTGAATTAAATAATGAATTCAAATGTCTAATTTATAATACATCAATGGCGGAAGTGTTTCTTCAGTATAACGCGGGAGAATTTTGGGTGTCAAATTTTTAACTCTCGAGACCATATAATTATTTCATTGGATCTGCAGATGACAAAAGATGGGAATTATACATTGAGTCCCAACTGTTCTGCTTTTCATCCTGAAATGCTAAGCTCTACCGTGATTATGAAAATTATAAATGAGCAATAAAATATAAAATCTTTTTTCTTTCAGGTATATTTTAAGAAAAGCATAAGTGCTTAATAACCCTGAATACTTGTAATACTTATCTTTCGGATATTAGAACCCATCATTGAAATAAATTGCTCTCTGAAAAAGCATGCTTTGTAAATTTTATTTTCTCTTAATGATGAAGATTATTCATCACAGAGGGAAAGAAGCAGATACTGTATAGAATTCGCTCTTAGTCGAAGTATGTAATTACTTCTTTTTAATACATGATCGCATTCCTCGTCATTACAATTATCGCAAAGACAAAGCCACTCCCTAGAAGCAAGAATATCAACTCTTTGAGTCCAGTAATTGCCATTCTCCATTAACCTTAAAAGACATTCACAAAGTTATCTTTAATGAATACCACTTCAGTGAACATAAAAGACAATTCTCTCGTGAGTGTCAATGCAAATGTATTCCGAATGTAGCATTTTATAAAGTTATAACTTATATTGTCCCTTACATTTGATTTGCCTCGACATTCCAGGCACTGTATACATCACCTTTAAGGAATATTAAAGTGTCCATCGATTGCTGGATTATTTCCTGAGCGGTTAGAGCTCCCTAAAATAAGACGCCTTCACCTGTCACCTGGTCCTGACAAATGGATACTGCAGCATCCGACATTTCCATTCTCATCTTTAAAATCCATCCTGCACCATGCGTGCAGTATCATAAATCAATGTATATGCCACAGCCAATCGATACTATTACAAAAAATGACAGGATTTTGTGGTTTATATGCATATATTTATCATATCTCGACTTCTTTGCTTATCCCTGACGATCGGTAAAGTATCGATAAGAATTAGATCTATCACTGTTGCATGTATGCTTGATTTATTGCAAAAATAAGTTGAATTTATTAACATGTTGTAGGACAACATTTATTGGTAGCTTGAAGTCAGTTGATAATAGGTCATTAGTTTGCCTTTACTTACCTAATTCCTTTCATTTTATACCATTTGTATGATGACATTAGTCAGGTACTATGCTTCTTATATTCGATTTTAAAAATAAATTAAAATGATCGTAGAATTTATAATCGAATTCTTTTGGAAGACTATTTAGCCACAACTTGTCTAACTTCAACATTTAGATTACAGACATCAATTATTGGAATATTTTACTACAATTTAGGGATTTGATAGGCTAAATGCAAAAACAAATATTTTCTCGACATTGGAAAATCCTAAGAAAGGTGTTACGTAATGCAGTCTTGATTAGGACACAAAATGTGAATAAATTGAAAAACAGTGTGTTTTGTTTTCTTAACGCGCTTAATTATATATATATACCAAATTTCATATGCAAGCAACATGATCTAATAATTTTTTTACGCACGATTCCGATACCCCGATCAAAGATAGAACTATGATGGTACTAGTATTTCAATCGTATTATAGTATATATTTGAACACTAAATTTGACCTCCAGGGACATACTCTCGCACTGATACCCATAATGTTGACAAATACTAGGAGTTCTTCTGCGAAATTTTGAATACATTTTGCATAAGATATTGTTTATTTTACTACAATTTAAATTTTAAAATGTCAGTGGTTTGGACATATTCCCTGTAATTATGAATCAGATAACTCAAGAGTTTCCCACCATTTTATTTCAACATTCATTTACGCTTTCCTGCTGTTATACATACTGGATTTATTTGAAATAAAAATCGATAAACCAATATAAAATATAAGTTACTTTACTGGAGAGAATGAATTTAAGACTTTAAAAAGAGCGGTGAACTGGTATCGGTAGTAAATATGTTGGATGCACTGGTCACAATTCACGAAAACACGGATGGAATATTGACTTCTGGATTTACAGACTGATAATAGCACTTAACCAATTTTCCAAGCATAGAATAGGCGTAAGGGAACGATAAGTAGTCTGATAGCATAGGATTAAACCTCTCGAAAATGTCAGACAGCGAGACGAGCCAATCTCTAGCCAACGTAGCGTGAAAATTTGGGACCGACTGCCACGCCCTCTAGGAACGTTGGTCGGAACCATTGGCTTTATTCATACCTTCTTCAAAGCGTAAGAATTGCCGTTCCTCAAATTTACTATTTCATAGCGTTAGCGGAGCTGAAATGTTTGCTGGTTAAATGGTAAAGACCGCAAAGGTACCCTAAGTTACCGCAGACCTCCTTAGGCGCCGGAGATGACGTCAAGTCCGCATTCTTACCGATGAGCGTAGTGTAGGCGTGAAAAATGGTTGGAGATAAATCTCTTGGGGATGATTCTCGTTTCTCCTCAGGGTGTGGGATTGTTACTTTGCTCATAAACAGTGATTTTGCGAATTCTCGAGCAGATAAAATGATACAGAAAAAAATAGGATGTAAAGAAATGCTATTGTTTAAGATTTTAAGCTCTGTTTGGTATTAAAATGCAGACTTAAGAGGTCACGGGAGGTTGGGAAAAGTTGAAAAAGTAAACTGTTGTGGAGAGACAAGTTTCGAAAAGATGTATGTACTCATAACAAATCTCTTGCAAGTGGTTCTGAAAAGTGTTTCCGTACACTATTGCAGGTACTCAATGATAAAAGTGTGGGAATTTGGGAATAAAATAAATTTCAAAAAGTGAAGTTATTAGATTAACAATAAAAACAAAAATTAAGTCAAAATCAATCTAGACAAATACGAAATAGGTACGGTTACTCTACTTTGTTAGCAATCTATCATATAATTCAGGATACAAGGAAGAAAATAGAAGGAAAGGCGAACCTAAACGTTTTTGGGTAGCATAAAACGTTAGGCTATTTAGAATTAGAATAGGTATAAAATCACCAATGGCTAAAAGACTCATTTTTAATAATCATCATTATGTTAAATTTTGTGTAATTTTTAATGTGGAAAAAGTTTGGAGAGTTACTCAGTGTAAAAGATTCCTTAATGCAAAAGTTTTCATCAATGGTCATAATGTCGTGATATATTATTTTAATTTCTATTTAATATAATAGGTCCGATTCAAAATTTTCATTTTATAATATAAATCAGATGCTTGGTAAATTGCTAAATATAATTATTTTTAGTTGATATTTGTCATGGATATACGAGGAATTCATAATATTGAATCTACCTCTGAAATATACCAAAGTAGCCATTCACGGTTCTATTCCTCTAATTTGGATATAAATATGAGCCTCTCAACTCAAAGCTGTTTAAGAGTCGGTGTTATAAAAATAGTTTTTTTTTAATATGTTTTACAGTGGTATTGATTTTGGCGATTCTTCCCAAGTTAGCATGAAAAGAGAAATAAAATATGAGTGTATTTTCAATGAACTCTTAATCTGATGTCGCCATTGGGATAAAACAATTAGGTTTTAGGTTCACGAAATATTTTACGTTGAAATAAAACTATTGGTATATTCCTAGATGAAGCCATGATTCTTCGACATGTTTCGCGGATAAAGGTTAAAAAAATCCAATACTATTGAAAACGATTCCCTCCTGCAGCTGTCACTATCATTCGAAGATGCTTTCACAATTTCAAAAGTTTTTTTTTTCTGAAAAAACAAGCACTGAACTTGACGGAAAATCAGCAGTTGAAATTATTGGAAAAAGTCCGTCATTTCCGCAGAATAAATCGGTTTGAGTGTCACTTTTTAAGCCCACATACGGTCCGAGTCGTTAACCCGATGAACCTCGTGAACGTCACACGTTAGGAAAAATTTGATAACAAGGTTACCGCGGATGAATTAATTTATGGTCGAGAGAGTCAGTCAGTCACTCGGCGTGGAATCTTGCGTGAATTTTAGAAAAGTGGAGCGAAATTTCGTCCTGGATCATTGGAACGGAAATATATTTTTAAAATCATTCGAATCAAACGATTAATATGAAATGTTTTTGAAGTAACCTGCATGAAAAACATAGTTGCACTTAATACTTTAATTATATTCTTTTTTGTACCGGGTGGGAAATTTGAAGTCTCTTTTTAATATTTTTCGTTTATTATTTTTATAATAATTTAATATTATCAATAATAATAAGTATAAGTAATAATATAAAAAATACATAAGTTTTATAAATACAATATAAACAATGTTATAATTAATAATAATAATTTATAAATACATTTATAATATAAAGAATAAAAATTATGTAATTTTTATAAATTAAATATTAAGAATATTATAATTAATAACAATTTAAGAATTTATAAATACAATCATTATATAAATACTAAAAAATATAATTTTATAAATAAAATATAAACAATATTATTATTTACAGATAATTTCATAAAATAAACAATAAAATAAAATACAAATATTATAAATATGTTATACAAAAGTTATATTTAATAATAATCTATTCATTTTCTTTACGACGTAATTTAAAAAGAATCAGGCAGATGGTCTACCATGTAAATTCCTATTTTGTAGCGCTTTCGTTGAAACTAGGGCAATTTAGTAACTGTCAGCGTCTCTTAGCATTCTTCTGGCTCTGACATACCAGCGCACCCATCTCAGCTTCCATATACGAAATTTTCGGACTACGCCCAGCGTGAATTTTCCAGAACAAACGTTGTAATTCGCCCCAATTCTTCCGTTGCTACCGTGCTCTCACGACAGCGTTCACTCTCGGAAAGTTGTCAACGTAATGATGACAACGCAAGCTTAAAATCTACTGCAAAGGTTTGCCTTTTTTGTCTGCCCCATACTTGCAGGTAATTTTTCAATTGAAACATGCTCGTCCTGAACTAACTTAGCAAAATCTTCTGTAAAATTGTTATTAGTAAAATAAGAAACAATTATATTAAAAGCAACTGTAAATTAGTATTCTTAAGATAGAAGTAAAATGTTATTAAAATAGTTCCTTCTCGTGTGTATTGTATTTTTATATATAGATTCCATACAGACTCCATTTATTCCTTACTTTTATGACTGGATCCGTTACATTTTATGTGATGTTTAATTGAAACAAGTTCCTCCGAAATTAATTCAGCATAATATGTTGTTTAATTGATATTCTTAAATACAAAACTATGGATCAAAAACAAATTTAACTTTTGTTCATGGTATTTTATGAAAAGATTATATTAATTAAATATTGTGGCAGAATATCTTCTGAAAGGGCTCTTACAAGTAGGAAAGTTGTTTTATTTTGTATTTGTTGCGGCTTTATTAGTGTTTAGTAATTTTAGTGTTGCTAATAAACAAAATAGAATTATTGGAAATAGAGATAAAGTTAGTAAAATTATTTAACAGAGAAATAATCTCAATTATCAATTAAAAACTAAGTAAAACCAAATGATATACTGTAATCAAGACCAGAAATAAACTATTCAGGTGCAACTAAAGGATGAAAACAAAGCACAGGTTTCGTATAATACCATATTTTATGCTGAAACCAAAAATTAGATAGCTGATTAACAAAATCAGTTTACCATATACCAGGTATAAGTACCCTCACAAATAGTATAGAATTAAAGTACAGCGTCGAGACTGCTTCAAACTTTGCTTACGGTAAAGTTTGAAGCCCTCATCAAAATCACCAAAATAAAAACCAAATCTGCATATTGATCCCCTTTAAACCAGAATCCTTGTTTTGCTTCGAATTGAATCCAATCTCGAAGTTTACCACGAGAGGCGAAACATGCGTTCATTTGTTTATTGATAACGATAATTGGTTCTCATATTAATGTAATGAAAGGTACGTTAACACAACCAGGTCTTTTAATTGAATATCATCGTTACGCTATTCGGCGATAGATAAAATACAGCGATGGATTAAAATTCGGAAAGTATCAGTGAAACAATTCGATAGTTCAGAGAAAGCATAATAATTCTCTGATCCAATCGCAAGCAAATTGAACGGCAAACACCGCCTCATCGACGATTTAACTGAATATGTAATCGTCGGACTTTCGGAACTGCTTTTCAATTCAAACACTCAAACGCCCCATCAGCCGCTTAACGCCGAAAGGTAAAATTACGGCCAGTGATCTAATTTCAGTGGAAACAACGGGCTATATTGATAAATGATCTTCAAAAACATTGTTCTGCGGGTTTCAATCATTCTTTGGCTGACTCGAGCGTTAATGTCCTCAAACATCGATGAAGGCAAAACAAATGAGAAACACTTCCGACTCCACATAGCGTTCCGCCACGAAATTTCGGTGCCTACACAGGTGGGCGGAAGTGGCCATAAGAAAAGCAAATTCCTATTCGTCAGCGAGCCATCAGCTATACCTCTTATTTCTGGAGATCATTGTTGTCCTTTGACCGCAAAATGGCGCGGCGGTAGAAATAATGAGTACCCAAAGACGAAGGAGAGTCTTTTGTAGTTTGAAACCTAACCTTTTTTCCTTTCAACTTAAATAATTTGGGGTACTGTCAAGGTGAGAAATTTCTATTGCCCTTGAAAGGTTCTTCAAGGCCCTCATAGGCCCTAAATAACGTCTTCATTTCATTATAGCCGATCGAAAACCATGGAATAGATTGAAATAAGAGAGTTTTCACATTGTAAGGTCCGTCAAGATCATTCGTCTACCCTATTACGCTTGGAAATAAAATCGGATTTCCAATAAATTCCTTAGAGAAAAGTTTGTATTGTTAACGGAAAAACTGGAAACAAACAAAGGAAGTATTGAATTCTCTTTCATATTCAATTCTTAACATTAAAAGAGGCGGCATCTTCATAGAAATTAAATTCCTTTGTGACTATCGATAGAAAAAAAATAAATTTCACTTGAATGGAGTTTGATAAAAGGCAAAGATTATGCGATAATAGTTTAGCGATGCTTGTGGTATAAGAAGTTCAAAATAATAAAGCTGAAAATTGATTCTGTAAGGTACTTCACTGAACGATCAGGTGAAAATGTAACTAGGAGATATGGAGAGTATTGTAAATGGCAATTCAGGATTCCATTTCTTGTTCTTGTAGATGACACGCGAACTAGGAAGGTTTCACAATCTGGTTGTGATCAAGGATTTTACTAGCATTTCCTTATGATATTCTTATAGTGTTAAAAACAGCAAATACACTTTAGTGAGGAGAGTAGTAATCCTCCAAAGTGGGTCAAATACTTAGAAGAAATGAACTACTTAAGAAAGTAATTGAGGGTGGAATTCAAGACAAAAAGCAGGGTGGAAGGTGATGGTACGTAGAAGCTGTTAAATGACATGAAGGGCAGGGTAGGTTAACAAGAAATGAATTACATGACCTTAAATAAGGAATAACTATAAATATTTTACTTTCCCTAATCCTACCGAAAGTTTGATCACCTATGTATGTATGAAATTGTTCATAGCTTAAAATTCTAGTCTTCTCCTATGGACCATTATTCCTTCACCTTTTTCGAAACAAACGATAAAGACTAAGTAGAGCTACACAAGCTGTGATGTCCGAGTGGTTAAGGAGCTGGACTTGAAATCAACGGCATTGCCTGCGCTGGTTCAAATCATGTCCGCAGCGAAACATTTTACTGTCCACGGGAGGTTTTTGGAGGTGTTTCCCTCCCGTCTTGGGCGAATACCGGACAGATTGTATTGTTAGATCCCCCTGAACCATTGCCACCTGGTATTAATACCAACTTACAGCGTTTAAATAAATAAAAAATCAGAACTATGGTGGGATCATCTCTTTCCTTGCAGATTTCTGCACTGTAATTAAAGCACAATCTCGGACGAATTCCCACCGACTAAATGTTGCAAATCTGCCAGTCAAGTGTTTAAAAAGTCCTCGAAGGAATTTATCGAGGCGTCATCGAATTCGTGAGAACTCCGTTCCGCTCAATTGGTCCAAACCGATGCGGATCGCGACGCTGTGCGAGGAGGGAAAAAGAACGTCTGCGAGGTTCCCCGAGGCGATCTTATGGCGCACAGGTGAGGCTCTGCTTCCGCTGAAGGTGGTGCAGCTACTGGGAAACGCCTCTACCCGCTGTAATTAATCTGTGTCCCGTAGAGAGCCGACGATGTTGATTTGTTATATTAATGGTGCTGAGATCGTGCCTCGAACGAGCACTAACTCCATCCAAGAGAGCTTCTTTAGCGACAGGTTGCGATTGCGCAATTTTGCTATATGCCTAACCACATGGGTGAACCACAAAAGAGGTGAAATTAGCAAAATGTCTTAAATTGTGTTACACCGTTCGGCTTCTTCGTTTATTTTCAATTAATTGCGGTATGGATTCATTATATTGTAATGATTTTATATGCAAAAATATATTATATATTGAACAAATTTTAAATATATATTGTGTGTGTGTGTATATGTTACACCCCAAACGTGTAATTGGCCATTTCATGAAATGGGCAGGCGCGTTGCCCAATTCATGAAATGAGCAAAAGTTGCCCATTTCATGAATTGGGCAATTACACGTTTGGGGTGAAAGGAATCCTACCTATCCTACTAAACCAATCGGCGCCGCGCGTATTTCACGATTCGTAGCGGAGATTAATTAATTAATTAAATATGAGCGGCGCCGATGGGTTGAGTATGGTAGGTAGGGTTCTTGTCACCCCAAACGTGTAATTTCCCAATTCATGAAATTGGCAACTTTTGCCAATCTCATGAATTGGGCAAAATAGTTGCCCATTTCATGAAATGGTCAATTACAAGTTTGGGTTGTAACATATATATTTCTTCGGAATCATGTTCCAGAAGATTTCTCTTTAGACAATTAATTGAGATTTTCTACAGATCCAATCCTTCTATGTTTGTATATCTTACAAAACAACATACCCTAGTTATAATACATTTACCTTAAAGTTAATGAATGTATATATATAATAGCCTTCTAATATTATTGAATTGTGTAATTCATAGTTCTTGATTGAAACATGATCGCTATTAGTATTCTATTTTCTATAGGCTTAGGATTCCAAAACGTTCCGTCTTAAAGTGGTTTACTTTACAGGTCACATCTCTAAACCAGAGGTATATATTCTTTTAAGTCTACTCGAACTGTTGATAGTCCATTCTGTAAAATAACCTTTCTTCTTTTCCGCAGAAATTTCTAAATGATCTGTAAACCTCGTTAATAAAACAAGAGTAGTAACTTCTTGGCATCAAATCGATACTCATATTATACAAGTCATGTTTCCTATCCCTTTTCATATTCGCTTTGGGGTTCGGTACTTTTCTCTCATTACTCTAATTATTTGCTAATGATTTTCAATAATATAATCCCAAGTTCAATGGCGAGGTATTCCGCCATTATTGCATGACCCACCAATAACTGCTGGGATCACAGGATAAAATGAGATCCCCAGAGGTAATTACAGATTGTTTAGTTTCTCTAGAAGTATGAACTCTGAGATTAAAATGTTGTTATGCCTTTCGACTAATAGCATGATATAAAATAGAACAACATATAAAATGAAGACTGAAGACTTACAACTGTGGGTGATTATCATTATCACAATGTTACCTGGAATTTATGGCTTAAAAGATAAATTACCCCGTAATGCGTTTCCGTTTTAATAATCGCCAAGCTTGAAATCATACGGCTCTTTTTGCGAGCTGGCTCAATCGGGTCACGACATGGTTTTACTGGAAGTATTTATTGCGCGAATGCCTTGTGACTAGGAACGCCAGGAATTCCTTTAGTCGCAGAGAGAATATTGCGGCAGGAATTTATCACGTAAACCAAGCAGATGACAAATCGAACAAATAGAATTTGAATTTCCATAATCTTCAGCCAACACCACAGTTCAAGCGATAGATCCTTCTGATTTTAAGAAAATTTAGATGACCTATAAACCGAAACATAAGATTGCAAAAATCTACAATCATATTAATATTATAAAAAATTCAGACGAAGTGGTAATTTTTTAACTGTTTTAAAATTGACTACTATGGAATTGTGAGATAAAAACTACATGTATTATGAATAAATGCGAAAGAATATGTTTTGTTCAAATTTAGGTAGCATCAATACAAAGAATAAATTTGAGTAATAATTCGTCGTTTACTTAAGTTACATTAATTGGAAACTGTTGATTGCATCATGGAATTTTATTTACTTAACGTTCATAAATTCTTTTACAGTTTAATCAAATTGTAAAGAAGATATTTCTTCGTATCTATCGAAAATACTTCGCTGTTTTATTCAAACGGGTGGTAAAAAGGTGTAATGTTATAATGGTATTAGTAATTTGATTTGTTTTTTTATCATTTTCGTATGGTTTTTTATTTATTTCCATATCCTTTTCCTTGTGTAATGATAGTAATTTAATTAATTATTTCACTACGTCGCCAAGGCGGAATATAAATTATTTTGACATTGTCTTCGTATGAATCACAATTATCATGCACAAAAATTATCCTTAGAGTGTATAATCCATCATTTAAGGATCGTAGAAAATTACACAATAAGATATTAATTTTTTAACTTAAACTTTAAACTTTTTACGGCATTAGATGTACTTCGGAGAATTGCTTACCGGACAGAAACCTATGCCTGCTTTCAAATGTGTCCAAATCCATAAAAACCCCTCATCAAATTTGTGTTGCAGAAATTCTGCTAATTGAGAAAAAACATTTATTATTCCTTATTTAAAAACCCGTCAACTCGCATTCTGTTGGAAGCGGATGGGATATTCGTGTATTTTTTCTGATCAGAAATGAAAGTGACGGATATCGAGAAAACAAATCCGCTTCGATTATTAGATAATCTTATCAGAAATTCAATTCGGTCCGACGGATGCTGAGAACGCAGCAACGTTGTTAGGGTAGTGGTTTTACGCCGGCGATTTATCAACCGTTTGGCCTCCAAATTTATCTTTCGGCCCATGTCCAGGCAATGCATCTCTAAGATAATTAAATCTGTCCATCGAGTTTGCTCTCGGTGTTAACAGCGGGCCTTTTCCAATGAGGGGAATGAAGCTTGATCTATTCATTCCGAGCGAGTAATTTTTCAACGTCCACGTAAGCGTTTAAAACCCATGTTGTTGATATTTTTCTGGAAAATTGACACGTCCGGAGCGTTCCATAATGCAAAAGATCTCTTGCTTTATCATTAATTCTCTCGAAAACATCAATTTCCCCTCAATCCCTCGCGATGGGGTTAATCAAGATGTATAAGAGAAATGTACAATTTCATGGAAAGCACTTTATGAGCCGTGTCAACAGGAGGAAAATTAAAGCTTTCCAAAATTACACCCAGCTGATGTAGATATGTATAAGTGAAATTTTTAGGTGTAAGGGGTTTAAAGAATGGAAGTATAAAATAATGCACTCCTACTGTTGAATTACGGTCGTATCCTGAGACATGCCTGAATTTACGAGAAACAGGAAACTGATGTTCAATTTATGCATGAGAGTTACTAAGGGAACATAAGAAGGGAAAGTATCATAAATGTGTAATTAAATGCACTATATCTGGCTTAGCTACTTGCTATTGCAATAGCAACGATTTACCAATAAGTTTTATATCAAGGATTAATTAATATTCTGTGTTATTGTTAAGTATTTAACTCGCGGTTTATTACTTCGTTTTTCAGTGAATCTGTGAATCGATAAAGATTATTTCTTTAATATTTTAGGTGAATTTAAATTATTTATTAATAAAGCATCGATATACAATTCGAGATATATTTCAGCTGAATTAATTAATTTATAATTATATACTATAGCATATTATATATTATATTTGAATTAAATTAATATCCAAAGTACCTCAAATCGACTTCTGAAAATTCGGATTTTAAAGAAAGTTATAAATTCAGGAAAGAAGATGCATGAAGGAATTAGGGTTAAAAGATCGAATTCAATATACTTAAAAATTGTTTTGAGTTGTTTCCAAGTATTATGGAAGATATGAAACATTTCACCCATTTAAAGTTCTAATTTCTATATCTTGGGTACCATTGCAAAATGAACGTGCCAAATGCATGCAATCTTAGCACCGGAAAAATTAAATTCACTTCACACGTGCACGTACCTTCCTAATTGTTTGCGAGCCCAATAAAAACACCGCCGAATCAGCCGGTAAACAGTTGCACGAATCTCCTACCATGCGATATTACTCAATAAGATTTTCTATGTTTTTTTGATAAAATTCCTCACCCATTCCTATTATTAGTTTTCCCTTTACACCCCACTGAGAGGCATCTTCAGTGCGCGATGGTCTGCGAATGGAATCTTCGCCACCGCTGAGCAAATAAAACAAAATCGTCCATCACTGTCCTCCCCTTTCTTCGCCGCACTCTCTCCTCCCATTAGCGATGAGCCAACCATACATCACGCAGGGGCTACACCCACTGCTTTCCTGCCGACCTAATTGATTGATTCCCCTCTTTATGCGTGGGACGCAATGATTCCGATAAGGGTCTTTGGGCTAAACAGACTGAAATTTTCCTGTTGCATGTAAGCATTCCGCCTCAATCATATCATCCCACTCCCGCTGCCGACAAGAATTGTAAGCATTATTTTGTAGTGAGTTCCATTCCCTTGTAGATCAAGCTTTTTTTCGAATACTTGTAGTACGGCTAAATTAATTAATAGGTACAGCGCAATTTTATGGCGTTCGCGAAGTTATTAGAGGTGCCAACAACAATGAAATCAAACAAAATAATTGAATTCAATAAAATATTTTTGTATGGTATAGTTTCTCCAAATATCATGGATCAGTTTAATTTTATGCCATGAAATAATAATAATATAATACAAAAATAGTAATATTTCATTCTATGGCCTCCCTTTAAAAAAATTGTTTCTAATACCATATCTAGAAGAAAGAGTAAAATGTTTGCTCGTCTTTTAGCAAAAGATAATCCATAATGATTCAATCAGTCATGTGCGTGAGTATAGTAATGTAATATCAACTGAATTTTAGGTGACGGAAATTAGCATACATCCTGGTAATTTCCTAAGGAATTCAATGAATGGTGTTGTTCATAGGGTCTTTGTTCTACTCCTACGACAATTTGTTCTATTTAGATAATTTAGGCTTAAAAAAGATGCTAGGGTTAGCTATTTCACCCTTCACGTTACGTAGAAGCCTCATCCCACTTTAATAGCTAATGGTGGAATGAATCCTACCAGCCTTAGAGCTGATGAATTTACAAACAAGCATAAAATTATATTATAACAAATTTCCGATTAATTTAAGAATTCATTGAGATATGAAATTCCGATATTCAAAGTCAAATTAATTAATATCATTGATGAATTTTAGTTGAAAAAAATCTACCTATTTAGCGCTCCACGTGGTAATGGAAAATAACCGAATCTCATATTTCTTGGGTAGAAATTACAATAATTTCTTAAAAGAGCGTTAAATTTTCGCGTGATTAAATAACGAGAGACTTCACTGTGGGAAAAAATTTTATTGGGAGAATAAATTCGCGAAAATACTCATAATCGAAAACTGGAGTAAAAAATGGATAATCATGAACTATTTTTGATTCATCATTTCCCGTGGTATAAAGTTCGATATCCGTGGAACCGCTGGACCAAGAGTTCTTTGCTGTTAAGCGTAATGAATGGTGCAAAATGCATAACAATTCTGCCTTCACCTTTATGGTGGAGGGGCTATGTTGTTTTACACGCAAGTATGGCATTCCGACGCCAGTTATTGGAAATTCTTGCGGATTTACGCGAATATGATTCCCAGTCGAGTTGGGTCGGGAGATAATAGGATGTAATTGGATTTGGAAACCATGGAAACGCTGGAAGTTGTGTTGAGGTTGCAAGCTTTTGTTACGCATTTAATTAACGACGGATGAATGTGGTCTAATAAATATAATTTCTTAAAATAACTAATTATAATGTAGGAAACGGATGGAATTAAAATCTGTTGTTGTTACATGAAACATTGTAGTTAATTATTCATTGTAAGTAATATTAAATAAATTAGGTAAGGCACCTTCTTTCGGAGAGAACAAAGCTAAAGGAACTGAAGTATAAAATCGACGGCTAAAACTGAAGTTTAGCTGTAAAGGTATAATCATGGAAGGGTTTCAATACAGGAAAATCTTCCTATTTGGTGATAACTGAATGGAAGTATTCTTGGATATTTTAAAATGATATTCAGCTGACAAAGAGTTTATATTTATGAATTCATCTTTATATTTCCATGATAAGATGAAATTAAATAAAGAAAGAAAGAAATAATATAATTAAGATATCATTTGTCAAGTATGTCCAGAACCTACAGAAAAATAAAATATTATATTACGTTACATAATATAATTTAATGCTGTGTAATGTACTGTAATATAATGTAATGTATTATAGTATAATAATACAAAAAATAATTTACAGATACATAAGTTTGCCGCTTGTTACGCATTTTTACTCAATATCAAAGACTTTACTGTTTTGAAATTTTGTAAAATGTTAAACGTCTTACAAAGAAGCTAAACGTTAATATTTACCTCTCTCCCTCTCCCTCTTAATTATTTCATTCACTGGAAATAATTCATGATCATTCTCATAATTATCTAGCTATCATTAATCTATTCATTTCCGCCTTTTCAGTACCACCTTATCACACAGTTGAAATTCGATTGATTCGGTTTTTTACTTGAGACTCTAATAAAATATTTTTCAGTTAAATTCAAGTGTGCGTTCCGTAAAAAGGCACGAAAGGTTTAGGGAGACATTTGGCAAAAGAAAGGAGACAAGACCGATGGGGAAGAAGAAAAATACAGGTTTTGAAATGTATATTTCATATCTGCGAATTCTGGATTCCCGGAAACTGTGGACACAATTAGCCCACAGCGGATAATCGATCGACGGGAATTCCGGGCGACAGTCGACACAGTCGAGAAGAAACAAATGAACGCGAATGTTTGGGTTCTGCGAGGAATTCCGCGGACATTTCGACCGGAATAATTCTCTCTCCGAAATTGATGGTTTTGGCGAGGTCTCGCTCAAAAGAGAGCATTAAAAAGGACTTTTTTATTATTTCCAAGAGGAAAAAGGGAGAACACCCCGGGGAATATCATTCATCTACGTGTTCGGCAGAAAATTATACTCTTTCTCGGCCTTGTTTCGAAATTTTTATGTTCATTTTATCGAATAAAGGTCTGAAGGAGTGGCTGCTGTATCGGGTCTCTTTCGCAGATATAATTTTTGGTTTAGCATTCCATCTCTCTCCAAAAATAATGTTGCCTTTGATATAGTCTGGAAAAGATATATTTTTATTGGGTTTATATTTATAAATTTTATATCGAGTTTTCCGTCATATAACTTCTATTTAAAATATTTTAATATAATTTATTTATTGCTGTTTAAGAACAAATCATGTTCATTGTTAACGTCATTAGAGTAGCTTGATTTACTAATTTCCATACCACTCCTGATTTGTTATTTATATATTTATGATCAAATATAATGGTAGTACTCTGATGGTAATATTCACTGAAAGGTAAAGATTCCATATACTTTAAATGGCTTACTGCTGATGTGCATCTCATCTGAAAGGACGTTATCAGAGCTCTTACATCACCAGTAAATACATTTTGATGATTTTTGGCATTTTTATATTTCAATTACCTACGTATTTTTAATACTTGAATCTTGTGGATATTAGGATCATGATGTTGGATTTTAATCATACTATTTCGGTATAGGTATGATTAAAATATATTGAAAGGGGCATATGAATAGTATTAAGGGTATAAATATATTTAAGTTTGTGATCAAATTGTTGCATAAGGTAATGGTACGTATACGGGATATTATTAGCCCAATTTAATTCTCTTGAAATACATTTTTCTCTAATTGTAGTAATTTCCTCCAATTTAATTTCCATGAAATAGCTTCAGGCGATCCTTTCTCTGCAATCAGATCAGTTTCCGAGTCAATTCTTCAATCAGGATCAAATGGGTGACGTCCCTTTGTTTCCATTCTATAAGCAATTTCAAAAGGAAATCATCATCGTGCTTTTTTCCACACTACGGTTTTCCCTATTGAAGTCATAGGAATTTTGATCCATCACTGTGAACGTATCGACAGTCACGGAAAAAGCTTTTCGACGGAAATGGACGGATCGCAATTCCAGAATGAATAACTTCGAATTTTGGCAACAAAAACTCCATCTGCATATCCATCGGAGATCCCTTACGCGCTGTGAAAACATCCCTCCAATTCCAACTCTTGAGAATGGATTGGAAGGTGGAGCACTTCATTCGTAACATACACTCACATCGCGCTCACCAGCGACCGAGTCGAAATTAAAATAATAATCGATTCGCTCCGGCGCCGGTACCGACCGACACAATGGCGGGCAACAATAACGAGGAGCGCGCGAAAAATGTTGACGATCGCGGGGCGTTTCGCGCCAGAATGCACTGCAGGTGTCGGGCGGGCATTCTGCAGAAGTCTTTGCGGGAGTGGAAGGCGGAGAATTTTTTCTTGGTTTCCAAGCACTCACGCATATGCGGAGGGCTCGGGATTCCAGGAGTGAAGGAAAGGTGTACGTCTATTTGAAATTGTAATCGGTCGGAGAGGGCGTTCTTCATGTGAAGTTAATGGCCGCGTGGACGTGACTTCCTCAGCCATCCATCGCTCGTGTCGGAGGTCGTGTCTGCGGTGGCGGGGAGTGAGGCGTTTGAGATCATGGGGAGATGGGGACGAAGATGAGGGAATGAGGAAGAGTGATGCATGGAGGAAACGCGATGAATGAGGTAGAAGATCGAAGTGGAGCCGAGGATTAATGCACGGCGGGAACGAAAGGGATGGGACATAAATTGATGAGAAAATATCAAAGTTCGAATCGGAGTCAACTGGGGGCTTTTTGCGGCTTTTTAGTCGCTTAAGCGTCGGTGGCGTATCTTGCCCACTCTGGCGGATATTGTTCTCTTCTCGATGGTTTGGGAAATCGCTTTCCCGCACATTCATATTTTCCCTTCACCTTAGTGGAAAATTTGTGGCGTACAAGTCCCTAGAAAATTCAATATTCTCCAATCCGCAATAGACCTCAAGCCACAACATGTATACACTGCAAACTGAACACGAATTGACTGCTGTTTCCAATATCAAATATAACGAAAGAAGGCAATAAAAATCAGACGATGAATATAGTTAGTAATTAGATAGCTAATTAAAAAAGCGAGACTTTCAAATATTGAGGGATAAAGTAGGTTAAAGAAACAGCGAACTTTAAGAGTTACATAATTAAAACTTTAAAATGTATATGTATTATTATGTCCAAGAAAAATATGTTCACAGATGTAAAACCCGACAGCTGTTTTCCTTCCGCAGCATCGCAAAAATTCGAATGTCTTTGGAGGAATTTTTTCAATATTAATAGCGTACGAAATGATATGAAATTTATATAATGGTTGTTGAAATTAATATAAAGAATTATTCAGTTACATATTCAATGATAGATATAAATGCGAAATTAATAAATTATACCGCTGCAGGAATATCTTATAAGTTTGTTTTAGGCACAATCTTTAACAAATAACCAAGAAATGAAAACTTCTTGAACAAAATTGGAAGTTTATATCAATTGAAATGAAATTCTGTGTTGATCATGAGAGGATTGGTAGAATTTATTTCTATTTACCTATTTTTTGTCCTACCCGCGTTTGTTGAATACGAAGAATTTTCAACTAGGTAATTAGAGATAAACTTAAAGCATATTAAATATGCCAGCTATTTCTCATATTATTTATGCGCCAATGCCTTTGTAAACGGTGAAAAAATTACCATTTAGCCACGTCTCGTGCAGGCTCTTTCCCTAAATTCAATCCTTCCACTCGTGAAGATGAAGATACATGGTGAAATTCCGCTGGCCGAGAAAAACTTTTCATCGAATTTATTGGGCAATTCAAGTCGTACAATGCAAGATTAAGTCTAATGCTCCATCATGATGATGAAAACGGGGTCAAAAGAGACGATTCCAGCATCCAACGCATTATAATCTTGAAGAGGCGAAGATGGGTGGGAGGACGACATGGAGGAAGAATGACGGGGCTCGAATGATGAATATACGAAGCAACTAAATTGAAAGGGAAGGAAGTGGAGGAGTAATGAAGAATAAAAGTAGGGAGAGAGAGAAAATATGGCTTCATTTAGGGAGATAAAGGTTAAAAGACCTTCTTTCCCCATGAAGATTCAAATTTTTTACAAAGGGACCGTGGCGAATATTCATCGCAAAAGGATGTGGGAAAGGCAGATGAGATATTTTCCAAGCGGTTACTATGATTGGTGTTGAAATTAATATGAAAATAGCCTATTGTGGCTATATGTATTGCAACATCAAAGGGGAGTATATTATAACTTTCTATGGGAGATTTTTATGCTTCCTGAAACGACTTAGCGTGTGGACAGAAGTGGGAGTGGTGAATTAACACAAGGGCAGAGGAAATAGTGAAGATTGTCTGGTAGATAAAAGCCGTTTTAGGGAGGAGTTGAGACAGGAAAAACCCTCGTATCTATGGCCGTTATCCTTATGAAGGAAAAATGGTGAAAATCTGCTTATAAATGACCTTGAATTATAGAAGCGACGAGAAAAATGCTATGAATACTAGATATCGCTATGTAGCTCATCGTATACATTGCAAAAGTGATACTCGTGAAATATCAGGGCCGATAGGATAAGGAATAAACCCATTAGGGTGGAGTTAAGTAATCGTACTTTATATGGAAAAATGATGATATACGTGACATAAAAGTGAGTTATATTACATAAACACATTTCAAGTGCCCTTTAAACATTAGTCACGACAAAAGAGGGTTAAATCTATCTTAACAATGGAGAAAGAATTTTTATTACGTAAAATGCTATTTTTCGGATTTTTTCCCAGATCCTCGGTTGTACAAACCAAAAATATGTGACGTACTTATTCACCTCAACTTTGGAGTCTTTAGTTCCTAAAGAACTGCAGCCGTATTTTTAGTGACAAAGTGGAAAATTAATTGAAAAATACCGGAGTAACAGGAAATAATTCCAGCAAATTCTCCACTAGTTTAGACGTCTTATTTATTAACTGTCATCGGTAAAGAGGAAGAATCATTAACAACTGCTGACCCACTGGAGACTAATTTATATATTGTTAATAACTTTCTTAAGTTCGAGCGTCGGTATGCAGAAAGGAAACTGAAATGTGCATGGTAATTATTTTCCAAATAAAAGAAAGTCTTACGAAGGAGGCATATTCTGAGAACCCCTTTATCTCTAATTACTCATATTGTAGACTGTTTATTAAACTTCTACGATCCAAATGAAACTTTACAAAAGTTTCGATTCAAGGGATGAAGTTTTGGAAGTCTGGAAGTATTAGTAGCGTGCTTTGATATTGAATCATCCAAGGCACGTGATATATCTTCTCTGCAACTGAGTGTTGATTTATCCTTGAGTTCGTACTACAAAAGAGTTATCCTTAAGCCGTTTTTAAATTCTTGAGAAATTTTTAAATCTTAGAGCATAACTTCACTAAAAATGGCGTTAATGCTTAGGTAAAATATTGGTTAGGGATTTTGCAAAATTATTTATTCTTTTCTCTTTTCTGAACCTGCTGCGAAAAGTTTTCTAGAAATCCGTTATTTCTTCCATTAATTTTTTTTCAGATTCAATCCGATCGTAACGATAAAGATTAGATCTTAACCATCAGATTCTTCTCGGATATTTATCTTTATGTGGTATAAACCGAATGTATGATTTCCAAAATTAAACTAATGAATTGTAAAAAAGCACGGTATTGGTAATTTAAAGAATTATGAATAATATTTGAATCGAAAAGAGGAGCGTGCAGGGAGATTGCGGAGGGTTGAGAAAAAATAAGAATGCTATAAATATTTAACCGGGTCAACTTATACATGGCTGAAAATTGCTTGTGGAAACGTTTCCGTGCCTCGTGATTTATTCTGGCGGTTCTGAAACAATTCTTTCTGGCAAGGGAATGAATAATATTTCAAAGTTGACGTGTTTGCTTGGCAGAGATAACAGGTCTTGAACACAGTGCTGCATGGGGGGCTACAATAGGGCAAAGGACGTAAAGGAAATAGAATCATTTGGACAAAGAAACATATTGGAATATACATTGACCCTTTGATACGTTTAAGCTATACAGGAGATGCTGATAAACCAGATTGGCTCGGAGATCACATTAGAAAATGTGTCAACCGCGCTGGGTAGCGAAGTCCCTTGGGGTTAGGCAACTCTTCCTTCGAGCGTTTCCAAATATTTCGATTATACACAACTATTTTTATGCAAGTAATTTACCTCAATATATCATATAAATACACCCTTAAACTTACATTTTCAAAGATTCCTAAAAGCTATTTACAGCCCAATTAAAACAATGATTAAGCCAAATATATGAAGTGACTTTAATGGGCGGTTAAATATGGCGTACGGATATTTAATCTTAATCTTTCTACAAATGCAATATCTTGGGTTAATAATTTATAAATAAAATTAAGGGTACCTTGGCGGGTCAATTTAGAATCTTTTATACACTGCATTTAGGAATAATGTAGGCTATCCCTACTGTATAACCTATTTTAATAGATTCAGATTCACTCTAGTTGCATATCCTTCACCTCTGATTTTCTTCCAACACGCTAAATACGTGGATCTTGATAGACTTATTCCCTCAGTCGTAAATACCGAATTGCTCTCGTTTAAATTAACCGCAGGTGGATTCCAAAGGAGCTAATGAGAGCAAGGGATTAACGAACCCAAGGCGAGGGTCACAAACGAAACCACCCCCTCGCTGAACCCTAATGAGCGAAGAAAGCGCCTAGTTAAAAACGAGCGGAAAATACCTCGGGTTAAATGTATAGAAAGAACAAGGGAAGGGAAGACGGTTGTTGCGTGGAAGGATTAACTCCATGTTTAAGGTGAGGTTGATGGGCGAAGAAGGGGTGGGGAGGGCGTGGGAAGGAATTCGAGGAATTCGTTTCCAGGAGACGGTGGCGAGCGCTCCCATTGTTTTGCGCGGCCTCCAAGCACCGGAAGTCACCCCAACGGCCTCCGAGGGGTCCCACGGCGGGGCAGCGGGCTCCCGCCCACCCCACTGACACTTGGTGTTTTTTTTTTAATGTCCGTCGCCGCTCGCCCCAACCGCGTGTTCCGTGGAAGCCGCAGCCCGCGATGAAAAACCGCCTCGACCTTTCCCCCGCTTCATCAATGTTTCAACTCCGCTTCCTTCCCTCTCCACGCCCCGGAGATGCCAAATTGTCCTCCCCCGCCTCGAAATGTTTCCCAAGAGGAAATTGTGCGGCGGTTTGTGAGTCTCGTGACGGATTATGCACGGGCGGTGAGTGCGGAGTCGTCTTGCGACAAGCGTTTATTTACGCCGTTTGGATCAGAGTTGTATTGTGTTATATCGTGTCATTTTTTTGGTCTAAATGCGTGGAAAAACGAGAACCTTGGGTGCTAAGGGAAGCAAAATATTGACGTATTTTAACTTGGTTGAGGGCTTCGGCATGAAAGCAAACTACTGGCAAACGCAAATTAAATTTCGTTCTTTCCTGTAAGCTATATATAGAAGGTTATAATATAATTTATATGCCACCTTTACATATTCGCACGAACGGTGAGTCGAATCTCAAGGCGAGTGGCGGTGGTTGATTTTCCACTCGGGTGATGAAATTGGAGGACATTTTGATAATAATATGAAGCTTAGACTTAGAACTAACAACTACTTACAAGTTGTTAGTTTTATTCTTAAATTGAAGGTAATGCAATCTATATGAAAAATAGCTAGACATAAAACAAGCTTTCAGGAAAATATAATGCTACAAAGGTCAGAGAGAAAAAAAAGGTATTTCCAAATGATGTTTCATCTTTGAATATTCTAAATTGTAGCTATTGGGTATGCTTAAGGTGCCACAAGGGACTGATCCATTTCATATCATAAGCTATATATCTCTTATTATGAAAGTTAGTCTGTTTTTCAGTCATCTTTTACGTATTAAGTTAAAACCATATTCACCCTTCCAATCGAAGCCTATAGATTCTTGTACACCTTTGATAAAATATGTATGGGTTTTCGATTTTCAGTTTCCTCTTTCTCTCTTAGTTTCAGAAAATCTTCTGTCTCATACCTACGGCTCTATTTTAATCCAAAACGCCATATCTCCGCTCTTTATGCACGATATCGATTCATTATGAAGAGAAGGTTCCTCAAGAAGAAGAATTTTCATTTGCGATGTTATCAAAGGTCGGTGAACAATACCTGTATTTACCTATTAAGCGAAGTTAATTACTGAGACGACAGGAGAGCTCTCGAATGCAAAGCCCTACGACGAAGCTATTCCTGATTAATTCGGGAGGAATTGGACTTTATTAAACAGTGATAGAGGAAATATGCATCTCCTCCCACTCCTTAAAGGGAAAAACGACTTGAAATTCTTGAATAACGGATCCCGCATCCGTTGACGTCCGGATATGTAAGTAGGATGAAAGACGAGGCATTATTAGGCATTCATTTGTGTCAGTGATAAAGGAAGCGTGCCTACACCAACTCATCATCTATTCTCGTTCTTTCATGAGTCACCGCCTCGTACTCTATCCAGCATTCCTTCCTCTGATTGACATTCTGCCTCATTATTCGTGAACTTATTTTTTTAATTCCCCTCGCTCGCCATCGGTAAGTAAAATTTAACAGCTGACCATACACTACTTAAGTTTTCGAAGCGGTCAATATGAACATGAATTATATTATGCGCACGAAGAATTTTTTTTCAAGCATCAATTATTTATCAAAATTAAATCGAAATATTTTCTTTAAGAGACAAAACTTAAACTTCATTGTTATGTTTCTGACCCATAAAGTCAAGTCATGGATCGATATCACCAATCATTTTTGGTTCTGAGATGATATAAGCACTTGGCTGGATGAAAAGTACCATTTAGTACTGCAAAAAAAAGGATACCTTCAGAAAAATCAAGTGATATATTCGATATAAAGAGAAATATGGTAATTAATTCTGAGCTTTTATTTTACTGAATGTCAAAACTGGCTGTAGTTAGAAAATAGCAATAAGTAAATAGTAATTAGCAGTGAAAGGTTTAGAAAATTTTTGGTCTATACCTATTCTTCTTGGCGTTCCGTTTCTACGCTGAAAGTGATAAACGAATTCTTTAACGTAACCCAAAATCAATGGGATTATGAAAATAAATAAAAGTCAATTTCATGAGTGTATGGTGATGGAAAAAGGAACATTGAGAATCGCAAAACTACTGTTGAGAAAAATCGATTTGATATATTTTATTATATTTATACATTAATATATGGCGCTGTACCGCATTCGAGCATCAACATAAAGCATGAAGTGGGGTATTAGGTGAGTTACCCTGAGTGTAGGAAGGCTTATGGGAGTTACATTTTTTTCTTGATAATCAGAAATTTGAGTGAATATTGATTATTTCGGTATTTTTCCGTTTCATGAGTAGAAATTTCAGCAGATTAAATTTTCTGAAATTAAAAAGGGGTTTAATAACAACTCTATCACGTCGGTTTTGAAGGATCGCATACGCTTTTTCCCCGTTTATGTTGATATTTATATTGTTTATCACTGATACTGTGCAACAGTTATTCGATATTTTTGTTCGGCATCTTGCCATGTTAACAAATTTAACATATTACATGTTGATATAATTTCACACATTATAACTCTAATCAACATTGTTTGATTTGCCTGTACGAGCTGCGATCATAGCTGCGGCTCCCAATCTTTGGTGGAATGAACCCTCAGGAGTACGCTAATAAAAGTTGCACATTGCTGGATGATTACATTCACATGCTGCGTGTAATGCTACGGCAATGCAGTTACCAAATTCGTTTTTCGACTTATTTGACGACACATCGCGTCACCGGTATTGAGTAGCTGGTTTGTAATTATGAAAAAATGAAACTATTTGTTTTCAATTGATATTTTTAATAGTGATTTTTATAGAAATATTTTTGCTAAAAGATTAAGATCCACCTTATGCTGTGAGAATCAATAATAGTCTCAAAAATTATGCAAATTACCCACAATTTCAATTGTTCTCTTTTGACCTTAAATTTGACGAGGTTGAAACGAAAAAGGAAAGAGAAACGGATGTTTGCATACATTCAAACAGCAATTTTATAATTTATCTTTTATTTCCTTTGCTAATTTTTCTAAAACTTTTTTTAGAATATAGAAGTGCAACCACCCAGGAAACAGAAGCATCAATAACTCGAGGATAGCCTAATTTCCAAGATATTGAATTAATGGGAAATATCGGAAGAAAAATGATGTGACCTAAATGAATACGTCAATGTTTTTCCGTTCTCGGAAAGAAATGTAACAAATAACTCGTGGCTTCCTTCCAAGGAATTCTCTCGTTGTTGGACACTTCCTGCCGACTGTTTACTTTTTTCGTATTTTTTGAAGGAGCTTCAATTGACATTTCCAATGAGACCTCGGTAGGAATGTAAAAGAATTCACGGAAAAATATATATTTTTCTCCTGGCTTCAAGGAGATCCTTAGTTGATGGTAGTCAAGTTGATTTCCGAAAAAAATAATTCAATTTCATTGTTGACTTGCATACTAAAGGAAAGGGGGCTATTACTTTTAGAGAAATAAAGCTGATAAACACTGGTGTGCATAATTGTTTGATGAAAAATTAGAGATTGTCTCCACAGCAGAGAATAACGATATTTTATATTTTTCGGTAAAGAAATCCTGTAATTTCTTTACCGAAAATTTCACTGAATGTTTCGGTAGTATTTTTTTGCATATGTTTACCTGTATTATATCCTCATTGTACGGCCTATTATGACCAAAAGTAGCTAAAATTCGCAATACTTTTAATTCAAAATTAAGGTGAGTCTTTGAAAAGTATTTCCATTTAGTATCACAACAAATTTCTATGTATTAACAGCTTCAATGATTTTATTGCATCAAAAAAAATCAATTTAAGTATGATAACTTAACCTACAATATTTCTTCCCAGATCAATCATTTCAGGTATTCTTGTTTTACATTACAACATGCATTTTATAAGTCTGTTTTTATAGTATAAAACAAATACATAGTGATAAATTCTTTGAAGATAGAACAAAACTTTTAGCTCTTTATTCGTATTATGCCATGGAGTGTAGGAATTGTTTACATGAATGTCTGAGTCAATTCATTGATCTTAAATGAAAAAATGGAAAAATTAAGGCGTTGAATGGGCTTGTGCTAGTATAAATCTACTTGATTTATCTTAACGGTGCCTGAAAATGCAATGCTTTAAGGGCAAATGCAGAACATCTTTTACATCCGCCCAGGACGTACTTTACTAAATTTACTAAGCAAGGTTTACGTAAGTTTTAACCTTCCTTCTTACAATTTTCACCCCCTTTTGAAGCTCCTTGAAGACGGTCTTCGATTTATCGTTGCGATTCCTTACGAAACGTAGGACCAAAAGCTGGATATTTTCCAATTCACGATTTTTTTCCGCACCGAGTGAAATAATTCACCGAAATATCTTGGAATAATTGAAATCGAAAAATTGCTGCCTTTGTAATGTAGGCCAGGCACATTAGTCACTCACTTAATATTTTACTCTCTGAATCATTCTAGGGTTCTCGATCTTCTTAACTCTTAATATTCTGGAAATCTTTAATGATGAAAAACATGACCATTGCATGCATGGCTTACGAAAAAGCAGCTGTAGGTGCGCCATGTAATTTCCCTAAAAGGATACACTGATTTGCGGCTAGTATGTCGCATCATTTGAAACATTAAACTGCAATACCTCTCCGTAAAAATCGCTACTCACTCATATTTTCCATATATAATTATGGAGAACATTACAATGTTTAGTATCTCTTATTACCACACTTGACGTTTATTTCTGAGGTATTATATGATACATGTTTGAGGTGAGTTGTGCCTGTTGTTTCGTGTTAATTAGAACCCAACATCGTCAATATCTCGCTTTAGTTTCCCAAGCCATTTCTTTTTATGCATGTTCTGTCTTATAATACAGGCTTGCAAATTAAACAAAAACCTTTTAATAGTTGAGATAGTTGGGGAAAATTGGTCGACCACAAAATCAGTCGGATGTTTTCCTACGCTCAGGTAGAAATTGATTAGTTAATTTACCTGGGCTCTGCATTCACTCTGCAGATCATTCCCTAATGACGTTTTCATTTTAAATCGTTTTAAGTAGGTCAATTGGAGAAGTCATCATTTATTCACAGAACTGTAAATTGAAACTGGTGGTTATGGGCAATTTGATGGAATACTCAATGAAATAAATGCATCATATCGAATTATATTGTGTATTTTCCACAGTAGCTCTTCACCAGGGCTATTCTAATGAATTATAAATGTTTTTGTCCTTTGGTTTGGTTAACAACGTTATCTCCTTGATTCTAATTGTTCCTTCCTCAAAAATTCCGGAAAACAGAGAGTGGATTTGATGAATAGTTGTGCTTGAAATTAATTTGACCACATTCCGGTACTTCATTTGCACTTCGTAGGATTTCTAATTTGGCGGTCAATCGATAAAGAATAATGAGGAGCGATAAGCAACTTTCATGTCTCAGTTCCATAAATCATGAACATCGCGTGCGATCCCTAAGGGTCTTCCAAATTCATTCCACGGCGTCTAAATTGCTAGCTTGAATTATCTTTTTTGGTTACTTCTGGAGTAAGGATACCTTTCTTATCAGATGAAAAACCGAGGAAAAATCACCATAAGAAACTGTCGACCACTGGTATTCAGACCTTTCTGCGTCTTCAATTCCTGCTTGGGTGAAAATAACAGCCATTGATACATCTAATATGGAAAGAATTTAATACTAGGGAGTGAAAAAGAATAGATATGATTGAAATGCCTCTGAATTTACAAATTACTTCCATTTTTATTTTTCTTACAGCCGTGAAATAGATTTATTTGCGGTATGAAAGATTTAATAATCTTTAAGAAATAATTCTGAAGTGATTTTTGAATTAATCTGCTCTTATTTTATCTTCTTTAATATTTTGTGTCATAATTACTTATTATTTCTTATTGTCCATTGAAAGGCAGCTTGAAAGATTTTCCGAAACTGCTGGAAGATTTTTCTAGGGAAATGGCATTGGATTCCATGGAAGTATGATAAAATCAAATAATTTTCAAATATTTACAATAAATTCTACACGCAAATACGCTATATTTTATGTATGATATATCTCATATAGTTATCATGTGTATAGTGTAATTTAATTTTACAGCCTACCGTAGGTTTTTTGAGGAGTTTCTTTCACGTCTTTGGGCAAATTCCAGGCTTAAAATCATTTTCATGTTCCCCTCAAACGTTGCCACCTGGCCAGAAGGTCAACTTGCAATGTAATCTAAATAAATAAATAATACTGCTCTAAGAGTAGACCACATTCATAATCAAAGTCCATGCAGCCAACAATTCGTAATTTGCTCACATGAATCTGATTATAAATTAAGGCTGTTGATAAGGTTGTTTTATTAAAGCAAATCATTAGTGTATAATACGTAGCTTGGAGGCTTTTATCAGACCAAAATACTTATTTGAAATAAAAAATTCGCGACATTATGATGTTAAATTTACTTTTATGTGGGTGAGATTGGGACTAATAAGAATCTTCTCACTAAAATTAATATGCTGAAGCGTGACTTCGTGGAATGGAATAGACATTTCAAAAAAATGAGAAAACTTAGTATCTTCCACAAATATATTATGGAAATTTTCTGTGGAAGGTACTAAGTTTTCTCCATTTAAAAAAAATATATTCTTACTTCTAATCCTTGTATTACTATCGGGGATCTGACGCATATTTGAGGTGCCGGTACAACCTTCGAGAATTTTTTCAAAACCTTTTAATCGTTCTAGGATCATAGAAGAGAGAAAATTGCACTTTAAAGTCGAAAAGATTTTTTGCGGCATAGATAACCGTACTTCCTGCATTACATTGTATTTTATGTTATAAATCTCACGATATTAATAAAGTACAAGATATCGAAGAAGAAATAATGTGCTTACACAGGTAAACAATGTAGAAGGATTCTCGGGGATAAGGAATTCATTGGTAAGGGAAAAGGAAAGGTGGAGGTGGTGGAGCAATTGAAATGTTTGTAGTAAATCTAATTTGTTTGTATTAGGACAGGAATGGAGGGTTTACAAGAGGTTTGATGAAACGGAATTGAATAAGAATCGTCTCAGCCGTATTTTCTATAAATTTTACGCATAATCATAAATAATATATAAGCATTATTGTGCATATTACCATACAAAGTGTACACGCAACCGAAGCAGAAAAATCTTAAATCCTCTTTGTATTTTCAACAAGGAGAGATTTTCAGACGCATGAAAGGGAAGTGCCCAAGAAAGAGCGCATCTTTTGAAGCTCCTCACTTCAACGGATACTGATCCCTTTCCAAGCACGCAGCTCCTTTACAAGTGAGCTTCACGCCTTCACAATCACATCTCTGCGACCTTCGGCTTTACGTATGCTCCGAAAGCATAGCGTCTCCGATGAAATTCCTCCTCGAGATCGCTTTATAATTCATGAAGCCCACTTTAAGGGATGAGAGAGGGTTTAAGGATCGTATGGAACATTTTTCCATGCTGAGTTGGCCTCTTCCTAAAACACAAAGGGAGTGGAATGGAGATGGACTCTCGTCTGTCTCGCATTAGCAAGTATTATGAGCGAGTTACGAAGAAGAATCGTATCAAATCTTATCCAGAAGTACATGAGAGTAAATCCCGTCACCAAAAATTAGTATATATACAGTAGAACCCCGGTAATCCGGACGAATTCAGGCACATAGGCGTCCGGATTAGCGGGGTTTCCGGATTAGCGAGGTTTTCAAAAAATAACGTAAAAAACATTTTTTCTCAGAAATTACATTGTATAGATAATGCATGAATATATTACATAAGTTATTACAACATATTAAGTGAATGAATATTATCAGCGAGCAAAAAAGTCAGTTCTTTTCTTTTGCGCGACCGTTCTTATTTTTAAATCAAGTGCACGGTCTCTAAAACGTCTAAAGAGCGTAATTTCATGTGCTTCAAAAATTTGCTCCGCGGCCCTCTTTAATGATGTATTGAGTGCCGCCAAAGCCTCAGAATGAGAAATTTTGACGGAGTCCACAGGGTGACTGTGGTCGTCGTCGTCATCATCATCATCTTCTCTCGTTACTGTTCTGATAATTTCGTCACATTACTTCTCTCTCCATCACATCATTGCAGCCAATGTAGACATTTTTCAAATAGTCTGTCCACCTCTCGTTTCGTGTTACTAATATGCGTGTTTATATGTTCACAAGAAGAAGTTGCGGGTTTGCATAACTCCCAATGGACCGTCCGGATTACCGAGGGTTCCGGATTAGCGAGTGTCCGGATTACCGGGGTTCTACTGTAGTATCTACGTACATTCCAGGGTAGGAGTGCGTTCATCAGGGCGTTTAATCTTGTTTTTTCTTTGCCCATTTCAATATAATATTGTTTTCCAGTCTTGCTTGTACCGCAAGAGGATTAGATGGAAGATATGTCCCAGCTCGACGAAGTATTTATTTATTTACTTATTCAAATCTCACATACAGCATAACAATGCCAATTTAAAGTGAAATATAAAAATATACATATAGTAAAGTAATGAACATAAATATTTAAAAAGTGACAAAATTTAGAGAAAAAAACATAAAGGTAGATTTTACAATTATATGGATCTGGCGTGTGGTAACCTCAGGTTCAAAAATATCCGTTTAGATAGGGAGAAAGGATTAATAGAAGGAGGAATTGAGTTCATCAGAGAAGGAAGGCGAAAGAAAAGGGAGCGCTTGATAAGTGAAAGTCTAGGAGTAGTATAGTGAAGTAATGATGTCAAACGGGTAGATCTGTTTGGAACACGATAATTGATAAGTGAAGTTGAGGGAGGACAGTCATAAAGGGAGTTCAGTAGTGAATGTAAGAAGGATAAATCATAAAGGGCATACTAAAGAAGTAAAATATTTAGTAATATTTAAAGGCAATACTGTCTATACTTGTGTAGTCTATGGAAGTTACTGTCTTTTATTTCTTTTTGAAGATATGCTATTTAATATCACTTGTATATTAAATTCTGTTTCCTTTGTACAATTGCAATTCCGCTCTATTCTGAGGTGGATCTAGAAAGTAGCCAAAGGAAGCGAGGAAAGACTATTTTCCCTTATGAATTAATCTCCAAATTTCTGTTGATGTATCATTTTAATGTGATGAATGTATTAAACATATAGCAATCATTGAAAAACTTCACTATCGGATTTCAATTCGAGCTTTTATTCATACTTAAAGCAAAGAACATCAAAGGTAGGCCCTTCGGTCGATGCGGCGGAGTGCGACCAACTGAAGGAAAATGGTGTCTTAAAATGGAAAAATCCTGACAAAAAGGAATGATTACGTATCCGTATATAATCTCCAGGATTATATACCTTGTCAGAAGTTTAAATTTAGGACGATTTAAAGGTTATATAAGGGTAAGAGAAATTGTTTCCATCGGTAGCTCATATGCAACTCTACGAATTTAAGTTTTTTGTTTTCCATAATTAGGATATCCCAACTGGAAGTCGTGAGAAAGAATAACATTGCAGAAATGAAGGTTAACTCTCTAACTTTTTTTTAAAAAAAAAGCTGAGTTATCATCTCGTTGATAGCCAGAGAGAAAAGGGTCCATACGAACGGAAAAGGGACTGAAATCTGACAGACAGGAGATGTGCATTAAAAGCTCCACAAACCTTGTGTGGGTGGAACCTTAGGTAACAATTTTCTCCTTTCTTGCTATTTAAGTCAGCTTAGATCACTCACCTAAAATAGAAAAAAAATATTGTTTATTAATATATTCTATCATACATGAAAATGATAAGCAATTCAAGTTTAAACATCAATCATATACGCAGATGTATTATATTTATATAAAAATGACGATACTGAAATGAAAATTCCTTCACTAAAATTAGTATGTAAATTATAATGGGAAATAACCGAAATCTCAAACGTGATATACTTTTTATTTATATGATACAGTTTCTAGGTAATAGTTTGGAATAAATATTTGGCCTGGTGATAAAGAGCTGGTAAAGAAACAGATGATAGCCGTTTATGGCTAAAACAGTTCGTAACAAAAATATCTAAAATATCTTGCAGGGCTTATCAAGTTCAGTTTTCCTTTAGCAGCTGTCATAACGTTCCATGAAGCATAAACAATGTTACTCTCAGGTAATATAGAATTAATCAGCATGGGAAAGGCGATAGAGAAAGTAAAGGTCAAAACCTAGGATGAGAGTTCATTGATCAAAGAGTTGATTAAGTGGAAGCCAGAGGAAGGAGGGAAGTGATTAGGGAATTATTGCAGCCTATAAGCTTAATAGAGAATATAGAGAGTAATCAGGATAAAGCATAGAACAAAGGAAGGCTCGAATCAATATATAAACACAGATGATAAGGCCAATGATGATACTATAGGTATGAGTAATGTCTTTTGTGTAGGTAATAGCTTGAAAGCGGCAATTAAAAGAGTGAAAGCTCGGCATAAATATTGAAGGATAGTGGTCACTAACGATATGTAAGTACTCAGATGCGGAAGTCCATCACTTGTAGCCGAATAATGCTAGACTCCCGCGCCTTCCGATTAGGCTGAAATAAGCCGTAAATTGGGCGCCACGAGCGATGAAGAGAAATTTCCGCAAAATGCGCGAGAATTCGCGGTCAAATAAGAGACTCAGGGTCTTATATACCGTAATAGAAAAATGCTGGGTCAAATTCTTGGAACATAGGCTCTCCTAAAGGTTTGATAAGATGGAAAAATATTCATTTAAACTAAATTCATTCCAAATTTGTTTTTTTTTAATTAGTAGTTACACAATTGAAGTCGGTTGAGCTGTGACGATAACTTATTGAATGGTTCTGGACAGTGGTATTTTAGACAGTTCTCATTTTGTGTAGGATTATTCATAATTTCGTCATGATGTTAACTAAATACTATGAACTGATGGAGTAAAATTAAGCACTTCAATTCACAGTAGAAATATTGTTTGCTTTATTAGTCACAATGAAATCGATTGAAAGCTATTCACCTTCTTTTTTCACCTCAGAATTGCACATAAGAAGAATATTTCAGATTAACCTCAAAGTAACTCAATTTTTCTTCAATCGAACTGGAAATGCCGTATTTCGGGATTGGGTTTTAAAAATAGAATAAAAAAATTGAAAGAATTTCTGCGCATTTTAACATTTACATGCAGGGTATATCGTGAGCCCCTACAATTTCTATTTTTTCGCGATACAATGACTCTCATGGCTTTTTTCTAGTTCTTCATATTCCTGCGTTTATTACATTAAATAATATCGAAAAAACGTCAAGGTATGAGCGTACATTCAGATCTTTCTCAGAATCAGAAAGCAGAATTCGACTTGTATTTCAAGGAAGGAATTTTATATCTACAAACGGATGATTTTTTTCAGGCGTGGAATACTCAGATGTCGAAGTCGATATTTTATATTCAGAAGAGAGCTGCGATCTTTCTCGGAGGAGTATTTTGATTTTTTGAACTCAGGAAAAATCGATTCCGCATTAATAATTCCCGCAGGAAGTGTTTGCGCAATGTATTTGACAAATATTTCCCTCCCATACAAAAAACTCCAAGTTTGGAAAGACTTTGTGGGAGGAGTCTTCCTATTCACGGTTTGATTAATGCGTCTCAAGATCTCAATTTATATCTGTCTTCTGCGAAATGTAACACAAGAGAGATTCTCTATTTGTCAGATTCAAAGAGAATTCGATCAATATCCTTCGTGGAATCGAATCCTATTTTTAAGGGACTATCTATTTACCACGACGAATGCTGCACTCCCACCGATACATTTTTTCTAATCGAAAATTTTCTAATCCCGTCCCTTTAACATGGGTATGGAAATTGGTATCCTCAGAGCGGGAAATTAGTTTTATGCCGCGAACGTAATTTCGAGACCTGGATGACGTAGAGATGGAATGGAGATAATTCGAAAAAATCTATTCCGCCAATGATAAGTTGCCGAGTAATGGGATGAATCAAAATTACGGATCGCAACCGGCACCGCAGCGAAATACATCATGGATTAGTTATATATTCCAAATTAGAACTCGAAACTGATGATTTTAGATCCATCTACTGCGGGAAGTATTCATTGATAATGGCATTTCTTGCGTCTCTTAATTTTCAGTACGAAATAATAAATTGTTGCTGTTACTCATTTTGCGGGAGTAGGAATATTTCGATAAACGAGAAAATTCTCTCGGGGATGAGTAAGTACTGATAGTTCCTATTTGTTTCAATCCTGTTTGCGTCCTTGCAGATAGCCGAGGCCTCGTGAAACACAAGTTCAGGTTTAGACGCATATGTCCGGGTTAAACATATGACCCAGGGGGGAACCCTAAAAAAAACTTGTATTATGAGGGAAGGATAAATTTGTGAATATATATATTTTTTTTAATTAAAAATTGTAGATGGGAAGTATAATAATATGTGTAATATATATGTGTTACTACCGGACGATTAGTCCACTTGTAGCATTTTTACATTAATAATAATAAAAATAAAAAATGTAATAACTTGAGAGGCTATCGAGATATTTATTAGGGGTTTGTTTCTACAAGTTTGATAGCTCAAAATGTATCCTATGTTTGCTTAATGACGTCGCACCTTGCCATATCACAGCAATTGTTAGGAATTTCTTGGATAATGAATTCCCCGATCGCTTGATTGGGAGAGGGTAGTCCATCGATTGCATGGCCCTCCTAGAAACCCAGACGTGAGGCCACTTGATTATTTTCTGTGAGTGTTTATCAAAAATCAAGTGTGCCAGACACCAGTTCGAGATCCACCAGAACTGCGCAATGGAATTCCTGCAGTTATTGCAAATGTAAAGCCAGATTCCAGTACTGCAAAACACATGGAGAGAGTAAAATACAGATTAGATGTCTTTTCTGCCACTGATGGTCCTCATAAAGAGGTATATTAACTGGGTAAAAAAACATTTTAAGTTACCATACTTCTAGAAACAAACCGCCAATAAACATCTTAATTAACTCTCAATTTATTACATTTTGAATTATTAAACGTTTAACCCGGACGCCCTGTATTGTTGTGTGGGCACAAAATAGCTCTTAATAATTTAACAAAGCCATATGATAAAGAAATAAAGGCTCAATTTTCTCAGCGAAGAATCACCATTAGTTAGCTTCCTATAAAATTACTTTAATATAATCATGAACAGGAGAAATGAATTAAAACGTAATTACCCTGTTCTTTCTTATAATAATCTATTCTCCTTTTCCTTTTTTTTTCCTTCCAATGTCTTTATTCTTACTTGTAGATACCTACTTCCTTATTTGTCTTATATATGCACGTATTCTGGTTTTGATTAAACATGATTATGCGGGAAAAAGAGAAACAGTGCTACCGGACAATTATTTGCTTGTTATTATAAGGTATTTCATATAATTAAGTTTCCAGACCAAAACTTTGGATTCAATATTTTCTCCCAGTGATTCCCTTTGATACTGAAGTAATACTTCGACGTTTTATAAAATTTTTCTCTAAAATGTAACTTGTTACGGTATGAATATTAATAATAAATACTAACCTTAACCTTAAATTATCGTGCCAATACTGCTCAAACCACAACATTTCAGTAATCAATCTTCTTTCAGTAGTCCTTAGAAGAATTTTTGTACTGAAATAGGTTTGTGATATTTGAATAAGAATCTTTTTTTTTACAATTCACTAATTATAATCGATCTATGAGTAATTCATTGCAAACAAGATTCCCCATTGAATATTAAAATTTATAATACTTTTAATCAAATTCGATGAAAGTCTCTTACTGCAACACTGTTTCCACATCATTCTCTTCATTATTTAATGTAAATGATTCACGAATTTCTCTCTTTGCAAAACTTTGCCCGCTATCAACAAAGGAATAATACCCATTGAATTCTCTCTCTTCTCCATCAGTGTTAGGTGAAAATGGTTTTCTGGATCTGATTAATCCATTAATCCACCTTTTAAAATACAACTGAAATTAATAATAACAATTCCGTAAACGATATGCAATGCCAGATGATATTGATATCCGATTTAATAAGCAATTACTTAACTTTAATATAATACCTTACCGGGTTTTTAAATAAAACAATCATTACTAGAGTTTGTACGAATCTCCTTTTTTAACAAAAAATATCTTAGGTTGAGAAAATAGTGCTCTACCAATATCTATTCATATTTTTCAATACATCATATATCTATCGCACGGTTGAAAATTCGAAATAAAAACAACAAATTGTGGGCAGTTCCTTTTTTGTCTTCCATTCAGAACACGTACATTTTTTGTTCGTTTTCGTATAACAGTGGCTTCGGAAGGTAGCAATCCATGCCGCTGCTTGCTATTCAGACTTCATCCAATCCCTAATGCAATCATTCAGTTCCCTTTATTCCCTCGCTGTATTTTATCCTCTAGATTCCCTCAGATCACGCCATCGTCAGAAACTGATTAATTTTCACCGTCTGAAAAACTTGAATAGCTTTCGAGCCCTACAATGGCCGTCCAACGGATAATTTATTAGAGGAATATTATTCATCGCTCGCAAAAGGATTGATCTCTTGCGGCAAATTGAAGCTCAAAGGAAATTAGAAAGCAATTAAACCGGATTCTTTCTTCTTTACTCTCTATACCTATTGGAGTTGAGGAAGTCAATGGAAGAGAGAATATCTCTCAGATTTCCCTAAATGCGATATTTTATACTCATCCCTTTGGGAAAACGTCACCCGTCGAATTATAATTTTCACCATACTTTTCTAACTTCTGAAGATTAGCTTGGATTATGTATTGATTATAACTCTTAACTTAACTTATTGATTATCTCTGATTAACACCAATTTGGAGTTCTTTGAACAGTAGTTTTTCAGAGATACGATTTCTTTGATATTTTCGTCTGGTGATGGAACAGCCCCAACGGTTTAACGAATCTTTTCATCTTCTATTTTAAAAACAGCCGTCTATAATTCCCTCTCTTAAAAAAAATACAATAGCTCTTCATTTTGTTTTTTTTCGTGTTTTTTTCCGTAGACCTGTTGGTGAAGTGTTTTCCCGCAACGCAGTTCTTTCTATATTTAATCGTACTTAGTTCTAGTTTACAACAACATGTTTGCTCTAATTTACTTATTAGTTTGTATATATTAGATTTTGCCTATTTTATGCATTTTATATTAGCCGCTTGATTGTATATATATCTTTATTTATTTCTAGATGTAAGTTAGTTGTGTACCATTATTTTTAAATGAATGTGCCTATATTCTTTAAATAATAACTGAAATGGTTAAGTGACAGAGAGGTAATTTTTCCTAACCTTGCGGAAATGGTATAATAATAATAGTAGGAATAATTTGAATACGGTTCTTCCATTACTCAATCAAAAACACAATCGGAAGTTACATAAGCGAATAAAATTGAGGAATTTTATTAGAGGTTCTTGGAAGTAGGTAGTAACGAGAAAAGAACCCCCTAACAAAGAATAAGGAAGCGATATCTGTTTCTTTGATGACAAGAAATGAGGCGAAAAGTAGTTATTTTGTTTGCCACAAAACACTTTGGGACTGAGATGAAAGAGTCAAGGCAGCGCGACACAGCTCTCAAATCTTTAACATCCGCCAAATGGTGCACAAGAGATCAGATCCCACTTCGTTACAAGTAAAGTACTACAAGATAACGAGCTCATGCAATTCCGGCGGCCTTGACACGAAAAACGTGGCCTACGTATAAAGATGCAGAAAGAAAGTTCCCAATTCATCGCCGTAAAAGGCACATTACATCCCGGTAATGCGATGAATTTCCTCATTTTCAGCTCATCGCAGGAGCACAAAAGGCATGGGAGAGCTTTGTTTTTTTATTCCCCGTGTTCAGCCATCGATTCTGGCGGTAATTAACGAGATTCTCGCATCAAAAGGCGAGCCGCTCGAATTATGTTTTGTAAGGGCGCGTAATCGGATTATTTAGGATCTTTTCTTCGCTGCAATGCTCGGCGGAAGTGCCCCGATGAGGAAACGTGGCTGCTTATTCCCGCCGCAAAAACCCCACCGAAGTTTTGTTATCTACCCTATCTTTTTATTCCCTCTTTTCACCTGTTTCGGAAGCCTGTGTGAGAGCGATTGTGGTCGGAAAAGGCTGCGAAGTCGCCTCCATCGGTCCCTCTTCTGCCACCTAAACCAAGTCTCCCACCTTCCCAATTGCTTTTACTCCTTTCTCCACTATTCACTCTTTTTTTAACCCCCCCTTGCGTTACTTCCGAAAATTAAAAGGGCGGGAGTGCATTAGTGGATCGATGCGGATCTTTCGAGGCTTTCGCGTTGGAAAATCCGTTGGCACGCCACGGAAAACGAAAGGGGGAAAAGTTCTCCCTTTTGGGAAACCGACTGGTGACGGGAGAAAATTCGTCAGCTCTTTCTACTTTTGTAGAGAAGAAGTTATTTTGGGTAAATCTTTTTCTTTGAAGTTCAAAAAATTCATTTTCTTAGAAGAGCAATATTTAAGATTGGTGGTGATTGTAGGTCGTTATTGTAATTAAAGGCTGAAAGTGAATGGAATAGCAGTTAATGACAAAAATGATAGAACACATACTTATACATACACATGTTATTTGAAAAATAACGAAGTAAAAAAGGCATGCATTTCGCATTCGTAAGACACCCTATCTTCAGACGAATCATCACTATTTAAATAAAAACTACTTATATTTTTAAAAATGTACCAGCACAATAGGTATTAGTTCGTAATATAATGATGAACTTTCCGAATCTCTTCTCTTAAATTGAAGCTAAAACAAAGAATACGTAGATGTTTTTAGGCAATATTTACCCAGATTAATTCATGTTGGATATATGCTGAAAGAGACTATCAATGCCGCTAATTTTGGTTGTTGAAGCCTTGAGATATCGATGAAAATGTTTTTATAGAAGTTTTATTTTCCAGTTAATTAAGCAGATTATATATTATTAAGGATTAAAGAAGCTTGTCAACTTTTCTAAAAGGTTCTTTACTAAGGGAGCCTTTTGTCTAGGTAGGTTCTTTTGTCAAATACGCCGCTATTTGTACTTCTTTCAAATAAATAAACACAGTATGCATCGTTAGCTACCTATTTTTCTAATTCGTCTGTAGTCGAGGAATTGCGGAAGGTTACTCCTTTTGTTTCCAATGGTAACAATGAATTCCAAATAATCCAAAGATTTTAAATTAATTAACCTGTAGAGCCAGTTTGCATGAATCATTGACTGCGCTGGCTGAAAAATATGATTAAATGATAATGGGTTTTAACGCAGTTATTCTGAAATTTTATAGCACGTTTCTTTCTCACCTCAAAAAGAGAATGGTAATCGCGTAAAGCAAAAGCTACATCTCTGAATTAACGTTAATCACATCATTCATTTAATCACAACATGATCCCGTTTAATCGCATGATTCATTATGATCCCGTTCTTACGAAGGTTTCCTGCTCTCTCTCGTGATGTCGCCTAGATGCCTTGCTGAGTACAGTAAACAGGACAATTGAAAGGTCGAATGCGCTAGTTTCATCTCCAACGACGGGCCCTTAACTTTCCCGATCGCGTGGTTGGAATCCTTTAACCTCGTCACCCCCTTTCGACCCCACTCCTTATCGATGGGAAGAGAATTAAGGAAGATTAACATCGACGCCGCTTGTTTACATTTCCCCCATAAGTCACCTTCATCGCCTTCTCGAGTCCCTCTGCACTCGACTAGCATCTCGCGTGACGCCCCCCAACTGTCTTTCTTCGCGTGTTGATTCGCATTTTTCATCGGGAAACCTCAATCGAATTTCGTGAGGAAATGGAAGACGCCGCGATGGAAACAGAAGCCACTTTTGGAGAGATTGCTTCCCGCGATTCGTCCCATATCCACGCGTCATATCGGTAGTGACAAGATGAAAAAGAATACACCCTCTATCCTCTACTTCAGCGTTTCCCAAACTTTTTCTGCGATGGAAAACTTTGCAGACCTGGGATTTTTAACGGAACGCTTAGCTTATTTTTTTAGGTTGGGTAATTCAACTTGTAAACATTTTAGAAACATTTTATTAAAAGATAATATTTAGTAATCATTTTTAATTATAAAACTATTATCATATAATATAAACATTCGCAATTGAGCGCAATTCTGATGCTACAGGATGCAGGGGCTTTAGAAGATATGTATCTGCGAAGGATTCAGCACGAAGGCAGCTTGGTAACTCAACCCCTATGAAATAAGCTACTAATAGCCTCTAGAGAGGAATGAGGTTTACTAGGCAGGATGAGGAGTGAGGTAGTTTGCCATCGCTTTACTCACTGACTCAGAATGCTATAAGTGGAACATGTCCACTCAAGTGAAGCACAATGAATCTAAGAGTTACACTTTTCTAGTCGTAAAGAGAGACCTTGATCAGTGACATTATTAACTCATACCTCAATAGCTTTCATTTCATCACAGCGATGATCAAGGCTGTAACAAAAGTAAATAAGAAATACATTTTCTTTATCCTGTACTGAATGACAGATGAAAATATTCAATTTGTCAGAATATGGTAACAGGAAAATTAAAAGATGTAAACAAAGACTTAGGACTTAAACGTTGGACAATATCAGCGTCACATTAAAGAAGAATTAATAAGAAAATGCGCTATTTTTAAGCCAACACTATTGAGGGTTTATCTTCCAATTCAGGATGGGAATTTTTAGAAGATAGATTATGTAAAAAAAGATTACTTATTAAAGTCGGAGAAAGTACGTTCTCAGAGGATGCAGCCGATATTATGAGTTCTGTGTTATATAGGCCGTTTAGAAAATGCAAGGAAGATCATGGAAATATATTTCTAGAGCTAGTCGCCTCAAGAATTCCTTTCTTCGGAAACGATACGGGACAGTAATCGATTCTGGAAGTGGAACCATTGGGCATATACTCCTTGCCAGACGTGGAAAGGCGGCTTACAGAGTGCGTATATAGATGTAGGTATGAGTTGACCGCATACGCTTAAAATTGGGAATGTAATGGGTTTGGTTGAAGAAAGGGTTGAGGTCAGAAGAGGCGAAACGGGGGCACCGGACGAATGGTCGACATCCGGAATTTTAAGAGGCCAAAAAAACTTCAGGAATACGAATAAGGATCGCGCTTAATTATAGCCTCTCTGACGGAAGTCGTTAATAAAAGCGAAATCTTATTGCTCTGTAATTCATGAGGAGCTTATAAGGGACGTTGTGGAAGACCTCTTTATCGCGGGGTTTATTTAACAAGTTTGGGAACCGAAAGGAAATTTATATTATGAGTATTTGAGTTTAGATGACGTTTTACTTAGAGAGATGTACCAATCAGGAATCTCGGTATCAGATAAGAGTAGGTAAAACTAAGGAAAGTGTAATGCCGCAAAAAATGATTAAATAAAATTTGACCAATGAACAATGGAAAGTTCTTATTTTTGTCAAATAAAGAAAAGGAAATTTCGCAGTGGCAAATTTAATTCTTGCAGAAAATTTCTATATGCTCCTAAAAAACTACCTTCTTCAAGATCATCTACGTAATAACCTATTTATAAATTGAGCTAAACCAAATGTTAAGTAACTTAATTAAAAGAAAAGGGTCGAGGTAAGATCCCGGGTTCGATTCCCGGCCCCGTCAGACTTTTTTCATGTCCGTTTTTCCTTGGTAACTTAAATTAATTTAATGCCCGGAATATGAAACAGTTTGTCTAAACATTAAAGCCTCTCTCCACATTTTTAATGTCCAATCAAATTAGGATTTTCTTTTAATTTTTCTCTTAAAAAATATCACAAATGAATCTTATACTAAAAAATCTATCACTTATTTGAGAAAAATATAACAGCAATTTTTCGTCATTACTGGGCATCAATATGATTCAGTTTTTGCAGAGCGATCTCCTTAGGAAAAGTACTGAATTCACGAACAAAATTTAATTTAGCATTTTTCTACATTCGTTTGGTAAATTATTATTTACTTTATGTAGAAACGTTGAAATCATTTTACAAATTATGAGTTATTTTTCCTAAGATAATGAGGATGTATTATGGAGAACGCTGATTGCCATTAGAGAATATTGCGTCATCCTTAATGGCGTGGTTTGAGGTAGAACCAACATGGTTTTGGAGCAGTTGCGATGAGCACTTATTCGACTGACAGAATAAAATGAACGATTTTCCGATTCTGGAAATTCCTTCTCTTAATCGTTCTCCCATTCATACATAATGTAACTTTTGGGAATCAACAGCGATGATGGATGGCGTCATCCACCCCCATTAACATCATCGCGAGGGCGGATGAATTTGTTTGGAGAACAGAGAGCGATAACACCGTTGTGGCGAAAGTATATGAAGAGAAAGAAATCGATTTTTTCCTCCTCTTCTCGCCTTCCCCCACTCTGCACGCAACTAATTGCTCGTAACGAAGTCAGAATTTCCATTTCCAACCCCATTATCTTTTTTTCCTTCCTCCTCATTGCTTATCGCTCTCCTTCCTACATAACTCTTCATTCCATCTCATCCTCAGATCATTAACTGCTTCCATATCTCTCATATTTCTCTTCCTTCCTCCTCAACGCATTTTCCCCTTTGCCTTATCGCACTTTATCGCATCTTGAATTTCGCCTCCAAAAGTTTTAACTTTAACTTTTCCATCTCCTCCTCATCGAAGAGTTTCGTCACTCCATACCCTTTTAACCAATTACTATCAATGAATGTATACTAGGGTAGGCCGAAAAAACTTCTTTTTCCCGATCAAATTTGCCGTATGCGGGGAAGTTGTGTATTGATATGAGGATCTCGGATGCATAATTTTTCCGAAATAGGATAATATTAACCACTGCCGTGCGAGCCCTAAAGTAAAAAAAAATCTAAAATAAAGGCGCAAATGAGAAACTAATTAAAAGTCTATGGAGGCTGAGGTATTGTAAATATTGACATTTTAGTAAGTATCGACAATTAATTTATATCTCTGTATTACGTTTCTGAAATTTTAAGTTTATTTAATGCAATCTACGGTTTTATGACGCCTGGGCGAACAAATCTTGTGTGTAGGCAACCCACAAAGCGACCAAAAATTCTGGTGAAATGGGACATCACCTTCAATTTTGCCTTTTGGAAGCTGTAATTGTGAAACTTTTTCTATTTAAAAAACATTATGGTGTAAGAAATGTCTTGGTCGTCTTTTGGCGTTAAATAATCCATGGAAAATACTTTAAAAATAATAATTTTGACATTATAGTTAATTTTTACGAATAAATATACATCTGATCTGATCTGACATTGCATATCCTTCTTATAACTGTACTTGTAACTTTATCCATTACCGTCCGCCTCTATTTCTAATAAGTTCCACGAGTAATAGCAAAAGAAACATATTTACAATTCCCACTAAGGTAAGAGAACTACTTTCGTTGCGATTTATTACTACAAAAACAAAACTTCGTTTCGGTCACGTTTAACGTTTAATAACAAGAACCAGTAAAAAATAAGCAAGCTTTATTTTTACTCCTAGCTTGGAATTTTAAAACTGGTGATATCAAGATCGACTTTGTGGAAAAGCGTAGTATCAAAGATGAAATGAAAAAGGTTGTTTAATTTTTGATTTGGAATATATATTTCATAAAGGTTCTAAATCTACGTTTCAGATTACCATTAATTTTATTTCCCTCAGGATTCTTATCGTAAGCGGTTTATAATTGCGTCGGCAGACCGAAACTTTCTGTAGTTCCCGAATACTGGTGTAAGTAGGTGCGGAGAGCCGTCCAAGACGGTTCTTGGCGATTTCATACCTCTAATTCATTAATAGCGTGTTCTGATTTTCTTTCCTTATAACATAATTGGTAAATTTAGGATCATGAGAACAAATTTGAAAAAAATCCGAAATTTTACAACTTTAATTTGACCTACTTCGAATAAAAATATTGCATCATGTATGATAAACATTGCGTTAGTTTTTAAAATTTGTTCAAGCAGGCAACAATTTGAAAAATTTCGTAAAACGTAATAATATTCGAGTTGTTCTTATTTTTTCATCAGCATTTTGAACGTTTTTGTTTGATGCTTTGGGTTATATTTACTCAAAATTATTAGTTTTTCTTTGCATGAAATATTTAACACATTCTGCAGTACTGATTCAAAGTGAATTTAGACGATGAGCTTATGATTGAATGTCTCACGGAGAATTAAAAGGAAGACTATTTTTTTTCTAGCACATATTTACGATAAGGAGAAACTTCTAAAATTGAAAAATATATTTTATTTGAAAACTTTAACGGAAAAGTAATCTTTGAGCCTTCCGTAACTTTTAATGGTGATTAATTATGAACATTTCCGATAGCCCTCCTCTCACCAAGTTTTGATGTGGTCAAATTCTATTTAACAAGCATATTTCGTGGGATGTGTGCCGCCATTTAAACTTTTTCCCATCCCAAAGCAAGGAAAAGTTTGAAACTCTTAAATCCAAAGCATTGCTTGTCTCAGAGCGTAGTTCCTCTTAAAATAGGACGTGCTCGTTCAATCGGTGAAATTCAGTTTCGTGTGCGAATATGTCATGAAAATAATCCATTATCCGTGAATTTCTCCTAGAAAACCGGCTGAAACTGAAATAAAAATTTAGTTTTCTTGAATCCAGTTAGAAATAAACACCACCCTCATAAGTTTCCCCTTTGATTTTTCCGTCTTTTCTACCATTCATCCACGTATCTAATAGTGACAATAGTTTTACGCAAGTGGTCTCAATACTTATTACCCTTTCTTTTTTTCCCCTTTCATAACTTTAATCATGTCCTGTTTTAATATACAGCTAAAATAATTTCATGCAAGGTTAGTTTCTTAGTAAGCTATCTTCTTTAATAATTTATACTTACTCGAGTCTATTTATAACGAAATCGAAATTTAAGCTTAATTTACAAAGGTTTGTTTTTTACAGAAATTTTATAGTATTTTTGAAAAATTTCTTGGAGTATAATTCGGTAACACTGCTCTGCTGGCTATAATGCATATTTCAGAGAAAGTATTCCTTTTTTTAAACTACGATGTGTAGAAAATTGTATTCCGTGTTTATTTTTTGTATTTTGCTATAGTTTAAGTAATGGAATCTTCCTTGAGTAGTTTCATATTTATAAAGGTACCTCCTTTTCAAATCCAATCACCTGAAAACCGAATACAACCATTTCATGGTTGTTGTTTGTATACCGTGAGATTTAGAAAGATACGGCCAAACTCAATTTCCTGTATAATGTTGCCGTATGTTGAAAAAGCTTAAGTTGTAGCCTAGGGCTTCTCCCGATACCTATAAATACCTATTTCGTAAGAATTTCACAAGAAATGTGGTAGCAGGCCATACAGTAGGTCCATTAAATCTCTTACGGCCAGTGGGATCGAAGAGATCCTTAAAACTAATATGGTAGAAGGTACGTGGTACAGCGAGTCAGAAGTATCCCACGTTGAGTAAGTATATATTTTTCGAGTGAACTAACCCATGAGTGGTCAAATAGCATGATGCCACACTATGATTTTCTAAGTGCACTCGAGTTACATTAAATTCTTATCGTAAAAGCATCAAAAAGATTGCAGTATCTAGAAGGTGACCTTAAACGTCGAAGTAAATCCCACGGTTGCAATTTTCAAGAATTGGTTTTGCTCCATAAAATCAATTCTAATTTTCCCATTAAATCTATTAAGTTCGCATTACGTAACATGTTCGCAATTCGCGTATAATTTTGCGCTTCATGAACCATTGCGAAGCTGGAACGCGTAACAAGAAATGTTTCACGTTTCAGTAAGCGCGGTTGAGAATAACTTGGGAGCAACACGCAGTAAACTAGGAAAATATTTTTCAACAACAACCTACGAGACAACGAAGTCTATTGGATTTCAACCTAAGAGGTGCCTTAAAAATACGATTGCGAACGATTTTTATGTTTCAAACGTTACTAATTTTACTTGGGTATTACAAACAGCGGTCAATCATAATAGTCCTATCCTTAACAAGGGTTGGAATCTAAAAAATGACTGGAGTAAGGTAAAATCGTAACATCTACACTCAGAGCTCTTCAGTCAGGGTGCCGCGGAAAATATAATTGTCAGAAGTGAACTTTTGGTGTACTACACAATATCTGTGGGCACCTTATGAATAATTGTATGCATTTACGTAAAATATTAAGCATTTAGTTTTATTTTCCTAGGTATATTTCCTATAGCAGTGGTTCATAAACGAGGGTACGGGCACCTCCATGTATTCGACCGAGGTTTCTAAAATTTTAATGAAAATTACCGTCCAACCGCTTATCCTAAGCAGCATTGTCTTGTTTTATATATAATAATATAGTATTTTTAGTATTCGTATTCATTTTTTTATCCAGTAAGTAAATTATCTCGCAATAAATGTATTTTCCTAAATAAAGAATAGAAACACATTTTTTCAAGGTGGCACGACAGCTTATTTTCATATTCTAGGGGGTAATAACTATTAAAAAGGTTAAGAATCACTATCTACTAGAATTACTTATATAGAAATTTTGTTTTGATGATATTAAAACATTCGTATTTTCGTGTTGAGTTGTATTTATCAGTTTATATTGGGCTGAAAAAATATATGCCAAATTACTGAATCGGTGGATTATAGGAACAAGCTGAATATATTAATGAAATAGGTGATTACGCTGTCAATTATTTATGAGATATCTCGATTAAGAATCCGGGTAGACCCATAGCTGTTCGCTGTTCGATTCTTATCAAACTAACCCCAGGAGCTATTAGGATACATCAAGTACTCATAAACATTTCACTTCAAAATGAGAGATAACGAACTCCGGAAATACCAAAGACGAAATACGAGCTTCCGCTTATTCGATCCGAGTTAACGCTCATCTAATTGCGGAGATAACCAAACAGCGTTCCCCACTCATAAAAATTATCCACTATTCTCACCCTATTTCTTCTCCCGTCACATTAATCGCCTCTTACATCTTTTCCCCTGCATTCTTACCCCCTTTTATCTCTCCCCCACGATCCCCAGCGTCCTTCACATTACCTTGCAGCGTTCCGTGGATTCCATGACCTTTTTGCCATTCCCTTCTTTTCCGTTTCCAAAGCGACCTTCTCTAAAAGCGTCCACTGTGTTATGCGGGGAAAACCACCGAAGAACCATTACCACGTTCCGACCTCCGCCGTGGCTATAATATCGTCCGTCGAGATTATTTGTCCAATCCATCTCATCAAACACTCCCACCTGCTTCTTTAAAAAACTTTCGCCGCGATGCAGTCTTTTGTTTTTACCCCTGAGGTGATGCCGAATGACGAGCTGTCCGAGTGTAAAATGTCCTCATCTGCATCGGCCTAATTGAAATGGAAGGATCGGATGTATGCACTTGCGGGAGTATTTGGTTATGCACTTGAATCTAGCTCGGTGCTTCCAAGATGGAAATATGTTTTGTGCGTGATTCAGGATACGATGTTTCTGATCACCTTCAGATACTTGATCAGATTGATGATTGATTGACTTTAATGCGGTCGCAATTTAAATGTTTCATAATATCTTACTATAATAAGTTTTCTATGAATGGGTTCTGCGGAAAGGATTTTAGGAAGGTAAAGGATCCAGATTCGAGTCTCAGTAAAAAATATATTTTCTATTCGTTTTTCTCCATGGGGCTCGGGAAAATTTCTTGAGAGAAGTGTAAAATAGTAGTCGAAATATATGGTTGTTTTCTGATAACTTTGGGGAGGATAGAGGATAAATAACGTTTCTGATTTGGAGAAAATTGAGACTTTAACGTCTCCTTTTCCATATAACCCAAGAAATAGAGGAACTATGCCCCAAACACGTTGCGCATCGCTGGTAGAATATTTAGGGAGCAGGTAACTTGATGATATTGTTACCCATGTTTGTGGAGCATTGCAATAAATCGATTGAAATTATGGAGAATGTGACGCTAATTAAATATAAAAGTTGTCAGGTGCTGCTCGATTTATTTAGATGAATTTTAAAGGTGAAGAAGGTGAAAAATATTTAATTATTGTAAATTAAATCTATGCAAATACAACGTCAGAAACTAACTCTTTAAGGTAAGTAAGAGCTATTTTCCTCAATCTCTACGAGCTCAATCGCTCTCTAGGCAACAGATTAACTTCTGAGGTTAACTAATTCTTATGAGATGGACAAGGTCGGTACAGGCAATACTACATTTCCATCCTACGATTTAATGCAAACATTTTCCTCGATTCCCATCGCCATTTCATCATGATTATACCCATTTCGTACTAATAAAGTAGAACAAAATTACTAGAACGATTACTGTCCTCATGTATCCAATTTTGTATTTCGACACAAGTAATAAAAAAAAACTTTTACGTATTCCAGGCGCCACATTTCTTTAATTACCCTCTTATCTTCAGAGATCTAATATATTCATAGAAGATTATAGTGCCTTCCCTAGCGAAGAAGGGAAATGGTTTAATTTACTGCGGAGAAGAAAAAAAAGTATAGCACATAAACGTCTACTACATAATGTCTTCTATGGCTCTTTCCTCCTGTGGTTCCAAGCGCAGATAAAAAGCAACAATTTCAATACAATAGGGACGAAAGGCTTTCTCAAAACCAACGCCCGTAAAAGAAAATAACAGCCCTCCTCTCCTTTTTTATATAATCCGGTTTCACATCCGAATCTCCTTTGAGGTTTTTAGGAGGTGTCGGATGGATATTGCGTAGCCACCGAACAAACGTGAAATCTATTCCTTTCCTTCCATCTTCTACTGCCTTTCAAACCGCACGATCTATCTCCACGGTTCCCGCCTTACCTCACTTCAGAGTCTTTGATATCTCTTTCTCTCACCTTTAATAGTAGGTTTGATAGTTATGTGCTTCTTTCTCCTGGTGATCTGAAACACATTCGTGATCCTTTTCGTCGGAGGAATGAATAAGATTTTCCATTTAAATCCTGAGATTGATATCTGCTCACGTATTTCTCGCTATGCTCACTTTCATGATAGTTACATTAAAGTTCCGAAGTAGTTCTACCAAAGTTTCTTTCTATGCAGATCAAACAGGTGGATTTTGTCACTCGTAAGATTATCTGCAACTTCGAAGAATACTCGATCCGATATCTTTCATCAGTCATTTCATTAAAGATCGGGCTCATGAAAGAATGTTAAGAATTTTTCGCTAGGGGTCATTCGAATTAAGCTTCTACTAATATTAATGAAAAAATGTTTTTTTTTAGTAGGAAGCTTTTTGAGTTGGTGGTCGCATTATGATCAATGAATGATTTTATCTTCCATTCACTATGTGTGGGTGTACTTTGTTAACTATAAGAATTTATAGAAATTTTGCAAATGTATGACTTTTACCACGAAACTTAATTGACCAAATTCAACCTCTTCATGATTAACCATCAAGAATCATCTTTGATCTAATTCATCTACATAGTCATATATTTTTTTATCTGTTTTTCATATGAAATAGTTTAGCTATATACTCGTATTAGAGTGTAGTAATAGTAATAGTTTAGCTATCCATATATAATATAATTCTCCGTAGCGAAGGTTACGGTATTTACTAATCATATTTGATATAATATAAATTATTCGAGGTTTCATTTTTATCTTTTCGGCAAATAAATCCTTTTTCTTGAATTCTACTATATTTTGCCACCTGTGCATGCTCTCAACATCGATTTCATTTAGTTTCAGTCCCATTAAAACTGGCGCTTTCTCTATTAAAAAACTATGATAACGGCCGTTATTCTAGTGGAGTGGAGTTACCAGATACACAGCTCTATACCAAACGAAAGGTAAAAATGTTTACTTTCATGCATGAAAGAGTTCGGAGAGAGGTCAATTTAAATGTCGAAAGAGTTTGTTTCATCGGAGAGAAGCATTCGTGTGAGTTATCTGCGTCTATCTGCGGCAGCTCCCCGAGTAAAAAGTGCAGGATCGCGTATTTCGGTCTTTTCCACACTATAATCACTCTATCCGTACTTCCCTTCCTCGGGCAGTCCATCTGAAGTCGGTGAAAGAGTGCGTGCCTCGTGATCACCCACCCACGAACTCAGTTCCGGCCTTCCCTCCACTTCCTCCCTCTTCACCGAATTCCTTTCCCACCCATCTCTCTCCTTTAACGGCCTCCGCCGACTATTCCGACACATGTATTTGAAATACGTCTATGAGATGGGAAGCTTTCCATTACATAACCCCACACGACAAAAGCTCACATGACATAAGCCCACGAACATTAAAGCCCACACGACAAAACCCCCAGAATCCCACATTGTCAAAACCGCACAGTTATAATACCCCATATTGACAAAACCACTGCCACAAGCCAATACCACTATTGACAAAAACGATAAACTGTGATGGCGCCATGTATTATGTATGAAAGCATAAATTATAAGATATATAATATATTAATGAGTTTTATGCTAATTTCTATTATCCCAGACATTTATGTATATTGACAACACTTATTCAAATGTTAACCTGACTGTGATTATAGTTGTACCACCCATGCGTACTTATTGAGTGTATCTATGAATTTTTTATGTCTCTTCTCACCTTTTGTTTATTCTTATCGATAGGTTTGCGCTGGTTTTTCAAGCCCCCTTCCTTGTGGATTTTCTGCAGTGTATAACTTTTTCCTAAAACTCTTTAAAGGTTTTCAACATCCACAATTCTTCTCATTCTGCTCCCGGATATCCAAGTGGGCAGCGAAAGCTGTCTTGGGTTCGATTCCTGGTAGGAGCCCATGAGCGAAATGACCTAAGATGTCAAAGTACTATAAAAACTAAATAACTAACAATTCTTCTCGTTTTTCATTATAATATTACATAAAATTAATTATTGTATGCTTTTTGAAGTTAGGTTAGATGGACATGGATATTTTAAATCAAAATCTTGCCATTATTATTATAGATGTAATAGATATTAGTCTAATTATATTAATAACTATTTAATCTTAATAATATGTTATTTTTTAATTAGCTTTTATATAATTTAAATTGGACATGTGCGCATTTCACTTTGTGGGCATTTGTCCATGTACGCAATTATGTCTTTTGGATAGTACAATGTGCGGTTTTGTTATCGAGTCCTTTTTTCGTGTTGGGCTATTTCAGGTCTCTCGGTATATTAATTACGTCCATGAAGAGCAGAGTTGCACCACATCATTCTGCCTTTAGGAGTAGTAAGTCCGCTAGGAGACAGAGTACAAAGCAGGGGAACGCGTGAATATTTATCACCGTAGAGCAGACTTGGTTTCAAAGCGACGAAGCTAGTGTAGCCACAGTTTTAGCATGTTGATTAACTTTTTCGAAAATAATGCACGCGAAGGCACTACGAATGAAAAAATATGGATGCATGTAATAACGTGGTATTTTCTGTTTTTATCTTTCTGAAGGTTACAATTAGCAGAGATTGTAACGGAATACAGTTTCCGCTGAAATTTAGCGGGTGAGAACGTAATGGAACTTTTGCGTGCTTGGCTTCAATTAATTTAAGTAATTTTTCGTGCGTTCCCGTAGTCTTTATACTTCCTAAAATTACCTGAAAACCATTAATAATAGCCGTGATATTGTAAAAATCGGGCAAATTGGAGTCCAATTGCTAAGCTACGTCTCTATATCATGAAAGAAAATAAATTCCAGTGGCTCGTCATTGATTCCATGCCAAGATTAGGTGATGTTATCTCATTCGATTTTTTTACGTAAAACATACCTAGCATTGGTACAGAAAAAATTCTATAGACTACTCAAAAAGTTGCAGCTGAAAAGCTCAGGTTTTGTATCACAAGTAATTGCCTAGAAACAGCTGATATATGTGTATAGCATGAGATGAGCTTTGTATGATATGTATTTTTTATAGATATGAAATGGCTGAATTCATGATTTTATCTCGAGATTATAATCAACACTACGACCTTCCGGTCTGTATAGAAAGGTCGTCACCAAAGTTTTACTGGTGCAAACAGACACAACGCCGAAACTCATAAAGAAATATCTTCTACAGTAATGTTCCAATTCCGAGAGTAATATTATTTAAAAAAATAATTAACGCAAAGACCAAAGTAAATATTTTCCTTTTAATACAGAAAACTTCTACTATTTCAACTTCTTGCCTTAATTCACTCTGAAAAGTTAATTATTTTAATAAGCCTTTTTGATTTCGAGTTAAGTCTCAGAAATGTTTCTCCAAAAATATTATCATGTACCCTAGAGATGTATTTCTGATTTCCTTATTTCAAATTAATTCCAAGTAATTACATGAATGCAAGACTATGTTTAATTAATAATATAACTTTGTAATTTCCACAGGGATACATTTTGCAGGACTATTTGTGTGTACACGTAGTAGAAGAAACTTAGTAAGAATCTGCAGCTAGGTTAATGTTGCCCGAAGTAGCAATCTAAAAAATTACTTGAAGATGTTTACATATAGACGAAAGCATTCGCTCAAAATATATTCTTGTGGAAATAACCAATTTATTTAATTTCTTAAGTATGGTACCATTCCACAAAGTCAAGTTTGAACATATTAAATTAAAACCTATTTTATTAGTCGTATTTAAATGTTATAATGATGGCCACGGGAGAGATTAGCCCATTCCATTTGGATTCAGCACCTTGTGATGAAGTTTTAATCCATAATATCGATTAATATTATTTAAATATATTTTATTCGGAGTGTACACGATCTGAGTGACAGGAACAACTCGGGGGAAATTTTCCGAACTCCTCCTTAAAGCATAGAATCGGATTCTATGCTTCCCATTTCATGCGTCCCTGCTTCTCCTTTCCTTCCTCTACGAAAACGGGTCTCACTATTCATGGCACACGGAGCGGAACCCTTGGTGTTTCGGTTAAATTTTGAGACGGCAGAAGACGGTTTACAAAGAGATACACGAAGTGAGAGGGCAAAGGAGTCGACGGAGGAGTACTTAAAAATGAATGGATTTATATGCGAAAAGTGGACTCTGAGGAAAAGATGGAAGAGGAAAGTCTCTATTTCAACAAATCTGCAATTCATATTCCGTGAAAAGAGTAAGTTTTCTTGTAACGTTGGCAAAATTCGTGGGTGTCCATAGTTAAAATTTATTGGGCACAAAAGACAGTATATTAAACAGTAAATTTTAATACATAAAAACGTGTTTTTCTCTTCGAAACGAGTTCTACTTTGCTATAGATACAATTTATATTTGAACACTTATAGCACGAGGTCTAAAATCTCCAATAGCCGGCTTTGTCGGCTTTCCTTGTCTCATTCACCGGTATTCGGAGAAAACAAGAGTGGACACCGCATAACACTTAGTGGGACACTTTAATAACACCCAATACGCATTTCGAAAGCAATGCTTTCTTCTTCAGGAGTGAATAGGTACCGAAACTTCCCTACCGTACAAAATCGAGGCTGTCCATAGCCAAAATTTACTGCGCATAAATACAGTTTTTGAAACAGTAAATTTAAATATGGATTGGAGTTTTATCCTTTCCAAGTTGAGAATCCCGATCGAGTTCTGCTTTGCTTTACAATTCATATTTGAACACCTTTAACATTGGATCTCAACTGGTGGTATTCGTGCCAATAATGGTACTTACGACACAGATTTCCGGCACATACATGATTATGTGGCGAAATATCAATTTCATATTTTAAATAAATTATAATAAAAGCATTTTGACTTTTGAAGGTGGATTACAACGCAAAGATGATGAGATAGAGCACTCTAGTATGTTTTTAGCAACCTTTAGCAACACAGCAACTTAATAAATGTAATAGATCTGAAACGGTCCAGTATTAAATACACTTTGATGCGTATCGTATTCACCTTGTAAAAGATTGAGAACCTCAGACCTAGGGTACACAGGCCAACGTTAGATGATCGTAATTTTCCCTGTGCTAATAATTCTCGCCTTTATTTACTTTCTGAGGCGGCGTTGGTGCTGAAATGAGTGAGATTTAGACTGGTCCTAAGGGCTTAAATAGGAAACGGTTCACGGATTCCTTCGAATCAAAATTTAACGGAAATAAAAGGGTAAAGTGGAGATCTTGGACGCAGGAGTAAAACTTATAAGAGGAAGAGTTGCGGAGAGTATGAAAAATGAGGAAGCCAAGGGATGTGATAAAAAATCGAAAAGAAAGAAAATATATTGTCACTGTCAGTTACCACAGGAAGATATAACCTTAATTTCCGATGAAACAGATGGGTAATTTATAGAAAGAATGTGTCAAGATCATTAAATACTGATCTTAATACTCACATTGTTTCTATATTAATTTTGGGCAATTTCCCGCTTACATCCCAAACATTTCATTTTTTAATGGCATTCCAAGATGTTAGGTCAACTCATATTGATTATAAATATATTCTAATGTAAAATTTCTCTTTGTCTGGAATATCTCGTCTGATTGTTTAAAATTTTACGTTTTCTACTCATTTATTTGATAATTTTTATTAACTTTTCACCTTTTTTTAATAATCACGTCTCATTGTTAAACGCTGCTTAAAGTTTTGCAACTATAAATGTTACAACAGTTAACTAAGAAATGGCTCAGTTACTTTCCCTTTACATATTTGATTTTCGTACCTCCCTTTAAACGTCGAGCAACGTATCGCAGGTCTTTTGTTCGAGAATTCTTTTATCGATGGAGCTGGAAAGAGGACATTTTATTTAGCGTATGAATTTTTTCATCGAAGCAAAAAGGAAGCTGCTTTTATTTACCCCCTCCGTTCGCCTCGTCGCGCGAATTTCTGTCTTCTTTTGTTTCCCTCAGATTATTCCAAATGGCGTACCCTTCCACTTTCACCGACGCCCGCCCTTCTTCCTTTGTTTACGAAAACTCCAGCAAAAATACGTATCCCTCATCGTCAATACTTTTATCAATCAACGGAAATAAAATAATAGCCGCGTATTTCCGAAATAGGGTCCCGAAAATGTGGACTTGCAAAGAGCCGGATTCTATCTCAAACCGTTCCGTTTTCCGTAACTCTCTCTCTCTTCGTGACGTTCGTGCTTCCTCTCACAGGGAGCTGGGGAATAATTAAAAAAAGAAGGAGCGGAATTCGTCAGAAGACTTCCGCTGGAAAAGTCGACCGTTTTTCCTTTTTTGTATTTTTTCACCAGCCTTGGAATTCGTCCTTCTAAGCCCGTCCTTTTGAAAGGAACGCGGTCGTGTAGCCACTAATGGAATCGAAACCCACTTGTCTCCTCTAATGTGATGACAACGAAATTCGGCTGTTTTTAGGTTAAGTGATTGGCGAATTTTGATTTTTCCCACAGAGGCGTTTTTTTTTCTGCCGAGGGTTTCTCTCGGTATAACGATCACGTCTTCTCCGAGCGGTTTGAATATTGATGGAGTACGCTGTTCATTTGATCAATCTTTCGTTGACTCGCTACAATTTCATTGAGTGCAGATTAAGTTCTACATACTTTTTTATCCTAAAAATGGTGTCGACGTTTTAATATCCAAATGAGGATAATATTACGAGGTAAAAAAGGTAGGTTGTGATTTTTTCTTCCGGACAATTTTTTTAATCTTATAGTATATATTGTTTCATATAACTCAATCTATGAATCCTGAGAGTTATTAAACGTTTAATGGATCCTTCTCAGCTGTAAATATGTCAAGGTAACAAACAGGAAATTATTTTCATATGTTAACCGCAAACCGCATGTTAAAAATTTACCTTAAGTTACATTATTCAATATTATACAACAAAAAGTCATGTTTCCATAAAATTGTATCCAATTACTGAAAAAAGAGAATACTAATTTAGTTAATAATTATTTATGGTTGATAATTTATAGATATGATATATATATCTTCAGGAGAATCACTGGGAAGTAAAAAGGAAAAAAAGTTGAGCTTCGTCCTCTTATTTCCCACTCCAAGGCGAGAGCGACAACTCCTCCATCTATGAAATCTCCCGCGAAGCGTCCTCTACAAGCGATCACTCGATTGCGGCGAGATTTTGTTTACGCTTCCCTTCCCGCCCATCGATCCTCGTTTGTTTCTTTTCCCGTCCTTTGGGCCCCAAAAAATATAAATCCCAGGTTTTCGATAATCCCCCCAACGCCCTCTCGGACCCTCTGCCGCCATCGAATTAAATCTATTGGTTATCACGATCGGCGGGCAGACAAGCGAAAACAAGCGCAGTAAAAAAAGGAAACTCGGAAAGGATTATCTGACTCACCCTCGACAAAAATTGCGCCGTAAAAAGATACGGGACAATCCGTCGCTCTCCGGGGAGGGCCGGAATTTTTTCGGCGGATTTAATTTATAGCGCGATTTTCTATGAAACTATAAAACGGAACGGGGCGATGCAGATATGGCTCTTCGGAAAGGGGTCTCTCTCTATCGCAGTCGGAATGGGCCGCTAAAAATTTATACGCCATTGTGCGGCGGAATTGAGCGGCGGGTTCATATTTTCTATCGACAGTCGAGGTGAGTTCAGGCGCCGATGCTTGGTCCATAACCCCGAATGGCATTAGAGAGTTAATACCGGAAGAGTCTGATATAATTTAGGAAACAATGTGATAATTCTATTGGATCGAAAATGGTAACGCCTGCATGAAATATGTATACGTCTTCTGGGAGCTCCAACAGTATAAAATCCAATGTACTCTCTCCATGAATAACTCACCAAAGATAGAACGTGATTCGCATCATGGCCTGAGCTGCAACTCGAGAAAACCAATCCAGTTCTCTTCTGTTCTCATTATGATTCATGATCAGCAAATGATATTTTGCCCTTTCACCGCGTATTTGGTATGAACGTTATAGGAATTTGAAAATATAAGCGTTGTAGCTTCCAATCTGAGGTATTACTGAAGAAAATCAAAAGGATCTTGAGATTGATTCGTAAAAATAAAGCTCTAAGAAAAATGTAAAAGTTCCTTCTTCGAAAACGTTGGTCAGTTATTTCAAAAAATTTATTTGAAATAGAACTGATCAACACTGTCCTTAAAAGAGTGAGAAATTATCATATTAGATCCTAAAAGCAAAGCTGATATTCGTGTGATTACTTGGATAATGTATTTTATTGTTCCTAAATCTAGCATGAAAGGTATTTTCCTATAAATCCTACGATGAAATTTATGTATCGATTCCTCGGGAAAAAGGGATGTTAAGTATCGAATTTTCCTAAATTATTTTAAATAATTACTGCGATACCTTGTCTAAGGGAAATCATTCCTTACGTAGTTTTATTCATTACTTATAGCATCTGTTGCTTAATCGCGTTTTAAGCATAAATGGGTTATAGAATTTTTGTCGGTTATTTTTGAATTAATGTAGTCTCTTTCATCATGCATGAGTATCATGAACATTAATTTTCCAAGTATGGAAAGAAGCAAAAATTCTTTGGTCGCCTAAAAATGCGATGACGAAGTCATTCCAGCCACCCGAAGTATCGTTGGTATAGATCTGACTTAAAATGTTCGCTAAATTAATCTTAAACGAAAATTTCACCCGGTCAATTTTCTGCCACTAAAACATGGACTTCCAACTAACTGAATGGGATCCGATTCCCATCATACAATTCCTTTATAAATGCCCATATAAGGGGATTTTCCCAACTGAATATATAGGCAGCTACTTCGTATATATTATTGCATTAATGATTGTGAAAGGGGATTCGATACCGATTTATTTCATGAGACGTAAAATCATATCGGATGAAAGTTTACATGTGCGCGTTGTCAGAGATACACTTTCCGAAAAATGATGTCGTCCTTGTAAATTCGTAACCCTTCGGATTATTTATAATCCGTACGAGAATCCTGAAAGAGTGAATTAATGATTTAGTTTCCTTTGTTCGCTCTCGAATCGATTGCCCATTGAATTGATGATAGGTAAACCGCCGATGACAAATGCTTACTCAGGAGAATTGTGAGAATAAATAGGCGAATCTCACACGCTTCAGTCATATGAATCGACATCAATTTGTCACAAACGCCACAAAAATCATCGCCAGAAACGAATTAATAAATAGTTTATCTCCATCGGTATTGTATCTTCTTACTGGGCGTAAAATTGATGAAGCGATATTGCTGGAATTTAAGAAAAGATAAAAGTAATAAATACGCAATACTGGTGAAATCCGCTTTAAAAAATGAATAACTGCGACCAAATAATGATATGAAGGTTTCAAAATAGAACGTGTTTTCAATTAATTTTGTATTGCGGATTTTACCAGTATTGTGTATTTTATACTTTAAATTTCCTTTAACTTCTTCATACCAAACATTTTTCATGGAAATATGTAAAGTTGTAATATTATCATGGAGTGAATTTCTTGAGATTTAAATTTTCCCCGAGGTATATTGAGAGTAAATTTTAAAATTGATTATCTAAATCTTAAGATTTTTTAATTAACTGAAGAAATCAATTTCCGAACAATTACATTCTAGAATTCCCAGGGAGAAAGGGACATGAATAATCACATTATCTCGCCAATCACCAAAACATCTTAGAGCCTAATGCAAAGAAATTTTCTCGATTTCGGTATTGAAATTCAGGAAAGATTTTAAGCTGATATCGCTACTTGTGTTGAATTCAAAGATAAAAATTTTCCCCGAATACGCAATCCTTTTTTGCAATGCATTAAATTCCTTTAATGTGGGTTTCCTTCGCATTAATTTCGATAATCTGAATTTATTTGGGTAATATGTTTCTCAATTCTTTGCAAAATTATTTTATAGCCAATTGTTTAGCTGAATGTATAGGTTTTTACTGATTTTAGAAACAAATTTTGTAAGTTAGTCATTTTATATTTACTAGTATAAAAGTTGTAAAATCAATTATTTTACGCTATTACTGTCGAAAAAGTAACTTTTATGAATATTAGCATTGAGTGTGAATAATTACTGTTGAGTATTATTTTTAACTATCAGTTTTAATCTAAATTATAAATTGATGATGCTATTATTATTTTAATAACAAATTTAAATTTTTTCTGAGTAATCTAAACCTATTCTTTGCTTGGAATTTAGTCGCTATTTTTATAGTATTCTTCGTTAAAGAATATCTTTTTGGTTTAAAACAGACAATGAAGTAGTTATATATGGCTTTATCCAATAGTTCTCAAACTTTTACCAACCCGAATCGTTAGCATAATTTGGAATAGCTTTCCGCACTTTCGTTTCCTTCGTAACTCGCCTATAACGAAAGCTTCGAAGGGTTGAATATCAGGAAATTTGCACGGTTTTGTGAGTGAAAACTCAGGAAAATTTCCTACCGTAATCCGAGATTAAGGAGTTGATTTACTCTGCGCAGAAAAAGTCGTAAGGAAAGGCGAGATTGCCGTATCTCCTGTTTGCCAAATTTCTTCCATAACGGACTGGCTGGCGAGCAAAGAGGAAACACGATCTACATGGATTAAGAAAGTATGCTGATGAAGGCTTTAAAACAATGGAAAGTTTGCCGGAACTTTGAGGCAATTGCGGTTCTTTTCGCCCTTCCGAGTTATACTGCACTGCCGGTGGGGAATTAAAACAACACGCCTCCCACATCTTCCCTTCATCTCCTGCTTATCCATGAAACGCTATTCTGCACTCATCTCGTGTTACATTAGTATTATTTCACAAATTTCAAGTTTATCCCTTTATTACCGTATTACCTTGAGCGCTATATTTGGACTATTATTTTAATGATCTTTTTTTCTCTTAACGATCCTGACGTTGAACATTAAGCCGAAAAATGTCTTCATATTTTCAAGAAAAATTTTCCTTATTACGACCTGTTTCGACAGAAATTGTCATCATCACTTCAAGAAATTCTTTAAGATTTTTTAAAATTTAATGAAATATAATCATGAAAAATAACATTTTAAAATTATAATTCAATCAAAATTAAATAAGCAAATAATAATAAGTAAAATATTACGTAATTAAATATTTCGATGTTTTTTTTTTAATTCTTAATCTAGGAGATATTTTAAAATCTTTCTGGGGAATTATTTTGGCAAGGTGAGTGGGTGATCACGGGCTCTCCGTTTCATAATATCTTTGCCAGAATTCGCGGGCATTTTCGCTTCTATAAACCTGAAAACTCACCAAGCACGTAATCAAGCTTTATTCGATTTCAGCCCAACGCGCGTCAACACGAAATTTTGTCATGGTTGACCTGGAAAAAATTTACTTACGATGGGAACGAAAATGTCAAGTGGGGATTGGTGTAGCCTAGGGTACATCATACACGTTTATTTATATATTCAACGGCATTAACTAATTTCGTTAAAAACTAAAGAAAACATCTCAAAGAAGAAAATAATATTAAATATAAAAGATAATAAGGCATAGTAAGTGTAAGATATGAAAAATTAATAAATAAATATATGATTAACATAGGGAATTATTATTGTTATAAGGGAGAATGAACCACTCCATTACCATTCATTTCCATAAATAAAATATTAATGGCAAATTGCATTAAGAAGGCTGAATATTATAGAATTAGGCTACTGAAATTTTCAAGTAAAAATTGTTGTTGAAGTAGCATTAAATAATATAATAATGCTGGTAGGTAGTAGGTATGACAGTTATAAGTGAGATTGCATTTTAATTTCCTTAATTTTCAAATACTTGGCCAATTCTGAAGGAGATAGGTGCGATTATATTGATATCTTTGAAGCCACAATCAAGGCAATACATATCTATTTTTAATGCAAAAATTAAGTTATATCCCACTATTGCTCTTACTTATACTTAGCTCTTTCTTAAATCATTTCAATGCTGAAAGATGTAAATAAAATATCATGGGAGAGTGAATACTACTGATTTAATTTTCTCCCCATAGTACTGGAGAATTTTGTTTCACTTAAGAGCTAATAAAGCTCCAGCTACATACACATAAAGCCCAAGAAATTCTCTGAAATTTTAAATTAACTCAGAATGAAGTGGTTAAAGCTAGACACTGGATTATAAATCTCATATTAACTCGTCAGCGCCCTCAAAATTGTTTAATCCTCTTACTACCGCCATCTTCTTAATACAGCTTTACCGCATTCTTCGATTCGGTTTTCCTCATTAAAAAATTAGTAAACAACATCCAAATGGATTGCTATCAAGAAATAACTCACGTCACGGCGAGTTTTACGGAAAATGCCGGATCAAACGGCTTGGAAATAATATTCACTCCTAATTCCGCTCAAAGATTAAAGAAACGGCTAAATAAATCTGGAAATATGTCTCCGTACGTTTTAATATTCATTGCATTATCTTTTAAATCGAGGGAGAAAGTTCTGACGATATTACTAGATTAAGGCCATTGATTATTTCATCTCGAATTGGGGAATATTATCTTTCGCCCGTGAACATAATTCAATCTCATTTTGAAGTCAAGGGTCAGAAAAGAAGACCTGGGATTTTTCATTTCCCAGCGAAGCGGATTAAATTACCACTGGAATTTAGTGCTCGGCGATAAAAAAAACGCGTTTACAAGGGCTCTCGCTGAGTTAAAGAAGCTCGAGCAAATGGATGGACTTCAACAGGGATACGGGTGAAATTTAGGGGAAATTTACATGCATCAAACTTTATTCGGGCAAAGTTTAGCCCCTAAATGACCTCTTATTTTACTTATGGAAAAATAAAACTGTTAAAAGGATCTTACCTAGCGTTAATTGGCAAAATTTCATTATAAACACAGTTTAATGACAAAACCTGTACAATTCCACAAAGTAAATTACTAATAATTCATTCATATAATTTGTGACATTGTACAAGTTATGTCATTAAACTGTGTTAATAAAACTGTAATTAAAAAATTAGTAATTAGAAACAGTATTTAAGTAACTAGTACCAGAAAGAGTATCTCAGACAGTTAATGACTAGGGTAAAAAAAAATCGTTCCATATTTTTCTTACTCCACCAACAAATACTTATTGAACGCACAGATTTTATGTTATAAAATAGCTCCTGCACAAGTCAATAATAAAAAATAAACGATGAGTACATTGGTGTTTCACGTTTCAGATTACTCCAAAAAGAGAATTAAAATTTGTTTGATCTAGAGATGCTACAGCCGCTCACAATCGCTACGCTAACAAGCAAGCTGAAAGTTAGAGAAGTATCCTTGATTTTATGCGACCCGCGATACAGCATATTCTTATGCCCGTCGTATTTTCTTCGTGGGGCTATGCATATTTCTTGTTCATTACATTTGGGTGGTGATATAAATTCCTCTTTAACTCCTTATGATCGGTGTCAATATGTGGTACCGACCCAAATTTATGAGGTTCAGGTGTCAGTACCTCGTACCCAGCCCTACCTCACTGACTTAGAATCGCGCTATCGAGCTTATTTCCATATTTAAATGTCTATGTTTTGACATCGTTAAATATAGAATATTTCAGAAATTCATGCCAGAAGCCTTTTTTGATTTGCTGAGGGATGCGGAAAATCCGTTATCAGTCATTACTGAACATTCGGTGTTTCATTCTTTCACGAGAAAAGAAATCACAATTTTAAACCGATATCATCGGCATCTGGTATTCTGCCGGTTGGCAGGTCCCATACACCAAAACTATTTCCTCTTTATCCTGTCCCGTGCCTCTTCTTTGGACTCCTTGTATCCTCCTCTCTTCAACTCATCCATTAATTTCAGCTTTCCTTTTCCTCTTCTCTTTTCTCCTTCCACCGATCCTTCAATTGCAGTAGTTAACAACTTCCCTCTTACAATATGTCCGATCAAGCTTACTTTCCTATTTTGTATTCCGTGGAGTGTTCTTTCCTCCCTAACTCTTCTTAAAACTTCATCATTCAATATAATCGATAAAAATAAACCAATTTCACAGATATTATGATATCAAGTTCTGAAAATAGAAACTGCAGAAACAGAAAGAATGAGATTAACATAATGAGTATTTGAATCATAACGTGGAATTTTAGAAGTTTTGAGTATATTATCAATATAATTTTAGCTAAAACAAGGGAAATTTACAAAATGAGTTTCATCAAACTTATTTGCGCTTTGTCACTTTTTAATCAAAAATAATGAAATATCTTTATTCGATATATTTTTAAAATTACCACATGACTTAATGACAGTCATTTAAATTATTCGTTGAAGGACATTTAAAAACAGTTTATATATATTCTATTTAATTTAACATTCAAATTCAAATTCAAAATTTTGTAAACATATTATTTTTAATACAAGAAAATTATATGCCCCTCATTTAATATATAAAAGTATAAATTTTCTCCATGAAATATAATATTTGAGATCGCTGTAAACTAATATGAAAGGTACCTATAAGTATGCTAGATTTTTTCGTTGCCTCTCTGGAAATATTGACAGTGATATCATTTTTAATTATAATTGAACCAGACGGAATTTTTGCATTTTCATATTTTACGCAATTCATCAGCCGGTCAAATTTGATTTCAAAAGAGTCGATGTCAATCGGAATTTATAAAACAGTTGAAATTTATTCATTTCCACAGATACAAACGTTAATTAATTAAAACAGAATTCACATTTTTAATTAAATTAAAAAAATATCGAGCTTGAATTTCAGCTTGACATTTTAACTGTTCTACAATACTATAGCTTCTTATTATTAAATACATTATTGTTAATTTTGGAAATGGATTTTTGAATTTTGGTAGATTCGGATTTGAAATGTGGAATTTAAAGTTATGATCGTAACAATTTCACATATGTTGGATTCCAACAGTATAAAAACTAAAACTCAATGCAATAATATTCAATAATAAATGAATTCTATTAATTTATATTGAATTTAATTAATAACATATAACGGTATTTTGCGTTGATCACTAAGTATATGAACGATTTTGGGTTTTGGGACAAATCCTTTGAGTTTCTGTTGTTTCATATGAGGATATTCGCATTGGTATACGAGTGATTTAGATTAAAAACGCGTTTCTGGAATTATTTAATCTCGTAATCCGGGAGTATACAAATGTTTCAAATCATTTGAAAGCAAATTCATCGAAAGTACATCACCAAAATGAATTTGAAATTATACCAAATTTTCGTTAAAGGACTGATAAGGAGTTGAAATCTATTAAGTAACTGGTTAGTGATGGATCGGGTTGTGACGTCTATTTTAATAAGTAACACGCTGCCAACTCTCCAATTTAAAGAATCATTTTCATTGAAGTAATGTAGAGACAACTTGGTAAATTTTCCGTACATTTATTTTTAATGCGTGGAAAATTTAGCAAGTTTTCCCTTCATTACTTCAATGGTTTAACATAAAGTAACGCCTGACTACCTAGATTTCAACCATTTCCATCATTTAATTCTATTTTAAATAAAACATGGTAAAATTAGCAACTGTATGTAAGTGGCTCGTTGGTCTAGGGGTATGATTCTCGCTTAGGGTGCGAGAGGTCCCGGGTTCAAATCCCGGACGAGCCCTCAATTTTTTGCAAAGGATGTAGATTAAAAAGTATAATTGACATATTCTAAAAGTCGGCGAATAGTTGTAATGAAGCACTACTTATTACTTATGTAATTAATTTTCGGACAATTCTATTCATCCGCAACCTTGTGGTGTTTAATGGACATTCCCTATTTCCATAAGACGTACTTCTATGGTTATAGGCAATTTAAATACATGTATATGTCTATGTAGAATCCCTGCAAATCACCTTTCGGCGTGTGGCAGCGGGTGGAAGCACCATGTCTCTATTTTCCTTATCGATTGCTTTCGCGTATCGCTCGCAGAAAAAATGCATTCCTGAAACGATTCGTTCTAGCATCTATTTCCCTAATCTTTATAGCAGTATCAGAACGGCCCATATAACAGGGAGGTCACATAATATCGGTTACATTTTCAGAGAACGAAATTTCTCTGAATTTATTTAGTAAATTTATCATTTGAATTAGTCTTCTTATTTTCCAATGATTCCCATCCCGCGTCCTGTATCATCTGAGTAACACTCGCTGTTTTATCGTAGCAAATCATTACAAATCGTATCGCCTTTCGTTGTACTTTTTCAAACTCCCGAGCCGGGTCCCATACACTGCATGCATACTCAAGATGTGGCCTAACTAACGCTAAGTAACATCGCTCGCGAACTTTTTCTTCGCTCATACCGACTATTATTTTAACGAAGCCGAGTTTCTTAAGTGCTTATCCACATATATTTTGGTTGTGGGTAATCCATGATACATTTTCCATTAATTTTAAGAGTATGTTTCCGAATAATGTGCTTTCGAAGAATTTCCGTCCGAAGAATTCGCTTCCGAATAATTTCCCTGTAATCCGAAATCCAAGGTTTGGCGTTTTGGATTTCAGCTTGGTCTCGTCAACTCGAGAACTTCGTACCTGAAGAATGACATACTTAAATGAAGGAAAGCTTATAGTGAGCTGTAAGTCCTGCTCAACCTCAGAAAGTACTCGGGGAGAAACCGTGATCAAGAAAAAGGTAGAACAGTTGAGAATAGCGAAAAGAGACGGACAGAAGGGAGAGGTGGTGCCAGGGGAAGCATCTATTGTCCGCGACAACGGTTCTCGTGAGAAAAAGAACTGTATATCCGTAACTTTCTTAAACAGAAGAAACCACCCCACGCATGCCTCTTTAATTGCCCAATGACGTATCCCATTATACCCCGATGCATGCCGGGATAGAGGATAAGAGAATCCTGAGCGCATTCCAATCTTCCCCCACTAGACCAGTGGCGCGCTCAAACCGTTACGGCAAAATTAAAAGCTTCTCTCCTTCCGCAGAAAAAAGTTGGCGAGTTTTCGTTCGCGATTTCTCACCATTGGGAGAATTTTAAGTCTCTTTCAGCTTCTCCTTCCTGTTTCGGGGTGGAATCCGGATGACTTAACATTCCTGGCGAGTAAGGAGTATACAGTTAACAAGGATTTGGAGACCTCAGGTCTCAAAGCGATCAAATCATATATAATCTCGAACCGGACAGATTTAACATATTTTTTCCTTAAAATTCGAGACGTTAAAGGGTATTTTATGACCTAAATGCAGGCATATCGAGCAGTAACGTGTTCTAATTCCTGATTATTATTCTTATTATTATTATACAATTATTATTATGTAATTACATGTGTAATTATTTTTTAAAGATTAGCACTGATTGTTACCACTATTATCATAAGGTAATTTTGATAAGCTTATATATGTACAGTCCTGGCCAAAATTAACGCAGCACCGGCCGTAAGGATCGCTAGGGAGGTGCTGCGTTAATTTTGGCCAGGAGTGTACCACAGTTTTAGTAACCTGATGACAAGATGACGGTCTGTGCTTAGCAGGGCCTACTTTGTATTTGGTAATTGTAGTGCTTATAACCAAATAAAGGTTGTATTATTTAAAAAAAAAATATTATTAATATTATTATTAAAAGACTTAATTTGATGAAACTGAGACTTTTAAGTACCATTTTCCATTTAACTTTTTAAATCTTTCATTAAACCTAATCTTGATTTTTCCTAATATCACAGAATCTTTGAAAATACTTAGGAGGGCAAAGACCACACCTGCAATTCGTGCGTAAGGGACAAAAAGTCTCAAAGGGGTTACCTTAATATGTAAAATATCGTAGACTAAATTATTTGGAAACGATTGTTACTGAATTTTAAAGACTTATTAACCGCCAGCATAGACAAAGCCTCATTTCAAGAAGAAGTCAATGCCAAATTTCCTGCTGGACTTGATCTTTACGTAAGTATCTATTATATATAGATATTCTATATAGATCAATTAGTATTCTAATCAATCGCCTACTGATCTTAATTACTTCTAAGTTACACATGCAAACCGCTGATTTTTTTTCCATTTGCTGATATTCCGAACATATTGCCAAAAGAAAAGATTTCATTTAGCACTTTTCCATTTGTTACTTTGATATACTAATGCCCCAAAACAGGGCAAAACAAAATGCCCTCACAATCTATATATACATAAAATCTAAATTCTGCGTGTTTGTGGGCGTTTCCTTCACGCCATTCAGTCTATGTTCAGTTTTAACTCCAAAAGGTATTTTTGAATTAAAATTAAATGAATAACAATCTTAGAAAGAACTCGAAACAATTTTCATACAAAGGTTGTGTAAATCTATATAATCGTCCGATTAAATGTAAAATCGGCAACAAACTTTGATGAAATATTGGGATTTTCAGGGAAAATATTACTTCTGGATTGCTTGTTCCGCTGAATTAAGCAAATATAAAAGATGTTGGATTCTATTTTGAGCAAAGCGGAAAAATATACTTAATCTTCATCTATATTCCCCGTTGAGAATCAACGGGCAATTCAGCTAGTTACTAAATAAAGCACAGTGAAACTACATAAATGAAAGCACCATTAAAACTTAATAAATTACAAATTAAATTTACTTATTATTTCCTTACTGCAGGTACATACATTAAATCGTACAAAAATCTATTTGGTCAATGTTAAAAATAAACAGTTTTGTTACAAACTTTCATTTCCGCTAAGAAATCCAAAATAAAGGTATAGAAGCCAGCCATCGTCATCGAATTGTCTACGGCTACATGTATCCCATGGTCTAAAAATGATTTGAAATTCAATTTCGGCAATCAATATGGGGAGAAGAAACAAGTAAAATATCAATTAAAATGCCTGTTACGATTAACTGGTCATATTTCCTTATTGTCCCAAACAGGATGATCCCTTGCTCGTATTCCCGTTAAATCAGTGTGCATCCTCATTATTGTCGTGGGAGTAATTTAAATTTTTTAATATCATATGATTGCCTTCCCTTAGTGTCAGCATGAAGCTATTCGAAATTAGGTAACAGACATTATGTGCACAAATATCGCATTTAAAAAACCAATTCCAGTTTTCCATTAAAAGTTCGCCAATCAAGAAATTCAAATTGAACTGTTAAATTGTCACTACGTACAAGCGGCTCGTTGGTCTAGGGGTATGATTCTCGCTTAGGGTGCGAGAGGTCCCGGGTTCAAATCCCGGACGAGCCCAACTTTTTTGAAAGATATAAATGTGTCCTAAAATCTATGGTTGCTAGTTATGAAGGTTGAGATCCCCTTTTTGCTTGGGTAATTTATTTTCAGGTGATTCAGGTATTTCAGGTTTTCAGGTTATTTCAGGTAATTTATTTTCAATGGACCACATTCCCTCTTTCCATTGTCCGTCCTCTAATAATTATGCGTAATTTACTTACTTTTAACACGACTTTTAAGAATTCATTTTGATGAAATATTTTCCTTGGATAGATCTTCTTCTCGCAGTATAAACTTCTAACAAGATTTCAGGAATATGTCGCTCTAGTTTTTGAAGCTATCAAATCTGTGTGGTTTCTGCATTAAAAAAAAATGAAGTGGAATCCCAGCGTCTTTAGATTTAGATCCATACGCCACGAGCAACCATTGGCGTTTGGCAGGAGGTGTAGTATAATCAATATCAATATCAACATCACCATATCTTTATTGAAACTATAGATTCTGTTATAGATTCATAAATGAGAGAAAGCATATTTTACAGCTCGTAAGAAATGAATATACATCTTCCAAAATAAGAAAGTTGTGATTCTACTAAATATGAGGTATTTTTCTAATAACATTGCAAAGCTCACATTGTAACTTGTCATAATATATCGTAAATTTGCAACCTAATATGTTTTAAGTTATACCAAATAGGTTTTTAAGATTCACTGTAAGATTTTTACTTTGTTGAGACACTCTTTAAACACTTTCATCTACTATTTAAGATAAGAATTCATTCAAACTGCGAATATTCTTTCCCAAAGTCATGCAATCAGTTTTCCTGTTGTGCAGATGCAATTATAAGGTACATATTTTTGTAAAATGATTAGAAATGAATTTGGCGTAAAAAAATATTTCGAAATGCTACTTTAGAATATTTGAAATTTATCTTTGAATATTTTTCTAATTGAATTAACTATTTACTATGCAACATTTGTGGCACAGCAAGCTATAGAATTAAATCATGTCGTAATTCGTGCATTCTTCACGACACAAATCTATGTAATCTTTTCATCTCTGAAATATTTTAAAAGGTTATCATTTTTGCTTATGAATGAAGATCTACTAGCTTTACTATGATCTTGGAGGTTTTTGACGCAGAACGAATTTTTTCAATGGAAATTGATATCTTCCCTGCATTCTTCCCGACGCACTACCTTTCCCAGAGATATCTCTATCGTCGCATACCGATCTCACTACTAGTATCTTTTCATCGAGAAGATGAATTCTGCGAGGGAAACCTCAAGATGCTCTCTCTTGTAGTTCCATTCAGATTCCGCACGGACCATTGCGTGCGACAGTCTGCGGTCGCCAAACCCAGATACACATTTCACACCCATACTCCCCATTTTGAAAATTCTTGGAGAGGCGTGCAAGTCTAGCCGTGGATAATGGAAAACAGACTTTAATCTTTAGCATCGTTAGGAGAAATTTAAAGACCGCATAGTAACGTATTTGTTTGTCAGATGGTTTCCTTATTTTTATCCCAAAATATGTGTTTGTTTCTTGATGTCCTTATTAGAAATGACCTTTGTAGTAACATATATAGAATTTTTCATTATTTTTCTCTAATGCTATTCTTTGAATTATTTATAAACTCAATTTATCTGTTTAGGTTGATAATACACTCTTCTGGTGATATTGCAAAATGTGCTATTGTTATGTATAAATATTTGTCTTATCTTACACGTATCCTGTGATTAATGGATAACATTTTGAATAACAAATTCATTTGTAAAATGATCTTACTTAATAAACTTAGCATACTTTATGCTCTTTTATTTTACTTAAGCCTTTCATTACTTTTATTTTGTTTTATTTCACGGTTTAAGCTGAGCTCCAACTGTCTCATTGTATCCTTAATCGTCGATTATCACTAAAACTTATTGTTTCTGGAATTTTAATAAAAACACCTGATCGCGACTTGATTTATTTCTTTGATTTCCAAAAGATTAAATAACTCTTTTGGAAATGTATTCAGTATATTTCTGCTAAACACCCACAGTCAATTTTGCGGCTAATTTGAGATGGGCTGTGTCGGCATTTTTGGTGGTTTCCCCTATCAAAATAAGCTCGACTGAAAAAAACTTAAACCGCCTTGCTGAACCAACGCAACTAAATCACCCATTGTAATGTAGAGGACCACCGACTTTTATATCATTATGGATTGTAATATCTTTTAACCTCCTAAACTTTAAGGCTATGATATTTCAAAGGTGTATAATGGAAAATAGCGCAAGGAATTTTTATGGAAGATTTCATTTTTGACTCTCTTAACCTACAATACCATGGCTCTGTTAGACCGAAGAAGTTTTCTATTTTATTTTGTATTTTTCCTTTTGGAAATAATATACCAATGCCATTATCTGAAAAATATATCTTCTACGTAACGTAGCGACGATTAAAAAAAATAGTTTCATCAGTCACATAATGATAGCACATTGAATTTCAAAATATTAATGTGCCTAAGACACACGACTAAACGAAGGTAGTGCATATTTCGATATTTATCCTTGTTATAATTTTGCTTATATTCATACGAATTGGTCTTCTCTATACTTACAAGACTTTTCATATTCTATCTTATTGTGTGATTATTGGATTTTATCTTGCTTTTACTGTTTAATGGTGTTAAAGCTTTGCTGTTCAAGTTGGTGATGTTAATTTGCTTTTAATTGACCGCAAGTTCAATGGCCTAGTTTGTCACATGGTCATGACTCAGCTAACTAGGATAAATCGTTCGTTACTTCTTAAATTATTGCTGCAAATTATGATCGTCACGATTTCGTGACGAGTCCTTTTGGACCCAATTAAATTGTTTTCTTATGAATCTGAAGACACCTTTATTGAAGGCTGTGTACGTCTTGCTGAAACCTTCTATTTCACCAAGAGTTAGCATCATAAATTCCCTTTAAATAGATTCATATATGCATGCATCAGCTATCGAAAACCATTTCTATGTAAACGCCTTCCATTCGGTCATGAAATAATGACAGCCTCATTAAGCCTTATGGAGACCATGTAAGCGGCGACGTTAACTACGAAAAAAGTGCTCCTCTGGTAATCTCCATCGAATTCCAGCACGCTAATAGCGCGAGGGTTGAATTAAAGGTGAGAAAGGAACATAAAGGGAGAGGAAATAAACTGCTATTCTCGTGAGAACTCAGAGAGCACTTTTCCCAGAGTGCACATGGAGTAGATAGGCGGGAAAAGCTATTTCATCTAGATTAGGGCGCATTCCAGAGGTGATCGCAGCGGAGAAAGGAGCCCTTGTTTCCATGGGATTAGGGAGGCAAACAAAGTCGTCCTTTAGATAATAACTGCGTAGAGAAATGATATTCTGACCCTTTGTCGCATGTCCGACCCAAAAGTTCGCCAAGTAACGGTGAGGAAAAAAACGGAAAATTTGGTGTGTGACAGTTAGGAACCTGATTTTCAGTTATTTTATTTTTGAGGTCTCCCCATATATATTACGAAGTTTATGAACGTTTTCTCCGTCGAAATTATTTAGGAACATGTTTTAAGATTTATGTGATGCGCCCATCACACCATATTTAGCCTTTTGCCGTCTTTCATACGCTGTATTTTGCAGTGAAATAAATTAACTCTACTATTAATTTATTTCGTATCACATGCCACATCATTTATTAATAATATATTAAGTATACTGCTTTAGTTTATTTAGAAATTAAATTATAATCACAACATATATAATTAATACAATTGTGATGTTGGAGTATGTGAATCAATGTAATCCACATGTCCTCTATTATCCTGGCTATTTGGCTCTGTATTAATTCAATTTTAGTTATAATCGCACTTTGATTCAGACGAAGAATTTAATATTAATAATATATTTAATTCATACTTAATAAATGGAAATGATTGCGTGAGCAACCATTATCATTCTCAAGCAATTTCATAGGGAAACCATCGAACAGGGTTGAATCCTTAGACTGGACATTAAATAATCTATGGCTACTAATTAGCTCAGGTCACAAAAGAAATGTCCCTAAACAAATTTTATTGTATTTTATAATATATCTTCAAAAATACAAGGGAAATGAGACAAAGGGGCTTTGCGTAGTCATTTTAGAAGTGACAATTGTCGCAATTTTTTCCATTGACGAAGATTTCCATATTATCAGATACACCTTCCATCTCCCCTCATCTCCTTCCCTCAAAAGGGTTTTCCTTTATCCTACTACCGATGATTCTGCCTTATCCTACCACTTCCTTTCCTACTCACATCGCTCAATTACAGATTTAAAACTCAGCTTTCCGTACCGCGCTGTTACCGGTTCTGGAGACAACGAAAGGCTCGGGTTACTGACTGTCATATAAACACTACATCTACATACATTTCAATAGCTATCATCTTCAGAGGCAGAAAAAAACCCTTATCTTGATTATAGCAGGATCCGCGCCTTCTGTTGTCTCCAGAACCGATTACAGAGCGGTACGGAACGCTGACAAAGACGGTTTTTGGGTAGTTTTTAAATCTCTAATTTATTAACTGTCGTGTTCCAATTTATCACCTCTCATACTCTTGTCAGATAAATGCCGATTTTGACCAGTGACCCCCTTCAATTTTCAGAGCTCACTTTAGAGCAAGGTTTGAAAATAACCGACTTATTTTTTTTTCATTTTTGAATGCGTTTAAAATAAGCGAGTAAATTTGGCCGAAAAAGAAGCCTTCCCAGTCCAATATCCCACCTTATTTATTAGTAAAATAGGAAGTATACTGCTTCAGTTTATCCAGCGATTACACCTTATTCACTACGGATATACTGAATACAATCGTAATGTCGAACTACGCTAGTAATCCATGTAATTAGACGTTGCTTCGTGGAACACTACTACACTAATAATGGAAACTAACTTATTATTATTTAATTGATTCGATTTTTATAAAATTTCTAATATTTTATAAATCATATTTTTATTATTCTATATTATTTATTAATTGTTTAAGTATTATTTAATGTGGAAAATACGATGGCGTTTCTATCTTTTACGTTCGGATATACATGTATTTGGTATTGTATCAAATGTTTTTGGAAATATTTTTGATTCTTTTTTTCGAATTTTAAAAACTAATCTCAATTTTTAAATATTTTCACTCAAGATGACCATATATATATCTACCATGGTATTTAATACCTCAAATACTGAAAATGGCTTGAATCGGAACCATAAACGTCCAATCGCCGTATAATGCTACCTCAGCAGCGGAACCCTCGACGAAATACTGCGGGGAATCAAATAGTTTTTCTCTTCTGTTCTCTGAATACGATGAACTTTTTCGGCACACAATGTCTTCAAAGCAAAGGCGAACTTTGCGTCCCGATTGCAGGTTGATCCGAACGGAATCTGCGGAGAGATCGATGACCGAGGGAAGAAACTTTTTTCGCCCTGGGGAAAGCGATCCGTACGTCGTATCGGACAGATCAACACTCGTGATCGATGGGGAATCCAACCTATCACTAACACGCAGCTGTATCAGTACGTAATAGATTGAGACCGGTGCCCTTAAGGTCTTGTGCGTACCGGCGTCGAGTTTCAGTGGAGAGAAGGATTTGACAGAATAATGTAACGCCCAACTCTTTCCCCGGATGTTGACCCGTACAGGGGAGCAAAGCAGACTTTCCTCTTCGCTAAAAAAATGGTAAAGTTTTCGCGCACAATATCCGGTTCGATTCATATTCCGCCTACGTAATTGCCGCATTCGCCTTATTTATGGGTCCCTAATGAATTCGCCTCTATGAATCGCGCTAATTATGCGTTCGCTTATATTTTCGGGGCTTTCCCTGTTTCTAGTTCTTGTTTGAATGGGGAAGAGAGCTCGCTTATCCGCCAGCGGGGATAGTTGAATATTCATGTTGATAGAAAGTCCCCTTATCACGGGCGGTGGTCTTTTTTCTAATGACCCCGTCTCGGGAATTAGTTTACGAACTCGTCTTGGGTAAAGGAGCCGCGCTGACTACCGTATTTTATTCGAAAGGAATTCTATTAGGGGAGAACTACTGCCGATGGAGGTATCATATTTCAGAGTTGATCATTCTGAAATGAATTTCTCCATCCAAAATAAACAAGCTGTTTCGTATATGGGAAGACATAAATAGAGAAACCACTGGCAATAGTTTAGAGAGAGAGAAGGAAAAGAAGAAAGGAGTTGATTCAGCATATCCTTTCGTAGAACTAAACCGCTCTTTTCTATCGTGATTGGTTTCATAATTTTTAAGCGGCAATACATCCTGGTGGATTGTATCTGCTGCTCTCCTTTCAGTTTTTTTTATAGATTATGATATAGGTTTTGAGGTCTCTCTTGTAATTTTATTTTACATTAATATAGGTTATTAGTTTTGCTTTGTTTAATTACTTACAAGGAATATAATGACAACTTAGTTTCGCGAAATACCTAACTCAAGAGTTCAAGTTTCAGAGTAGAAGTAAATGTTTTGCACTTATGACAGGCAATCTATCTTAAAACCTCAAATTCTTTTAGTTCTCAAATACTTTTATAAAATTAAGGAAAGGGTTAAGGTGACTTTGCACATAAGGGCGTGGTCCCAGGAAAATTCCCAAGGAAAAACGGACTTGAAAAAAGTCTGACAGGGCCGGGAATTGAACTCGGGATTTTTCTCGAACCGGGAGGCTGCCTTGGCCATCTAGGCTACCCGACCAGAATATTATAACAAGCCGTTTTGGGGTCTTTGTCCGGAAGGGTAAGTGTAGTTTCGTCCGACTGAGCGGCATCGTCTACGGCCATGGCCTCATCGAGGCACCGGCAACACAAAGAGGTGTGAGGAGAAACCCCCCTAAGGATAAACAAGTTTTATATTACTATAATGATAGTATTAGTAATGATATTAGATGGTTGAGGCAGCCTCCCGGTTAGAGGAAGATCCCGGATTCGATCCCCGGGCCTGTCAGACTTTTTTCAAGTCCGTTTTTCCTTGGGAACTTTTATAAAAAGCTTATCATATGTGTATCGCGCATCATGTTGTGGATATGATCGCCTAAGCTACAGTTCCTTGCATTAATAGTAATGTTTATTGTGTTTCGAGGGTATCTACCATCAGAGTTAAAAAACAGTGGCGTAATGTTTACTGAAATTATTTAATTAGATAAAGCAAGATGAAAATTGATACAATCCTATACATATATACAATATTCAAAGGTGAAAAATGCACAATTAACAAACAGAAAAGTTAATCAGAATTGAATTAAATGTAATCTTATTATTCCGTGACAGTAAAATTATTGACTGCTTCATCTTTAAATAAACGTACGACAATGGAGTGTTGAAGTTGAGACGGTATTAAAATTTATTTTTTATTAAGTTTATAATTTAGTGTTTGAATTTCTTATGGAAAATAAGAGAACAGTTCATGATTGAATTATATATTAATAAGTAAATACAATAAATAAGTATATTAACTTGGAAAATAGAGATCATCTAGGTCAGGGTTTCCCAAAATATGTTCCGCGATAATTTGGAAAGGTGTTACACACTGCAATAAATTTAAAGATCTTCTACTATCTACTGCAAGCAATAATGAATTTTAATTTGAAATTAATTTAAATTAATTCAATTTAAAATCATAAAAAAATATTTTTAAAATTTTGCAAGTAGAACTACCTAACCAAAAAATAAGCTTGGTGTTCCGTTAAACTTCCCATGTTTGCGATGTGTTCCATTGCAGAAAAAGTTAGAGAAACCCTGACCTAGGTAATCATCAGGATAATTTAGTAGTATGTTGTGTTTTCAATGTCCAAAATAATATGGAAAAATTAGGATACCATTCATTATATTAGTTACAAAAGTTTCTAATTCGGTCTTCGGATTCTTCCAAAGATCATTAGTCCTCTCTCACGCAAATCCTACGCAATGGTAATAAAATTCAACACAAATGTGAATCCCAAGTCTCTCCTAAACTCACTCTCCGTGTTGTTGTTATTCTATAACGGGTTTAGTAGTAAATAATCGAATGAAAAATAAATAAGCACCAATGACGAAGAGGCGAACGATTCAGCGACGTCGAAGAGGGACGATGTTGCAAAAGTAATTGAGATTGGATCATTGCATTCCGTGTCGAGTGATACATAAAGAACAATCCACTTTACCGCTTTCCAATCAGCCCCTTTTTATTACGAAACTTGCCCGCATAAATCCACCTGTTAAGACAGGGAGTGACACACAAAAGGTCCGACGCGTCGAAACAAGCCCCCAGGAATCAGATCCTTCCTTTTTACAAATGGCTTTCTTTTCCTTTACAGCGGCACCTCCGCCGACCGCGCCCTCTCCACTGGGATCCGCCCTTCTGGTGCGGAGAAAGGTAAATAAAAGGAAAAAATCTCTTTCTTCCCATGGAAAAGTATGTTGCGTTGGGCAGCGGTCGTCTTTGGGTGCGGCTGAAGGAAACGCTTCCGCGTGTTGCGGTCGCCCAATGCGTCGCCCACTCTAACTGGAGAGGTGCGGTGGAGGAAGAAGTGGGCGGAAGGTACAGAGTGTTGATCCCATTTATGATAATCAGGAAAAAATCCGCGGCACTCAAGTGGGGATTGATGTATGACGATAGTATGGGATTGATTCGGAAATCGATATGAAAATTGCGATGAGGAAATGAAATGGGATAATCAGTTCCTTTAAGAACGTTTCAAAGCAGGAAATTCCGATTCGCGCGATAAAGACTACGCATTTTTTTTCGTGTTTGCGAAGGTTAGATCAATACTCACCTCATTGTTCGTTGGTACGAATAAATCTGTGTAAAGATTTTGATGAAATCATACTTTGTATTGAGGGATTTACTACGAACCGGCAGCAAAATTGAGAAAATTCTAATGCAGAATACAATATATGGTATTTAGGTCTTTGATTAGGGCTATTAGGTGTAAAAATGTAATAAGTAGAAAGCAAAATGTAATAGTTAGGACTTTTACCATGATTTCTTGCACATTAGAATGCGGATAACAAAGATTGGAAAACCTTCTCTACATTGAAAACGACTTTCGGTCAATTCCAACCAAATGTCTATTGGGTTCGGTTGTGGTTGCTCTACTTTTCAAACAGTGAATCTGAATACTCGCTTATGTTACCTCTAAAGTTACGATTTCTCTCCGCTTTAAATAGCCGGAGGACAAATTTTAAGGATCAAGAATATCGGAAATCTGTCCGATGCACCTGGTGATGACACTAACAAGGCGCTACCTAGCGAAAGCTAGATCGTGAAAAGTTCTTCGGTACCAGTTAAGAGTGTTTTTTTTATTCCTCAACTATCGTGGAGTGCTAAAGCTAAAAATGTGGATTTTGAGAATCTCGCTCTTACCGTCCATAGAATAGGAAAAAATAACCGAAAACAAACTTCTTACGGTGAAGACTGGCAAAGTGATGATCAATAAGATAGATTTGTTCCTATAAATGCTAGTTAGGAGTACTTTATTCACTTCCACGCAATCTAAAACTGCCTCCTTGCAGATGTAAATTTAAACCGATTGTTTCCAGTAGATATTTCTTCTGAACAGAATATTTCTTCGTAGATACGAATATCACGTTGGAAATCGAAGGAATCCATTTTGCATTGAAATAATGGTATTATTTATATTTTTACAAGCATTAAATCCGTTATCTCGTTTTGCTTTATCTTTCCCAGTAAAATTTATTCAGTCGTAGATTTGAATGCCTTCCCTGATAGTGACAACTTGTCTCCACTATCAGGGAGATATATGAACGACATCATTTTGTACGATACCAAGCACCGGGATTTCTTCAGATCCATTTGGCTCTGCAATTATTGATCTTATCCACCTACTATTCATCGACTTATTTGAATATTTGTACTCTCTGGATCGTTTTAATTTCATTTATGCAGTGTCGTTTCGTATAAAATGATTCCTCGAGATAGGAGTCCGGTAAAGCGATTTTCATGGTTAGTTCAAACACGTAGGGACGTAGGGAGAATAAAATCATACCATATCTTGATGGAACTACGTGCGCAACTTAATTATGAGTAATCAGTCATATTGCTATTTAAATATTCATTTCAAATTTGTAACTCACGTGATACATATCTCGTATCGTATAATACTCCAACCATCCGAGATAAGGAGAAGAACTCACCTGAAAAATAGAAAAGGAAGTTTATTAGAAAAAATGGAAGACTAGGAGAAAGCATTTGCAAGCAAAAAGAGTCCGTACTCTATTGTTCCCGTTCTTGGGAGATGAATGTAAAACACGGTATCCTATTAATCTTCTTGTCAGTTTGAAGGCAGAAATTCTGCCTCAATGATTATTATAAATCGCATAATGAATATTTATATGAAATCGCATTCAATCCATACAAAATATTTTGAAATTTAGTATTTCATTGAATCACCGCGGTCTGTATTTTAACATATAAAACTATTTATTTTATAATAGTAGTTAATTTACATCAACTCCATCGCATATTTGAAAGTTTTAAATAATTCACTAATTAGATAACAATTTTAAATGGAATAAATACCCGCAGATTAAAAGTTAAATTCTTAGAATTATACAAGTGAAGTACTTTTGTAGTACAAGTGTACCTTTAAAATGAATGTAACCTGTGAATATTTCAATTATTATGAATATTATGATTCTGTATTACAAAATCTCTCTTAGTTAACTATTACTTAATACATTGAAAAAAATTTACATTGATGATATCGATTTAATGCTAATACATGTCGAAAATGAAGACTAATCTAGTAAATTTAATTCAAACTAATTAAAGAGAGTATAGCACCCTCATGTATCAGTATAATAAACATACCCAAGTGTTTAAAATTTTGTCTTTTTAAACCCCTGTAGCTTAGAAGTTCGGTTATGCCATCAAGCTTTCCCATTGTAACTTCTTCATGGTATCTTAAGTGGAAGCGTAAATGAGATTGATTAATATTCAATTTCTTTTTAAAGAGCCACTAAAAATTCATTAATTCGTTAAATATTAAGGCTTTGAGTGAATTCTCTTCGAGTTCAAACGGGCATGCAATATCGGATTCCGAATCTAGATTCTCAGATTCAACAGAGGGGATAAAATTCATTCTAAAACGCCTGCGGATATAACACCTGTTGAATTGGCGGAAATTGCACATAAATTTTGAAAGGATAACTTTAAGTTGACTTCAAAGTGAGTGTGCACTTGTATTTGAAGTATGATTGAGCCATTACCATCGACTAGTTAAGATAACATTTTCATTTCCAATATTTCTTCAACAATGTGTATATATTGATTCGAAAGAATTGATCATACACCTATTATTTTTTGGGCTAAGATAGTTTAGGTAAACATAATATAGCACATGAAAATTTAATTTATCATCCAGTGCACAAAGGCTCATTCGTTATTTTCGATCGAAGATTTCAATATCTGCTTTATTTCCGGAAGCACTCAATAATTTTCATCTCAGTTCCTGTGTGCTATTGATTTTAAATTTTATACTAATTGAATAGAGGATGAAATTAACTGCCCTAAAACTGAATTCCTCACACACAGCTCTCTCCTTTATAAAGCCGAATTAATTCGAAGAATCAAAGATATGCAAGATGAGTTATTATTATCGGAGTTTTAAGGTCTTTACTGAATGAAGGTGAAAACTGAAAAGTCTCTTCTTCCATCAAGTCAGTCGTTAATGATATTAACAAAAACATGATACGAGTAATGGAAGGAATGGATGTAAAATACCTAATTATCTAAGGTGGGAAGATCCACTGCAGGAAAACGCCCACAAAGAAGGGGTGTGTGAAAAATCTGCGTAAACCCACCGAGAGTACAAGCAAAAAGATATAAAGGTAAGCTGTGTACAACATGATCATCATAAAACCAGTGCTGCAAGAAAAATTGCAGGAAACAAAATAAATTACTGGACACATTTTAATCATTCTTCTAAATAAAACAATGAGAAATACAAGTAAATCAGCAATAAAAACAAAACATGAAAAAATTAAAATTGTTGAAGAAATCAAAATCAGAAAAATTTGACACATTAAGAACTGTAAAAGTTACTGAATACAAAATGCAATATAGGACCATAGAGTAAGGATAGGATAAGTTCCTTACTCTATGATAGGACATTTATGAATATCCATGTTTTAAGTGTGTAAAGATTATTATCTTCAACGTACGTCAATTCAAAAGGAATCTTACATGAGAAAGAAAAGTATTAACGTAGCAATGTTTACACCTGGTCAATATGGGAGTTTTGCGATAAGAAAAACATTCAAACTTTGTAGTATATTCCGTCCAGAAATGGCGATTGTGTATCTGAAGCAATTGTACGATATCTACTACTGCAACAATCTTGTCTTCCAATATAAATAATTATTTATATTGGAAGACTATAAGAGAAGAATTATAATTCTTTCTTCTTACAATCAGGTGTAGTGCGTTCCCTATATCGCGAAGAATATGGAAGTACATATATAAAAAACTCAGAGGGTCATTTGTGTTCCACCGGTGAATGTGCACCTCGTGGCTCGGATGGGGAACGGACACGGACGAGAAGAAAAAATCGTCCAGGAGCTCCCTCAAACCACAATGCGATAAAAGTTCCAAAGAAATCAAAGAAGAACGGGATGAGTTAGAGCATGGGGTTAGGAGGGCGCGGATGGGAGCCATTGATTGATAAGATTGAATAGATAAGGGGACAAAGCAGGAAAAAACGGACAGGCGAATGAATGGGTATCGAAAAGAGGGAGAGAAAGTGGGACAGGAACGGCGCACGGAACTAAACGGAATAAAAAGGAAGATAAAAGGGTTCGATAAAAACAGGTGAAGGTCGGATGGCGTGGAGGGAGATAGATGACAGGGTGGGGATAGAGGCCACGTGACCTCGGGAATTCCCCGAATTGCGCAAGAGGCAACGTACCGATCTCGTTAACGCCTGTTACATTTCAATTACCCTAATTGTGAGAATGTGGTCGGGTTTTGCAAGGTCCGAATGGCGGGAAAAAAAGGAAAACCCATATGGTCCGACAGAAAGAAGAATTCGAGTCGGCGCAGTTCGCTCCGTCGTATTTCGAATGTGTCCCTCAACTGGGTAACGAGGGAATAATTTGAAGGGAAATGTGGTTGCGTTGCGTGGGGGCGCTGAATACCGGATCCATCTTATTCAGAATTGCCCTATCTGTTGTATTTACGCACGCAGGGACCAGCATGAATGGAAATTCCATGGTATGCACTTTCCTCATTTAACAAGCTCGTAAATTTTATCCGTAGTCATGTTTAAGATCAACTAGTTGTTTAATTATAAGTTTTTTTGAAATTGGTAAATCGAGATACATGAACTAAAATATTGATCCGCGCACAAAATGAACCTGTATATTTTTCTTTCTTTATAATGTTTTTATATGTATTTATTTATTTCAAAAAATATTTTCTTAAATTTCTTGCATAATTGCATATTATTAGTTATTAGTAATGGCTTTGTAATATACAGTAATTTTAAATAAATTTTATATACAGTAGTATTAAATATGTAAAACGAAAGTAATGTAAGTGTTACAGTAAGTATGGGAATAATGAAATTCCTAGGTAACCAAGTTTTATATTTTTCCTAAATTCGGTAACTTCTTTTTGAGTACTCCTAGAGAGAAAATACACCAGCAAATAGATTTAGTAAGTGGTAATTTAAATGAAAATCTAATTTATTAGTGATTTAAATAGAGACGAGAATGAAAGAGACAGTTGAAGAAGGTTAAGTGAGACCTATGCTCATCGCTCAGTTTTCTTTCCCCACCCGGTGTGCGAAGACATTTATCACAAGAGAATGTGCTTCTTGATTGTCGGTACTTTTTGTAATAGTCGGAATATGAATCAAAATGTCGAATACCATTGTACTCCAACTTGAATTCCTTGCTCCTCATCAAAGATAATGGGTCTTGAATCATAAATAATTTGTATTCATACGAGTAATCGATATTCAGAAAAGAATAGTTTGGATGAAATAATTTTAAGTCAACGTAAATGAGAAATAACCGCTGCTGGTTCAAATTAAAGATTTTACTTGAAGTTTGAGTGAAACTTCCTGAAAGATTCCTTTTTAGATTTAAACGATCAAATTGCCGTTATTATGATTTTCAAAGGTGAAAAAAATTAAAAAAACGTTTTTTTTAGAGCTTTTTCTATAGCTCGTATTTTTTCAACATCAAATTCAGAGGTTGGTTTACACAGAAGATAAACTGAGTTTGTTTGCTATTATATTTTAAGTTTATGCTGTAACACCTCACATTGATATCTATTAATGATTTTTATCATATTTATATTTATATTTATTTATGATATTTATGATATTTATCTGATAGTCTTTCTTTAAAAATTTACGTCTGAGACCAAGACCTTAAAATAATACAAATAGGAGTGATTTAGCGCCCAGAATATTATTTTGAAAAGTAAGGAAATGATAGGTTGATAAGGTACGTGGACACAAACACTGATTTATTCATATCCTTACATTCTATCAATGAAAACATATCAACATCCAATGATCCCCCTAATCCCAATGATTATGAAATCGTTAAAATTCAAATAGAACCTTCAGTAGCGATTCAGGAATCGCTTTACACTCAAACGATATTTTATACCTACATTCTACGAGGAAGGTAATGAGTTGAAACAAGAGGCTGTAATATATCACAACATAATATTTATTAATTCAATCAGCAAACAAATTATTCCGTCGTGTAGATTTTATGTGAGAATTTTACAAGTCATTCATATACTGTTTAAAAAAGTTAATCGAGTCCATTAATCAGAACCAGTATAAACTTTATCACCTTTATAAACATTTGAGTGTAAATCATTAATTGAGAATATTCATGCTCAGTCGTAATATCATTATGAAATAATTGACTCATGACCCAATAAATGAGAAGTAGACTGTATAAAATCTTAAAGTTTCCGATTTTCTCTCTAATCAAATGGTGAGATAAGGAACTTTGACTGAAAATTCTAATGTTTTGGTGAGAATTCAGTCATTAATCAGTGGCATTACCTTCCTAAAAATAATTACGTTTTTCAAACGTTATCTTTGCGAAAACAAACAAGAACAATAATAAGTTGTGAAAAAATTAAAAACATCGCTTTGGATTCCCACTTTCCGCTCTCCGAATGTTCCCACTCAGGTGAAATCATTCACGCAGCATTCAGTTCCGTCTTATTAAAAGAATCATGAAGGTTAAACTGTCATTGGCTGGTGCTGATTCGATTTGTTTTGCTGCTTGGTAATTCCACCTGTATTCCGGCGGGTCGTGAATTTAAAGAGGAATTTCCAGGCAGTAAATGACGGATCAAATTCAACCTGTCGTAGCAATCGCTTCTTGTTGACACTCAGTGGGATTAACTTTCCCTTACCTTTTCTGTTTCATTAATGAAAAGAAATTGCAGAACGATTTAGCGAATCAATCGTCCATATCTGTTAATAGCTATATCGTGGAAATAGTAGCACATATCTGATATTGAAATCGCAGATATTTCATCTTTTAATCTTTACCCAATAGCAATTAGGTTTTTAACAGAATACATCCGCAACAAAAAATCGGAAAATGATTATAAAATTTTCAGGAAGAGTATTAGAGTGATAACATTTTTGGCTAAACATAGTAATTGATTTCTATTCACACAATTTAAATTGCATCTGACAGAATTGTAAATCTCGCTTTCCCTTTAGATTTTTTTTCCAACATCCAAAATATATGAGGCTCACAAGGAAGAAAAATTATTTTTCTAGATTTTTTATCGGATGATGCTAAAATAGAAACGAAAATACGCTGAACCAAAACTATGTCCTACTCTATTTATCCTGTTAGATTCGTAATCATAGTCCAATAATATTTCGAATGTAAATATGTTTATGTTTTTATTCATATTCATAACGCTTATTTAAAAGTTACAGTCACTATACTTATCGATGTATCACATACATTTATCAATTGATAGTGTATTTATATATTTTTCCACGTTTCCTCTTTTTCTCGTTTCCTTTTAGTTATTACTATAAGTAGGTTTGCGAAGCTTTTTCACTCCCCCCTTATTCGTGGGTGTTTTCCTGCAGTGCAAAATTTTTCTCAAAGTATATCTTTGGTTTTTAAATCCACAGTTCTCCTCATTTTTCTCGTACTATCTCATTAATATAATTTATTGTATAGTCTATAACGATGGATTAGATGAAAAAAGAGACTTTTAGTCTCAATCCCACCCAAATGAAGACCAGTTGTTATTACAAAACAAAAGCAATTCGTGCTGAAATATACATATCTTTTCTGCTGAATAAATCAGAGTATGAATAATCTTTGCGAAAATTTGCGACTTGCACGAACTAAAACCGTTAGTCCTCTGGAATTCGTAGGGCAGCACGCTTTCTTATATGGTATTAATCGCATATAGGGTTACCCCTCGAATAATAAACTACGGATCAAATATTAATACGGTATCGGGTGAGAGAATGCACACATAAACCGATGCATCCGATTTGTAAAAAATCAGGCTGGCGTCTCCTTACCAATGCCTCCAAGAGTCATATTCAAGCACGCGCACGGTGTATAATTGTACGGGGCCTTGAGCATTATTCAAGCGGTCGGCTCGTGTATATGCTCCCGTTACCTCATGCGACAGTGGGCATACTTCATCCAAGTGTTTGCCTTTCTCATTCACGCCCACTGTCTCCTATGGATTGAAATTCCTGCCTTATTAACCACCGTGGCGTGCGTCTATTGAAACGAATGGAAGCGGGTCAGCGTAACAGCCATGCGTCTTGCGGTGGATCCCTAGTCATTGCAGGCGGAGTTGCGGGCTCAAAGTACTCGGAAGGTACTCATTTGGTCTAACCTAAGATAAGTGAAATAACAATATGCTCAAACCATGATAATTCAACTCTTTACGATGACATTTAGAGCTGTGATAACAATTATGTATGACTCTCACAGAGTTCCTTAGAGAAAAAACAAAATTAAATTAACGACTTAAAATATATGGATTATATCTGCAATTATTTATACATAAAATTTTTTCTTTTCATAACAAACGAAATTGGCACCTGAATGTATGTAAAAATAATTATTTTTGATAGTGACATCTACAGTGATAAACTTTGACATTGAAATGCAAAATTATCAGCCATTATCCCATTACTCTGCTAAATTTGTCGGCAACAAGGATTATTTGGAGGGTCATGAAATGGACACTGGTAACAGGATTTGCATTTGTATGTTCTCTATTGTTAAAAGTAACTCGGGATGATTATGTGTGGATGAAAATCACAGACTACTCTTTGGAAATCTGCCGCTTCCTTACTACATCTGTTTCTTGTCGTGATTTAAAAAAAAAAAAATATCGAATAAAATATGATAGTCAAATCAAAATTGAATTTCCTCCGTTTATTCATAATGAAGAAATGGCTTTGCTATCTCAATGCTGATATTTAAGCAATTCCAAGCCTCTAATTAATTTCTTTGACGGGATGAATCTCTTAACCTCCCACATTGTCGCTGATATCTTGCTAGTCTCTTAGATTATTAACTACTAAAAAGCAGAAATGTGTAACATTAATGTAAAATAAAATGTAAGACATTTAAATTGTTTGCTGTCTTGAACTCTTCTTTCACTGTACAATTCTCAGAATGTTGAATATCGTTGAAGAATCCAGCTATATCTGTCTTCTTTTTTACACAAGAATTTTTCCGCAACAAATTTACATTTTTTCAATTTAATCCCATAAATAGACACAAAAAGAGACCTAGTTTTTCCAGTTAAACGTTTTTACAAAAATCTGTAAAAATAATCATATCTTATTCTACCCAGCAGTTTTTACCTTTGTACTGCTAGGAAAAACAATATCAAATAGGACTATATTATTTAAATTTAGCAGAATAAGTTATCCAAATTTATTTGTTGAATGCAAGCGTAAACTTTCATTTTTTTAAACATTAATAACTAACTGAAATTCTTTCAAAGAACGATATTTAGGAAATAATCATAGCATAAAAAACACAACAATATAATCCGTCTTTTGTTTAATTTTACATAAATATCGCAAATTTGATTAATCGAATCTGAATGCTTGTCCTTTAGTAAAGCCGCTGTGAATTCTAAATACCAATTGTAATATGATGCATTATTATTAAAATGCGGATGAATGCATGCCAATAGCTTTGGAATGTAAGCTCTCCCTTAGGTTTTTACCGCATGGAATTACTAAGCGCAAACAAATTACGAAATAGTTTTGAATATGAATCACAATTCTGGCGCAAAATACAAATACCTCAGTATATTTACTGCGAATTTCTATTCCAATTTTATTTACCCATGATTTACTCGAATGAAGAAATCCGGAAAGAGAAAGGAGACTGATCTTTCTTATTCTGAAAAGGGAATTTTCCTTTGTTTTAGAAATAGAGAGTGAAGTTAATTCCTTTTAATTGGCTAATTTATCCATCGTAAATGAACACCCGCGATTGTTTTTTCCCGGGTATAAATAGGGATTAAAGTTCCGCAGACGATTAAAGCTGATTTACGCGCGAAGGCGCGTCGGATAACGGTAAATCTCTTCCCATAACAGGGAGCTCCGATCGCATCTCATTTACAGCATCCCGCCCAGCGTTTAATGCAAAATACATAAAAGATCCGCAACTTCACGCTCGAAATGCTTCGCTATTCGTCCCTTCTCTACGCATGCCCTAGAAAAGAGATCCACTCACAGCTATTAAGAGACTCGCGCATTTGAGTCGTTCGAAAAACCATGGAAACTTTCCAAAAGACGCAGCCTCTTCACCGAGTACTGTTTTTATTCTTTCATTATTACCCTTTCCAAGATCGCCTAAGTTGCTAATGTTTATCTTTTAGAATGCATCCATGAAAATTCTCTCTCTCTAAACTCAAGAATCACTATAATAAACGTAATATCTATTTATCTAGTAACACGTAAATTTTTCATGATTTTAACATTTTTATGGTGTATTTCAAAATATTTACTTCTGATTATATTTAGATTCTATTTTCGTTTTCTGATGATCGTATATTTTTACTTTCTCCATATATGTAGTATAGAGAAAGTATTGTTTTCATGAAAGAAATCGACTTCGAGATTTCAACGGAAATACACGTTTTGGGGTCCCTAGAACACGTTTTGACCATTTTCGGAATGATTTCTCTGTGTGTGTGTGTATATGTGTCTGTGCTTGTGGGCGCTCTAACGTATAAACAATTAGTCGTATCAATACCAAACCTCAATTATAGCACTGTGGTGTTTGCTGTCAGAGTTGATTAGTTTTTGGAGTAAATCGGTTAACCGGAAGTCGAGCTTCATTCATCAAAGCTCATTTCCGGTTTTCGAAATATTTGTTCTTGATTTTGAATATTTCTGTGAGCTATGGAAGTATAAAGCTCTACTTTATTGAGCACTTATTTCAATTGTACCCTGTAAATTTTGTGTTGTGCTAAGTACGTAAGTTCCATTTGCAGAATGTTTTACTGACATTTATTGCTAAAAAGTTTTTGTAATATTTTTCACATTCCTACTCCGTTTCGTACTGCTGTGGATACTTTAGTTTTAGCACAGCTTAAGTTTATTTATAGTACAAACTATTAAAGTTTCTTTTTTACTATATGTATTTAATATATTATTGAATTTCTAATCAATGAAGAAAACCAAGATAGAAGATGAGACTTTAATTCCTTATTTAACCCGAATAAAGAACTGAATATTAGTCTCGCTTTACTTCACATCCACCATTGCAGTTACTGCGTTGCTATTTCTGAAAATATAATGAAACTCCAGAAATGGTATTTTATAATAACCAAATACACTTCCAAGATAAATTGCTCTTAAATTTTCGTTTGATCATTTTCTGTAAATTTAATTTTTCTGAATGTAGTTCTGTAATGTTTTTTATGGCGAAAAAGTAAACTATAGCTTCATTAGGGTTCACTATTCGCTTAAGTATATTCCCATAGCCATTTCCCATAGCCATTTTATAATGCAAGTAAAATTGGTTAACTGTGGAACTTAGTGATATTTATAAAAAGGGCAGAATTAGATTTCAAAGGATTAAAGACTTAAATTGTAGAATAAGATATAAACGGGTATTCTATAATTAATAAAGAATGCAGAAACTTTAAAAGTTGTTTACAAAGGCTGTGGTGTAAGAGATAATTATATCATGAAATTCTGAATGTATAAACATGGAAAGATATCCATCGGAATTTTCGCTTTATTATATTTCTCTATTTCGTGTAGACCAAGTGCATTGGAAGCTCAAGAAAACCTACTATACGTGTCCTTAGTATCAGCATCTAATATCAGCATCTACTAGAAGTAGCTACCTTCAGCTAGGACGTTAGATAGTATGGCAACTCTGCTCCAGAGCTCCAGCGCAGAGATGCACTGTTATTCGCGATCATGTTGGTACTCTGGCAACGTTGTAACGGCTCAGCCTCCTTGCAGGAGTTTCGCAAGAGCAATGGGAAAAATTTCCGGTGGCTGGATTCTTTGCAAGGCAGTCGGGTGGGTGTGAATAAATAATCCGAGGGTTGCATAACTCCCAAGGAGTCGTTTGAGGGATTGGAAGGGAATTCTCCAATCTCGGTGAAAGTGAATAGGGAAGAGAGTAACTTAATAGACCGTTGCAATTAGATTCCTAGGCGGTTCCACTATGCATAAACATGTCTTATTTTCAGGAAGCGAAGCCGGGACATACTTGAGTGGTGGATAAAGGTAGGGAAAACAGGTTTTAGCTGGTTTCAAATTTCACAGTTCCTCCCAATCGCGAATAAATTTGTTCTAATTTTACCGCATTCTCAGGGCAAAGGTATTCCAAGTTGCCCTTTCAATGAAATCTTCTCTCTTTTACATTCACTAGGCCAGATAGAATGTGTGGGAACGGTTTAGCTTGTTACAGCTTATCCGATAACTTTCCCGCTAAGATATGCGTACAAATATGATATATTAGCTACCTCATGAAATTAATATAAAATCGGAGTAGGTCTCTTCATTTACTAACTTCCATACATAACACATGCAAAATACTCGGATATAATGCATCTTGCTTTTAAATGTCATGTGGTATGGAAATAAGTTGAGATAAGTAATGAAGAAATGAAAACGATAATTATTCCAATGCATTTTAAGGCCTTCGAATAATTAATATTCATGGCTATTATTTGTAAAAAATACAAAAATTTAATGAAAGTTTTGTTGCATATTTGTGAATTCAAAAGTGAACGTATTCATTGGAATTAAAGTTGTATCAGTCATCTCCCCAGGTGTTGGCCTGTCATCTCCTTCTTTTCACTCTATTCAAATCAGTTTTGTATTTATATCACCGATAAACATCATCACCTGTCTCATTTACTCCGATTTACTTCTTCTTTTACCAATTTATTTCCCCAGTGAGTGTAAATAGATATTTTCCAAGGTGAATCGAATGCTTTCTATTTGGTTTCTTCATCTTTTAATAGCCATTCGCAATGCATCACTCACTCCAACGCCTCATTGGACGCATCATCAATCATTTTAAACTTAAATGTCTGATATTTTCACATTTAAAAAGCCTTGATTTTCTCCTATTCGTTTTGGTAGCTGCCCTAGTTGAAATATAAAATTGTGTTCTTCATGGCTTAAAATAATTCATGGGCTACTGGAGGTTGTATTTATATTATTAGAAAAAATATGTATGTACCGGAAAAATGCTATCCTTACTTTGACTTTTGTGACATATATTGCGGTCAATGCAATGTGGTGATTGATTTTTTATAGATTTATATCTGTAATCTTTTTTCTTTTCTATTCTCCAAAATTATTTTATTTTCTCATACACAATCTCTTTTGTAGTTTTCGGTATAACGGTGAGAAAATATCAGAGGATAGAATCAGTATATATTTTAATATATCAGTTACGAGACAGAAATTATATGACTGACATCTAGAAGGCTTTTATTCATTTTTATCGTATAGATTCTGCAATATCATACAGTTGGATATAAATTAAAGAAGACCAAAGGAAGACAATTACAGGAGCAAACATTACGATTGAGCGACAGCCTCTTTAAGTAAATCGAATATACAAATAATCGCATAACATTTCGTTTCACGTGCTACATAACTTATGATGGCACTATTTATCTTAAAAATCTATCAACGGATAGTTTGTATGAAGTTTCAACATCTCCATTACGGTACAACTTCATAGAATAATATCAAGAATACTATCAGCGCCTTTATTTTTAATTACCGTCTACCTTAAATGAAACCTATCCAAACAAAATTAGTCGCTACAATCTCAAATCTACGATACCTCGCAAATTTTCATAGAAGTCTCTGAACTGATAATCGCTTAAAATAGCCACAGGATCCTCTCAGTGCTTAATGGTAAATGTTCAACTGCCTCTTGATTGGTATCGACGACTCACTTGCCAGCTTTGCAAGCGTTATATCTAGATATTCCTATGCCACAGAAAATGTTTCTCTGGAGATATATTACGTTACAAAATGGGAGTAAACGAATGAAAACTATTAAAACCGAGGTTCGTGAAAATGAGAAAGAAGGCGTTAAACGCCATTTCAGAAAGCTTTATTCCTCTTGGCAAATGTTTTAATTGGCTCTCCGGATGGAATCGCTTTTAACGAGTATCGTGAGCATAAATAGAAAGAGAGCAATATTCGGAGTAAATACAGAGCAGCACGAACGAAGATCAGAAGATAGCATCACCTGCTTATCGTGTCTGAGGTCAGGAAGTCCAATCACGGCAAATCCTAACAAGTCACGCCTAAGCGCTCCTATTTGCACGTGTTGCAAGCGAGAGAACATTGTAAATATCGACATGTGTCATACGGAAATAAGTTTCTCAACCACAATCCGTAGATAATGAGAAGGCTATAGTTCAACGAGGCGTGATTACGTGGAGCTAGCGAAGATTCTTTTCTTTGAGTTATTTTTCGAACCAAAGCGATCATAACTCAGTTATTCCTGGGAATAAGATGTTTGCGAATGGAAAATTAAGGAATTCTCGTAACATAATTACGTTGTCCGTTTACACATCCGGGAATGAAGCATTAAAAAGGTTTGTACGTATGCAAGAGTTATATTATCACTCTTTAACCCTCGAGTACTCGCATCCCAAATTGTCACGTCAGTACTCGCGTTGGGAGAAATCAACCCGACATCTTCCAAAGGGGAAAATTGTCTCAAAATGTAGTGAATAAATTTTTAATTCATTAGTGATGATGTCATATTAATGGTTAACCTGTTATTAAAATGACAAGCAAACAAAATAGTAAAAATATTCTATAAAAATTCGATATCCCTGACGCCGAGTATATAGCTGATGAATTTGGAATATTGCGTATAAAAAGTAAACTGTTTAAAAATAAAATAAAATTTAAAATATCAATAATAATTGTTAATTATATGAAATTTATATAATATCTCTAAAAATTAAGATGGAAACAAGGTCAAAAATGCAATATTTTACGTAAAGGTCTTTCATCTACCTGGCACTACCGCTAAGAAAAATTTGTTTAAATAATTAATCTTCCATTTCCGACCTGGCAAAAATGCATGACTGGTTCAGAACATTCTAAAACTCAGTTAAAATGAGAAAGAAAAAGTAAAAAAGCACTAATAAAAAGATATGGAATTTTAAAATTCACATTGGTCGATTCGACCCAGACGCGAGTACTCGGGGTTAATAAGCAATAATATCAGCAATTGAGAACCCGCGGCCTCCAGACCGCTTGCGGCTTCTTCGGGCGTTCAGTGCGGCCTATTCGTTTTTATTCCAAAACTTTCCGGCTGTTGTAAATATCGTGTTCCGTTGTCTCATTTTTTAGAAATAGAGAAAATTAAAGAAGAATCGTCCCTCTTTAGATTACTTATTGATGAAAGTGTTTCCTCGTGTATTATTTAGTTGTTCGAATAAATATTTAAATACAAGTAACTGTAGTACATAGTAGCTAAGGGTTGTTACTCAGCCTTCCAATAAAGAAAGAAAGAAAAAAAGTTTCCCCACTCCTAGCTTGTTTCATATCATTGATAAATATAATGTTTTACGATATTTTTTCTGGAGCACTAAAACTTTTTCAAAATTTTTCTTATCCCATTGGTGAGGTAGAAAATTGAAATGGACATTACATGATGTATGTGTTTACTATTTTTTGAGTCAACATACCTTCTTTGTAAGAGCTGAACTTTTTATCGAGCTTCTTTAACTCAGTAGGCTCATTCAATTTATTATCCAATCACAGAGCAGATGCAATACAGCGGCAATAGTAAATAATGGTTATTATGGATATGTAAAGTGTAATCGAGGAAAATAGCTTTATGCAGTACAGCAGAGAAAAAGGTTAATCAACCCAAGATTTTTAATTGGCCAACAGAGCTTCAGCAATTTATCGGTTCAATAGGAGATCTCTAATAAGTGTGTCGAAATAGCAGATGATTCCCACGGACTCGAGGGTTGCTAACCGCTGAGAGATAAAGAACTGCTTGACCTTATTACCGTTATGTCAGCTATTACATCCTTCTCTCGATATTTAGCGATTACAGCAAAGCGGCGCATCCGTTGCAATGCTATTCGCTAGGTTTCAGAGAATAATCTGTTTGACTGCAGCTATACAGATAGCTGTTATCTTTAGGAAAAAACTGCTATATTAAATTAATTACGAATGAGGTTAATAGCTAATTTTGGATTCAATTATACATTCATCCTCCTACAAAATTCGAATGCAAAGAGAGTTATTTCAGATAACATGTGAATAAATGAATGCTATAGGTAAGATAAAGTACCTGCTGCTGATAGTATAAAGACAGTTGACATAAATGTGGCGAATAGAACGTGAAAAAATGAATGGAGCTATTGAGGCTTATCATACAATAAATGTCACAAAGAATTGAAATTCTACGATGAAATAATACAGACAAGAAAAATGTTATTCCTCCACAGTATTTATTTCAACGACAGGTTTCGTTCCATAGAAGCAGCATGAGTTTCGAGCAAAGCAGTTAATAAAGTTTCCATCTACACGTGGAAGCTTCGTCAGGAAGAATTTTCTTAGTAGGGAGACCAGGTGCTCAAACAATAAATGTGGAATAGCATAAAATTTTACCTTGTCTGTACAATAGTCTTCCATGAGGTTCGTCTTCTTCGCCCGAATTTGTTGAAAGCCTTAAAAGTTAGGCTTGCTGACGTTGAATTGACTCTACACCTTAGAGTTTGAATGATTCGTAGAATGTACGGCTGAACCACTTTACACGGGTACTGATAGAAATTTCAAATGCTTTACTTTGAAAATTATATTCTACCCAGATAAGTTTTATTTTAAATTGCTTTGCCAAAAGTATTATCAGATATCTTTGTGGAACTGGCTAACAGAGTCTCTTCTTTAGTTCTGCAGGCTTCAACCGATAAGATCAATGTTTTGGTACATCGCGTAAAGACTAGTTACTCTAAATGATAGATAACCTTTTTTTAAAAATTCCTCGTTAGATAAGTATCAATCAATTTATCAATATATACTACCTTCTTATTCTCCTCAATGCTTGCTCAAACGAAAAAATTACTGAATAAAATAATTTCATTAAAGAAAATTGTCCTTTTCTAAGGATCATTATCATCTTCGATGTAATCCATAAATTTTTAACCTTGGTATGTCGGAAGGCTGATGGTCCTTTGTATTGCTTGTAGCATTCGTTCTAACAGTACGGCATTGAAATCCTACCAATACAAAAAATTAGATGACTCGTTAAGTTTAACAACGATACTTTCCATTTTCTTTTGAATTCACGCTATAAAATGGGACCGAGGAAAAGTAATACGAAAGTCTAACCAAGCGGGGAAAAGGTCTTACTGATTACCGTGAAAGGCCATAGGTTCCCATATTTCCACCAATCCCTTTACAAATAAAGAGGGCCAAATTGCTCAATTTGAGCATCGACCTTCATCGGACACGCATGAGGAAGATTTCGGAAAATCAAAGAGCGGCAAATTCCCCTTGAAACACAGAGTCTACCCATTCTGCCGTGTTAATCGCAAAAAGATTTCAAAAATGTTTGCCCGAGTCACCGACCATCAAGCACTCGCCCTGCTTTTTCGAAACGTTTCGTCCCGTTAAGACCAACTTGGTCGGCGAAGAAAACAAGACCGATGGGTTGAGAAAGCGTGCGATCCCTTTCCTTCGTTTATCGAGTATTATGCTCACGGATATCCTGCAAGGACGTTCGCGGAGGTGCCCGTTACTTAATAAATCTCAACGGGAACTCCCCACCCCTCGTTGGGGGTGATTGTGGAGTCCCGACCTTGGGCTATATAATTACCACCGGCGGAGTTTTTCCGCGGCCGCAAATGGCAACGAAACTAATTGAAATGGTGTTGGAGTAGTTACGCAAAGGCTGCATTGTGCGGGGAAAAAGTGCATTCGGAGAGAATCGCATCCAGCGGGAGTCTTAAACGGGTTCGCTTATCTTTCATCATCCGAATCACGTCGTGGCTTTACATAACCCCTACATCACGAATGCACGCAAGACAAAAAAAACTACAGGGAATAACCCCACATTCACAAAAGCGCACATTATAAAAACCCACAGGCATAAATGCGCATAAGTACCCAAATGCCCACATAATGAAACACTCACATGGCCAATTTTAAACAAAATTGCAAATTGAGAAGTAAAATGCAATATTTGCTAAAATAATATTGATAAATTAAATATTATAAATGTTAATACACATATATCATTTATAACTATTAATATCGTAGAAATTATTCTGTCATATATTATGCATCTCACAATTATCGTAAATCAGTAACTAAAAAATAAAATAATAACTAAAACGGAAGTATCACCTTAATAATTCGATATACTATTAATATTTAGATTTAGTGTTAGCTTACAAATTAATATTAGCATAATTTAATTAAAAAATTATCTTCTTCTTTCTTTGTTTTTTATTTTCTTCATTATGCTTATGTTTTTGCTCAGTTACTTCTTCATTGATTTTTTGTTGTAACGCAATTAAGATTGTCTCATGACAGATATGAGTTCTGATAGTGAGGCCCATGCTAACGAGTCTCTGATGTAGCAAGACTTTAAACTTTATTTCTAATAATTTCTGAAGTGGCGATATTTCTAGTGGATTTTGTGTATTTTATGTATTTCCTTATCTGATGTTCAAGATTTAAAAATATAAAAAATATCTTGATCCTACATTAGTACAAACAAAACATATTCTGATGATATATTTAATATTGAGTAATCTATGTCATTTTTAGAATACTATTCCCAAACCTATTTGCATATGCCCCTTAATTATTTGGGCCATTGTAAATAGAAGGATAGAAGCGACTGATATGCTACCGCCTTGGGTCCAGTCATTAGCAACTCTAAAGACCAAGATATACGTATCTTAAGTCGACGTTTTTTGTCAATGTGAATTTGGTTTTGGGTAGTGATTTTTTAAACATGTGGTAGTGTTAATGTGGGGATTTGTAATTGTGGGGTTTTGTGAATGTGGGGATTTATCAATGTGGGGTTTTGTCAATGTAGTCTTTTATGAATGCTAGGTATTGCCGGGTGGGTATTTATGGTCTGTCGTGTTCGCTTTTGACTTGTGGGCTTTTGCCGTGTGGACACTTGTCGTGTGGGGTTTATGCTATGAAACCGAGTCACGTATTTGTACGAGTTGGTCGCCGCTTTGGAAGATTTTTATTGCTTCTTTGCTCTTCTTTTTTCCCTTCTTTGACGTTCAAACAATTCCAACTCCGCTGTTTTCCATTCCCGTCTTCGCCTAGCTCCACAGGTGCGCCTCTCTTAATTCTATTTAGGGCCTTGCTATTCGCCCTTACTTTTTTACACAAGCTCTCTCCTCTCCCTCTCTGTTTTTTTACGTGAATCACGGCTCTAATTCTGTCGCGAAGTTTATAATTTATGCCGTTTAAGCCACGTCTCCGACTTTATCAGGCGCGTCTAGTCTTCAGAAGGCACCTTGGAGTCGCGCCTGATTGTTTTCTCTCGAGATAGGATGCTGCTCTGTTTCTCTTTTGTGTACCTTTCTCAGTCTTCTTTCTCTCAGGCTTTCGGTAGAGCTCTTTCGGAGAAATACCTCGAGGCTGTGATTCCTCGGCTCTATTTTGCAGAATTAAATAATTTTCGAAACGGAAGCAGAAGGGTAAAGTAGCATCAGGTTTCATTTCAGTTTGAATTTCGTGCCGGAAATTAACGCGAAATATTGAAGGATAAGAAATAAAGAAGTCTTCAGTTTCTTTATTGGGAGCAAGTTAAGCTTTAACATCGTAGGAGTTGATAAAAGAGCTTCCTGGTAAATATGCCAACGCCTTCACTAGGTTTTCTTTTTCCTAATGGTCTATTACAGTGGATTAATTTGTAATTTGAAATTATGCATGTTATATTGCTTCTAATTACGTATAAAGTTGAAAGATACATTCGAATCAATTTTATGGGATTACTTTTACGATAATTTATTCTCGGTTAATACCGGTTAAATATATTAAAGGATTCACGGTAGGAGCCCATGTGACCAATAGAATCATTTTTAACAGTACCTATCTACAAGTGATGAGTTCAGGGTTAGCTTTGTGGTAGTGAGATACAACGAGACTCATCCACAACAATGGTTGTGTAAATGTAAATCATACTGTGGTTAAGTAAAACGTTTTCAACGATGAGTCTCGTAATACCTAATTACTTATTACAATTACCTACAAATTTATTTTCCATTTCTAATTTTTTCTCGTACGAAAATCATAGGCAAAATTTTAACAGAAATTTAAATATAATAATATAATATAATAAAAGAATATAAAAATTGAATTTCAAAAATAGAACATGAACTAGGACCTTATAGCATGAGTTTCGAATAGCACAAGGCTGAAATGAGTCGCTACCAATTGCTAACTGTTTAAAAACTCGTATATTTATACTATTTCTCTTCATTGATGCACTTATTGTTTATAATATTTGATTTCAAAGACTTATTTAACTATGCCAATGCAACGCCATTTCACTACCAAAGCAAAATGTTTCCAACTTCCTCATTCGAAGATCTCAACGACTGTTTACCAGCTCCCCAGCATATATAATGGACGATGGTTGAGAGTAATCATCCCATCTTAATAATCTTCAGCTGCTATCTCTTTACGACGGCGTTTCCCAATCGACTCGTCTCGAATTATCGACTCGTTATTGGCGTCGCAGAACAATGAGTTGCCGTTTCAGGGACTACCACAAGGAGTGACATGCTTGCCAAGGAAACACGACCGCAGGAATCCCATTAATGACCTAATCGTTATCTTCCCTCGGTAGAGTTTTTTATCTTTCTTTACCTCTGGAAGATCCATAAAAAGAGACTGGGAGAAAAAAATTATTTATCATCATTCTCGTAAGTCGCTACCATGGATGGAACGTATTACTGGTGAATCTCAAAAGATACGTTGCGAAATTGTGATGTTTATTATGGTGTATGGTAGGCTTTTAGCGTGGTAGGTGTTTTTCTTGCTAGATTATATTTAAAGTTCATTCTACAGGTTTTAAACAATAATAGGGTGAACTAAATACAGTAGCAAAACTTACAAAATAATTAAACAAAATGAATTAAGATAATTGACTACATAACCTAATCATCCTTTCTGAAATACATACGAGGATTTTTTTACATCCTTGTGGTAGCTCTCCTTAATCTTAAAAAGATAAAGTTCTTTACATAGATTATTATACGCTATAAAAAGAATATCAAGGGGTGCGCTTATGCAGTAGCTACTGTTACTTTTTCTTACATTTAAACTCTGTTTAGGCAACAGTAAATACTAGAAAAATGAAATTCAAGCTCGTCAAACTTGTCACACCCGTGTTGAAGACATCATGTAAAAAGATAAAAATCACTAATTTTGAGAACCTTTCTTAGTTGATTCGTAGTGGGATGTGATTGACAAAATAGATGACTTATTTTGTTGTAATGAGTCTCCAAAGTGATGCTTTAAGTTTAATGCACTGCCTATAAGTAAAAGTAGCAAACTTATCGGAAGTTTTCTGCAGAATGTACCAATTGCTGCAACATATATTTTCTCAGAGCCACAAAACTAATAGAAAAAAATGTAGAAGAATAAAAATTTCCTTCCATATCTTGATATCTTGAATATATCCATATTGATGCATAAATAATACAGTATTTTATATGGATTCTGTAACGCAATAGATATATTTGGTTTATATATTTTCTATTCTCGAGAGTGTTCTACTAGTATTTTCTACTCGTAAAATGAAAGAGTATGTTTTTAAATTTCATTCCGATGGTTTTCCCATATATTAGAGGCTCTGCAATCGAACATTCGCGACAGGAAACGTCTGCGGAATCCCTTGCATATCTTTCCTCCTCTAGCAATCATATTTACCTCACCCATATCCGTTCACCCGTTCTAGGCGTGGACCGTTACCTGGTCGTCCTATTCCAAGACGCTGAATGGTAATAAAGATGAAAAAATGCAAATGGACGTTGCATCAGCCGTTTCGCATCTTAGCCCCGAGGGATCTGCGAGAGTTGTTCCTCCGATGCGTTGCCATGCCGAGGGACCTCTTTCCCGCTCACGGAATCAATGGCATTCTGAAGGGAGAGTTTGCCCAAGTCGCAAACCTCTCGTTGCATCGCTTAATGCGATCCTCCCTATCCTTCAAAGGGATTTCGGCAAAGTAATTAAGCTCGATCTAGGCTATTTGAATGGTGGACTACGATCCTATCACACAAGTCTCAAAGGGATATATACGCTCGTCATCAGCAAGGGAGAGAAACGCAAATATCTGAAGTTAAAACCAAACTGAACGAAATAACTTACAACTTGTTAGAACTACTTAAAATGTCAGCATATTTATTTAAATAATATTTGAAGTTCTACGCAGCTAAGACTTCTATCATTGCGTTTCTCAGGAGTATATTTTAATGCTTTCATCGGTAACGCAATATTCGTTTTATTGTTTCAGTTTTGTAATTCATTTACAAACTATTGAGGCACTCTCCTAGTTCTTCCCTTGTAAATGAATGCAACTTTGAATCAATTCAAATGGAGATTTTTTTGGTTCATTCAAATCGAAGATGTTTTCCCTATGAAAGACTCTTCTGATGCAATCTCGGTGGTTAATTCATTATAGGCACTTAATTCGTTACTGAAACTGTGGTACTGTATATAAATGTCCTTTGGAATTCAAATCAATCGAAAATTCCCAATATATTCCTAATACCAACTGCAGTATTGTATACTTAAAGTGTAATCTTTAAAATTTATATTAAATTGCTTAGATTACTTCTGAGTAAAATTATATTTCCTTCCTGAGGGACTTTCCTCTAGGAGAATGATAAAAAAGGAAGTAGTTTCTTATAAAATTTTCATTTATCCGTGATTATCCTTTGAATCGATTTCATTGATTGAGGTCTAATTTTAAGATAGAATGTTGTCTGCTTTGTCTAATTTTATGTTGGAATTGAAGAGAGGCAAACCGGTGAAAAGCTAAAACGAAATGCCAATCATAAGAGATACGACAATACGTCGTATGCATTTCCAGGATCTCCTTTCATGCTGACCTTCCGAAGGTCGCACTCGGTCGTAAGTAGATCAAACGTCACCGTTATGGTACTCAGCAGAATCATTCTTACTCTTTTTGTAATCATAATCTACGAAATGTATATAAGAAAATTTGTAACGATAAAAAGGGGTGTAGTGGTAACAGGAAGATGTAACTGCACCGATAGTAATGAAAAATAATTAGAGAAAAAATACATGGTAAGTGTAATGATAATATGAAGGATAGCAGTAATCTATTAAATGTTCCATGTCACACCATCGGTTATTTTACTACTCCGAGTATATTTGGAGTAAATTTGTTGTATATGATCAAATATCATATTTGGTAAGATGTAAATGATTTCTGTATTTATTTATTCATTTAAGGTTTCGTTGCAATTTCAAAAAATGAAAAAACTTGGTATCTTCCATTATCTTTTCGTTTTTTCATTCTTTGAAATGTCTATTCCATTCCACGAAGTCACGCTTCAGCATATCAATTTTAGTTTCGTTGCAAGTTTGCTTTCTGGCCTGGTTGCAACGTTATGAATGTGTACATAAAAGCATGTAATAGCGAACCAATGTATCTTCAGAAAAACCTCAAGGTTACCATCAGCTACTTAAGGAATGTATAAAGTTGTAAATAGGTAATAATGATTACAATTGCAGTTTGCTGAAATTATTTGAATGTTAATGCACGTATTTTTGTGGGAAATTCTTGATCTAACACAGTTATTTTAATAGCCAAGTTAGGTTTCTCAGATGTGTACACTGTGTGCCATTTTTTAAATCCTTTCTGATAGTAAGCACAATATATTCTATACGGAAATTCTATAAATCGTTTGTATTTCCAATAAATATTATCATTTTCAGGTTCTGAAACTACAAATCTTACGCTAGTTCCGATGAGCAGATAATTTTCCATGTACACTCCTGGCCAAAATTAACGCAGCACTTCCCTAGCGATCCTTACGGCCGGTGCTGCGTTAATTTTGGCCAGGACTGTACATCGCGCCTGCTCCAATGGATCCCAAGGTGACGTTTTCAAATTATCCGAGGAATAATATTTCAGGATCCCCGTACTTCATGGTCTTTGGAATCTTTCACTTTCTACACATTGACCGCGATGAGGCTATAGACTCCAATAGACGTCAGAAAAGTAATGGATTCCGTGTAATTTGATACAGAATGATGCGTGCCTTATCAAAAGGTATAGATGCTTCTCAATAAGTTGCTGGAGGAGATACCCTCTTCCTGTCAGTCGTCAACTTCATAACTTCCTCTTGATCGGAAGATCTCTCATTCCTTGAGGCTTGATGATACTAATGCATCCGTTCGGTAAAAGGAAGGGATCGCCTCCATTTCTAACACAGATCTTATCTCATTTCCTTCTCTCATTAATGAATTCAGTAGGCGAGCACCTCGATATGTCTTAAGATAATTATATACTCCTGCGTGCCCACGTATTGGGCTTCCTCTGATAAAATTGTTAATTAAATTCACGTCACTGGTTGAAGTCACAGTTTCATGGATGTGATGTCCAAAATGAAGCTTTGATGGCTAATTGATATTGTATGTCAATCTGAAATAATCCAACGTAATTTAACTTTCGTCCGGGCGATGATTGAATATTGCTACGCATACTGCGATCCTAATGAGGCGGTGCAAATCGCCTATTTGTGCAAAGTAGAAAGTAGAATAAAGATTATTGATTGCGTAAAAGATGGTGGAAATTACGATAGTACCCTTAGGGTGAGATTCATTACATGCTAATCATAATATAGACCAAATCTTTTAAAGGGATGTATGAAAAGCAACTTGAATGGTTATGCTTGAAATTTACCCAACTAATTGTTAAAATTTTTTGATAAATTGTTTTTGTGATGTTTTTATCTATGTATTATTTGTTGATATTACGATTGTAAAATTCTTAGGAGATGTTGTGAGATGGTTAATACTGGGAGAAGCAGCCAAATAACATGTGATTTTGAAACGTTTATCGTACAAGATTGTGTAATTTGAATTATGCTTAGAAACAGGTTATTGCACAATTTCTCTTAATAAAGTACTTGATACAGGATGTATAGCAAAATTTTCATTTGCTTCTTTATGCGTACTAATAGTTATTCTTTGGATTATCAAAAATTGTACACTTACTAATGCACTCCCAAAACTAGTGTCAAAATTGAAGTGAAAGGAATTTTTAATTATTTCAAAGTAATATAGCTGTAACGAAATCAGGGCACAAGTTCAGTGGTCTCCATTAATTGTTAGACCTTTCTAGCCACTGTTTTTAGGTAAATGTGAGAAGATTTTAATTGTAATATTTAGCATATAAATTCTACTTTTTCTTACTTGTCTTATTTCTTAAGATTCCTCATTTGACATTCAGTATGTTACAGATGGTATTAAGTCCAGCTACTACAAAAGTTGAGACAACTGGCCAAAAAAGACGGCTACTTTTTAAGTTTTCCTTAAATATTGAATCTAAAGAATGATTTCCGGTTAAAGACATTTTTACATATCTGCACTTGAAGCGTTGCACTGAAAGCTAAATATTTCTCAGCTGCAACCCATACCATTCAAAATTTTCTGAACGCGACATAAATATTACCACATCAACATCGAAGGATCGTCGCATATGCTAGAAAATGACGAATTTAATTGTGTATCCCCGACAGCTAACATTGCACAAATAGAATGATGGTCTTGCTAGTCTTGTTTCCGCCGTCAAGTGCATAAATGCGCATAAACTTGCATCATTAATCACGTCCGCTGATTCATATCGCGTTTGATCAGAGGCCAAAGCATAAGAAGATTTAATCTCTTACATCCACCGTGGACTGCGGTTATTGCGAAATTATATCATTGTACACAACAGAATTCTACGGCAATCAATGACTATCATTTCTCCAGGCACATACAATAATTAACGCATGCTTTGACATACTTCTTCTTTCAAGTCCTCTATTTTTTTAAGGCTAGTATTATTTTCAATTAATGCTCATAACGTCGTAATGCTTGTATTTAAAAGAAGCTAATTAAGAAACTGAAAGATCACACAGATAGAAACCAGTTGTTGAAGTACGAAGTTTGTGAAAAGCGGAAAAAGTTCGTTTTTACGACTGTTCTCGGAAAAACTTAATTCCTTAAAGAGACGTATGACTCGCTTTTGAAAGAGCTAATTGCAAGAGACCGAGTCTATAATTGGTACCGAATGTATGCAGACCTCATATGGAAGTTGAAATGACGTTCTCGATGAATGCCTCTAGTTAGATATTGAAACCGCAAAGGAGAAGGATGAGTACCTTTCATTTGCCCTCTCAGTCAAAAAAATTAAGGGTCTAGGAAACGCTTTGAAGAGGGAACACACGTAAAGGTATTACCGACTTCAGAGGGAAGAATTCCAGAGAATGGGAGCTATTTATTTCTCCGTAAAGGAAAGGTCCTTATACAGCATGGCCATAAAGTTAACGTGCAATTTAAGATAGTTGCAACTTTGTAAGCAAAGGCATAAAATAAGTAAAAAAGTTAGATTTTTATTTTAGCCTATTAAGGAGTTCCAAATAGCTAGGGAGTCATCCTAAAATATAATTAGTATGGTCAGTCCTAATTCAGTGGAATTTTGTAGAAACCATCTTAAAGGAAGTTACAAAGTGTTAACTTTTAAGGTGCCTTTAATGGATTCATCTTTTAAAAGCTTTAGGAAGCTCTGTTTAGTTTATCTTCTTTTAAAAATTTTATATTTTTGACTTTCAAATTAAACATTTATATTTTCCAGTTTCCTTGGATTTCACCTGAAATCTGTAAGGAAACACAGGTCGCTATTAGATAAAATATTTTGTGGACTCTACTCTAGTTTTTCATTATCTGTAATTATAAATATTACTTTACTTTATTTGCATGACTTTTTTGCCTTACAAAATCGCTGTCAATCCATGGCTTCATTAATTAAAAATATAGTATAACAAGAAACTATTTCTTCATATTTTTCGAATACTTGTACATTTGTTTCCTTCTTGGTTTATCTTCTTTGTTAGATATCGTTTTAGAATAGAAGCTGTAAAAATACGTTCAGTTAGCCAAAGAGAACAGTTCACTTTTACTTCTAACAAACCAATGGGTCAAGAGTGATCCTAAAAATAAGTTATTCTCAAGTAAATTTCTAAAGGCGAAAGAGCTAAATAAATGTCTCTGATCCTTTACCATCACATACCTTTTTAAAATGTAGGTCCGTTTTAAACCGTGCTTTGTTCACGCCGTGTATGATTCTACGCATCCAAATCAAAAAGTAGACAAAGCCTCAATATCGCGTATTTATTTTTTTTCTTCCATTTATTATTTCAGTATTTTATTCTCAATAATTTCTCTCTTTTTGCGGCCCTATCATCACTTTTTCACAAAATCCGGTCGCAATATGTTTTACTGAATAATATATTTGTTTAGATATACGCATTCGTTCTGTCGATCCGAATTCCAATTTTCCTATCACATGTCAACCCTAATTAGCTGCAGCAGCATTTATATTAGTTTTTACGCCATGGCAGGGATTCTCAACTGTTGCATTTTTTTATGTTAAAGCGCAAATTTCTCGGGATTACGATCGGGAGTCACTAAAACTAGGCCTATGATTGCCGTCCAAACATTTTTAAATCGAGAAAATAATTTTTTGAGCGCCCGCTACATTTCAATACTATTCTTACGATTCTTGTCTGCTCCTATTCAATACAGAGAAAAAATTTAAAAATTTTCCATGTTTAAAATTACAGCGAAGAGGAAATGCCTTATCAAATCCAAAAATTGGCTGTGATGTTTGAAAAAAGGTAGAAAAGAGAAATGTATTATATTATAACAGTATCGCAGTGCATTAATTCCGAGCAAAATTTTACTCATCTTCTGTGTATTGCAGTGCTACAAATAACTATTAATTTTAAACCACTAGGGCAAAATACCATTTGTTTCATTAAAATGCGAAATAGCACTGATGATATTTCAAAATTTTTATCCAACAAAAGTGTTATAGAGAAAAATAGTTTTTCCTGTTTGTAACAACAGTAATATTTCTTCATCATTCATGGACCTTTTTATTCCCATCGACGTACTTATAACATGTGTACTTCGTTATGTAATATTATAATTAAATTAATTTATTAATCATAAGGCTGACACAACGTAATTATAGATAAGAAAAGAGAGTGCCCAGTAAGAAACCCTGGCTTGAGCCTTAACCGTAGAGATAAACTTTTCTCAATCCTACCTGAACAGACAAAACTACAAACACAAGCCGCATCTTGAAATTTAACTCTATATGCAACAGGTGATTTATACTACGAAAAAAGATCAAATTCGGTTTAATTAACAAGTCATTATGGATATATTCATTTTATAAGATTGATGGTCATTAAAATGTGTGCTTCCATAATTTAATACTCTTTATTTCGTTATTTCAGATTAGTTTTACACGAAATATTATCCAGAATGATACAGCGAGGGAATCCCACGTCACCTATTAATTACGGCAGCGTGAAAATGCATACAATAAATACACTACTCTGCTGGTGCCATGATTTATATATTAGAAACAAGTTGTCCTTGTTGCAGGTAAGACGGCTGTTATTATTGCATATATATTCAAGGGTGCGAATCGCGTGATAAAGAGTCGCGAATTTCAATGACATATCTGTATTTCTAGTGATAAATTAATTATCGGTTACTACAGAATTACGTATTTTCAGTTGGCGACAAATGAAGACTTTTTAAAAGAAAAACGTTGTTATTTTATTATTCATTTGGCTCGAATAAAAGGTTTACGTAGTTTTCTGATTACAAGTGCATATATTTATCCGCATGACTGGCAAGAAATCAAGCGACTCGTGGCAGGACAACGTGATAATTGCACTTCAATAATACGCTAATATAATCACGAATTGATGTTATCTTGGCAATTTCAATAGAATTAGGTGTACTTGCTCAATACTTTGAAAAATGGTAACATTTTTAGCATGATTTTCTTTAGATATCTCTTTATGACGGATTACTTACAAATAATCCGCACCATTTTTAAATATCGCTTTTATCTTAGCCATTATTTAAGGAAAGAAGGGAATCCCTAGTTTCTCTGGGCTCAAGTGTTCTTCGCTTTTAACATAAAATGTTCTTGTTCGTTTTCAATCGTTTTTACTTTCTCCTTATACGTAGTATAGAGATATTTTGTACTCTCAAAAAAATTTGACCTCCAGTTTTCGACAGAAGTAGATGTTTTGGGGCCCATAGAGCACGTTTTCGCTATTTTCCCGAACATGTCTGTCTGTGTGTCTATCTGTCTGTCTGTGGTTAAAAAGTTTGTGGGCGCTCTATCTTAAAAAGTAATTATCCGATCATTTTCAAAATTCATTTTAGAATTTTCCTAATAATGCCAAAAGTTGATTAGTTTTTGGTGAATATCACTTAACCGAAAGTTGCCGTTTATCCGGAACAAAATTTCGTTTCTTAATTATCTCTGTAAAAATGCAATATAGGTATACACATTTACACACAGAAGTTGTAGATAATGTACTTCACGACAACTTTTGTATGAAATAGTTTTTCGTAACACTGATTGTTTAGGAGTTATTCTTGAATAATGGTTAACCGGAAGTTGTTGTTTACCAAGAAATGGAGGTTTTTCATACATATCTCTGTCATACTGCAATGTAGGTATATACAATTACTACCAAAGTTATAGATAATGTTTTTTACTACAAATGTTGTATGAAACATTTTCCTGTAACACTCATTGTTTTGGAGTTATTTATATATTACCGGCATAGGCTTCTGTTTTCAATAAATACGGAGAAAGTCATGTGTTGGCCACATCAGATTTTTTGCTATTATCTCTACATAGTTTATTTTAATAATTACAATAAATTAAATGAAATCTATTCTGAAACGTTTGATAATTTTTAAAGATCATAATTAATATTTTGAATATGATATTTAAAGTAGAGCATATACAGTTACTACCAATATCGAATCCTTTAGTTTTATGTTTCTCTTAGTCTGTATCATCACTAATTACAGCAAATGAAGCAGAAATGAAAATGGGAGACCACGTTATTTGATACAGTGCAAGGATCCTAATTGTGAATGTATAGGGAAAACGAAAGGTATAGTTAGAAGCAAGGTAAATTTTATTCAAACGCAGTCTCAATCAATTCCTTTTAAATAAGTCAGTCATCGATCAATTTCACTGTACCATGGAGTAGATATGTTTCATAAAAAAAAACATCGTCATGCATTAGCGTTAACCCTCTCATGCACACCAGCTATAACTGTAATAAACACGAAAATTTTACAAGAGTTATGCGTTAGCATTAACCATATACACGGAATATATCATATAGGGAAAATTCTCTTCTCCTTTCTCCATGCGATGGAGGCAATGTCTTCTATTCGGTCATACAAATCACTATGCGCATATTTGTAGAGTTTCATGCCTGGAGTAGGCCTAAATGTTCCTAACGGCTGTTCAATCATTAAAACAGCTATAACAAAAAATTGTGCCATTACATTTGAAAAGTCCTTTATTCATCAATTGGTCTCAAGTTAGTTTTCCGACGGGTTTGCGTGCCCACAAGGAATGCATGTAAATTTCATTTTAATTTTTGTAGGATTTATTTGTGTTGCAACAATGAAAGAGGTTCATAGAAAAAACTTGAGATAACTTCATGGGATAGAAATTCCACTCTAATTGTAAGATTGAAATTTTTGTCTTCAATCACAGATTTCAGCTCCAAATTATAACTTTGAAAAGGTTGAACATTTACTTTTTCGACAATCTGGCCAATTTAATATAGCTGAAAAGAAAAATTTTAGATTTTATTTTGCACAAAAAGGGCTACAATTTTTAATTCTACTACCATTTTTACTTTCTCCATATACGAAGTATAGAGAAAGTATTGTTTTCATGAAAAAATTCGACTTCGAGATTTCAACGGAAATACATGTTTTGGGGTCCCTAGAACACGTTTTGACTATTTTCGGAATGATGTCTGTGTGTATGTGTGTGTGTGTGTGTCTGTGTGTGTGTGTGTGTGTGTCTGTATGTGTGTGTGTGTTTGTGGGCGCTCTAACGTGAAACCTATTTGTCGTATCAATACCAAACTTCGTATATAGTACTGTGGTGTGTGCTGTCAGAGTTGGTTAGTTTTTGGAGTAAATCGGTTGACCGGAAGTCGAGCTTCATTCATTAAAGCTCATTTCCGGTTTTCAAAATATCTCCATAAAAATGATATATACGTGTGTTGTATTACTTATAAAAGTTTTAGATAATAAAATTTACTATAACTTTTGTATATAACATATTTTTATATCACCGGTTGATTAGGAGTTATTTGTGAAATACCGATAAACCGGAAGTAGCTGTTATGTACTTTGTGGGCGCTCTAACTTAAAAACTATTCATTATATCAACACCAAATTTCATATATAGTACTTTGGTTAATTGTTTTAGAGTTGATTAGTTTTTGGAGTAAATCGGTTAACCGGAAGTTGAGCTTCAATCTTCGAAGCTTATTTCCGGTTTTCAAAATATCTCCATAAATATGATATTTAGGTATATACTATTATTTATAAAAGTTTTAGAAAATAAAATTTACTATAACTTTTGGTTGAAATATATTTTTGTATCACTGATTGTGTAGGAGTTATTTATGAAATACTGATAAACCGGAAGTTGCTGATTATGTACTTAGTGGGCGCTCTGATCTCTATGGGCGAAAGGCCAATTTCATCGTTTTTCATCGATTATGTCCCGTAAAACATTATTTATTATGTTTTTGGCGTCAAAGATAATATATAATATTAATCACTCATATTCCAAGTTTAGATGGAATATAGAGTTCGAAATTACTGCGATAGATAAATATTTACATCTTATATATATGGAGAAAGTCATGTGCTGGCCACATCAGATTTTTTTCTGTTGAAAATCAACTTGCGTTTCAGTTGGTATATATATTATATTTTCGTTACTCTGTTGTTTATTATTACAGTTCACATCTTCAGACTCTGCCATCGGACAGAGTATTTATCTATATATTCTTTCATACACAGTGCAGCATTACGCAATATTAAAATAGATTACTTTATTCATTAGACTGCACTCGGACAACAAATACTTAAAATTTACCAGTTGATGTCTTCATAAACTCGTATCTCAATTTAACGTGTCATAGCCGGATCCTATAAATAAACTTACAAATACTAATTGTTTTTGAAATAGTATGAATAACTAGTGTGGTGGTTTATTCATGACTTTTATGTAGTAATAAATTCACTTTTTCCATCCACCTCTTTATTAAAGAGCAATCCAGTCCATCGACCGTGGAATGGCGAGTCCGAAGGTTTAGCGATTTAGTCTTTTTCGATGGCCTTTTCCATATTGGGCAAAGATAAGGAAGGCAAACGCCTGCCCTACGCCCACGAGAATCAGGGCCTCAGTTGAAGAGAGACGAAGAGCATTAACACTGAGGTGAGTACGACCCAACCCAACGTTCCTCGCCCACTATCTCCATCTAGCGAGATGACTGGGATTCACGAGCAGAAATCTGAGAAAATTCACCTCCTCCTCAAATAAACACTCCTATGCTAACGATGCTTGATTAATAATTAGCCTATATTTGCATTTTTTATTGGTTCGTTTAAAAATGGAGATATATATAAGCTGTTCTTCTGAGGAATATTATTAATTTGTTTGTTTTGGTAGGCCTTGCTTGCGTGGAAAAATAGATTTAAGGAGAAAATGAGTGGAATCAGCAATAAGATGTTCATCATATCGAATATATATGAGAGTGAGTGACTGTCACTCCCGCTGTATCATCGTTGAGAATAAGTCGCTTTAAATGTCGATCTTCAGATCATTGAGATATGCATTCCAGCTAGGGTGAAGCAAGTAACTCTCCATATACGCATAACCTCCACGAAAAATAATACTTCTAATTTTATGATAATGTGTGCAATGTATTACTCTGTACATTTTGAAAGAAGATTTTGTTTCAAAATTATTAGTTTCTTTCTTTTCTTTCTCAAAATTATTAACCTTTCTACACGACATGCAGCATCTTTTATTAATCAACGACTATTTTGACGGAAATTTAAAAAAGTATAGTTTAATGAGCCGCAAAAGTTTAGTTAAGAAGTAATTAACAAGATGTGACGAAGTATCGAAAACATTTCAATTCAAATAATTTTCATCCTTCACGTATGATCAAGTATGCTTAATTATAGGTGAGAAAGGAGCAAGTAGTTTTGAAAATAATGTAAGATTTCTTTTATAAAGAATATTATAAATAAATTTCACTTGAAAAGATCCACAATTATGCCAATCAAATACTTTTCTTCCTAATCATTTCAGGTTTGTCAAAAAAAGGACAAGAATCCCTTTGCAGGACATGCGCATTAAATCTGTTAAAAACACCTTCAGAGTTGATTTGTTTCTGCAAATATTAATTATAACCGATAATAACATAGCACTGCGATTTGTATTTATAGAGTGATAATTTACTAATGATTTGACTAATTTCACATTAATTATAAACAAAATTATACTTCTAATTTTTTACGACCTTTATTACTTAGAAATTGATAAAATAGTCAAAAATGTCTTTAAAATTGGTATTCTTCAAATTTTGTCATATTTAAGACAGATATTGATACCGAAGTAAAGTTTGTATTTACCTCTTCGCTGTAAATTGCATTAATTCCGAAAAATGGCTCGAAATTAATTATCCTCGATGGAGGATGGTTGACTTTTACCAAATTTACCCCGAAAGAGTATCAAGATTGTTATTCCCCACCAAAAAGCATTAAATAAATGGTAAATAAGCCCCCTAATTGTTTCTAATTTAGTCCTTTATTTTTTTAGCTTAATTTGGAGCAATTTCTGCCTCTTTAGTAAAATTCGTGCGAAATACATGCAAGTAGTATCAATTATTCGAATTTTCCTGTTCCATATATCAACAAGTGATGTATTTCCCTCTTCACCGCAAAAAATGTATATTCTTAAGCTATTATTTCGCCGTAACATTATTCCGTTGGAGTGCTCGAATTACATTCGAACGTGCAGCAATTATTGCAGCAATTCTAGCGTTACTGGAGTGAAATTAATGAGAACGACCGACCGAAAATGAATCGCACTTTGCTCATTATCGAGGCTTGAATCTCCGAGTAATTATTTCATAGCTGATGAATATAGCAAGAGATAAAAAGTCTTCATTCAATTAAACGCTTAACCAACTCTCCGTTTCGTGATTCAATTAGCAGTAGAATAAATCCCTACGTTCGTTATGAAATGGTTGTGTCATGAGATTTTATTTCTGTTATTGTTTAAGTGTTTTTACAGCGTTTTCTCTCTATTTTGAACATTGATTGACCGCTGGAAAAGAAAACTGCAGTTTCTGTTTGCAAATTCCATTTTTTACACCCATAAAAAAATCAAAATATTATTGAGGCTTTTCGCTATTTGGGTACCATTACTATATCATGTACGAAAAGTAAATTACCAACGAGATGAGTATAATTTGAGGGTTTACTTATCTGTTTATTTACTACAGATCTGTTTATAAGTAGATATAGGTATTTAGTATGATAAGACTTTTTTGTATTTTTAGCTGCAAAATTTAATGAAACTACTGTGAGTGCTCGAACCAATTTTCGTACATCAATATAGTGTAAACTGAAATATTTCTATGGGATTACAGCATATCAAGGACATTTTTTCATCAAAAAAATATTCTTCAATTGAAATAATTTCGGTTTTATTTAACAGAATATGAGAAATTTAACACTTTTAAACTCTAGAAATGATGGAAATGAAGTTTGACTTAGCACAGGAAAGCGTGCAACTTAACTCTGTTCTTGTGTATCACACTTTATGAAGTTCATCAAAGTATATCTTCATTAATATTCTATATTTTATGTATATGTATATTCTATATACCATGCACCTGTGATATTCTTTATACTATTTTGTATCATTTATACGCCATTAATTTATGAAATAGATACATAAGCTGTAGAACTTTGCCATTTGAAATCAAAAAGATCTAAGTTATAAGAGAATTTTAAACAAGAAAAAAATATCCAATTCCTACGATCTATGGGTTTTGAAAACCCTGCGGTAAATCAGATGAAGTCTAATGACTTTATTCGATGTTCTTCTAAAATTCTTAACATTCACACAAAATAACAAAAGATATGTTTCTATTAGAAATTTTTTCTTATTTATGCAAAGAATTATAATTTCAATCCTTGAGAACCCAACGTAAAAATGCTCCAATCCCTCAGGAGGGTACTTATCGTAATATCTTTACTGCATCAGTTGCATTAATTTCCTTCTTTTCCGCCCCATAAACTGCACTCAGCTTTTGATATCCTCTTTGTTTTTTTTCTTCTCGATGAGCAATTTCCTATATGCGCTCAGTTTTGAAACGATCTCCTCTTCAGTAGCCTATGGCAATTGCAGGAGATGGCTCTTAGAGAGATGTACACAATCGCAGTTAAGTATCATTTGTCTCTTCTCTATCCTCCAGCGGGAATAGAGAAGGCCGCATTCAAGTATCGTTTGAAGAAATACGACTTCCATTAGCAGCTAATGCACGCTATTTTCCGATGGACGTAATGTTTAAATCGTTTCTTTGCTACAGATTTTATGATGCAGCATCCACTATTAAGAAGTATATTTTTAATGCTAATAAGCATCCAAACAGTTAGCTAATTAAAGAACTGTAAAGGTACAAAATGTATTCGTAACGTTACGTTACATTAGTATTAATAAAATCGCTGCTAACACGTTTGCAAGAAATGTAGTATGGCCATGCTTTTCAATCATTAAACAGTTAATAAAATAAAGTTAAATAAGCGACTCACATAGATTTGTTTCGTTACCGTACTTTGCTGAGAGAGGAACGATTTATAACAGTAAATTCTTGTCGAAGTAGTATGTCTCACGTTGCTGCTCTTCTCTTGCAAATTTATAGAAAAAGGCTCAATATCAACGCCATGTTTTATTTATTTATGATAGAATTTAATGATACGAATAACAAATAGATATTCCTAGTAAAATAAATATCACATCGATCAAAATTTCATTTCAATGGAAGTAGAAACGTTGGAAGTGTTTTCGGAAATAAAATGTCATTAATTCGATAGACTTAATTTAAAGAGCAACATTTTTTAAGGAGCTTTGCGCAATTTACTCGACATGAAACTTATTGTTTTCCACCTTTATTCTTTACGTTCAATGAAGAAAATTGTTTAATGTTCCCATTTTCGCCCTTAGCTAAATTCAATTTTGATTACCATGTATACAAAGACATTTTACGGTAAAATTACAAGTAAATATTTAGGGCTGAATATTTCAGCCACGACGTCCGTCACTTCTTTCCAAATTCATATTTTAAATGAATAATTTTAATGTTTATCAAAAAAGACAATTCCAAGCTGCATCACTCACATCCAAATTGGTAACAGCTTAATTTGCGTACGTTTATATTCTGATGTAACGTATTTCATTGCTAGATCCTCTCAAAAATTGCCATACCGAAAATAAGTGTTGATGCCTGAAATTTATCATCTAATTGAAATCGGTTCTCCCGTAAGCACGTCAGTAGAGAGACTGAAAGGAGATGCTAGGTTCGCTAGCACTGGATAATAGTTTTCGACGGAAGTTTTGGTTGCTCTTCCAAAAACAAAGGGACAATTCCCGTTAGAGACTTGGGACCCTATCCTAGTCCTTGCTATTACTTTGTTTTGTCGCCTGTGAATCCGAATTCCCCATCGCATATGCTCCGGCGTCGTTCATTCTTTTTAGTGCTTATGTAATCACCCACGCTCCTTTATGAGGGCGCTTCAGTCCTTCCCTTCCCAAATATGGAACCATTACAATTCGCCGTCCATACGTCACTCCACTCCGCAGGGACTCATCCGTTCATTTGGGCAGTCAAAAGGGAATCACGGAATGTGGACCTATCATCTTTAGGAGTGGCCCTTCCTATTCCTCAAATCTCGCCATAAACGTCGGCACTGTTTGGTTTCGTTATTTTCCGGTTTTAAAGTGAGATGAAGCTATAAAAGATAGGCCTTAAAGCCTTGATTTTTTCCTCTATTGAATTGCTAAATTCGTAAAGTTCTTACGTCGAAAATTAAATCATAGGAAAATGAGAGTTGTTCAAAATTTAACCAAATGGAGGAAATTAAGTTAAGAATAAACCTGCGGTCATCATATAATTATAGACTTTACCATTTGTATTTACCTCTATCTTTCCCTTACCAATCATTTATTCAACGACAAGACTTATAATTATAATTTAACTGCGGATCTAGAGTGGAGAGTTTAGCGCTCGTGGGGAGGGGCGTTCGTGTCGACCTTGATGGCTTAGTAATAAAATGCAATCTGCCTAGGATAAGACGAGAAGCTCGAATAAAAAAAAACAATAGCAAGATTTTTATAAGGTATCTATTACTATTATGAAAAATGTATTGCTATAGTTAACGGCAATGAATTAATAATTAAATTTAAAGGTCCATGAGGAAAATAACTAAGTGCCTTTAATTCTGATGCGTCGTACCACGAAGTCTCACCTTCCAATATCGATATCAGTGTTGAAATAAGGCAATTTCTACCTTAAGATATTCTAGTATTCTTTTTTGGTATATCTCTAGATCTCCCTTTCTTCTAGAATTTAGAAACTCCTGGCCCACGTTCCGTTTTATCCCTTTAATTTCCTTAAAAACTTCTTTCAGCAGTTTACTTGGATGATTATCATCGTCATTACGTCGTTATAAAATTGACTATCCGAAGATTGGTATGTTGCAGCTCTCCAAGCCAACCTGTCCTCATTCTTTTCCTCATAATTCCTACCCTTAGCGCTTGCTATTACCTGCCTATCATCATCTAACGTCTACGTCTTCCTCTATTATACCTCTTTTCCAGCTCTTGTAATATTTTCTTCAGTAAACTAGCGTAGATAGACTGCGCTAGGCCTACAGGTAGGACTATAATGACACTAAATTTTAAAGAAATAATGAGAAAATTATGAACGAACACTGAATGAATAAAAAGTTAATAAAATAATTTTGAACTACTAAATAATAGATGAATTATTTATAAATTAATTTTGATTAGCAATTTCGTAATATATGTATCCGTGCAACGTTTTCTCAAACAAACCAACTAAGACTGCTCTTCTCTCTCTTCTCGAATCCATCATTTTTGTTAGTTATTTCCTATAAAGGAATTAATTTAAGTAAAACGTGAGTAGTGGAACGGAGAGTGGTACGAAAACCTAAAATAAGCCTAGGAAAAGGTTGCTCAACACGAAATATACCAATTAAGAAGAGGATGTGAAATATATATCAAATTTAAAAGGTATAAATTTCGGAATTATTCAGAAATGGAATAAAATAATTTGAATTTGACACAAGCCTTAGAAATATTCTGCTACGTTAATATATTACAAGAAGAAATTAATAAGAAAATATTAGAAACAATGTTCGGCGATGAATTCCAATAGGATAGCAACGAGAGTGAAAATAGTTCCGCGTCGCTACGAGTTGAAAATTCGTGAGAGGTATTTTATTGAAATAATTCTGGGTAATCAATGTAACATAATGAGAACTTCAAGTAATATTTTACGCGTTTGTATAGCAATTAATACAAATTTTAAAGCGATTAGACACGGTTTCTCTTTGTAATGGGATCAAAATTCGTTTAGAATGACATTTTCTGATTCAAAAGCGTAACCAGGCAACGGACACGCATTGCTGAAGGAGTCGCAACGGATACAAATAATCTCATCGGAAGAGAACCCGCGAGGGGCCCTCATTAGTCCATCCCTGACGACTCGTCTCCCATCCGACAGATGGCCTCGTCGTCGACCCTCTTTAATGCACTTCGCCCAAACTGCTTCCGTGGGCGAAGGAAGTGGACACCGGCGAAAATGATGCAAAATGGAGCCGCGCCTACCGCGCAAGGAATTCTTTCCTCGACGCCCACGTAGAGCGATTTATCCACGCGTCCGGCGGTCACTCGTAAAGAAAACACTCTACAACTTCCTTTTGGTTTTGACCGCCCCGAAGGCTCTCTATGGCCTTATTTGGGGAATGCCCCGTCTGAGTAAAGACGCAGTTCCGAGTGGGTTTTTCGGCATCCACCTTCCTCTGTTTTCTTTTGCTGTCATTAGGGTGTAAAATGTTCCACCCACGTGAGTGATTGAATATGCGAATCGGAGGAGTTGACGGCCTCCACGGGTTCTTCGGCACTCTCAAGTGGAGGATTCAGGGACGACGGTCATCTAGATTGACGGCCGAAGGGGTAATTAGTGGCTCCAAATTGGAGAGGAAAGTTTTTTTTTTATTTCTCGGAACAGCTGAGCTACAGTCATAATACCAAACAAGGTCCACGTAATCCTCGGAAAATGGGACTTGAAAGCTTTTACACTTGGAAAGGACTTACAAACTTCCTTCGCTTTTGGAACCAATGGTGTATTCATAGGGGAGTAAAAAGGGAATTGACCCTCCCCTTTAAAATAGACGGCTTTATGTCTTCTTTTTAAGCTTTAAGCTGTAAGTTTTGTATTTTATTCAATATAAATAAACAAGTAACAGTTCTTCTTAGATAATATAACGAATATCACGTGCAGAAATATTAACTGTGTCTTCCTTTGTGTTTTTCTTATCCAGAATATGTAACGTCAAACGCTAAGATCCCATGCACCACTAAAGCGATTTCTGAATACGCTACCCTTAGGAATTATCAGAAACATGGTTCTAGTTTTATCACTAAATTAACTCAGCTAAATTTCCGGGTTAAACGACGTCTACCCCAAGGGCCTTCAGCGATATTCATTCAAATACCAGCCGAAATAACCAGCTTCCAATAAAATGTCTAATGCCTTTCTTCTAGAACTGCAATATGAAATGCAATGAAATTCTACTAAAATATCATATTCTATAAAAATTACACTTTCTATCAAACTCATGTATTGTAGTAGTAGTAGTATTGATAAAAGTGCTTCGACAGCAGAGTCATTTCGCACATTGGCACCCACCGGGAATCGAACCCGGGGCCGCTTTCACCAAAGGTGACTTCTGTATTGTAATTTTTAGTTGTGATCTATTTAGTTTGTTGTATTTTTTTCCTTTTTTCCAGTAATAATTGTAACATTTGAAAATTGAATTTCTTGAGAATAATTTTAATTTTGATAGAATTTCGTATCATAATACTACATAGCTGCTGATATTACGCCCCTTTTTTGTGGATGTTTTTTTTTCTATGTCGTAGGTTTTTACTTTTTGAACTTTAAATTGCGTAAACATTTTTATCGAGCTTGCCCTTCCTTTTTTGATTGATTTTTACGAAATGTAAATGGGTGAAAAAAGAAAATGAGGTGCAGAATATACAGCGCTACATGAAAATTTCTTTTAGTAAAAATCCATAACAATTCGTAAATGAAAGCCATTTAAGTCGCATAATACCTACTTATTACCAATGGTAACAATATTCTTAATGTGTACTGAAATTACAGAAGTAGAATAATATGCAATTTACCACTTAATACTTAATTTTATAAAAACATAACAATCCTAAGATATTTTCCTCTTTCTCCATTTGTTTAACACTGGAAATTGTACGCACCGCAACGTCTGAGTAATTACGTGACGAGTATACATAGATTACAATGGATTGGAAAGAGCCTCACTATGAGCCAAATAGCTTTAGATGCTATATACCTCATCGTTCTGCTGATGAAAATCACTCTCGTGTATCTTCCGGTTTCTCGCAATCAGAGAGGGAATATCACGAGACTAATTCCTGTCCGAGTGATGAGCTGCATTCTTGTGTTGGCCCGATTCTGAGAATTCACGGAGATCACTGCAGAGATTCCACGGTCACTGACATCAACACAGATAAATGCACTCCATTCTTTCCTCGCTAAAACTTTAATACCAGTCTGTGGTACGAATTCCTACGTTGGTAACGTTCGATAAAATGTCTTAAAAATTCTGGTTCTTTGGTGGGAATGTGGTGAATACCGACACTTGTTAGTTATCGTATATTTCTCGGTGGACTAAGACCCAATTTTACTTCCTTATGATGTTTTGTTATTTATTTTTCGATTTAATATTACATATCTTCTACGCTTATTCCTACAAAACAAACAAGACTCGCGAAAGAATCCTGAGCCTGATTATGATGCGTGTATTCATGAAATAAATCATTAGCTAAGAAAAGAAAATCTAGTAGTTTAGTAAATATCTATGAAAGCTTATGCAAGGGAGTTCTCAAAAATTTATTCAAATTTTTTTATCTCTAAGTATCGTCAAGTTTTCGTCTATTGTCCCCCAACAAGTTTTACTTCGGTTGCTTGATGTGTATGATTTAAGCTGTGAATTTAGTCAACGTGTGTGAATAGTTAACAGAATTTGTGAAGTTTTATGTGGTTAAGAATGTCAAAAAATTATCCTCCAATCATAACCTAGAGTTAACTAGCAATAAAAGTATTTTAGCAGGTTTTTATAAAAATGCGTAGCATGTTATTATTGCTTTTTGTCAAAATTATTCTAAATTTCATAAATAAATTCTTCACTAATTACTTGATATCATTGATTATCTACATTTCCTAAGATTTCCCATCCATAGTTATTTTCATCAGATTATTTTTAAGAAGCTAACCGGAGATGATGTTAATCGAAGCATTATTCTTCTGTATCCCAGATAATATCAAGATAGGAGATAATTTATCTCCCCCATTGTGGTCGTTCTTTGTAATTTTCTTATTTTCTATCAGAATTAAAATCTCTAATATGTATTACGGTAACTTCCATCTTAAGATGAGACGCGGAAGAGTGAAAAGGCTAACCCCTAGTCCTGCAGGCAATAAAAGTAATCAAATTAAATTTGGAAAAGGAAAATATAATATATTATTAGCGATCAGGTTATTTATCGGATAATATCTACTCCCACCAAAACGATTCAAGATTATGTAAGGAATACAAAACCCTTCCTTTCAAGGAAACCACTGAGTAAATAACTTTCTTTTTGGTAGTTTTCTCTATTTAAGTCAAAGAAAACCAAAAGCAAGTGCAAGACCCTTCTGGACACCTATTAATCTGAAGTAAGCCTTGAGGAGCTCTGAAATTTCTTGGATGCTTACTAGAGACTCGACCAAATTAAAACGAAATATTTCTCGGCTAAAAAATGCTCTGCATGGCTGAGTTAAACTTTGAACGCGAGCACCGATCTGAATGGACACGGTCAATGCTGTTTCGTGAAGAGAGCCCTGGTTTGTTAACTTCCTGTCCTTTTTTTGGGTCGAGTTTCGTGTACTTCCTCCACATAACGGCCGTTTTTCTGAGTGCCACCGTGACAAAAGAATGCCCGAGAAGGAGAACCGCAAAGGAACTAGATTATAATTCCGGATTTCGAATTTACAAGCAGCCAACGATTCGGAGATATGGTCTTACATGTGAACTATTTTCCAGAGGTAAAAAAAATATCAGCGGCACTCCTATCTTTTTTTCACTAGCAAATTTTATAAACATTAAGTGAATGTTGAATTTCTATTAACTAAATATTGAATTTCATTTCATTTGGAATTAAACTAAGTTATATAACATACGTAATGTATTAATTATACTAAGGGTACTACTACTATTATACTAATAGGAAAAAATAATTTTAACAATTAATTTATTTGGAGTTTAAAATACGTACATTACTTCGATATGATTACTTCATGTTTCATTACAAAGGTATATAAAAATATAAATGTTATCAAAATATTCACATTAGATAACGATCAATTCTGTAGATTTAATAAATTTTAAACACTTGATCAGATGTGAAATTGTGTCCCAATCACATTTCAGCTGTGTATTCATTTCCTTGAGCTTATTTTATCTTCAGACCAATGCTAAGATTATATGAATTACATTCTTCAGAATGTAAAAATATCAATTGAAAGTTTTCACTGGGAACTCCGTAATTCCTTCTAAAATATTTATTAGAGTTTTTATTATTAAAAACGATCTATTCAAGAGTTTCTAAAGGGTCTGAGACAATAGTAGTACAGCTTTGACTTTTATATCCTGCACATATACTCATAATAAGAAATGCAGGATCATACTCAGTTCTTATCCTTAATATTCCACAGTGATATTTATGTTTTGGTTCATCTGCCATATTGCTTGTTATCTAATTATCAATACGTGGAACCTCAAACTCACGCGCAGCCCAGTGTAAAGACGTTTCTGTTTATCCAGTATCAAAAAATGAGGTATACCTTGAGTAATATTCCCTTCTTTTAAATTTGAGTTATATATTTTCTAATTTATTTAGAATTAAAGTAATTTAAATTTAATTTTATATTTGTTACTCTACAGACTAACGATAGAAATTTATAATTCAAAGATATAAATAAAAGCAAAAAAATCAAATGTAAGACAAAATACGCCCGTCAAAAAGATTTATGCTTAAAGCCTAAACTGAATTTGTAATGGAATAATATTTTTTATCAAACGGCAGCTGAAGGAGGATAATCGGTAAAAATATTAGAGAGTCGTAAGCCCAAAAAATTCAAAATAAACGGCAGCCTGTTTCGAGTGATCGTATCTACAAGTATCAAAGTATCATTAAGACTTTACGACACAAAAAAGACCGAGATTATCTCAACTCCGCAGAAAAAATGTGCATAGGAAGCAGGGGAAGATGACCTTTGTGGTGGTCTCAGTATTTGGTCTCTCCGACGACACCGTTGCTGCCTAAACACTCTGACCTCCGTTTCGCCCACATCTGCCGCGCATTCCTCCGGGCCAGGTGCCCTCCACCTGCCGCCCCACCACTTCCTCTTTTGGGGAAGCACTTTTCTCGGAGCGACACCTAGGCTCATCATCTCCTTTAGCAACCATAACACACACCGAGCATTTCTTTCGGCGATTCCACTCCGATTTTATGCTTCTGTCTCCCCGTACGTCTCTCTCTCTTTTTTATATTCCAATCATTCTACTCCACTCGCTATTAAAGAACGTTTCCTTATCTCCTCGCCGCATGCCGGAACACGATTTTCGGTCGCGGAGATCACGGGGTTAAGCTCTCCGCGTTTATGTCTTTCTCCACCGCTTTTTTACGGATTTGACGCACGGCTTTCGAGCTAATGGTGTCTTTATGCTCGAGAGGAATGGTGTCTTTAGTGCCCCTGCCTTCTGAATGCACCCATCGTTGATGGTAGCCGAACTCTTTTTAGGGTGCTGTTGCTCCGTTCGATGGAAACGAGATTATTACGAAATTGGACCCTTTTTTCTATTTTTAACGTGGACAGATTTTCATTTTATATAGATTGGAAAGCAATACTGTACGTGACAAAATTAAACGCAACTACTTATAGTAAAGTGGGATTACTCAAAATAATTTTTTAATAAGAATTCTTGTCGCCTATGTTGTTCATTTCTACTCTACTTAACAAATACATATTTCGAAAAGAACATTTTGAAAAATATCATCGATACATTTTGATAAAGTACATTACGTCAATCTGGTTTACAAAGATTACGAATTCCAAATCGAAAAAGCGTAACAAGCAATAATTTCTATTTTGGTAGCTACTTCTAATAGATACTTCTGGTTGTAGATTTAGCAGTGGATATTAATGTTTAATAATCTCCCATGCACTACTGGCGGCTGGTGAGGAACACACTTAAATATAAATAAGTTCAGGCGTACCATCTCTTTTTTGTAACATAGATATGTTTAAATTCACATCAGAATCCCATACATAGTGAGAATCTAGATGCCTAATCGAAGAAATACTAATTTACTCACAGTTTTCGTCTTGGCTAGGCAGTATAATTCGTAACATAGTGCGCCATACGTTAAGAAAAACATTTATTCTACGCGATATGTGTTAAGAGTTTGGAAAATAAACTCTGCTCTAAATATATTCCCGATAAATCAGGAACACTCATCTCTTAACCTACGAAGCATCTCTTTTCCACTTTAATTTTATGCATATCCTACGACCTGAAGTTTCCTGCCAGTTGATGAAATATCCCTTACTCCCGATAAACAATCCCAATAAGATGAGTAATTTTTCTCTCTTCTCAGGAAACATTGGAATTTGAAAATCGGGATCATTCAAGCTTTTCCAGGTCAAAATTCGACACACTCTGGCAAAGATTGAATGAAGATTATTTGCATTGAGGTGTCACTGGTCTAAAACTTTTCCGTAATTTGGAGTGGTTCAAAGGATTTTATCTCACGAATTGGGACCTGCGAGCTTGAAACATTTCGCTCCACTTTTTTTAGAAGAGAATTTTATTCCTACCGGCAGACATCATGAAAGAAAAACTTTATTATTCCGTCCGGAAAGTTCGCTGAAATTTTCCAACATATATACATGGTACCAGAAAAGGAACTGAATGTATAGTCGCACCCTCAATACAGAAACACGTAATTGTGAAATCAGGAATGTTACAGTTGGTACCTGATTTTCGCAGTATTTTTGAGGACGAAATACTGCGTTCCAGTTTTTCTGGTCAGTTTGATAGCTAGTAAACAGTACAAGAAATCTTCTAATGTTGAAAGAAAGAAGGCTTTGTAATTTCCATAGCAGGTATGTTATTCTAGTCGAATATTATACCTGCAATGGTAACTTAGGCTTGTAAACTTTCGTCAACGGGTGGACATCTTTTGATGACCTAAAGATGTCAACCCTTTGACGGAAATCTGCTTATAAGCTCAAAGTGGCCTAATTTTGTGAAACGCCATTTAAATTAATTACAAAAAAACTGAGTATTTTCCATAAGAATTTATTTGAACGACCGGTAGATGATCGAAGGATCAAAACAGGTCGTTTCAATAAATTCCTGTGGAAAATGCTAAGTTTTTGTTATTAATTTAAAATAAACCTGCAGTGAAAATTACAAAACATTCCTTCTTTCAGCATGTCTGTTTCATAAAGTTACTCTTGAATATATTAATTTCATCACATCTTCGAATGTAGTTTAAATCTTTTAATGTACGCAATAAATCCTAATTTAAATCGACCTGGACCATTCTTGCGATGTAGAAAAAATACATACGATTTCATTCCCATAAAATCCATCATTATTGACTAGAAACTTTCCCTTCTGCTGACTTTCTGCGTTATCTGACGAGACGAGTATCCGAGAGTATTCCACCGAAATTTACGACGCACGTTTTAACGTCAACGCCGCATCTCTCATTGCACGGGGTCGCCCGAAAAGACAAGCAGTTTCGAAAATTTCATTTAATAATTCGGAAAATATGCGCTCCTCCGAGCATGGTTGACGTGAAACGCGATGGAACTAGCCTTCAACCGCAAAGCTCGTTATTTTCGAAATAACGATCCCCACGCTCGCTGTTGTCCGATTTCAGCTCGCGACAAATTTGGTGGAATGAATCGTTAACGAAAATACTAGTTAGGTGAGGAGAGTTCGGTACGACAGTAATGGTCCAGAGGAATAGGTATTACATAGAGATATGGCGGTCTCCACCTTTTTTGTAAAAAAATATTGTCTTCGGACTTGAAAAAACTATTAATGCCACACAAAAGATTCTGAAAATTTCCATTTCCCCGAATGAAATGTGTTTAACGGGATGTCCAGACGCTTCGGTGTTGATTTGCATTCGTGTGCTATCTTCTTTATGATGGGTATGTCAACACGTGTTGGGAGCTTGGACATATCACATTTACGTATTTAAAAATTCAGACAAATTTGAATGTTCTTTGTTGCACTGGAACTCTTTATGTTCAAGAATAACTTAGTGTTAAAGGGAGGAATAAGAAGAGAGGTATCAGTTAAAGGTAACACGCGAATTAGAGTTAAAGTTGTATTCCATTACTCTACATCATTATCACAAGTTTTAAAAGGTATGGATTATCTTCTCTTTGATTACAAATATGAACTCTGATAAAATACGTTTGTTCTTTGGCCAGTTGTATTCCTACCGCAAATGGTAAGAAGGCTGAGATATAATTAACGAAGATTAAATTTAGAGTACTGCTTAATATAGAAGTCATTGTAAAACTTTTACTACAATATATGATATACAGCAGATTTACTAACTTATCGCCTTTCACTTGACCCTTTACTTTCTGTATTATCACTTTTTTTCGTAGCTATATCTATTATTTTTTACATAATGAAGCAACCTTGCTACCATAATTTCAAACTTAATTTTTTCATATAGATTCCCTAATATTTTCCATTTTATGCGTATTTATGACAAGAAAATTGAGGTGATAAATTGCTCTACACGTAGAGTACGATATATGTTCAAAGCATTGATACATTATTCAAATAAATTATATAAAATAATTGGTTTTAACTAATTAATCACTTCAGTCAAATTCCTCGATGTACTTCGCTGGTTTCAAGACAATAGTCAAGTTTTGAAATAGGAATAACTTGCTTACATTTCTCCTGATCGGAGATTTTGATAGAGTAACTTCTTTGCACAATCAGTCCTCTGAGACCAAAAGTTAATTCACTCCTGCCCTTTCCTTCCCCGATCTTAAGTTATTTCCTTTCTTTTCATTGCCTTTCTCCTGACCTTTCATCCTATACCGCTGCGACTTCTCGCTGCCTTCTTTTCTCTCCTCGCCCACGGACCAAGATGTTTGCAAACAAAGGGAATCGCGCAAAATGCGTTTTTCACGCTTTCATAAACTCTCGACTTTCTCTAAATAAAAATATCGTGAGCTTAAAAAGTTAGTCGACCCTCCACTTCCTTCATAAAGGACTGGTTTTTAATTTTAACGACATGTTAGCGAATGAAGGAAGATAACTTAATGTAGTTGGAGAACACCTGCCAGCATTGCAAAACTTTGCTGCTTATATGAAATTGTGACGGTTTAAGATTATCGAAGAGCAGCGAGTGAGTAAGGATATATACCTCCCTACGAAACGATAATCAGTTTTATTAACATCTTACACTTTGAAAATATATTATCTACTCATATTCGTGTTCACACAATACGTAGGAATCGGTCTCAATTCCCGATGTTCTTGTAAAAACGAGTTTCCATGCTCTGAAAATCCTTCCTACATTTGAGATACTTATTTTTCAAAAGTGTACGCAGTCCACATTTTTGACAGGATGATACGCTTTTCACTGCATGTAAACTATTATTTTATATTTTCAATGGTTGAATTCAGTGAATTCCTATTTAAACTAGAGGAGTATTTCTTTGGTTGAAGAACTTTCGTCTTCTTAATTCAACCGAATATGACATTTTCTCTTATTAAATATGCATACAAAATAAACTTTTCTTTTTATTTAATTACTGATAAATTTATATTGTAGCTTGGTAAATATTAATAAATAGATTGCATCAAAATATTATATTTTGTGGTATCTTTACTGGAAATTTACAGTGTCTACATTTTATAGTAGACAGTCCAAAAAGCCACCTTACCATAAATTTTCGATTAAAGACCAAACAACTACAGCATAGCAGAAATTAACAGATTCTCATTTTTGAAAGATTTGTAAAAAATAATATAACGGCCTTGTTTTGGCGGATGATTTACCGTGTTTATTAAATTAGAGCCAGGAGTCACTAGAAAGATGTGATTGTTAAATTCTATTTCTCGAAATTTTCTTTCTCTTTTGTGAACACAATGAAAACAAAACGATCACTATTTTCTAATATCTAACTCGGTGAAATCTTTCATAAAAAAATTTCCATCTATTTCCTATCAATATAAGCTTAATTGAAATAAGTTTTCGTATAAAAAAGAAATCTATTATATAAAGTAATGTATATTCTTCTTTCTTTTACCCTGTATTATTTTCATAAGTTTAAAATGGTCAAAATTACCTTTTAAAATTTTCAATTATGTGATTCCTTTTTCTAAGATTTGAAGGTATTTTTTTATCTTTTTCTCTATGATCGTTTCTTATATAAAAGCAGTAAATAATTCCGTATACTTTTACACACCGCTCTAAGGGATCCACCCGCATCAAAATGATTCTTATAATAATTATTAACTGCACTCAATCAACTATTTGCATTAAGTATACCTTCATATATTTCCTGGGAAGAGTACTCGAGGTTAATGACTTCAAATTTTAATGGCACCACCATGGAAAGAACCTTTTGCCTTCCTTTCAGAGCGTCTCTCCCGAGCCTCCTTTTCGTTACATTTCCCGTTCGATCCCCTTTCTCTCTCTTTTGCTAAAAAGACCTTTCTCAACATGAAAAGGAATAATTTTTGAGTGTCTTTAATAATTCTGTTTGGCCGAGAGACGGAAATTGCGGGAGGTTCCGCGAGACTTTTTTATTTCCCCTCTCGTTATTCATTTTGCCTTAATTCGTTTCGGGTTTTATACAGTCTTTTTACGTTATTTAACATTCGGGTCGTCTTCATTTGACTCTGATCTCGCTCAGTTCCTCCAGTGACAAAAAATCGTCGCCTTTTCAAGAGGTTCGGATTCCCTTTTTCTCTCTTCGCGGTTTCAACTCTTCTAGGATGGAAAATGACTTGGTTTAATGGTTAAATTTCTAGCTCATACTGTTTAAGGTATGTATCATTAGTTTTCGGAATGATTTCTCCTGAATTTAGCCGCTAATCCACTGTTTTAATGAATGTATTTCATATTGTATTTGACCTTTTATAGTTAATTATTTTTTCCTTTTGTTTTTTTTAATTGTTTTTACCGTTTCTGATTCATTTTTTATTAACTAGTATATTTATCAGATTTTGTACCTTTTTTTCATGTAAATGTGTAACTGTTTGTTCTTTTTTTATTCTTGTATGATACAATTGGTATGTCTTTTAAATTTCATTTAATCTGGATTCATCGCTAAATATAGTCTTCCTATCTGTAGGTTTCGCAGGTTTTTTACACCTCCCCTTCTTGTGGGTGCTTTCCTGCAGTGGAACTTTTTCCTAATCTCTTAGCTTAGGATTTTAGAAACCACAAAGTAAATTTCTTCTTTGTATTTTTTTACAAGCTATATCTTTTTTACATTTATATGACGAAGGGCTCAACGTAAGAAGAGCCTTTAAATCTCGCCCTGAATAAAGTCCTTTATTATTAATATTTTATTACTATTTACAATGCGCTCTAAATAAGGAAACCCTACGCAGTATAAAAGAGTACATATCCAGCAGCATCAAATATAATTTACCATTGATTTTTCAAATTGCTTTTTGTATCATTAGGAGAATTTCCGCATTGCTGACGTATTGATACCAACATTAAGAGCAAAACCCGAAGTAGATAACGAAATGAATAATAAAATCAAACTTTGGAGGTCCCTCTTTCGATTCCTCTTGCGAGCATCATTATATTTTTTCTCATTACAGTTTATTCTCTCCTAGTAAGGGAACCTTCTTGGTTTAATGGATAAATATCTAGCTATCAATACTTAAAATATGCATAATTATTTTGCCATAGCTGATTACTCTAACTAAGGAAACCGTATACTGTATAAATTTCAATGCTATCATCTTTTGATGATTAATTTAAATTTATCATTTAGTATAGTAATCGTAATTCTAAAACCAAAAATACCATTAAAAGTTGAAATATTACCCTATGCGCAACTCGCCCATGTGGTAGCATCATTAGGGGGAAAGGATTATACTGTTATTAGGGATTGTATTAATATTACAGTGGTCTACTATATTTTATCTAGTACAGGATTGAGAAAAATGTATCTTTCATTATTTTTGTCCCAGTCTGAATCATGGCTGTGATGAAATGAAAGGTACTGAGGTATGAGTGAATAATTGCACTGAGTAAGGTTTCTCGTTATGGATTACTGCGGAAAGTTTCTCTCTTTTAATCACTGAGCTTCACTTACATGGACGTTTTCCGTATGTAGCATTCAGTCTTTGTAGGAATAGCAAAGAAGAACTACCTCACTCCTAATTCAGCCTTGTAAGCCTCATTCCCATCTATTAGCTCTGGTAACTAATGCTTGAGAAGATCAGGTACCAACAGGCCTTCTGGCTAAATACTTGCATATGATGCTGAGTGATGCTTTATAAAATAGCACACATCAGTTCCAACAACACCAATTAATTTACCATTTATTTTCCAAATTGGATTTATCATTCCAAGAAAATATTTTTCGCGTTGTTGCGTAGAGAATAGAATTACTAGTATAAACTGACGTAGATAATCAAATGGAATACATTAGAACTCCTTCTTTCGATTCTCGCATGAACTCTTCCAAAGTAGTTCAGAAAACATCTAGTAGCGGCAACTTCGTAACTCTTCGATAAAAACTAGACGTCTTCCTTGTTTTTGTGACTCAAACAGTGAAATGAAATTTCCGTTTTACCATTCTCATTTTTTCTTTGCTGAATTTCCTCCGTAAACGAGAGCAAAACCGGTGAACTTTTATGGAAAAGAAATTCTGCGAAAAAATTCAAAATGCATATACCGCTGTAATTATTTGGACAGTTTTTACTAAATACTCGATTCGCTACCTCATTTTTTGACATTTTGGTATCATCTTTCCTCTCCTGAATATACATGGAATTTATCTCATAGTCTATTGTTAGTAATTTTTTGTCATCAAGTAGGCGAGAGATATTTAAGATTTGCGGATCTAATCCTTTTCCACGAAATTAATAGTCAAAAGAATGTCCTTTAAAATGTAAAATGCATGTAATAAGAGTCCAAGGAAAGCAATTGCCTTCGGGCAACTTCTTAGAAATTACTAATTAAATTGAAAACTTAATCATTGACTTAATAATGAAACTTAACCTTAATAAACATAAAAGTAAGAGAAACGTGATAGTCAGTTCTATATAGGATTTATAATAAAATCTCGGTTTAAATATCAAATGTATTATATTTAGATCATCATCATCTTCCATCCAGAATTAGGCATTAAGCCTGTTCCGACTTCTTTTGTTTCGTGTAACTTTACCGTCTTTATTCTTGCACCTCTCTAATCTATCAGTGATTGCCTTGACACCTATTTCATCTCTTATTTAAGTATTCCTTACTTTATCAATTCTTGCGCAACCTTTTACTGACCTTAAACGTTTCATTTCGGATGATTCTATCTACCTTAATTTATTTTTTTTTTGATGCCCAACATTCTGACCCATACAGTAAAGTAGAGACTGCCATCACTTTATAAAACTTTATTTTTTAAGTTCTCCTTATAATCTTAATCTTTTTCAAGAAAAAAGATTATATTTAGATAAATTAATTTATTACTTTATCTAAATAAATATATAACTCACTGAAGAAGAACAGGATTTGATGAGTTTATCGCAATATTCCAGACAGCAGTAATTTACCCTCTACTAATGGAAAATGAAAATTAACTTAAAATACTTTTAAGTGACGAAGTAGTTACATCTTTAGATAATAAAATACTACCCTGATGATGATTAAACTGTATATAATTTTCTTCAAAAGAAGTGGCTATCTCCATCTCATTAAACGTATAGACATTGCAAAGAATAATATTTGTATCCCTTTCATCTGAGCCATTAGATCCGAAAAGAATCCTCTTGTTTTTTGTTTGGGGGCTTCGCAGCGGTGAATAAAATTCTGAAGTCGCATCACTTTTCCGTCCCAATCCAACTCCGGGTCACGTAAATCAATTACTGTCGGCGAATCCGCTCGCAGAATCGGCAAAAAACTGCCTCGATCGCATTACCATATTTTCAGCGGGAATAACAAAACAAAACAGCGGTCTCTCGACTTCTTTCCAATTTTCCCCTTTTCTTTCGTTCTCTCTATTGCGAGTGGCTCATCTTCTCGTCGTCTCCGCACGTATTCTCCAAGAGTGACACTTTTAGATGAAAAGCAAGAAGCCGTTTCTTTCTTCCCCCACAACCCTCGTTTATTGTTTCCCTGTCTCTAACGCTCCCTTTAACCCTTTATTCTCCGTTCCTCTCTGTCCGCCTTCATTACCATTCTCGGTCTTCCTCCTTCACCTTTCCCTCTTCCTCCTTTATTTTTAATTGCCCCGCATCTTTCTCCTCGCGCACCTCTCTCCTCAGCATAATCATTTCACGAGGTCTTCCTTCTTCTTCAAGATTTCCCCTTCTCTTATATTTCCCTTCAACTCGTAAGACTCCTCCTCTGTTTTCATACATAATCATTCTCATCTGTTGTATCTTCTATTTTTAGAGATACTTTTAACCTCCGCGCGACCCCATAATTGAAACGTTTTAGAATATCGGAAAATATGTTTGTTTTCAAACCAATTACCATCATAAATACATACATGGATGTTCTGCCATTCTGTAGATTCATGTGGATTCCAAATCCCTATTCAACGCCATCTTCTTGACCTCCTTGCAGCTTGCCCCGGAATCTACCATGGTGGCCGAGTGGTTAGCGTGCTCGCACGTTTTCACTCCAACCCGGGTTCGAATCCCGGCTAGTTGGATTTTTCTGGCTATGGAATGTTTGTGTGTCTTTGTAAATAGTAATAATTATTAAAATGGATGTAATTGGGATACTCCTGTTTTCATTAGAGAAGTTATTGATTATCTAAAATTTTTTATCATCAAACGGTATATTAATATTCTTTAAGACGAATACAACCTATAGTATTGTTTTTACCCATAATATTTATTTATTAACAATGTAAACAATACATAACAACATAACCTCAAAATGTATTACCATGTCAAATGTATTTGACGTCTGGAAAAAATAGTCCAATTCTAATCCAAAAAAATTAAATTAACTCTGTAAATGCTCAAATAAAGCAGTTTCCGATGTATAATCAATATTCCACCGTGAAAATTAAATCTAAATCTAGATATTCGAATCTATAGAAGTGAATACAGACTGCTAGCGCTCGTTTAGCTGGACAACTTTCACATAAAAGTGTGGTCACAAAAAAAAAATAAAACATAAATTTCTGCATAAAAATTATTTTCATTCGTGCCTTTACATCTACTGAAAAGCTGGGGTTAATAAAAACGAAATAGAGTTGCAGGCGTCAAAAATCGGTCGCGTGGGGTAGAAATCTACTACGCACGACAAACGGAGGGTTAATGTCTACGCTTTATGCAATTTTGACTTTATACTTTATGCAAGGAATCGATCATTTTTTTATGATATTTATACATCTGTGTATTATTGCACTGTATACTTGCGAATTTATGTAAATTTTTCGTCTTTGTTATTTTTGTACATTGATTTCACTTATTCAATGTTAACGTGACTAGGATTTTGGATGTATATAGCATACGTTTATTTATTGATGGTGTGTTTATGTAATTTTTATGTTTCTTCTCCTATTTTATTTATGACTATCGGTAGGTTTGCGCAGGTTTCTCACACCTTTCTTATTCGTGGGCGTTTTCCCGGAGTGGATATTTTTTTCTAAGAATATCTTAAGTTTTTTAATCCATATTTCTTCCCTTTTTTCTCATACTAGGCATGTCTTTAATTCAATTATTGTATAATTTATGACGATTGGTTGGATGGAAGAAGAAACTTTTAGTCTCAATCTTCCCCGAAAAAGGACAATTTATTATTATTATGCTCCTTCCCCATCTTATTCACTGATATCCTTTCTCTAATATTCCGAATATCTTGTTCTGGTCCCTTTCACTACCGTCGCCCAACTACTTCATTCCTGCGCCTCTTCGTCCCGCGTATTCTCTTTCTGGAAAGAGCGAATGGAGGATTAAAATGCATAGTGCGTCGCGCAATCGCCTCCGAATGGCTTTTATTTTGACTCAAAAGGGGAATAATTAGGTTTTACGCGACGAGGCCTTTTCCCCGAGTAACCCAGTAGGATTTTTTCTAGTGGATGCGCAAGATTTCTCGGTGATTTTGTTTGCAGCCCTATCATAGCCTCGGAGTTGCATTTCGCGTGATTTTACATCGTCTCTTCGTTTTGTGGACGGGATTTTTAGGGAACGTGGGAAGTGAATGAAAATATGCAATAGTACAACAAAAATATGAAAAGTACACTTCCACGGATTATATTCAGATGATTATACTTTTGAACAAGCAGTTATTAAACTACAATAATCAATAATAATGAATTAAAGTTAATCAAAGAGCCAAGAAACTATCAAAAATGTGTTTTCTCGATGGTTTGTTGGTTGTATTGATTCGTTATTGTTAGCCATCGATGGTTTAATATGTTCTAACTAATCAATAATGAATAACATATAGTTCATATACATAATGAGAAACGGTAAAGAGTGGAGTAAAAGGAGATTTAAAGCGGCAGAGAAAACAGGGTTAAGGGATGTTTGCTCGAAAAAGAAAAAGTATACATAAAGTCCATCTTCTGCTATTTCTTAACCTAAGTGTACCAAGTATTTCTTTCATCATTTCTATGGCCTACCCGGAGTAGCTCGTCTTAATTTAAAGGGGGGAGTAAAGAAGACGTCTTGTACACTCCTGGCCAAAATTAACGCAGCACCTCCCTTGCGATCCTTACGGCTAGTGCTGCGTTAATTTTGGCCAGGACTGTACATACTCTTTTACTTCTTGATAGCTTTGAAGAATTAAAACAAGGCTACAAGATGCTTGTGCGAGAGGGAATAAAGAAAGTCTATCTTCTGTTCTCTCTTGTGTTTACAAAGTACTATTTTCATTATTTCTATGGACTCCCTCGATTCAACCTCCTCAAACGTATTTCAATGGAAGGAAAGAAGTCTTGCACTTTATGCTGCTTGACTACGATAAATAATCCTAGAATAAGACAAATATCTCAGTCTCTTTCCTCGAGGGTTTCCTTCCGACTAATCGACTTCTCGGGGGTAGGTAGATAAGGCGCGCAGCACTCGGTTTATCCAAGGGAATTCTAAATTCAACACTTTTAAGAGAAGAAATAGGATGGTATCAACTCAAAAAACTGGGTGGGATCTGCAACAGGATAGAGGACTAGAACATAGTGAAGGTGTTCAATATATTCATTGCTCGTAATTTGAATTATTTTGCTCAGATAAACATCAGCTCGCCCAGTTGTATTTGACAACGCTTTCCTTAAAATCGCATATACTATTAAATCTTATCTTTCGCTTGTCAGCTCTTTTTGCACGATAAAAGATAACTTAACTGAACTGACTAAAGAGTTTCTCTTCTAAACGCTCAATATTTCTACAATAATAAAAGTGTGATAGATTTTCTTTAAAATATTTTAAATTTCCACCTTTATGGTAAAAGTTTTATAAACTAGAATAATGTAAAAATTTTAATCCTAATCATCAGAATTGGCTCTGTTTAAATGTAAAGAGTAGGGTAGAAGAAGCTTGTACAAGCAGAAGCTTGTAAGCAGAAGAAGTAGGAAAGAAGCTTGTAAGTAATTATAGTTAGTTGCAAATCTCTCTTACACCAGTTTCGTAAAGCTTCCTTCTATACACATACGTAAAGTAGCATCGTTTGGAACCAAATTTCTGATCGCAGTAAATAACGGTTCACCTTATCGGTACTGGTTTAAAAAGTTTTACTTTTGCGGTTCTGGTTCAGCTTTTAAATCTGGCATAAATTACGGATTTTTTTCAGTTTCGGTTTTTGAGTTTGATTCCGGTTAGATGTCACGTGGTGGAGTAGGGATTATAATATCAGAGCGGAATAAACCGGTTCATCGGTGTCGGAGCAATACCGGAACTAAACCGAAACGTGGCGATTTCATTGAACCGGATTGGAATACAATTACGGTTCGTTGCCTCGCGAAGAAGGAAGGCACGAGAAACAGCTCTTCCACTTGGTTACCAAGCGAAAGATTCGGAAAGCGTCGGAACTCCCGCCTTTCCCTCCTCATTTATTCCCTTTCCCTGCAGAGATAGACACGGAGACAATATAAAAAGGTGAGAGAGCTTCCCTTTTTTAGATGTCGCTGAATACGGTCGACTGCTCGATGCCGAGACACTGCGTTTCCACAGCTGTAAAAACGCCGGGTGCGGTGATGGGGAGAAGGGAAGGAATGTTGGGCGCTCGGCGCTAAGTTTCCCCTTTGAATAAAACAGCCTTCGGATAAGTTTGGAGTAAAGATTTCGTGGTTTGCTCGAGGTAGACTTTAGAGAGGTGATCCGGCTAATCGAAAGAGGAAGTTTTGAGGCGCGTGGAGAACTTAGTTTTCCAGCTGATATTTTTTTTCGATCAGATCCTGATTAACGATGCTTTCCGAACAGTTCGTGGTCAAGGTGTGGCGTAAGTTTAGGATGAGAAGCGAATAGGGATTGATGAGAGGGCCTAAGATTGGTTTTGGAAGTAAAGATCATGTTATGTTTTAATTAATTTCATACTACCTCTTACCCAATTCAATTCCACGCATGGATGTTAAATTCCTTGTTATTCACATTACCTTTAGGTGTACGCTTCTTTGTAAATCCACTAAATATTTCCCTATTTTTTTGTCTTTTATATAATTGCTCAAAGCTCTTTCTTTAACTTTTCGGTCATTTAGGGTTATATGACGCAGAAGCTTGTAAGTCTTAATCTCGGCCTTACAAAGTCGTTTTATTATTATATTTATTATTAAATACCTTCTCACTCTTTCCCACACGATGTTTTTTATAACAAACTCATCCTATTTAATCCCACGCGGTTATCAGTAAAATTATGAATTACTAATCGGTTTTCATAGTGGTTTTCAATAGCGACGTTTTGCCTGCTACCTCAAGTTTGCTCCTTGTAATAAGGGGACGGCCATGGATAAGTCATTCGAAATGTGCTCCACGATATAGTTGCCAAGTTAGAGACCCTTGAACTATTCCTACGAAGTATTCACTAGGACAGCTGCAAGTCATACGACATAGTCACTAGGTCAGCTACAAATCCTTTCTTAATTTCTTATTTTTTTTCTCCTCAATTCCATCAAATGGAGTGGTACGATGTTTTTACTTCATGGAAAGTGATTATCATCGAAAATCGTGAACGCTAAATTTTTCGGGTTATATCAATTTAAATATTTCGTTATTATTACTTGGATGAAGGGTAATAATTATCATCAGAGCATATCTATGTCATATATCTATAAATGTCAGTGGAATATGCTTATGAAAACGTTTTGGTATTCTTATTTCAGCAGAGGAACATGATTATCATAGTAGAGGAACATCACTATCACAGAGCTTGAACGGCAAAGATTCTTGGTAAAACTAAAGGAGGGATAACAAGTTACTTAAAAAAACCTTTAACAATAACATTATGTTAATATACGCGGATTAATTAACCTTAATTCGCAATTATTTCATTATGTAATCAACTTCAGGAGGGATTATTTCTGCAAACGAAGTTAAATTTATTTTCCATGGGGGTCAAAACTATACGCACATTTTTCAAATAAATTTTATGAATCCTTCATTCATTATCCTTGAATTTTCTTTAAAATATTTAGTGTTTCCGTTAACCTATATGTTGTATATGGAACTTCTCTTGGTTCTCTGAGAAAATTCTTCTTTCTCACAACTCTTGTCAGTTACACAGAAGTTTATAAAATTAAGCGGTGAATGATACTTTGAATATTTCGTATTCATTTCATGATAGCGGAGAAATACGGAGATTTTTTTGTTTTATGTAGTTTTGCACCTCATTTGCTAAGGTGCAGTTATGTTTTACTTTTAAAATAAATTTTGACATGATATTGTAAAGGCAGAGTAGTGAATCGCTAAAATTACGAATCGAGTAATTATTTTTTCAAACCATTTAAAGATTAATTAAATGAGGCAGTGCCAAAAATATTCAAGGTTTTATGGATATATGCAAGGTAAACATCTACCGTGAAACTGAAGAATCCACCAATACACATGATTTAATAATATGAAATATTAAATCAACAATGCTACTCACATAAAATTATATCTTCAAATTCATCAAAGTTGTAGAAAATCTTTGATATGGAAATCGTTTGATCACCGTTAAAACTGAGTTTACAACAGCTATACAATTTTCCCTAATTACTTCATTTGCTAATGGTATTTTTTTAGAATTTAATTTGAAACGGTAGTGCTCCTGAGAAAATGGGAACATGGCGTGTTCAAAAGCTACTTTGAGGGCCATATCAAACTGCCATTATCTGTATTAATTAATTGAAATCTGCATTGGAATGCAACAAAGTGCCCAAGAACACCTGCGAAACCCGACAGCCAGCATGTGAAGTGATATGGTACTTTTTGTACCATCTGCCGCTTCCCATTGTTTCAACATTCCTCTCTCACGCTGGGAGCGTTTTTATCGACAGCACAGGTGTTTTCACCCCCACGCCTTCACCCACAACCGCTTCAAAAACTTCCATCAAAACTTTATTAGCAGAAAATAATATCTGACTTATCTGAAATAAGAAAAATTTTTTCCCAAGGAAAAAAATTAATAAAAGCCCTAAGATACTAAGGAAATTACAATACATATAACGAATTAAATGTATGATTAACTTCAAATTAGAGTAATTAAATATATTTATGTTGTGTCTAAGCATAATGGCTAATTGATACATCAAGTATTAATAATAAATCAAGAGTAAATTCAATTATATGGGTAACGGGTCCCTAAATCTCACAGATCCCTTGTAATTCTGAGGGAGGATCTTACGTATGTATAGTTTGATCGATTGTTTTAGAACTCTCTTTATATTCTGTACATATCCTCTGTAAATATTATAAGTGTAATAGGCAGTCCATAAATGCGTCGAAAAGAGATGAAGTAATCACAAATTGAGAATGGAAGAATGGGTAAAATACAAAACATATGATAAAAATGTAATGAAAATAAAATAGTAATGGGAGATTTGGCATTTTTACCTTACTCCGCTCACGGCCGATCTGTAGTTTAATTGGCAATGGAAAAATACGGATATGCACTAATAATGTCTATATTGTAAATGTGATTAAAAAAGAATGGCATGCAATCAAAGTTTTAACTCGAGTTTCTCGGAAGGAGCAGGTTCCACATAACTCAGTAAGATTTGTATGGAATCATGAATTCTTGTTCATGAATTTCATTCCATGTTGATATTCCCTAAAAAATTATATTGATTCCTGCTTTCGAAGTTTAATTTTAGGTTAACGTATGGATTGAATCTATGGATTCCCATAAAATCCATAGATGATTAATATGTATGAATGCCAAGTGGAACTTAATTTCTGTGAGATTTCTCTCGAATTCGCACTATTAATTGAATGTACTCTGTTTTAACTTAGACTTCTAAATTATTATAGCCACACAGCTACCGAAATGACCAAAACTACCATAAGAAAGATGTTTATTTTAAAAATTAGCCTAAAATTTAAAAATAACATATTTAGACACATAACTTCAACGCTATTCCCTTCAAGGGTGAGTTGATACCCATGTTTTCCATATCATGCTTCCCCGTCTTTCCTGTCTAACTTACATGATTATTCCATATCCAGTCCGTGCATTTTGGCGACAAAGAATTTCTATCTGCTTACCCAGATAACTGTATATCTCTTCTGTTTTTTCGTGTGAGCTACTCAAATAACCCTTTTCGATAGCATTCGATTCGCGCAAACAACTTTCCCGAAAATGCCTCGCTGTCATGCTGGTAATTAAGGGCTGGATTGAGAAACTAAACAAGTGAGAACTACACCTCAGTGAGCAAACAAATACGTAGGCGTTAATAGTTGACAAGTGTAAATTGAAGCGAACCCGTAAAATTGAAAATAGAGGAGTTGTAACAGAGTACACAAAGGCTAAATGTCTAAAATAAGTGGCAATTAGTGGAGTATTTGAGACAAATAAGTTTGAGTTGCGTCAATAATGTCGCGCTTGGGAGCAAAATGAAGGACAACAAACAGAGAGAGAATATGAGAGTAATAAGTGACGGATATGTGAGGAAAAAGAAATCAACAATAGGGAAATAATAAAATAAACAACAACACATTATTGTCACAACTAGGGTTTCAATATAGCCTAATTAGTTGAGCGTCGACTCTTGAAAGAATTACCAGGCCCGACACGGATGGTAGCCCAATTTAACGATTAAGGGTTGGAGGTGAGAAGGGCATTCGACTGTAAAAAAAGATGCCAAAGCCAAATTCATCGTCATCATACATCATCATTATAATCATCCACCGCCTCATACATCGTCAGGTCAAATCTCTTTGCTTAGTTACTCGACTGACCTCCGCCGGTATTTCCCGATGGCATTTTCATCTCCGACTCTCCAACTACGTTACACAATTGCAAATTGTGGTGCACGATATCACATTTGAGTTATTACTCCCTTTTACCATTTCACTTTTTATGTTGCTGACTACTCAGAATTTTACTTATCTGACGATTGATTCCAGCAGAAACTTCAATTTTTGGACTTAATTCCCCACTTTGTTTCGTTTAGCGTTTCATTGCCCTATGGTCGTTTCGGTACTCTCATATTTTTATTGACCCACCAAATTTTAATTAGCTATCATTTGATCTTCCCACTTTCCCTCTGAAATCTTTCGTTTGCTAAGAGTACAGCTAGGAGTAAATGATTTGGTATTCCTAAAAAAATAGGAACCAAATAGCATCCTCTACGCTTAAAAAAAATTAAGTGATAGGAATAATAAAGCTATGAGTCTGTATTTCCTAGTTAAAATCAAGGTAATGTTAGGCCCAGATCTAATGATTATGTATGAGTGGAGGAAGGGAGAGTCCACGATTAAGTTTGTACTGAATGTAGCGCTATGTTGCAATTCATAAAGCCGAAATTTTCAAAATGTGATTCGCAAGTGAAAGTGATTAAGAAAGTGGAATTTGCTGTCACAGAGCGGCCACGCCTCTGAATGGAAGTGGACTGTTTGATCGCCGATATTTTGGAAGGAATGAAATAGCTGACATTCGCAGGTGTTCATCGACGGAACGGTGGTCCCAATTGAAAACGACCGCTCTTAGGTCCCTCGTCGCCCGCTCTCAAGGGGCAATTCATAGCGTCGAGGTGGGCTATGCAAATACCCCTGGTAGGATTGATCTCGCAACAGGCGTCCCCAAGGGAGGGAGGGTTGCAAATAGAGCCAATTGCCGCGCGCTATTAACTATCGATGGATCTGACCACTGGATGTTTGGGTCACCCTGAGGACGAGGCCTTCAGATGACCTTGTGGAGAAAGAGAGATGAAAAACCGCAGGGCGAATGGAATTACGGAGGCACTGGGATTTGCCTCCACTGGAAGTCTCTCGGACGCAATTCATATGTATTTATGCGCCCTGCCCAGCAGTCCTTTTAAAGTTGGCGCGGGGGTCGAGATTTTTAAAAAACAGTGACGCACTGCGTTCCTCGGGTTGTTTTGATGTATCTTGTTTATGTAAATGGACCTCACATCCTCTCCCGTGTGTTCTTATTTGTATCGGCGCTGTAAAACGTACGTTTGGAAACTGTGCTGATATTCCACGTTCAATGGAGTGCTTTTTCTCTTACATTTTGGTTGATTTCAGTAGGTTTCGCATGTTGTTCACATCCCTCTCTCGCTCTTTTTGGTTTTTTCCATCTACGATGTATTATTACTTTAAGTGCAAACTTGGATTTTTATTTCTATTGAGTAGTTTTCTTTTTCGCACATGCTTATCGTTTTTTTCTCTTAAAATCCTCAAAGAAGATGGGTTAGATCCAACAAATTACTCATCATTTCCTCATTATCTATTGCAAGAAGTTTGCCTTCAAGGAATAAATCTTTTAAATGTGATTATATGAAGTTGAGAATCTCAAGATTTATAATTCCTTATTTAAATTTACTCCCCTACTCGAAAGCTATATTCGTCAAAATATATATCATTACATTCTCCTTATGTTATCAGGGATAAAACACATTGTATTCATTAATATCCAAACTTTCTAAATAGCTAAAACTTATTTAATTTGTAGTTTATCAACGCTCAGAATCGGACCAAAACAAGAACGTACAGAATGAATCCTGCCAAGTTTTCATTTCACCGACGGAAGGAGAGAAATTTTATCTAGTAATTAAATTGAGATTTGACTCTCTATCTAAATGACTGAGAAGTAAGTCATTACATATCCAATAACACGATATTACAAGGAAGCTCTAATGTAAATGAAATGTACTAATTTCCGAGACTTTAACTTCTTAAAGTTTTTCTACTCTTATAAACAAAATTTGTCAGCGCTAGAGTTGTTTCATGGAACTTCTCCGTTCGTTTGAATTCCACTTTTATATCTTGAATAATGAAGAACTCATTCGAGGTCAACTTTAATATAATTAATGTAAGTGTTTTGAATAAGAATTTGGAGGTAGAAATGTTTGGTTTACCTTTTCTATTTAGTATTAGTATTATTAAAAGTGCTTCGACAGCTTAGGTCATTTCGCACATTGGCTCCCACCGGGACTCGAACCCGGGACCGCTTTCACGAAAGGCAAACGCGCTGTCCACATGACTATCCGGGAGCCTCCTTTTCTATTTTTTTGCCAGAGAATTAATTGAGTATTGATTCTGATAACTTTACCTTGACCGAAATATAAGTAGAAGAAACATTTTTAAGTGCAATAGGGATGGTAAAATGACTCTTCGATATTAGTTTTGAAAGGAACCAAAGGTCCCATTGTCCCTCCTCCGGATGAACTACTGATTTTATTTACTAAAATGGAAAAAGGCTGCATGAAAACTCAATTAGCAATTGAGTTTTCGTATTCGTCTGAAGCTGAAGAATATGAAAAGGGTACTCATCGAAATGTCAAAGATAACAATAGGAATTGGATACTGCACCAACCGAAAAGTACCGTTTCCATGAATTTGAGAAGAATTTATTCTCGAAATATCGGCCAGCGAGTCATTCTGCGCTCAACCAACCAATTACCCTATTTTTCAAGTTAAATTTTTATTGTATATTCTACTAACGACCTGACTTCAGAAGACTTTTCTATCGAATGCAACGCACCGGACCCTGAAAAAGGACTCGCAGAATTGAAATGTCGTTCCATTTCGCTTTATCGGGCACCCATGAAATCAGTCATCGGAGGCTCTTTTGAGCGAAGACAATTGAGTCTCTGAAAACTTTTTGAAACCATTAGTCTCTCTTGGTGCCTCCATTGGGAGATAACCTCCCTCGACTATGTCCTGCACCGAATTTCCATTACCTTTGGCTTTGTATTTTTCCTCAGCGGCCACCTCATAGAAGCTGACTACTCATTCCGTATTCTCCGATTAAACTTTTTTCCATTTTAAACCCCTCATCCCCCGATGAGCTTTATTCGCAACCCCCCTTTCCTTACCGCGAATTCCGCTCTAGGAAATAAAAAAGTAATTACTAAATTTTCAATCAATATATCGGCCCGAAATAAGCTATAAATGAAAATATCAACATTTATCTCATTTTTTGTGCCAACTATGTGGTTTGTTATGTGTGAAATAAAATGGTTTTAGGTGACACATAAATTGGGCTGCACGAACAAATTTCTCCGAGGTTACGCTCTACTTAAAGAATTATTTGGTAAGTTTTGATTGTTCTAAACTAAAGAGCATGTAGTTTGTATTCGTCATAATGACACAAGAAGCAACTAAGAATTCAATATTGGATTGGTAGAGAGTATTAGCAGTATGAAAATGATCACAGGTGAGATAGTGGGGATAAATGTTCCTAAACTCTTAGTTGATGTCATACGAGTAGCAATAAATACCTAATCCTCTTTCTTCAGGAGAATATATGTATATTATATTACATTATACGAAAATATAGGTTCTATAAGATGAAGTGATGCATAACGTCGGTCCTAATAGTCAGATGTCGTTTATGTGTTTCAAGCGCCAACTTCGGCACACGCGTACCTTTTAGCGCTGCTCATTTGTTGGCATCCCTTATTTTCCAATTTCCGCGCGTTGGGACCGTCCCGTTCATCCGATTTTAATCGAGGTCCATCCGGTTGGAGGAAATCCGTGGGGAGGTTTTTCAATTTCTTTTTCGATTGGACGGAATGAAAATGCCGAGGGATCAATAAAGACTCTTTCCGAAACAGCCGTGAAATTCCTTCGTTAGTTAGGATGTGTTAGCGCTGAAGAGGATGAGGATTTCTGAAATTTACATTCATCCCCGGTCCTTATCTCTGCTCTTAATTGACGATTATTAACAATATATTTATTACGATTCATAATTATCCACATATTAATTTCGGCTTGGTTTTATCGTTCATAACGTTCAATTAATGAACTTTTGACTTGATACAAGGCTCACAAAAAATAATTACAAGATTAGTGAACATTTTCTTATCCTGCTAATCAAATCACCATGACTCTTTATCAAACAAGTAATTAAGCGAACTAAATAATTTATTTTTTGAAATCCCAGTTCATGCATATGAAATTTCTGTGGAGGTTATTACCTAAATATTGTTTCATTAATGAAATTTTGATTAAATACAAAAACTTAAGGAAAACCTTTAGAAAATTCGTTGGTTAGATAATCTCTCCCTATCAACATATTTACATTAATGAAATCTAACCATTAGTTTTTTTTCTGCTCTTTACCGTAAATAATATTCCTTTGCGAACTGCTACGATTGTATGATACGAGAATGTGTATTTTTATCAATTTTTGTCAAAAACAGGAAAATGGGAAATTTTGCGAAAAGGAGCCTATGAAATTTTAAAATTATTAATTATTATTGACATGAAAATAATTTGCTTTGAACTCGATCTCCCTGAATAACTCCTTCGAAAATTAAATCTCCGAATATCTCCCTGATGGTCAAAGAAAAAGAATACTTCAATCATGATTTTTGCTCCGTATACTTTATCTCTGCAATAATTGTTGGCGAAATCACGTCGAAGCCACTTATTGATTTATATTTAAATTATAAGAAATATCCAATTAATTTTATGATCATCTACAGGTTAAGTAATAGGTTATTAATTAATATGTGCTGCTAAGAGGGGACGCAGAGTAAGGCTGTGGAGCAATCAAACGGAAAACATGAATCCGTGTGGAATAATTCATATATAAAAGAAATTTAAACAGCTTATATTAGAAATTAGAAATAAACAAGATGGAAATTTTATTGAACAAAAGTCACAAAAAATGCACAAAGAAGAGACGTGGAAAATTTCATTTTCGGATAATCAAATCCCCGTGTTTCTAAGTTGAGCAAGAAATTAAGGGAACTGAATAATTTACTTTTTAAGATCTCAGTACATACTTATAAAATGTATGCAGAGTTTATACTCTTAATATCCTTTAATTAATGAAAATTTCATTAAATTCTAGATACCGAAGAAAACAACGAGAAAATTTTGTAAATCTTATAAATCTCTTCCTCTGAATAAGTAAGAATAAATTATATTGGATCATTTTTATGACCCACTTGAGTATAAAAGTTCAGTTCTTTACATTCTTAATCATGAATAATATTTATTTTAGACTTATAAATATCAATCCTTATTGTTTAATTTAATTTAACTTTTGTCAAGTGCGAGAATGGAGGATATTACCAATACGAGCCAATTATGTTTCTTATATCATATTCGTTACTGTTAATTTGGAAATATTTTACCTTGAACTTTGTCTCCCTGAATATTTTATAAGAAATTAAACTACCATACGTTTTCCTTAATTTCCGAATTTCTTCTTGATGGTTGATAAAAAAATACTGTAACAAAAGAAATACTTCATGAGCGTTATCTTGCCGATCATTGATACGTATCACGTACAAGCCGCCTATCGAATCTTACTTAATTTAATACAAATATAATTTTAATTTAAGAATAAGGAATAGGCTATTTATTTGTAAGTGCTGCTTATAGTGGTTTTGGAGAATCTAATTCATATGGAAACAAATACTGAGGTGATAAATTTAATAAATAGAGGAAAAATTATATATACTAGAGGAAACTCTAGAAACAACTTATGACCTTCTCTGCGTATTTTATTAGATCATTGAACTGTCAAAATTTTTTGAATGATGGATTATCTCGCCAACGTTCTCCATAAAGTATTTTCATAATATTTAAAGCCATAAACTTTCATCATTCGCTAAAATAAACTTTCTCTGCGTAAATTTAATTTTAGTATTTTGCTCAGTTGATATCGGTTACGTTTGATGGACACGCATAAAAAGTATTATGTAGACTTTACATTCGAATTTCATCCGCTGTCAGGAGCACAACACTTGCGATCACCTCGCAACCTCCTCGTCCGTATTTCAGTAGAAAACTAAAAGAGCCGGCGGACTAGTTCTTGTCAGGGCTATTTGTTCCTTGTTGGGGTTATTCTCTGAAGGAAACGTGTACGCCTACGTTTCGATGGTAATTGCCCACCGAACCGATCGATCAAGGGCGGATTCCATTCCATTTGCGAGAATACTTATCCGCCCTCCGCATCTCCCGTCCGTGGTCATCTTCGCGCTACGCATCGCTCATTTGTTTACGTGAGAAGCGGAAGGCGGTGCCCAGACGACGCGGTGGTCGTTGGCCCGTTTTAACAGGAGATGTGACGCGACTGCACGCGACGCAACTCGTTAGCGATACTCCGTTCTCCATCCCACGCAACGTCTAATTCCAAACAGGAATTCAGTCTAATCGCTACGGTTTCCCCGATGGTCTACCAGGAACCTCCCAAAAAACTTGTAAGATAGATAAGGAATATAAGGCCGATTCCACGGAAAATCGAACATAAATTGACCTCTTTTCATAAGTTTTTAATTTTTTTATACTTGGGTACTTTCTCGAGGAGCCCATACTAGATAAGTTTCAAATCAGTGAAAAGATTCGATCAAATCGTCGAGCATGGATTTATGAAGTAACCTTTGACTGACACATTTTGAGTATATTATTATTTATTCGCTTATTCTTTCCTTTATCGATAGGGATTGCATTTTCCCTCATTAAAATATATATGACAATTTCGCATATTGTTCAAAATATTTCGTAAGTTTGTAATAAATTATCCTGCCATATTCTACCGCTTAAACCACAATCCTCCAGAGTTTAAAATATATCATCATCACTTAACTAAGTAAAGATAAGATAGTAGGAACATTTGATGAACAGAGTGACTTAGAGTTAACGTAAAAATGAGCCCTTGTAAGGGAAATTACTTTTTTGTATTAGTGTAGGTAACAGGTATTCAGTAATAATGTATAGTTTAAGCTTGAAGATGATTTAATATTAATAGTTAATTTTTTAGCTAGGTGGTAAGTTGACCAAAGTTGTTTTGTTGTAGCTGGGTAATGTAATGATAAATCAACCTAATAATATGGAATAACCTATAGACATTCTATGTTGTATTGTATCAATGTATAGAATGGACATGTTTTACTGTAAACTGATACCGTAATAATGTTACAACCGGACTATCAGTCCAGCTGTAACATTCGAATAAATAATAACGTATCAAGAGGATGATTGGTCCAACTTCCGTATATGTTGGCGGTTGGCGGGAGACCCCCACGCCATCTACGATGGCAGGTTACGCATCGTCAGATGACGATCGGAATCGTTACGTGTTGTCGAGAGGTCGTGAGGGCCGCTTTGATCGTGTGCTTCGATCTGCTGTCGAAGGGTATTCCGCCAAGTCATCTTCGGGGAGTGCATTTCATGGTTTCTGAAACGCGGAAGCTGTGCTGCAGAAGTTATGGGGTCGCAAGTAGAGGCGCCGTTCTAACGAGTGTGTTTAGGGTCATTTATGGATCACTGCCTAAATGTGATATATCTGGGTGACGTTGGTATTTTTCAATGTTCAGTATGCACATGCCGGTGTGTAAGTGGATGAATTGTCCTATTTATATGGTGGAGGTTCATTTTATTATAATTGATTTGCTATAAAACAGAGATAATTATTATGGACAGGGGACTGATAAAGTTCCTTATATACTTGATCGTAAAAATTTCAAACGAACAAGTACATCAAGTATCTACAAAAAAGATTGCAAAATTTGATTTTTCATTTTTTATTTTAAATAATTAGATATTTAAAAAAAATTGCTTTTCATAATTACCGTTGAGAAACTTCACTAAAGTAGCTCCCGGATAGTCATGTGGACAGCGCGTTTGCCTTTGGTGAAAGCGGTCCCGGGTTCGATTCCCGGTGGGAGCCAATGTGCGAAATGACCTAAGCTGTCGAAGCACTTTTAATAATACTACTACTACCAACTTCACTAAAAAAAGTGTCTGAATCTATCTAATTTTTTATTTTCTTTCTTGTCCTAGGCTTTCATTTTTTATTAACCTTCTCTCGACAGCAGCGGTAGATTTTAATTCATTCGACCATAAAATACAGTTTTCTCATCATGAAAGTACAACCACGGCCTGAGAAATAAGGTGATTATGTTAAACATCTCGTCATCAAATACATATACATACTCAATGATAACTATTTTATTACGTGTATAATAGGATATTCAATTGCAGATTATATCCATGATCATTCGTAAGGCAATTAAAATTGATCTACATTTGCGAGTTAATAAATATGTCGTTGATTATAAATAATCAATATATTATAATGTATTTATCAACGACGTGCTTTCAATTTGCGTCAGGTTTTTAACGGTGAGACTTTCGTGATTATTTATTAATCACCAATTTACAAGCGATGAAAGAGATGCTCGATTTTGGGTTGATTGTATGTGAAAGGTGGTGTTATTTATTAATAATCTCTTCTGAATGTAACATAATAATTACGTTGTCAATATACCAATAATTGCAGTGCTATCTAGCCATAAATCATTTATAATAACTTATTTTCTTCATCATTACATTTACTAACTCTTGCTCCTAATGCCGAAGTTAAATAAAATTATAACATGGATGTGGAGAATAAATAAAATTACCAACTTCTTCGACAAACGTTTTTCCACAATGAATATTCTAGGTATTTCTAAACTAAATAATGATGTTGAGATATTTTGCAATTGTATGGTTATACGACGATTGCATGGATATACTACAGTTTTACGTGGATTTGAAGTTGATTTCGCGGTTATCTGGATAGTCAGCAAAATGGGAAGGACATGTGTAAGTCATCCAAAAATGTTCTTCTCTTACTATTCTAGAAATCATTCGGAAGTCCTAATAATCTTAATTAAAAATTCCGTACAAATCTAAAAATTCGTGTTCAAAGTTTATTTCCTTCATTTCCCTTAGTATTTCCTGTATATAGGATGTAAGCTTTATCCGTTAGAATACAAACTACTTCATATAGGTTAAATTCGCCAAAAATTATGAAAAAACATGAAAAATCTTAAAATCACACATCGGTGGGAGGATACATAAAATTCGTTTTCTGTACGCAGAGATACCCATAGGAATGGTTCAAAACAATGTTGAAAGCATAAAATTGCCTACATTGAAGGAGCAGGTGGATTTTTTCCCCCAGATATTATAAAATGGAAATACAGGGATATCCTTCTTCAACGACTAAACTATATCAGATCGATTTTTAAGGATTAAAGTTATAAACGTTAGTTTCTTCGTTAAAGCTTTGATTATATCTATAAATACTAAAGGAATACAAAATTTTATGGTCAAATTTTACACATGATTATTTAGTTTAAAATTAAGAGACAAATGCATAACTATGGATATTTCTCTAGTTAATCTCTATTTTATCTAATTTATTCAGGAACGTTTTAGCTGATTTTTTTCTACCGTCCTTAGTTACGAAAACTCCAGCCTTTCTATCGGAAGGTTGCATGGCTCATTTCATCGTTGTCTCTGCTTTCACATGGAGGAAGTTTGTACCCCCACACAATCCCCCAGAATTCCACCCCCTCCGCTGGCCACCTTTCTGGTTTGCCGCACCATTAATTATCAAAATGTGACCCATATTAATTAAAATCCTGATCAAACATTTTACGAGCCGCACACAAGCACCGATACCACTCTGAAAAGCGAGTCTTCCTTTTTGAAGTTTTTGTGGATAAAAATATGAGGGTCAAAGAAAAATCGTACAGATTAATCCAACGACGCACGAAAATTTAGGACGATTATTACCATAATTCATTTAACTACCAACAGAACGTTATACCCTTTATGAAAGAATAAATAATGTATATTTTCTTTTCCAAACTCGCGTAGAAGCAGCCTTACAAAATGTGATAGGAATTTGCACTTTAATATGATTGCGAAACCTCTGTGGCTATAAAAAAGTTATTTTTCAAAGGTTTCATCGTTTCAAAGCTTCCCAGTAATTAGAAATTAAAATTGTAAGATATCGTTGAAGAGAACAAAAAAGAACTATTTTAGTTTCAAATCTGTACAACTTCACTAATCAAATAAACTTACTTTAATTTAATTATTATAAAATATATTTATTTTGTTTATGAAAATTATTATTAAAATTTTAATTACGGTTAATTAAAAGATTATGTTATTTATTTTTAGTTTATTAAAAGTACATATTAATACCCAATATAACCAACGAACTCTCAAGGGAAAAGATCTTGCTTGGAATTGATTTAGAATATTTTTTAACGATATTCCGCTATCATTTCGGCGATGGAAGATTATGTACAGCGATCGATAATTAGTACACAGAGTATTCCAAGTAAAAATTAGACTGATTATCGAGATTATTGCATGAATGGCCATTTCGTAGCATATCACAAAATTTCATCAGAATGAAAAATAATTAAATTGCTACAAACGTACTGTATCGTAGAAACCTTTTAAGCATGCCTGTCTTAGAGGATCGTATTTTATAACGATGAACTCTGTTTTTAAAGGTTACCCCGATTCAAAAATATACATTTCGCTCATTTCCATTAAAGATTCCATGTTCTCATTTTTCTGGCTAAAGGAAATCTTAACGAAATAGAATAGTCTGTCATAGACTCTGCTGTCATATCTTCAGAATTAAAATAAAATATTTTGCCAAATAAATAGATTTAAAACTTTCAGTAATACCTCATGGAGATTACATCCCAAAATGCGGGAATTTTAGATAAAACGTTTCAAGTTTATTTTTCCCCATGAACCGTATCATTCCTAAAGGTGTTTCTTTTAACGGTGGTTTGATTAATCGCCGACGTAACAAATCTTGATGGGCGATATAAATCAAAGTCACCACACCGTTCCCAACCCGTCGTCACATTTTAATCCAACTAAAATCCATCGAACTATGTTTATCACCGAAAGGCCCCGTCTCACGAAGCCCACTCAGACATATTAACCCCGGGGCGTAGAAAGTCATCAATAACCCTATCATTCCTCAGGTATCTCCGATAAGGAAGGCTTAACAGACGACTCAGAATCCTGCTCAAATGCTCATCGGAAATCCAATCGCGCCCATTATAGATGGCACCACATCCGATAGCGGTTAATTCGTACACCGCGTTGTCCGGGCGCTGACGTCGGACGGACAGGGGGGTTGGCGAAAAAAGTCTCCCTGGAAATACCGCAGCAAGTTAGCCGCTCGTGGGCGAAGTGGAAGTGGGCAGACGATGCCAACAGTTCAGGCAATCCACCCACTGAATTGAATCCCCGCTGGGTTTCGTCCCACGCCGGTAGGTGGCAAGCGGTGTTAGGGGGCCCACTCTTGTACGAAGCCGATAACCTCACATTACATTTGTTTCTCAGCTCATAAACATCGCCTAAATTAGCTAATCCCGAACATACGTACGATCATGTAAACGGAAGTTGCTATAAGACTTTCCGATCGCTTCTCCGAAACATCTTTTCGTTTTCTTTAATCCGGTTCACTAAAGGCCGTCATACACGAGGAAATATTTCTTAAAATATGTCAAAAAAAATTTTGAAATATTTCAAGAATAGAAAAATTTGATGTTCTAATTTCAGGCAATCAGGAAGCCAGGATCCACCATTTTATGGAATATCTCTAGAAATATTTCCTCTTGTATTTCCTTGGATTTCCTCGTGTATGACAGCCTTAAGGGAAATAAATCTAAATTAACGACCTGGGTGGATGGGGAAAAACTAGAGCAGGTGGATACTAGGAATACTCCTTCTTGGGATGGAGGATGCAAAGATTAGGTTTGTAAAAGGATAGCCTTGGCCAAGGAAGCTTTCATGAAGCGAAGGGAATTGATGACCAAAGGGCTTGATAAAGGAATCAGGAAAAGATTGATAAAAATCCTTGGTTGGGAGTGTTTTGATGTATGGGTCTGAGACGTGGACGTTGAGAAAGGAAGAATTCAAACGTTTACAGGCTTTCGAGATGTGGATTTGGCGTAGAGTGGACAAAGTAAGTTGGCTTGATAGGAAAACAAACACGGAAGTACTGGAGATGGTTGGGGAGGAGAAGGCTTTAATTGAAGTGATTAAACATCGAAAGATGAAATAGGTGGGTGAAATACTGAGAGGAAAGAGATGCTAAGGTAATTAAGGGTAGATTTCAGGGGAAAAAACAGAGGGGAAGAAAAAGGGGATATTGGATGACTTTAAGGGCTGTGTAAGCTACAAGAATGTGAAGTAGATACGGTTAAATAGGGACTTTTGAAGGCACATGAACCTATCGAAAGGTAGAATACTCATATATGTTTCTTTTGGAAAACTTCCCGGTCGAAACGGCAGGGACTGGAATCTAGCAGAGTTTTCGCAAGAGTGACGTGGAATTTAAGTTTCTGCGAGGAATAAGAAAAAATAAATGAGGGAGAAGCTGTCGGGTATTTCCTACGAGTCTTAATCCCCAACATCCTTAGCAAGGGAAGGGAAACGTTTCCCAAGGGTTTCTGTCCGGAAGGGTTTTTAAATTCGAGATGAGTTTTCGTCAGTTAAGGATCTTGGCAGCGCTCGGAAAAGAAATTCATCGCGCTGGTAATGCGAGTCCTTCCATTAGTCTTTCTGCCAACAGCGTGTGGATTTCTGTGAATAGGAGTGTATCTTGAATCTAAATGAGGTAGATATTATTTCTGAGTGTACTGAATCTACAAAAGAGGAGTTTCAGCTATCTTTTGAGTGAAAACTCTTATTAATGTCCTGAAACTGAAAGTACTAAATATTTTAAAAGAGGAGTTTTTGATATCTTTCAGTTGGTAACATTCAATTATGTTCTGAAATTTTTTTAATGAAAGTTTTGGTGATTTAAAGCCATTAGGAGTTTGGGAAGCGAACACAACCGCTGCCGTTTTCCTAGATTAATATTGAAACTCGTTATTTTCATTTTTGTATTCGATAGTAATATATCTTAAACAATAGCAATAGCGTACACTAGCTCAAATTTTGATTTAGGTGCTTGAAATGTCTCATATTTAAGGCATCATATTCTAAATTTATCTCGCAAAATTAGAATGTTTTCTATTTGATCGCATCGGATGGGATTTTATTTTCAATTCGTTTGGTAGATATTTACGAAAGCATGTTAAAAATGCTACAATTACCATTTATATCTTTTGGTAAGATATCTTCATTTGTGACGGTCATCGCTGTATTATTAGCACACCTTTTCAATTGAAATTGATTTATTAAAGAATAATGATGTCAGTTTTGTTCTTCAATAGAGTTTCTTCTCTTCTTTAAATTATTTTTGCACATGAAAGCTGAATAATATTAAAGAGTGTTGCTCATTTGGATTTTTCAGAGTAAAAATTCATCGTTAGTTTATAAAAAAATTCATATATTTCACAAAACCGACCTTATCGTTTTTAAATTTGTTCCTTCATGGTTCCCGATTCCCGATTTCCGTAATGTCAGATTTTTCTGGTTAGGGTTGGTTGTGTGCTTTCGTCCTTTGTTATTGTTTACGTTGACCAACGTAATTTTCAATAAATGGACATTTGTGGAGACTTTCAAATAAATAAACTTATGATAGACTTATTTTTGGTAAGACATAATAGATAGGTTAGATATAAAAGCGTACAGTGCAATTCACAGATAGTATTTTACGAAGCTGCACACGGAACTCATAAAAAGGAACCTTACCGTCATGATTGTGCGATTTCCATCACTCAGAAATGTATTTAACATGGATTCACGAATACCAAAGAAAAAAATTAAGGAACGGACGATGTTTCCCGAAGAATCAGGGTCCTCAGGTCATTCCTCGTCCTTCAACTCTTCCCTCAAAACACGACCTTTACCCGAGGAAGACGCAGTACGCTTTCCTCCCATTTAAATTATAAGCACCCACACTCGGAGAAACTCCGCCTCATTCTTCCTTACAACACCACGCTTTGTCTCCGAGTTTTTTCCAATTTGAAGCAGAATTTCGATTCTCCCATTCATTTAATCTCCGGGGAAAGAAAACGGCGAAGGGGCAGAGCAATTTGTGCACGCAAACACATGCACTAATGATCCTTTATCCCCGATCCGGTAGATCTCCTTCGGGGGAAAAAAACGTGAAGAGGACGGCGAACCCTTAATTGCCGGAGTTAACGGTCAGCGAATTTTTTCCTTCCTGTCTCTCCATCTTTGTTTGTCTCGCAATTTGCACGGGCCAGCGCCCTTAATCTTCATCGCCGGTCATCGCCAAGTTCGCCACCTTGCCCTCCAAAAGATTAATGAAAAGAGATGAAAAATCGTCCTTCCACCCCCGTCCAACCCCATCTGCGACTCCCTCCGTCGCCGTTATGAATTTATTATTTGATCAGCTAAAGGATCGAGCCCAATTAGGGCGTCCTCGCTTTTTTCATCGACCCGCACGCTCGTGGCCGTTGCGGGCGTTCCTCGGGGTCCGTCCCACTGTGAATGCGCCTCGGACGATGAGGCCCCCAAAGTGTATCAGATAAGGAAGGGTTTTTAAAGCGAGTTTAAAGGGCTGTTGCCACGCTGGCAAGCTATGCTAATAAACAGGGACGATACCATGCAGCGAGAGAGTGAGATTGCCTACGGCAATTAAAGGTTTAAAGGGGCACCAATATCGGAATGTACTGGTAGTTGTGGAATATCAGTAATGGGTGTGAATTCCTTAAATTATACACTGCCTTCGGGAGGTTTTTGGGGGTTTACCTCTCAACTAGGGTGAATACCAGGCAGGGTAATGTATTTTCTTCCCCTAAGAAAAGATGACTATCACCTGGCTTAAAGCCTACTTGTAGTCCATATAATTAAATGAAATAAATAATTAAAATAAAAATGGAAACTATAGGTATTATTAATTTTAATATCATACACCGTTGCTGAATGAAATTGTTATCACTAAAATGCGTTAGATATATCAACAATACTCCAATACTAATAAGAAACACGTAATATTAACTTTACTATGCCGCAGAATAAACCATTCAGTGGTTTGATAGAGTTATCACTATGATTTCTATGTCTCTTACTACCACAAAGTAAACCCTGATCTCATTAGTTTAACTTTTTGGCGGTTATTGTAGTGTATTGTATTTAAAATAAACAGTATATTGTTTACAATATACTGTTTATGTTAAAATACAATTCGAACCACATTCCCATTTACTTATTTTAACATGCAGATGCTTTTAGTTGTCTTCATTACAAATATGCAACAAAGAACCAAAGTATTTAAAACTCAATAATAATGCACAATTTGGTGTAAACTTAAAACCAGGAATTTATCGATGAAAAATTTTTCGTCGGTTTCCTTATATTTATCTGAATTGTACTGTAAACGTATCTTTTAATTTTATTTTAACTGAGCATATCGGAGTCTATACTACTTAAAGAGATCGAATCTATAGCAAAAGATATTATGTAGATGATTCGTTAACATTTACAATAATAATCGTCTTTATTTGGATGAGATTAAGACTAAAAGTCTCTTCTTCCTTCTAATCCATATTGTTGTTAAAGATGTTGAAAAGATAATCTAGTGATATTGATGCCCTAGGCTAAATTAGGGAAATGATAACTTTTTATTTTTACTTGTAAAAATAAAATTTTATCATGGAAATGAACTTCCACTCTGTAAAGCCTGTACTTATTGAGTTTAAAGATTAGGGAATACATGTTTATTCTTGGGATCGATTTTTATTGTAATAATGATCTTTTTAACATAACTAACCTTCAATAGACATAAATAGAATATCAAAATTTACTTATACTACTATAACAATCTTTCTTGAAGGAAAAAAACTGGAAAAAAATTTCATTCTCGGATATCCTACTAAGAAAGCTTTAGGAGATGATAATCGGTTAAAATAATAATTCCCTAGCGTTCCTTGTAACTGATACTTGGAGCACATTTTATATACTCAAGTTTATCCCAATAAACTTAGTATAAATATTTCTATTATGGTTCGGAAAAGGTATATATTCCTAGTAATGGCTGTTGAGATACCACCGTTATCATTAAGGATAAAAACGCGCTCGCTAAAGGTGGTTTATTATAAATACAAAAATTCTGTATCGATGTATGGCAAAATGGGAATCCTTCTGAATTCACCGATGGAAATCCATCTCTGCTTTTGGTAGGGAAGATTTGGAGGACTCGCTTACCTGAAAGAAAAGAAAGACAAATACATCAGAAAGTTAATTTTATTACAGAGATAAACCTTGTTAAAAGATAAACATTATATCAACAATCTAGATAAGTCTATTGTTAAGATTTTTGTGTGACTTATATATCTACTAAGAAGACAGTAGTAACAGGTATTTATATCAGCAATAGACATTCTTTTACTTTCAATCGTTTTCTCTATATTTTATATTTTGCATCAAATAAATTCCATTTTGCATGAGTTATTAAATATCAGCCACGACTGTTACTGTCTAAGAATGCTTGAATAATGCCATTCTCCAGATAAGCTTAAAAATGTATTGCTGAGAGTGCTACAATCATCTCAATTATCACATAAATTAAAATAATCCACTATTTCTAAATCTGAAAAAAGTAACTTCCAAATTTTTTTAAGAATAGGTAAGAATAATTAGAAGAATATAATTACAACATTAAACGTATATAATTATATCAAATGTCATGGCATGACATAAAGTATAGAATTTAATAATAATAAAATTTATAAATGAAGAATGTCGACATGTTATGCAAAAATTTTTTTTTGAAAATGATTACCTAGGTATTAGAGATTTTTGGTAGTTCTCATTCTTATTTCGTGCACTCGGAAACAAATTACAACTACAATAATAACAAACAAAAATGAATTACGTCCTATGAAAGTGTAATGTATCGTATAAAATATTTTACTGAAGGATAATTCTCTTCCATAGCCTATACGACAGAGTATAATAGTATTAAACCCAACGCAAAGATAACGGAAACAGAGTGGATTCACATGGAGAAATCCCGAACAACGTTTCCCCAGGCCAAATACCAATAAATTCGGCGGCAGAGATATCCAATACTATTTCGGAGAGAGTTCATTTTGGAACATACGGAAAATATTGCTCACGTGAACGGAAAGATCAAATAAAGGCGAGCTTCATAAAAGGACACGAGAATCCGTATCTCCATTAGAGGACAAATAAAAGAGTTGATAAAATATGGAAAAATGCTCCACACGCGCCAAAAGATTGTAAATTCCTAACCACATGGACATTGGTATGGCTCAAAGAAGAAAACATTAAAAGAATTAATCACAAAGAAAGAACAGCGGATTAATAAGGATTCAGGGTTTCCGAATTATATTTAGGGTTGCACATAGAGTCAGTTCCTTGTCACTTTGTGGAAATGTCACTAGGTTCATCTCGATTCTTTGAAGACAAACGAACCACGGAAAGAAAATATTTGGTACATATTAACAGAGTCCATAATTAATATTTTTATGGACTGGATATTCTTATATCACAGAGATATCTATTATAAGATGGTCTTATTAATTATAAATACAATTTATGTCATTTATAATGTATCTGCAATGCTTAGATCAGAGTTAAATTCTCAGGTTAGTCGATAATGTCATGGCTATTAAATATATCGAGACTTCAACTTTCTACGCTCCCTCTCCAATTGGAAATAAAAGTTAAGTTTAGACAAGCGTTTCATTTAATGAGGAAAATTGGAATAATTCGAACATCGTTGTATCATAACTTGTGAATTTCCAATCAGGGAGTATTAAAAAGGATCAGCTCTTGAAGTGACTATAAAAAAATTAGAAGAATTTGTAAGAGAATAAAATAAATTACAGGTTTAATTGGTGACGTATAAATATTTTTCATACATACAAACGTCTTTAATGAGTGAAATTGGAATTAGAAAATCCAATTAAGAGAAGATCAAGAGACCTAGTTATTCAGATACAGATTTTTTCTATTAGAAAAGAGGATTATCCTTAGCAGAAGACCGCATAAGAAAAATAATTGCCATTGAATATAACTAGCATTCCTTTCTATCATTGGATTCCTCTAGATTTTTGTTAAAATAAATATATTAGAGGCTCTTAGAGATATATGACAATATTTACAATGCTCAATTAATTTCCATAAAAATAAATAATAAGGTTCAAGCTCTCAATAGAGTTCTTTAGTAATAGCATAATGTTGATACGAATAACGTAATTAATTTTTTTGAAGGAGGTACATCAAGTAATTCCCTTAATCGGATGCCATCTTAGCATGAATTGACAAGTAACTGGATGATATGAAATGATAAGGAAGCGAGAGTCTATTACTGGCCAGGCCGAAATTAATTCACTTCCCTGAGAGGGTTTCTTGTTGCTACAGCTGCAGTGACATCGTTTTACATAGAGGTCAATTCCCAAGAAAGGCTTAAAGTCACTTCACTTTCACCCCCACGCAACTTCCGCTCCATTAATAATAAGTTCGCAACCTTTTGCGCTTCCTCCGCATACATAATCTCCTTCGCAACAAAAGTGCCAAAAAGGCATTTGAATCCTCAACGATTAACTCTTTTCCACTATCTGTTTCCGTTTCCGAAGTAACACCGCGACGGATTTTATTAAAATCTTCTTAAGCCCTTTTAAGCCGACTCTGCCAAATTGCCCCCGGGATGTTTACGCTCTTTTGCGTCAAAGCGGTTGTTAATCGCGGAGGAAGAGATGGAAGGACTGAGGAAGAGGAGATAAGGAGGGAGAATGAGGAGAGATGGGAGAGGGCGAGATAAGAAGATAGAGGAATGGAACGAAAGGGTTGATTGCGCACCGGAGAAAGGGTTAGAGTAGTTTAAAAGGGAAACGGAGATAAGATTGCGAAAGGAAAGAGAAATGTAAGGGCCGTTGGAGATAGAGAAAATTTTCCAGTTTTTTGGTCTCTGAGTGTTAAAGCTAGAGCTTATTTGAACTTTCATTTTCGTACAGTATTCAAACACGAGGTTGATTAGAACCTCAAGGCATCCGCCAATAGCTACGCAGAAATATGGATAGGAAATTTGTCTTTTAAGACACGATGAGGAATGAGCTATTTCGGATGGATTGTGAATGGTTCATTGTCAGATAAGGTTACATTTTAAGCATTTAACTGCGATGCGCTTCTTAAGGTGTAATTGTGTTTTTCTTATCCTTGCTGATGTGCATGAATTAATATATTTTCGGCCAAGAGTTTAAGAAAATACTATTATTTCACGACTAAATTCAAAAGCAACCTATTGTTTCAGATACGAAGAAACTGCATTTGGTAAAAGGGACTGATTTTCTGCTACCATCCAACAAAAAAAGCGATTTGAATATTTGAAAATTTTATTTAATGTTTAATTGTGATATTTACGGATTTCGCAGCGTATTATTGCAATTTTCGAGTAATTGATTTTATTTATTTTTTGTAATTTGATATAGTACTGCTTTTGTGATTTCGGTAATTATACACTCCATAACATCTTCTGTTATACACTTATTATACACTCCATAACATCTTCCTTCTAAAGTTTTCTTCTCTATCTAAGTGTATTCACTTATTACGCACTACTTATTCTATTAATACCATTGATGATAGGTTAGATGGGAGAACATACTTCCAAGTGAATTTCGCCTTAGGAAGGACCTCATAGAAAGCAGATCAAATTGGAAAAGCATTCAGCATTAAAAGGTTAAAGTGTACATTTGAAATTATAAGGACGCGTCCTTCTTTCAGTAAAGTCATCAACCGTAGAATGTTAAGATCCTCATCCTCTGAACTAGTGCTTTTAAAAGCGATGAAAAGAGAATGAAGCGGCAAGGCAAATGAGAAGTGACATACTTTTTCTCTGTTTTCCTCACTGAGTTAGACATACATGAGAAAAAAAGTTCCGCGTAGTTGAGGTACACTCCTGGCCAAAATTAACGCAGCACCGGCCGTAAGGATCGCTAGGGAGGTGCTGCGTTAATTTTGGCCAGGAGTGTACAATGCTCCCATGCATAAAATTTTTCATAGAAGTCGAAAAGTAGTGACCGGGATGAATTTGATTACTCAGCATCGCTCATACCTCATTAGCATTGGTATCATCACAGCCATTAAAAAAATTGAGGCAATAGTGAATAAGAGATACTACATATTCCCGTATACTGTACCAAAATATACATGAACATACTCCATGCATCAATATTAGGCGGAAGGAACATTTTCTTTTTCGGATAGTTCTATTAAGCCTCGGATTATTGGTGTAATAGGAATCTGGACCATGACCATAGAATAATTTAGGGAGAAGATTCGAAGATATAATTTCTCCATTAGCGCTACTTTCGATTTTAACCCTTACGTGGAACTACTATGCTTTACTATAAAGCGATAGTTATCTTACAAATGTAAATAATTTAAACTGATATTCAATAGGGATGTAGTAGGAATCTTTTCAAAGAGATATGGTAATTAATTTAACTAAACCTCAATGAAGCTAATATAATCTATCGTTTCTGGCGGCACTTTGTAGAAAGATATAATGAAATAAGAAAAGGAACAATTTGTAATCATCACAAGATATAAGACATTATTCTTTTTTCATACCTAGACCTATTCCTTCTCTTTTTTCGTAATGAAACTAAATATAGGAATTAAAGCTAGAAGCATAGCCAGGTAAACTACTTGTTTAGTTAATTTAAAGAAAAAATGCTACTTGTAAGATATAGAGTGTTTAAGACAAAATATTCATAAAATAAAACTTAGAAACTGATATCTGGTGGAACTCTAAGATATACGATGGTTTATTGATAAAAACACAGTAAAATTTAAAAATGTGTATATTCATTATTATATTTAAAATGTTCATCTTATGAATTCATTACAGTCTATCTCCGGAACCAATATATTTTTCTCCCCAAACTATTTTGGCTTAGATATAACGAGCTATTTCACAGCTATAAGGCGTCTTTAGAGTTTAGGGATTATCGCAATTTTCATTTATGCGTTCATATTGCCCATCATCCGTTTTATTAGCCTATACCATAAAAATATATCTATAGCAGTTAAAACCATACATTTTTGAAAATACGTCTGGAGTTATAGACCGCGGGGTCTCCATCCGCAGGAGCTCTGGCACTGACCACCGCGTCACTACGAGCTAAAACATGGGTCCATTCATTCCCATCATCGATTTTCTGCCTTTCAACAGTCCCGTGATTTTCATGCCAACCTCTCCATTTTGTCCTGTTTAACGGTTGTGCTTGTAGAATCAGACAACTCCATTTGCTCTTTCTTTGGCCATCCGTTAACCGAAATCCTACTCGTTGCTCGTATATCCTCTGACTTTCTCCATTAATCTATCAAGTTTTAATTTACGAGAATGTTTATTTGACACTTTGAAGAGAATCAACTATGTGCAACATTTTGATAAATAGCAGATAAATTTTTATAAAGTAATGACAGTTCCCACTGTAGCTTAAACTTTTGGGCTGCAAAACAAAAAAAGATAGTTCAATTAATCTGTAATATAATATTTTTATGCTATAAAAGGGTATACAAGGGTAGACAGATTAAAGAATACGCCTATAAGAGAAGTACAATGTGTTTATCCTATATCTGATAGATTAACAGGTTAAAAAAATGGTGGAAACAACATGTATTAAGAATGCCTAAGGAATAATTACCTAAGTAGGCTTTGAAGTGTAAGCCATTGGGCCGTTGAAAGAAATGTCGAGATACTAAGGATGAGAGAGTAAAGTGAAAACATAATAGGCTTAAAGCCTAAAATTTGAAAAAAGAATAAGTTTTTGCAACATTTCATCTGTCATTCCTCTCTCGACTTGAAATTTTTCACAATTCTCATGTAAAAAGTTCAGTTTATCTAAACCCTTAGTCAGAATTGACTTTTTGGAAGAATTATACGAAAATATGCCGTATATTTTAAACAGTAATACATCGGGCTCCAGGGTGGACAAGTGGGCAACGCTCTTGGCTTCGGTTGACGCGGACCCGGGTTCGATTCCGTGTGGGATCTAGGCACTTTTAAGAAACGACAAACCCAGTAATACATTTATGATAAAGATGTGTAATTTAGGAACACACTATTATTAAAAAGTTGGAAAAGTATATCATTTATGATAGGAAATAGATGATGTTACAAGGAGTAAGACTGGAGTAGACCACGATCTTCCCTTTCCTGTATTCAGTGAGACAATTTCTTGGCCTCTTTAGATAAACTATTTTGTTTCTTCATCCACCACGTCTATTAAAAAAGAAATTGAATATATCCCCCATTACTTCGGAAAAGGATTAATGCCGGTCTCTTACGTGCAATATCAGCGTCTCTCCATCTCTAGACTTGAAACGCACAGCTCAAGTAGTTCCTCATGCGGCTCTTCGCTAAAAGAATTCTCTTTCTTACGTTTTAGACTAAAGGGGCATGTGCGCAGAGATATTCATACTCATAATACCCTAAGATGTAGGATTGATCAAGGCATTGAGCTGAAAGTATATCGCCAACTTTCATGTGATCCTTCAAAAGATCGTTAAAAGCAAAAGACGATTTACTTTGTGCAAATGAATTGCTCGAAACGTTATAACGCAGCGCAGAAGCGTGAAGTGATAGAGAGAATCAATGAGCCGAGCGGGAATTTTTTCATCTTTTGAAATTTTCATTGAAGATAATTTACTGGAGCGTGTATAGAGCTTTTATACGGCTTGCATGAAATCTCCACTTTCCAGGCGTCTCCTCTTTGAGAATAAATGGTGGGAGATAAAATAGGAAATAGCAGGGAATAAAACAGAGTGGAGTTCACTGCTTATATGCGAGAATACGGAGGAAATTTTGGGCTGTTTGAGTTCCTTGTAGAGAGGGATTATAAGCTTATATAAAATTATATCAACAACGGAAAAATACACTAAATTATTAATATTATTATTTTTTTAAATTAAACTAAACAGAGATAGAAGATAATCTCGATATTAATTCCCGAATAAAATTCATAATTGTCCTCTGTTCTCCGACGATACTGATCCTAATGAACAAAATTGTTACTTTATATGCACATCTACAATTTACGAGTTAAATAAAACAGAGCTAGAAGAAAAACTTGTATTTTATTGCCAAAGATATCCCCAGTTTTCCTCTAATCCTTCACTGATAATTTTCAGTATATTTATCCCGAATTAAATTTTATTCAGAAGTGAAAACTGACAACAATGGAGGCGATTTTATTTATCTACTTTAAAAAACCACAAGACATCGAGGATAACATTTGGTTAAGCTTTCTTGGTAAAAGAGGAGCAACTCTCGGTTCCAGCCGAGTGCCATTTCCTTCACCTTTCATCCGGTATTTAATTCGCATTAAGTCGCGATGGATTGTTAGCGATTTGCACCTGGAGTTTTGGAGTTAGAAACATTATCTAGCTAAGGGGAGTAATAACGTATACGAATACTAATGGCGGAAAGTATAATTGGCTTAATGAAAAGTAAAAGTCATAGAATCATTCATGCAAGCACACATCCTCATGTTATTCCCTTTCGGAGTAAGCAAAATATTTGCCTCGTTTATTCGCGACAGCCCACATTTCGCTGTATTCGCATCGTTCAAATGGATCCTTACATGGCATTTTATGTATGCTATGTATTTAGTACGCAAATCAATTCTGCGTTAATCTATGTAGCGTATTCACCACATTTAATTGTCTTCTATGCAGAATTCCTCTCCTTTTCAAATTAGAATTACAACAAAAAAGTGGGTGTTATTTATTAAAAATCAAATATTCTCCGAATCAGCCTAAAAACGTGGTTTATCAGATCTCCGTATTATTTCAAACTAATCTTAATAGGATATGACTTATGAATTTTCCTATTTATTTCAGAAGCTCAACCTGGGAGAACCTGGGTGATACTTGGTTACAGTGGAAAAGAGGGTAAGTGGTATATGATTGAGCTGCAGGAGTGGAAAGTGGGAAATAATGCAGAAGTTAACGGCACATGTTTATTCTTACGTAAATTCGTCAACTAAAGATAAAATTTAAAAAATAGTTCCTGCATTGCAATTTCAGAAATAAAAATGGAATTCAACCGGCTCGAACGATATAAAAGCAAAAAATGTATTTCCTAAAAAATAAGTCAAGTTATTCGTCATTTTATAATATTGTTGATTTTTTTTGCTCAGCAATGCGTTCAATGCCGTGATTGAATTAAGTAATCATAATCATCTCGTGCTAGGCTTTGAGCTTGATCTCAAAATATCATTTGTCTAAATCCATCATGCCTGTATGTGCTGCTTTAAATTTGTGGTAACTAAGACGAAGATTTATTTAAGAATTCCTCGTACCTAGTACCCTCATAAGAGATTCTAAGCTCGTTAAGTAGTAAATCAAATCATTGATTATCTGTAAGAACTACATCCTTTGTTTTAGATTTTACCGAGCAACTTAAAGTGACTACCCTACGGAAACCCATACATCATCGTTGATAATAGAATCTGGTGGATCAGGATTTCTTGAACAATATTAAACTTGGAGTTAAGTGCAGAACAATAAGAAATCCTGCCTAATTGCATTCAACGAAGCAAAATAAGTCACGCAGGATGCCGTGCCTTCCGCGTTATGAACACAGAATAAAACGGGCACATGGGGAGAATGGAGCCATGAAACTTATGCGGAGAGGTAGGAAGGAAAGGGAGTTGGCAGATGCTAGATAAAAGGGAGGAAGAAAAAGTTTTTGACGAGCGATGCGTAAAATCATTCTTACTTTTTCGGCCTCGTGGTGCCCGCTTGCTCCCTCCAAGGTGAATTGGAGGAGGTTTATGGATAGGAATGCCTACTCTAAAAGGAGAGATTCTCCATTCTAACATAAGATCCAGGCAGTCGGCAGAGAGATTCCCTGAATCGGAACAAAGTTAAATAATATCTGTGGGCTAAGTCATTATTTTTGAAGAGAACTCTTTAAAATTTGACCTCAGAAGACAATAAATCACTGCAGTAGAATGTTCTCCAACTCGAAAGGGTTAAAAAATATTCCATATACAAGTCGATTGACTATCGATAAGATATAGTTTTTTCTAGAAACTCCAACATATTTTTAAGCAGTGGAACGATAAATAGAAATACTGTTTTAAGGTGAGGCGAGGAAATCATAAAGAGGAGCTGCACTTATAGAAAATAATTGTTTATCAACTTTGATGGAAAAGAAAATATACATCGTAGAAAATTTATGCATTCAATTTAATGATTACGTTTAAGTTAATTATACTTTGAAATTCATCTTCCTGATGATGCAAGCACGATGGAGATATCGGTGGTGTATTAATTTGTTGAGGAAAAGTAGATCCTGTTATTATCGTAATGTCTTTGGAAAAACTTACGCCTTCTGATATCGATTTCATTGATAAAAAAGGAGAGTATCGTAAAGTAAACTATTTTTGCATCACTCTCGGTTAACGAGGCGCTCTAGATAAAAATAATTTTGGCTGAATGCTGCTTAATTATGCTAAAATGCCAGAGGACAATATTATCGTTATGATGAGGGCGTTATTTTTGAGAAGAATCTTTAAAATACAATAGGTGCAGTTTTTACGTGTCAAAAAATAGATCAAAATCGGGGAAAATGGTCAATGTGTAGAAGATTATATTACTAATTATAAAGCCAAAACATTGACCGCTAATTGGAAAAATATCAATTGAATTATGAATGAGCGGATTTTCATTTCATTATGATCTCATATTTTAGCGTAATAATAATATTAATAATAATAATATGTTCATCTCGGGTATTATCCCAATGACAGTTTGCAATAAATATATTTACATGGTTATGAAATGCTATTGCAATACGAAATATTATTAAGAAAAATACAATCAATAAAATGCTATTTTGAAAATACAATCAAAATAAAATCAAGAAATACCTACACTAAGATATAATCAAGAAATACTACCAATAAAATACAAACAAGAAGAAATATTAAGAAAATACAATCAAAAACAAAATATAAAAAAATACAGTCTATGAAATATAGTAAAAAAAATACAATCCAGAAAATATTGACGAGAAAATATGCTTGTATGAATCTCTCAGAGCTGGCAACAACACACGGAGATTGTAGTTGGGAGGTAGCGCGAGTTTAAACGTGAGGAAAGGGCTGCGTGGAGGAATGGAGAGCACCGAAGCGTTGATAGAGATGGAAGTGAAAGATGGACTCGCGGTGGATATCACAGAACCGACTTCCTTGGGTCACCTCCATCCGCCTTTAATCCTCCACCACCCATCCTTCACGATTCTTTCGTAACAACCCTCCGCTTCCTCCCCAACAATGGGCCCCATTATGACGACCAGTCCCCCGTCACCTCCCATGTTTCTTAAGCCATTCTTCGGGGGTTGAGCCAGGTGCCCATGGGGGGATGTGAATGGCGGTAAGGGACGCGTGGCGCTCTCCTCCTAGATAACTCCGGATCTGCCCCTTCCATGGACCTTAAAAGGGTCCAGGAGAGAAATCCCCGGCCCCCAGAAGGTCTCTTCCGGTCCCGATTAACGTTTCACATAACCGCGGCTTATGGAGGTGTACCGCCTGGGATCTGCAAGAAGGAGTGCGCGAGAGAGAGCTTCCAGAGGAGTTAAGAATACATTTTCTCCGGCGTGAAAGATGAATGGAGAAAAAGCGAGAGTTCCTCGAAGAGTTCATTTCTGCGGAATTTTCGGCATGAATGATGGAGTGACATAAAATAGCGAGTTGCCCTCCGACGGAATGAAAGAGAATGAGGGCTAGGAGTGAGAAAGTGATGGATTGTTTCCACAGAAAAAGAATTGATCTAACTTGTCGGACAGTGAGATAGAACGTCAAACGTTACATAAGGAATACAATTCCTCACTTCTGCATTTAGATTTTATTCCAGAAGGAATCTATGCATAAAAAACGGACACATCTTCTGAGAAATTTACTTCAACTGTAGCTTATGGGATTAAAAATATATTTCATCTAAAATATTAAAATTTCAATTCCTAAATCAGAACAAAATAAATGGTCATTAAGTTAATAGTGTTTTAACGATTCTATCTAGTTCATTGACGTGTTAGGAGAAAGGTGCAGACTAGGGATAACATTTCGGTTGTATTAATTTAATTCCGCAAAAGATATAAATTTTTGGGATCAAATTAGTTTTATAATGACCATAATATCTATTTCATATTCAATCAATTTTAGAAGATCGATTTATTTTGAAAAAAGGATAATAAACGTCACTCCGAATTTAATATCATAATCATACCTAAGCTATTTTCATTTTCTGCCATCGTCTGTAGGTATAAATTTCAAACTCATACTTATGATTTCAGGGAAGACAATTTGCATGAGATCAAGTGAGGAAAATTATGTCTCTCGATACAACTAATTTAGTTTATTTCTTGATGAAATATTTATCTTTTATCCATATACATTTCTTCTTTTAGCTCATTTATTTTTCCTTCATTTATCTTTCGCTATTTTGAGTTACCACAAAACAGATTTGTCATTATCTTAATATATTATTTTTGGAGCGTGTTCATTGTACTTTACCACTGTAGAAAGTTTAGCATAATAAATAAACATACATACTATCAACTTTGGGTTGTTAATCTATTAAATTTCTTTGCACTCGTTTTCTTTCCAAGGCTTTATATTCTTCAGATACAGTTTCGTTGTAAGAATAACCTTGTTAATATCCGATAATTTTAATTGGTTCGTATTTTATTAGCGTTTACGCTCTCTGCAATATTCCGAATCTTTTTATTATATTCGTATATTGTTAACTCTCCATAGCAACGAGTTGCAGGTACTATATTTCAGATAAATTAAAATGTTCAACATCCGATATTCAGTTCCTTTTCATATAGATTCGGAGAACCCTGAACACTTCACATCGTTACGTACGACATTGATGTTACAATCCTCTATTGTGGGAGGAATAACCTTGTTGTGTAAGGGCAAATCTCGTACAGGGCTCGATTTAATTGGGTGGCCTATTTCATACGGTGTGGGACACACGATAAGCACCGTCAGACCGCCATTGTCGTTAGGGGCTCGCCTGGAGGAACGCTCGTGTAAATAGCTGCGAATCGTACTTGCATTGTGAATTTAGTTGCGAGAGGGGAACTTTAAGAGCGAACCTCCGAAAGCTGTGTATTTGGACTGCCAGTTTCCGCCTCTTCCGTAGCTCACTTGAGACGTGCAAAACAAGGGCAAAAAGAGGCCCAAAAGGAAACGTTTTGTGGAGTTGTTTTCTTCGGGGTCGGGTGCGTATTCTCTTGTGGAGGAGGAGCTGGTGCATTTCGGGAGGATTATATTCCGTTTCCGGGCGATGCACCTGGAGGGCATTATGATCTCCGGCACGGAAACAGTGGTGCAAGGGGCAGAACTGATGCAACCCCTGCAATCGTGGCCACTCTTTCCGGAGCATATGTTTCGGTACCATTTTTAGAGGCAATGAATTAGCAACAAGGAGGTTGTTCAATATGGATTTTCTTGATAGAAAATGAGCCATCCATATGGTAATGTCGTATTAAATCACAGAATTGGGTTTACTACTGCGATTTTTCATATTAATGGTGATCTATGTATGCCTTTGGATTAAGCAATTTTTCTTACGTAACCCTACGTTGATAACTCCTTATGTAAAATCATATATTAACATGCCGTTTTGGTTATTTTTTAATCACTTCGACCAACTGCTTTGAAATAATAGATAAAACTGAGGGGCTGTCAATCATCAAATCGAATCGTAACTAATTAAGCTCTCTTCTCAATTTCTAAGCTTTCGTCAAACATATGACAAGATAATCATGCACATCGCTTTCTTCTGAAATCGTTTTCTTATGTGTTCAGGTTTCCTCTGTGTATTCTTGAAAAGAAAATCGGTCATATATTGCTAAAGTTATATGTTTTATAAATCTTTGTTTTGTTAAAATGTCACGGTTTTTTTTCGGGTGAAATTATTTGAAATTTAGAAAATTTTATGATTGCTTTCTAGTAAAAATATAATTATAAGTGACTTTGATTTGGGTGACATTCAGAATAATAAACTTATTCTCATATCTAAAAAATAAAACGCGTGAAAACGTAAACAGATGAAAACTACATAGTGGGTTTAAATCCTAAGTTTTCACTCACGGAAGAAATAGAGCAAAGGAGGAAAGAACCCGCAAAAAAAGAGGGTAAGAAAAGCCTGCGAAATTGTTAAGTAAATTTTAAGGACAAGGTAGGTTAAGACAGGCCTGATAAACAAATAAAGTAATAAAAATCTTTATAATAACGCCCAGAAACCATTTGGAGAGGACTGCGTTTCCTTCTTTCGACTTATCTCAACCGAAATATCAATATTCACCACTGTAATTTTGCGATAAGAATTACAATGAGAAATAGCAAAAAATACTTCATGAAAGACCCTTGTGGATTAGTAAGCGATTAAAAGATAGTTTTCCATATTCTTGGACAAAGAAAAAACGTCCTCCTTTCGTCACGGAATCCATTTCAAGGTACGATCCTCCTCTGGTTTGGTCTGTTTGCAATCGCGCAATGATACTTCACCTGAATTCCGCCCGGACTCGCAGAGACATTCAAATTAAGCCCTAATCACAACGGAAGGAAAACCCACTGCGCTGAAATTCGTCAAGTCCCAGAAGCGCATCTCCAGCGACGAGCGACATACTCTGTAAGCACACTTTGCCGAATTATTCAGCGACGTCAATGGTCATCTCGAGCGAGGCGAACGACGTACCGAAGACGAACAATAGAATGCATCGGGATTTTGAACACACTTTTCCATTCACCGAAGAGATTTTTGCTGCAACTGCACGAAAGAGCGCAGCAGTGCTTTCGGTCTTGTTTTCAGAACTACTTATTGTTAGACGCGCTGGCTTTGAGCAGCGATGAACAATAGCCTCGCGCTCCTACTTTGTTTCGTAAACTTTAACGAAGCCACGCAACAATGATCGCGCTAGGTTTGCTCCTTAATAAGTTACCTACCGGGATTATAAGTTCAACGACACAACGTTTTCCGCCTCTTTCGACGATTTTTCCAGACGAATGCCGGGTTTTTTTACGCTGCATACGAGACCCGGTGCATTCTCTTTGCGACGGGTATTAACGGAGAAGTCCCCGGCTTAATGAAAAACGGCAGCGCTCCAAAGGAAAAGTGGTTTCATTTTTTCATACAGCCGCTCATTTTTTTCAGAAAGAGTTGATACTTTTATACGTCCATGCGCGGAGGAAAATGGACATCTTAGTCGAGGAGGGAATGGAAATTATCGGAATCAAGGAAACGTGGATAAGAAAGAGCTGGAATTGGATTCGAGTCGATGTTTGCAGTGGATCTTCAAAGGGAGGTTCGAATTGGGAGGGTTTTGCGAAGTTGTCTCAGGATAATGATTGAACTGGAATTGCTTTTGAGGACGGTTCGGCGTAGGTCGTGAGAATGCAGGAGATTTGCATAATCGATGCACTGGAGACCGATGAAAGTACGGCGGAATACGTGATAGAGTTGGAATGAAGAGTCTTACGTAGATAATGATGCCTTTTTCAAAAATCTGCTTGATTGCTCAAGGATTAGATCAAATATCTGTTCAAATAGTATATTTTTAAATAATAACATAAAAATAATATAATATAATGTGTATTACGCTCTGGGGTACCTTCCAGAGCAAAAGAAAATGCAATGGCGTATCTGCTGGCAAAAAATAATTAAATGAGAGAATACAAGGAGCAAATTGATACAATATACGATAGGAAATATGCAGTAATTAAAATTACATAATATACCAAAACATATACATTTACATTTAAACCCTGCAATCCGCCAGTGGCGCGTGGCAGGGGCTGTGGGTAAAATACCGAAATCCCTATCTAACCTGGAGAGTTATTAGCTTCTCTAATATTTCGCGGGAAAAAAACGACCTAAAGTAACTATCTGTCCTGAAAACTACTTCCCTGTATCGCTTTTATTGTTTTCTCCCGAAGATCGCGTAAGTTTATATCTGGGATAACAACATCAGTTATCTCCTCCCCGAAATCAGTAGTGATAAATTTATCAAAAAGCTTCCGTCGAAACTCAAGTCTTCTAACACTAAGAGAGTTCCATCCGAGGGATTCTATCATAGCCGAAACATTGCTGTCAAAGCTGAAATCTCCCTTGACGTACCTTACAACAATAAAATTAATCACTATTGAAGCCTAGCTATTTGAATTACATGCTTTAAAAGCACGCTCGGAAGTGGAGTATTTAATTTGAGCAGTTAGCGGATTCTAGAAACGGGAGGTGGTTATGCGGAAATATTTACGGAATAAGTTGATATGCGTAATTGGACAAATTAGGCGATTGAAGACATACTTGATAACAATAATGTAGTAATAATGTCCATAATTGTTCTTTAAGTAAAGTAATAAAATCAGATAATTGATTTAATGTATCCAGCATGAGATTATGCTCAACTTTTCCTCCTTATAACAAGATCTTTTTTTAATTAAGGAGCTCTGCAAGTCACCTTTTGGTGTTTGATAGGTGGTACATGCACCATGACTCTCTATCCCAAATCAATTACTTTCGCGTATCGTTCATGGAAAAAATGCATTTTTGAAGCGTTCTAGCATTTATTTCCATGATTCTCCTATCCATGTCAGAACGGCCTATATGAAAGGGAGGAAGGTAATGATGCCCTACATCCTTTCTTTGAATTTATCAACTAAATGAAGGCTTGGTTTAAATCTTCCATTGTCTAAAGATTCCCAATATGAGTTCTAAAGTACCTGAGTAACGACCATACACAAAAGTGATATCAGATAAAACTTTTCGATTGCATGCAATTAGATACGATTACTTTCTCCTATATCTCGAAAATTTCACCGTTGCACAATGCGAAGCGGAGTGTGGCTTGATTTCAAAAAAGCAGCTCCAAAATATCGATTCCAAAGTCTCCGTGCCCATTTCACCTACATTTCATTTTTTTATGACCGTTATATGTATGAGTTGCTGAATAATGAGCGCGAGCAAAGCGCACCATTGTCCGCTCTTTCTGCAGCTTACCTTCCACCAGCTTTTTGATAAAAATGATGCTTTCCACGACAAAAGGGTTGGATTTTACAAGAAGGAAACACTTTGTAACTTCTTGATGCATGCAATATATAGCTATTTAAATGACTGACATGTACCACGCTTTGTTTAGCAGAACTTGCATTGCGATTCACTCGTGTTTCCCATTCGCGAATGGTCCTGAAGTTTACACACGTCCTTGCTTCGTTCATTTGAAAGAAATGCAAAATTTACAATGAAACGTTCATGCATGCAATTTTACAGAATAATGTTTCTGACAGATCAAACACCACTGGATTCATTTTGCTTACAAAGGAAGCAATCACATGAAGTTATTTACTTCGTATCGTGTAGCTGCGTGTCGCAGTGATTTTTATTTTCTTTGTAGCTACAGTAGTTTCATAAACTTGAAGCTTTTTTTCTGAAAAATGTCTCAATGACAGGAATGCCTTCGATCAAAGAACTGAAAATTTAGTTCAAAAGATCCAGATTACCTCTGGAAAAACAATAATAATATTATGAATGACGACTTTATTAATAATGAATAATTTTAGTCTTTCAAAAACCAATCTTACAATTAAACATTACAAACACACAACACATAGACGAACGCATACGACCATTCCCTAACAGGAAAAATCCAGTTAGCCGGGATTCGAACCCGGGAAATCGGTTTTGGAGCATTATCATGCAAACTTACTAGCAACGAACAGAAATATAAAGTTCTCACTCTTAAACAAGAACAGATGTTTATTATAATAAATATTTAGTCATGAATCGGGGAAAACAGCATGGAATAATTTGCATGAAGAAATTTCCAAAACTTTTCCTCTTTCGTGAAACATTATTATGAATGCAATAATGAGAGTTGCTTAAGTTGGTAACACTAAGATATTATGTATTTCGTAAAGTGAGCTAAATTTAAATTTTATCGTTTACAAGTAAATTTTGATTCATATGGCAAACTGTATCTTCATGTTAAATATTTTCATTTCCTAATCAATAAATTGCGTACTATAATTGTATGACCTATTGCCTTCGGGAGGTTTTAGAGCTCCCTCATGACTAGGGAGAATGCCAGTCATGGATTTTCAATATATTTTCCCCTCAATAACAATTATCACCTCAACCTTGTCTATTGTAGTAGTATTGCTGAAAGTGCTTCGACAGCTTAGGTTATTTCGCACATTGGCTCCCACCGGGATTCGAACCCGGGACCGCTTTCACCAAAGGCAAACGCGCTGTCCACATCACTATCCGGGAGCACCTTGTCTATTAAATTCATTATAAATACATAAATAATTCCTAACAAGGTTCTTCAGCTACTGGTTTAATCTGCACTGATGACTCTATAAAAGCTATGCCGAATTGGGTGAAAAGGTTTAAACTAAATATAAATCACAAACTCCGATTTACGGTTACAAAAAGTTGATCTGGTTCGATTTTTTTCTATAACCTTCTTAAGCCATCATTACAGTTAATGTCACAATATTTATCAAAAATTAACTAGCCTAGAGATTGAATTTAAATGCCGAGTTGAAGGGAGATTTTTGTTTACGTTCGTTAGTCGCCATAATCAACTCATCTTGATCTGGGTCTCCTATTTTCGGAGTTTCAGTGGTGGAACACAAAAATAACATCTCTGCGTAGAATCGAGTAGCTTCTGAGTAAGTTTAAATCCCTCTATGTTTTAAATTTCGCGGATCGGTGGTTTGGCCGGATGTATCGCGTCGAGAAAGTGTAACAACAGATAAACAGAGCCCTCAACCGAAGAATACGCGATCTCCGTCATTACGGTCAGTGAGGTTTTTAATAAAGGGCACCTTGAACATCCACTCTTTACATCCGCCCCCTCTCTTATCTCCACATCTTTCTGCCCCTTTCTCTCTTATTCTCTCTTTCCTCGCTTCCTTCGTCTTTCTGTTTTACTCTCTTTGCTTCGTCTCGGTGCTCCTTGGAAACCCCGCCGTTTCGACTCGAATGAGATATTTTAGCGTTTTCCATGAATTAAATTATTATTTTTTGTATGTACATACTCCTGAAATAGATTATCTCCAAATCCAGATGATAGTTGCTATACGTTGGTTAACTTGAATAGGGAATCTATTATCATTGTGAGGCCGTGGCGAATGTCATAGAAAATTTTATTTCAGCCAGGAACGATCAGAATCCAGATGAAAAACGCAAAAACCTTCATATGTTTCAAATAGGAGTAGATGTTAAAAAAAACCCACAGTGCCTTGAATTGTTTTTTACCGTAAGTCAAGGTTACATTTCATACATGCTAAAATTATGATTATATTTAGCATAAAAGGATCGAATTTCCTCCCCTCCTGTCGATCCATTTAAGAATCTAACGTTATTCAAGCATAAAGATTTATAAGCTTCGCGAATAGTACCATAAACAATACTATTAACGTTTAGTAAGCAAGTTTTTACAAGTGTTATCCGTCAGAACTAATGAACACAATAAATTATAAAATGATATATTATTTATTTGCTTGTTAATTCATTCATTAATATATTCATTTGTATTTAAATTATTGTAAGCGACCTTTTTGTGGGAATTATTTCGATTTTTAAGTAATTATTTTTTTTTCTAAAGATTCCTTTTAAGCCGTCGAGGAATTTCACTACTTCCATACGTTTTCTTGAGTCTCCGTATTTTTTCCAGCATCTTCCTTTTCAAATTTCCTGAAGCTCATTGTCTCTCTATCCTTGTAAGAATAAGTCACTTAACTACGTCGGCTTCATAAAATGTTTGCGTTTCTCTAAGATTCCAAAGAGTAGATGTTTCTTTCACGGATCGAAGATTATATAATGGAATGAGATGTTAATTTAAACTGCAAAAGAGCAGCTTAATAGGCATCTTAGTGATCCGGATAGAACTTAATTAATCCGGTTCGAGCTCGCTCAAGGGTAAGAATTTTTAATACGAATGATACGCCACTTCGGTCTTAATTAATGGTATCTACCAACAATGGTAAGACAAATGTTTATCTTACAGATCATTTTGTTCGTCCTTTTGAAGGTATAAATACATGCTTAAGGAAAAAGTCTTTCTTTTAATATTACTCTCTTGACACAAGGATTTGTCACTTACGCTCCATTCTATTACTTACATTAAACAATTAACTTTGCCAGTAAAGACTAGTAGGGGTAATTTATATTTTTAGAAATTTGGCTTTTTATAGATAAGCATTTGTATCTTTTTCAGTTATATAAATTTTATCATTCAAATATATATGAATTATGTTATCATATATTATTTACGGTTCTCTCTCTATTAAATTTAAATAGTTTATTATTTTATCGATATTATTATACATTGACGATGAATGCATGGATGCTCATTGTCCAAAGAATGATTCCACTTTCATTGAAAATAGCCATCCAAGAGGGGCAAAATTCATGAACCGCAATATACGATACCCCTTAATTGCAAGAAAACAAGCCACATACGGAATAAATTACCCTATGGCAGTGTTCTCTGAGGAAAACTTAGTCCCCGATTTTTCCCTCATTCTTAACAGTTTCCTTTTTCCGAGAATCATTCCTTCCTTTATGTACCCACCATCTTTCTATATCAGCTTTGCGCTCGATGCTTCCTGCAAATATCCCTTCCATTTATTTCTGTTTATTTTTTTTGAAATGTGAATAATCCTCCCTGACTTTACCCTGACTTACAGGGTAAGATATTGCGTCTCTCTCTCAATGTATTTACAGCGATATTCAATTTAAAAAAAAACGATCCATATAATGGAACCGCTCTCTCCGAATCAATAAATAAATATATAATAATATATGTGAAACTATAATTAATCGCTTTATCTGTATATTGCTTTATCATAAGAATGTTTTAAATCTAAATCCATTTTTCAGATGTATTTCAAAAGTGTAATTTGTTTTGATAGTTTAGTATACGTTTCAATTTCTATAAAGTTTCTTGTTAATTATCGGGCATAGCCATCAAGAATTTCTCTTTTCTGATAATATTTTCTATTTTGTAATGAAGTCAACTCCTTCACACAATAAATATGTATAAAATTCAAGGTTCGGTAACATAAACAACTTATAATTTCTTATCATTTGTTAATAAAGATGTATAATACATAGTTAATTGGTTAAAATTTTAAAACAGCTAAACCATAGACAAGATGAGTATGGCAGATGTCTTTTGTCGTAGCTATCATTAATTTACATGATGGAATATACCGGATTGGAACTAGTTTTACTATTTGTAGGTACAATTATTAAATTGAAATAAATCAGAATCCTTCTTGCCATATGTGCTTAGAGAGGAAACAAAAATAAATTAAAATTTCCGTAAGGTTTTCGAAGATTCCTATCGATACCAACGGAATACTTTCATAGAATTATTACCGTTTAAGAAAAGAAATCATTGAAGTGTATTTGATTTCACCGCAGCTTGAATTATATCTAGATTCATTTATCGTAGCTCTCATTCCGTATCTTCTTGGAGATAGACACTTTTAAATAAATGACCAATAGTGACCCGCTGTGTAACGTAGATAGAGAATTACCGCTCCGTGGCAATACGCATCCTCCACTCTAGAGCTCATTGACTCTTATACGGTCTCTCCTATTTCTCTCTCTCTCGCCGTCTCATTTTCCTCCCCTCCTATCATTGTTCTCCTCATCTCCAACACGCACGTGCTTCCGCCTTCGTAGACTCGGATAACTCTTTTAAAGAGAGGAAGTCTCCACCGCGAGATTATTCTGATGGGCAGCGTGGAACGGAAGGCTAAAGGCCTCCCCCCACCCAACCCCACCCCCCTCTTAAGGTGTTTCTCCCCCTTTCGCATTGTGGCCACCGACCGCTTCTCTGGAGGGGTACCAACACTACAGCTCGAGTCATTTTGTCTTCCCGCTAAAGCACATTTAAATAGCCTCCGATTTGTTCGACTCCATGAGAACTCAGAGATAACTGTCGAAATGGTAAAAGACGGCACTACCTTTATTGTAATCGAAAGCTGTGGTATGAAATTCAGACTAATATTCCGATAATTTTAATAGTAATATTGATTTATTATTTTCTGATCAATTTATATATTTTATATTATGATAATTGTTAATTTAATATTAAATTAATATCAAATTAATGAAACAAAAATAATATTTTGAAAAATATTTACACAGGTTATAGACAAGTAATTATTACTACAAGAACTCCTCTGGGAATCCTCATGATTGCAGACTAACGAAGCAAACTTAAATTACTACTTGTATTGATATGAGCCTTTTCCATCATCGGCCAAAAAAAGGAACACAGGATGGTTCCATCAGAAATGAAGTATTTATCAGAAACCCGGCTCGAATTTATCCTTGCAATGAATTTTACTATAAAACAGCATCTACAAATTTACAAAATTTAGGATGAATTATATTTCAGACAGCCATGACCTACGAAAATAAAATTAAGCAATCAGCATTTTAGTATCTGAAGACAAGGATTTAATGGCCACATATTTAAAGACCATATATATGGGCAATGAGCCCGAATATAAAGCTCCTTTTAAATTAATAAGCCAAAAATGGCCCAAGCAAGTAAAAACATAGAGCGGTTGATCACCATGTATGTTTTCCTATAAAAAGGATTTATTTCTGTAGAAATTTATATATCTTTAGTGGTGTATTAAATCGGTCTGGATTCGACAACGCTGTGCTTGCAAAGCCCGATGTATAGTATATGCAACAAACCGCCATTCATATAACAGCAATGCATTAAACGGAAACTTCTAGTCGGACCGTGCATAAAAATAGCATCCTTTTGGCTCGAAAGAGAAATCATAACTATCGTACTAGGCTATTATTCGATAGATATAACTATCAAAACACAGAATTATAGTTTCTACTTTCTCCATGATTCGTTATTGTACTCCCTTCTTTAAACATCGCTCTTAATGAAGTTTGCGAGATAATTAATACGCGACAGGGTATATGCGAAGATGCCGATGCTAGATCTCGAGTCAGTGTCTCAAGGAGAAACGTGTGGCAACCCTACACAGGAAAAGGCCGCGTCTGCAGCCAATCCTTATCTCTTTTTCCACCTTCCTCCTCCCCCGACGTGCGTCGGAGGCGTGCTCCGTGACGCGTGCCCGCAACACGGAGGAAATGAGAGTAGAGGGACACACATGGGAGGCGGTACAGGGGAGAGGTAGAGAGATAAGGATAGAGTTGCCGCCGAGCGAAAGGGTCATTGCCGGAGATTTCTTATTCAAGCGCTGAAAACTCTGGAAGATTTCCCCTCGTTTTTAAAGTGCCACAACCTGATGATGCAATATCTATGTAGGAACTACTGGGATTCCAGCTCATCCTCGGAGGTGATAAATGCAAGCCACAACTCTGGTTGAATAGATGCAACAAGTTCATAGATAGGTAACAAATAGTTGGAGGGTTTAAAAACCAGCGATTCTCCTAGTTTCATGTGAACCTTACTTATTAATTAGAGATCCCATCGTGTGTGGATATATATGACCGATTTTATCATACCAGCATCATTGCTAGATATCTACGATAGACTGGTTGTAAGATAGAAATTCACCAAAGCTCTGAAACAAGTTTCATTCTATTTAATTCGGTTTGAAGCCTTATCAGTATCAGCTGAATCAACCTTAATAGAACATGTGCTTCTGGGAAATCTTTTCTATTTATTACGTAATCTCTTAAAATACATGTATTAGCGCGTGACTATATATGCCCTCTCTAAGAGAATCAGCCTTTTAAAGAAAATTTGCCTTTAAAGAAAATTTTTCCTTTAAAGGAAATTTTTAAAATATCCGCTTCTGTTCTTATAATTTTAGCACCGAAAACGCGTTTCTCACCAATCAAAATGAGATTTTTATGTCATCAAATTCCTTCAATTAAATTTTTATCCATAGGTGCTCTACCAATCTGTAGGTTCATGTGCATTAAAAATCCCTATTCAACGACATTTCCTTCGTTCCTCGGTACCTTACCCCATTCTTTATATCATCTAACATGAAGAAATGAAGAGATTAAATTGTTTCTAGCCACAAGAAATTTTATTGAGAAAAGAGAAAAATTGTTTTATAAATAAAATTTCGCTTTATATAAATATACAAAATAAAACTAAAATTGTCCCATTTTGTTTTATAATACCTAATAAAAGAAAAAACTGCTTTCAGCACATTGATTAATTTGATAGTAGATATACACTACGAAAAATTCTTTTTTGGGATTATTTGGTAACTAAATGATAGATTGAAGTCTAATAATTCATTCATGAATCATGAATTTTATGAGAGACGGAAGCTATACATGAGGAAAAGGAACGTGATCCTCATTCCCATCCTCGGAGTAATTATCTCGGAAGGCACGCGACGAGGGACGGGGAGCGTGACTCCACGTGAATGAGAGTGATACTGTCAACCGCTGAAAATGTCTCATTTCACAGGAGAGAAAAAGAAGACATGGGCTTATTCACGCCCCGGATATTCGAGACGGTTGATTAAGTATGAGCCACGCAAAATCTGTCGGCACTCCGATGTGCCACAAGGAGGGGAAGGCGATTTCGGAAAGGGTAGAATGAGCGGAAATTTATATTTGGAAGTAATGGATGAATCCGTATAATAAGAACCCAAACCTCCAATGGGAACCCGCTTCAGAAAGTGGACTCGTCCTAATAAATTTCCGTCCACTGCACATTCACCATAATTTTTCAAAGGATATCAGAGTCCGAAATTACTACGAAATGTACACTCCTGGCCAAAATTAACGCAGCGCCAGCCGTTAGAATCGCTAGGGAGGTGCTGCGTTAATTTTGGCCAGGATTGTACATATATGATCGAACTCATCTTTCAGTTTCGTTGAGAATGGCAGAGACGGATTTTCCTAGGAAAAGGGAATTTTACGAATCTCATTTTTTTTTTAATTTTAAGCGGAAACGAACAGTTTTTGCTTTGATTTCCATTCTGCTTTGTTTCCAGCGATTGATTTTTTAAATGGCACTTTTTCCCTATATCTTCTGTTGAATAGTTTGAGTTGCAGTACATCGGCGCATTCACCTGCTTTTAGTTTTTTAGTTAACAGTGTTCCAGAGCCATTGAAGTACTAGGCCCTTGCGATGAGTTGACGATTTCTTTATATACTTCCAACTTCGATAATCTTGAAATTTTAAGCATAGAAAATTATTAAAAGCGACAAAAATGGATAAAGTTTTATGTGGCAATCAGAAAAAGAAATAACCCAAAAGGTGAGACGCAAATATTTATGTTTATAAATTACTAATTATGTATTTCTATCGTAAAGTAATCGTATAGTTTGAGAGGGTAAAGCATTTTAGGATGTTAGGAATGATCTGTATATTTTCGCATATCAGTATCTTATCTTCTCTCCTGAATTTTTCCAACCGTAACATTTTTCAAATCAACTGAACTACAAAATACATGTAAAAATGTAAACATGTAAAAATGTATACAAACGTAAAACAGAAATTTCCTCTTAATTTCGATTAACATTAATAAACCTGAAATCTAAGTTCTCTGACCGTACTTCATGGAACGACATTAGAAATGATAAACAAACTTTGTAATTTCCACAATAAAACTTTAATGGACGCTATCATCAGGTCTTCATATCCCGATGATAGCTTGTAGTTGAAACCGGTCGTCCATTAAAGGTTTATCGTGGAAATTACAAAGTTTGTTTATCATTTCTATTTATTAATAAACCTCTTGAAAAATCAACGGCCATAGATATGTTAAATACCAAAATTCCTTGAAAATACATTCGGTCTGCAAGATACGGTATCGCGTTGTGGTACCCATTTATATAATTGTATTGACATTTTCATAACTCTACAAAACTTGATATTTCCATACATGCACGGAAATTTCATACTCTACCTTAGAAGGTTACTATTTTCGAAACAAAAGGAATTCCCTATCCCCTTAACAAGCATTAACCAATCATTAATCGTAGGAATGTTCCATCCGTGACCTAGTTCACCATTTAGCGCTATGGCATACGGACGGCTCTTCTTCTGTGACCGTGTCGTGCAATTATCCACTTGTATAAGCACTACGAGGAAGCGATCATGCGCCTATCAAATGAGCAACGGATGGTAACAAGCTTCTTCGCTTGGTACTCTATCATCCAGAAACTCTGTCGCTCGACTCAGGCGCATTCATCAAATTCATTCCATCCGTCCTTTGTCATCCGTATCAATTACTCCATATCTAAATATGGCGAACTCTCAATATGAAGCCTCGCTTTTGAGTACAAAGACTTGCGAATCTTTCCCTCTGCGTTTCTAGTTTGATATCATGTTCCATTTCTATGAAGAGGACAGAATTTCGTGCGTTAATATTTGACAGACTTGTGCAGTAAACTTTCTCGTGTCTTCTTTTATGAAAGAGATGCACAAATTTGATGCACCTTAACTTTGATTTTGCTAACGTTTCAATTACTGCCACTCTATCTCTCCTTGAGTTTGACAGTTACTGGAGCATGCCATTCAATCATAATGACACGAGTCTGATTTTTTATATATTATTTATTACTTTTGCTGTACTAGCATTATGAAATACGTCGCAGGAGATTCTTAATCAAAGACTTATATTAGTAAATGGACCTGCTTTAGAAGCAGCAACTACATTAAGTGTTCGTTCTCTTAGTTCGAGCATTTAATCGAAGTATATCTGACATCATTATTGCCATTACGTTGGACAAACACAATTCAGAGTGATTATTCGTAACATTCCATAACTGAATCCAGGAGGTAGTAGTTGTAGCATCGAGAAAATAACAGGGAGATCAAAGATACGATTATGATGTACAGTATAAGTATGTATGTATAATATGCTACGTATACTGAAGAATGTAATCGACTTGTTTCAGCTTAACTTGATTTCTACTTGACTTTTACCACGACCGTTTTTCGACTAGTAGTGAGCCATCATCTGATACATGGCACCAGAAACTTTTCAGGTACAGGATATATAGTAAATTTTTAAAATTTACGATTAGATAGAAGATTTTCTGGTACCGTACGTAGACTCGAAACCAGTAATAGTAAAATTCATGTAGAAAATACAGAATATTTTTATTTCTTTCTCTATACCTATAGAAGATAAAGAAGGCCTAAAACACATTTAAACTATATTAATTTATTTCTGCCTTTTTGATCTTCCATGTATTTTACTGTACAAACAGGGATACGTAAACGACTCAAACGTCAGCACCGAGTACAGCAACCTTCCCGACAGGAAGAGAAGGAACACAAAAATTTAAGCAATTTTACCATTGTCCGTGGGACATTTTAACGAAGAGCTCACATTTCAAGGTATAATTAACGAGAACCAATTTAGACGTAGCACAGACGAATTCGCGCCATTTTTTCCGCGGCTTTAAGCGAAGTTCGTTAAAGGAGAGCGCGCGAAGAATATAAATGGTTGGCACAAGCTCTCGTACAAAGAAAATACAAATGGGTGTGCGTCTGGAGCCGTAGATTATTAGAGAAAGGGCTCTGCGACCCCAGGGCTCGCGTTAATGCTAGGTAAGGGAGCGCCTGAAATATAGGCAGACCGACGGATTCACTTTTCCCAGAACATGTGCTGTAAGTAACCGGAATTCCACAGTGGAGCCACTTTCGCTAATCAGTCTTTCTTATTACGTCCATGATTCTCTGAAAATTGGGGCTCAGGAGATTTGCGAAAATCATTATCTTCCGCGGAAAAATCAGAATATTTATCTACAATTCAAGATAATTTAGATGACAAAAATGGTGTGGTAAGTAACCAAGAGGGGAAGGAAATGGTTTTGAATAAGGTAATATTAAGGCACGTAAGCCCTCGGAAAGATAGAACACATATATAATATAAAATACAATGTGTGTAGTTAACAAAATCGCAGGAAAAATCATTTTGGCAGCACGAGTTTGAATGCCACCTGTTCAAATCCAGTTCACAAAATTTTATTTTGAGACTAGAGAGTATTACATCCAGAGAATACCGAGTCAAGATATAAATCTATTTCTCGGGAAATTAGTCATACCTAGAAAAAACTAAATTCAGTCACCTTTTTTGTGCTTAGAGTGCTCGTGGCCTTTAGCTATATTTTTTGTATTTAATGTTTTGTTTTCTAAGGAACGAGTACTTCAATACTGGATTATTATTGTCAGCTCCGTTTCTATTAGTTGATAGTAAGGTGCGTGTGAGTTGAATTTATCTCACTGAATTAATGGGGTGAAATGGAGAGAGTCTATAGTTGGAAGCGTAATATTTTGGAAATTTTTCTTGGTGAAAGTTGAGAATATAAGCTTTTCAATCCCTTTAAGAGAATCCCTTCAATAGAATTGACTCACTAAATTTTACATAAAATACATAATATTTATTTTAACCATTTATTTTAATATATTTAGAGAGGGTTTAAAAAAATAAACTAAATTATTTCGCTGAATAATTAAACTGAATTATTTCGCTGAATTGTAAGCTGAAAAGGATTTTAAAATTGTCAATTCATTAAGAAATAAGTCCTCCAAGAGTTACCCTGTAGCAATAACTTAGTGTGCAATCACTTATTCCTAATTAATTCACCAATTACTTCTTCCGTTAAACTCCAACATCACCTTCCACCACCCACATTCCTCCTCTCACTTCGATTAACTTATTTTATTCCCTTTCCCCTATGCAAACGTTTCAAGAGTGTCATGTAAGTATTTCTTTTGTGTTACTAGACCTGATAATGATGTTCTTGAGTCGAAACCGGTTGTATATTTCTTAGTAAAAATATTGTAAAAAACTAAATACTCCGATCAATTCTTTTCACGATAAACGATAACTCTTTCAGATCTGAACTTTTTCTATGAAGAAAAAAATTATTTTTCAATTTAGTTGATGTTTCCAATACACAATTAAATCTTATTTTTGACATTCCTTTGATACAGGATTGACATAATATCAAAGTGAAAAAGACAAAACCATAAAAATAAATATTACATATAAACTGTTAATTAAGTATTATTTGTTATTTTTTATCGAGCAATCGTAAATCTGGCCGGATTGTCAACTCTGCACTTCCAGTATTTCATATTAAGAATGTTATTTATAGCTAACAGAGCTTTCTTCCTTCACGCATCGATAACTAGCTGCTCCTTAAGATTGTATCCCTTTCACCGTCTCCAATTTCTTTTTCTCGATATCCATCCATCATCCCTAACGATGCTCTACTCATTTTTCTGCCTCATTTAATGCTCTCTAAGGGTCCTCGTGTGGAGATCTCTAGGATCGCTCTTCACAGTGATACACTTCCTCTTATAAGCCGAGATTCACTCAAAATTTAGATTTAAAGAATATGCTAGAGAAAGAAAATGCCAGGCTCAAAATTTTAATTGATTGAGTACACGAAATATTCGTCATTTTCTGTGGAGAGTTTCAGTATTTAATAATATGGTATTGAATGAAGCTGGGGATGATGAATAAAAAATTAAGATTGAAGTTGAACAAACAAAAACATTCTTTTATTCAACATCTACATTGTCATGTCAAAATTCGACAAATTGACGGCCTCCTCCATGAATTTTATGATATTTAGCACTGGGTCTAGCTTTTATCCAGAGTCACAAGTGTTCAATTATTTTTTATAGTACGAATAGTAAGTAATGGAAGTCATGTAGGAGAGAATTCAGCTGTATACAAATATTTTATTTCCTCTTTAGTACGGAAAAGTACGCTAAAATGGTCCTGCTTTGAAGCCGTTTTTCTCTGAACATTAAGGGCTACGGAGGCAATAAATTGCTCTCATACGTCGTCAAACTATACGAAGTAGGGTAGTGACTATCCATCTCGTGATCAAAGACAAAAAAAATCTGCAAGTCAAACTAACGAAGGATTATGAATGTTATATTTTGTTAATCAATAGCAGAGATTAAATATTGTACGAGACTATAAATCCCAAATATATAGAATCACGCATTCCTCGGTTTATTTGTATCTTTTGATTTATTTCTCTAGATGTATGCTAATAGTCGTAAAACATATTCTTTCTCTCCAAAAGAGTAAAATAATTATAAGATGCATTTCGTAGGAATGTAAATAAATGATTAATGAAGCTTGCATATCTTTTACGGTTTTTCTCCACCTTTTACCGTAACCTTACTTTATTTATTCCGGTTGGAAATTTAATGACTGCAGCAGTCCAACTGTAAACATTTCCTTCAACTCCTTTCCTTTCACCGGTTTCTATATATTATCCGAACTCTTTCAAATTTCAAGCGAAGCATACAAGTATACAGAGATGGTCCCCGACATTTCCTCAGTCATTCTCTGACGTTCACATCACCCCTTAAGGGTGCACATGCGCCAGAATGCATGTTAATGACTCGGTACTTTACGTGAAGAGATATTTACGTCCTTGAAAAAGCTCACCCTTCTCGCGAAAAGAGAATGGAGGAATCTTGCGGGTTCATGGAGTATTCGAGTGATTAGTGCGAGAGACGTTTTTCTTTTTTTTTCATTCTTTTTCCCTCTTAAAAAAGAAAGCATTGGGAGTTACCCTGCGTATGCGTAGGAAGCAGGCGATATTTTACTAATGGCTTGCAGGATGATTATTCTAATGACCATCGGGGGGACAAACAAATGGAGCGTCTTTAAGAGAGGCCAACGGAAGGAGATTAATGGGCTTTCTCTTAATTTTTGAGAGCGAATAACTTAAGCAACTTCTTCTCCCCTTAAATGGTTTTACCACTAATCTCTATCCGCTTAAGTGGTAACGCTGTACACATGCCATGATCTATGAATAACAGAGGATACTCTAAAAGGAACTGATGCATTGATTAATTTATGCACACCTTTTGATACGCTAAATATTTAATTTCGATGAAGAAAAACTAGTTTCACAATATATATATATATATATATTTTAATTAATTTCTTAAAGTTATGTATAATATACATTACATTGTATATTGTATACATACATTGTATATTGTATACATTCATTTTTAGTCAGGTTAATTATTTTTGTCACTTAATAGTTATTTGTTTTGGTCTCCGTAATTTAACTTAAAGTATCAGCGTATTTACTAGTATATGTCTAAAATAAAATAAAGATATTTAATCCGATTGTAATACAGAGTGAGCGTTTCAATAAATTAGCATAAATATTTCTGATTAAGAATCAATTTTCTTCTCGCTCTTTCCAAATCTTTGCTTTTCCTCTGCAATGTCAGCTTATCTAACGAATAATTTTGTTGTTTAATTTGAAATTGTACCTGTACCCAACCTTGGTTTGAGTGTTTTCCTGCTGTGGATTTTTTCCATAAGCTCTTTGCTTAGTTTTTTTAAAACTACAAAGTAAATTTCTTCTTTATTCTTTTTTGAACCTATCTCTTTTTTAACATTTAAGATATGACGAAGGGTTAGGTGTAAGAAGAGGCTTTATAGTCTCAATCTCGCCCTAAATAAATTTCATTTATTATTGTAATTTTTGCAGATTTATTATTATTATTGTAGATCTGATAGGTACAAATTTTTATCGGTGTACTTTATAGTATCCAGGTACTTTTTATGGATTTTTAATACTTTTTGGATAAAAACTCCCCTTTCTCGCTGAATTTTAAAGGATTATCGGCATTATTATAAATAACGTCTTTATTCCGAATTACTGTATCAGGTATTTCTGCCAAGCTCAAATTTTCCTTAATTACAGTAATGAGGATTACATCATTACTGTTAACTGATTTATTTATTTAATAAAAACAATCGATATTGATAGAGGAAAAATTTTGTCAAATATTGCTGACCTTAAAAATTTCGAAATTATTAGATGAAGCATTACGTATATTTACGGATAAGCACAACTCATGAATAGCAAAGAAGTACAGTTAGGCTCCCAGAACGATTATTCATTCTACCAGTAATCCTACAAAAACCGAGTATATCACAAGACCTTCGAGTTTTGAAGTAAAAGTTAAATAAAAACGCCGAACAGATTTTTCGCCGTATTGGCGATTGACGTTCGGCTAAAATCCGTTCCTTTCGCGAGCACTCGAAACCAATGCGAGGGACACTTATTAATTTTTGAAAGGCAACGGAATCATTCGAGCGAGCAGCACTGAAAAATTCACGTGATTGACGCTGCCTTTGATGACACAAGTGCATTTCGAACGATAGCAGAGAGTAATGGAGGCCCGAAGAAAGAAAGCCTTTTTAACATTGCAGCCCAATTAGTTCCGTCGAGAGCGGCAATTAAAAGGGTATCGGAGCCACTCTCCAACTAATTCCATCCGTAAACAAGGTTTAAGCAGCCGTGCCAATGGCATTTAACGATCTCCCTTATGATTTACATTTAATCAAAATATATTCAAACGAAAAAAGAAAGGAAAATTAATTAATACAGAAATACGAGTATTTTAGTGAAACATAAGGTGCCTTCGCAATTGTGCACTTTTGTTTACTATAAGAATTGTGTACTATGTTGTTCAATGGGGTAAACAAATGTATTATGGGATAATTAGGCTTATCTGTCCGTACGATTTTATTTTTATATGTTGTATTGTAGCATATAGTATTGTAGTATATTGTATTTTAATACAGTCTATCGGGGTTAATCAGTTGTAGACTTTAGCGCGATAGGTAAGTTTCCGCGAAGTAAGAGACTTGATTAATAAATGGAATATTTTCGTAGTTAGAGCCTAAAAAAAATCTGTTTACAACCTAAATACGTTTTTAACATTATTAAACCCACTAGACATGAAATAACATCCTGTAGTCACCATAAAGTTCGTATTACCCAATATGTTAGACTTAATAACAGAAAACTAGGCATTTTAGGCGTTACAAGTATCATATGAATATACATATTTGAAAAACTGCTCGTAGAGTGAAGCCGCGAAAGTCGATGCGCAAAGTTGCAAGGGACGACTGTGTATTTCACCATAGTATATTCTATATTAGTTTAGTATAAATATCACACATAGGCACACCCTGATGAGCTATTTTCTCAGGGGTATCTGATCGTAAAACAAAATTTACTTCAACTGCAAAATTTAGGAGATGAATTAAAGTATTGTGATTGAATTATGGAGAAAAATATTATAATCATGCCGGAGAAACGTAATACTAGTTATCTTTCAATACCAGTATATGGCACGAGTGTAAGCCTTAAAACATCCTCGAACAACTTCACTCCAACCTTTTGATCCGCGGACGATTATCGACAAATGACGTTACCGTTGTATGTGTCATGTTCGCGGAGAAAGGTGTGCCTGTTTCGGATCCGTGCATTGATTGGATTGACAGACGTAAGTTTTCATTTTTTACATCTGTCCCCTCGGGAAATCCCGCTTCTTTTTCCGATCTAAGTGCGATGGAATACCTGATTTCGGGTCCATCACTGGAGGTCGATGTCGCATGTCAAATGCATCTCTTTCACGCGTATTTGCATCGACTAGGATTTGGTCCTATTTTAGCTTTCCGTTCTCTTTATTCCTTTTTCCACCATGTCACGATATCCAAGACTTCCGAAACTACTATTCCCTGCGATTTCAAATGTGAATAACAACATCTACATTTTTTTGCCATCGTATTGCTTAATGTATGGGATGAAATTAGCTTGTAATATTCTAATTCTAATAAAATTACAGCACGACTTCTAAGTCTTCGAAAACTACTTCTCTTCGCAGTTTCAAATTCAAATAACATCACCTGTTTTTTCTAGCAATCGTACTGCTCTGTGTGATGGATGAAAGTTAACTTGAAACATCCTCATTCTGTGATATTGTCCTTGAAAGTGTAAAGACAGGATCGTTAGGTGTGTTTCGAGAATAGTGCTACTTTTATCAACACAAGAAAACTGCTGCGATATGGATGTATTTATGAGTAACCGAATGGTTTTGTATGAAATTGGAGTTATAAACTTCGAAGTATGAAGCCTTTTCATTCATAATGTAAGATACAGTAGAGTCAGTATAGATACAGAATACAGTCATCCACCCATAATTCAAAATTAAACATTAGGCTGAACAATCGGATTTAAACCTGGCTCTTCTCCCAGTCGGTTGCTGTTTGATAAACATTTCCAATTTAATTTTTTTTGCTTAATTTTACTAAGTATTCAGTCCTGAGGATGGTTTGAACCTCACACCATCCAATATTAGCTAGGGAAACCTTTGGAGAGGAAGTGAGCCAAGATGAGGAGTGTGAAAATTGGCCCTTACCATCGTCAGTGATAAATTCCATTAGTTAATATAGTTTGTGTAAATACAGCATAACGGCACCCCAAATAATTCTCCGAGTAGCATTCGGCAGGGACAACCGAGAGGCCAAGATGACCCATGCCTTTGGTCAGCATCACTAATATCTCGTAATCAGTAGTTTGCGTAGTACATGGGTATTTAACAAGACTCATTGTCAGACTCAAGTCAATGAAACATACATTTTTTATACTGTACCTAAAGACAAAGGACAAATGGAAAAAGGAATCATAACAGAAACATCCACTTTGTATTAGATCATTTGTTAAACCTCACTGAAGAGGGTATACAGATCTGATTATAAAAAGGGAAAACTAGAAATTAAATTTAGTATTCAGCTGAAACAAAAAGTGGTGGTTATATATTTAATTTTCCAAAACTCTTCTAAAAGATTTAACTTAAAACCCAATAAATAATACTGATCCCGGTAGACCATAAACTGTTTCCGATGTATAATGATCCTTTTCTGCGAAAAGCAAGCGCGCCTTTGCTTTAAAAAAAACCTTTCAACTTACTCCTGTAAGGTAAGCACCGTTGAAAATCCGCACTCTCCGCTCTCGTGAATAAAACGTGCCGGTAGAGAAAGAATCTGGCTGAAAAGTAAATCTAGGAGAGCGAAGAGAAGCCAATCTTGAATTTTCGATGGATTCCGTGGAGTTTTCCAAGTGCTTCAAAGCGCATTGGCATCGCTTCTGCCCGAAGTCACGCCATCCAACGCTCGCGGAAAGCATGAAACTTTAAACGGGGATTATTCTTTGTTCGGTTTGATCTTCGACGTATCGGCCGAAAGCTTCTCGGCGATCTATTGTGGAGTTAAGCTCGTTTGTCGTCCAAAGAAGAAGTGCCGTGTGGCTGAAAGGAAAGTTCGCGGGGGAGAGCACTGGGAAAAAGAAAAAGAAGGATCTCCCGTACTCTGGATCTTTTCCTCAATTCCAACTCGATACCCGTATTTGAGGAAACCCAACTTATCCACTCAGCTAAAGAACGTAAAAGGTTCCGTTTAGAAACTTTTTTTTAAATTAGGATCAGTGACGTCTATATTCTTCGCTTCCCTTTATCCTATAACTGCATCAGTTGACACGAAGAAGTATTGAGTTGTTCAGGAGGTTGTTGTATCAAAAGAAAGCCCAAAGTAAATCGATTTTAAATGTTTTCGTAAAAAATGCTCCAGGTACAACAGTTTTCATTGTATTCTGGTTGCAAAACTTGCAGACGTGCTTCTCATTTCCCATTATGAGAAATTCAAATAATTGTTCATATATTCCACAGTGAAATTTAAAGTACTTATTTTATTAATCGTATTTATTTTCCACGATTACAAATAGCTAAGGCCAGGTGGTGGTCTTTGTATGAGTAATTATTGAGTGGTTGAGCTTTAGCAAAGACAGACTTGAAAAAAGTCTGACAGGGCCGGGAATCGAACCCGGGATCTTCCTCTAACCGGGAGGCTGCCTTAACCATCTAGGCTACGCGACCAGAACATTTCAACAAGCCGTTTTGGGGACTTTGTGCGCAAGGGCAATTGCAGTTTCGTCCGACTGATTCCGGGGAAGTCCCGGGGAAGAAGATCGTCCGGGGAAGATCCCGGGTTCGATTCCCGGCCCTGTCAGACTTTTTTCAAGTCCGTTTTTCCTTGGGTATTTTCCTGGGTGCACGCCCTTATGTGCAAAGTCACCTTAACCCTTTCCTTATTTACTTTAGCAAAGACTTATGCTAAAATAACGGAGTGAAAAATTTTAAATAGAAGATACTATTGTTGGTTTTCTTGACCATCAATTTTTACCTACAATAATGTTAATTTAACGCTAAAAAAGTTTTCTATTTTGTTTTGGGATCTCTTATTTCATCGCTTTGTGATTCAGCCACCTCTATGAGGACCTGTGGCGGTGGTTGGTGCCACTATGAGGAGCGCCACTACTCTAGCTAGCATACAATTCCTTTAACAGAAGTAGGATTGATGCGGCATACCTGCCCGTAAAGCGGGAGGTATTCTGGATTATAGGTCCCAGTCATGTCGCTATTTTTCACCTATGATTGGGGTATAATGATTTATCATTGAGTTTTAGCCACACGGCTTATCGTTCAAAGTAATTCCCTATCTTTGTTCACTTTTTCAGGTACATTGTTTCATTCCGTTATCCCCCCGATTCATAAATGAATACATACAAATATATGTTCTTTTTTTAAAAGCGGAAACTTTATGAACTAAACTATGAGTTCGTTTCTCCCGAAATAATCTGGAATTTTATGTCTATAAAAAAGTCTTTTCTAGTCCTGTTATAGTTGCAAAGTATTCTACCGGAAGACTATCATTTATCTTGAACAAATTTTTACACAATTCATCGCATCAAGTAGTATTTGATCGCATATCGTAGTTAAATTCATCCGACAGTAATTTATTGCCAAATAATTCTACACTTAATATTTAATTTTATATGTTCGCCTTTTATACGATTAATAATGGAATTTGAATATTTTGTAGGCATTTTTATTCACTGACTCGCTGACTACCTACGCTATGCTTTTAATTATACCTTTTAACTTTGGTGCCTGACCAAATATTATCAAATTACCTCGATGTATAGTACATCTCCAATTAAAAAATTCTCAGAATGGAATCTGTGAAGAATAATTTGAGAATTGTTGCCTGTAATTAACAATATTTGGTCTCTATTTGATATAAGCGTCAGCATGATGGGATTGATGCAGAAAACAAAATCTAAATAAGATAAAAAGCCGTAATCTAATTGGCATAAAATATAAATCATTTTAATTGCGAGAGAATGAATTAAGGAGCGATTTCAGTTGAATCGTTTCAGTTTTTTGTGACTCCAAAACTCCAGGACAGTTCTCAATTAACAAACACAAATTTTTCAAAATAAAAAAAGATCGAATAGAATGCTCTCCTTAATGTAATCAATTATTACTGACCATCTATCTTAGTTGATGTTTTGATTTACCGTTGGAGTGCATCTGTTTACAAAACTACCTTTTTGGTACAAATTTATTCTAGAATATATCTGTCTTAAATAAGAAACCTTTCCCAAATTCAACCGATCTTATTATTTTCTCCTTTGTTCTTTCAAAGATTGCAGATAATTCTGGTGGAAAGGAGTGCTCCCAAAGATAAACACAATGAAGTCGGAGAAAAGTATTCCAAATCCCCGTATTAATGGAGGTCAAGAACTTTCTTTTGTCACCGAATCTTATCTCCTATCTCTTTTGATCCTTTTTATTCAATTTCCTCTCATGGATGCAAAAGTGAAAGTATATTTCTCATTTTTCTTTTGGTATTTTCGAGTTCGAGAAACAAGATCCTCTTGATTATATTCATCAAACGACCGAGAGACGAAAGAGGAATTTCTTTTAAGCAGATGAAAATGATATTTCACACTGTTTTCTTGAAATAATATCACGAATAATATTACCTTTCTACCTGCTTATCCATATAGCCACTGAATATATACTCTATATCTTATCTTCGTTAGAGGAATTTATTATACAGACTACTGTTATTTTCCCTTGAATTAAACGATTGATTTGGAAACCTTCGATATTTTAGTTTGCTTGAAATTATTTTACTGTTTTTTCTGTGCAGTTGCTATTCCACTAAAAATGTGAAGGATACTATGCTGGATATTCGACTTCCCAATTAGACTATTCTACTAACTTCTTAAAGATTAAATATCATCGATATTAGATGTCTGATAACCGACTTTCCTTACCCAATCCTCGTAAACTTTGCATTGGAACATTGAATGCGAAATTAAAAATATTTGGATAATGCATGCAATATTTACCTTTTATTCATCAAAGATTATGTTCACTTACTATAAACTGAATAAATATATCGAATGCACGCACAAAATTTACTGGACGAAGAAAGTGTGCACGTCTAGCTTGTCTAGAGAATTGACGTAATTTTTCTGTTTCATGAAGCCTCGTCTCTCATTCTTAGTGAAGTAAAAAGGTCTCTTTCCCATTTTCATTTTCATTTTGATGAAATTAACCTAGTGATTTACTGGAATAAGGATCTGAGTTCACGGGTAAGGTAATTTCATCAAAGAAAAAACACACGAGAACAAAATCTTATCAAAAGCATTTTCCAGAGAAGTTTAGTCATACGCATACACATAGATTACGAGAATGCAGGATAGAACACAGATGCATGTAGTACCACTAGAACCTTTTTGCGCCTTACCAATTGAGAATCTCTGGATTTTATCTCCTGCTCGCAAAGAAAATCCTCTAAAGTCCCTTGCAACTAGAGTGTATTTACTAATCTAGCTACCCAATATTTTGAACGCTCACAGCTTTTAGTGAATTAGCTTGCCTTTCGAAAAAGTTTACAGAATTGTCTTTTTTTAATTTATTGACTATCGGTAATAATTTCTTGGTATTACTTTCTGTTAAGGAAACTTTTAGAATTTTATTACCATTTATTTTCCGCAGATTTAACGCAAGTCGAATCATTCTTTCCAATTTTGGAACGGCACAAAAATAAAGATTTACAAAGAGTGATCCTCACAACTCAAGTTAACTCTTACTCCGAAATATCAAACATAATAGAATAAATAACGAATTTCGGTTTCTTTGATGTGGCAAAATACCATCTTGTTCGAAGGCCCAGATGCTACGCAGAATTAGAGCAAGAACTCCATTCTCCTCATGTCAATTGCCGTTTCCCAATTCCATACATCCACCTCAAAACCGTATGCGACGGTGGCATTTCGCATGTTTAATGACAGCGACAGAAGCGTCCTGTGTTTGAGATGCTGCAGAGACCGTATCAGAGGAGAACAGATTGAAGCATCCCTTTTTTTCCAACAGGGCGAAGACCCGCTCCCTCGGATCGAACCCCTCATTCAGAAATCTCAGTCTCATCTCGCAATAAAAAGATCGAGGACTCTTTAGAAAATCGATACGAGGCATATCTAGGCTCTTCCCGGAAAAAAATCAGGTTACTCCGGCAGTGCGAGGGTCGGGTGCACCGTGCCGCAAGGTGAACTTCTCCTCATTGACGGAGATTCCCTTTCTTTATTCAGAGAATCTTGAATTCCAGAGGACGTGCGTCCTCAAAGGATGCATAGGGGTCTTATGCACGCCTCATGTTCCATGTAACTATCCACCCCTTCGAATTCTGGGGAAAAAAATAACGAGGCTACCCCTTGTCATTTGGAATGGAAGGTCTCTTTGACACCTGCCTCCGTCAGCCACGCGACCGGGGCCTTCCGAAGGATTTTGGGATCCGTCCTTCCGCTCCACTCCGCCCCTGCTGCGTCCCCTTGCATTATGGGGGTGGAAGTCGAGAGAGGGTACCGTACCATCTGCAAGGTTGCATTTTGGTTGAGGAGCGTAAATCATGCCAACTTTGGATTTCCGCTGCTACACTCAAAACGTACTAGATTCATCTGGCGTAGTGAGGTGGATTTAGACTATCAGAGACGCAAGGATCTAGGCGGGAAAATACTGTTGTAAAAGATGAAAATATCCGTTTTCCTATGGAATGCATAGAAATACGTACGAGTGAAATGTTTCTTCGCTGTAATTTGCTGGTAATCTAAAAATAAATTAACTATACCAAATTATGTAATTTTTCTTCTCATATAGAGAGACGGATTTAGACCATCATAAACCCGAGTAGCAAGATAAGATCGGGGTAGGAAAATACCGTTCTCAAAGTAGAAGAATGCCCGTTTCTTTATGAAATGATTAGAAATGCATATCATTGAACATTTTATCGCTATAGTTTACTGGAAATCACAAAAAATTGAGTTATGGGAATGTGAGAATTATTTTAATCAATTTCGCTTGATAATAGAAAATATTTTACTCAATTCATACGCATTTGACAAGCAACATAATGGATGAATATGCATATATTCATGTACTTCTGAAAATCTTCGTTGAGGCTATTCTTTAGATAATGTTTACCTTTACGACGAGGCCTTCTGGGCCTATTTGATTTAATTGTAAATCCGCCGCTGCATTTATATAAATCCTTTAATCATCCACTTCTTGGTGGGTTTACGAGCTATTAAATTTCTTATTGAAAGAATGTTTTCGTTTTTAATTAATCACTCCTTTGTATAATTCAAAAAAAGTATTAGTTTTTATCGACTGAATAATTGATTGTTATGTTTGTCTAATAAATAGATATTTAATTTCAGAATAAACTACCCTCCAAGCAGAGGCGAATTTCAGCAAACAGAAGCTCCCTAGGCCCATGGACCACTTGGGTTCCATAAAGTTCCATAATGAGATACTCACCTTAAGAAACGACAAAACGTCCTTTTTTTGGGCCTACTTGGCGAGGCTATCAATTTTTACTTACTGCATCCCTGTCCCTAAAAAAACATCGTCTTAATCCTCTACACCTTATACATTGCAGTATGAGCTTAAACCTAACATTTGACCGGTAGAAACGCAATTCTGACCGAATTTAAACAGCTTTTTGAAACGATTCGTGTGGTTTGAAATCCGAGATAAACCCCGAAAATGAAATGGTCCGTAACCGCCTTCTGTTGGTAAATGGCAAAGCGCAAATTTATGGCGAAAGCACTTCAGTGGTTAAAATATGTTTAGGATTGACCGCTTTCCTTCCTCAAACCATGTTAACCCACCCTTCGGCAGCTGCCATCCTCACCTTCGGAAGGCCCTCACACCACACCTCTCCCCCATTCATCCTTCCCTCCCCCTCCCGAGATTTTTTCTTCTTCCGAAAGACCTCACCAAACCCTGATTTCTTCCTCCGTGAGGCCCACGGTGTTTTTATTCACCCCCATATGCTTTCCTTCTTCCGCTACTCGATCTTCCCCTTTCCTATCCTTCGATCCCACCCACAAAAACATTCCTCAGCCCAAAATCGCACCTTTCCTTCCCGACTTCACCTGCCTTTTATCCCCGTCAATCTGCAGCTGGGGGAATGGCTGAGGAATCGACGCCTTATGCTCCCTTAATTAAAAAAGAATGTTTCGCCACGCGGCCCCAAGAAGTTCCAGACTCCACTTTTTTGCGGCGCCCTACTTTAACCGCGCCTACTTCTGTTTTCATTAGCATCTTCTGCTGCGAAGTGTCTTAGTAAGGTTTTCATCTCCGAGAAAATTGCACGCGGATAGAAAATCCACTCTGATGAGGTAAAATTTATTTTATACCGATTCAAGGAGGGTTTCTCTCAAAGAAACCATTCGTAATTTCATCTGTGGCTATCAACAAGTTATATTTCTATATATTGATCATATCATAATGATTATATGACTTATAGCTCTACGTTGTGATATTCTGTTAAATAAATATTGGTGAATCTATATAAAATGCAGATATATATGTAGAATGTATACAATGTATTTGAATAATGTGTACAATGTTTAATTGTATAGAATACCCTGTGATATTAATTGTATTAATCGACATATTTAGCGGAAATTAAACGAAATTGTTACGCACCGTACAATCTTCCGTAAGAAGAAGCAAATCTTCTTTCCTATAGCGTTTCATAACTTGGTAAATATTTCCAACGGAACTAAGGAACGTAACTAATTAGGATATTATAAAGTATTCAGTTATTTAAAAATAGCAAATGAAAATGATAACTAACTAGAATAGTACAATAAACTTCAATCAAACATCTTGCAAATTAAGAAGTGATATAAAGGGAATTAATTTCATTATGCAGTTCAGTTTAATACGAATCGTACTGAGTTTTAGTCATCGGCGACTTACAAAGGTCCCTGCGGTTTTACTGAAAGATTGGATTTGGAATAAATTATCTGAAAAGTTGTTGTAAATCAAGTTTTAACTAAACGCAATGATACTATACACAATATTGATATGAGAGATATCCGTTACGATATTATTGTTATTTTACTGTTGTTTAAAAATTTGGTTACATTTAAATTTATTTATCAACATTAAAATTTGAACATCACCTGTCTCGTGTTCATATAATTTACATTTGAGATTGGGAAAACGACCTCATAACATTGTTTGCTTGATCTTTTCGCCGAAAAATATTTTTCCGCGTATTCACCAAGCCTAGCAGTTCCGTGTGTCCTCCATATGGAGATCGTTTATATTTCATCACATTTGCTTAAAAAATGCGATACTTTGACTTTTTTTGATATATTTTATGTTTTCCACTGTGACCAATATAACTAGAATATCGGAAATCAAGTTTCATCAAATAAGCCAGCTCTAAATGGCGCAACTCTCTCATCAATTTAATTAATTATTGCCTCTTTTGTGAACCAATTTTCCACCATTGCCAATTAGCTCTGTTGAGAAAAATTTATTTTTAAAACCTCAATTAAAATTCGTTACTTTGGAAAAGTTGTTAATTATCTCGATAAAGAGCAAATTTGACCTCGATCAAGGTGTCGCAATTGCAATGAAATTGATGAATATTAGCTAATATATTTTTTGCAAAAAAGTTAACCATTGATCCTAATGAATCCGCATATATTTCCAATTTCTACTTTACACATTATGCTATTTGAATTTCATATGGATTGACTCTCAGATATTCCATCTAGCGGAGATTCCCTAGAACACAACGCGCATTTGTGAAATTGTGCTTCATGAATGAACGTTAATTAATTTAACGAAATTTGAAAATTGTGTCCAAATAATAATAATCTCCGGTTAATAAATTAATCTCAATTAAAGACCAGGTGCAGATCGAAAAGATCCAAAGTAAGGTTTGATTAAATGCGTCATTAGTCTTTTTAGTTTGGATAATGGCCCGTGGTCAGTGAGCAGGCAGCTGCGTGAAAGAAAGAAACTTCTCCTTGACCGCTGCGCCCGACGGCAAAGAACTTCAGTGCTTCTGCATTGAATGCTGGATCGTTAAATTGGTTCAGGGGGCGATTTTACGCGGGTTCAAAGGTCTTTTGAAACTGCATCCCCAGTGCAAGGGTCAGAGCAAGCTGAACGCTCTGCGAGCGTTTCAAGCCACGCCGAGCTTTCAAACCCTTGAATTACATTCAAAAAATTGTGTGCACTATTTACGCATAAATGTGAAAATATTTAAATACCATATTATGCCCCTACTCTTCCCTATAGAAGGGTGTCTTAGAATTATTCAAATCTCTGGAAAAAGTGTAAATATAAGGGAAAATCGGAAAACATCTCTCGATGAAAAGAAAACTTTTAATGAAAAAAATAAAATACACTTCTAAAATGAGGAAGAATAAACATTTAGATTCGTTAGGGGATTTAAAATTAAATAACTAGTATCAAAGGAAAAATATTAATCTAATTTAATACCTCCTATATATGGATAAATAAGATGTAATAAATTATGGCTACTTTGTCCATTGAAATATTCAATAATACATTAATTATCTAGATATTCTGTTGCCGATAATCATCTCAAACAATCTATTGCTAATATTTTGCTAAAAATAAGTGAGAGTTTTTCATTATATAAGGTAATTCCGGGAGAGATGCCCCACCTAAGGAAATTACTTCATAACGATGACTTCAGTGATAACAAGAATGTGAAACTGCGTGATATAGTAGAACATTTATTGATTATTAACAGGATGTAAACAAATTTTGTTTTAAAACATTTTCACGCAATATATTAAAGTTTTTCTGCATCCATGCAATTGGTCATCTCTCCCTTGTGTCCGGGTGAGATGTCCCCACCTCTGTGGGAGAGGCACCCCATTAGCTTCAACTGAATTTAATCCGGAAAGCGCTTGTTATATATAATATTGTTAATTATAACTTAAAGTCAGGACCTAAGAAAACGTTTAAGTAAACTTTAAAACCTATTTAAAAGTTTCATTTGCAAATCTTTTTGGAGGCATCTCAGCCCCCTCTAGAGGCATATAATTAGCATATTGAGGCTTGGTCATCAGTTTTTTTGAAAGTGACATCTTCTCACGCAAAAATATTGTCGATTCAACCGAAAAAAATTATGACAATTTGATTTTTTTGTCGAAACGTCAAGACAAAAATTATCACAGAAGATGATTTTTGATTTCGAAAAAATATATATTTGTAATTTCAATGTGATGGGCCATCTTTTCCGGGTATTATATTTCGATCAGAAAGAAAGTGGCAAAACTCACCACCCTAGTGCTTACCATAAACACTGCATCATCTTTTGATCTTACATAAAATGCATTAGACCGTGGATTTAAATTTGAATTGAAATTTAAATGTAAATTACAAACGTTTTCTTGAAAAAAGCCTTAATCAGTATCACCTTAAAGTTAAATCGATACTAATAGGGCACATACACCTAAAGATAGCACGGGGGTATCTATCCCGAGAAGAGGTTCCTTTCCTTAGAATCCTTTCAGTACGGGAGAGATGGTCTTACAGCCAGTGGGGCTACACTTTGTCCAAGATGGCTAGTCACTGCACGTGGATAATAGATGAACCTATAGCTAAAAGTTTTTGCCCTTTAATTCTAAATATTCAAACATTTAAACAGATAACAACCAGAAACATTATACTCTATCTTATAACAGGGCGTAGAGAAACAGTGCCTACTTGAAATGATGTTATAAAACTGCGCAAAAAGAATTAATCGCCGTGAAACTCTAGCAGATAGACGGGTGCCTTCCAACTGACTGACACACACCGTCAGAAGATCAATCTTTTGGTTTTCCTTAAAAATACTGCGACTGGGGCTTCTCTCCCGGTGGGACATCTCACCAGGATTTACCTTATAGTATGTACTATTCATTCAGCTGTTTATTCTCCTCATGTAGTTTATTTGAACACTATCTATGCCTTAGATAGAAGATAGAAGTACTCATAGCTATTTCTGAGACATTCAAATCGAAATCCTACTTGACAGTCTTGTCAAAATTTGACCTACAGTTCAAGGGAAAAAATTGCCATTTGTTTTATGTATGAACGTTAAAATTTCGTATTGTGGGTTGGACTTGGATTGTTGTTGTATTGGAGAAGAATATCAATTAGTAATAGGAAATATCTTCAAACGCCTAAAATTCCTTAATGGTGAATAAAATCAAAGTTAACGTTTTTATTGGGCATTTTCAATTGTCCAACCACAGTTTACTTTCCGCTTTCCATTTTCCTTCTACTTCTTACCACTCTCAGTTTATCATTCAAGCTGATACAATATTCTTAGAGGAAACCGAACCTGGAACTTGAGCTTTTAAGAGGAAATTTCATTAAATATTTAATTCAAAGCTTTCGAAGCAATTCAAATTCGTTTCTATCTTGCCTCGAGCTAAAATAACATTAAGGATTGAATAGGACGCATGAAAAATATTTCCACCAGAAAACTGGATATTAACGGCTGAAAACCGGAAGGGGACGATGAAACCCGAACGAATCTGTGGTCTACGATTTGTCGGTGAAAAGGTTAAGAAACAAAAGATTTTAGGCGGGAAAGCGACTTTACTTCAACCGTGACGTTCGAGATCGAGGAAAAATACGGCAGATGTGATCTCTCACCGACGGGATCGAGGGTAGTGAGATTATTATCCCTAAAGGTTCACGAAATAATTAAATTTTCTCCCCGGGCCTTGCGAATCTTGCGGAGCCTTTTCTTCAAAACGCAGTACTTAGAGCCTTACCCGGAATATTAAAGGGAGAAGGATAAAAGGAAGCTCAGCGGATCCAGGGAGTGACTGCAATGGAAAGAGGAGTGTCATTTTTTCCTCATTTCCGCTGGTACCGTCTGAGAGGTAATTAGGGCTCGGAGACTTCGCGAATCACGGGATTTGACGGGATTCTCCGCGCTCTTTGCGCGCGCTTTTTCCTTTCTTGGCGCTATTTTCCCCTTTGATTGTTACGCATCGTCCTCTCTTCTTTGTTTCAAGTACCGTACAGTAAGGAGACGTTGGAAATCAAGCTCCAAATTGGTCGCAAGATGCCTCTGACAGCTACAAGTGTGTGTTAAGGCTTTTTAATAATTTTGGTTGGATAAGTTTAATTAGCTGATAGCTGTGAGTTTCAGAACTAATATGGAATTTAAAATTAAGACTGAATGCAATTTCTTAAAATTCTTGCGAGTCAATTTCATCTCACAAGACTAGTTTTCTCATCACAAGAAGAATGATTTAATTCGCCAGCAGGGATACATGAAATTAGGTTAAAATAGAGATCTTTAGTGAGTCTAGTGTAAGTTATTACTTTCGTTCCTTTTTTTCCTGTATATAGAGTAGTTATTATAAAAGAATAACCACAATAGAAAACAAAAATCCTGAACAAAATTACCACCACCTGAGGTCCCTACCGTAAAGGAGGTTAAGGGAGCCCAAAAAAAATTTGTTTTTTAAATGATATATCTCTTAAAGAAGCCATGAAGTATTTCTTGCCTCTTTTTGCTAGAATTTTCCTTTGTCCCGAAGTTAAGGTGTTTATCAATGACGAATACAATGCTGATTTTCTACTGAAGTTGTACTTTCCATTTCATTATGAAAAATAACTTGGTCAAAGGTGAAATCTACCACATATCAATCAAAGTCCGGAAATGAGATTATCAATTTCTCCTATTCACAACAAAGGAGAATCCCCTGACTTACGAAACTCGTACGCCCCACATCCACGGAAAAAAGGCCTCCTTAGTATTGTCCGAAGTTATTGTCGGATACTATAACAAGAGTCTCCCCACGTGATTCCATTTCCTCTCAGAAAATGCCGTTTTCCCTCACCTCCTGGTGTCTTCCAGTGGAGCCCTCGCGTGGCGAATACCCTCAACACCTGCTCCACGAATTCCTTTCTCTCCCAGGAAGAAAGCCATTACGTCTAGGATGTGGTTCGTAGAGTTCCGGTTAAGAGGGTGGCGATGGCATTCCATTCATTGCCCTTGCTTACGCTCTTACGACGGCCATCTAATTCCAAAATATGACCCCAACAAGAGTGGCTTCAAGCTGTTTACCGAACAACACAAATTCAGCTGCTCTATGATTGTATTTTCTGTACTGCTTTTCTCATTTTATGCTCAAACGGCGGAGATTGAGTTTTTTTGACCCGGTTTCTTCTTTTTCGTGCAATATTTTATTTCTTACTTGTAATTATTCCTCTGTTAGGTAAAATGTTATATTATAATAATCAATTATTAAAATAATATTATAATGTATATATTGTGTTGGAAGTGATATGACTAGTTAACACTTGGTTGTTACCTACTTGCAACTTTGTTTATGATAATAATAATAATTAGTACGTTTTATGATAAATATAGTTAATTTCCTCATCATTTATCGGGAAGGCTAAAATTAATAAGTGATTTTTTATTTTATGGTATGTATATATTTAAAGCAATAAAATTGATTTTAAGTCTAGCAAATAATAAAATATTTTTATTACATATCTATTTAAATTTATTATTATTTATAAAAGTTTCTGAATTTGAGGAATAAGAGACAATGGAGCGAGTTCAAAATGACCCGATCTCCGTCTTTTACGTCATTTAAATCACGTCCGATTGTTAAGAAAGTCCCCCTGCCCCTGGCCGATCGCGGGGAATAAATGTAATTTTTAAGTACCGAGATACTATACAAGTCATGCAGACCCTATTTATTAGTCACCGCGCGATATGTACGAATATTAAAGGTATTCTCCTGAGTATAAATTAAAGTGACTCCCTTCTGGTCGTCCCGAAACCACTTGAAGTCACTGCCTTCGAACCAGCATCTGACTGCGAGCGTAATCCCTTCATCCAATATCTCCTTTCCCGTCAAGATTCGACTATATATTAAATCCCGGGAGATTCATTCTGCCACCGAGATCCATCACGAGTGCTCGCAGATTCGCATCAAATTTATCTCGTTCCGCGCCTTCGTCTTTCGCAAAACTTGCGTCACTCTCCAGATCTCGGGAGAGATTTCCCCAAGAGTACGTTTTGTACGACTGATATTTCAATCTACAGCTCCGATGTTTATCCGAGCGAACTCTATTGTCGCCTGGCGCTACGGTTGCCAAATATTTGCCGTGAGAAATTTAAAAAGGAAACCAGAGCGATGGCGTTTAACCTAGGCCCATTGTCGAGAGCCGAAGTGCTTCGCGGGGGTCGGAGACGGGATTCTACGCGGGGGTCGTAGAAGCAGCGACGGGAGTTTACCGCTTAACTTAAATCCCCTTAAGATGTGCAAACATTCAATTTTCCCGTGTCGGGTAAATCACGCCACGCCTTCAGACGTCAGGATAGAGGTGGGGCAAACAAGTCTGTCTCGGCTTCCGACGTTTGGAAGGAAAAAGGTGCCGCAGAGATTACGTGAGTTGCTATGACAAATAAGGAGAGCACCAGAGTTCACGAAAAATGTGTTTGTTGATCGCATTTTCTTAAGGTCAACCCGAATCGCCGAGGCGTTCCACATTTGAAGTACCTTCTGGGGCGAAAATCGGCAAGATCCCAGAAGAGGAATGGATTTTCGCTGTTTTTATTTTATTGCACGGAGAAATTTGTTCAAGTTGACTATTCGAATCGTTTACTTTATTTTCTCAATCCGTTGAGATTTATATTTTGATGCATACCCAACTTACGGTTACTATCTCATGGCTGGGGCTTGAGTAACAAAAGCATCCATTCCTAATAAACCCAACGGATTAGCGGGTAAGTTTGTGGTTTTCCATGGATAAATGGAAAATAAAATAGAACCACTCATACAAAACAATTAATTGTGACAAAAACACCTGTACGATAATAATCAGAAAATTTAACAATGCCGCATAATTCAATTGTACAAGTTTCTGGACATAATTGAATAAGTTTGTTTGATATAATAAATTGTTTTTAACGATGGAATTCCCCTAAGTATCATTGAAGCAGTTCAATTTTGTTTAGAACCACTTTTCCCATGGAAACTTGTTTCTTTTTTTTTCAGGGATCAGTTTTAATAACACTACACTCAAAAAAATTAGAAATGTGCTAAACACGACATTTTTTGACGCATTAATGCCATTTTCAAGTGTGTGTTAAAATTGCTGATGTTTTGTGTGTGGTATTTGGCAAAGTGACCCTTGATTAAAATGAGAACTACTTTCCTTGTAAAAAGGTGGGTCTAAAGTATCTAAATATGCATTTTATGCTTTATTTTATACTTTTTATTATATATTTCATACTATAAAGTCGTTGTTACCGGGAACTGCAGTGGTTATTATCTTATTAGTCTATCATTTTTCTTGTAATATCAAGTAATATCCTTGTCTGGCTTAGAGATGACATGGTCTAGCTTCCATAATTGGGAAATTGACCTACATTTAGGCAGCCGTTGAAAGAATTGACGTATAAATCAAGTAATTTAAGTGTATCTACGATAATTTTTAGAAACAATATGATGCTTTATCATTGTCAGGTGCCTTATTCATAGGGGAGCGATTCATAACGTTGATTGCATAGGAAGATTTAATTAAAATTGGATACATTGTATAAATCAAAATTACTTGAACATATTATGCAATAATTAAACAAATGGTCTCCATAGATTATTTAGTATTAGTTCTAAAGATACTTGAATTGAACTTTATATTTAACAGAATATGTTTTCGCGCTCAAAAAGCTTTGTCGGGGGTATTTAGAAAATATAAAACCCTCGCTTCATACTTCAACACCACTCCACAACGGAAGAAAGGACATCAAAGAAAACAGCCCACTATCTTCAGTGAGCAAGTTGCAATCTTTTTGAAAGTTATCAGGACGAAAAAAATTTAAAAGCCTCATTTTTGGGAGGTGCGGAAAGGTGACCATGTCCCCCTCTACCGCCCAGCTTGAGAAGCTTATCTCGGTGCAAGTGCACGTAGGCGAAGCACGTGAAATTCGTGAGAAAAATTTCGTAAAAATAAGCGATTCTTTCCTAAAGATGCTGACTTGGAGGAGCCGGCTAATTTGGATCCTTACGAACTACCTTTCCTCAGAGCCTTTTTTATATTTCACTTCTTTCATCTCTAACGTCTGAAAAGAATTTCCACCGCCGTCTTGTCTCTGAAACTGAGGGAAAGACTAGCGTCCTCGTAAAACGGCTAGCCACCGACGTAGCTTTGGGATTACGAATAGAAAATTTCCAGCGCCTTTTATTTTCTCTGCCTTTGACTTTTGACGTAGAAACGGCAAGTCCGAGTTGCGTATAGCGGGCCTCAGTTCAATGCGGTAAGGTGTTTCACAAAGTGCACTAAAGATGTCGGGTCTGCAAAGACTGTGCTGTTATGATTCATAAAGGAATTATAACCCCTTAGCTTGTTAAAGAACAATTGGTATTTTGGATTTTCGTCCGGTTTAATAACAAGGATTAGTATTCTGGAAAAGCTTCTATCCTAATTCATCCTCGTCATTATTTTAAAGTGTCAATCGGTAGAAAATTTCCAAGAATTCGAAGACATTAAACAATTTATAAATTCATTTTGGATATACCGAAATTAATAATAAAACCTAGGTGTAATATTAAAGAGTTACTGATAAAGTATGTAATTTTACGAAAGAAATTTTAAGATTCACATGATATCCTCCTATAGTTGATAATAATAAAAATATGGTATCTACTAAAACCCAGGTGGAACATCACTCTAAAAAATCTCACTGTTAAATTTTCAGTACATTTAAATTTTTTAGTCAGTATTATTCAAAAGTAACTTATCACCTACTTAATACAAATATTTCCATTTAAAATTCATCCTGTTTTGACTTCAAACAGTTTAATATCAGCGTAAAATAAAATATTCATCAATTTGAAAAATCGCCTAAGTCGCTCAAGATGTTGTATAAACCCATCATGTTTACTTAATTTTGATGCATTTTTCTACAGAAGCTTTATCTGAATTATACTGGTTTTTATTTGAAACCGTCACCTTTAATCGTCGAATGCCCTCCTGTCACAAGATCGCTAAATCTCTTTCGATAATTTCTCATAAAAAACTTTCTTAGAATTTAATTTTAATTGGTGAAACAAATTTAAATATTAATCGTTTAAAAAACAATATCATGAATATGTTGCAAACTGCTGAAAACCGAATAACTTTTGCTATCAATATTTGATAACATTGAGTACGTTCAAGAGCATGGACTAATAAATAGCAGTGATAAAGGTCAAAATATTAGAATGAGTGGCATTACATTTGCGTACATCTTAGTATTTTAACATACCTGCGACATCTTGCTATGTTACCATGATCATTGTTACGCTGGATCATACTAACCCAAAACTTTAAATCGATTTTATGCAATATAATCCTAATTAAGATACTTTGGTTATAATAAATGTTTAACGAAATATTACAAATGAGTTTCACTGAAACATTTCTGTTTAAAAGCGAATAGCTTTAAGATTGTAATTCTTCGTGATATGTAGGCAGCAATGAATTGAATTGAAATACAATTCAATAGATTCTACTGCGAATTGACATGTGTTTTCGTAGCTATCAAAGAAACTGAACTGTATAAAACAGTATGTATGAAGAATAAGAGAAATCAATATGACCTTGAGTTAAATGAAGAATTGATTTTCTGATGAAATATCTATTTTTAATACCATGAATTTTTTTATAATGTTAACATTCTCGTCGAGTCAAATCGTATAATTATGATGAGCTGCACGAATTGTCATCTTTTTGACACTACAGAATAGTGGATGGAAATAGATAAAATAATATGTTGATTTCTTTGTTTCTGTATTTAACCTCCAAATATAATTATTTTTATCAAAATTTCATTTGGGCCATATTAACAGAACGCTATAACGTAGGTAGTTCAAGTTTTCACAGCTTGTTTATTAATATGCGAGCCACCTAACTGAATCTGTAAGTAGTCGAATCTTTAATATAGTACTGTATTTTTTTTTAAACATACATATAGGTTTAACGTTCTAAAACTGGCCCTGAACCCTTTGTGCCCCGGTGGTATGAATATAGAGATGCCAATTTGTCTTTCAAAAACTCGCTTAAAACCCCAAAATGGCTGAAAAGTTCCCTAAGTGAAAAGAATCTCACCTAAAAGTTTGAAAAAATTAAGTACCCATTGCATCATTGCAGGAATATTCAGATGATATCTTAACGAATAACGCTTTATAAATTAGATATAGGAATCAGCCATCTGAGTGAGGTATAAGTTATTGAATTCATCACAAAGTCCATTTTTCCCCTTCAAACTTTGCAGAGAGAATTTCAACCTCTTAGAAGTTTAATTGTGTCAAGAATCATCACACAGGAAACATCAGAGCACACTTTTTTCCCTCAAAGAAAAAAGTTGCTTTCTGCAACTTTTCCACCCGGCATTATCGATACATCAACCACTTCGTTCTCCGGGAGAGGGTTAAAAAGGGTGGAAACAGCGCCAAAGGGGAGAAAGAGTTTCTTTGACGAAGGCGGAGCCACGTGCGTCTCTGTTGAACTTCCTCTCTCATTGTTGACCCTTTCGCGTTCCTCCCGGCATGCTCTGCAATCGTTTGGAAATCTCGCTGACGTCCATGTTTGCGAGCCCTCGGCCATTTTATGGAATCACCACCGAGGGATGAGAGATATGCGTCCAGTGAGCTAATGTGACGAGGAATCAAATTTTTGACGTCATTAATTTCCCCAGCGCTCCCTTTTGGCAAAAGGGGGAAGTAATTTGGCGATAGATGAGCAGAAGATCCGCTCGGTTATATCGGTGGACATTTGAAAAGCGCAAAGCGCTTCCTGATCGAATGGTAGAAAATATTGGCGTGGATATGTGGATTTGAGAGATATCCACCGGAAATGAGCCGCATCAGTAGCTAAACACTCGGATACGTTTCCGCTAATCTAGCGATTTTGCGATCAGCGCATAACATTTTACTTCGATTGCAGTTCCCCAGCTTCCAATGATACTCTTCCTGTTTGCCGAAATGCTTTGATTGACGAGGTGACCGCATGCCAGTTTGACTCGGATATTAATCAAGGCAAATTTCAAAAGCTATGCTCAAGTAAGGTTACGCAGAAATATTCTACCCTAAACTTTCTGCAACGAAATTCGAATATTCCACGTCGTATCAATTAAGAATATTAACTTCCTGATCTATTCGGCAATCAAACGCTTCGATGACATCTAAAGCTAAGTGAATACCTTAGCTCGTGTGTTTTTTAGTTCGTAGAGGTTGAGGCATCGGTGCCACTCTATTTTGTTCCCAATTGTACCGACGAAATATGAAGCTTATATTCCTGAATTACGTTATAGTAAAAACAGTGAGTCTTTTAGGATATCCGTTACGAAAGAAGATCAATAATTGTTTGTAAATTTTAACACGAGTAAAATACTGAAATATTAGTAATAGGTTAGTAATATCAAAGTTTTCTCGTCCATTATTAATGCTTTAATTACTACATTTCTCAGAAAATTTATGCTTAGAATTAGATAAAACATGCAGTATTTCTTTCTTTATTTTGATTAATTTTCAATCAATCAATTATAATAAATGATACCAAGGATTTCTCCACAATTAATTCTGCATACAACTTTATCGATTCATTTTTGGTTCTTTATTTCCTCGAGGCGTTTTTAAACCACATTTCAGAGACGAATAAAGCTATGTGGAAACCTTTTAAGACACGTACTCCTGAAATTAATGATGGAAGGGAAGGTAAAAGGGGAGCGATTTTTCTCTACGCTCTATTTTACTATAGACTGCGTCTTTTCTCTACTTTGAAGAACAGCTTCGTCCATCATAATGTCCAAGGATGGAAGACTTAGGAAGAAACAAGCACTACTTTCCCTATATTATTTATTTACTCGAAAAATTGAAAAGGAAAGCAATAAGGAAACGCTATAGAACCATTCAGAGTCGAAATACCAAAAACTGCGTTTTTTTGGAAATGCAAAATATCCCAAAAGGGGCAAATAATTAAAAATAAAGTAAATCTACCCAAAGTCTAATTTATTCCTAAATCTTTTCATCTCTTTTGTATATTCTAACAAGGTTTTTGACGCATGAAATTAGCTCCGATGAGTGCATCTAAAAGAAAAGTTTCCTATATTTTTAGACAAGAACTGTGTGTAAAGTATTTTGGATCAAGACCTCAACCCTTCTGACATGATCTACCAAGAACTAGAAGGGGGAATGAGGCTTTTAGGCAAGATGAGGAGTGAGGTAGTTTCCCCTTGCTCTTCTAGCCAGAATGCCATAATTGGGCCATGTACACGTGAGGCAAAATTGTTCTTTGAGTGACATTTTTCTTGTCAGTTCATAAGGAGAGACCTGAATCAGTATAATTATTTACTCATACCTCTGTTTCTTTTGTATCATCACAGTCACGAACAAGAATATTACAAAAGTAAATGGAAGATACATTTTTATTTATCCTATACCAAAAGACAAATGAATAAGTTTATATAAGACGGGAACAAGTTTTAGCTAAAGTCATGTATGATGGATGGTAAAAGACAAAATTGAAATGTATAAATACCGTAAAATAGATTAATGTTACAATAATTCGTCTTTATTTATTGGGCGTAATTTAGTCAAAGAATACCCTAAATAAACCAACTTTTTGATCACACATACAACCATTCTCTAACCATGATTCGAACTCGGAACCCTGGCATGGAATGTATAACATAAAATGCCGTATGTTCCTCCTTAATTCCTAAATATTTAAACCATCTAATTTCAACTATTCCGTACTTTAGTTTTTTATTTTAATGTGGAATATCATTTCATTTAGTGTACAATTTTTAAATGGTTCCCTATACATTTACCGGTTTGATTAAAAAAATCAAACAGGCTTATCCAAGCCCTAATCCTTCAGCTTCCGACATCACTAACCCAAACCTTAAAAACAGCAACTCCTGTATCCATTGTATCGGTTTTAAGCTTCCGTAATCAGCTCCTTTAATGCTTACTTCAATAGCCGTTAATTACAGTTTAATGAGGGCTACGCTTACATTCAGTGGATCCTGAGAGGTTATTAACTCTAAATTTACTGCTGCCCTTCTCTGTTAGCACACCGTCCGAATGCATGCAAACTGCCTCGAATCGAAAACAAGCTCATTCGAATCGCTTACATAATGGACTTAAATTGAGATATGTGCCTAACCCTGCGATCCCTATTAGGAATCATGGCCTCCATTGTGCAGCTCCGTAATCAGTTTCCCATTATTATGAGCCATCCCGGGATGACAAAGGAAGTTGCCTAGAGATTTGCTCTCATTTGTTCCTCGATGTAAGTTGATGTTGTACTGTTGCAGCATGTTTTAATGTAATCAATTCTTGCTAACGAAAAGAAACCATCATAACTTTTGTTGAGCCAAACCAAATAGTATTGTTTGTCGTTAGACTTTCCTTTACTATAAAAACCGTTTAGAACTTCTATTCGTTTGTAGTTATTTATTAATCTAATTGAAATATCGCCGCTGTTAGTTACTAGGAAAGGTGACGACGTTGTCTTATACTACATCTAATACAAAAACATCGTAAATTTCTACGTATTCAACTAAAGAACACAAAGATTAACAACCCCGTCCATTAGCAACAAGTTTGTAACCAACTCTAATTTTCAATTACTAAATAATCTAAAACCACTACAAACAACATACCCTGGATTCCTTTACCCCAGTGGTACGACTTAATGCGTAAATAAAACATGATTTATCTCGTAGGTAAATCTAGTAGTTAGTGGGATGTTTTTACGAAATCCTTACTTAGTATCTTATAAACTATTTGAAAACTTAATCGTTTCAAATGTATAAATTGTCGATACATCGATAAAACAGAAAAATATTTCACAATTTGGGAAATAATTGCAAATTATTGGCCTTAAGGTAGCTTTCAACGCTAAGGAATATAATTCAAAATTTTCGTAATAAAATACAACCACTGACGGCAAGGTTATCTCCAAGATTTAAGAGGAAAGGAAATACCCCAGTAAATCGTCAAAATCAGATTACCCATGCTCTGCATTTCGCAATTAAAGCAAATCTTCAGGGGCTCTGAATTAAAAAAAACTTATAAGCTTATCTACGAAATTGAATGAATTTACTCTATATCTATAATAAAACATTTTCAAAAAGACATCAGCTATTTGCCTATAAAAAGCAAGCGGATTGAGTTACATGATTAAGAACTTTCCTCTAATTCGGAAATCTCAACCACGGGCGGTACCCAAAATCGAGACATAGATAGGAGATCACGCATTCCGAGATGTTTATCTCAAGACCCCGGCCTTCAACCCTCAGCTCTGGATACCTTTTTGTTTTAGTCAGAGCTAAAAGAGGGAGATGGTGGAAACTACCACGCGCCGAGCCACGCGACGGTGATGAATGATGGCTAAGGATTGGGCCCGAAGGCGGCAGCTGCCGCACGGTCATTCTCGGCCCAAGAAAAGGCAGCTGCCTTCCACACATCGCGGCGCAAACCATTTCAATGGGCGCCGTATGTTTGTCTGCTGGAAACATCTGCCGCATTCCATCGCTCCAGAAGGACCGCCCTCACACACCCAACGCTATTAGGTGTAACCACTCACTATGAAGATTTGAAGAGATCACGATACATTGTACCCGTTCTTTCTTTTTGTTTTTCTTAGACTCCACCAAAGAGCTTCTCCATGCATGTGCCAAGTTATAATTACGAGTCTTAACGAATTTCCTCTATGGATTGAAATGACGATAAGAAATTGCCTAATGTCCACCCATGGGAAATGTTAATCATGGGAATGAAATTTATATTAACACTGGAAAGCGTGCGTCTTAATCCAAGGTCGTTCAAGAAGTGTAAAAAGTAACTCGATAAAAATGTTGGCACGTTTGGGAAATAACCTGAAAAATTCTCTCGGTCAGGGTTAAAAAGCAATTAAATTATGGAAAGATAACCTTCATTAGGAGGTGAAGAAAATAGGAACGCACTATCAAGACACATTCATGAATTTCATATCAGGAACAGAATGAACTAAAACACAGGAACTGATGATTCAAATAGATGCACAAATCTAGTGATTAATTGAGATCCTCAAACATACTTTTGATTTCAATTTTTCGTGAAGTCATTGATGATAGTGAGTACAAAATAAAAATGGAATGCATAGCAAATATCAAATAGGTAGGAATGGACAAGATAAAAAGCCGCAGGTTCCGCCTAAAATAATATTTATTTAAAGTAGTGATTGGAGTAATCGTCATATAATTTGAGCCTCTTCCATACTCAAGCTTTTCATTTTAATAAGGAGTATCATTTGATAAAACATAAATTCAGCATTATGATATATTATTTTACATACTGCTGTGGAATATTAAGCCAAGGGTGACGTCATTGAGTTTCATATAATGGTTAACATGGGAATTCTATCAATGAATTCAAGGATTAGTCGTCAGCTGTCATGATTGGAATAAAAGAAATTAATAAACGAGCTGTACGAGATAATAATGGACAGCTATGCAATGCTCGTAGCTGTCTATTATTATCAAAATATGATTCTGTATAAAAGTTTTTTGTTAATTTTATTCTAATAACTAACCCCTCAAGCCCCGATGAGGTTTATCCACAGCCGCCGTTTCGACACCACCCTCGGAGCTAAAAAGCAATGACTAAAGTTTTATTTAAGATATCGGCCTGAAACAAATACAAATAATAATTTCAGTATTTGTCTTAATTTGACTTGCAACAAGTTGTTTGTCACATGGGAAACAAAAATTGTAGTCGACACAAAAATTTGGCTAAATGAAAAAAATTCTCTGAGGTTACGCTCCAAGCTTTTGGCAAGTTTTCCTTTCTTAAATCAAAATATTTTTGTTTGTCTTTCGCTTTGTATTCGTGCTATTGTTACAAAGAGCAAATTAGGTAAAATACATGAACTTTGTATCGGATTGATAGAGAGTCTTAGCAGTTTTAAAAATGGTCATCGGTAGAACCTTCGAGATAAATGTTCCTAACCTGAGTTCATATAATATGCATAACAAAAACACGCATATATGCAAAGAACAACTTTTCATAATAAGAATATATTTATATTATATAACATTACACGAAAAGAGAGCTTCTACAAAATGAAGAAGTAATGAATAGTGCCGGACGTAGTAGTACATGTACGTCTGATTGCGTTGAAGGGGTTGATATAATTTTGTATAATTTTATAGCATTGTTTATCATAATTAATTATTTAATTTACTGTATACATTTCTTATAGTTAGTAATCTCCTGCGACTTTCATCCTCCCGTTACAAAATGGATTTCTTGTTGTGTAATATAATCGTATTTTCCCTCAGACATCGCTCCTCTGCACCCTTCGATGTCTGGGTTCCCTTCATGGATAGGGGTTCAAACGTATACCGAAGAAGGTCGCGAGGGAGGGATTGGAATTCCGGCGAGCGATGCCAAAAAGTTTCACCCGGGACATCTGTCCCTCCACCTGCTGCACCTGGTGTCCCGAGGTCGCGTATTGGAGTTCGGGGATTGATCCCGTAGTAATGCGGTTGTGATGCGGAAATTGTCTTGCATCGGAAGGAAGAAAAAAATGTCGTGTTCCGCTCCATCTGCCAGAGTTGACGTCACGTGAAATTGGCGAGGAATGAGGATGTGTTTTGAATTAGAAATGAACGGGATTAAGTGTTACACAACAGGTCCCTCTCAAAGCTTAATTCAAGCGAACGATTTCTCTCTCGTGGGAGTGTTTAACGGTGTATTCATCAGCAAGGAATCATATGAAGGTGAATGATATGAATTGTGTGAAATGGTGTTATGATTCTCGGGCTTTCAAATTATAATGACTGATCTTCATTATGCAGTCAATTAGCGATAACTGAATCAGATACATCTGATATGTCCAAGCTCTTTGTGGAAGGAATATACACTAGAGGTATAAGACGCTTGGTAATTTCCACAGAATATACTGTGTGTCTAAGTATTCATATAGTATTATTCACATAGTATTATTATATTTCACGTGATATTCTGTCGAAATTATCAAGTGTATTACTGGTTTAGCGATAACTAATATTTCTGATAACTAATATCATGGGTTCGATGGAAGAAGAGACTTTTAGTCTTAATCACGCCCAAATAAAGAGGATTATTATTAATAATATATGTCTAGCCTTTAGCCATCATGTAAATACTGTAGGGATTGCAAATGAGAAAATAGTTTACCAAATATCCAGGTATCTTTAAGGTATACATTGACCTGACTGAAAATCTCTCTAGCATCTTTATCTAAAACAAGTGATGCAAGTAAAGCGCAAAATTCCAATTTCAAAATTTACAAATAGTAGTTAATATCTTTTCCTTTGGTTTTTATAACGGTGAAGAAAATTTCCCTTCTTCCTCTTACAATAAATTCTGAAATTTAATTTTTCCTAATCTTATTTGCATTTTGGAATAGAAGCTAAAATAATAGTTATTTTCGTAACACATATGCCTTTTAAACATGTTTCCTATTCATAATCTATAATTAATGAGATGCTCAATACAAGCTCCAGAAAAGAAAAATGTCACTTTATTGTCTAAAATTGTTTATAATCATTGCATTGAAAACTCTCATTGTTGCGTCGAGCAAGTAATGGTTGGAGTAAACACTTTAGACATCCTAATATGGATATTACATCTCCATCGGTAGAAACTTTACCTAGCCAAGCAGTGCGGATAGATTTAGAAATAACGTTAATATGACTCTATTTGTCAGATAAGTAATTCCGCCGTTCAGTTATCTCTTAACGCGAAAATTAACTAACAAAGTTAGAATAGTGTTAAAAATTAGCACGCAATAGATCTTCAATTCCATAATAAGTAACCTCAGAGGTGCTAGCATAAATATTAATCATAAGATAATAAATGTGTTTCGCTTCACTGCCCCACCCTTGTTATACCCGCTGCTCTGCGGGAACGTAAGAAGCCATTGTTTTATTCGCACAACAGATGTGGCGCCTTCAGACTTAATCATCCTTCTCCATATTGGAGATGATGAAAGCACCAGAAGCTGAGCAGGTTATATTAGATTCCTGTGGTTGCGCGTACTCCCTTAAGTTGAACACGTTATTTCAGGTTCGTGCGGTTTCACTTCACACGACAAGTATTCTGCTATTCGGTGTAATCAATTTTAGGAAATCATTTTTACATAATTTGGCCGCAAGTTCCTCCCTTTCCCCGCGACATTCCTGAGAAAATTAAATTAACAAAGTTTTCAGGCACGTGAGAATTTCTTACTCGATATTACTTACTTCATATTGGTTCTACGTCATCATAATAATGCATAATAATACATGGAATCAGGAGCCTTATTTTGAAAATATTTAACGAAGATCTTCCATCTTCTCTTTAATTAATTGTAATATTTTTTGATTGAAACCATTCTGCGAAGCTAAGTAAATAAGCGCTATGAACAGCAAAATGTTATAAATATATACGAAGAAGAGATATTATTCTTTAAAATTGACATACGACGAAATTCGTTGCGTAATTATTAATTACTTTAAGTCCTCCCAACATCAATAGTTATTCGATTATTTTTTTCATTACTGCCTCTTGAAGATCGCTTGTAACAATACGAGTACCTTTAATGGAACCTTCAAAAACAAGCATTTGCACTAAATACTCCTAACTATTTCTCAAATTTGAGCCCCTGAGGCATAACATGGCAATCTTGTTGTGTATAAAAAATTCGTGATTTCATATTTCTTAAAACATCGATTCTGCTAATATTGGTCGTTGGGTCTCTCTTTTCCTAAAGGTTTATCTTTTTTTATATTCAATGCTTTCGAAAACTTACTTTTACGTTTTACTAGAGAAATACCTGTTGCGTATATAGGATCTAGAAGAAATTATAATTTACTTGAATAACAGATGTCGCGTTAATTTAAAATAGAGTAATAAGATATCAAAGAATTATCTATAAATGAACTTATTTTATATTATTTTTCTTAATTTTTACTTTATCAGGAAACGATTATTTTCAGCCGCTCTACTACTTTGTAGTGTATCATTCGAGTGCAATTTACACATTGCATCGATACTTTATACCACAATTTTAGTACCCAATCTCCCGTCAGGATAGCAAATAAGAATTCATTACATTTCCCAGGAGGTGTTAGAACACCTTTCTTTAATTCAATAGATGCCAGGGGCTAATGATTGAGAACTACTGCTCCGACAACATCCGGATCTATTTAATCCCTAATATGAACCCCAGAGTACGAGAAACTGTAAATAATAAAAAAGAGTCCACTCCTCGGTCCCACTCGAAAGTGAAAGTAGGATCCGTAAAAATCCAATATCATACCTTCCCGAGGGAACCGCTAATCAGAGCTTATTCATCTTCGAATGGAATCTCGTAAACAAGCAAGAAATTTGTTCTCAATGCGGTTTACCCTTTGGCACAAAGAAAAGCGTGACTCGGGTAAGTTTGGGCGAAAACCACGGATTCCATTCCTTCGAATTAAATCCCTTTCTCCTCTACGACTCGTCATTCTGCTCGTGTTGAAAAAAGAAAGGCCCCGGAGGAGAGAAGAAAAGGCGGCGGAGAAGAGCCTTTTTGCCACGTAAATACACAGAAGGACCCGCCAAAGCGAGCTCGCTTATCGCCTTCTTCTGCGGCCAAGGTGCTATGCATTTTACCACCTCTTTCCGAGGCCCACTTCAATAAAGACAGGACGTGCCTGAGAGGGTTACATCTCGTATTAAGAAAGCGAGGCCGCGGGCCGTCTGGGGGTACCTTGGTGGATGTAGATAACTTTTCATCCCCTCCGAGTAAAGATTTCATACATGACGTTGACCCACAAAGTTTTTATGTTGTTTGCTAAATCAATGTCTTGGACAATAAAGGAACAAAGTACTTTGTATAAGGATGTATTATATATGTATCCTTTTTCATTTTGTAACATAGATTTATATAGTTGTATTTTTAAATATTTTTATAGTCTTGTATTTTATTTTGTTATATGATTTGAATTTTTTTATTATACTATGTCATATGTATTGTAAATATTTATGGTTAAATGGAAGATGGGACTAAAAAGTCCCAATTTCGCCTAATAAAGACCTTTGTGTGTATGTATGTAATAAAGCGGAAGCTTTCTTCCTTCTATTTGTCATTATAACATTTATATATCTTACACCAGTCATTTTGTTCATAGTCTCCTTCCCATTTCAGAGCCACTAGATAACTTTTCATCCCTGCCGAAAAATGATTTTTATCAATGGTAGATGACGTTATCCCGCATGATTTTCAGTTTATTTAGTAAATCAATAAATTGTAAAATAAATTCAATGTTTCCTTCGTCCTCCTGGTTGCCATTTTAGCATTTATCTAAGTTACTTCAGTCTTTTTTTATAATCTTCGTGCCATTTGAGAGCCTTTTTTATCATTCTTTTATTTTTTATATTTAACGCTCTGTTATTTTTTCCTATATGTTCTACGTTTTTTTAAATTGTATTGTCTTATGCCACGGAACTTTTCTACACCGTTAAACAGTGATTTAGTTTATTTTTATTTTTGATGTTTAATTTTAATGTTCCATAAATTAATTGCATTAAAGTTATAAATTTAGTTGTTACTATCTGCAGATTTCGCATGTATTTTCCACCTTCATATGGGTGATATCATACAGTGTATATTTTTTCCAAGTATCTACTTGATTTGATTTTATTTTCATTCACACAGTAGTTTCTTTCTTTTTAATCTTATTTATTGTTTTATTTTCCTCTCTCCGTACCGACTTATAAAGTGAGAAAGGGTTAGATGTAAGATAAGATTTTGCAGTCTTGATAAATTTGATCCTATTCTATTATTGCGCATTTTCCTCACTTTAAATGATTCCAAATAAATCTGGTCATATGTTTGTCTTTTTATTTTCTTCGCCTCGTATTCATTTTCAAATTTCTTTTTCTTGTTTTCCTTCACTTATATACTCTTTCTGATTTTCCTTGATTAGTTTTCAACCACATGTCAACTCACGCCATCAGCTGGTATGTTCCTCATCCCGTGATATTTTCGTTTCAATATTACTAGCACATGCAACACATTTATATACATGTTCGTGGGCTATACTTGTCAGAGCAGTATAGAAACGCCCCTTGCGATCGGAGTAGTAAATGGACTTCATTATACAGTTCTGAGAACGAGTCAGGGATCTGTGATGCCCGGATCTTCCCTAAGCCCATCGATTGCTGCCAGGGAAGAGCTTGATCGACAGGGTTCTTTGAGGATTCCCTCTCTTAGGGAGACCCCGCCCTTCGCTACCATTTCACTCCTTTCACGGCCCCGAAAACCGACGGAAATGACTTACATTACGAGGGGCGAAGTCGGGAGGTGGCACCGGTGAGAGGGCCTGCAGAGAGGGCAGGAAATGGGCGCCTCCAGACGGTGCTGCCCTCTCTCTCCACCCTCCCAAACAACAACACATCAGACGGTTCCGAGACACTGCTTCAAGGGCAGAAAAAACACGGCAGGATGGGAGGGCCCCACTTTATCGGGTGCGATGAAAAAAAAAATGAAGGCGGGTTCGCGAACTTCGCTTGCTTTTTACCCTTCCGTTGTTTGGAGAGACATCGAGGTTCATTTCCGAATTTATGGGTTGGGCGAGGGGGCTTCTTTGGGATTCGGTGCTTTCTTTCGGTCTTCCAGAGGGTTGCCGTGATTCTGGGGATGAGTCGTAAGCTCAGGGTGAAGGGAAAAAGGAGAAAGAGTAATCGAGCGAATAGATGGGCGTAATATTTTGCTTCCTCGCCGTCAAAGGTAACTTTTTTCCTCCGCAGACAGACGCCATCCAATTATCGCTCGCGATTTGTGCAGACTGAGAAACCGGAGTGTGTTTGTTTAAGGACTCCTCCGTAAAAGTCAAAGAGACTTCCACACTGCGGGGAAAAAACTTCCGATAAGTATTTCAGGTCTTTATTGGATAAAAAATCAAAATCTCTTCTTCGACTGAATGGGTTCTCAATCAGATTAAGAAAAATGATATAAAATAGAATGATTCAGTCAAATTATATAAAATAGAATTATTAGGTGCGACGTGAAATATGGAATTAACTCTACGATATAAATGCGAATAACTAACTATAAATTGGAATTATCACAAAAACATGGGTGAAATTTGAAAGGAGTTTGTAATTTAAGCAATTATATATAAAATGGATTTAGTATCTTTTTAGGGAATTATTTAAGATAATATTTTAATTCCCTCCGGTCCAATTGATGTTTATATCCCATTTTGTCGTGATAAATGCAGCAGGTTGCACACTATAACTATAAAATATAGAGAACTAACCCTAATATAGTAGAAATAGAATGACTAGTAAGTGTAAATTTGAAATATCTCGGAAGCATTTCTAAAACTTGAACGGAATCAATAATTATATGTGATATTAATTATATTCATTTTTATGTAACGAGCGGATCTATAAACTTATCGAGGGGCTATTTAAAACAATATTCTAATTGACACAGGCATTAAAATTGCTACGCTTGAAAAGGGTCACAATCAGGTATTAATTCAAGCTCCTCGTTATACCCTTGGTATATTGTTCGTAGTATATACAATGACATCGATGGGGAGTCAAGACATTACCCTTAAATTCCGTTTGGGTGGATACGACTATTTTCTTTATTAGAATATGTATGCCTTGATCTTTTGTAACCCGAAAATACGATTTCACTTTGCCTATATCCTACCTTAGCCCGTGGCCGCTTCCATAGAAGAAATACCGAACTTTCCTTTCTACTTCTTTATTATGAATATTTCCGAATTCTTCCTATAGCATTCAAATAGAATATATTGTATTTTTGTTGAGAAATTAAGAAAACATCAAGGAAAACGGAAAGAAAGATGAACTTTGTAAAGTTTAATTTACGAAGTTCTTTTTCTGTTCTTTTTTAATATCTGTCTGGTTCTGTCCTTTTTTAATATCGTTCCACGAAGTATGACCGAATATGATAGATTAAAAATATACTTTAAACACAATAATTGTAAAAGCTTATCAGTTAAAAAATTCAATAACTCTTTTCAGATATAGTCTCGCTTCCCACTTTTTTACCTTAAAAAAGTACTCTTCAAATTTATCGCTCCATAAATATAGTTTCAAACACTCATAAAGACGTATTGAAAAATTTTAACATTTTCATTGACAAAATTTGTATACGCGACAGACGAGCCATTACAATTTTCAGCCATAAATTAATACAGACGCGTACAAACGGAGCCATTAATCGATACTGATCGAGCTGTATATAAAAATCGAGACTCTTTTATGCGTCTGAGTTGAAACAAACCATCCGGCTCCCTCCCACTTCACCGGATTCCACGCGGGTGATAAAGTCATTTCTTTTATGGCGGCTGTAATGAACAGAGCGTTTTAATTGATATTTACTTTGTGCGCTCGCTCGTCATACCTGGAGGCTCGTTGAAATAAACCACCCTCGTTTTAGGGGCAATATAGAAGTCGAAAATATCTAATAAAAAGTGTCTGATTCGTCGTGATTAATGGGCCCCCGAGGGACTCCATTTATCGATGGGCCCGTCGACAAGACGCCTTTCATGTCCCGTCGGTGGGAGCTTTATCGAGAGGGATAATTTGTTTCAATTTTTTTTTCAACCGATACCCCATTATTGCGAAAGTCCCAATGAGGGATAAAGAGGGAATCCGAAGTGCTCTATGAAAACAAAGGTTATTGAAGAGTGGTAAAAATATAGAGAAAGCTATGATTTATTTATTCCCGTGAGAGTTTTAAATAAATTACGCGAATAGTGGTTGGATATAAAAGCGAAATTAAATCCGCTCTCCAAGGGAATTTCGTTGGAAAATAAGTCAATCTATTGAAATTTCTAATTAGTTACGTGAAAGTATGAATATTTGGATAGTACAATGTTGTGCCCGAAACAATATATCATTTAATATTTACGTGTTTATTTTCAGATTTCTCGAGACAGAAAGAAAAGCCATATAACATAAGCATAATTAACAAAACAGAATGAGAGAAAACTTAGACTAAATTAACAAAATGAAAATGCACTATTAGAGGAAATGAAATAAGGGAATGAATCTCGAATAGAGCAGCTCAAGTACAGCGGATAAATAAAATATTGTTTCCAAAAGTCATATTTTAAATAAAAAGCTCTACACATTTGTGAACGAACTAAGTTTTGGAATGCTGTAATAATCATACAGGAATGGAATCATAATTGTAAATGGTCATCATTGATATAATGATGAATTACTACGTTTAAGAATTTTCTCAAATTCTCAAATTATAGAGGAAAAAGAAACTGTTGCGTATTTAACTATACTTATATAGAATAATAATAATAAGTCAATGCAATTTTCAGAAAGTAGGAATTATAACAGCAACATCAATAAGGAGAAATTTTCAAGGATTGCAATGAAACAGTTTATGCCTTGGTAAAAAGTCAACACAAAACTATAATATCTCTATATATAATATAAACCACGGGAAGTGAAAATAATGAATAAAAACAATGAAACGGCTTTATTTATGATGAAGCCGAAGCATTGTTTCGGCGATGGGGATAGCAGTTTATATTCTACAGGAGCATACTATTATAAAAAATAAAGTATATCTATAAATATAACTCAGGAGGCCGATTTTATTCTTACACCGGGATTTTCGCTGTAATACCTAACAATGACTTCGTAACGGCGTCCGAAAAATTATTGGAGTCGGCAGTGGGAAACCATTTATTTTTCCTCCAGGAATCCAAAAAACTCATTTATTGGAAACGAAATGAAATCAATGGCGGAAGTATATCTCGAGACACCCTCGCGATATCAAGTAAATTCCATTATTGAAAAAAAAACGGTTACTGAATTCGGAGAAGGAACAAAAGAGAAGTTCGTGGAAGACTTCTCATCAACGGTCGGCCCTAAATGTTATCGACGTAAGTAATTCGACGTAAAGACGACATTTTTCTTTCAAGAAAAGTCTTTTTAGATTAATGACTCTCTGCAATCTATTTATGAGCTATCGCGTCAATTTTTTTTCAAAATTAAGAAAAGTGATCGATAATTGCTTGTTGGATACTGTGGCTCTTTGTGAATACCTCTAAGTCGCGGGTTTCAAAAAAACAGAAAGGAGCTCTTTCTATATATATATATATATCTTTGCTCTCTTCGGTAAGATGTTCGCCTTCATTTGTAGATCTTAACTAAATAGTCTCTTTCCCCATCTTGTTCGCAATCCTCTTAACGATCCTATCTTTCTGGGAAGCTCTTAAAGCATTCTGCTCGATCCTGTGGTTCCCAATTTTCTGGAACTCTACAAAAAGAGACTTAAAGGAGATGAAGATGTCTCTAAAGTCTTAGTTGGTTGCGGCAAAGAGACGATAAACAAATAAATGCAAGATAAAATCGGTTTCTTACTGCTTAGTGTTTTTTTACTAGAATAGGGAAGGAAATAATCTAAAATATCATAATGTTATAAACGATGTATGGGCCCATGTCTATAAAAAAACTAATATCTATTGGGGAGAATGATTTTATTTCAAGAGCGAAATAATCCTTATTCATTAACTTTGTAACAGTTGGAAGGAAGGCTTAAACCTTCATATTTACGGCTGTTGAGGATAGCTTAAGAGAAATTATTGTCCGTACATTTTTTTATGCCTGCTTGCAATTAGCACCATTTATACATCATATTAGTAGCTATCCTATAAAATCAAAGGGAAAGGGCTAGTATAGGCACTTCGCAACATCAAACGCCAATATAATTCGAAATCATTTAGAAAATTTTAAAGCCATTCAATAAGGAAGAATATAATTCCACTAGTAAGGAGGACGAAAAACTACTGTTAAGTTACCTAACCAAAGAAAATTACTACGAACAGATATATATGTTCCATGTTGTAAGCTTAGAATAGATAGAGGATATCTACATTAGTAAGAAAAACTTCACATCAGTAAGCAATATTGCATTTAAATCTGAGAAAATATCCTTCAATTTTACCTTTATCGTTGTAGGCAAGGGTATAAATATTATAAAAATACGTATTTCTTGTTGCGAAGAAAAAAGTGAAACAGTAGATGGGAAATAAATAAAACGGAAAGTTGGTAATAAAACTTGGGAAACTAGTCGGAACGATAAAGAAAGGAAAAACGAGGATGGGACGTCATTTTTAGAGATGTTACTTTGACAAAGAAAATCCCGAGACCAATTGTAGAAAGGCGAGATTAGATCTAGAATAACAGGAAAACTTTACTATTTAGGACAACTATCCAGAATGATTCAAAAAATGGATAAATGGAGATAAAATATATTTCAGATGAAAAGGTTCCTTGAATCCGCTGTAACACCATTTTCCTCTTTATAGTTTTTCGTTTGTATACAATGAGAGTTATCTGCGAATGACGCTATTAAGAATAATTCCAAGGATATACTACATCTTAAGGATTAATTTTGATCTGCTTGCTTTCTACGTCTTTAGTATTGTAGAATTCGGAATATAATTGCCCATGGCTGAACTTATTACGACACGTAAAGTAAAAAGAAAATTAAAGTGGATGTAAACGGGTATTTATTGATGGTAATGAGATCTTGTCTGATGCGAACTTCATGAATTGTTTCGGAGCTGGATCTTGATCTTCAGAAGAAGTTATTTAATTATGAAGTTAATGTATTGTCACTGCAAACCTTAACCACGGCGAGATGATTTTTAGTGTTTTGTTGAAAATTTGTTCTTAAACCGTAACATAAACGTTTGAGTAGGCTTAAGTTTCAAGAATTTTGTTTTTTAATTGGACAGATTAAACTTTTGTAATTTGGTCCTGCTCTTACTTTTGCTGCTCTTAAAAAATCATAGTCACATCATTAATATTAATTGAGATGTATTGTTTATATTATGATGCCCTTGTTTTGCTATACTTATAGCCTATATTATTGATATGTAGTTCAACCAATGAATAAATGTGTTGTAGATCATTTCATATGATAATAGGGTCTTTATGTTGGCAATGTATAATTTTACCTTTATTCACCACGATATATTTTTCATTTGTAGGTTTTATTTAGATTTATCAACGATCTCTAGGAGTGATTCTTGCTAAAAGTACATCTCAATTTGCTAAAATTACACCGAGAACCGGAATTTTATTTATTTCGGTTATTCAGAACCACCATAGTTTCGGTGGGGATTTAGCTAACCCATAAATCAATATTCCCATCCTGCTGGTCACTTATTGAGATAAAGATTTGGTGGGCATTGCTCCATAAATTTTGAGTATTTTTTACCTCTATGACAGCTCCAATAAGTAAAGTACTTCGGGTGACAGCTGATGTAGAGGGAGAAAAATTACATCACGAAGAACGTGAAATTTATTTCCGATTTCCACATCTTCAACTGATAAATGAACACCTCCTTAATGCACACTTTTATTACAAAAAAATCCAGCATCAATATTTTTCATAGGTGTGACTACCGATTAAAAAAAGAAGTACAGAGCAAGTGTTGTAGTCAACACCACTAATGTCGTCCGCTATTTTTCTTCTTTGATAAATGAAGGATACTCCCATCTTCTTCCATCCATTTCAGCGGGATATTTCAATGATAAATGACGATCGGTTTCCGAAATTACCAGGATATCAAATATCCTCCCTCCAGTCACGATGATGAGGATCAACTAAATCGGATTAGGCAGACCGTAAACATCTCATTCCCAGAAATCCGTTTTCGCTCGTAAACTCATCCGGAGAGATGTTTCTAACTCGGCGACCTTACATTAGAGGAGAGGTTTCCCGCTAAATAAAAAGAAGGCAATGCCGCGGTGGAGTGCGAAAAATCCGCGTGGACTTCGTTACAAAAACAACTAGGGGATTACCGCAACTGGGTATTGCTGGAGAATGATTAGCGAAATGGTTAAGGAGGGGAAAAAGAAGAGAGATTCGTTCGCGCCCATTCTTTTTCGATAATCCGATTCAGTTTTGTGCCAGCAATGGGAATGGCGGATAGGCAACAAGAGAAAATACGAGCGGCTTTGGAAGCTCTCACAGCCGATTTTTTGGAAAGGGGATACTGCAGGAAATGTCGGACCAAAATGATTGCTCCGAGAGAAAATCTAATTATCATTTCTAGTGAAAGCACACATTTGTAAAATCGGAGCTAACATTTGTGCGTGTTTTAAGTCTAAGAACGCGTTCGTTAAACAAGAAAGGATAATCATAGATTTATTTACAAAAAATTAAATAATACTTATATTTAAAAGCACAAATACTGTACTATTTCCCTGCTTTCTTTTGGGATGAGTATACAAATAGCGAATTATCCAATAAATTCCCTAGGATGAAAATGAAAGTATTTTAATCTAATATATATATTTATAACATATTTTAATTTATTTATTTATAATTATACCAATAATTATTAAATATTTTAATAAATAGATTACTTTATATAAAATATATTATACGAAAATATGTAATATTTCTGAAAATATTTTTAATTAATTTATTTATTTCACTCTAATAAATATGAAATATTTCCATAAATTAGTTAATAATTTTTATAAGATGATTTCTATTAAAATATTTTTCAGTTCTGTTTATTCTTGAATTTCTTCGGTGCACCCCTGAAAGTGCTAAGTCACCACCTTTATCTCATCCTCCCCAATACATTCTTATTACATATTTTCCCTTATAATTTTTAAGCCAAGCATATCATAGGATCTTATTCGCCTCACTCAAAACAGCTGATTTTTCTGGCTCTCTATCCCTTTTAACGTATGTACCGTTAACAGTCTCGTTATTCTACATTCGTTCATCCTTCTCATTTCTACAAACCAAGGAATATCTACATTTCCTAATGGATCACGTAGCCTTTCTTTCAACCTATAATCATTCATTTTGCTAGAAATAAATTACTCTGTCTCCCCTATTTTCCCTCGTGTGAGCACTTCATACTTACTTTTTCATAGTCCTTTTTCTTGGGGGTTTTTATCTACAAGAACACAGGTTTTTAAACCCACAAAGACGTTTTCTTCAGTGTAGTCTTTCAAGCAATATCTGTCTTTCTAAAAAATCTGTTGTGGCCAGCACATGACTTTCTCCAAATATAAGATGTAAATATTTATCTACGACAGTATTTTTGAACTTTATATTCAATCTAAACTTGGAAGATAATGATTAATTTATATCATATTATCTTTTACGTCACAAACATTATAAATAATGTTTTTCGGGACTTGTTCGATGAAAAACGATGAAATTTGCCTTTAGCCCACAGCGCCCACTAAGTACATAAACATCAACTTCCGGTTTATCAGTATTTCATAAATAACTCCTAAACAATCAGTTATAAAAAAATATTTTTCGTACAAAATTTATAGTAAATTACATTTTATAAAACTTTTATAGTTAATAGAATATGCCTAAATATCATATTTATGGAGATATTTTGCAAAAACGGAAATTTGCTTCGAAGAATAAGGCTCGACTTCCGGTTAACCGATTTACTCCAAAAACTAATTAACTCTGACAGCACCCACCACAGTTTTATATATGAAGTTTGGTATTGATACAATTAACAGTTTTTACGTTAGAGCGCCCACAAACCCACATACACATGCACACATACACACAAACATACACACAGACATCATTCCGAAAATGGTCAAAACGTGTTCTAGAGACCCCAAAACATGTATTTCCGTTGAAATCTCGAAGTCGATATTTTTCATGAAAACAATACTTTCTCTATACTACGTACATGGAGAAATTATGAACGATGGGAGAGATATAAGAATAGGCTTATCAGTTTGGGTTTCGCCCAAATAGTAGACCTTTTATCATTTTTATTAATGTCAGTCTTAATAAATGGAACTTGTCGCCTCCGCACGCTCACCTTCCTATTGTCGTTACCACTTCTTCCGAGAATAATTCAGCGGAAAAGTAGAACAAATAAATATTTCGCAAGTTACCAAGGAGACGGAGACAACTTTTATGCGTCACCCTCGAGACAAAAATGTTTCGCTTTTCATTTTCTTGAATCGGAAAGATACCTTTCACCCAGCGGAGGCAGACGGCGTTAAAAACGCTTCTCTCCCTCGCTTCACTTTTTATGAGGAAAATTTCAGTTCCTCGATGAAGCATTCTCGCATTCCTTCCTCGAAATTCTGTTTCGCGAACTGCCTTCTCGCGTAATCAATAAATTTCCTGAATAGAATCATCTCTAGAGTTTCACAAAACATTTCTCAGTTGCTAAGATATTAGCGGTTGAATTAAAATCCTGAAGCTAAAGAGAGATAAATATTGGTAATCCGTACAATTCATTAATATCACGGTTCGCCCAAGGCTAGTTCACCCAAGGGACTTTTCACCCAGAAACTACACGTCAAAGATTTTCATATAAGCGATGTTTTCCCTTATTCTTGTAACAGTTGGTGTCTTGTTTAAGCGTTCTAGCTGGGCTCAGAATCCATTATTTTTAAGAAATAATGTTCGAGTGATGAGAGAAGATTCTTCAATTATTGCTAGTTATTATCTTAAGCTAGGCATGATAACAAATTGCTCATGCTTGTCCGGAGGTTTTCATGATTTAAAATTGAAAATACGTGTGTTTTGAAAAGCTATGTGTCTATCTTGTTACCCAAGTCGCTACTGAAAGAAAAAGTAGGGAAATCTATGGTGCAACAACCAGCCGCTTCAAATATTTGATTTTTTTTAGGCGATGAGCAATAGTAATTAATTAGAGTAACATACATGCATATGCATACACCCCATGCCCTACTCCAAACGGTGACTCGAAGTGTGTAAATGTAATGTTGTAGATACGTACCAAGTGATTTGATTTTTCACACAATACGGTAACATTCATCCTTATATTTTTAATAATTTATATTATTCTACGATTAAGATAATATTCATTTATAATTGGCACAAAAGGTGATCGCTGCACAAAAATTTCTTATATATTTTCGAGAAAACAATCATTACCATTGTCTGATTGCTTAAGAACGCAATTTTCTTCCATGTTTAAATCGTAGGTTACTCCTATATTGCGTCATTTTCTACGGGCAATTTCGCCTTACCTTATTATGAGGCGATATCGGACTCAGTTCGTGAAGCCGGAAACTATCGTGAAGCCGGAAACAGACGTGCTTATTTTACCTCTGAACTATTATCACGGGCTAATGGACTTCCTTCTCCTTTCATCTCGGCTCGGCATATTCATCGTGACGAATTTTAAGGATAGTAGTAACGCATACTGATTTCTCTTGAAGGCGATGTGTCTACAGTTTTGTGCTGACAGCACATTAACGAGCTGCAGTTGAGACTTCAGTGGTACCGCAAATGCAAAAGAATATATCCCGCTATTTCAAACAAGCGAAAATGGTTTATGGTGACTTGGTCTTGAAACATAAGAGGTCACAGTGTCATAATTATAGAATTTCATTCTATTCTACAATACTTGCGTCTTCTCTAATCTTGAGCTCTCTATCGAAAGCTCATATATTGCCTTAAATACCTGGCATAGTATAGCAACTAGAAGGGCTATTGACTAAATTTTGAATACGCTTCGGATACGGATTCGACAACGCAATCGATTTCCGAAGCCGTTTCAAACATTGTCTTTTGAACGACCACATAAGTTAAGTCGACTCGTCACACTTCGATTCGATAGGCTATTCAAAGTGACGCAGAAGATCTTGGAAGAAGTGGTAACGTTGCCCTCTCCAACCAATGAAATTTATACAAAAAGCACTTCCATGCGGTTGTTACGTATTTTCGATACGGGATTCCGATACCGAAAACGAAATAGCTTACGAAATAACCCCCAGATGGCACTCGGTATATATAATATTCCGGAGGAGGAAAGGATTTGAAAAAAGTCTGAGGGGGCGGTATTCGAACCCTGATTTCTCTATTGCCGGTTGAATGCTCTCCAAATTGAGTTATGTTATCAAAACTGCTCTAGGTTTTCCTAAGTGCACGCTTTGAAGAGGAAAATCGCCTTGCACTCTTATCCTTGTAATCAGTTTGAATTTCAGTTAAAGAAAGGAGTAGCGTGAACACCACAACAAAAATGTAAATAACTATAAATTAAAAAATTATTTAATCCGCAAAAGTGAAATTATACTCGGCGAAATTTTTCTAGACGACTGAACCATACGGCACGTCAAGGACTTGCAAAGCGTTGGTTTATATTTTGAACATTTATTTTATAATTTATAATGATACAACAATATTTTGTTCAAGAGATTAAAAGGAATCCAGGATATATTTTAAAATTGCACCATATCTGAATAGTTCGAAAAAATGGTAAACATATATGTTCGGCTGTCACATATAGTCATACAGATTCTGATAAAATTTGACTAAAGGCTTTTTGAAGTTCCGAATAAAAATTTCAGGGAGCCATTCCCTGGAGAATGCCCTTGAAATTTCTCCATTCTTCTCCAGCACTTGATCACCGTGTAAACGAGGCTGCGAATTTCATCTCCTCGGTAGGAATTTCAATTGAATTTTAATTTCGTTCCTCAGCCACGCAGTTCATTGGACATCTCTAGCAAGCGCTGAAGCAATTTCCCGATACATGCTCGCAAGGGTTACAACCCTTGAGAAGCCCTCGGCTTAATGATCCTTAAGGAATTACCGTGTTATGTATTTTGTGGTGCGGTTAGGCGAAAGGTTCTAAACTTATCCGAGTGGCTTCGAGATAGGACCTGTATACAAGAGAGCACGGTCTTTAAAGATTTGCGCGGATATTTTAAAGGGTACTTTCCCCTCGATCGACCTCGGAAGCATATGGAAATTTTGGCCCGGACGATGGATTTTCAAGGTTAAGGGTATAGGCACGTATTCTATATTTATGCGTTATGCACATGCTACCGTAACTTGTTAGATGAAATATTTTTAAATAGATTGATAGACTTCAACAGACAGGCATATGCTTTCACAGATTTCGATATCAATAAGCCATTTCTAAAATTATACCAAAATGATTCTAATAAAATAAATCTTCATTGGATAAGATAAGAAAGCTACTCGATTCATGAATATATCGGAATCTACATCTTACTTCGTAGATTACCTCGTAGTTTACGTATACGTCAGCCAATTATGCAAAATCTAAATAGTACGCATTTGCTTTCAACTCTAATAGGCTAGTTTGTTTACTACCAACGCATTTTGACGATTAGAATGGTTTTAATTTGTTTTTTAGTATGTTTAAATAGCTTTTGCTATTCTAGGGTAGTTTTGTTTAGCCTCAATCCTCCTCATGGTTGATATACTCCCAATACAAAAGCTACTGGGGATATAAATATGATGATTAATGGCATTTATTAAGATTCCTCCACACCAAATACGAAGCAAAATCCCATAAGTGCCATTCATAGTGTTAATCATTGTGCTGTACTTTGGTGGGCATTTTCTAGTGAGCATTATGTAATAGTAGTAGTAATGTTAAAAGTGCTTAGACGGCTTAGGTCATTTCGCTCATTGGCTCCCACCGGGAATCGAATCCGAGACCGCTGTCACTAAAGCCAAATGCCCACAAGGCTATCCTGGGGCTCTATAGTATTCTATTTTACAATTGCAGAGGCTCACTCCTCATCCCCTCTTCAAAGCTATTTGTAGCAAAAGGTTGAGGGAATTAAAGGTTAAATCGATCTCTGGGCTAAATACTATACAGTTTTATGCGTTCCGTGATTAAATGTTACAAATATTAGTTATACTATCTTGAATACTCCATATAGGCTATATGCAGTGATAGGCGAGGAAAACGAATTTTGGTGATAGGCCTTCGTTACATTTAGATACACGACCATTGCCTGTGCCGAAACGCCGCTGCAATGATTCCGCAAAGGATTCCCTGAAAAAAATAAAAAGTATTTTCAAATAAAACCATACAAAATCAAGCAAATAAAACAAATACCAAACAAAATTACGAAGGAAGCAATTAACTTGCAAATAAATACCTAAAGAAGTAAAATTGACAATTAAAGAATTAAAATCAAAAAGTTGAATTTTTAGTAAGAAAGTTTTATAAAAATTAAAGTATTGAAAACAAAACAATGAGTAAAATTACAAAAATTAGTGAAATGTAAACATTTAAAATAAAATAAAACATAACATTATTGAAAACTGAAGTTTTAAGGGAAATGAATATTTTATAAAAATTAAGCTCTTACAAAGAGAGAAATTACATTTCTTCTTTTTTCGTCGAATATAGGAGGGACTGATAAGAAAAGAAAACGTTTATTTTTCGCCCAATTAATTTCTTTTTTACTTTCCGGCAAGACGGATTTATTAATTTCCAAATTAGTTTTTGTTTCGTTGTAAACAACTCAACAATACCCAACCGTCATCAAAAATAGAATGCGTTGTAATATTGGAGGGAAATCTAGAGTATTAATCGCCTTACAATCTCTGGAGTAGAAGCTTCCGACGTAGTGAAAAAATCACCCTTTACGTCGATAGCTCAACTTTCGGATTTCGGACTAAAGATGGTCTCTAATTGGAATAAATTCCGTTCAGATGTGTAATTCGAACGACTGAACCCGGGACATCCTCTCTGGGAGCAAAGCAATGCCGTGCGTGGAATTCAAAACAAAAACGCGAAACATGGCCAGACCGACGGATTCATTCAAATATCACAACGGCGCTGATTCTTTTCCGAAATAGCAGCCGGATCAAATAACCAATTAAATCCAGCGAAAAACATTAAACCTCCATCGACGACAAAATTCGTGGGTGGAATAATTCCGAGGGCTATCAGCTTATTATATTTTTTAAAGCCGGGATCCGGGGGAAATTAAAATATAAAACCTCAATTATATATATGCGGAAAAATATCTCGTTCCCGACGGCTAAATATTTCACGCGACATTTTCTCTCATTTCCTCCCGCATTTCAAATTCGTCTGCAAAAAAATGCGGACAAAAGAGCCGCGATAAATTGGAGGTAAAAAATTCCGCGGCTTTGGTTTTATTTATATATCCCTTTACTTTGTCGTCAAGGGAGAGAGAGATCACGTCACGCCGACGTCCTTCTCCTTCGAGAGAAAGGGTTTCTGGGAGTAAAACAAAAGAGGTCCGATATATAGAGGGGGTCGTAGTACGAGACCTTTCCTCTGTCACGTGGACGTAGTAGAGCAAGTGTGCGGGGGGAGAAAGAGTAAGAAAATGGGACCAATGAGCTCTTTCTCTCACGAGACAGAGAAAGGAAAGGTTTAACGTGCATTTCCAACGGAGAAAAGCTACGAAGTGCTGCGAACCTTACTAGTGTAGTCCATTGGTTTTCAAACGTGACTACCAGAAGATATAATGCTATAGAAAATACAGAATTGAGCAGAAATTCTAAGTGTAAATTCCTAAAGGAAATGTTTCATAGAAACCCCCACTCACTGAAAACCACACTCTCAAACAATAAGCTATTTTAACATAATTTTATCTACCAGATGAAGTGTTGTGCTAAGCGAGAGTTTTTATGAGAAAATTCCTTCAGGATTTTACCTTTAAAGATTACTGCACTATTCTGTTTTTTCCTATAGCATTATATCTTCTGGTAGTCAAATTTGAATAACGTAACATTGAGACTGGTAAATAAAAATACGTTAAAAAACCTTCATGCAAAAAAGAACTTTACTAAAACCATAAAGACATCCCAACATAACGACCATAATTTTCCTTCAAAACTACATCTTCAGATGACGAACAGTATAAAACACTCAAATCCCAAATTAAACATGAAGGTATTTTACATTAATAATTAAAAAGACGTGAACTCTAAATTGTACCGTCCTAATATGTTCAAATATCTTCGTAGTAAGTTCAGATCATCACATTCATTCCATCGATATCCTTATACTAAAATAATTTCATCGATATTGTTTAGTTCGTCGATATTTTTAAATATTTCCAGTATTTATTTTTCTCCGTAAGCATTAAAACAAAATCTTATAAGGAAGTTTATTTTATGAAGATGAGTATTACACTAGGTTCAGTATTCTCAATTCTCAATATTCTCTATTCAATGACATTTCTTTCGTTTAATGGTAACTTAACCCAAACTTCGACATCTAGCATTACTTTTTTATACTATCTAATTAAATATTAAATTTATGGTTTGGAAAAAAATAGATATAGTTTGTTACTAACTGTCATTTTCTTTAATTATTGTCAGGTATGTGAATTGACAACTTGCGTATGTTTCAAATATATACTTAAAATATAATTAAATTTTAGAACAGATTGTTAACTGTTGATTAATTGTTGCATTTTCAGAAATGTTGTTCCTTCTTATTGTTAACGCTCTCCAGTAAATCCCTTCAATCAAATTAAATATTTAAAAATGTATCTGGACCTGTAGATGGCCGATGAATTTAATACATTTTTGCAATATCTAACTTTTAACTCAATTTATATTTATACTTTCAAAAATATGACTCATTATTATTGCTAGTGGTCTTCATTAAATTCTCTCCATTAAAACGAATCTTTAGAGGCAGCTGATCCAATCGATAGCCGAATAATTTCATGTATTTATCAGTAACGATTCTCGCAACCATAATGAAATAACAGGGAAAGGGAGTGTTGAGGGAAAAGAGCGAGGACATGGCAACGTGGCTGTGAGTGCCAGGATCGATGTTTTTGAGGACGGAAAGGGAATGAGAATCACTCGAGGATTGGAGGAAGAAGAAAATAAATAAAGATCGCGTAAAAGATGGCGGAAGGAAAGGAGAGATAAAAAGGTGATGAAGGGGAGAGAGGGAAAGGAGTAGATCGAAGTGACTTTTGCCTTTGAACTATTTGAAGAGAGACTTCCGACTGAATATTTCAAATAGCGTTTTAAAGTGTGCGTACAGTTTTTATGACGAATTTCCTTTGCAAATGCTGTCGTCTCTGTCACTCGTAATCTCCTCTACGCTTAAACAGAATCAACCTAGTGAAATATCGAGGAGTACTTCACATTCAAACCGTCTGATTTGTGGAAACTTTATGCGGTCTGATTTTGTAAAATGTCATTTTAAGAATTCACCGAAGAATACAAAACTACGTAAAGCCGAATTTGAATCTAACTATGGAAGACTCACTAACCAAACCTCCGGCAACAACATGTGATGAAATATTTGACTATTGCCGATAAATAAAACACTTGTAGAAAATATTTTTCGACCTAATTGTTACCTAGTACTGATATTTCTAGCTCCTCCTTGAAACTTTTGTAAGATTTCTCTCTCCAATGATAAATAAACGGTAATCTATCATTTATTTTTTCTAATTCCTATATTCTAGGGATAATCTTTTCTATTTATGGCACAATGTAGCTTTCCTAAAAGATTTTAACTATATCTAAACACTAAAGATTTTATTTCTTACGTTAATTGTGTATGCAACGAATAAATTACAAAAATATTTCCTGGAATAAATAATTGTTGGCCTAATGATAATCTAATGTCAATCAAATTTCTTCTCGTCGATTCCTTAAGTACAATTTACGAAGAGATTATAATATCCAATCATTTGTATTTCAAGCCGAGGTTGAAAAGTCCAGATACATTTTTGGAGCTCTTTTTGGAATAATTTTAGCAATCGTTTTTGACTCGCATCTTCAAGCTGCTTTTATCTCAAAAGAGTTTTCTAGAAGGTCCTTGAGAAATAGCAGCCCAGGTAAACAAATGGCCCATCCCTTTTAAATAGATGGGAAATTCTAGAAACGTACCAAGAAGACCGATTTCAGCATCTGTAAGATTTAAGATAGAAGAAAATGATAGAGAAGAATTCTGAAGACGAACTAGATGGGAACATTCAAGTGTCATCCTGGAAAGGAAAAAATACTGTTCTGACCGAGAAAGAAGAATGGGACGGAAATGCAAGAGATGAAATAGATTATCATCAGCGACAGAGGAAGAAATCGTTCTGTTTCCGAGAAAGCCTTATGTAGGTCATACTCTTATAGAATGAATGGATGTAACAATATGTAAGGTTTAGATGTTAGAAGACACTTATTAGTCTCAATATCGAGCAAATAAAAGTTTTTATTATTAGGAAACGCTTTAATAAAGAAGTAAAACAATTAGTAATTTCCACAGAATATGTATTTTGATAAAGGCGAATAGTTTCGTTTACAAATAGGCATCTTCAGGCATTTTATAAAAATGTATATTCTGTGGAAATTACTGTTTCACTTCTTTAGTATGGCTCCTTCCCTTAAATCAAACTTTGGCTTATCTACCAGATTTAATTAAAGCTTAATCAATAGAAAATAAATATCAGCAATTTATTAGCAGATCCTGATTTAATGTTTATAAAGTCCCTTTTTACATTATACATACATACATTACAAACCCTCTTGTGAATAAAGTGATTCTCATTTATCTTGTATCGACAGATATAGCAAAATAAATCTTACCTGAAATTTAGTTTGTCTTATTCATAGCTGTAGTAATATATAAGTTACCGAGGTATGAGCGAACTGAATAACGGCATATGTTTTGGTCTTTTGAATTTGTGCGTTGGATACAGCGAAATATTGCTATTCATATGACCATTGTACTTATCTTAAAAGTCACATTAATCATTCATAGTTTCGGTGAGGAAAGCAAACTTCTTCACTCCTACTCTTGTCTAGCAAACCTCATTCCCTCTCCAGAATTTTTGGAAGCTAATGGCAGAGGGTTTGAGGTGCGGTCTTTTATGCGGTGCGGCACCAATCGTGCGGTCTTTTATTTCCCACGTGGAATTTATACTAATTAATTAAAAAAACACCGGCACCTCTACTCCACCTTTGCGGTCTCTAACGCGGCTATCGAAAAAACACGACAATTCCGAACATAAGGGCACGAGGGGCGCGCAAAAAAGTGTACCACGGCAGAGGGCCTTTTACATGCAAGCTGGCGAAGGAGGTTTCGCGAAGGTTTTTAAAGTGGGTTATGGCGTCTCATGTCACCGGAGAGGGGTTGTTACGAGGGTGAGATACGCACGAGACATTCCCCGCAAAGGTTTTCAGAAAAAAATTTCAAGGGGATATAGGGGGAGGATTTTTTTTCGCTCATCAGACGTCCTCTGTCCTAAGCAGGAGTGTTATTATTCCATTCTGCATTCCCCCTCCCTCTCCTTATATCTCTAAGAGATCCTAGTCTGTGAGGGGGAAGGAGACAAAAGGCTTCGAGCACAATGGATTCGTCGATTCGACGCGTCTGAAAAATTTACCCGGCGCACGTCGGGGGAGGCTTTTTTATATCGAGTGGATGTGGGAGAGATCGTACGTCCGAGGAATCCCGATCTAGCCGATTATTTATGCGGAGAACACTGCCGTAGAGACTGATATACTCCGGCGTGGAGTTTTGGTAATCGGAGCAACTCCAAACTGTTCGGTTTGGATGGAGCACCTCTAAAACTCGCTTTCGTGAATTTTGGGTTGGAGTCTTCCTATATGCGAAGTGGTGTTTCGATTGGAATAGCGATTAATCGTTGATACTGATATTGTCTTACTAAAACTGTGGAATAAGTACTCTTCTGTCTCCTCTTCTATTTGTCGTGCTTGAGTGGAAGAAAACGAAAGTTTTCTCCATGGATTTAATTTTCGCTCCCACGTCAATACGAGAAAAGAAAAATGAGGAATTTCGCTCTTAGAGATGTGTCAATGATCAAATTTTTAGCTTTTAAAAGTATAAGTATAATCGTCAAAATATAAGATGTTGATACTTTACGTGGGTTATTATGTTGTTAGAAGAAATTGTGATTGATACTCAGAACTAGCGTCTTCCACTTTCTCTGCAAGAATCAACTATAGTAAGTATCGCGGAAATATATTGTATACATTTTAAGATTAAATAACATTGGTTGGGTTGGGTTTGGTTGGTAAAAATTTTAGATGGTTATTTAAGAGAATAGCCAACTTTCGTACGAAAAAATCCTGGGACGAGGATTTTTTTTAGTAAAACCGTTTCCACAGCTTTCCTATACATCCGGATTTTTTAATATCCTAATAATTTTAAAAACTTTTCACCCCTCCCTAACTTAATAATAAAATTCCACTGGGCATAACTATTATTTTAGTCTTATAATATCATCCAATAATTAACTATTTGAATTTTATGCCATTTATAATGATTTTAACCCGACCATTTTCACATTTATAAGCGTAAATAATATCGACAATCATACAGTATTAAAGTATCTTGCACATCGGACCTTTTACTCAACGTTGATTTCACAAAGAAAAATTAAAATTAGCGAACATTTCACAAATGTACCCAAGGACGAATAAATTCTCAAAATATCCCTAAAATGAGTTGGTAACATCAGTAAAATTTTCGAATAGATACAGAACGATGAATGGAATGTTCTAAACCTTTTGCACGTGCTCAGTTTGACACAGCCAAACGCCTTTCTCCTTTTCACCATTTCCCTCTTACGCTCGCACCTGAGTGAACTAAGAGGAACTCGGAGTAAGGCTCTGGGAAGAAAAAGAGTTCGTTCGCAAAAAAGTGCAAAAATAAACTTCTCCGGGAGATAAAAGAACTGAGGCAGTCATAAAGAAAGGGAATTGAGGAAAGTTAATTTCTTTTATTCATTAATTAACAGTTCTTGTGAAACTTAGAAAAGCTGAGTTTTTGTCATGATTATGTAGCAGTTATGCTTACCGTCGTTATATAAAAAGAGAATCTTATCAAACATTTCAAATTGTTATTTAAGGAAGATCTATTTTCACCGAGGCATCTTGCAGTAAATATAAGATTCCTTCTGTTTAATAAAAAGTAACAGACTATTTATATTTTATAAATATAGATATTATTTTTAATGTTAAGTAATAAAGATTTTTATGTTTGTGTCTTGGATACATGTCCTGTTCTGTGCATTGTTGTTACACTCGTCACAACAAATTTCCAGTGAATGGATGTATGTAGGTTCAATCGCAGTCAAATAAAAGTATAAATTCATATTTCAAATTTTTCGATAGAAGAAAGCATAAAAAAATCCTGCATAATAAAAATTGCAAATGAACTAATGAATCAAATAAGAGATAACTCCGGTAGAATAAAACAGTAAATTATCAGTTCTCTCGAAAAAAAGGGAAAATGCTGATTTATATATGTACAGTCCTGGCCAAAATTAACGTAGCACCGGCCATTAGGATCGCTAGGGAGGTGCTGCGTTAATTTTGGCCAGGACTGTACAATATGTCAACTCAAACAACTTGTTTAGTTAGACTTATTCACTTAGAGAAATTACCCCATATCAAGCGAAAATAAGCTCATTTATAATTGAATCATTAGCATGTTAAGTTTCTTCCTGGAATATAGAGCAAATAACGGATGTAAAAGAAGTTTTAAACGTAAAATGTTTAAGATATATAGAAAAAATACTATATAGATCAAAGCATGTAAAGATGTTTTAAAAGCAAAGTTTCTAGATACACGGAAAATACCCGACGAGCATCTAGATCCTTCCTTTTTCCTTCATTTCCTCAAAACCTGTCAAAGGAATATTACCTTTCATACGGGGTTGACAATTTTGAAAAATGACTGGTAACCTATCACTTTCGCAGTGGCCTGAGAAAAGGAAGATTCCGAATCCGAAAGCCGCAGACTCCCGTGCTCATGTCACGTCATCCTCGCAGATGCAACCGTCGGGGAAGTTGGGGTTGTTATGGAAAGGAAACAAAAGCAGGGGAAAAAGCGAAAGAAAGAACGGATTGAAGACGGCACAAAGAGAGGGGGCCCAAAGATGCAGATGCAGAGGAAATAATTAGGAAGAAAAGGAATTAAAATGGAAAATGTGGAAAAGGGAATGCGTGTTACTGCGAGGTAGGGAAAGTAATTACGAATAAGAACGAAAAAATTGTAGGGAAAGGAAGAGGAATGCAGAGGAGAGAGTGGATGAATAGGCTAAGAAAATGAAAAAGAAAGTTATAAGGTAAGATAGGAGGTAAAGAATGTAAGAGCATGGAAATCCGGTGGTAAATGCCAGAGAAGGGGCACATATTAGTGTTACTTCATTTACATATTTTTCTACTAGAGTTGAATTTATCAATACCCCGATTAAACCAGACGTGACCAAATGTGGAACTTCTCGGTTATCACATTTTAGACGATATTACCTCATGAAGCATAACACTAATAGCTATTTTAAAATTAATTTTGTCATCAAATTATTATACGAGGGTCGTTCAATAAGTCCTTAGAAAAAGATGGAAAAACACTTTTTTTTGGGGTAATTATTTTTTATTTCTCAACATAATCTCCTTTCAGCTCTATACATTTTTCTAAACGTTTTTGAAAATTTTTTATGCCGTCCAAAAACAGGATTGATGTGAACAACATTTGTTTGTTTATAACAATGGAGAAAAATGAATTTCGGGCTGTGATTAAACATTAGTATTTGAAAGGTTTAACGCCGAATGAAATCAAAGCTGAGTTGGATGCAGTTCATGGCACATCTGCTCCTGTGTTTGCAACTGTTTACAATTGGATGAATGAGTTTAAACGTATCCGTTCATCCACAAAAGATGAATATCGTTCGGGACGCCCAGAGGAAGTGAATACTTCCAAAACGATCGACAAAATCCACGATATGATTTTGAGTGATCGATGGATTAAAGTACGCAAAATAGTTGAGGCCACAGGCATATCGCAAGATATAGTCACTTCAATTTTGCATGAAAAACTGTCTGTGAAAAAAATTTCTGCAAGATGGGTGCCGCGTTTACTCACAGAGTAGAATAAGCGCAATCGTGTGGTCGACTCTGAGGTTATTTTGGCGCTCTTCCGTCGCAATCCTACCGATTTTCTTCGTCGATATATAATTGTGGATGAAACCTAGATTCATTACTACACTCCAGAAGCAAAGATACAGTCACAACAGTGGATTTTTAAGGGTGAACGGGCTCCGAAGAAGACGAAAACGGTGGCATCGGCCGGCAAGGTGATGGCCACGGTCTTTTGGAATGCACACGGCATCATCTTTATTGATTACTTGGAAAAAGGAAAAACGATAACAGGGACGTATTATGCGTCATTATTGCACCAGTTGAGCAATAAAATCAAAGAAAAACGTCCACATTTGAAGAGGAAAAAAATCCTCTTGCATCAGGACAATGTGCGTTTGCACACCTGTGCTGTTTCGATGGCCAAAATTATGGAATTAAAATTGGAATTGTTGCAAAATCCACCTTATTCACCAGATTTGGCCCCAAGTGACTATTTCCTGTTACCGAATTAGAAAAAATGGCTTAGCGGACTAAGGTTCACTTCTAACGAGGAGATCATTAAGCAAACGAATGAGTATTTTGAAGAACTTCCAAAATCCTATTTTTCGGACGGCATAAAAATTTTTCAAAAACGTTTAGAAAAATGTATAGAGCTGAAAGGAGATTATGTTGAGAAATAAAAAAAATTTACCCCAAAAAGAAATGTTTTTCCATCTTTTTCTAAGGACTTATTGAACGACCCTCGTACTTACTCCTTGAAATTCAATTAATAGTGAATAAACGATGTATAAATGTCAATGAGAAAAATCCTTCCGGAGATATAAGCAGCAAAGCTCTTAGTAGTGAAGTGCAATTCATTTCTCTAAAATTAACACCTTCTTAAAGTGTAATTAATCATTGTCAATTCTTTTATTTTACTAACGAAGATTTACGTGAAAATTTGATCACAGATTTAAGTACTTCGAGAATTCACAACTCCTACCAAACTTACGTAATACTTTTCAATGCATAATTTAAACCATCAAAAGCGGAGCAATGTGCTATCCTCTTGGCTGAAGTCTGTCTTCATAGCATTTCTTAGAAAAAAGATATAAATTTATAATAGAAGAAAGTGAATAATCTTCTAGCGCTCAAAAGATAAAAGAAAAGACAACATTTTTCGGAGAATATGAACTGCACCTAAAAGAAGATGGAAAAAGAAAGTCGTGCTTTCTATTTCCTTCTTTCGACTACATTATGATCTTACTACCAGAAAGTTTTCTATTTAAAACCAAAGGCTCACTCCAATTCTTTTAATGAGTCCTTCCTTTTCACGAAGACATTATTTTATATTAAGTGATGAATGGAGGAATTGGAATGCAGTCTGTAAACAAGTCGCCCCCGAGCTGGAAAATCAACCTCAACTTTCCCGCCAACCGACAAAAGACTTTCCGAGAAAAGTCTGAGCTTATAGCCGAAGCATAAAGAAAGGCATAAAAAGAGTACTCCTTCCTTGAAATGAAAAAGCACTGAGACAGCGGCTTGCAGGAAAGGAGATATAGAACTTTCCCTTGGTAACCGAGGGCACGGGAATAAAGAGGTGAGCCAACTCGGTAAAAGTTGAGGAACACCAAAGAATGGGCGCGCAACAATGGAAAAATGGCGCGAAAAGGAGGAAGAATGGCGCCAAACGGAGAAAAAGCGAGCGGGGACTAATCTTCATTATTTTTCTCGCAGCGTGAACCTGCACTTCTTCATCTGGGATGGAGGGAGAGGGGGATAGAAGGTAAATAAAGAGGGAACGTGATTCAGAACGGAAATAAAGGAAGGTATGAGGGATGCGGGGAACGATGGTGAATCACGGAGGGCTCCCCTTTCTCCGACCTTTTTTAAGAGGAAAAAAAGTTCGCATTGCACTTCCACGACCCTTTCCGTCCTCCTGTACACTCCAAATTACTCCGCCATCTCGCTCCTGTTTCGTTTTTCTCCCTCGGCCTTAGCGTATCTCCAGGGATGTCATCACTCTCCCTTCTCATTAAATACTCCCTATTCCTCTTGCCTTTGCACGAGATGCACCTGAGTCGCTTACATTTCCCGCTTCTACTGCTCCTCGTATAAGGGTGACCTAATGGATTTCCTGGAACGGTTCCGGATTAAGGGTTACGTGCCCCGTAAAAATTCCTGAGGACAAATCGTCTCACGACTAGATGGGAGAGCAAAGCTTGCAACGCTATTGGCGATTGCAAATAATCACAATGCGATCTAGAGACGGGAATTTATCGGTTACCTGGTGGAGTAATTGGACATTAATGACATTTCTAATACATATAATCTTAAAATAAATGCGATTGTTTGTCAATATAAGTGATCGTAATATCAATTCTCCAAATCTCCAATGAGGATGAATTAAAATTGCTAAATTATAGCTATTGAAACACGTTAATGTGTAATTTTCCTACGTATTTTCTTGATTATTAAAAAGTCTTTATTTCGTTTTTAGTCTTTATTTAGTCTAATCTCTTTATTTTTTGAAATTTTTGTCCATGATTGAGAGACAAATCGGTGACTCTTTAATACTTGTATTTATCCATCTCTTGAGCGATGAAAAAGGCTTCAATATGCTTTCTTCTAATTGGAAAATGTTTCGTTCGCGTGTAAAGTAAATGACGTATATTTTCTGCTAAGATATATGTAAAAAATGATTTACGAGTTACTATAATGCGCTGAATAGTTAATGAGGGCATTTTTAAATCATTTAATCGTCTCAGCCCTCTGAATCAGAAGGATTTAGGTTCAATAGCTATGAGTTAGCAGCCTCATTTAACTGAAAATGGAATCACATATTTTTCTTGTATACATGCGTGATCTAATTATTTCTAGGTGATTATTTTCATTGCATGTATTGTTCGAGCCATGAGAACTCAGCCTCCTAATTTCCTTCAAAACAGTAAACTAAAACCAATACTTATTTTGTTAAAAATATAGAAATTACAATCAAATTAACTTTGAATTCGAAAGAGGGAGCGAAAAGTAGCCAAGCGTCTGTTTTGTTTATTATTCCCAAAATGTGAATACAATAACCTTTTCTTTTGATATTTACAATTGTAAATATTGTCAATAGAACATCCATTGGTAGATGACCAAGGCAGGAGGAATGAAAAATTCAAAGGAGTCTGCGATATTGATCCTCTTAAGTCTATACCTTTCTAATAATAGGAATCTGAAACTTCAAGATGCTATTTACGTAACTACCTATTGTTTGATCGATCGACGATGACTCAACGAGAATGGAATTAGAAAAATCGGAGAGTGCCGCGGAGACGACGCAGATTTGTGACGACGCATCTCAAGAGGGAATCTATGGAAAACCTTTTTAGCATTTTAATATGCCTCCGAGAGCCACATAAGGAGACGAGAAAGAAATTCCCATGGAACTAGTACTTGTAGCTTTAGCAGTTCTCAAAGAAAAATGTAAAGTGCAAAGTATACATACGAGAAACATAAACGAAACAAGCAATCAAAACAATGACGTTTAAAATGCCATTTCTTTTCGTATAATGTATTCACTACGGCTGTCTTAAGCACAAAATCTCACTCCTATCAGTGTGAATAAATTATGACAACCAAGGAGAGGGACAGACGGATTGTATACTTCGAAGATATTGAATATTTTAAGATAGTTAAGAACTTGTAAGTCACGTAAATGCAATTGTAACGTCAAAAAGTAGAATACTCTCCATATCAAGGAAATGAATGAACGTAATTCAATGTTTAAAACGGTTGACCATTTTTTTGATTTTCACAAATTGTCTCTCCGAATAAATAATTTCAGCCTAATTGAAAGAGGTATCAATACATTTAAACTATTAAAAAACTTGTAAGTTAGTTGAAAAACAATCGCAAGGTCAAAGAATATAATGATTTCCATACATAGGAAATTAATTCACTTAATACAGTGTTTAAAGCGGTTGGGTATCTTTCAAATATTCAATAATCATTACGTAATCAACTACGTAGCTCATTAAGTAGTTGATATAGTATCTCTTTTATTCCACGAGGCGAATTATTCTGCATTTTTAACACACCTTCCTCCCTATTGATCGAAAATCACTCAGCGGGAACGGTAACCGATGTAACGTGGATTTCGAGATTTTTGAACATTTTCTCCACCTTTTCAAGCCACGTTGGAGGACCTCCGAATAATTCTCTCCATCCGAGATGAGTTCATTCTCCTTCAAAGATGAACCATTGGAAGGAGACATCTGAAGAGAGGAGGGAAGTCTACCTTTCGGGGGCACTCCGTCTGAAAGAGGTCTCGCCATAATGGACCGCTCCCTCAAAGAACCGAGAAGTATTTCTTCTGGAACTCTATTGCCCTCCCACAGCCCTTGAAAATATCGCTTAGCCCCGAAACGCTCCGAATCAAAACATGCGTTGGCGTATTCTACATCCACCATCAATCAGAATTTATACTCCGGAGTGTTCCCCATCGTCGATCCACTTATTCGTGAGACCTTGGTCGGTGAGTTGGGGGACTTTTCAATGCTTCGCTACTCTTTTATTCCGCGGAATTAAGAAATGAATCGCCCGCGTAAGGCATTCTGAGGGCAGAACCTTAAGAGTCCTCGGGATGAATATCGAGAGCTTGTCCTTGGAGAATGAATCAATCACCCTCTCCAGGGTTCGATTCTGCTAGCAGTGAGGTTTTTCATGAAGAGGAGCATTTTTCGAGGGCCCCTCCGAAAGCGTTGAGTCTGCGGTACATTGTTCAGAAGAATACTCTCGTTTTGGATAAAGAGCTAGAAATTTTCTACGCCACTCATTAATTCATATGCATAACTCTACTTACCTCTGATGACATCTATTGATGAAAGGAATGTTTCTCATTTGTCTTTCACCGATAAAAATTTATCTTTTTTCAGCTTTTTATCATATAAATTCGATGATGATTTAAAAGCTACTCAGGTATGATGATGACCGTTTAGTTTTAGTTGAATTACGTGAAAGGTGCCATTGACATGGTTATTATGGTGCACTGATAGGGACGTTTTCTACACAGCATTCTGGCTAAACAAAGCTAAAATAAATCATTCCTTATCTTGCCAAGTTAGCCTCATTTCCTTTACAGAGATCTGAGCTACTTCTGGCAAAGGGTTTGAATTTCAATCAGGCCTCCGGGATGAATAATGTATCAATATTCTACGTATATACCTTCATGCAGCTGTCTATACTTGAAAAACCATTCACTAGGAAATAACAAATCATAGTATCTGCGAACTTAGGCGGGAAGTGAATAACTCTCCCTCATTTGTTGTACTAGCGTATTTTGATGACTGAAACAATGAATGAAATGAATGATGAATTTAAACAATCATCTGATAAATCATAATTCTTGGTAGCTTTTTAGTTAACGTAAGAATTAGCCATTTCTTTCTTATGAGAAAAAATTATGATCGGATACCTGTATTAGTGGATTGCGTTGACTAGCACTTAATAAACTTGGCCTTGTAAAGAGAATCGTCGGTAGGAGCAAAGAAAAAGTTCGCAAACGATGTTACTTAGCGCTAGTTAGGCCTCACCTTGAATATTCATGTAGTGTCCCTGCCAAAAGTGCCGTACTTGTGACTTAGAAAAAGAAGAATTACTGCGACCTATCAGTGAGGGTTACTAAGATGCTTTGGGATGCAGGATAGGAATCTTTAGAATATAGAAGTTTCAAACAAATGTTTAATGTACGAAAGAAATTCAGAGAAATTACGATCTTAGAAGGTACTGATGTTATGCATTTCTCCTGCTACATACTCCGCTCTGATACTGAGAGGGAGGTCAGGGAAATAGATGATTGAACGAGTCGCTTCAAGAATTCACTCTTATGAACGAACGATACGCTAAAAAAATCGTTAAGGGTCTATAAAGTCTTTATTAAGGCGAGATTGAGACTGAAAAGTCTCTTCTTCTACCTAACCTTTAAAGGGAAAGGATAGTAGATTAAGGTGTATGTACACACATTTGCAGAGTACATACACACAACATACATACATTTGTAGATGTGCATATAACGTTTTTAATCCATACTAAAGATATTTCTGCAACCTATAAAATACATAACAGCAAATAGTTTTGAGGTTAGAACACCGACCCGGAAAGTGGAAGGCCTGGGATTGAGGCCCAATCATGATTGAGGCATCATCAATATTTTTCACTTATCATTCAACTTTAACAGCAAGAACTACTTTCGTTAATTTTTGCAAATTGATTAGTTTAATAAATATAAAAAATAATTCTAATTTGCCCATTCATTAACTCTTCAAGTTAGATTTTGGAATAAAAACATTGAGTTATAGACATCAATAGAAGACAGTGATGGCATTAAAGCTACAGTTATGGTCTTGAATTGAGTAACTTGTTGATTTTAGAATCCCTAGTCGAATCCAAGAATCACACAAAGGAGAAATGCATGGTAATGATGAATTTTGCATGTTTTCACAGTATTTTTAAGCTTAAAGGGTGAAATACTCGTCTTTGATCACAAAAGATTGGAAATCAGAATAATTCATGCATGCTCCCGATCGCGACTTTGTCAAACGGAAATAAAAACGTTCGCGGAAGGTTCTTTCTCACGAAACGTAGCCAAACCTTCCACCGCGACAAAAAGAAAAGCTCCTCGCCGCTTTCAGCGGTGAAAGGGCTCGCCGCCTTATCGGAAGTTTAAAATTTAAAGCATTCTAGCAGGTCAAACAGTCTACCCTGAATGGGTGCGCGGCGCCGACTTCGGGGCGGCAAAAGAATTCGTCCCTAGACACAGACTCATAATGGATGTGTTGCGATTCAGGTGGCACGTGGAGAGAACAGACGCAAACAAACAAGCCAAGACAAAACGCGTCGCGGCACCGATGAAAGGAGAAGAGGCTCCGGAGAGGGAAGCGAACGGGGTAAAAATTGGATAGGGTGAAATGAAACGTGACGGCAAAAAGTTTAGCGACACTGCACCCCTCTGATAATCCACGAACGCGCATTAATTAGTCAGGAAGCTCCTTTGTGCAGCAGATGCAGCGAAAAGCAATGCAACTGCCTAACTAGTACGATTTATAAGCTCTGAAGTTCTGTCATAAATATTAATCGAATTAAAAGGAACCCATGGCTACTGTCATGATTCCCCGGCTAACTCAAGATACGAGAGATTCACGTACAAACAATCAACACTGGTAATAGATAATTATCACAGATAAACAAAGCTTGTCAGCTTTGTGATTGACTAATCATTCATTAATTTTATTCCCTAAATCTCAAATGAAAACATAATTGATATCTATAAGTAATGATAATTTTCAAAATCTCCCTTAGTTTCTACGAGCTGCAAGTACATATCTAACAAAGAGAAGTATCGTAAACGAGTTAAAAAAATATATTAATCTATATGCGCCTTCTACTAGTTGAATGATATTATCTAGAAAATTATATGCTATGTATAGTTAATCGCTGACTTATCACAAGCTTTCAAACATGACGTTATTTCACCACGGTAATGTATGTTTTCAAATCTCAGTTAACTCTAAAATATAATACTAATGGAGTTTTTTTAGTAAATAGTAACAAAGTTTTAACGCTATACTTAAATTTGTTAAAACTTTATTTTGTAGAACAATCAGCAGTGAGCGGCATAATATATACACATTTTTATGAATGACAATTCTTATAATTCACAATATTACCCATAATTTACAAAATGAAGCAGTTAAATTGAAATGTTTTTTAATTAATGAAACGTGTAACATAAAAAGACGCGCTAATTAAAATCACCATCGAAAAGTAATCACATAAAATTTAAAAAGAGTTCGAAGATATTTTGTATGTGTTATATAAGACGCTAAAGTGATCATCAATAGAATAATAAGGTTTGTTTACATACCTGAGATAGGATTGGAGACAGGTATCGCAGAATCGGTGTCCGCATGTTGTGATCTGGACTGGATCTCGCATCGGAAATTTGCACAGATTACATAGAAGCACGCTGTTGGCAGTTCCTGCGAAGCTCATCTGATAACCAGGCATCTTTCTGAACGCATGTCCTCGCTCACCAAAACAATTTATAACTCGTTAGTTCCGTATCTATTCATCTCCGGTGTAGTACCTTCTACGGCAAGTTTCGCGGTTCTAGCGTTGACAGTTTGTCGTCTGCGTTGCTCTTGTTTCGACACTGGCATCTCTCGGCAAGATCTGGTACTTACTCTACTATCGAATTTAAAGCAACCACATCCGTAGTGAAAGAAATGGAATTTTCTGATTAAGACTAAAAATTTCATTTATAAATTTGATATACATTATATTGAATAAAATGTATTTAAAATTCCTTCATCGAAAAGTTTACGATTTTCACTTGTTTAAACGTGGCTGTAATAGATGGCGTTCACGATACCTTTGTTTTGAATGTGATATTTTTGTGTCTAAACAAAATTTCAAGTATCATAATGTGCCCTTACTGACTGATAGCAATAAATTTACTGCTCAGTATCTACTCTTTTCATCATGCAGCATCAAGTAATTTTTAAGGAAAAGTATGGGCAGTATGGACAGGAAATAGCGTACATAAAACCACCAGGTATTTTTACATTCCCTTTTTTAATACATTTTGTCTTATTGAACAGGCTTATAATTCTCTTGCTACTCTATTACAGATCAAAAAACTATAGTCAAGCTCCGCTCTGGTACTTCATTCCATAAAACATTCCTTGAAGCCGTATTAAGTTTTATGCGGCAAATATTTCTTCCGCATAGCTATCCTCACAGTGTCAGCGAAGACTATTATAATTATCAAAAATGGGATACTATTCAGGTAAAACTTTTTATTTAAATAGATTAATTAATGGTTTCTTCTATTTGCTTGACATTTATTACCTATGTTGTGACAATGAATGCTAGAGGACAACAATTTTCTAACCTGTTATGCTTAGGCGTTTTGCAGTACGATAACGGGCACTCTCACAACACGTGCTATTCTAACCGGAGTGGGAGTTGGAGATGAGACTGCTACACCTCTTGCGGCTACTATTACTATGATATTGAAAGATGGAACTGGCATGGTCGGAAAGATATTGTTCACTTGGTGGAAAAGGTAATTTTTATGATAAAATTTAATATATTTTCAGAATAATGAGCCATAAAAATTTTTGTAGAGTGTATTTTCATTGTATTAAATTGTTTAAAGCTAAAGTATTCTAAAGCCATTACAATTTCATTATGGAAATTATGTGTGATCTTATTTTGTTGTTTTAAGACGTTCTATCTTATTTTTCCCGCAGTGATTCCTTTGATTCCAACTGCAAGCAATGGCGCTTATTTGCTGACATTATCAATGATATGGCATTGTTCTTGGAACTTGGAGTTCCGTTCATCGGTAAATTTGTAACTGAACTATTGTGTGTATCAACAACTATGAAAGCCTTGGTTGGTGTTGCTGGAGGTGCAACTAGGGCAGCCATTACTCAGCATCAGGTTACTGCAACCAGTTATTTGAATGATTTTTTTTACAATTGTCCCTAAACATATGATTATTAACACTGAAATTTCCAATTCTAGGCAGTCAGAGACAACGTTGCTGATGTATCTGCTAAAGATGGCAGTCAGGAAACCATTGTCAATCTGATTGCATCTTTCAGTGGCATTTATATCATTTCTCATTTACAGACCCATACGTAAGTCAATCATTTATCATATTTATCTTACAGATTAGAGTTATATGTTTGAGCCTTTCTTTAAATATTCATGATGTGTAACTTTTGAGATTATGATAATTTTTGTTTTTGATATGTATATAAATATAAACCATGATCAGCATTCACTGCAGAAGTGAATCTTATCACTAATAAGAGAACTGATTTGTTTTTGTAATGAAAATATTCATTTATTCATACACTACATCTCTTTTACATGTATGAAGACGTAATCACTTGATAAATGTTGCTAGGTAAAAGTTTTGCTTATATATTTCCTACAGGAATATTTAAGATCAAATAATTTGCTATCATCAAAGTGTTGTCACCTGCAAAGACATGCATATATTTTTTATTTTATTAGAGATCTTCCTTGTCAACTTGTAGCCATATATTTTCTTTATTTTTTACCATTTGTAATCATTGCCTATGAAGAATGTTGAATGATATTTGAAAATTAAATTACATAGTGTTACATCAACAGCCTAGAGTAATGTAAATGTTATGTTGTGTAAAATATTTCTGATAATATTCCTCATGAGCTGTCTTCAATCTTGGATAATTAGTATACCTAGTATATTTTATTTTATATATTATATAATGTATTACGAGTAGTATATCTGTGTGTCAATTGGGAGATAAGGTCTTTGATATAAATGGTTTTTCTTTGAGAAGTGAAATACTTCCTTTCTTTTGGTTTGTTCTATTTTTCCTCAAAATTTCATTCCGTCCATCAGGAATTTATTATTTTCAGAGGCCTTTATTCTTTTCCAGAAAAAATAAGAAATTCTTCAATTTATTTAGATATCAATATTATACATAAACGCACAACATACTCTGAAGTAAAAGTAGTAGCGTATCTACTGTTTTTGGAATTTTCAGCTCAAGCTTCTGCATGTTTGTAGTTAACTAGTTGTGGTCTCTGGTCATAACTTTGTAGCGTAGAAAATTAAAATTTTTAAATATCTGAGTGTATATGAGTATAATATTTTGCTAAATGGAATTCAGAAGCTATGAGGATAGTGTAGAAACAGTGTTAGGGATAGTATATCAATAGTTATTCAGAGAATCGGGAAAAACAAGGTTAGAAAACCATGGTTGATAATGACAAAATGATGAAAAGACCGAATTGAAAAAGGATTGAGTACAGCTGAGGAATTTATAGGCAATAAGCACCAAGTCATTGAGGGAAACATATGGTCAATGGAACATGACCAGGGAACGGATAACTAAAAGGAAAAAAAAGAATGAAATATAGAAAAAAAGGATGTAAATGAGATGGTAAACCTAATGTATATAAAGATGAAATATTTGACTGAGGTTAAAGTTAGTCACTGTAAGAGATGATGGTGAAGATGGTTATATTGTTACTGGTATATTAGATTGAGAAGTATTTAGAGCATTGCAAGCCAAGAAAGCATAAAAGCCAGTTGTTGTCGGTAATATCCCAGTTGAGTTCCTTAATAACCTGAAGGAACTGGGTGAAAAATACTTACATTACACTATTGATGTAGACATTTTCTAATAAAGGGAAATGTATTGAGGATTTTTTGAAGATCAGAATTTGATAATGTAAGAAGAGTAACAATTAGCAGGCAAGGAAGCTTTTATGAAGCAAAGGAAACTGTTCTAAAAGGGTCTTGAAAAAGAGGATAGGAAATATTGTTAAATCGTTGGTGTTAATTGTTTTGTTGTATGGGCATGAAATGTAGAACCAAAGAAAGGAGAACATTGGAGGTCTATGAGATGCAGTTATGGCATTGAACGGAAAAAAATGAATACTTACATTTAATAGATGGAAAAGCAGAAACAGATGTGGTGGAAAAGCAGAATGTTGTAATTTACGAGATTAAGTGAGAGCAGAGGAAATGTGGCTCCCAGAAAACCAAGTGGGCAGCTCATTCAACTTTTGTAAAAGCAGTCCTGGGTTCAGTTCCTTATAAGAGGCCATGTGTGAAGCTGTTGAATCACTTTTAACACTGCTTCTGTTCTATCATATCAATAGTTATCTTTGTACATCAACAGAGCAAATGGCAGGATCAGATATTAGGAGTAGGGGGATTGCCAAAGGCAATTGAAGAGTGGATGCAAATGAAAATAGGAGCTGAAGACAAAGGAAGAAGATGTTAGATGATATATAGGTTCTAATTGGTTATCTGTATATGGAAGGATTGACATTGACAAGGAAATAATATTAGAGCCCATGTACCTACAGAAAGGCAGAAAATTTATGATGATATCTGTAAGGGAAAGGATGAAATCAGTTATTCCAGAGTAATTTCAGTTGAGGGAATTTCCTTCAGGTCTAAGTCATATTGGCTGGCATTGTTGGCATAAGAGTTGCCTTGCAGCATTGCAGTCCCAGTTTCAAATGCTTGTTTGGGGTGGTTTTTTTACGCTCAATAACTGAAAAAGGATTTTTATTAAAATAAACCAAATGAAGTGTTATTATTTTGATTGCTGTTAGTTTTCTATCATTTAAGAATAAGTATCTATTGTAGCAACTGTTACTTGATGAATCTTCTTGGTGCTGTTTTTCTTACAGAGCAGAATGGACCCTTTTTTTCGTGTTGACTGCAGTGCATTTATTTGCCAACTACAAAGCGGTGAAATCTCTGAGAATGAAATCTCTAAATTCTCCAAGATTTCTCATTCTCCTGCAAACCTATATCTCTCAGGGTGTCATCTTTACCCCTGAAACTGTAAATACTTTAGAGTCTGTTTTCTTAGGATGTGGCCTAAATGGTAAGTTATGACTTTTTTTTCAATTTTATACAATTATTAGAATTACTCATTGTCTGTTGTTTTTCAAAACTAATTTTCAAAATTTTAATTTTTCGTGGTAATATCATCATGATGTAACTTGAAATGCATTACTTCCATGCTCAAGTTATTTTTGATTCAGTTCTGTACTTGTACTTGTTATATAGCTCATGTAACCCATGTTATTGAAAGGATGATCAAAACAAGGTTACTTATTATTTGTAATTATTAACTACTAATGTAGCTGTATGGGTTTTTATTCCATTTTGTATAAATTCTCTTTTCAATAAAAACTCACTGAGACCATTTCCTTGATGTAACTAGTGCACTGTTTCACTCCTATGGTTTGAAATTAATTAAGGGTTTGCAATTAGCAGCATCAAATGAAGAAAGTATCTCTGAAATAGAAACTCAAGCATCAGATAGAATAGAACTTCATTGGTCTTATCTCTAATATTTCTTTCGTATATTTGCAAAAGTACAATCTTCTGGTAGGTTCAGTTAAGTCATACTTTTATAGCTATTGATGTGTCCAATTTTATTTTATTATTGCATTTAATTTTGCAAGATATTTAATTGGTCTTTATATGTACTACATAATGATAAGCGATTTTAATCATGCTCTTAGATTTTAAATGCAGGTATAAATTAAGGGTAAAGTAACATAGATATGATTCAGTGTTAATTAGGTATCAAGTGAAATTATGGAGGAAAGGTTGGTGAACTCTGAAATACCTTCTTCTAATTATTTTTTGCCTCATCCTTGACTATCTTATTCACTGAACTCTTATTGTATCCTCTTTATAAAATATTGAAAAGGTTTATATTTAAAATTATGTGATTTTCCTCATATATGAGCTAATATACTTCCTTAAATCCCCCCAAATAACTAATTATTGTAGTTAAATATATGTAGAATCAATCTGATGTATATCATTTGCATTCAAAAGGAGAAAGATATTTCTTCCCAATGGAAATTATATAATTTTCCTTTTTGGGCATTTTGGCCATCATTTAAATTTTATATTTGCATTCTGCTCTCTTCTTTCATGGTTTTCATTTTGCAATAAAATCCTGCTTCATTTTTTGAATCCTGATAAGAATTTTAATTGGGCTTGCCCAAAGACTTCAAGGAACTACTGTATTGAAGAGGCTGTAGAAACAGTGAAAGACATATACTTTCTTTTGTTGTAACAGGAATCATCATCCAATCAAATTCCCTCATCCTTTTATTTTGCAAGCCAACAACAGCAGCATGTATTTGTTTGGGGTCATCTCCACTGATAGAATATTTTGATTTTCAAAACTTATTCCATATTAGTATCTATAATTAGCTCTTTTGTCGTAATCAGTCAATTTCAATATGCATATTAATTTCCTGGTTATATTGCAAAATATCCTACTGCTTAGGGAATCATTTTTAATTTTAAAATTTATTGAGATCAATGTGGGAATAAAAAAATTGAAAATTCTGTAAGTTAAGAGTTGTCTTTTGGACAAATTCACAATTTTAAGATCAATCATATAAGATACAATCATGTAAGAAAATTTTACATATCTTAAAAGCATATAATTTTTATGGTATTTTTAGGTGTTCTTTGTAAAGTACACTGTCAGTAATTGATTCTTCAGTATGATTTTATTTATAAACTGAGTATAATATCCTGTGATTATTCCAATTTTGATTTGATTGATTTCCTTAACCCTTCAAGTCTCAGTAATGTTTAATCGTGGCAGCTGTTCCAACACTGCAAATTCTGTTCTTGGAAATATTACTAAAATTTCAATGAAGATATCAGCCTGAAATCAACTACAAATGAAAATTTCAACATGTATCTCAATCTCAATAAAAAAAAAGTTGTAGGCAACTCATAAATTGGACTGCTCGGAAAAATTTATGAGGTTAAAAAGTTTTTGCTAAGTTTTGGTTTCTCTAAATTAAATATCTTGGCGGTTTTTATTTATGTTAATAAAACTGAGGGAAAGAAAACCAAAATATTTAACTGAATAAATAATGAGAAAAGATCTCTGTTTGTTTGTTTTTAAAAATGATCATGGGTGAAAAAAAAATAAATTTTGGTTAATTGTTCTTTAACTTGAGATTCTGATTCCATATATATAAATAAAGTATGAAACTTGCATATATTTAATGAACAACATTTCCTTAATGGCAAAATATGTATGTTATTCCTTAATTAAAAAATAGAACCTCTACAAGACAAAAAAGTGAAGAATTACACTGGATGATTTATTATGTTTGAGGGCATTGAAGGGTTAAATCTCCCATTATTTTCATTTTTTATTTTCTTCTGATAAATTGTTGGAAGGAATCATTTTTATACTATAGGTAAATAATTGCAAATGTAAGAATCACATGGATAAAATAGCAAAGGCTTAGGGAGTTGCTTAGTAGAGTCATAGTGTAAAAGACACTTTAACTCAATCAATTTAAATAGATTATTATGTGTTAGAAAAAATAGAAATGATTTTTAAACATTTTAATTGATTTCTGCTTCATTCTGAGGCCTAAGTTTCTTTAATATATCTTTCTGTATTACTGAAAATTAAAAATATTTAATCAATACCTTTATAATCCATTTTTATGTTTATAAATATCTAATGTTATTGTAATTGCTGCTATTTTATTTCAATTTCAGATATTCGTTTATGCGGCTTTAAGATATCCTTGGGTGATTCACTATCATCTGCCACACGTTCAATTGTTGCTAAAGCAGATGTTTTAAAGTTGTTGACCAACATTCAGAAGAAAAGACCATATTTGATAGTGACTGATACTAAAAAGCGGCGCATACATGTAATACTGAGGCAAAACGAGAAACCTCAGGATGTAATTATGGGTTATTTTCATGCAGTGATGCTCGGAATAGCCACATGCATCACAACAAAAGAATCATTGGTAAGTTATATTCAGATTTCACCAGGAAAAGGCAACTGTTTACATTTCATCTACAGCCCTTTTTAATTTATATTTTCTCTAAGATATTTATATTTTATAATTTTATCATTAATTAGCTTAATTTTACTTTATTTTCCTCTTTTCCACTTATAAATGCATTTTATGAAAATCTAAATGCATATTTTATTTCAAATTGCCATGGATAACTTCAAAACTGGTGCTAATACATAAAAGGAAACTTTTAAATGGATAGTAAGTATGTTGTTCAGATCCAAATTATGGAAATGATTCTATCGTTTTCATTTGTTTGTTTGTTTTTTGAACTAAAATACCCTCGGATTGACACTACGCCATCACTAACACATTTATATTCAAGGTGTTAATGATTGAACTGACTGTTGAAGATTGTTTTTTTTTACTTATTATGTTTGTCTATGAATGGTTTCACTCACAGATTTTTGCTTTTGGAATGAACTTTGTTGAATTTATAAGCTTACTTTTCAGTGCATGGTTATGCTTCACTGTACTAACTCTCACTTTGTAAACTACCATATTGACTGAATTAATCTTTACAGTAAGATATTCATGTATATTTTTATTTTTGACAGAAAGTGAATGGAAGTTGATTAACGATTGTGTGTATGGAAAGTAATTTTATATATTTTAAGAGGATAAAAATTGAAAAATACAAAGTAAATCGACATCTAAAAGCAAGGCAGGAGAACATTATTTCATCAGATTAATGCTTGTAACCTCTGGCCACTTATGAAACCTTTAGGTTGCATGTAAAATCTAAGAAATGTAATCTAAAAAGGATAATCTGCAAGAAAATATGATTGAATTTTATCTTTATAATGGTTTTCTTCACATTTTATGACAAACCTATTGGCTTTGTTATTAATCCCACTGAAAAACAAAAAAGTTACCTTATTATGATTTCAGAATAATAAAGTATTGAAAATATTACTCAATGTTTTAATTCATAAGCTTGTTCATCATTTGGGATTTATATTTAATAACTATTTTCTTAAGCAAATAAAAAAATGTAATTTCCAATAATATGATTTCTTTAAAATCCTTTTAGAATACCTAATATCTATTTTAGATTCATATGTACCAAAGAATTAGTTATTTTTTTAGATTGTGCTCTCAAATTAGGAAGCATTCACAAACTGACTGATTTTATTGTTAGGGAACTGTTGTTGAATCAATCTTGTTTCATTTTGTAGCCAATATTCAAGAATAAAAGCGTATCGTCACCCTTATCTCATCTAATGGACTCGATGAGCTCATACATGCAAGGAATGAGCTCTGATGATGGAAGTCTGCCTCCTTTGGGTAAATCCCAAAGACTTCCAATTGAGGCAATGATAGCTGTGGAGGACCTGATTGACAATGATCTTGATGCATTTATGGGAGGAATTGCAAACAAAGGTAAGAGTGGGATTGGTGATTTTTTATGCCTTCTTGCAAAACAATGAGAAAGGAAGGGATTCATAAGAGTTTGCAAATTTTGGGGAAATTAAAATTTGATCAAGAAAATCAAAAAGATGATGAAACTATCTAGGAAGAGAGATATTCCATGTGAAAAATACTGATTCGTGGAGGTATTATTGTAAAAATTGCTTTGATAGCTTAGGTCATTTTGCACATTGTCTCCCTCCAGGAATTTCACCAAAGGCAAACACGTTGTCCTCATGACTAACGGGGAGCCCCAGAATGATTCGTACTTCTCAAAGTTGAAGATCAAGGAATCCATTAGTATACAAGCCAATTCACATAATTTTAAGTGATCGTTCTAAATAATTTTATTTTCATTACCATAAGAGAATAGTCATTCTTTTGTTAGCTTATGCTGCTTATATCTGCCACATCATTGCATCCTAGTAGTATGTATTTATCATGACTTACTCTGCAGTAAGTTTTGGTAAGGAAATATTTGCTTATATTTTCTTACCAAAGTGAAAGGAACTTTAGATAATGTCTTTCTCTCTTCACTAATAAATTTAAGTAAAATGTCTGATTTCATCTCCTGCATCTTTTTAGCTACTTAACATTAACTCTCCAACATTCTTGAAGTTTCAGTGTGGTACAAATTCTACTTGAGGATATCTTCTATTGTTTTGGCAGTAATCAGAATCATATTCATATGGCTAACGCTGTATTTCTTCTCTCCATAAGTTGCTTATTTTGTTTTATTAATGGTTATCTTGTGTAAATGTTAATAACTAATTAACTTTTCAAATACAAGAGTTAACATAAGAGTGATAAAATTAAGATGAAAATGTATGCTCTAAAAATTAATATTTCACATACTATATTTTTGTGCATAAATTTTCATTAATGTATGTTTACCATGAAATTGTTATGATATATATCAGTGAGGGAATCGTGCACAATTTTGGTGCATTATTGCTGTCAGCAAAAATGTCATTGGATTTTTTAAAAGTATTCTTCTGACATGTTATGATTAATTTTATTGATAATAATTGAAGTAATTACAGAAATAAGATATTATTAGTTTTTGTAGAATCTGTTTGAGGAGTAGGTGGACTAGAATCTTGTGAAGTTTCCAGTAAATTACTGTAATATTTTTTGACACCCCTTATTTATTTAGACATTATTTAACAAATCCTGGTTTTAACTTGTTACTGCTGGTGTAGTAGATGTTAAAAAAAATCCATACCAAAATTAATTCTGTAGAGCTATTTTTTGTCTCAACTTTTATTTCGATTAATGTGACATATGTTTATTTTGCAGTAATATATAACTCAGATATGTCAGACAATTTATTTATTTACCAAATTTTTCCAAGCCCTGTGTGCAAATCTGAAAGATATCTTTTGTGAGGCTTTTCGATTGTTTTAAGATTGTGAACCATTGTTACTAAACTTGTATAATTAGTATCTCAACTCAGTTGACTAGTAGATGCCATTAGTCAATGACAATCAACGATTCTCTGTTAAGTTCTGCCTGAAACATTAAGTTAATTAATGATAACAACTACTAGAACATTTGTTTGCTGGAACTGTTCAGAAGAGTAGTTGGCGAGTGTGTCTTATGTAAACTAAAGTATAGTGTGTGGCACATAGATGATCATGGAATCCACTGAAAGAAATTCACATTCTGGGATGGCTTACATAATTGAAAATGTTCACGAGGTGATAGTAACTATCATTGAATATGACTTTAATCATTGACCGTCCTAGAAAAACTCAAAAACCTAAAATATTAAGCACAGCTACTTATAAGATTTTTAAATGTGATCTTGTTTCGATTTTCGTCTGCAAATGGTTATAAATGCACACACAGCCTGTATTAACATTCCCATTGAGATTCTTAATAAGAAAAAACTATAATTTTATTTTAGGTTAAAACCGTTCCTCCAAAATATTTTTGTGTAAATCCAAATAGTTTTTACTAATCCATTTCACTATCACATAATCGAGATCTTTTCATTTTATCATTCTTTTCTCTATTACCTTACCATCTTTCTTTAATGCAAATCAAATTACCTTCACAGGCTTTTCATATTATAGCTCACTTGGTAGGCGTCCGATGTGTTTAGGTAATTTAATTTGAGGTGCATTGCTAAATTCAGTAGATGTTTTTACGCTTAATTATAATATTTTCAACCCATTTTAAATGAATCTATAAAAATAAACGAAGGCCAACTTTGAGATAGGAAAGCAAATTGTTTAAGGAAAAAACTAATTCCACATCTTACTTAGAGATTTTCTACATAATGATGATCTGCAGACATGATTCCATCATGAATTACTTCAGAATTATGAAAATTATCTGGTTTATAAGTAAAATTTTTGTACTTTATGAGTTGATCTTACTCAATCTGAAATTAATCTCTATTTGTTTACAGGATGGATTACAGAGAACCATCAATTTGTTGTGGATGAGTGGAGAGGAACTTGGTAATTCAATAAAATAAACTGATGTTGGATAAGTATTGTGACAAGTATGTTATCTTGTCCTAAGCCATTAAGTGACTGATTGCATTTTTTTAAATAAGAATAAATGAAATATTTTAGTATTTTTTAAACAATGATATAATTTCCAACATTCACGCTGTACAATATTTCAAAGACGTTCATAAATAAATTACTACAGCCACAAATTGAAAAAGGCACATCATGTGACGGGCTCATTCCATCACCATAGAAGTAAATGGAAAGGATTTCAACTCATTCAGTTGCTGCCTTCCCAGAGCATCATTATGTTCACTATCTTTCATTTCCAAAATTTTATTGCCAGCAATAACCATTCAGCACCAAGTAATAACAATCCAAATTTTATCAAGGAAATAGTTTGACGAATTTCTTTAAAATCACAATAGCAAATCCACCTTGCTAAGATGTTAATGCCACAGGAACATCCTCATCCTATTCATCGTCACAAATGGGCAGGGAACTAGCAATAGCACATTCGAGCACTTACTATTGCATAATCAAAACCCATAATACATTCATAGGATACAAGTAAGCCGGTGGCACACTTAACAGTAACATGCTACCCTGAGAGAACACAAGTTTCCTTCATGGATCATCTGGATTCTTGGATCCTGTTTGTGATAAGTGCTTAACGATGTCTACCCAATCCCATCCTCGTGGTTTCTCCCCTTTCCCATCCACTCTATCCCATTGTTTTCTCTTTTGCGCTTTGCTGAGTTGCTCCTTTTTAATTTTTGGTGCAGCTTTATTCTCCTGTTTAAGAGAGGAATGTAAGAGTTAGGTAAAGGTCGAAAGAACAGAACAAAATATCACCCAGGTTGATAATGCAACCAAAAAAAGCATCTTGGAGGGAAAATTAGATGCCATTTATGGCGCGTATATAAGAAGAAATATTAGATGATCGACAAGAGGCACTGAATTAACAAAATTAATATCTTTAGGAGGGTTCTATGGAAGCAGGTATATTTGTCCAATATAAGTAGTGTAAATATCAATATAATGCAGTAATAAACGAGAAATTGTCTCAGAAAGGGTAATTAAGATATGTTTATAGGTTCTAGTAATGAATAATCTCACCGTGTTGTCGGTTAAGGAAATACTGTTTACAGCATCGGTGACCGAGGAGGTAGCTGTTGGAGATTCGGGTTGAGCCGATAACAGTTCTTCGACATGTTCCTTCACCCATTCAAAGAGTGTGTAAGTCATAGCCTCTCCTAAAAACTGTTCCGCTTCCTTCAGGATAGCGTTCGCCACATGTTGTTTCACATCCTGTATTCTGCAAAATAATAAAATTTTCAGGAACAACGTTATTCCATCGAATTTACTTCCAAGACAATGGAAAGAAGGCATGCTCTTTATACATTAAAACCTTACAGTGGTTTGGAATTGAACATATGGAACTTACAGATGTTTATTATAAAAAGTATCCATATTCACGGTAGGCATATTCGTTGGGTATGCTTCTCCCCACGAAATTTCCAATAGGAATGACTTAGGATCTCCTTCTTCACCATACTAAAAGAAAACGTTTTGGTGAAATAAAAATCAACGTGGATGGATAAGTAAGGTAAATCACTAAGTATATTTACCTTGTATTGATACTTATTTTGGGATATTTCCTTAAAGGCTGGGTCACCGTCATATATAGACAGTAATACCTCTCTCTCCTCAGATTGTAACTCCAAAGTATTCGACATTATTATGGAGGACCTTCGAATGACTAAAATCGACTTTCACCAGCTCCCCATTCCTATTCACAGAATAGAGCTTGAGCTAGCTTGCGAAGTCTTCTTCTATTTTATCTTTGATGTTTGTGCATAGATTCAAATTGCTTAACAATTCCAAACTCACATGACCAGCCCTGAGGTCCACAAATACATTGATGATGCTGGCTTGTTTCAACAAGTAAGAGAAGCGACCGCTAGATGCCTCACTGATCTAGATTCATGACGCGCTCGGTCTCCTGACGTCACGAGGGCTGCTAAAAAACCAAACTTCCCGGCACCTACCAGTTGCTTCAGGATCATGCCTAAGTGGAGACGGTGGACCCGTGCAGGGATTTTACTGCTAGTGGTCGCGGTGACAATCGTCGGAGGAACGAAACATGTTCGCAACAGGGAAGGAAGGGCCGGCAGGAGGAGTGAACATTTCAACTTAGAGGAAGAAGTCGAAAAAGCAGCTCAGGTAAGTCCGTGTTTATTTTTTATATTTTATTATTTGTGGTGAAAAAAGGAATTTTACCGCGAAGAAAATTTTTTTGACTCTTCTTCAAGATGATAAGGATGCGAATAGATAATTAAATAGAAAATTTTTATTTAGAAAAATTCTTGCAAAATTTAAAGCGATCCACCGAGAATTTTTTCCGGTTATAATATTTAAAGTTTTTTTTTGGCCAAAGCAAAATTTCCGCGTTTCCTTCGCACACTGATTTTCTTCCGAAAGAAAATCAGAACATGTCAACGGTGAAGTGAAAGATTAATTTTTACTCTTGCTTAAGCTTTTAATTTAATAGCAAAATATAATTCGATATTCAGAAGTTTTTGGCGTGAATCAGAATCAATAGTTGCTTGCGTATATGAATCAGTTTATTATTTCTGCTCTCATTTAGCGTGTGTTCGAATTGAAAATATGCGTGCCTATCCAGATAGATCCCATTTTTTCAACTTGAATTATTTCATGTTTCGTAAGTGAATTAATGCTCGCGATGTAGAATACATGAATATATTTCGCGGAACTTATTACCCGTTTCTTGGTATCTCCTAAGAAACAATAACAATACAGATTTGTAGTTTTGTTCGGGAATTGTAGAGACTAAGGGATTGGTTTGAATACTTTCTTTGTCAAATCTCCAGTGCTTTTGTTAAACAATTTTTTTTGAATTTATTAGCGCATAATAGGATTTCTTATAAAGGTATGAATACGAATCTTACTAATTACTCGGAAAGTTGATTTTTTTATTTAATCATAATTCTAGTGATGTAGTTGATTAAAATCATGTATTTCTCTGGGTTTTAATCAAAAAATATTCTCTCTGACGTTTATTAGTTGCTTTCAATTGATTTCGTGTGTAGCGTAATGTTAGGTGAATCGATATATTCAGGCAACATCACTTCTATGTTCAGTTTAATTTTGTTAGTACTCCTATTGTTGATTTTGTGGAATTTTGAATGATTATAAATTTAAATAATTTTTATTAGTTTAAAACAGTCAGCCAGTTTAGACAAATAATTCTCTCTTTTAATGAGTGAATCGTCACTTTCGTTATTTCCAAAGAAAGAAAATTGTTATCGCATTTATTTTATACGCCTACTAAATCACTATAGACTTGCATCGGACATAAATCAGCGTAATATATTTTGCCATAGTCATTCCTTCCTCACCGTAGTCCCTTCGTTCATCTTCCTCGAGATTAAATTTTGGCATTTTCGTATCTAAAATTTAGATTTTCTTACTTAAGAGAAATATAAATTATACATATGTTAAGCGCTGGCATACAAGCGGCGTAGATAATATTATGCTACATCTTTTTGAACAGTGATTTAAAAATATTACTGGAAGTATTTTGCAATTATTTTGAAATATTTTGGGAAACCAAGGCTCATGCATTAGAATTGTTGAGGATTTCTCTAACGTAAAAATTTAATTACGAATTCGTACCTTCCAAAGAGGTTGCCATATGCTTACAATGTATTGAACTCATTAAAAAAAAACTTCGAAAATCAAGTGGGGAAATATTGCCTTGCCGTTTTTTTTACGTTTAATGTTTGAAAATTCCCAATTATTATATTTTTCTCTCCTTTTAGTGATGGGAAGTTTTAATTAGCGGTTACATTTGTACCCTAAAATCCGCCGTCTAGTGCATGTGGCAGGAGGTGCGTAAACACCGAGCTACTACATTGTTCGCGCGCGTTCATAGTGACTATCCGTCCTCGCTTGTATCTTGAGATACCTCTTCATCGTCCAGCTACGTAAGTCGCTTACAGCGGGAAGCACTACATGGTCTGTACTCATTACAGTAATTGACAATTTCTCAACTATTCTTGACTATTTCTCATTATTACTGTCTATTTCTGCGTAAAATTAAAAATTTTGTTGATGTAAGCTATTTGAAAGTGTATTCTTGTTGATTTGCCACGATTTAAGTCTTACAAATGATATTAGATTTAGATTGTCTGTAGATTGAATGGTTGATTCTTTGCTTATGGAATTCTGAAGCTTCCGATGGCATGTTATGTATAGTCTATATAAAATAGATATTGATTTCGTTTAAAGGGGTACAGATTATAGCAGAAATGCGCTTCTGGGCGTTATCCGAGTCCTGTTTAATATTTAAGAACAATATTGATTGCAATTAAAATGCAGCTTAAATGAAAAAATAGGTTACGACTCATAAACGCGTTTATCTATCGCTAAACTAGAGTTTCTTCACGTTCAATACGTGGATTTTGTTTGGGGATATTTTATTTTAGTGAAGTTATGAATTTCAGCTAATCTTATTAGGTTATTTTTGTTGAAAGAGTGTTTACGGAGCAACATTTATTTTCCACTAAGAGGGAAAAAATTTAAAAATAAACGCTCCGAAAACAGATTTGTATTTCGTTATGAAAATCATACCCATTGGTGTGAGCTGTAATTTTATAAGATGCACCAACTTCCTCCGCAGCTATATTATTTAAAGCTTTTTCCGAAGCAGATAAGGTGATGCGTGTTACTTGACTCGTTTATTCTCAGCATTCCTTCATACTCTCCCTCTTTATTTTTGCAAGAATCATAAATCTTTCGTATTTGATACAATCCACACCTTCCTTCTTACATTCCCAATCATTCGTTAGGAATTCGTTATTCTTTAGAAACTTATCACGGAGAAATATATAACAATTCCTTTCAACAATGTTAGTTTTCATTATTTCTCTACTATTGTTTATTGAAAATATCATTTAATGTTGATAAATACAATTTAATATCGCAATCACGAAAATTATGAGCCATCGATTTTTAGCTTGATCTCCTTGACGTACCATAAGTAATTACTTTTTCTAAGGAGCTATTAAATTGGTGAAAATTGTTCTAATTCCCTACCCTCTTTTCGTATCCGCCTCTGGGCTTATTATCATTAAATTAGAGTAAATGCATGGATGTGGAAATAACTCACTCCTCATCTTGCCTTGTAAGCCCCCTCTACCAGCTCTTGGTAGCTAATGTTAGAGGGAAAGAGATATCAACCGACATTCTCGCTGAATATTTTGAAGACAGAATTAATGTGAATTGAAAGAAATGTGTTGCGATGATGAAGATGTTATGAAAGAAATCCGCAGTGACTTGGTCAGGTAAAAATGTTAGTCGAGTATCCTCCCAGTTTGTCCTGCTGATGGAGCATTTTGTCGGCAACGCGGGAGAATACTACACAACCCGAATATTCGCTTAAATCAAAGGCGTCTTCATGTGAATGAATCAGCCCACGTCTGCCGTCCAAGCCGCCAGAAGCGCTCCTTCTCGTAAGCGCGTGAATTATCTTCGTGGAGGAGTGCTTTCTGGTGTCTTCTTATCGTAGGCACCCTGTTTCTTAGACCATTTGGTGCTTCTTGGAGAGCCTGGTAAATTACTCCCAGCACCCGGATGGTTGCAGTCCCCCGCGTTCCACTTTGCTGTATTTTTTTCTATCTTTCGATGTATCACGGAAAGAAGCTGTTGAAGATGGGTTGTCTCATCTGCTAGCTGTTGGAATTCCGCTTCAGTTTGTTGCTTCTCAGGCGCATGGGTTCCTCTCGGTTTCATTCATTAGTCGAATAGTTTGGCCACGATGTAAAAGTTCCTCAAATCATCTAACCTTTAAAATTTTATTAACGACAAAGTGCATATTAAACAATTTTTGCATTACGGAAAACATTATTATTATTGATCCTTCCCGTATAGGTTGTTCAATATATCTGACGCTGAGAAGGTGAAGTGAAAAAAGTAGTCTTTTTGGGCATGGATACCAATCATATGTGAATAGATTATAAGGAGTTATCTGTAGATTCGGAGACGTTCATCATCTCCATAGAGTTCCATGATAAATTATTCCTTCTTATGTCTGTGTTGCCACTTTTAATGTGTTGCTTTTATTTCAATATTGATAAAGATCCTGGTGGCTGAATATCATTGTTTGGGATTTATTGGAGCTTGTGATCAATTGGAGATGAATGGAAAAAGTTTAATTTATTATCATGGTATTTAAGAAAGAATCGTTGACACTAGATCTGGTGGCGGTGATGTAACTTATACTTTACTAATAACCTGTAACTATGTTGCCTTGCCAAGCAATTGATAACATTTTTACTTTCTCCATATACGAAGTATAGAGAAAGTATTGTTTTCATGAAAAAATTCGACTTCGAGATTTCAACGGAAATACATGTTTTGGGGTCCCTAGAACACGTATTGACTATTTTCGGAATGATATCTGTGTGTATGTGTGTGTGTGTGTGTGTGTGTGTATGTGTGTGTGTGTTAGTGGGCGCTCTATCGTGAAAACTATTGGTCGTATTAATACCAAACTTCGTATATAGTATTGTGGTGTGTGCTGTCAGAGTTGATTAGTTTTTGGAGTAAATCGGTTGACCGGAAGTCGAGCTTCATTCATTATAGCTCATTTCCGGTTTTCAAAATATCTCCATAAATATGATATACGAGTAAAATGTAGCTTGCATACTGCAAGCAGATCGACAACACTAATTTCACGTCGGCATCATATCGGGAAGGCCGTCAAAAGAAAAAAAAATGGATTGAAAATATTCTGATTATTCGCTGCAATTTATTCGTCCGGCATCGAACCCGGGTCTTCCTGGTGATACTTACTATGCAACACAATAGAAGATCACCATCTCTAACTATCTGTGAAAATTCAAGCAGAAATATTATCTGCAACTGCCTCAAACGACGTCCTACTTTTCCCTTATATTTCTTATGAGAGAAATGTTAATGTGCTCTGGCATCGAACCCAGGAATAGTACGGTCTTATGATTTTTTTTCTTAAACCAATTTTAACCATACATATTCCAGCCAAGCACGAACTTCCTATCATTTGGATAAGTGCATCAAAAAAATAATGAAATACTAACCCAATGTATTTTAAACGGGAGACATATTTCCCCCCGGCATCGAACCCGGATCTTTCAGGTGAAAGTTCCTATGCAACATAATAGAAGATATTAATCTTTAACTTTGTGCGAAAATTCAAGCAGAAATATTGGCTGCAACTGCCTCAATCGAAGTCTTACTTTTCCCTTATATTCCTTATGAGAGAAATGTTAATGTGCTCTGGCATCGAACCCAGGAATAGTACGGTCTTATGAAAATTTTTTTCTTAAACCAATACCTACCATACACTTTACGGCTAAGCACGAACTTCCTATTATTTCGAGAAGTGCATCAAAAAAAATAATGAAAAAAAGCTCCCATGTATTTTAAAGGGCAGATCTTTGCATCGTCCTAGCATCGAACCCAGGATATCTTTTGTGAAAGTCATTGCTGTTTTCGAAAGACCAAGACCATAAATATAGGCTCCTTGAGTTTTATTTCTCTACCTATCCGGAAAGTATTTTTTTTAAATTCCCGAAAATCACGGCAATGCATTTAAACGGGAAAAATCGGGACTTTGGGGCCCTCTGGAATCGAACCTATGACACTGAGGATCAAAGCCGCTTTTTTCCTGGGAATTTCACGTTATGGCCAATATGTCATAAAAATTTCAAGTCAATGACGCTTGTGGTTTAGCCTGTGAATTAGTATCCTATCTATATACCTATATAGCTATATATATGAATGAATCCAGAGAAGCATCTATATATAATAGATACGTGCATTGTATTACTTATAAAAGTTTTAGATAATGTAATTTACTATAACTTTTGTATTTAACATATTTTTGTATCACCGGTTGATTAGGAGTTATTCGTGAAATACCGATAAACCGGAAGTAGCCGTTATGTACTTTGTGGGCGCTCTAACTTAAAAACGATGCATTATATCAACACCAAATTTCATATATAGTACTTTATTTAGTTTCTTAAGAGTTGATTAGTTTTTGGAGTAAATCGGTTTACCGGAAGTCGAGCTGTATTCTTCAAAGCTCATTTCCGGTTTTCAAAATATCTCCATAAATACGATATTTAGGTATATACTATTATTTATAAAAGTTTTAGAAAATAAAATTTACTATAACTTTCGGTTGAAACATATTTTTGTATCACTGATTGTGTAGGAGTTATTCATGAAATACTGATAAACCGGAAGTGGCTGATTATGTACTTTGTGGGCGCTCTGGGCTCTATGGGCGAAATGCCAATTTCATCGTTTTTCATCGATCATGTCCCGTAAAACATTATTATTCATGATTTTGGCGTCAAAGATAATAATATATATATGGGTCATTCCACGCCAATTCGACAAGGTGATGTCCCTTGAGGTGACCGATTTTGACCAAATTTGGCAGATCGCTTTGATCTGATAACAAAATGAAAACCCTAAAGCCGTTTTGTAATTAACGCTATTGTTTACGAAATATTGCAATGTTTAAAAATTGAAATTTTACAAAAGTGCCTTCGCATTCGAAGCCATATCTCCGGTAATATAGAAGTTAAAAATACACATTATAGCTTAATTTAAAGGTCTTATATTATAAAAGATAATGATAGGAAGTTTTTATAAAATTTAAACAATTTAATAATGTTTATAACAATTTAAAATTTTCAAATCGATTTTTGACGATGTAACCACCCCTTCGATTTTTCTCATTTTTTAATATGTTGTACATACAACCCTCCTCTACAATTTAAAAAAATTTGGCGAGGGTAATATTTCATTTAAGAAAGAAAAAAATTTTTGAGTATAGGCGTGACGCTCGCCGCGGCTCCGCGCCGTCCGGCTCGCGCGCTGAACGTTCGGAAGTGTGGCGTCTCATATCTCAGCACGCTTATTCTTCCATCTGCTTTTCACCAATTTCAACTGTTCTACCAATATTAACCGACCCTTTAATTTCCTTCACCCTTGCCGACTGATTTAACCAATGGGAGTCATTACACTCCGGGAAAAGAAAGTCGCTTAGGCAGACTGAACGAGACGTTACAATCCCTCGATCAAACACCTATTTCAAGCAAAAAATGCATAAATCAAGGAAATATCAAGCGAGGTAATTGAAAAACACTCTCAAAGTGATGGTTCACCTCAAAGTTCCAATATTGCTCCCTCTGATTTGACTACTGTTACTTCTAATTCTCATAGCTTTGTTAGAAATCTTTCATCTACTTCTTTTTCTGCTGAAGAACTTGACATATTAAACCTGGGTCTGAAATTCGCCTTTCCACCAAAAGTTTCACTGTTAGATAAATTAGTGGCCAGCATAGAAAGTGGTATTCAATATTTGGATAACAAAACCAAAACTTCAATCAGGCTATCTTGTAGGAGAACTTTATCCAAGAATCTTAATTCATTACACTTACCTAACTCATCCAATTACTATAGTATTATAAAAGAATTAAGATCCAAAGATTGCTTTTATTTAAAAGCAGATAAAGGCAATTTAGTAGTGATTTTAGATAAAAAACAGTATTTTCAGAATTCTCAGTCTTCATTAGATGGTGGCCCATACACAACCTTGACAAAATCTCCTCTAAATAGTTATGTTTTACAAATTAAAAATACTTTGAACAGGTGTCCTAATTTAATATCATCCTCTTTGAAATATAAATTATCTGTGTCTAACCCGGTAATTCCTAAATTATACTGTTTACCAAAAATTCACAAGAATAATGAAGCTATGAGACCTATAGCTTCTGCCATTAATTCTCCTACTTACTATATTTCAAAATGGCTCAATTCACAATTTAATAACCTACCTTTTTCGTTCAATCATTCAATAGTGAATTGTTTGATTTTATCAACAATATTTCCAAAATTGAATTAAAAGACTTTGATCTGAAAGAGTTTCTTTTGATGTTTGCAGTTTATTTCCCAGTGTTCCCGTTGATGATACTCTAAATATTTTACATACTTGTCTTACTGATTTTGGTTTTTCTGATGTGATTATTGCTGAGTATCTTTCACTTACTAGAATTTGTATGTACCTGAATTGCTTTCAGTTTAATAACAAATATTATACACAAACTTTTGGTACAGCCATGGGAAATCCTCTTTCTCCTTTCTTTGCTAATATTTTTATGAATCATTTTGAAAATGTATGTAAACAAACCTTTGACTACTTCCCTAATGTTTCCATAAGATACGTGGATGATGTTTTTGCTGTTTTTGACACCTCTATTATGCGCATAGATTCCTTCTTATCAAAACTGAATAGCTTGTTCCCTTCAATTAAATTAACATTTGAAGTTGAACAGAACAATTGTTTACCCTTCCTTGATGTAATGGTCTCTAGAGTCTCTAACCGCCTACATTTCGATGTTTATCGAAAGCCTACTTCGTCAAATAATTTTATTCCTAATTCCTCGTTCCACCCTTTAGCTCACAGACACGCAGCTTTTCATCATCTTGTTCATAGACTTGTAAACCTACCTCTAGATATTACTAGTTATAATAAAGAATTAAGTTTCATTAAAAATACTGCTGACATGCTAGGTTACGATTCTTCGTTAATTAATACTTTAGTTAAGAGACATAAATTTAAAAAATTGATTGGTCAATGCTCTACTCTTTCTCAAACTCCTGATACTTTACGTTCAAAATTTATTAAAATACCGTATTTTCCTTCATTAACTAAAGGTCTCTCCACAATTTTTAAACACAACAATCTTAAAGTATGTTATTACAACGATATTAATTTAAAGAATTTGCTAGGTTCAACTAAGGACAAGACTGAACTGCTTCATAATTCTGGCATTTACTGTATATCCTGCCCAGATTGCGAACTAAAATATATCGGCCAAACAAAAAGGAGAACTATCATCAGGTTTAAAGAACATCTAGCCCACTTCAGATCTGGGAGATTTTCTAATTCGGCTGTTGCAAAACATATGTTTGACTTTGCACACAACATTAACGCAGATAATCTAAGCCTTGTTCACATTGCTAATTCAGGTTTAGACGCTTGGGAGAATTTATTTATCTATAAAATCGGGAACACCTCAAGAATTTTGACTTTGATTTCGACAGATTCTTGTTCAGCCTCGTTGATCTCCCTTAGCGACCTTCTTTTGTTTTTTCCTCCTTCTGCTCGCTGTTTTCAGGTTAATTTCAGTCTCGAGGTTTCTTCTGAAGATGCTACACGTAGTAGCGAAACGTTCGTCAAGACCTTCTGTGTTTTTCTTTGACAGCATAAGGTATATCGTGACTCCCTTTATTAACATTGCTGTCAGAGCTGTTTTAATATTATTGGTAGAACAGTTGAAATTGGTGAAAAGCAGATGGAAGAATAAGCGTGCTGAGATATGAGACGCCACACTTCCGAACGTTCAGCGCGCGAGCCGGACGGCGCGGAGCCGCGGCGAGCGTCACGCCTATACTCAAAAATTTTTTTCTTTCTTAAATGAAATATTACCCTCGCCAAATTTTTTTAAATTGTAGAGGAGGGTTGTATGTACAACATATTAAAAAATGAGAAAAATCGAAGGGGTGGTTACATCGTCAAAAATCGATTTGAAAATTTTAAATTGTTATAAACATTATTAAATTGTTTAAATTTTATAAAAACTTCCTATCATTATCTTTTATAATATAAGACCTTTAAATTAAGCTATAATGTGTATTTTTAACTTCTATATTACCGGAGATATGGCTTCGAATGCGAAGGCACTTTTGTAAAATTTCAATTTTTAAACATTGCAATATTTCGTAAACAATAGCGTTAATTACAAAACGGCTTTAGGGTTTTCATTTTGTTATCAAATAAAAGCGATCTGCCAAATTTGGTCAAAATCGGTTACCTCAAGGGTCAATTTTGCCGATTTCCTTGTCGAATTGGCGTGGAATGACCCATATATATTAATCACTCATATCCCAAGTTTAGATGGAATATAGAGTTCGAAATTACTGCGGTAGATAAATATTTACATCTTATATATATGGAGAAAGTCATGTGCTGGCCACATCAGATTTTTTCAGATGCAGCTAGGTGCAGTGTATTTGAGATTGATTAATAAGAATGAAATTGCGTTTTTGATTTTGTGCTGTTTGGATTAAAATAAAAAAAGTTTATGCGGAGTGATATTAAAATATTTATTTTAAATCGCTTTTGGCGCATCAAACTTCTTTAATTGAGGGTAGAATCTATCAAAGTTGAACTTTCCACTGCTATCGCAAGTTAAACCATAAAATCTGTTGGAGGTGAATTTATAAATATCAAATGATGCTATTGGACTTAGGAGATCTGAATTTTCACCTTTAAATTTCGCCATTCGAAACCACATCTCAGGAGACCGATTCGCAAACACTTAATAAGCCAAAAGGTAATGTTTATACTCTTTACGTGCTTAAAAATTTATTTTTACTCGGTGACATACGAATTAATATGCTCTGAAACATGGATAAAGTATTTATAACACACTATAACAGCGTTATCATTTATTACGTCACCTATATTAAACTTGTTTATGTTAATTATTAATTTAATTAAAATAGTATAAAATTAATTGTATAATTGAATTGAAATAATTTATAAACTAATAGTATAATTTAATTGAAGCAATTTTTAAATCATTACTTAATCGTCATTATTATTACCGTTTTCTTTTGAGATACCTGCATTAATTAGCTGTCTAGGTCAATGCCTATGGTTTAGTGTAGTATCTAGTGCCTATGTTTTACACTAGAGTGTCTACTTAGGGAGAAGTAATTGAGATATTCATCTCACTTTGTTAATCATCTAAATTGAGATTCATAGGATCTCTATCTCATTCGAACTCCGAATAAAATTCTTTTCGAGGTTGCTGTTTTAATTCGGAAGAAAATTTGAAACCCAAATCTCCATTGTGCGAATATTGGCAGGAAGATTGCTTCTCATCGGATCTTTTCTTAATAGATTTTATGAGGAATTTATGCCGTTCGTTTTGTCATAAGTGGTAGCGGTTAATGCAATAATGTAGATCGAAGATATTGTTCAAAGAAAATAATTTCTATGGGAGATTGAGTCTGTATTCATAAAGAGCTCGTTCGCTTTTAGCACCGAAGGCGTGTGTCAGCACAGTCGCGTGTTGCAATGTTGGAACCTGGTGATGGAATGGACGGTGGCTTTCGAATCGTAAAGCGAAATGATGGATAAACGACGCGAGCAATATCTCTTCTTTTATCTCCCGCGAAATACCGCAGCCTCAACCGTCTGGGAAGTTAGTACCTTCAAATTTGCTAACGGTTTATTGTCTGCGGTCGGCGTGATCGGCTTTTTTTTATTTTCGAAACTGTTCAAACGCTCTCTTTCCTCCTTTTTCACTTTCGTCTTCTTTGAAGACCGCTCGGAATCCGCGCCTTTTGTTTTTCGGGCCTAAAAGCTGTATGCGAGACTGAACAAAAGCATTTGACTCGAGGCGAGTTCATTCCCTCCGTTGAAAGTGTAGTTTTCGCAATGCGGCTGGTATTCCATCTCTGTAGGAGGCGTATTTGAGGATGATGTTGGAATCGTATCCTACAGTTCGTATTATATTCTTATAGTATGCTTTGGCATTGAGAAATGTAAATAAACATTTAGGTTGTGCTCGTTAAGATAAAAATTCTTGGATTGATGTTGTCATTGAAAGCCTGTTTATGAAACTACCTTTACCAGTTTGATTTGTAGGTATCATCTTCCATTTGTCGCAGAATTGTTAAGGATTCCCTCACAAAGAACGTGAAAAATAATTTTAAGGGCATTTTTTATAAGGATCTGAAAATACCGTAACTTATTTATTCGTCTAAACAATTGTATTCTCAACGTATCAATCCCTGGGTAAGTTTAAGAGCAATGTAAGAGGTTAGATCCAAGTCGTCGAAGCATATTTATAGTAGTTTCTTATCCAAATTTTCTGTACTTTAGTTCAGTCATTAAGCTTTGAAATGTGAATTTGCATAAAAAATCTGAAATATTTACGCTATGGTGATAGAGACGTAGGGTATAGATAAAAGGCCCGAAAGACGCTGTTTTAAAACAAGGTTTTACAAGGATTGTTTTAACGCTGGTTTTAGAAGGATATCGATGAGTAAGAAAATATCATAAAATAGACCTATGACGCTTTCAATATTCTATTCATTTATTTCTATTTATTCTTTTATCCCATATTTATCGCTTCATAATAACATTTGGTTAATTATAAGAAAAAAAGATAAGTAACAAATATCTGTAAGCGATTTTCAGTGCTCAGTAAACTCGATAAGATCTCCATTACCACATTTTATCATCATAGTCATTAGGAAATCGAATTATTTATCGCATAGGTAATGCAAGTGAAAAGAAAAGACCGATGGTTGAGTCAATTCATTCTCAGAGAATAGATGTGACATCATCGTGATTTATCATTGCTTGTAGACTCCGAGGTATGTTTCTTTTGGCTGTTTAGAATAACAAAGGCTTAATTGATTCACTGACAATTAAATTTGAAAGAACGGTGAATGATAATTTCGATAACAGCTCTTTGTGAATTATTAACCATTTAAATAATGTGAAGTGTTATGAAAGAATACAAGTTTATGGGAAGCAAAGAATAAATACTGAAAGCTCCACGAAGCTATTATGAATTTTATGAACGTTAGGAAGGTTATTAAAATGTAGAAATGTGTGTATAGCCTCTGTCGATATTTAATTACTTCAATTAGTCTTTTCTTAAGAAATTGATATTCTTTAATATTCTCTTGGATTTTCCCACCAGTCTCCGACATATTATACTTTTTATCCTAGTTCGATAATTACCTACTTAAACTATTATTTTTTTTTACAAGTACTTCGACAGCTTAGGTCATATGGATCACACTGGGAATCGAACCCGGGACCCGCTTTCACGAAAGCTGAACGCCTAAGACTACTACTAAGACCATTGTTGTTGCAGTAGCAATTATCAGAATAGGGAAGATCTATCACCAGTAAAGTAAAGAATTATTTTAAAAGCTTCCCCATATCGTTTGCAAGAAACTTGGGTGCTAACCGCCAAGTCGCCTCGCCTGAAGAAGTCGATACCTCGCGCTAGAAACCGGTAGCGCCTTCCTCCGAAAAGATTTCGCTAAAAGTTTGAGAATAGTTCTCTTTATTTTTCCACCGGGATATTTGGGCAAACAAAAGAGAAGCTACGCCTTTTCCTCGGGCCCTCCCTTGTTTCCCAACCCTTTTCGCATTCCCCTTTTAACGAACACAATTTCTAAGGTGAGATACAGCTGCCGGTGACGTCAGAGGGCAGTCCGATTCTTGGTGACGCCCCAAGAAGAAACAGAGGGAAAGATTAACAAACAGGTGCTTCTGCTTGCTGCCCACTCCGCCGAATGCTTCGCCAAGGCCTGATTGTAAACGGATTTGGTCAAAGTTAATAGCCGCCGCGGAGGTGGGCGGCTTTGAAACTCTCCTCGATACTAGTTGGAGGTACAAAGACCAGGGAGTTTTCGAAATCTCTTTCTAAATCCACACTTGATGATATTGTCTATCGAAAAGTTTCTCCGTAGTAACGCTTTGTCACTCTCGTAATGTTAGGGATAGGTGTACATACAATTGTATGCAAATTTTTTTAGGAGAAACGTTTGACTGTCTCACTAGTTTTTGTTAAGCTTCCAAGGAACGGTGATATTGATGTGCTAGTATTATATTTTTAGAAGTTCAGAAATCTTTAATAGCCATCTTTGTAAGCGCTCCGCACCTTGTTGCCACCGATTTTCAGAAACAACAGTAAGGCTCGGTTTACTAATTTTCTAAGAAACATTCTAATTGTAAGTACATTTCAAACGCCATTATATTATCATCAGGGGTAGACAGAATTATCGTGGTTTTGAGGCAGAAAGAGTTGCTTCAATTTTTTCGTAGTATTCTTTCAACTTATACCTCATATGAGAGTATACATTACATATTATCTTATACCTTTTGAAGCAGTAAATGCGTCAATTATTTTATTTTTATTTGATATGCGCCATATCAGCTACAGTAATGAGGAAATACTTTAAAATAAACTATAATAATTACGCTTGCTAGAATTCGGCGTAAGGTTTTATTTGTGTGTAATTTAATGCATGTATAAACCTAATTTAGTAAAATATATACGTTTAAATTGCCAATTGTAGTAATGCATTGTGTCACATTTGGTTGACGTTCATAAGTTAGCCATCCTTACTAGAAACAGACTGGAAAACTTAGAAAAAATATTATTTTTACAGTTTGTATATAGGGCATTCTTATTGATATAATATAGTATCATTATCTTTTTAATGGATAGATATAATTATCTTTTTCCAATGAAGTGCATCTAGGATTCTCAATCCTTGAAATCATAGTAACCTATACATTTCCATTGCCCTTATAATTATGGTATGAGGATTGTAATCAATGCAAGAGTTATAGTGATTGAAATAGTTGAAAATCACTCAATGTTGGTTGGTAACTTTTGCTTTGTTAAATTAGGAAAATTTCCTCTCCTTTGATGGTTGAAACCACGAGAGTGTTGGAATCGTGCATGAAACGTCCAGAGATGTATTCTGAGATGGTCGACTCATTCACGTTTTAAATCCTGAATTCCCATCGTCTGGAAGAAAAACGTTCGGTGCAAGGTCCGCGCTTCCCACCCCCACACCCTGTGGATGCCCCTTTTGTTTCACTGAGGAGGGTAAAAGGCCTCGAGTACCGCCTCAGCGTGCGTATGTGCTCGTACGTATGAGTACATGACTCACCAACTACCCGTTGGCTCATTCCGGGTTCACCGTCTCCTGTCGCGGGGTGAGAAAAAGTGGGTTGAGGAAGAGAGGCAGGTGAGAGGGAATTTAATGCAGATAAAGAGCGGCTTGCGAGGGTAATAAGGAATTATGCGCTGGTCAAAGTCCCGAGAGACCGGCCGATGACGTATCGGGGGTCTTGAGATGAGGCTGGAAATTTTTAAGGACGAAACGAAACTAAATTATCTATATATTGCTTTATAAAATGTGGCAGAAATTCAACTTAATATAGTTTTACCTCAGATCACGAGTTGCTCTGACAACGAAATTTCAGATCAAATAACTTTCGTTTTTTTTCGGACCCAGCCCATGGATATTTTGGTTGATGCGCGTGGATGTAAGTACAAGAAAATCAGAAATTACTACATTATGTTTTACGCTGCCGATTCGTTTTCTCTATTGAAAGAGTTAAATGTTTTTCTTGTCGGCTTTGCGGTTTTGTCCTCAGAATTTTCATTTCATGCTAATTCTGGAAAGATTCACCATCGTTTGATACGAGCGAACTCAACTATGATGAAAGGTGCCATAGAGAAACAGTCGTTGCATTTTTATTTGTGAGTAGTTTCGTCTACCCCATGGCATCTACACCGTTCGCAATATCTCCGTACTTATAAAATACTTAGAGATACCTACTGTAGAAGTCATCAGTCGCAAATTCAAGGAATCTCTAATGGAAATTCTGTTTAACTTTAGCGTCTTTACCTTTCTTGGATGAGATGTAAATGGTTATTTAGTAGATTTATTAGATTTCGTTTATATTAGCGACCTATGAATCCGTTGTAATTAATATTTTTCACGCTCATGTAAACTTCACCTTTAGAAAACTACTTACCTTTATTTACACTTTCGAATGTAAGCACATATATTTCAGATAAATATTAAATTCACGATCTCTTTTATCCTCCCATTATATGAGATGTATATTTTTTCCCTTCTTTCCGGTTATTTCTTTCCTTGTTCCCATCATTTCCATCTCCAAATCTCCATCCTTTGTTCGTCTGCCTTTGTTAGTGCTCATATATATCTTCCGGACATACAAGCTATTTTTTGCATAAACTGATCCAACTTAATATTTGTTTATCTCTTCGCACTATTTTCCAAGGTCTCATTAAAGCTGATTGGCATTAGAGATCATAACTAGGATGCTGGCATGTTGCCTATATAATTAATATCATTCATCGATACTGGATGGAATTTCATTATAGAAGAATATCTACTTTTAGCGTTTGTACAAATCCACAAGAAATGTTTCTTGTGCATTTTGTGAAAGTGTTGACTAAAGATTCTTCTATGGTGCTTTTCTAGGCTTCCGTTGATGCTCGTATACCGTATTGTAATTATCGATTTGTTTCAACTCGGTGCTTTCTGTGGGGTTTAAAAGTACCGGGAAGGTATTTACGAAGTGTAAGTTACGTGGTGGAGGATCCTTGATCTACCTTATTTCCTACGATAATTTCTCGTTATTTTCACTGGACCGTTCTCAAGTATGCCGTTACGTTTCAAAAGATCGAGGCGATGTTTTTCAGACCTCTTTTCACCTACTCGACTTATCTTTAAAAATGTCCTCGCTGCTCCGTTACATGCGGACGCACGCCGCAGCGACCCTGCGCGGGGTCACGCTGCCGCGAACGTTTAAATGAGCTCATCTTTGAAGCTCAAGCACATTCACGGGAAATTTTCCCAAGCCAGATGAAGGCAAAAAGGGATAAGAAGTAGTCGCGTAATTTTTTTTCTGGCGTTTTTCTCAGAAGTATGGGAATTCATCGCTCGTGCTGAAGAAAAATCAGGTATCTCGAGTAATGAATGAGAAACATCTCTTTTTAGAGAAACGCAATATCTTGCTTCCACTTCGAACCAATTTGAGTTGGTTTATCTTTATGAACACCTAATTTTACAATCATGCTGGGATATTTTATTTAGTATTGGAAGTGCTCAAAATATGTACCTTGCTTTAACTTATTAATCTGACATGGGATAACAGTCGATGAAGTAATAAATAAATATTGATTGTAATGAAATTAAAGTATTGCATAAGTTGCATTTGTAAATTTTAAATATTGAGAAGTTAATATCGATTTCAAAAAAAAGACAGCTCTGCATGAGATGCCCTTCTTAAATTTAAATATAATGAAGTTATTTTCGCCAAAAGCATTCATAATCCACACAATTGTTCAATTACAATACGAGTGAAATTGATTTAAACCCGCCGTCTGCTAGGGGTTGATCTTGGCATTTTTTTAAACACCTGTAGGGTTTTGTGATTACCATAGTATTTCGAAGTTTCAATGAATTGGAAAAATTGGGACCGAGAAAATCCGGTTTCTGCTGAGATTCAAGGGAAATATTTTTCAGTAAAATTCAACCCTTAGAAATTAATAAATTAATGCAGAAAAATGTAATAAGATTCCCATTCGATATCCTATTACTATCACCCGCAAGAAATAGCGGCCTTACGTAATCTCGGTTTAAATATGAGGAAAATGAAAAGCTAGAAAGTCACATTCATATTTTTCTAATAACTATCAACAGCAAGTCTTTACTCATAGAGTTTACTTCTCCCGTACCTTCTCAGATATGCTTCGAGATTTTTAAAATTCTTAAGGATCCTTCGCCGAGATATTTTCCTCCGTTTTATTTCATGCAACCGGGAAACTTCTTTTAAGAGTACGTGACTCGACTGTCCGTTGAAATGTCCAAGAGCGGCGCTTAAAAGCTGCCGAGTCTATATCTCGATTAACTGATCGGGAATGTATTTGAAGAGAGTGGCTGTTGGACTACGAAAAATGAAGCAGTTAAACCAGTTCTGCAGACTCGAGTAGTTCATGCCTGTACATACTTTAATGCATAGGTATTTGGCTAGCGCTCTGCCATTTTTATTCCTCTTGCATGTTTATTAGCCTTATAATTCCTCTGATTTGTAACCTCACTCTCCAACTACTAATTATAGAGAATGTATAATTAATTGCATTTTCTATTTCTCCTTCCTGAAGGACATTTATCAGGATGACTGTACTCGCCATTGGTGTTTAAACTTCATTTATAGTAAATTTTCGTAGATTAGTACATATTTTATAAACTTGTAGGCCAAATTAATAAAAAATGTAAGCGATTTTTATATTTATTGCTTCATAATAATGAAAGAAGCTCAGGCAATAATGAGATACTATAAACCAAAATCCACCCTCAATTTGGCTAGTGTATATCTTGCTTTCGGTTCTGGTACGTTGATTTCAAATAATTGAACGAGTACCTTTTCAAGCAATAAAACGCAAGTCCTAAGAGGAATGTAAAAAAGGAAATAGATATGGAATGGTCTGAAGAGCACAAGACATTATACAGTAAATTCATTAAATATTTTAGGAGGAAATGGAACCGAAAATAATCTGACCAACTAAGAAATTCAAATGAGCTCTTTGAATGGGCAAAACGAATTAGAAAATAAATCATTAAAGATCCTTCGCTCTCGTAAACACACATGATATGTTCGGATGATGAAATTAATGGCGCGAACAATTTTAGATTCCATTTAAGATGTGTTCCTTGGTAACGAAGTGTAATATACGACAGCAGATTCTCTCTCCTGCATACTTTTTCGAAAGATGGGTATTCATTTATTCCTCCAATTAGTACAATAAAAACGAAGATTGCATGTGGAAGAAGGATTTATTTTCGATGCAACAATTTTATTTCATATAATTATGGTTAGGGTTGCCTGTCTCATAAAATATGGTTTTCTCAAAATTTTAATTGTGAATAAAAAAATTATTAGTATGAGCATGACGATTTTTCGCATAACTTAGCGAGTTTAATTATATTCTTTATTGACTAATATTGAATGTTATTGAAAGACTCCATCCAGCTTGCTCCATCTATGTGACAACGCGAGTTTACATAAGTATTACTAGTAATCTGAAGATCGATTCACGCAAAAAGTGATGTGATTAGAAGTGTAGGTATGCCGTGAAGACAAGTAAATCAGAACATTCTCCTTAGGTATCGGAAAATTAATTTTTAAAATGTTACTGTTTTTAAATTCTAATTTTCTAACCCCTGAAGGCTCTCCCAAGTTTTGCGTCATCACCCCACAGCAGCTTTTACCAACTAATCTACGAAAAACGGAACAACTATCCATTCCTCCATTCTAGGGCTCTTAAGAACTATATTAAGTTGAAAGGGAAAATAATATTAATTTTTATTCGCTTTGGGAAATACCTCTAGAGCAGGGTAAAGGAAATAATTCGAAAAGATTTCTCAGAAAACATGATATCAGACAAGAAATACCATATAAAATATAGATCTATACAATAATAATAATAATAAAGAATATTTCAATAACAATTAATTACTTATGAAATTGATGAAATATAAGTTACTGAAGACGCATCAAAGATGGCACCACACCTGCACTAACGAGGGACATCCAAGATGCTGCTACCTTATCATCAAAAGATTCAGAATCAAAGCTGATTGTGTTAGCTAACGGGTTTTACCACTTCGTTACCCAGCTTCGTCAGGCTTCTTACTCATTCTTTCTCCAGTAGCATCTAGGCTTTTTCTTGAATCTTCGGTCATCGTTCAAGGTAGATTTTGGGGAGGTACGTTTGGGGAAGCTAAATGGTACGCGTAGTGTAACGGATCAACAGTGAAACAAATGAGGGAAAATCGAAGGTAGGGGAAATGGCAGTAAGGAAACAAACCGGAAACGGTTACGACATCCGCGAGTTTGTGGGGCGGTGCGTGCGAAAATCCCTTATCGGCCCCGGCGCACGCAGCGTCTTATTTGGAACCGCGGGCCATTTGGAAGGGATATGCTTCCCACTCCGCCAGACAGCTGCGATAGATCGTAAGTGGGTGGGAAAGCGATTCCTCGCGGAGTAAAACAATGGAATTAGTCATCTGCTATTGGCGAAGGATTGGGAATCCGTTACGGAAGAGCGGAATGCTTTACTGTGACGGTTCTCTTCACGAACACGCGAAAACAAACAAACTTTCCTTTGGAATGACGCGGAGCCCATTCTTCCCGACTCGTAAATGGGTTGGACACCTCTTTGACGTGGCTTCCAAACGGATTCTGGAATTCAGTGTTAATTAGGATGTTGGGAAGTGAAATCCGGAGGTTATGGTGGCAGGAGATCGTTCTGCAATGAATGGGAAAAGATGGAAACGTGTTCAGATGGTGTAGTAGATGGTGTAGAGATGATCGTAGTACGAAATAGTTACCTTTTAGGAAAGTGGCTTGCAACCTTAATTTTTTCTCATCAAGTTTCAAGAGATTAATTTTTTAATGTTTCATTTTATGTTTTTTGTGATATTTATTATTTTCTCATAAGTATTATTGCAATATTCCTGTTTTTGATTTTTTAAATTTTTTTAATATGACTGCTTTTGTAATTTCTATATTATACAAAGCTTTCTTAAACGTATTTAAGCTTCTACGATCAGAATTTTTGCGCAGGTTTTTCACCCACCTTTTTTTTGCGGGTGTTTTCATGCATTGGATCTTTTTCCTAAGATAATACCTTAGGTTTTTTTTACATCCACTCCTAATATTTTTTCCTTTCTATCATTATTTACCTCCACATTACTACGCGTGTTTTTAATGTCCATGGCGAAAGGTTAGATTGGAGAAGAGACTTTTCAGTCTCATTATCACCTTAATGAAGACCTTATTAACGTTTACTCGTATCTTCCCTGTAATTGGGGCCGTAAAGTTTTAGATTTAATTTAATATATTCAAAAATATTCAAAATTAGATTTTAGCTGGTGAAACTCTGTAAATTTGTCCACTCTACCCGATGAACTGGTAAACTGTGAATTAATTACACGGCAACTGCAATTTTACAAATTGTGATTTTGAAATATTAAACTCTACTTCTCCTTCAGTTGAAGGGAACTTTTCATATCACTATTTTCGCTGCAATGATTGATTTTCATAGACAGCGCAAACTGATGTTTATAAAGAGATAAATTTCAATTCTGACAATATCGATTCTATCTCTAAGTATTAATGATTGATATTAATCAATCGCATTTAGAAATTTCTCCACTATCTTAGATTGAAAAATACTAAGTTGTTTTGGAAAGTGCAGTGATTAGTATCAATTCATTTTGGCATGCAATGAGAAAGACCTGATAATATCTATTGCATTTGAAATATTAATTATAGGCTAACTTCTCAACATATTCTATCGCTAATTTTATATTTTAGAAATACTAAGCTAATGATTTTATTTCCATCAACTTTCACAATGAACCTAAGTATTTGTCCACAGCATTCAATAGTATGAACAGAGTCCACCAACGCGAAACAAGAGGATCTCATTTAATGCAAATACCAATTCATACACTTCATACAATTCAGACACTGGAACTCACTATCCTAATCTTAGGAATTCGCCATCTCCACCATCATTTAAGAAGCACATTATGTACTAAACTATTACTCTTTGAATGTAATTGCACCAATAGAAACACCCTTTAATTTTTAGTTGTATTTATTGTATTTGCTCTTTTTCTTTTATATGTTTATGTTTGTATTTCAACACTTTTATGTGATAGTATTTCAATTTTGTATAAGTCTGTATTATATTAGTATTTATTTTCAATTTTTTTGGTATCATATTTAATAGATTTGTACTTTATATAAGGATGTATTATATTAGTGTTCTTTTTCATTTTGTTATATAGATTTATATAGTTGTATTTTTTAAATATTTTTTATAGACATATTTTTGATATATGATTTGATTTTTTTAATACTATGTCATATGTATTGTAAATGTTTTTGGTTAAATGGAAGATGGAATTAAAAGTCCTAATTTTGCCTAATAAAGTCCTTTGTATGTATGTATGTATTTATTTTAATAGCGAAGTAACAGTGATTGAAGCATCAGCTTAGGTATTGGTTGATAGGTTAGTTTTTCTAATAATTCAGTTTTTCCACTTTTAATACACGACTGTGACTTATAAGGAAATAGACTGAATAGTTAATTGGTTCTCCTGCCACGCATTGTTAGGTACCTCGTACGTTGTATATATAGATAAACGTCTCTTAAGGTGGCAAATTCTACGTGCTTATTTTGCCTAAGTTGAAAGCGTGGATTTTAAGTAACTGGGCTAGCAAAGTGAATTCCCAGGTTAAAAATCTGGTTTATGCATGGTTTTCATAGAATATGATGGAATTTGAATGGCTTTTTGCGTTGCGATTTTCAATGGTTAATTTTGAGAGTGGTCTCATGGGGCCAACATTCTTTAAAGTAAAGTCGAGATTATTATTCTACCTTTTTTGGCAATTACCTTCTTGTGTTGTGTATTTTAAACTCAAATAATAATCACTTAAGGGAGTGGAAAAGCTGAAATACTCATCGTAAGTGGGACTTTAAACTTAAACACAAAATAATCAACGTGAGAGGGGCCTACAAAGAAAAAGTAAACAGAAGAAAGTGATATGATATTTTCATGCGTTCGTCCCAGTAGTTTAAACTACGAATTACGAATAGAAGAAAATAGGAAAATTCTTCACAAAGTTGGGTAACGGCATTTTATATTAAGGTCATGCGACTCTAAGTACTTTTAAGCTTTATGTTTTTTTGAAATAGATGTGATATTCCTTTGGAATTGCTCGTGGAGTTTTGAGTCTCGGAGGAGTAATTAGCATCCTCTTCTCCTCCTCTCTCCTCGAGAGCTCCCTCTCGGTTATAAAAATGATTTGCTTATGCCTCAGTGGCTTGTAAATCCCCTCAGCTTCGTTTGAAAGTACCAGGAGAGACATCTTCATCATCTCGGATTATTACGCTCAGGTATTACGCTCGCGCAAGAAGTATTTATTAAGTCATTAGGCTAATTTATATCCATTTGAAGACAACTTTCACCTCATCCGAGGAGCTGTGCAGCGAAAAAAACCGGAACGAATGGAAAATGCATGAATATTTATCTCTGAGAGGTTAACGGACGACACTGGCACTCGCGGATTCTAATAAAGCCATGCCTATGGATGAAGATCGAGAAAACTAGTCGCAATGACATTTGTATAGTGAAGATTTTACTTTCGTATTTTGTAATGATGAAATACCGCTGGTTAGGAGAATAGTGCAATGGTCACGTTCTTCGCGGCGAAAAAAATATTTTTGCATTTTCCAAGGTTAAAATTTATGGAGATAGAAAGTTATTCGGAGATAGCAGAAGTGCGTAACAAGAAGAAGCTGTCAAAGTTAAGTAATGTATATGAAATTATTGTATGGCTGACAAACAATGATATTTAATGCATGTGCTTAGACAAATGCACATTGACAAAAACGGTAGAGCGCGCAGCTGTTAAATTAAAGCTAGGAAGATAAACAAGTGGACAAAAGTTAGTTCGTGTTAATCCTTCGTGATATTTTCTTTGTAAGTTGGAATATTTACTTCGTTATCGAGTATATTTTGTTTATGCTAAAGACATACTCCATATTTTCTGCAATCATGGCATCAGAATCACAATTTATTCAATGTATTTTTATGAATATATTGCGATGAATATCATCGATGTGTAACCAAATCTTCCATACAATTGATGCATGCTTTGCTAGAATAAGTTAGGTTAGTATTTGAATTATAAATGGCTGTAGTATAATGGAACTGAATAGTCAAAAGAAAGAATATACTACTACTGTAATGACTAAGTCCATATATTGGAGAAAATATTTTCAAAGGAAGCTGAATGCAAGACTTTAACTTGCGTAGTTAGAACGTACTCCATGAATAAAACAGGATACGAGTCTAACTTGCAATTGTTTGCGTAAATGTCACCATGAGAAACTCACAATGTGTAAGATTAGTGCTAATGGACTTCAAAGAATAATATTAATGGATAATTAACGAAACTAACTACTGTAAGGACATTGACGATTTGGCGAGATAAATCACTCAGGAGGAAGTATATTCCAGAAATCGACGAATTAATGCAATAATTTACGAGGGTTTTGCTGTTCTGTTTGTTTAGCGATGTTGATAGTTTCCAAGGATTTTCTTCGTGTCAACTCAAAGCTATTCCTATTTTCCGCTTTTTCTTTGTCATTCGAAAAAATAGAATATTCTTGGATCATCCTCCTATGAGATCGGCTTATTCATATGGAATTTTTTTTGAGACTCATCTCCTAGACCCTCGAGTATTTGCGCGGTAGTTTTTTTAACTCCTTTTCCAGCAACACTTCAAACGGAAACCAACGAATCCCGCTCCCACATCATCAATCAAAGCTCCTTTCTCTCGCAGCTAAGACAGTCAGGGGAAGATTAGCGAGGAAAATGAAATATGGAATGCTCACGCCAAGGGGAGCGTGTAATTCGTTCGCCTCGAGACTGATTGTGTCGGGACATTTATAGGAGCGAGTATGTTTATATACATCCGCTCAAATCGGGCGACGCGAACGGCTTGACATTCCGTATCGCAAAAAGGACTGGTATCTGTCCGATCGTAATTAATTAAGTGATTGATCGGAGATTATAAGTAGATTATGATGTGATGATAATTCGGGCTGATGAGTGAGAGGAAAACGAAGGCGGATTTGGTGCAAATTTTGGCTTTGGTACAGTATATCCAGTGATATCTTTTTTTCTACATTTCTTGAACCTAAGTTGCTTTATTGAATGGCTGTAGTGATGATTCATTCCTAATGTTTTGAATATCACTAGTATACTCTACTTATTCTAATCTTCAGCCTGCAATATCAGTGCCTCCTTTATCCTCTAATGATGATATTAATTTCTAATTTATCCGAATATTGATATGATATGCGATAGAACTTGAAACCTTAACTGTAAGTTTTCTCTCAAATTTCAATTAAGAATAATTTACGTCAATTATACGCCAAATTTTTCAGGGAAGGACAAAGCAAAAGAGATAGTAGAATTAAATATGATACTCAAAAATAAATAAAAGAGTAAATTGACTAAGTCTATATTCCACAGTATTAATAACATACAACACACGACCGGTTTCAACGTCTAAGCGGTATCATCTGCTGTGAGGAATTATCGGAAGCACCCGGGGCTTCTGGTGCTTCTAAATTTATAACATATCATCAGAAATGGACCAATAATATTATTTTAATGTTTACTTTTTAAGCCATTGAAAAAAATATTCTCAAACGATGTAAAAGAGCATAGAGAAATTTTGTAATTAGCCAATATAAATAATAAATAATTTATGAAATATATCACCAAAATCGCTTTGGATATCCACGGAAAAGAGAATCCTGTTTTCTAAAGAACTGGAAAGATGATAATAAAACGTATTTTATTAGGGCGAGATTGAGACTTCTTTTAAGTCTCTTCTTACATCTAGCCCTTCGTCATATATAAATTTTAAAGAAACAGATTGATTTAAATAAGGACAGAAGACATCTACATCGCGGGTTTAAAAAACTAAGGATTAGCTTAGGAAACATCTACATCTACATCTACATTAATACCCTACAAGCCGCCTTTCGGCGTGTGGCAGGGGGTGTAAACACCAGTTGAATCTAAATTACTTCCTTATTCGATTATTGTCACGTATTGTTCGCGGAAAGAATGAATCTCTAAAACGATTCGTCCTAGCATCTATTTCTCTTAACTTACGGTCATTATCGGATCAAGGATAGGAATGGGATATCGGATAGGAAAAAGATAAAGTCAATGAAAAAAGATAAATGCTTAATCGTAATGGTCCAGTTAATATTCTCAATTTATTACTGGTAGACATATACAGCGATTCTTTTCGCTGGTACTCGTCGAGTGACGTATGTTCAAATTTCCCATCCACTTCTGGCTCAAGTTGGCCGTGGAGAGCCGAAGGCAGATGATGTAGCATTTGTAATTTCATCAAGTCATCGAATTATCGAAGGAAAAGCGGTGGTATCGCCATCGACGGCGATTAAAATCTCAGTGTTTACCTTCTCCGAGGCTATATGTTTAATTAAGAGGAGACAGAGAGTCACCCCAGGCCATCTTATTAATTATATACCTTTTTCAACGGTGTCATTCGCAAAAAAATGGCCGATGCATAAGAAACGTACGTTCGGAAGGTTTTATCCCTCGTATTTGTGACTACTAGTCATCAGCTATCGTTAATCAATGTGCTTGTCACACTGCTAGTCATACGTCACGTATGTATCATTACAGATCATCACGTGATTAACAGGATAAACAAGTAACTTTCAGAGGGGAAATCTTTGGCCAAAAGTTTGTTTCCTCAATTTTAAAAAATTAAAACTCACCGTTAATTGCTTGAATTCATTTCAAAATTTTCATTCACGTATTAATTATTATTTTTTCATATATTCAAGTGTATATTTTATATTTTTTAAACTTTTTTTATCGTAAGAATGGTCATTATTTGCTAAAATGCGCTCAACAATAAAGAAGAATTACTATTGTTTGATCGTTATATTTATAATTAGATAAACCTTCACCAATTTTTTCTTGAATTTCAATATATAAACATTCTGGTTTGTAGTGTTTTCTATGCCATTTGTCTTATGTAAAATATATTTTTCGTTCGTATTTTCAGATTCTTTCGCTATAACATAATCATTCAATTACAATTCTTGAACATTAGTCTTAGTTGAACGAGAAAAGTTATAAATATCGTTCTGCGTTCAGTGTTTATTGTTATTTATTTGAATTAATCGATCAAACTCTGCCGACTCATGTGGTGCTGGGTTTTATTTTCTTATCGGTATCTGTCAAGTGTAATCCCTTATACACTGCAAACTGCAGCAGAACATTATCTTTGGCCTGGTGCCAAAATGATCTTCAAACTCCTTTTCGAAGTAATGGGAAAGAAACACATTTCAGGACTTGTAACCTGCTCTTCGATACTCCATCGATCTCCTTCAAAGATTTTCCTGACAATCGCGATTCGTTTTATTTTCCACCCTTGGACTGTAAAAAAAGAGCGGAGATTTTTTTCCATACATTGTATAAGGTTTGCGAAAGTTGTAAGCTCCAAAGATAAGACTTGATGGAATTGAAAACAAGTTTGGATCCGTTATTCAATTCATTTTTCGTTATTATCGAATTATCTACTATTCTGCGACAATTTCCATTCCATTGGATTTAGTGTTCAAAATTGCTGAATTTGAAGAATCTTAAGTTGCAGAGTTATTCACTTACTATAGGGGTAAATTCTATCTTATGATGTCTATGTCTATGTAAAGACACCTTTCGGCCTGTGGTAGAGGGCGCAAGCACCTTGACTCTATTTACCAAATCGATTGCTTTTGCTTATTGTTCGCGGAAAAAAATGAATTCTTGAAACGATCCGTTTTAGCATCTATTTCCTTGATCTTTCTCGCAGCATCAGAACTGCAACTGCAAAATAACTGCTACTTGGTTTTGATTTAGGAAATAAACCGAAATGGAACAGATTTAAGGGACAGATCCGAATCTTCATTTATCACCAGTAATGGTGGAATTTTTCTAAAGGATAGAATTTGATATGACAACAATAGCATTGGATATAATCTATTCTTCTTTGTCACTGTCCTTTACACTCAGCGTATCCATTTTGAGGCGATGCCACCTCTACTTAACTATGTGCATATGTTGGAAACACTTTTGGGATTTTTTCAGTGAGAAATAGCTTCCTTAACAGGAAAAATTAACAAATAAGAATTGAAATCTTTTTTTCAGACATTTAACCTATATATTGACTTATAGTAGGTACAGCTGGAATATTTGCTTCTATATTATATTATTCTATCGCTTTCGAATTTCCAACGTAGTCCGAAGCCCTATTCATCAAACTGTTTCTGAGAAGGGTGTCGTTTTTCTCTAGCTGGGACCAATATAGAAATAGTTTCGTAAGAATTAACCAATCACGTACAAACTTCATGCACGTTACTCACTCGTATCTTATACGCCCCAAAAGATGTCTCTTGCTTACCTAATTCTCATTTTTGAACTCCAATAAGAATTTAGAGGTATCTCTCATTTCCTGTTGTTTACGGAAGCTCATAGAAACATCCTTTCCCAGGTTTTAGAAATGCGGTGTTTATGTTTCCTAGTGGTAGTACAAGAACGAGCCAAGCCTTAGGAAGGTAAATTTTCGCAAGATACATTGATTCAATTTTTATGGTTTCTTTGGGGAAGTATATAAAAATAACAAATTAGGGATATGTATCACCTTCCTTCAAAAGAGCCACAAAGACAGTAAATCATCATGAATTTTAGCCAAATCTTTGTGATTGGCGACAAACTGTAGCCGAGATCCTTGGTTTCCTCATTCTGAAATGATGAATCGCCTTCCCCGATTTCGCACACGAGAACATAGGGTCCCAACGTTTTAGAAAATCTTTCGAAAACCACACGTTTGATTAATAGCTCCAAATATTTTTTCTGCTTGGGTCATAAATTAAAAAAGAAAGATCATCTCCCGGAATTTCAAATACAGACTCAGAAGTATCCCGAAGAGAACGTCTCTCTGCTAAACTAATCTTGAAAAAGGGATTATTTTCCTTATCCATTAATTTACTCTTTTTTCAATGTTGCTGTCAACGGGATTCAAGAATAAATAACTTTTTTATGTGGTTTTGCGATGAATTTTTTGTTGTCTGTTGTAGTTATCTAATTGATTTGGCTTAAGAGAGGCTCATTTGTCACAGTCCTTATCAGAGATCGAAGATTATACGCCATTATAACAAAGATTCACGTACTTCCTTTCTCATGACTCACAGACAGTCAAAGACAGTTTTATCTCTGGTGCAGAGATCGAATATCAATTGACGCACCCAGTTGGCTGCTGAAGTTCCACCTAGACCGATCATATACGAGTTATTGGAATTGTTGAAAAGCTCTTATCTGCTAGTAGCCGAACCAATAAAAAATTAAGAACCTTGAGTCTTCAATTGTTTCATCGTATCTTAAATATACGAATGGAGATCGATTTTTTTAACGGAATAAACTATAATTCTTCATTATCTAACAATAAGACATGAAGTTCGCAGAATAGACAAGAAATATTTAGAGAAGTATCCGAATAAGTTTAACAGACAAATCAAATTCACACAAAAGGAGCGTAACTAAGGAAACTGATAAAGTCATTGTATATCTTTTCATTATTTTCTTGAAATTTTACTCATTCGTTTATGTAATATCATTAAGTATCCCTCTAAAAATCAATTGTAATATATTGTTCAACTGATTCCTGCAAGACTTTCAGCCTTCATGAATGTATGATGACACATATATGTCGGAATCAATCGCAAAAGAATTGGTACGTCCGAATTTGCTAATTGATTGATTCAGGTATTTAGTTTCCCTTACGGAGATTCCATTGTTGAGATTTATTTCAATTTTCGTTTTATGAATTAAGGCGATCCAGGAGTTAATTAATCATCCGTTAAAGACCCTAATGAATTTCTTTCTGACTAGAAAACAACAAGGTTGGGCATTAGCGCATTTTGATTCATTATTCGTTTATTTCCAAATTGTGATCGAATAATTCCGAATGAAAATTACATTCATTTTTCTCAGTTATACTATAATGCAAGTCAGCTATAATTAAAGATAAACACTGTGCTAAACCAAAGGACCTTCGTGGTAGTGAAGGATTTTATCCCCTGCGTACTTTCTGTGAAATATAAAGACTCTTCAGGAGTCTTACACATTTCAGCATTCAGAATGGGTTCCATTTGAGTGGTTTGGATTGAAAGGTGATGGATTTTTACGTGATTCCGAAAAGTGACGAATAACCTTTCGTCCTCTTTCCCACGATATCCGAGAAAGAGGAAAATCCTTTGCGAGGAAATGTCAACTCCAATCCGAGGAACAAGAGGGCACTCAATTCGTCCGCCTTTCAGAAAACGATCAAACAGAAAATCCTTTCCACCTTTCCTTTAGCTCTCTTCCTTCTCTCTGGATATTTAGAGATCGCGTTTGGAATAAAGCTCAATAATTATTATTATTATTAGGGGTCTTTATTAGGCGAGATTGAGACTAAAAAGTCTCCTCTTCCATCTAATGTAATTCTCATTGTGCAACATAGTGAAACCTGGATAGGTCTAATTTCGAACATTTTTCTTGCTTCACAGTAATTTTTCATCCAAATTGTTTGCAAAATGCGGTTAATTCGAAATTATTTTTTTGTTAAACCGAAATTTTTACGATACGATAAAGAAATTTCGCAACGCGAAATTCCCGTAAACAGGCAGAAGACGTTAAAATGCTATTAAAAGTGATAATAATGTAAGTGAAACTTTTTTCTTGTTATTAAATCAGCTACAATTACATTATTATTGCGAGACTTAAATTGAAGAAGTAAGTAAAAATAACTGACATTTTCGAGACACTATAGGAGTATTTTTGTCTGAATCACATACTTAATTCAGTGGGTACGACCCGATTAGTTGTATCGTTTAATTAGTTTAATTTACAATTGTTTATTTTCAATACAGAAATCAAAGAAAAAGGATATGCACTGATAATTTAAGATTTTGTGTTGTAGGCGTGATGAAGTATTTTTTCAATCCGCTCCAAGAAAATTATTCTCACGATGTAATTAGTCTCTTCAGAATAAGGTAGACATAAAAATGAACTAAAAATACTTAGTTTTCATTCCATGAAAAGACTGAGTATATTTGTTTTATATCTACCTTATTCTATTAGAATTCCACACAGTGACGGCTAATCCCATTAATACCATTATTCTCTTCGGGTTCGAAATTTCATTTGTATTTGCTGTTAGAAACATCTTCAATCGCTAATCTCAATTAAAAAATCATCAAATCCAATTACTTATTTCCCTTTTTCCTCCATTGGAGAATATAATGGGTTATTTGCAAACATTTTATTTTTATTTTTACATTGAAAGCACGCGAGATCGTGTTAACGCATAAAATAACCTGATTAATTAGCTTTTATAGCGAAACGGATTTTGGCGAATTTTTGCTTACTCATCCTATTTTAAAGTTAAGTGAATCCTTAATTCTACGAATGAAGGGACACACCCGCTGATATCAAGATATCAAGAGTCGAGGAAGGTATGTTCTTGGTAAATCCATTAAGTTGAACGCTGGAGGTGTACTTCTACGGTTCTAAAAATGTTTTCTTCGAAAAATTTCCATAGTTATATTTAAATACAAAGATTATACTAATGATTAAGTTAAAGTAATGACCTATCCTTAGCATACATTTCTGAATTATCTGCGAAATTCATTTTCTAATATGTTCTGCATACCTGAAAACCAACATCATCTAGCATTCAATTCATTATTAGTTATATAAACAATGCTTCTCTTTGAAAATATTCTAATCAGTTATTCTGATGGAGTACTTATGATAATACGACACTTACAAGACAGTAGAAATTAAAGATTTTAGTCTGATTTTTTAAAAATATTAAGAGTGAAGCTTTTAGTAGGTGTAAGAGTTTGGGGTAGCATAAAGATTGCTGGTTTGCCCGAACCTTCAGACCGCATGCTGCTTTTTACGGGGTTCTGTGAGGTCTTCTCTTCATTTCTTCGGTGAACTGATACTTAAATCATTTCTCCCTCAGCTTCAGTTTTTACGTCATGTGAGAATAAAACTGCAAATATTATTTTGCATTACATAGAAATAATGTTTATGGAGTTTTCTTGCGAGGGATATTGATCTTGGACCATTTTAAAATATGCTATACGTATTTGAAATGTGATATGACTCGTATTTAGCCTATTAGTACATGCAGCCTTCCGATGAAAAAGGTTCCTCGCCTTGATTTAGAGATTAATTGATAGGTTAGGCCAAGGGTATGTCCATATATATCCTCCTCAGTCCTGATGTAGCATATATGCTACATGCGGTCTTTATTGATTTCTGGCGCTATCATCGTTTGTAGCGCGAGGTGGCCGGGTGTATTATCTGCTCTACAGCTCTCTGCTGCAATTGACAGGTGTCAGCACTAATTTTAAGAGACACGTGTTTTTACATCTCGCCATGGCAAGAAGAATGGATTTTAATTATTGTGATTATCTTGTTTTATTAATTGTAATGTACATATAATTGCTTATAAAACATTAATGAACGATGTGTATCTCAATTAAATGTTCAAATCAATAACTAATTAGTACAATATCATGTTGTTAATGAGGTAGCATATACTCTACATTAGGCAACCACCTATACTTTTCTACATTTAAGTCATGATATTTTCATAACATATTTCATATTATTATTAGATATTTTATTGACTGAATTTGTAATTTATAATGCTGTTTTTACTCTTGATAATGAATTTCAACATCAATATTCCTTATATTATTTTGTATTTCGATTGCTATATTTATTTACGTATTAATTATTTAGTAAAATTTAAATTAGGTTAAATTTTATGCATAAAATATTTCAGTTTTGACGGAAACAGATATTGTTGAAATGATCGACACTATAGACCCTAATTTATCCGATCTCGAGATAGATGTTGGGGAAGATGATGAAGAGGACCTTACAGTTCGCCCAATAACTCCAGTGTTCGACGAAAGTTCTTCAGAATCTGAAGACGATTCCATCCCTCTTGCTGAGATTCAGCGGAGGAGAATGGTTTGGAGACACAAAAACGAGTTAGTTGCTACTGTTGTCTGAGAGAGTTGTTAATGGAATTTGTTAGATACGATTAAAAATATTGAATAGTATCTCTCTAATTTCTAGTTTCCAACCTAATGTCAGTTTTGGACAAGCTTCATCTTCTGCACCTGGATTATCTGGCCTGAAAAAGTTTTCCTGTGTTTCACGGAAAAAAGAAACTGTTTTTTAACATTTCACAAAAAATAACTACGAAAAAGGCGTTATAACTTAAGAAAAATTCTTTATATTATAGAAAAGATTTAATAAATTTTTCATGTGTTCAAAGTATTTTGTACCTCTTTTTTATTTTCCTCTTAAAAAACCTACCTATTATTGACCTAAGATCGTACATACGCAAATAAATGTCCTGCTTGAGTCCTGATGTAGCATATATGCTACATGCTGTAAAATGTAAATGGGCTTATTCATAATTTTTTGCAATATTTTGCATAATTTAAACCAATAACTACTCAATAATCGAAAAAAAATAAATAAAATTGTTCATACAATTGTTGGGACTGAGGAACATATAATACCCATTGATTCCTTCTTGCACGCATTTGTAATAAAGATATCATTAATTTTAACGGACATTTATATAGACCGATGTACTGGAAATTTGTTATTCGAATTTTGTTTCGATTTAGAAAAATGCTTTCGTTTCCTGATAATAAAGAAACTCTTATTGTTTTCTGCACTAACGAATTCCATGAATGATGTAAAATTTTGTAAATGAAATTTTTCTGACATTTACTGAAAAATTTTGTTGAAATAAAAAATATAGCAATGGATGGATGAAAATGGGTGGGAAAAGGGGTTTGGAACCTATATTACTTTGTCTTAAGTTGGAAGAAGACTAATTATACTCCAAAGAAATATAATTATTAAGCCTTAAAAAAACCTAAACTAAACTTCATAACGCTTTAACATGATAATTACGCATGTATATAAATATTTAAGCAATATTATGACGAGTAAGAACTTTATAAATCTAAACATTTTCCATAGTTTGTCCGTATTTTCACCGTTGATTAGTTGGCGTTTTAATTCTCATAACCAGCATGAACTACTTGTTTCCTTAAAAATAAATTCCCATAGAATTTCATGATTAATGTTTATGGATATAGAAAAACTCGCCCTAAAGATTTATATTTCATTTAATACCTGTGATATCAAAGAAAATAAAATCGTAATCACTTTGTACAAGTCCAACCTTGAGGAATACCACTGTGATGAGGTTACACAGTAATAGACGCCTACTTCCATCGCTATTTCAAAGGTAAAACGAAAACCCGTGGGTGGATGAACCTGCCAACATTCAAATCCATTCTCACCATGTGCGACAGCCGTTTCAAGGGACGATTTTTATTTCAAGGAAACCAGCTTGCAAATCACACCCTGCAGAGCATGAGCCGGGCTGATTCAATTGTCTCATCGTTTTCTCTCTTTGCATTCTCATTCCGCATTCTCTGCGAGCACCCATAACTCTTTTCCCGCCCAAACGTCGTAGGTCGAATGGGCCCGCTTTTGTACGCGCAATTTCCGCTCATTTATTTGACTCGGGAGGGCGTCTAAAATACACGCGACCAGAGGGCGGCATCGAATGGGCTCAAACGCCGCCCAAAAGCGAAACGTGTTTCTCTCACACCCCCTTTCTCCACAACTTTTACAACCCCAATTCCATCCTCTCGCGCGTATCTTTATTGCTGACACTCCTACATCTCTTGTTCTCCCTTTCCTTTCGCATTCCTGATTTCCCTATTCTTTACCCCACTCCAAAACAGGGAGAAATTCACGGGGGAAGGACGTATGTGACCTTTCCATCCCGTAGGAGTATTCTTCAAATCAGCGTGAAGCGTGTGAGAACTGAGTACCTCATTTCGCTTGGATTTTCTTAAGCACGTATTAATATCGCAAGAATTCTCCTAATCAAAAAAGGGAACTAAATAGAGAGATTTTTGTATTCTCAGGGTAGAGAAAAATTTTGTCTTTATATTTTTCTTTCAGTCATGTATTATGTGCATTAACTTGTACAGTTGAGAGCGACAAGCAAAGCATTTTCAAAGAAATCAGAATAGACCGAGCCTGCTGCAGAAAATATGTATACCCTCGAACTATTCCTAATTTTACGTAATTTATATTTCTTCGAAGATCAGCCCGAGTCATGGAAATTTAATAAAGCAAGGACCTCAAACATAGAGATATGAAATGCATATGAAAGTTTAGGACAGGTAGGAAGCCTGTGACCTTTTTGGGCGTTCATAGCCATATTTAAGTCAATTACTGAAAGAAATTACAGTATTTTAATTATTTTGTTTGCTAATCTTCGTTTCACATACAGCTTTACTTATGAAACCGATTGTTAAATAGTATTCAAATGGAAAAATGTTTCCAAATTGGATCAACCAAGGGGTTTAAAAGAACTCTTAGTTAAGTCGTTGGCAGCGCGTTTTACATGCTTGAGGGTTGAGCTAGACCAGAGCCAAATTCTAGGTCTCAAACGAAGCATCGGATAGCCATCTTAAATTTTTTGCAAATGGATAGAATTACTTTCTGAAATACTAAATTCCTAATGAAGCCGAGAGAAGTGTTGGCTTAGCATGTGTATTATGCCCAATTTATTACTCGAGACCAAAAGATTTACTCTGTTATCTGTGCTGACACGGCCATGCCTGAGCACAATACGGGTTTCCCACAATTCAAAGCTTGCTAAATCCTCTATCCATAAACATATGTTTTTATATCTATAAAATTAAAGCAGTTTAAAAGTTTTATGGACAAAGTTTTAGCTAATTCTTGTGAATAGAAGTAAAAAGTATCGTGTTAAAGTATTAACTGCTTTTCATGCTTAAAAGTGCAATAACCTCTTAATATTTGCCAAATTGTCGGTAATACTTGCAAATAATCCTAGACCAATGTCCATCGACTTGACCTAACGATTTACATTTCCATTCCAGCGTAAATCTGATTTTTTATAGAAAGGAGTTGTACTTGCGTTACTTTGTGGGGCGAAGACATGATAAATGATGAAACGGATACCCAGCAGATAAATGATAGCTCCATAGCAGAACCGGTAGCCCGAATAAAACTTTATCTGTTTGATAATTTATTATGTCGTCTTAAGCAGTTACATCCAAGGTCCTGTGGACGGGAGCCATATTTCAGTTCAAAAGATACGCTGCTATGGCTGTGTATTTTTAGGAGGACATTTTATTTGAATTTTACGAGATAAAATACTTTAGTATATTTGATTTCTGGATGACTCACATGGTAGCTGGATAGAAAACAGTTCAGTGTATTTTACCGTTTTTGGTTTCTCATGAAGTGCAATCACAATTTTGGATAATCTCCATTTTGCATGTAAAGCTGAACGAATAAAACGGCATTTGTAAAGGTTTAAACCTTGGAATGGCAACAAAATAACTACGGATTAATAGTAATAATACGTATGTACTATTACGTAGTTATTTTTCAATAATTTGTACATTAATAGTACGTAGTTATTCTGTTTCCAATCTTTAGATGGAGCTCCAGGTGACGGGCTAAACACTTGCTCTTATAAAATAGGGGCTTTTCAACGAGGTCTGACAAAGTATGCAGACGCAATTGTTCGTAAACCCAGAACAAACAATTACAGAAGAGAAAAGCATGTATCTTGTTAATTAAGCGGGTTAGTACAATTTCCCTGAAAGCAGGAGACCTGGGTTCGAGTCCCAGCCAAGTCACTACTTTCACTTGTACGTACATACAAAAACTATTTCATTTCAACGAGGAAAATATTTTGTCGTGATATTTTACTACATTAATGCAAAATATATAGCATAGTAAATCGTGATTTTATTCGATTTTTGTATGATATTTCTACAATTTTGGTACTTTGTTTTCTCAGAGCTTTATGGAAATTTTTAGCTATTTTCGATACAAACAATTTCGGATACATCTCACGGTTCATATCGTAGCTGCTGCTTTTCGGAATGCTTTTCTAGCCGTAGTTTCATTTCGTCATTGTCAGACGATGATTCGCATTTCCTCGTGATGAAATTCTACCTGTCTTTCCACATTTTCTGCCTCCCTTTCTTCCCTGCAGTCTCCCGCTATTTGCCGCATACTTCAATTTCCTTCCGTCAGCTCTGCGGTATACGTGCGCTAAGGTCTCCGCGGAATAATCATCCCGCGTTACCTTATATCCCGGGGAAGCAATAAATCCCTGCCTTCGGCGAATGAACCCCGCAAAGATTTGCGGCGAGGGAATAAAGTTCAAACGCATACGCGACCATCTCTGGCGACCATCGCTAGATTCTGTAACTGTCCAACATCGCTGTAAAGAAGATCCACAAGTGCAGGTTGCGTAGATATATTATTTTTAAAATTCCAGCCATGTATGAATTCTATGGGATTTAATTTCAGAACATTATTCACGATGATAAGAGTAATTAATCAATTGCAGTGTATATTACTTCCGTGTTGCAGTATATGTATATTGTAAATGTGGTCATGATCTCTCCGGAGTCTTCACAGTCCCTTCATTGCGTCCCGGAATATCAAGTAATTTCAAAAGCAATACTAAAATATTCGAACGACAAAAATAATTTACTTTCGTGTTACATTCATAGTTTCATACCTCTTGTTTATGATGCCAGTACGAGGTTGTGTGAGCTCTTATTCAAAGCGGTTTAAGATACTGAATTATTCTCCAAATTTATATTAATGAAATACAATACAATTGGGTTTATTAAATTCTGAGTATCTCTTTGTTTCTGAAGCGAGAATCTTCTTGTGTAGAACGGTTTGGAAGATGGATTTTGAACTATTCCAACCATCAATGGAACTGATTTTTTGGTAGGATGACGTTTAACACAAAAATCAGTAGAATATGAGTTTATTGAAAAATATTTAAAGCATGTGGCCATGTACATTCAAACAATAGATTAGATTGATTTAGAGTAATTTTATTTCAAAATTTTCGTACTATAATTCGACCTATAAATATCTGAATATCGAAAATTAGTAATTTAAATGCCCTTTCTAATTACAATTAGTGTCTATATTAGAGGTGGGACATTTTTAGGCTCGATCTGATGGATTTAGTCAGATTTTTGCGGGTGAAATAGCAAAATAATGCACTGTAAAAGAGTAAAGTATGCAAAAGTGATGAAGCATAAGTTCTAAGCATCTAATTACTTAGGGAATTCATCCGCAGCCGGGTTGTTCACAGTTTTTGTTATTTTCTTATAGTCTCAATACTGAAAAAGACGATAATCAAGTTAATTTGGAGTACGAGTTTTTTCAATCAGTGATATTCCTTTATTTTTTAGGATAGAAAACATTCTTAAAACTTACAAAGGCAATTAAGAAATTTAAGACATCAAAAATAATTCCCCATTGCTAGTTACAAAACACATTATAGAGGTAAAAATACTGAAAAAAACGATATTTATAATAAAAGTATATAACGATATATATGATAAAAATATGAGTTAGTAACAGGTAGTTGATTACAAAATACAAGGAAGTTAAGGTCCTCCTGAACCGATAATTGGCTCGTCAGGAGCAGAAAAATCATTAAATTTAAGGATAACAGTTAGATTATTCTACATGTAGTTATTGACGGACTTTCAAACAAACCATTTATGGATGTCATTGGAAGATTTGTTGTTGATTCGTTCTCATAAGAGGATTTTACGTCTTGCGTTCTCTTTATCACATTAATTGGCTTATCCCCATTGTTTCGTGGTGCTCTCGCCCGGCAGTCGCATCATCATCTTAAGGTACGCCTTTCTACCTAAGATCACCTCTCCATTCCTCTTGCAACCAATATTTACGATCCCTTCTCCTTGTCTTCTTGAAGGCATACGTTACCCACGAGTAGATTGGATGGACTTCGTTAAAGAGAATCCATCATCCAAAGCCGATAGAGATTTTGCTCGTCTCAGCGATGAATACTTTCCAATCTCTTCTTCTCACTCGAAGATCGATATGTCATTGCGATTTTTTTAGTTGTGTATCATATGAAAGAAGATGAGAGCGTACCTCCATTCGTTTCATCGTTGGTATATATGTATCGCTGATAAAATATCTTGGCAGATTGAATGTCTAATGCTTGAATTTAATGTATTTATATACATGTGATAACGGACGACTGCGAATCAAAATATTTATCAGTGAGGTCGGAAATGACATCATGAGTCGTTTTAATCAATTTCTGAAGTCATGTCACGCACATTTTAGGTTTTTCATAGTCTTAAATCAATTGGAAAGGTGATGTGAAACATATCGTCATTTAAAGTCGTAAATCATCTTGGATCAGATTACCAGGATTATGTATTTCTTTTTCGAACATAGTATATGTGTAAAGTTTACACTAAAAATATGTAATCTTTGTACTCGAGTAAGTATAAGTTTGTTTCGAGGAGGAACTGCAGATTTTCTCACTCTGAGGAGTTCGATAATACCCAAGAGTTTACAGTACTGTATTCGTACGGCTTCCAGAGCTCTAAGTATGATCTCTGAGCACCTTCTTTTCATTCGTCGGCTAACTTCTTGTAGGATTGATTGAACGAGATATTCCAGATTTACTAATTTTCTTGAAGTTATTGTAACGATTAAAATTCGATTCCATTGTTCAGCTTATTGCGTGGGTGCATTGCTTGTGCTACGTGAGTGTTGTATTGTCGTATTGCTTACTGCTTATACTCTTCACCTTAATACGGATAATGTAAGAGTTGATTATTATCATATTTCAAATCCAAATATGTAAATCAAACAGTTTCATTATAAGACAAGAAAAGTTACTCCTTAATCATAGACTGTAGGAAAATCCCTCCCTTAATAAAAGAAATACCGCCGAAGTAAGTATTCTTCTAACAAACTGAGTTTTATACTAATAAAACCTAATAATAAATCATCTAATGGATCTCTTAATTATTACGAATGTAAATTTAGACCTAATTGGTGCGTTTGTAATTTAATGGTCAATTATTAATCGAATTTTTAATTACTTTCTTTCCTTACTGAATCAAAATATATAGTGTGTTATACAAAATTTCCCAGAGAGGAAGTCGCAAATAGGGTTTCAAAATAGGCCAGCGTAATATCTTAAGGATATTGACAGCAATTCGACCCCCTGGAGGGGATTCATGGTCTTAAAACATCCATGCGAGTCTGATTTGGCAAGGAATCGAAAGGCATTGTCTTGACTTACGTAATGCGGGAGTTTTACTCGCAGAAGCGGTGCTTAACTTTTCAGTGCCGTGTTGAATAGGAACAACGAACATGGGCACAGCGAATGCCGATCGTTCTTAAAATACGTATACTCATAGCGGGAGGGTGTCCGGGGGTGAAATCGGCATTCAAATCTTCTGTTTCGCAATTGCTAGGCGGAGTTGAGGATTAACGGACTGCACGAGCGCCTTTCCCCTGGGCGGCACACACAACGTCGACACAAAAGTCGGAGGGATACGAAAAGAACCGTCATGTTTCACCCCAACCCCACAGCATTCCAATGACCCATATTGCTGATTTTTTCTGTTATCAGGACGGTGACCAATAAGACCTTCATTTCAAAGGACAATGGTTCAACCCCAAGGGCCTATCCTTTGGAGTTATTCATTCCTTCGATTTAACATATTAATTCATTACGAGTGGACTAATTGCTTTCTGGACTTCTTTGCCTCCGTATAGCCAAAAAAAGCCATTTATTTCCTCGTATAAATTAATACAAAGGTGTAATTTGTTGACTTTTTCATTTGTAACCATTAACAAATGAATTATGACTTATACCACTTACAAATATCCAATACTAAATTGGAGCAAAAGCGCTGTTAGTTTAACTTTGCTACAACTTTAATTATAAAATTAATCGTTTTAAAAATATGTGTTAATTACAAGGCACAGAAGACATCGGTTAAAAGTATTATCTAAAATTAATACTCATAATATATTTACTAAATACTCGAAAAAATATACTCTTCCATTCTAGTCCTTTATTCCTATGGACTCACAAGGCATTTTCCCTTTATCTTCATCGAGGTATTATGCCAATTATAGCTATCTCTGATATCCGCTTCAGAATTTTGCATGCACTGAATATTTTTATTGTCAATATGGCTTAGCCGTACTTCGTAATGAATATTTCATCGTGTATTTTTTAGTATGCTTAAAAATATTTCCAGTTTCTAAGTTCGAATTTATGGTGCAATTTCTACTAACGTGACGTGAATAATCAAGGAATAATTTCACGAACTGGTGTAGCTCTGCTAGGAAGAAGCACGATTTTCCTTCTTTCCATTTTCAAGATCTGCAAAGAGGTGTTTGGAACGGTGGAAACCTTGGCCACCTCATTTCTCGTGTCAATTCAAGGATCGCGAAAGACACGTTCCATTTAGTTTCGAAATCCGAAGTGATTGCATTATTTTCTACTTAATCCCCATGCATGATGTTCTCATTGATCTGTAGGATACCGTCTCCTGCAAGGTTTTCCCTCAATGTTGCGTCACGACTATATTGGAAATTTACGTTTTTCAATCATTTGAAAAATTGAGGATGTTTTCGCAAATGTATGTTTTTACCACTGTTTTTTCACGGTTTAACTGTCTTCTAGAAGTCTCCTTTAGAATTAGTTGTCGCTTTGAATATATTTTATCATGATTTGTGCAATTGTGTTTATTTAATTGTCTATTTGAGCTACCTTAAAGTTTCGTAAAGGTTTTATTATACATTCTATCGCATTCGACCATATTTCATAGAACGGCAACATCAAAAGATAGAGGAAAAACTTGACAAGTTAATAACATAATAATAATTATTTATTGAACACATTTAGGAATTACCCTAATCATATGTATTATATCACAAAAATAAATACGAGTCACTAAAATTAAATATAAGAGTCACATAATATACCTAAAACTGGAACAAGACAGTAAACAAATGTCATTCGGTGGATCGGTTATTGTTTTGTTATAGAAATTTTCCTCTGCGGGCAACGAGTCACTAGAGAGGTTTGGTCTGGACACAGTAAGAAATTCGTTTGTTTCTATTGGTATTCTAAGGATAGAAGTGTATTTATAAACATTGACTCTTGAGGGTGGTTCGTATAGCAATATTACGCATCTAAAGTTTCTTTGGTTTACGTTTGATGAGGGAATTCCAATGTGGTTTAGTAGTAGTAATGTTAGAAGGGATTTAAATAACATCTGTTTTAAATTTAAAATTGGCACTAATTAATAAGGTATATTTGGAGATTGTGGAACCTTAGTAAGAGTAATTCTAAACATTTTAAATTCTTTCTTAACCTTTATTAGTCGCTTGCTATGTAGTTACCTATTTACTCCAGTTGGATGCGATATAAATATTCTTTAATAATGATTCGGGAGCTAAGAAAAGGAAAGGAAAATATAAGGAATATCCGGAAGATGATGCACATCCCAATTTTGCTCCGCAGTTACCCACGCCCAAAGTAATGCGAAATAAAGAAAGGCCCCGAGTTAATTAAAGTTTCGCACCACCTCACTTACGGGCTCATTAAACCCAAAATCCCCGTCTGAATACGCCCTTTTGAGGCGTTGATGGACGGACCCCATTTAACCGAATCGCAAGTAATAGCCGACGTCCATTCAACAAAGTTATGGCCGTTTGCTCTGACGCATTTCTTCGGAGGCCCATAACTGGAAGGCAGACCGTCGATGAATCGTTTCAGCCGGCAATTTATTTCAATCCGAGCGATGTTTGCGATCAAACCGGGGACGTCGTTAACAACAACAGCCGATGTTACCTTGACACTATTGAGAGCGAGAAGATCATAAATTTCAGCGCTCTTAATTTTCTCGATCGAGCCGATGTAATACTGCTGCCAAAATGTGCTGAAGATTAATAGACTTCGATGAGACGCGACAAAGAAGATGATTGGGTAGAAAAATACTAACGTTAATTCCGACGTTTCCACTCGTAGATGTCGTTTTCAACTTAGCAGAGAATGAATACGTCGACTCGTTGGTCAATCCGCTCGTTTTGTTTGAATATTGGCGTCCTTATTTGCATAGATATCTACAGCAAGGCTTTTTTGACGTGTAGATAATTTAATATGGAGATGGTTGAGAACATTCGCATCCTTGTTCATCGCTAAAGTATTGTGTTGTTTTGTAAACATCTAAATGTAATGGATGTAAATCGTCAAGAGGAAGACGGGAGCTCTATAGACTTCGTTAGAATTACATCGGGTTTTCCTGGACAAAAGTGACCGTTCTAAAAGAAGAATCCGTTGTATATGTCGGAAGTGTTTGCGTACGGCAAAATTTATTCGATATCAAAATGTGAGTTCGTATGTTGATTGAGCCGCACGAAGGAAATAATGGGGAATTTAAAAAATGAGACGGTTGACATTTACATAGTGACCGATGTTCAATGACTAAATCGTATGATCTTTAGTTCAACTTAAGATTTATTTCATACAGGTATGATAAATTATAACGAGCATTTTTAACCATCGCTCTTATTCTTCGTAAATTTTCAGTTCTTCCCTATAGTAGGTGGAATTTAATTATTGATTTACACGTTTAACATTACAGTTTCGTTTTTTATGGAGATATTTGATATTCTGTATCGCGTATTTTGCTTTCTGTGGCAAGTTAAACCCACTTTTGGCATTTGTAAAAATTAGATATATCTTGAGACAAATTTTTACATTAATGAGGTTTCCTGTTACGCAAAATCCATCGGAGGATGAAATAAAATTCAAAAGGAGGAAATTACTTGTTAGAGACAATTTATCGAATATTTTTTTCTCGTTTCATTGTTGGTATTCCACTACGGGCTGATTATCAAGCATTTTAGCAACTTTGCCCAAAAAAATCGTAATTTGGAGCATCTGCTAAACTGGTCTTGGTTCGTGTTTCCTTTTTAAGTTTTTTTCAAGGAAGAAACCTTGGGTAAATGAGGAAGGAAATGAGTGTTTTGATGTCGTTCTTTTTTCCGACCGAAAATTACACTCTTTTCCCCATCGTCAAATAGTGATCTTTGTGAAAACCGCAATTAGCCTCTGGTTCAAGCTCTTTTCAGGGTATTCGGTTACTTGTGATCAAGAGAGTTCTAATCAAAAGAGTTGGAATGGAACTCGCGTGTTCCTTTTGTTATTGTCAGTTCCGCTTCTATTGTTTGAGACGTAAGAATGCGTGGACTGGGTGCTACTGAAGAGAAAAACCTTTCGAGACGTCTTTAATCGTTCCAGTAAAGATATATCACTTTTACCGGACAAGGTGAACGGAAAACTATGGCCTTGCGTCGTAATTGCGATTCCCTCCATCTTTGTGTTTCCTTTATCATTTTGGCCTTTACCTACCCTTTCTCCTCATTTTTTTATTTTGAAGTTTTCGGCCTCTTTCGACATCTATCTCGTTGTTTTTCTATATTAACTCCTCTAACATAGAAAATGTTTATATAATCCCTTTAATATTTATTGACTCAAAAATAATGTGATTAAGTCTGATCGCAATGAGAGAGTCTCCTTAAGGATTGATGAAGGAGGAATAAAACACTTATACGCGATACCACAGAATTAATTAATTAATTCTGTGGTATTGTGTATAATCCTCCTTCATCATGAAAAGCTACCACAAAATAGAGGCCGAAAGAATGGATTCTCTTAAGTATTATTACATTAACCGTTGAGATACTCATTGACAAACTTGTTGATAGTACATATACATGAGTGTACTAACGTTCAGGAGGTTCATGTGCCTAAAACTCTCTATTTAATGTCATCTCCTTCGTTATTTTGTAGCTTAACACACCCTTCATGCCATCTAACGTCTCATGTCTCTGTTTTCCACGGTTTTTTACCTTGTACTCTCTTAATAACTTGTTAATAGTATAAACGTTTTTTTAGCTATATTTTTATCTAATCAATTCCTATAGGTACAGAAAGAGTTGTCCCATTCGATGGTATCATAGGCTTGGGAATCTGTACATGTCTTGTTCACTAAAAATTCAGTCTAACGGCATAACTTTCCGCGAAACTATTTTATGAAGATGTACTGTATATCGTGTTCGTAGGGTAAAAATTTTATTTCTGGAAAATTCTGTTATCAATTAGTTTAGAATATTTAATTATATGGCGGAATATTTTGATTTAGAGGTTTAAAAACACTCCCAAAGATATCTTTGTCAGTGTTCTGCACCTGCGTTGCCACCGTTTAAGCAATCAACGAGAAATCCTGCATTTCTAACCTTCTAAGAAGCACCGGAAATGCATTTCAATGGCTGTACTACCATCTTTAGGGGGAAATGTAAATAGTTACGTAGAAACTTACTTTTACTTTGCAGCGATCACTCTGATTCAGATCTCCAAGCCCTCTTATCCCCCTCTGAATTCCCTCATTATTCGTAACTATTATTGCGTAGGTTCTGATTGCAATCATGTTGGTAACTTTACTAATTTAGCTTTTTATCCGGTTTCTTCTTAAGTTGCCCTTTTACTTAAGCATCGTCTTTAGTCGGAGACTTTAACCTACCGCTTCCCTTTCCCTCTCCCCTTGGTATTGGTGTCCTGCGAGCTGGTGGTGCGACGACCCCACCGTCCCATTAGCGTCTCCAGTTTAGCACCAGAGCATCCCCCGTTTTACCTGCGCCTCGGTGGGTGGCGGCCTGCGGGTGAAGAGGGACAGTATACGGGGACCAAAGGGAGAGTGGTATGGGGTTGAGAGAGGAGGAAAAAGGCCAGATGAGGGATCCTTATTACATTGGAAGGTCTCATATACTATTTGGTCACTTTGGATGAAACATGAAGCCGCACCTGGGTGGTCTATACCATACTGTTGTATATAAACTACACTATGCTGTTATACTATATAAACTATACCATATTACAATGATATTTGCTAAAATTCATGTGGTCATTCTTAACTTGGTGGAATTTATAAGTAAAAACCATCTTTAAAAGAAAAACACTCCGTAACCTCCTCACTTTGTTTATATAAGGTGCATATTGGTCCACGGGAGGTTTTTGGAGTGGTTTTCCTCCGGTCCTTGGGCGAATGCCGGACAGATTGTACTGTTATCTTACTGTATCCCTTTCGACCGTTGCCACCTGATAATCATTCCAAATTGCCATGATTACATGAAATAAATAAATAAAATAGATATATATTCATATGGGGGAAGTTCCGAAGTGTTTTTCTATTAAGGCGGTGTTACTATAACACTTCAAATGCTCCTAAACTTAGAAATTGTCCGAAAGAAAACTAATTGAAGCCTAGGTTGAAAATTATCCATTTAATTTGCTTTTGACGTCATTAGGTAACACATTTACTTCCATTGATAAACAGATGCGCATCATATCTTCATAAAGAATAGAGATTTATGCATGAAATTGATTTATTTGTAATTTATCGCCAAAAATGAAAAGAATCCACATATTTTTATATGCTGATAACATTATCAACACCGAAATGATCCTTTAGAATTAAAAATGCGCGTTCTACCCTCCCTATTAAAGAAATGACAGCATAACAATTTTGTCTACCCTAGACATGGGCGCCGTTATGATTTTTGTCAGCGGCGGCGTAGGGGGAAAATGAAGCCGGCGGCGGCGGCGTAACGGCGTGAACGCTGACTGCTTAATCGTCGGCGGCGGCGCGGCGTAACCGGCGGCGTGTAAAATTTCGTTCGTATACGGCAGAAAAAAGGCGAATAACTCGAATATCTGAGAGTATTTTATTATAATAATATCATACCAATAAAGACAATGTAGAGCTATCTTGAATGCGCAGCACAATGGGCTAGAATCGAAAAAACCTGGTAAAAAAATCCTTTTCTTGAGTGCGGACTTTAGTACTGGCCATTCTCGAATAAATCCTGTCTATTACTAACAAATTATCTACGCGGATATCTACCTATTAAAATTCTACAGGTGGTCAAAATTGACCAAAATTTACCGATAATGCCAGGTTTAGATTTTTGCAAAATTCTTCAGCTTCATACCAAACCCAAATGAGCAGAATCATCGGGAAAAATCAATACAGTGTTAAATAATCAACCCTTAAGCTTAATTATGATTTTTTAAGTGATCACAGTAGAATAATTGAATTACTGAATCACTTCCATCAGATATCTGAATATAGCTTCTGGTGGTGAAATACTTACTTCATGCAACATGTCTTTTAAGTTATATATCTTTCTCTTGTCCTCTCTCGGACCCTCCTATTTAAGTAAAACGAGCTCACATAAGACGCTGTCTGGAAATATTATATGCAGAAAGTATTGAGGTATGGCAATGCGAAGTTTCAAAGTTCACACTCAAAAAATATTTCCTTATTCTTGGCCAGCATGTTTTGATTCTAGCTCGCTCTTCCCCTTAAAGGGGTTTATTTGGTAATACTTTGTTTTCCTTATTTTCTCAAAAGCATGCTTCTTATAATTACGCTACCGTTTAAAGAGTGGTATCACAAATTGGGCACAAATAGCCGGTAGAATGTCGATCAATGGATGTACTATTGTTGTGAATTAGTTTTGACATCACATTTGCGCCACATTTTTCAAGTATGGAATCCAGGAATAGACATACAATTGAAATTTTCAGAAAACAAAAAATGTATACCCGCACGCACCCATTGCATGTCATCAGTTCAAATACACAAATCGTGAAATAACGGGCAGAACCTCTGGAACTTGTTTTTCTGTGGACATTCAGGTTTAAGTTTTATTCAACTCAAAACTCAAGTAACTATAATGGAAAGACCGACAATAAATAGCTTTTTCATTTATTTAAAATTAATAACTTTTTTACTAATAAGATGATATAATAATTTATAATTCCTTTAAAACTTATGTCTGATAATTATAAACAAGTTTCCGCAAAATCTAAGGCAAAAAACTGCTATGTGAAGAAAACTATGCATTAAGTGATAGCCGCCTGAGTAAAGTGTACCCCGCCCTGGCAAGGCACACTTGTCAAGTGTTTGCCACCTTCTGGTGGGACTCACTGTACAGTGACTCCTGCCCGTTAAGTGGTCCTCGACTCCTACACCGGCACCGATTTTGCCGGCACGAGTGCAAACAGCCTAATCGTAACACGTATCGATATCACGTATAACTCAACGCCCTCGTGGAAAGGCCGAGATGTGTTTTATCAGTTCAAAGCGCATCTCTTCGAGCTACTTGTTAGCATATTTTCGACTGTGGGACTTAGTTTTTAAATCAAAGCCACGCCGCGCCGCCGCCGATAAAATTTCCGGCGGCGGCTCGGCGGCGCGCCATAGTTATTTCTTCGGCGGCGGCGGCGTGCCCGATATTGTCGGCGGCTGGCGTAATCGGCGCGGCGCCCATGTCTAGTCTACCCGCTTCAAATCACTGCTATTTGATGGTCTCTGGTGGTCAATCTTGGCCTCACGGAAATATCCATTTTAATGATCCAAGTCCATATAAGGCACTCACTTCCACTATCGCCGTATCACATTTACGTTAATTTTCCCTCGCCGTACAATTACACGAAGAAATGTCAGGTAAGATTCTAGATGGAGTTATTATAGGGTAATTTTCTTTTGCGGGAAATCTAGAGCAGACTGATTTCACTTTAATTTTCTGATACTGTATGACAAGAAATGTAGTCTAAAGAATTATTTCATGAGCATCCATTAAATCGTAGATCCAGCCTATATTTATATCACTTCGGGTTATGAATTGCCGTTTATGTGTAGATACGATGTTAAAAAGATAGTTTACTGCCTTCATAAGCAGACCGGTGACTTACGTTGATGATCTAGAAATGTTAACTATTTATAAAATTACATTGAATTGTCAGGCATTTGCTAGAACCTTCCATTGTCTGTTGATGTTAGCAACCTTCTGGTCGTTATATTTTACGCAAGGTGGTTAGATTGCTTAGAAGTTGGTATTGTGATTTGAAAGTTGATGGTGAAGATTTGATGCAAGAACTCTGAGATGAAGAGATGTGTTAGATGAGGGATGTGCAGGGGGATAAAGAATAGGACACTTACCGCAATGGCATAAAAGCTTGAACCTGTTGAAAACGTGAAGGAAACGAGTCTTGAAAGCTTAAAGAAATTGACTATGAGGTCATTTAGGAAAGAAAATTGATGCAAATGGGTGACAAGTGTGATGTTAAAAGTTGAAATAGGGACTCTGAAAGTACGGAAAACAAATTCAAACTCGTCCTCCTGAAAATCTTCAAAAGGTTACGAACATAGAGAGAAAGGAAATCCGATAAATACCCAAGTAGTGAAGTAGAAGCAGAAGATAATTTATCGAGCGGAAATGATCAAGTGAACCAAGAATTCAAGTCGTTGGACAGTAACAGATATTCCAGAGGAAACAATACCGGATGTTCAATTAAGAGGTTGATATTTCAAGGTTAAATTACGTTTTATTAGAAGTGATTCATGAGATTCTGATGTCGAAATGAATGGAGTTGGAAAATTCCTCTGTGATTTTTGTGGTATTTCAAGATGAAAATTTTGCAGGTTGTTATCGAAAAATTATGTTTTCGTGAAATTGAATTCTCTAGAACAGGGTTTCCCAAACTATGTTCCGCGGAACACCAGTGTTCCGCGACAATTTGGAAAGGTGTTATACACTGCAATACATTTGAAGATCTTCTACTTTCTACTTCAAGTAATTATTTAAATCAATATGTTTATATTATAATATTATAGTTTCATATTTAAAAAATAATTACTACATAAATAATTAATTTTAATTGAATGATTTTTTAAATTTTACAAGTAAAACTACCTAACCTAAAAATAAGCAGTGTTCCGTTGAACTTCCTAGGTTTGCGAAGTGTTCCATTGCTGAAAATGTTTGGGAAACTCTAGAATGAATGAAATCGAATCATGATATTGCTTAATGTTATACTAACCTTATTGATTAAGCTTTTCTTTCTGTGCGCTATACGTTGTCAGCCCTTTCATGTACAAGGCTTGGACTCTAATTATAGCCAAGCTGTAACTCTTCTGTAATGTTGAGATTAATGATTAAAGCAATGAATTCAGCATATTCTTCAGATCTGTTATTTTCTCTTTTGAATCAAAAAATTTCAATGCGTATCAGAATGTCTTACAAAGCTAAAGAATGGTCAAAAAACACGTTAATATGACATAAATTGTGAGTTTGGTGAAGTGTGTTGAAGGTTAAGATAGGAGAATGAAGGGCAAAGAGAAAGGATGAATGGATAAGGAAAGAGGCGGCAATTAGAATGTGAAGAGAGCAAAGGAATTGCCATATATAGACCAGAAGAGCGTGACTTCTCTCCCGTTACGGTCCTTCTCTACACTTGGACAACATCTTTCACTTCCCCCCGTTCTCTCTTCACTTCCGACACTCCACCACTCTTCTGCGCTTTCTTTGACTTCTTTAATTTTGCTTCTTCTTCTCTGTAACAATTTAGAAATATGTAACCTACATCTCCATTTATGTACAATGTCTCCATTATCGCCGGCCTCGATGGCATACCTTGTGATTCTGAAGTTCCTTGTTCGAATCCTACTAATAGTATTGCTATCCATGTGCATTGATGGAAGCTGAATTATAAGAGTGGTCTCATTAGACTTGATTTGCTCAATAGACATGCGAATACTGTTATTATTACATTATATGGCGTTATACGATGAAAAGCGTGTCTACTCTTTAACTCAGATAATACATTTCTGCTTGGTTCATTCATGTACTAAATACTATCAGTGACATTTATATTCCTCAAATTTAGTAAGTCATAATTCTAGTATTTTTAATCGTATATTTTATAGTTATAAAAGCACCTTTGAAAATAAACTATGACCTGCCTTTTGTAAATATTTTCTCATCTTGGTGATAAATTTTTCCTTTTTTTCCTTTCCTTATATTTAGCATGTCATAATTGTAGCATTTTAATCATGTTTTATAGCTATAAAAGTATCTTTGAAAATAAACTATGAGCTGCCTTATGTAAATGTTTTCTTATCTTTGTGATCTGTAGAATTACAGAATATCTCATTAGCCTGTGCATATTGTTTCTTGGTCATTTTCCTATAGTATATAGGTTTGTATTTGGCACAACCTTCGATACTCAAATTTCCTTGTATTAAAGTTTCAATCTAACTTTAAGTGGAGCTATCGGAAATGATACGGCTTCTTATGGGACAACAGCTTATGTCTTGCCATTTTGTACTCGACATGACGATCTTTAGTATTTCAATAACTCGTGTGAAGCTCATTTACCATAATTTCCTCGTCGAAAGCTTCCTTTGTAACACAACCTCACTTAGTGAGAACAAAGCTGTAATGATTCGAAACACTTTTTCTTAAGATTGACAAAAAACGCCCCGAGCCAGGAACGAAACTTACTCCTCGGCGGCCTCGTCGAAGAACGAGAAACGCTACCAACTGCCGCATTATTTTTTTAGCAGTTGCAGAAAAAAGGCGATAAATTACCTGTCTCCACGGATGTAAATTAACTTAAGCTAGGATTAATTCAATTCCTAAGGCGAGGAAACGTAAAAAATCTCAAAGGACGCCCGTCTCGCGTTAACCTTTTCCTGCTACCGTGGCGCCGCTTCCGGGCATTCGGTCAAACGATCGAGGCGCCCATTTTCGCCTTGCGGTATTTGAAAAAAATAAAACGCTGGACTGATTTGACGAAGTTTGCCGATCACTCATTTGCAGATTCCTGTGACGGTAAAGGGGCAACATCCGGAGACTTGCGCGTTCCTCGACCGGTTTCTCCGGTGACGGCAAATTCAACCCCATTTCTCACCCCCTATACTCCCTTTTCATCTTTGTCCTTTCTCACACTTTTCCGACCCATACCCATTCCTCCGTCATCCCCTCTTCTAGACTTACATCCATCTGCGTGTCACAAAGTCGCAGACCGACTTCTTTGAGGGAGCTCGCCGAAAATCAACGCTTCAAGTGATTTAAAACTTGGACTCTTGTGAATGGATGCTGATTGGGGAAGTTTTTTTAAGTAACCGCAGGGAAGGATATATTTGATGAAAATGGCTGTTACGAATTTCTCCGGCAAAATATTTTCGAGGATTATGGGAGAAGAGGTTAATTACTATAAACTCATAGAAATACTTTACAGATAAGCTACCATAGTGATAGACATTGAACTAGCTGCTCCGTTATCCTCCGCCAAAACATTTTCGAGGATTTAGGAAGAAGAGGTTAATATTTAGAACTGTTTTAAAGATAAAGTAATATAGATTTTCCTAATGCGTAATTTTCCATTCTCTTGAAAACAAACAGATGACAATTTCTCTCTCAAATTATTTTTGACAAAGTCAAAAGTTTGAATTTATTTGAATTCATCTCAATCATGGATTAGTTCATAATTCTTTCTTCCATTATAACAATCTATAACAAAGGAAAATATTATTGCTGCCTATTATCGTGCACCGCTAATATATTTTCCCCCTTTACATCATCTTTTCCGTATGATAACTATAAAATGTTGGAAAAATAAGATTTTAGCAATCTGTCATCGAAAGTCGACAATTAATAGAAATAATAACTTAAATAATGTTAAATGCCAACAAAACTTAAAAATCCGTTCTCAGATATTTACATGTTAACGAATTCAGCCTAGTAATATGAACTGTTATTTTGGACAAGAGTAAGAAAATACGTAGCTGCTTGATTTTTTTAAGAATCCCTTCATGATGATTTCTAATAACGAGGGAAATTATGGCTTTTCAGTGGTTTAAATTTATTGGTGATTTTTTCGAAACTCCCCATGATTCTCGCCTTTTGCTGAGGATGGATCAAGAAATTTTATAATCCCGAGGAAATCATTCACTTTAGCACCCTAATATTCTAGCGTCCTCCCTTTGGGGAGGCTAAATCACGAATACTTTGGGAGATCATCGTAGAACATTCACTATAACACCCTGTCGTTCTATCATCCTCCCCCCCAGACGTGCACATCTCTACCCCCAATTCAATTCCTCCCGCGAAACGGAAGGAAAAACCCGTTCCATCCACCGAGGATGAGCGCGGCATTCTGTAACATGCGCACTGACAGTTCCTACGCAAATATTTCATTTCCCAGTCTCGGGAGGACGTCGCCATTCGTTTTTGTTTGCTTTCCCTCTCCGCGCCACTTATTTCCTCCCTCCGAGAGACGCTTTCGCGAGCGAGAGGAAGTTTATTTCTCCCTTCTCATTCCCTCAGCATCTTTTTCCGCCTCTTTTACTCGTATCCGAGGAGGTAAGTGTTGCCAAATGATTAAGCGGCAGTAAAGAACGTCGAGGTCCTCCATTTTTTACGCGAGGGCTCATTTTATGGGCGCCGAAGCCCATTTACAGCGCGAAAAAGAATGAAAGGAAGGTCCGGGGAAAGAGTTAAGCGATCTTTGACTTCGGCGGGTTTTTCGCGAGATTCGCTCGCCGCCGCGCGCATTCGCGTATCTTTATGGCTCTGCGGGCGGCTGCGTCTATCTGTCGCATCCTAATCTCGAGACGGAAGATAAATGACGCTGTCTCGCCTCTTACGTTCGATAAAAGTGCGGGAGAAAATGGACGAGATAAGGCTAATTTGTCCCGGAAATTATTCTGCGGATCCCGGCGCTTTAGGAGATAGCTCTTGTAGCTTTTGATATGTTTTATTTCTCTTGCCGCTTTCTTCCTTAGCTTGCACCTGCTTCCTTGGGTCATCAAAAGATAATTCCATTTCTACGTTATCTCGCCATCTTTTCCTTGGTCTATCAACACTTCTTCTTTTACCTGGAAGCTTATCCCAAGCGATGTTTACTATCTATTCTAAAGTGGGCCCAGCGTCATGGAGACATCTTTTAAAGTGCATTGTTTTTCTTTTGTTTTTTATAAACTTTAGGGATTCGAATTTGCATAGAAAATAAACTCTATTTTTTCAGAAAATTTCCCGCTGAAAGTTTTTTTCCAGGGCTAATTGACCGAAAAATATCATGAGACTGCATCTTTCAATGCCTCTTGCCAAAAACGCTGGAGTATCCTATTTTTATCTATTAAAAATGTATCAAAAGCATTTATCTCCGAAAATATTAACAAAAACGGAAAGAAAGATTTGAAACAGAAATTTCGTAAAAATGTTTTTTTCACTAAAAAATTAAAGGCGCCTATTTGAATAAAATGTACATTTCTTTGAAATGTATTTATAGGAGTTTGTTCGACTCGCATCAAAAGATGTGCATGTATCACTATTATTAGATATTAATTATGATCAAAAATTATTCCACAACAAATCTAACTTGGATTAAATCCATTATACCGATAACTTTCTAATATATACGGTAAGAATATTTGCTTTTAGAAATAATTCTGTACCTCTTTGGTACCAGCATTTTTTCGAACGCTGTATAAAGAAATAAAATTTCAGCGGTGATATAAAAATATATCATTCTTCCAAGCTCTATAATAATAATTCTCAATTTTAACAAATTAATTTAGTTACCTACTTGTTTATTCAGCCGTTTCATTGCAGGAGTACCAGAGCAAAGTTAAACTCCTGACTAATGCATTCTTCTAAGTCGTATAGTAAATGCGTGATTCTAATAACGACATCCATTCATCAACTTCTAATCCATTGACTTTAATGACAGTCGTACTCATATTATCGCAGTAAGAAGCGGAAATCTTATCTAGAAGTCATGCGTTTTAAGTGCATGTCAATTTATGGCTATATCAATCATTAATGACATATTTGTGACACTTTTCCTGTACTCGCGATTCACTCTATGAATATTCTTAATAATATTAATGACTATTTTCTAAGAATTGTATATTATATACTACTCACATTTATAGAATCCCATATTTTTGTTACATTTAGAGGTAATTTAAAATATTAAATATCCGTATGTATTCTCGTAATATGGATATTTTTTCTCAGCAGTAGTTATAAGAAATAGCATTCTGTTGTACTCTGTTTCTCCTTTGGGGAAAGAAAATCACACGTGTATTTGAGATCATATTGTATTCTTAGATCGATTTTAATTCAAAGATAAAATTTCGCCATCCAATTATATTCTGCATGAATTTTTTTCATGAATTACATGTACAGATATAATTTAAATTCGATCAACTACAAGTTGCATTTGTTTGAATTTTATTAATTTTTCTTTCCTCGATATAACGACTAAATTTTTTGGGCGTCTATTTTAATTCACTTTATAACAAAACGGGTGTTTTTAAGCAATTTTCTTTTATTACATCTTAGAAGGTTTCGATATTTTCTTTGCTCATTGGACTTCTGATATTCTAAATACATCCATAAACACAGTTATTCAGGAGAAACGCTCATTAAATCTATTTAGATGAAGCCTTCCGCATCTGCAGTTATTTCCTGCACGTGCTTTGTTCCCGGAACCGACGACATCCCTAGAAAATCTCATTAACTCTTAAAAGACGTTTGCGGCTCCAATTTTCCTAGCCTTTATGCATCTACGTGCTGTTATGTCTGAAGCTATGAATCACTGCCCCCTCCGGAAGGGAATTTGAACGGTAATTGCTTCGAACTGTTTGTTTCTTCCTCTAGAGTGTACGTCGCTTAATAAGATTGCATATTTATCGCTCTTAATTCACCCGCGCATGTTGCACTAATTGCTTTCTTCTCTCCACGCTGATAAACTCTCAGCGAGATTATTCAAATGAGTTCTCTTATTTTTGCATTCACACATCCGGAAGACATTCTTGACACATTTTGTTGGAAGGGTTGCGAAAGAGGTTATCTCGGCGAGCTGATTTATTAAGAATGATATAAATATGCCTATTAGCATCATTGTACGACTCTAGAGCTACTTCAGGATTCCGAATAAATCCAAGATCTTTATTCTTTTTTTAAGAATAGAAAAATTAAATCATCTTAAGGAATGACTTTCAAGAATACCTTAATTAATGTATGGCGATCTGCATCGTTGATTACCTTGAAGGTATGTAATCAGTTGTATTGAAATGAGGAATATCTCCACGAGCCAACCAGAAATCGGGTAGAGTGACTAAATCTTTGGGCGGTGATCTAAAGTCGGAAGTGTATGTATTAGTACTGATAAAATTTAGTTCCTGCTACCATTTCTTGATTAATGGAATGTTTTTGTCTCTTTTGGTGTCATATGAAGAAAAATGTATCTTTCGTCTACTTTGTCAAGATCTTGTTCATGGCTTTGGTGACATGAAAGCTACTGAGGTATGAAGGATGCTAAATAATTTTCTCTCCTTACGAAATAAATACCATGAAAAGTGTTAATCGCAGAGTCATTGTACTTATTTACCTAGACTTATTCCACTTATAACATTCTGGCTTGGTAAAAAAATCAGCCAAAAACTGCATCAATCCTCATCTTACCTAGTAAGCCACATCCCCCGCTAATAGCTAATGTTAGAGGGATTAAGTTTCCTAGAAGTCTTCTGGCTGAACGATTTACATGTAGACAAATGATTGATACATATTAATAACGATTCGTATGTACAAATTTCATGTAATATTCAAGGTTAATTAATATCATCCCCGCTTATAGCTCTTGGTAACCAATGTAGGGTGAGGTTCCAACCTGCTTTCGGGCTAAATTCTTCATTTTCACTGATAGATGAAATTGAATTAAATGATTATTGTGAAATTATATGATTTTGCTACCTTGAAAATTATGAATCCGGAATAAAGTTTAATTAATCCGGCAAATGGACTTCTCTCACGAGTATATATGTTCTGAGAGTATCAATCAATAACAGTCAACTAACTAGAGCTTGCAAGAGGTTTGGGTAGCTGTATGCACCTATTGGCGACAATTCATCTATATCTATGTTAAAAAGGGAAGCATACTGTAGATTGACCCTTAAAAAGGGACATCTCCTATGTTCTGAGACTATAAATCTAAACAAACATCAAGAAATTATGGCACCAATAGCTTTAAGTGGCTATATGCGCCTATTGGTGACGATACATCTCAATCCATGTTCGCAAGTGAGACATACTGTGCCCCTGACCGCTGACTTCTACAAAGACAGGGGCCATAGGCTTTCAACTTTGCTGTACACCTGTTCCCTGCAGTAGATCATGCGAAGCAACGCAAGCTGAAAGCTCGGATTTTCCGCCGCATTAGTTTTCGAAATGTTTACCGCGGACGGAGAGGGCAAAGCGAATAAGTAAACGATGAAAGCGGGACAGGAAACATAAACAAGCATTCCCATCTCTCCCAAGTATTTGCTCAAAGTTATTCAAACCGACCCTAGCCGAAGTTTGATCGAACCGCCGCGCAATTTTCTCCGCATAATTGTCGCTCGACTTGTTTCGTGCGCGTTCCCGCCCTACCGGAATTGGATCGGCGCGATATATCGAAAACGCCATCTGAAAATGGAGCGGCGGGGCTTATTTATCCTTTGGCAAACAGTCGGTGCGTGTGTGCACGGGTTAAACATTCACGCATCGTATCTCGAGTCGTCTGAGAGGAGATGGGTCGACGGCCGTGCTTTCGAGACCTCGATATCTTGCGTGTTTTAGCGTGGGAAAAGGAAATGCGTTTGCGGCGGAATCGTCTATTTGTTTGTCGCAGTTATCAGTTTACAGTTTAGAAGGAAGCAGTAACAAAAGAGGAGTGCAGCGGCTTTTAAATTGGGTTTTACGATACTGGTCCATAAGGGAACCTATTGAGGTATTTTTCCTAGGTATTCTGTCGGAGGAGGTTGGATTGAATCCCTGAACCGTTAGCTGCTAGAAACATTGAAGAAGGAATATGGATCACTAGGCAAGATGGAAGGTGAAATGTTTTGCTTGCTTTCCTTCTAATTCCTCGCCTCGCCTAATCCTCGCTAATTTTGAGGCGTTAAAAGATAAAATGCTTCGAATTTTATGGAAGATGAATCTATTAAATAGCACTTTTCAGATCATTCAATAAGAAGAGACAAAATAACTGTCATGATTCAGTTCAATCCTCAGCAGCGGGGCTTGGGTTCACAATCAATGTAACTGAAAATGTTTTGGAAAACTGAAACTATACTGTGGAATTTCTTTTAGAACCCACTAAAATTTTCAGTATTTCCGTTCTATTTTACTATATATTAAGGAATGACCTGGAATGAAATGATTTCCTTGCCTACCTTTACTTATTTTTGCTGCGTCATTGTTGTTTCTAATTTATATTTTTTATGATAAACTCCCTCATTTGTAATTTTATATATGACGACGGGATGTTATTTACATATTTTCATCAATAGTAATGACCTTGAGTCAGTGGCGCAGCCAGGATTTGCCAATGGGAGGGGTCAAAGGAAACGAAAAATGCCTAACTTGCTGGGGCTAGTATATCCATGCTTGTTACTTATTACGAATATGTCAATTCTTTCAAAAACTAAACACATTGGAAAATAGAGGAGTTTAACACTTAGGTAGCCAACTGATGACAATTTCCAAGATAGTAGTTTACATAAGCGAACTATTGGAAACTCATAAGTGTTGTTTGGATGAGTCCAATATCTATTAAAAAGTCATTTTTTTTCTATGCTGAAGTTTTTTAGTGTTGTAGATATAAACTTCCCGAGTCTTTGAGAGTTCTTTCTTCCAAGAAGTTGCCAAGCGTGAAAAGGTAAAAAATTAGTTACGATTATTTGGCAAGCGTCATAAAACGTAATATCCACTCATTACATCCCCACATTGGCGCGCCCATGCTTACTTGAATATCTTTCGTTATTAGATTATATCATCAGCAGGTTTCTTAGGAGTGACTTCATCCCTTGTTTTTAAAATTAACTCCTCTTCTAAGAAACAAAACAATTATTTATATCAGATGAAATTTCCTGGTAGGCTTACAATTAAGCCAGATTTCGTTTTATGTATTAGCTAAGTATTCAGTTGAATGCGTCACAAACCGAAGATTAAAAATTCGGCTGCATTAAAATATACAGTATACTCTTGATTATAGTTGATATGATAATTGAATTTACAGAATTAAAGTTACACACCAAGGTGAAAAAAATGAAGTCGTCAACTTACAATTATTTAGACCAAATATGTGTAGTAGTTAGGTCGTTATGTGTAGTAGTTTGGTCGAGCTGACGCAAACACAGTCTTACGCATTGTGTTCGAAGAAAACAAAATTTTTCCATGAATTTAAATTTTGAAGGGGCATTGCATAACCACGTGGTTGACAGGATAAGTCATGAGGTTCGTTGGATTCTATTACCAGAGAAAAAATTGGTGGAAGGAGAAAAAAGGAAGCTGGAGAATTTAAGCCACAGTTTTAACAGTTCATCAAATTTATTTCAAGCCATCAAGTCACTGTTCCGATAAATCTTTGCGTACCTTACGCGAACAATACCTTTCAGCTGACTGATTCCCTTCCAAAATGGTATATTATTAATAAAATCATCAAAAATTATTTTTAGTGACATCTTGTATTGCTCCAATACTTCTTCAAGTTTCTACGAAAATTCGGTTATCGAATTATTTTCGTAAATATACAGCAACATAACAGGTGAAATCGATAAGGTCGAAACCGGTCGTGTATTGCATTCACACCCTAAAAACCGTCACATGCAGAAGATCTAACTGAGCGTTTCATCAAGCTGTTTGTCTCTCAAACGTAATATTAATCTCTGTTTTCAGGGTGTGAGTTTCGAATTACTTCTCGAATGTTCCCTTGTATTTTTTCGTGGAGTAAACAAATCAACCCTTTCGAATTTTTCTCATGGGAATCTTATCTTAAGGTGTGAGTCATCTAGCTAAAGGATAGGCTTAAGAAGTGCACACGTTGAACATTGATTGTGAGTGCAAAACACTCGTGTCCCATTGATATCGATGTCAGCTCTAGGACTGCTCTGCTACCGAAAAAATCACCTTAAATCGGAGCCATATTTACAGGTATGCGGAGCTTTAGTTGAATTTATCAAGCAGTGTATCTCTAAGACTTTCCTGATAATTGGGGTTTTGTACTCTTCAGCAGAAAAAAAAGCTCAGAGCTAGTCATCGGACTTGACTCTTGGGGGGGGGGGTTGAACCCCTAAAACCCCCCCCTCGCTGCGCCACTGCCTTGAGTGCAAATACAAGTGTAGGCAGTACTCCTATAAATTGAGTTGTAAGAACGAATTTAACCTCGATGAAAGATAGGCACGGAACACCCCCGTATCCCTAGGGGGGAACCCCTTTCGTTTGATCAATTCAACCCGCCTTCTTCCTGGTTCGGAATCCGATAGATGTATTTAGATAAGAATCCTTCGATACGTGTTGCACTCCCCATCACATTTCCTTTTGTCTACCTCTTTCATCTTTCCCACTAACCCACCTCGGCTTCCTGTTACTCTTTCACTACTGCCTTTTCTTTTTAATCTCCTTCGACCGATCCCCTTTTAAGCCCCCAGAGATTTATAGGGCCCGGAAAAAATCAGTCTTTCTCTCTCGTCTCGTACACTCACTCGTCCACGGCATAAATAGGCTCGATTTGCTCTCAGGGGGAACGGTAAACGGTATATTTAGCGTCTTTAAGCGTCCCGAATGACGTGTGTTGCCCCTCTCGCGAAATAGGTTCATTGTCGTCGCCCATGAAATACTTCTTACGCAAAAAGCTGTTTGTCGCTTTCAAGGGCGAGACCACTTTTGCCGGCGCGCAGGTGTGAGGTCCCCGACGGATAGCCCTTACCTCGCCGCGTCTTTGCTCGGAGATTTCGCGTACGTTCGCCCTATTCCCCGCCCTTGATCTGGGCACGAATCTTTATTTTTTACGGTTTAACTTTAATGGGTGGGATATTTCGCGGGTCATGGTTTCCTTGAGTAGTTTTTATGAGCTGGATGTGCAATATTAAGGTGGCCCCAGCGCGAGAGGCCCTCAGTCTTTCTCTTTCCTAATTTCCTCGACATAAGGTCCCCTATAACGCGGAACCGTGGAACACCTTATCACCTCTAAAATCAAGGTGATGGGTACAGAATTGAAAACTGTTTTACTGTTCTGAATAGGGAAAATTTTGATGAAGAATTTAGTTTTCCGAGTTCTCTTACTTACGATTAGTAAAGTTTGACTGGCAGATTCTTTGAACTGAATTCGTTTTATGCCAAATTTAATTTTAACTCTCGCTTTATCAAGTAAATACTTCATGAGAAATACCGTTTCTATTATTTGGTTCAGATCAAATATTGATCAATATAAATTTTCTTCTTTTAATTTTGTTTAATGTTTTTTTAACGTTAAAGTGGTAATTATTATTCATCTACTTACTGCAACTATGACTTAATTTTGACGAACATTCTATGAATATATGTCAATGTAGACCAAGATTATTTTCATATATACTCCAAAGTTTTCCTATTATTCCTTATCCGTTCACCAACTTTATTTGGAAGGTGGATTCCCATATAATTCATCCCAAATCTCCTCATTCCATCTCAAAGTTTCTTTCTATATTGACTATTATTACCAAATCTTCCTTGATATTTTTATCAGAACAATGTTATAGTCTTCGTTTATGTTAATTTTTATTGTAAATTATTTTATAATTTTGTTGTTGTTAAAATATATTTCATACTCGTGAAGGAATCAAAATAATGATAAGGAATATTGTTACGGTAGCCGCTTTTTCTTCTTTTGATTAAATATTAATGAATCTCATCAAAATAACTTAATCACTATCAGGCTCAACTTACTGCAATTATCCTCTTTCAATTTCTTTGAAATAAAAAAATTATCATAGGTACGAAATTCGTACCTATGATGATTCGTAGTACGAATCTCCTGATTATCTGGCTACCTGTCACAGAATTTGTCTCCAAATGTCGTACGGTGGAAAAAGATAGCTGGGCAGCTTATTAAATAGGAATTTTAAAATATTCTATTTTCTTAAGTTGCTGGCCTCACGGCAATTATTCAGTCATTTTGAAATAAACTGGCTACAAAATTGGCGATCCATCTCAGTTAAGTTAAAGGCTATTCATGGACCACGATCCATTGTTTGTGCGTCATTAGCCCATGGAGTTTCGGCCTGTGAAAAAGGCATAAATTCCAAGCAGTTTTTGTTTCAGCCTATTTCCAGTCAAGGACTAATTATTCGCAGAGGGTTTTAAATTTCGGTCGTTTGGAGCTGTAAAATTTTAGCCCCGAAAGAATTCTTTTAGTTATATAATGTGGTCATGCTCGGATCGTTCGGAAAAGCGAGTATTACATTTCAATGTCTTAAATTTTAATAATGAGTTGAAATGAAAAGAAAACGATGATCGAAAAAACATAAAAGCGATTTAAGACATTATCCGTATTTTTCAGCTTAAAAAACGGAAATTTTAGTATTGAATTATTTAATATTAAATTATATTATTGTTATGAAAATCTGAATAACCAAAATTATGGGATTATTTATTTATATCGATTTTTAAGGCTTTAAAAGGAAGCAGAATAGATAAATTACCATTTCTGTGACGTCTTGCCCATTGGTATTCCAAGAAGAGAAATTGCAGAAATTAATTAGGAAAAGCTTGTTTCAACACATGTGTAAATATTTAGATAAATATCGAACGCTCTTGGCTAAGTAAAACTCGCCCGGAAGAAATAACTATTTCGGATTTCTTAATTTATTCTTTGCGATTTTTCATTAAATTACAAGCGCTTAATTCCCAAACATTTTCTTGAAACCGTTTGAATTATCTCTTTTTCTTTCAGATGTTTTTATAAGCGTAAAATGTGTTCACCCGAATGTCACTCTAAAACTTAAACTCAATGGCAATTAAAAGCTTCTTTCATCCTTTTCACTTCCTAATCAAAGAAAACTTTTAGCACAACTCTTTCGTTTACAATATATTGTTGGCAGCGCAACATATAAGCTATTTTCTAAAGATGTCCTTAAACCGTCCGACGGCCGTTAATTCTTTTCCTTTGGTCGTAAATTAGACCGCAGTTCTAATTTTTCTATCCCCCACTCTCCGACTCTCATCCATTCTCATTACATTTCCGCTGATGTATTTACTTTTCCGACCCGAAATAACCTCCGCACGATAAAACAGATTGCCGAGAGTCGCAAGGAGTTCTCCCTCGCTCTTAAAACTGAAATAATGGCTCTCTCGCAGTCTTTCCTGTTTCCTTGATGGCCTTGGTTTGTTTTCAATTAACTCGCACCCTCTCCTAAGATTTTAATTTGCGCTTAACCTTTCAGAAATTCACTTAGAAAAGGTTTCAGACAATGAGATTTGTTTGCTTTGAAAAATTAATTATCTCTCGAACAGATTTTGATTGTGATTCTCCGAGGTTATTTTTTTCCTATCCATCTCAGAAACATCTTTCTAACTTAGTAATCTAGTTATTAAATAATCATACTGGATAGTTGCTCTATTAACGTATCTCGGTAACAAAATCTCTGCTAATGATATTTCGGCATATAAACAAAGATATCAACTGCGGATGATTCCATAGTAATATGGAAAACGTTTTATTTGAATTACCTTCAAAAACCCGTGCATATACTACGTATTGAAATATCATCACACTATTTCGTTTGATGTACAGTCCTGGGCAAAATTAACGCAGCACCGGCCGTAAGGATCGCTAGGGAGGTGCTGCGTTAATTTTGGCCAGGAGTGTACATACCTTTCCCATTGTGAAATGATTAAATACTGCTTCCAAAAATACATATTATCTGTCTTTTAAAAAGGTTATAATAAGTAATACTAAATAAATGAGTGTTAAGGAGAGTAGAGATATTTGTGGTAATTGAGGAAGATGGGATTTTTTTTATATATAAATATTCGGTAGCAGTATATTTTAAATAGGGATGGGATTTATTGAACCTGTCTGTAAAGTATTCAGCCTGAAGGCCGGTTGGAAACCAATCCTCTCCACTATTAGCTGCCAGGAGCTAAGAGAAGGTTTACTAGGCAGGATAAGGAATGAGTTCTCATTGCTTTTCTCACCAAGCCGAAATTCAATAAGTGGAAAATGTCCACATAAATGAAGCACAATGACTCCACAAGGAACATTTTCCGTAGCATTCCGTAAGGCCTTAATCATTGCCATTTTTCAGCATTTCCCAAACCTCAGTAGCTCTCTTATTATCACAGTCGGGAAGTAGACTGAGACTAAAATAAAGGGAAAAATACATTTTTCTCTATACTTCACCAAAAGGCATATGAAAAAAATCCATTTATCGGGATATGTTTGCTAGTCCTAAGAAAGTGTAGTCGACTCAGAAAAATAAAGGAACGAAATTTGAGGAGGTGCGAGGAATAAATCGTCAATGAAAATAGGTAAAGTGAGTAATGACTTGGTACAATGCCTCTGAATTCTCTTGGATACGTACTCAAGGGTTGCTGGGAAGCTTCTCTTGTATATTCTCCGCAGCTGCACTGTTACTTCGGTCTATTTTGGCTTTTCGTTAACGGTTTTCCCTCTCCCGCAATAAACATCTCTCCTTCCTCGAGTTTCCCCGCTGGATACATAAAGTATATCGCGGAAGCAGGAGAAGAAATCGTGGAATAACATTGAAATCCGTTGTAGCGTCTCTTGGGCGGACCTCGTATATTTCGCTCCAAGGTGATTTCCCTCTTTTAGATGTCACCTCTCCCTCCCCAATGCCCATTAGGGTGACAAAATGCACGCCGGGAAAAAGGCGGGAGGGGCGATTCGAAGCGACGGAGAAGTCAATAAATCCTCTGGACCCGTGGAAATCCGAAAAATATGGTAAACGACGGAATGGAGTCCAATAAATATTGCAAATGGCTCGTTTCCAAAGGATGCGTTGCAAATCCATTCCTTTCGTTCATTTTTTCGACGTGTGAGATCCTTATCAACGTATTTTTCCAAATAGTTTTCCTTCTACAGGATCGCTAGTAAAAATCCTCGCGGATCGATGACCTTTCCAGTTGACAAACTTATAATTCTCAAAGGCAGCGATTCTCTGCTCGAAAATTAGTTCAACGCAGCATGACGAGCGATAACTTTCTTTTGCGAATTTCAATATAATTTGCGGTACTCCGTGAATTAAAATTGGATTAGAAAAACATTTTTTTTTTGAAAAACATCTTCTTGTCGATCCTAAAAGAAGGTATTATAGTTGTCCTTACGATACTTGGAAATTATTTATTTCTTATTCATAAGCGTCTGAGTCTGAGAAACGCAATCTATTCGTTAATTAGAAACATTTTCATAACTAGAAATATTACGTAAGGTTTACTATTGTATCACTTATAACATCCCTTTTTATCTGTTTGCACTATCCCTTTTCGTAGGTGTTTTCCCTCAGGGTTTATCCTGTCTTCCTAAGATCAGACATATGTGTTTTGTAAACCAGCGAAATAGTGCTCTAATCTCGTTCTAACATAAAGTCATTTTATTGGTATTATTTAGAATGATACCAGTGTATGTATATCATTGGCCATATTTTAATTCTGTTCTATGTATAATATTATTTTATGTTACTGGTTACGACGCAATTTCTATAGCATGACAAAACTTCTTAAAGGAAAACCGTATTACGTTTCGATATACTTAGTCAGTTTGCTTCAGAGCAAGATTAATCCTTCGTGAAGCAAAAGAAGGAATTCTGTGAATGCTAAGGCGGTGCTTTCGTCAATAAAGAAGGCTCTCAGATTAAAATACTAAATTCATTATGGTGAACGGATTTGTAGTGGATGGCAAGGAAGTTTAACATGAATGCTTGGCGAGTATAGCAACTGAAACATTCCAAGAACGACTGGCGTTGTTGCTTGTTTATTTGTTAGCGATGAAGATTAGAAGAACTCATTGGATAGAAATGCTCTCATAGAGAAAACCATCTTGACCGCATAGAACGATGGAAATTTATATGACAAGCTGCTCGAAATAGAACGTGGTCAAGAGAACTCAAAGAAAATAGCAACCACTACGAGTCATTTATGGATTTTACGACATCCTTCACCCAGAATCCTTTCTTCTTATGAATATAAAATTTATATGGCGATCAAAAATGATTTAGATCCATATAACAGACCCTATTAGGTTTATAGTCTGTTTTTAAAAGCCTACAGCTCTCATATATATATTCAGATATTGCCGCTTCTGTCAGTATGTGCCAAGTCTCTGATGAAAGACATGTATCTGTTTGATGGCCACATCCGTGGATGGTAAATGCTAAGGAAGTGAGCCTTGACGAAGCTAAAAGTCGTTGTATTATATCTTTACGGTGTATCAATATGACGATCGCTCCAAGTAAATCTTTTATTGACTCCTTTTAGTACGAAAGAAAGTCTTGAAGTTTTAAATTAATTAAAGTATTAATATATTTATGAATAAGTAATTCCATTATTAATAAGTATAAATATATTTTATCCTGATTTACTGAAGTGATATCTTGAGGATCTTAAACAACATTGTGATATTCAGTTTGTGGTTTATTTCTTCACTGCACAGTAACATTTGATAAGTTTCCAGTATTGCCTAATAATATATAGCCTGTATTCAACGATTTCCTATTGCCAAAAGAGATTATAGTATACCACTTATGTAGTGTTGCACTTAGATATATAGAGCCAATAATTGAATCCCTGCAAGGTCATAACAAGGTACATATCACTGAGGAAAAATCTTTTTCTGAGATCTCTCAGGGTCCCTCAACACTACATGAAAGATAAGTAAATAAATGTAGTTATCTCTTATAAAAGATTACATACATGTTTTTGGTAGTTTATTTATTCGCTTCTCTTATTTTCCACAGAGTGAGATTTCTTTTACATGAAGAAGGGCCTATGTCCAAGTTTAGTTAGCTATCAATTTATTCTCTACAAGCAATATATTTACTGCATCGGTTATTCACAGACTATTCTCACCTTATTTTGCTCTCTTTTCTTCGTCCGTTGCCCTTCAATATTTTGTTGTTGGTTCATATACCTCCCATATTTACCTTTGGCGCCGTGGTTCTCGACATTTCCAAAATTGTCCACCTCTACGGTAATTTTAACTTCACCCATCGCATTTATGGATAAGCAAAATATTGCCCATCTCTTCAGGTCTCGAAATTATCGGTCGTAAAATATGTCTCGTAACGAACGCGATAAAAATCGCGATATTTTGCGGCATCGATTCTGAAAGACAGCTGGAATGGCAACAGCTCGAAACCAATCTCCGGCGAGAGTGACGAAGATGCTTTTGGAGACTTTGATAACTTGGGTACTCATGGAATACGACCTGCAAAATATTGTGCTCCGAAACACGTAAATAATACCTTTATTAGTGTATGCTGCAAAATTCGACCTTCGAATATTCCATTCACACCCTCTACACAGCAGTCCCAAGTTTTCGAAGGGTCATAATATACTTTTCCTTTCTTGGAGGAAGGATGTCCGATCGACGTGTATGTCAATGAATAATCGGACTCCATTTACCTAACGGCTATTCATCGAATATGCATGACTTTTTATTTAAGTATTTTTCGAAAATCTCATTTCCTTAGGTCCAGCAATATGTGACATATATCAGAGTTATGCCCTTAACCTTTACGAATTTAGAATCAGGTGAACTTATCTCTGGAATATATTTCTATGTATGCCCTTTACCACATATGATCTTTACGAAAAGTATTGAAGTCTGACGGTCGTTATGTAGAAAACGGAAAAATATTTATTTAATCCTCTGAATCTGATTCTTAGAAGTATGATATTTCCTTCTAAATCTCTTATGCAATACATTTAATAATCCATGCAAATAAAATGAGACTTGTACATAGGGGTGGCTTATAACGGAAGAAAACGTATCTACCATAATCTTTGAAAATACTGGTAATATCAAAAATAAATGATTATTAAATTATATCGGAAAAATATGGTTATTTGATACTGAGTAAATAACCTTTATCTCCTTCCCCATAAAAATACTTTCTCAGTTTTACAGAGCAAAATTAAATTGATACTTTCACTGTTATTAGAAGGATTTTTTCATACATTATCTAATTTAAAAGAAGATCGATATGTTTTCTTACAATCATCTGCTGACCCTTTCCTTGAAGTAATTTTCTTGGATCTTTTCTCATCAGCCTTCCTTTCTTCATTTTTGCTATTATTATGGTTTACATTCAGCTCTTTAAAGAAGTGGAAGAAAGCTATGTATGGTGATGTGGTTTATTTCATGCCCATAAATTCTAGTTTATTATTCTTGATGAGTTATAAATATTCAGTCTGCGATGGTCATTGTCATATGTGTTGCTCCAGAAGTGACTATAAATGCCATATATTTGCAATACAATACGCTGATCTACCTTCTTTACTTTTAATGAAGCAAATTTGTATTCTTTCCGCGGTTTACAGAATCTCACCGGTAATATATTCAAGGCCCCCAGTCTATTTTGCCCTCAGCTGGCAAAAACTTCATCCATTTCCAGACTGGAGTTCATATCTTATTTTCATTCTCCTGTCGCAATACTTTACTATTCCTTTTGAAGGCGAGAATCACTAATGACTTCCATTATGGATTCGAAGTACTTGCACTGAATGATTTCATAGCTCATAAGGTGCAGTCATGATGCCTTTCTATTGTGAAATACTGATATGACGTAAGTTGACTGGATTCCTCATCATTAAGTTTTCTCAGGGATTCTATATTAGAGCTTTGAGAACTGTAGAGCATTTAAATCGCTTCTCTTTATTCCTCCCTTTGTTATGAATTTTTGAATGATTTCATTAATCTCATATGGTTTCGGAATGTCCCTGCAAACATCCATTTCTGGACTTTTACAGTGATCGAAGAAAACATCAACTACGGGTAAACACATACAACCATACTCTAACCAGAAAAATCTGACTAGTCGGGACTCGAACCCGGAATTTTAGGGTTGAAGCGCTATCCATAATTACATATCTGAGTTTTTTATTTCCTGTTCTCATGGCATTTTAATACTAAAATTCATGTGGATTATGGCTTAATTCAAATACCTTAGATTATGTACCCTGATTAGAATAGTAATGCTACTCTAATCTTCTTCTACCAATGTTATACCTATTCCATTCTTTTCTAAAAAAGTATATTTACTTAAAATATTTTAGCTTCCCAAAAACCCTTTTTCTCTGATACATCAAAGAACCTTACCGAAATATTCAGGGACATTTAAGTCTGGAGCGAAGATGTCCATGTACTCATGTAAAACAACGTTCCTCATCTAGCATATACTTTGGAGAATATTACGTACCCATGTACTCCGAAATTCATGCTGCTTTGCCCTTAGTCTCTGTGGTCCCTTGCGAAATACTTGTGCATTCCTTTATGTCTCCCATGTCGTCAACCCGTCCCTCATCTCGAACACGGACGAGAAATTCCGTGAGGCGACGCGTACACGCGCTAGTACATGCACGCCCGTGAGAGTTGGTCTTTTTTCTACCGGGGAGGGATCCCCAGACGGAATCTTAATCCTAAGTTACCGCCGCCAAAAAATCCCCTCCGAATCGGAGGCTTTGTGCCATCAGAGAGGGCGAAGCAATTCCTTTGAGGAGTCACAAGTGAGACGAGGCGTGCCTCGCCGAGGATGGACGTGGTCAGTTTGGCGGGCAGTCACGCCTCGGGAGTGATGTATAAGGGGTGTGGGGGAGGATGCACGAAAAAGCTGGGTGACTGAGGAGTGAAAGATGGGCTAGAGAAGATGTGGGAGATGAACTAGGATTGATCTAGTGAAAGTGAAAGGAGAATCGCCGTAAGGCGGAACTAGGATTGATCTGGAGATGAAAGTGAAAGGAGAATCGACGCAGAGATGAATGTGAAAAGTGTTAATGAAGGGGCGAATGGTCAATCGGAGTGAAGGAGAGAGCCTAGAAATGGATAGGAGTGAAATTAGGATCGATTTAGCGACGAAAGTAGGAGGATTGGCGTAAGGGTGAATGTGAATGGAGGGTAGGCCTAGGAATGTGTGTGAAAGAAATATTGCCTCACGAATGATGCGAATCTGATTGAAGTGAAACTAGGATTGATCTAGCGTTGAAACTGAAAGAAGAATTGGCGTAGAGGTGAATGTGAAAGGAGAGTCAATGGAGGGATGAATGTGAAAGGAGGGTTAACGAAAGGGTAAATGATTAAAGAGAAATTAGGGGTGAATCTTAATGAAAAGTTAGTCTAGGAATGTGTGTAAGAGAGATTGCCTCAAGAATGGCTTGGTATGCTAATTGAGATAGGAAATTTAGCTAGCTTAAGAAAAGTAGAGCAAGAATTGATCTAGTAATGAAAGTGAAAGTAGGATCGAAGTAGGGGTGTATGTGAATGCATATGAATGAAATGAGGTCTAGGAATGCGCATGATATTAAAATTGCCTCAAGTATAATGTAATGAGAAAGGTTAATTGAGAGAGATTTGGTCTATATCTCAACTAGCAATCAAATCTTTATGTCTATGAGGTCGTACAGCGCCATTATATCAGGCGCACTGTCAAGATCTTATATACTTGAATATTTAATTACAGGTTGCTAGGCGTTTATAATGATTCAAAACACGACAAGGTCGGAAGCTGGTGGGAGATAACATAAATTAATACGATTTCGATCATTTTCTCGACTTTGCAATTCAAATTAGAAACTCATTGCCCTTGTAAATAATATTTAAGATACGCTTTAGAAAAGTTCTAATTTATTTCTTCATTGAATACAACTATTACGGTTTAGGATTAACTGAAAGAGCTCAGTAGGTACTAAAATAAAAGTTTTAGAAACAAGGAAATGGAGGAGCATTAATCATTGGATGGAAGTGAAAATAGAATTGATCCATGAAATTGTGTGAAAGTAAGAATGATTATAAAAGACAAACGTTATAGAGAAGTAAATAAAGTATTAATCTTTTTAAGGAAAACGAATGATAAAAAGTGCCTTAAACTTAGAGAGCTTGGGGAATATGTGAAAGTAATATGGAAATATAAGTGAAGTGGATGTGAAAGCAAAGAAAGCATGGCTTCAGCAATCGAACTACTGCTGAAGCTGTTGAGAAAGGATTTGAAGAACTCCAGTGATTGGTGGGCAAGTAGTGGAAAAAGAATTATGTGAAAGGAAGAGAAAGAAAAGTGAAAGGGACGGATGGGAAAAATGGAAAAAAATAACATGAGATTGGAAAGGGAAGATAAGTGAAACGTCGGAAAAATGTGTTTGAAAAAGGTTGAAGTATTTATGCCTAAAAAAGGACTTGATAGAAAAATTTGGGTGTTGGAGGAGTAATTTGATAAGAGAATAAAGGAAGTTACAGAGAGTACGATGTGAGGGTGAAATGAGGTCGGATTGAAGGAAAAATAGAGAATGTCCAAAGAAGAGAGTCCTCGATAAAGTTAGACGGAATACTGTGTCTAGAGATTTTAGAAGACTTTTTTGCAGTTTGAAATGAGATAATTAAGCACGACAGCGACATTCGAGATAAAAAGTATGTATCCAAGAAATTGTAAGGGTATTCATTATTGAAAGAGTTTCTACTCCCGTTATAATGGAGAAAATTGAACCTTTCTGTTTTGACGAAAGTATCACTCTCTTTATCATTCTTAAAATATGTATTGAAATAAATATAGTATGTTAAATATAACAGTAGTACTTACTTCTAATTTATCTTACTGCCATTTCCCCAGTAGTATTCATTATCATACAATTAGGTTACTTAAGTCTTTGCTGATTGATATTAAAATTAATACTTTTAATATTTCATTGTTATTTTTTACTTTCTCCCTATACGTAGTATAGAGAAAGTATTGTATTCGCAAAAAAAATCGACCTCCAGATTTCGACGAAAATAGATGTTTTTGGGCCCATAGAGCTCGTTTTCGCTATTTTCCCGAACATGTCTGTCTGTGGTAAAAAAGTTTGTGTGCTCTCTATCTTAAAAAGAAATTTTCGATCATTTCCAAACTTCATATTTAGCATTTTCCTAACAATGCCAAAAGTTGATTAGTTTTTTATGAATATCGCTTAACCGGAAGTTCCGGTTTAACTGGAACAATATTTTGTTTTTTTAATATCTCTGTCTGAATGCAATGTAGATATATACAATTACATACTAGGTTATAGAAAATGTACTTTACTACAACTTTTGTATGAAACATTTTTTTGTAAGACTGATTGTTTAGGAGTTATTTTTGAATAGTGGTTAACCGGAAGTTGTTGTTTATCCAGAAATGGAAGTTTTTCATAGATATCTCTGTCAAAATGCAATGTACGTATATAAAACTATGACTATATGGTCATGACTATGAAGTCATGTGTTGGCCACATCAGATTTTTTACGTTACGGGCATTGGATTCGGTTGAAGCGAGAAGAAAAAATATTAGTGATTTGCGGTGAAATGTATAAACAAAAACACAAATTATTGAACCATAGGAGAATAAAAATAATTTCTATTAAATGATTTTTCGTAGGCTGAGATTGTTAATGAAATTTCTTTATCGACTCATCTTAAAAACGCTTCAAAAGGGATACTTTAGATGAGTATCAACTTCGAAGTTTTATTTTATTTTTAAAAATGTATTCTTAGAAACATTCTATGGCGTAGGAAAGAAGAATCATTGTCTAACAAACTTTTCAAATGATAAAGATATCTTCAGAGAGGTAATACAAATCGGCGAAATATACGTAATTTCGAAAGAACGATAAGGATCTCGTGTTCGATAGTCTTCCATTCGCTACGAAGATTACTCTCTTAAGAAGATGCTTCATGACCACACGTTCGAGAACAATAACACCTCTCCGGTTATAAAGGAGTCTCAAAGAATCCCCTCGAGCGGTAAACGGTTACATCAAACCCGCGTAGCCTCCAAGAGGCGGTGATTCACGGAGTATGAAGAAGGTGCTCCTTTACGACTGATTCCGTGGTTTGATTTATGGCGCTGGACATGCTCTTGGATCGCCTCGTGATTTTTCATTTCCCCGTCCTTGGACTGAATCGGTGGGGAGATGGGAAAGAAACGGCCTAACTTGCGAGGATTGGACCGGAATGGGTCGATTATGATATGAAGAGTATTGGTGTGCTTATAATTGTACATACTAATATGCTATTGGAATAGGATAGCATTAGTTGAGGTCTTCTTGCACCCTTTCTCTTATTTTCGCTGCGTCGATAAATGATACAAGCGATGAAATTTTGCATTTGAATTGATAAGTTTTAATTATTCTCTAACATTTATATTAGAGTAATGATATTAATCACTGTTTATAATATATCAAAATAATTTTCGATTGCAATTCTTTTGAGCTCAGGAGTGACTTACTGGCGATGAAATGTTGCATTTGAATTGAAAATTTTAAATTATTCTTTAACATTTATATTAAAATAATAATATTGATCACTGTTTATAATATATCAAAATAATTTTCGATTGCTATTCTTTCGAGCTCAGGAGTGACTTATTGCTATGGGAAGATAGAAAAGGTCACATTCCTGGATCAGCTGTAGTTATGCTAATATCAGCAAAGTATTAAAAAAAGCATTTGAAACTACTAAATCCTAATTATGATACATATTAAATTGTTATCATAGGTTTTAACGTAATTCTTATTTATAAAAGTTTGAAAAACGGATTATAATTCTGTACTTGCATTAATAATTATTCATTCAGTCTTTCTTTTAATAGATTGCTTAAATGTGGGCAGTGCATACTTCATCACAATTATACTGCATCCCCTATGTAGAAATAGTTGGACAAGTGCTCAAAGTTTTTTTTCTCCTCTTCTCTTGTTATACAAATTATAACTTTAGAGGTAGCATTGAGAGAGTAGCACCTTCATTGCATTAATTAGACCTATTTTAACTCCCTATTTATCACCGAAACTAATTTCATTGAGTCAACACAATCGGCCTCCTTAGTTTCTTTGAAACCCGTTCTTCGATGTCATATTTTAGGAACCGATGAACACAAATTATTATTAACATTTAATAGAATATTTGGAGTCGTATTAGATATTGTAGCGAAGCGCTCTGAGAAAGATTGTACAGAATATTCGGATTTGATGATGACTAGCCTCAGTGGAAACCATCGTAATAAATTCTAATATAAAAGGTAGTCATCCTCGGCGAACCCTGTTTTAAATAAATAGCAGTATTGGAATGAACGTTGAATAAGGAATATGATCTTAAATCGCACGCTGGGATGCACAGGAAAAGGTGACGTGGTTTAAGATGGGATCGGAGAATCGAACAAAGGTGGAATAAGAAAGAGAGAAAAAATAAATCGGTAGGTGAAGAGAATGAGTTATTATTCGGGTGTGCCGCCTGTCACTGCTAAGGAACGGTTAGATGGAGACTTGTCAGGGGGTTGCGAAATCCAGCGATGATCCGCGGAAGATATATTTTGGACTTGCGCCACGGCTTTTCATTCTTTCGAGAGGATGAGAAACACGGCAGAAGTGGCTGGTGGCGATGTATTATTCTTAGTGGCGGGAAAACGAAGGTTTAGGTGAAAGAACCGAAACAGAGGTAGTAAAGAGAAGTAGCTGGGAATTGAACTCGGATTCCCTGGGAGATTGTTATAACCAGTATCTTGGAAGAACAATTATTCCCTGATCCTGTGGATTATAATGGAATGTCGTTAAGTTAGCTCAATTGGTTTGGGAAACCTTCTGGCAAGTGTTCCGGATTCGAGACCCAGCTACGTCTGACTATTTCTTTTCAGGTTTGAAAGTCGACATTTTTATTGAGGCTTAGCAAAATAGTATTTCCTAAGCATGTATTTTATTTCCTTTCCTGACCCATTGGTTCTCTCAAAAGTACAGAGGACCTCAAAAACGTTTTTTGGCATGACATCTATATGAACCGATCATTCCTCGACATCTAGAACCTGCTTCTCATGCCTTAAACTGTTCCTCGTAATCGTCTCTGGAAATTAGACGAAAAATAATTTTCTTCTCCAAGGCTCAAATCTTAAAGGTGGCACAACATTCTAAAAATTAATATTGGATAATTATTTATGGGACGGAGTACTAGTAGCTAAAAGCAGAGCTGTAAATTACACCGCAAAAGCTGTGAATCTAAACCAATATACAACAGAATCATACATTATCCTAAAATATGAATGTCTATTAATCGAATGTATAAACAAATCATGTTCTTGCTATACGTGTTGGAAAAATGTACATTTTTTCTTTTGATACCTAAAGACTTGCTAAAATATATTCCGATTCTTATCCATTGCTAGATTTTACCATCCTCAATTCCATTTATTATTTCGCCAAATGAAGTCCCTTGTATGTGTGTATGTATTTATAATCTATTTGTTATTATGTGTAACAGGCCATCAATCTCTTCTTCAGCCGCATAATTTTCCTATTTTATGTTATCAATATATTCCTCTCCTACTTCTTCCTGTTTCACCGACAATATTTCCGTCCATTATATAGTAATTTAAAAGACACCGGCTGAGATTTCGGTTTTGATTTATTTATTTTATCTGCGTTCAAGCATTGTTGAGTAGGTATCATCCAGGCTATTACTAAGACCTCTGTGACACCCAGTGGACCACGGGCCGCCCATGAGGCACTTAGCTAAAGGATGAATCAGGCGGCGAGTCTAGCACAAGTTGCGTTAATGAAACTGCTTCGTCGGATGTTTATACGAGAAGGCGATTACTTCTATACGTGCGTCCTTGTCCCCGGAGACTCGCTGAGCGGAGCTGATTTTTCGTTTATTTGCGGTCATGGCTGAAGTGGTTGGAAAAAGGCAGGGGGATGTATGACGAAGTTGAGGCAAATTTAGAGGTGTAAGAAAAGATTTAATTTCGGGACCTAAGCTGCCCAACTACTTGAATCTTTCCTATGTTTGCAAATATTTGGTAAAATTACGTTACTTCTTGATGGTATACGCCGGTATTGATCTAATTTCTATCATTAGTATTTCCCAGAGAACACTAAACGGTTTTAAATATTTTATCGTCTGTTAATCAAAAATACTTGTGCTGTGAAATGAAGAAACGCCTAAGTTGTTGTGATGACCCGCATAAGTTTAATTCAAAATGTGCAAACACTTCGCGAGCTTACAGAAGTTTTTGTAGTTTTTTTTATACTTGTATTTATCCAACTATAACTCTCCGTATATTCCCATCCTCTAATAAATGTATTGCCGAAAACCACTAGATGTAATATTTAACGTGTTTAACGTGCTATTATGTCATAGCGTTTTGTCGCACAGTTTTTTTATGTCAAACTAAGTATGCTCCAAGGCAATCTTAAAGTATGCCGTTCCTTCTAATAGTAGGAATAATCTCACCCTAAAGTAACGATAGGGAAGTTGATTTCCAGCTACTCCGTGCAATTCTTACCTATATGGAATTCTCACATTATATGACATTTTTGCTCCTTCCGACTTCCGAATGAATGAGGTTTTACTGTGATACCTAAACGTTTTACGGCTGAAGCGATATCCATGGTGCAGCGTCGTAAAGAATGCTCCGCGTGGAATTTAAAAATGAAGTGCTAAGATTTACCTGAGTGGTATTTCAAGTATACCATACAGGTTATTCACGATATACGTCTCCCTTGAATCTTGAAACGAAAAAAAATAACTACGAAGCCTTAGGTACGTATTTTTATAGAATGATGTGAAGTCATACATGGCATTCATTTTCACGAGGGCCAACTCCAAAAAAGTAGTTGTCAAGGATAAATTGCGCAGCTCTTTTTGTAATGGTATGTGAGTTTCTCATTTTATGTATCTTCAGAAACTATAAAATTTACATTGCTAGATTCGTTTAATTTTGGCCAATTCAGATACTCTCGGAAGAGGTGGTAGGTAAGATTGGAATTTTAACAAATTAAAATCTAATTTGAACGTATAAGAGATCCGGAGAAGAATGTATAACACATTTCGCTAAAAACATAATTGAATTTCGGTTGCATTTAATTTCCAAGAAGAATCAGTTCATCGTCTCTGTAAATTTCGCAGTCAATTATTACGAGTTTATTCAGTTGTAAATGTACGCTCTAATTTGAAACATTATTGCATATACAAGTATATTATATTTCTATAGCATGGATTATATTCTTATGCCAACCAACGTGGTAGCTCGAATACGTGCCAGAGAGTAGTAGTTCGCGCAAGATCTAGTGATTTATGTTTACGTTTCAGGATAATGTTACAGACATTTGAGGAAAATTTATGTTTGCTTTGATCTAAATATATGAGCGCTGCGTGTTGGAAATGTTTCAATGTAAATAACATGCTGCTTTTCAATAAGAAACACGTGTGGGTGGTACGTTACAGTATGTACAAGCAGCAGCTCTGAACCTAGTTAACAGATCACACATTCAACATGCAAAGAGGCTTATTGCTAACTCAAATGGTAGAATTCTTTTCATTGGTAGTCCTTTTATTGATTGAACTACCCATTGCGGAAGCAAATCGATTGGACAATGCGTAGCTAAATCATTAGTGACAAATTTGCACCAAGCGGAAGCATTGAACAGTTATTTACTGGTGACATTACCTGCACGTATAATGGTTGACGCACTAGTGATTGGTTTTGCTTTATCCATGAGAAAGTAAACCTTAAGATAATTTTATCTACTTAAAAATGCAATCTACTCATTTTGTAATAATAGCAGATTTAATGTCCACCCGGAAGAATTTTTACTCATCAATAAATAAATTATTTATAAGATACAAATTGTTATTGCTAAATTATACTCTCTGTAATAGATTGTAATTTATAATAATGGTTCTTCCAACAAGAGAAGTCATACAATGCGAAATGGAAGACTATCAGCATTCTGAACAGGGTTAAAAATGATTATAACTCAAAGAACTTAAGGACTCAAAATCGTATGTTATTTAACATTTTCTCCTCGTAAAGATAAGGAATTTCTGAGAGTAAAAATATTCAGTTACCTCGAAGCGCTAAGAAGAAATTCAATTATCTCACGCCGAAAACGAAGAACAATACGTAATTAAAAAGCTTAATTTATTTTTAACACCTTATATGGGGAGGTAATGAATCGACTCGCCTTGGAATGAAATCAATTTCATGAATGCCTTGACCTCTCCGATCGCGTAGAAGGATACCGTAATTAATATTTCGTGACTTTCGAAAGCCTTCGCTGATAAAAAATCGGGGATTACCGCGATCTTTCAACTCCGGGAAAACATTTTACGCATTTACTATTTCGTCTTCCCGATGTTCTCTGATATAGGCATGGTGCTCTATGACCCAATTTCGCTGGGGATGTATCGCGCCGCGAATGAATGGAAAGCCGAAAACCGCTTTGGAGAACGTTACGCTTCATTAAAATCGAGATGATTAAGACGTGCGAGGCGGGCTTTCTTATTAAGCAAGAGGAGAAGCCCCAGGCGGCCATATTTTCTGCCTGTCCAGACTTAGCTTACTGCCGTAAACAGAATTTCGTTTACCGAAAACTGAACGATCGGAATCTATTAGAAGTCGTGCTCAGGTTAGAGGTCTGCATGGGCCGGGCCTAGGCCCGTGGGCCCATGCCCGGCCCGGCCCATGGGCCGGGCTCGGGCCGGGTAAGCAGGTCGTCTTTCGGGCTCGGGCCGGGTTCGGGCAGGGTAAGCAGGCAGTCTATCGGGCTTGGGCCGGGCCTGGGTCCATGAATAATTTTCCATAAGGTTTGCACGTAAATCTAATTTTTATCGCATGCTGGGTTTGTTTATTTTGCAAAATTAAATTAGTTAAAGAAGCCGTACGAAGTCGCGACAAGTACCAAAAGAAAGGAAATTGAATGAATACTTTTATTTCAGTCGTGAAATATTGCTTTTTATTTGAATTGCGAGAACAGCAATGAAATAAACGAAATATTCCGGGAAAGTTTGAGGTTGTAAACAAAAACATTCTCATGAATAGCCACAGTGATTTTTGAATCAATAGTTAAGGTTTTCACCGTTAGCCCGTTAGATTAGATAGTGTAGATCAACCTGATAGATGGGAGAACAATATTTTAAAGCGTCACTAGTAACCTAACCTTATTTATAGCAACGTATACTTCTAATATTGGAATTTTATTTCATGAGTAGAAATATAGAATCTATTAACCGAAACGCTTCTACTAGCCATGTACTTATTCAGATAAGTGTTTATTATGTAATTAGCATATGACGGAGCCTTTGTAAGACCACCAGCCTTATCATACAATGTAAATTACTGCAATGTAGATACTTATGAAGTGATATGTTTTTTCGTAAAAGTGCCCTGGACACATGTTTGACAACTTTTTTCGCTGAAGACCATTATGAAATGAAATTACTGCCCTTTTTTCAGAACAAATTATCATTTACTTGCTAACATTATTTATTTTATTAATCATTTATTCAGTACAATCACTTACAAAATAAATTATAACTTCTATGACAAAAAAATACGAAATTATTGATTAATTTTCATTTAAATTAGTTTCTATATATTTTGGCATTGCTGAAGAAGTGAAATAAATGCGCTGTTTCTACGTTCGGGCCGGGCCGGGCTCGGGCTCGAAAATTTTCTCCTACATTCGGGCCGGGCCGGGCTCGGGCTCGAAAATTTTTTCCTACGTTCGGGCCGGGCCGGGCTCGGGCTCAACAACGGACGGGCCGGGCCGGGCTTGGGTTGAAATTTTCGGCCCATGCAGACCTCTAGCTCAGGTATTGAGTTTAGATACATTGGTCGAAATAAGAAAGGTATTGCAATAGATATGTTTTCATAGTCTTAGCGAAACAATTTTGAGGTCAGTTTTAAGTAACGAAATTGAATGGTGTTTAATTCGATTTATATTTAAGGAAATTACAGAATTCGAAAATTACGCCGAAAGAACTGAAAAAGAACATTTAATCAGTGATAATAAATGGAAGGCTATACTCTCCAATCATATAAAGGAAAATTTTCGGGAAACTCATAAAAAATCACTTTATTTTATACTGGGCAAAGTTAATTAAAAATAACAGAGCTTATTTCTTACATGCTAGTTATTATCTCGTTCAATCGTCCAAAACATAGAAAATATTAAGGAAGAAATTAAAAATACGACTATCATGATATGACAAAGAAGCTTTTCAATATTTATAACTATATTTGAGTGTAGAAAGAAATGAGTGATAAGTAATTAACTTGAATAGAAATTATATATCCAGAGAATAAGAAAGAAAGAGATAAACTAGATAGGTTATAAGGACTTTAAAAGGTTTTTGGAATACACTCATCGTCTTTCGCAGAAAGATATTACAAATTTCCATTGTGTGAGCGTGTTGTTTTCAATTTAACCAATTACTCGCTAGTATTTGTCGATATATTTCATAATTAAATCTAGTCAAGGGCGCCAATATTACTTGGCCGGATCCTGAAGAGTATTATTTCCAATATTCTGATGCGATATGAAGAGGTCGCCGTAAAAATCTTCACACAATTCATGTGGTTGGTTTGAGGCATCTAGTTTACGGAACAGGATGCGAGCAATTGAATATTTCAAGGACAGCAAAATAGTAGAAACCAGAAAACCCAAAAGTCGTTGGCCCTTTCCGTGAAATTACATAAGTTAACACTTCCTAATCACATACATTGAGCTGCATTATTTTTTTAAGAGCTTTCAAAAAGAAAGAGAGACCAAAGCGACAGGAAACCGAAAGTGTCTGCGGGAGTGAGTGAATGGAGAGATAAGAAATCCTAATGTTTCTTTTGAGCAGCAATCTCTCCCCCCTCTTTGTTTCCTCCTGTCTCCATTTACGAGAACGCAAATGTTGCTAACCAAAGTCGCGGCATCAATTTTTATGACCGTCGCAGACACAGCGTTCTCAGGTAAGTGCCCATAGGACGACATCTTTAAACGCGATCCCCCCTTTCCAGCGTGAGGGGACTATTTCTGTGAGCGTTCCCGCGCCGTCTCCGCTGGTTATTTATCTCCCAGCGCGTGCGTGGGCGAGTGGACTTTATGCATGGGAGTCCCCTACGCGTGCCGTTTCGTAGCGGTGCGAGACGATTTATCCGCAAGGAACGAAAAAATAGGAGTCGAGAATGTTCCCCGTAAGCGATTGACTCGCCTGAATCATAATCCGAAACCACTATCTTACTTCCCCTTGCTGACTAATAACCTTACTACAGTTATCATGATAAATATTAAGTCATTACTTGTAGATAGAATTTTAATATAGTATTGTGATTAATTATTCTTTGTTACAAATTCGATAGTATCGAATTATTTACGCGGTGGTATTCTATGACTAATTTGCAATCCATGCCATTTTTTCAATTCTTTTATCCTGATATTTTATCCAATTTTAAATTTACCTTTGGAACGTTTACTATTTACTTAAATTTTACTGTATTGTTAATTTCTTACATTTCCTTCGCGGGTTTTTGTCCACCCCCCTTCCCTGTGAATGTTTTTCCCGCAACGTATTATTTTTTTTCTTTCGCAACCTTCAGTTGCAAATATTATTTCCCACTCTGTACTTTTAACTTTCTTTTAATATCTAATTCCTGTTACACAGACGTATGGGATTATGTGGAAGATAGACCCGCATGGGCCTAACCTCGCCAAAGAAGTTCTATCTACATACCTCTCTTACATTTCAGAATCAAGCTGTTTCCTTTTTAATATCTTCAGTATCTTTGAAAATAATTAGGAGTTTAAGATTCAGTCACGTTATCAAAGGAATACGGAGCTCCTCTCATCTATCGCAGCTCGTGTTGCTGTTTTAAATCAAATTTCCCTCGCGTTAAATATTTGTCTTCCCCAAAATAATTGCAATAATTTCTGGAGAGTCAATCAGACCACGGACTCAAAAGTGTTTTAACTGTAGTATAGAAAACGTGATTCTACACAAACTTTTATGTTCGTTCTCCTAATTTTATTGTTATGATAGGAACTAAACCAGACTGGCTTTTTATTAGTCTTTCTGTATAATATCTTCCTTATTTGTGTGGTTCATCTCTAACGTATGTTATTTCGCCCAAGTTTAGTTAGTTTGCCAATACTCACAAGGATATTCGTGGCAGTAATTTAATCGAGAAATACATGATGGGAGAATTACTTTCTATCTTATACACGCACGTGCTATTCCTAGGTTAGATGTAGGGGTCATAGCAAAAGTCATGCAGCATCAAAATCACTTTCTTAGCAACTTGTACGTACCTCTCCTTAGTTCCTACCTCAGGCATTCTAAGCAGGAGCTAGTCACATCGCTTATACGAAACGAGTTAATCTCGAGCCTTCGCTATACGGATATTCTCGAAGATCAAATGTCCGAGGGAAAATGATAACGGAGAGAGACGAAGAAATCATCTCGCAGTAGCAACTTGACGTCGGTAATCATTTCCCTGTCAGTCTCCGTCATACATATTCCATTCCCTCTTCTTCTTTGGAGAGGAGCTTCTTGTTCCTCATAATGGGAGAAGTGACTGTTGGGACTCGACGAAGCATAAGTCGAAAATTTAAGAGTTTCGCGTCGTATGTTGAGAACCTCAGGTCGTCGACAGGAGAAGGTCCTTGAAATGTCCATTGAACGTGTCTTCTGTGAAATCTTTCTGAAAGAGAAGCGATAACAGGTCCAATAGAAAGAGATTTAAAAAAAACGCCGCTTCTGGGTTATGTAAATGTACGGGGTCTATAGCGTAATTCTTGAATTTCATGTAATAAATAAATAAAATCATACTAATCATTTAATGTTCTAACCGTCATATCGTGATTAATGGATATTTTCATTGGTCTTTTGGGGAAGGATAGAAAAAGATATACATTTCATTTGCTTTGTCAGTGCTGAGCAATTCTTTAAATTTTTGTCTGATTTACTTGTTTAATGTTAATGCTATCATATGTTGATTAATTATTATAATTGATTAATGGAATATATTTATTCGTCCTTTGGGGAAGTATGGAGAGAAATATACCTTTAATATCTTATTGTCTCGTAATCATACTTATGATAATACGAAAGTTGGAGATCGCTCGAGAAATCTGAATAAAATTTTGTCTAACAAATTAGAAAATTTTAGCACCTCCTCATTTACACGAAGCTTCTAATAGTCACCTAATTAGGATATTTAGAGATTCATTTGCTGAAATTCTATTGTTTCTCTTATGTTTCCACAGCAAAATCGAATTATTAATACCGTATTACTTCTCAAATTATTATTTAGCAACATTACAAAATATTTAATATAGGATAAAGATTTCTAAGGAATATGTTGAGTGAGTTATGTGAAATTGATATAAACAACATAACATGTTGGACTTTGAATGCCGTAATAAAATAGTATTCCATTACAGTGGGTGAATGAAAATAATTCCATTTAACAAAGCTGCAAAGTAAGAGAAACTAGAATGTGCCCTCTAAACCCCAGAGAATATACCTATTATCATACACAGAATAGTAAACAACATAATTTCGTATATCTGTAAAAGTGAATTGATTGCTGTAAAAAATATAGCAGCTAATATAGTAATATAGTATAGATAAGCACGTAAACTTCTTGAATGTCGAAAAATGTAATTATTCGACAATTGCTTACACAATTCTGAAGAGTTTTGAGAGGGACATGTTCACAATAGACAATTTATTGTGTTCACTTAACTTTTTCCATGGCCTATGGACTAAAATATTTTATGCGATTTTCCGTCTTAATATCCGAACAAAGTTTATGGAAATATCTTAATTACCTTGCTGTTGTTTTTAATCTGATTTATTTATTAGAAATAATTTAATTGTGATTTTCTTCTGCTTTTATTTGGTTAAATAACCCTCAACTACGAAGAAACTCATATTCCTATTATTACTTTTTAAATACTTCTTAATTAAGAATCGAAATATTCTCTCCAATATACTTAATAATGATATGTAACTGCGATGTCGTCTTTGGAGAGTAAATAATTGATACATCATCCGTTAATGTGAATTACAGCGAGGTATCCATCAATATTCTTAATTACTTAGTCATCAAGTTTCGACGTCAATCGATAATTAATATGTAATGCAAAGCTTCAATCAACAATTAACGCTTTTCATCATCAATTAACAGTACGAAGATCTCAATAAAGATATGCATTTATGACGAGAAATCCATTCAAATTCCAATGAATAACGAAACGATCCAATTATCGATTTGGATTGTCAGCATAGATTTCTAGATATCAATGTCAACGAGTGAGTGGATGTGAAGGAAAAGAGCACAGAAACTGTAAACAAAAATCTGTCCTATTTGAGATTTTAAAAGACTTAGATCCGAAATAATCCCGATATTTATCTCGTGCAAAAGATCATGGCCATTTGTCGGTGTAAACATAGAACGAGAAGGTAATTGCATTTGAAGTCCTTTACTTTTTCGAGTGCGTGAAAACCTCTCATCATGAGTGTTATAGCTTGATGAGAGGATGCCAAGAATCGCAGCTGCTGAGTGAAGTGGTGAATTGAAGGGTAAAGCGACTGTGTATCATAACATTCGAGAGTTGATATACGTCTATCTCATGACTCCAAGGCCATTCGTCTCGTTAATTACCTCACGCATTAATTCATTGCACAGTCATTGTATCTGGCCTTATACTTGAAAAATGCTAGATCATAAGAGTCGTACAAGATTACTTCATAACGGGGTTTATCATTGCGTGCTGTTCAAAGCTCTAAGCATTGGAGCAAATAAAGTGTTTTTTAATTGCTTTCTTACGCAATTCTAAATGGAAAAGTTGCACGTTTGCCAGAATCTCATAATTATAAGGATTTTATTTCCGTTTCATTACTTTTCTGACTGATTAGTTTTCAAAGAGAACCAATGAGATAATTTGCACGATGAATTTACGGAAGAAATGTAAAATCAAACCAAAAGGGATATTTGGAAATATAAACAAAGACGAAATGAAGGAAATATATAATGAGCTCTCTCAAAAATTACCTTTGAATATAAATACTTTTATGGTACACATTTTATGACTCTAAGTTAAGTAATTTGAGCTTTCCAGTTTTTCTAAAGTACGAATTTTGTGAGAAAATCCCTAATTTGAATCAAACGTAATGAACGCAAATCATTTTTGGCATCATTCCATCCAATAAAACACTATTAATATTAACCTTTCTGATTGCTCTGATAGCATGCGGAGTATTTCTACTGAATATCGATGAAATTTTTCAGAATTGAAACGAAATATAATTTGTAAATTCAACCGAAGAAGCCTTAAGTTGGTGGAACTCTGTGATCGGGATCCTAATAAATAAAAAATGCAAATTCCACAGAAACAAAATTGTTTTCTTCAAAAAGATTTCGGATAGAGTTTTTAACAAAAACCCCTACCGAAACACCCTATTAAAAATATAGTTGGGAATCTTTCCGAACATTAGCCAATTGGGATACCCATGTTTCTTAAATGGTTTTAAAGGAATTCGTTAGTTATCTTAAAAGCAATGGACGGACACGACACGGAATCAGGCGTAACTTTGTGGTAGTTATTAATTATATCAAAATCCATATTGAGGAAACTTTTACTAAACCACAGAAAAGGTACAGAAACGACCATGGTTTCGCAGCATTTCGAAACCATGGTCGTTTTTGTACCTTTTCTGTGGTTTAGTAAAAGTTTCCTCAATATGGATTTTGGACGGACACGCTTTTGTTCTTCCGATCGAAATCCAAGCCACTCAACTTCATATTGCTATAACAGGCATGTAAATAATCAAACAATCGTAATAATATTGTCAACATGTGCGTGAAATTTCTAACTATAGGCTCAAATACATTGAGCTAGACGGTAGTGACTACCCTTTCCTCGTAACTCTGACCACTTCAGATACTTAAGCCTCCCTTATGCAAATGAACATCAATCTGTTGCCTTCGGAAGCAATGAGATTGAATTTTCCTCAATGCACAAAAAATAGAATAAAGGTTCCCCTCGTCTAGTGACATTTCTAGGTAGCGCTTTAGATTAGTTCAGTGATAATTGAGGAAGCCATTTCAATTTGAGTGTCATTACTGTTACAAGGTTAGTCCATTAACCGACAAATTGGCAGTAGTGTGGCTAGGTTAAATTAGTAGATCTCCTTGTGTAAATCTTCATAAAAAACTAATTTCCATGAACGAAGAAAATTGTTTCAACCCTCCTTGAAAGAATTTAAATTCTTAAAACGGCTGATACTTTGCCAACACATAATTTCTATGAATAATGAGTATATCACATTATTATCGGATTTCCATTGGTAAACAATGCAGTTTCCGTAAGTACGAATAGAATTGTACAATTATCTTTGTGGAAAAATACCTGTTATTCTAATTATGACGCGCCTTTACAGCTATAACTCTGAAGGTACAAGAATTTTACTGTTTTACGGGATTTAACAATTAGAATCGATCTTTATTCGTTCTAAAAATGCGTAAATGTAGCTAAATAACTTTTTGTTTTAAATCTAACGAAATATTAAATTTTCTACATCGCTGCCATTCAATCAGCAAGAATAGGGTTGAATATAATACCTAACTATTTCGACCAATTTATCTAAAAACGAATGAATGTATTCAGATATATCTTGACGTTTAATATTTATGGAGAGCTATAAAATTTACCAGATTCCTTTGAAGTAACTATTCCAAATCTTCATTTAAGGCAGACATGTAGAGACACAACGAAATCTTCGCGGAGAAATCCACGAAGAATCTACGATCTTTCTCATTGGTTACTTTCGGCTTTTGAATTATTGAGACCTAGCGCTAAATGGTTATGGAATCTGGTTTTTATGCGTCGGTTAGAGTTGAAGCTCTTTTTTGGACCAAAACTCTCGACTAATTTTTCCATATAGATATGCTTCCTGTCTTCACTCCTCATTGCCGAAACACATTTGGACTTCTGAATTTAAATCGTCCTCTGAATTTAAAATGGCAATCACCACGCGTATTTGGACTTCAAAGTGACCGCTTTCAGTAGAAAGCTGCCGAAAAGTAATTTAAATATCTTTTTGCATGGTCCTCGTCGCTTTCGGAGGTTTGGGTCACTTCATATTCCCATAGCATTATTTACTATTCGGGGTATGCTAAATATACGTTTCACCTTTCAGCGAGTGACTATTTTGGTGCTACTAAAGAAATAACCTCTCTTATATGACTAATGAATTTGAGGCAGTTTTAATTGCAGTGTAGCATCCTACCTATAACTTACATTAATTTTGATGGATATCTATATTCATTCTTTCTTTGCGGGGATGTTTTTATATGTATTTAGTCGTTTCTTCAAATTTCCAAGCGTTTGCACACTTACGGGAGGTAGAAATTTTATGATGATTTTACTGCGTTTACTTTTATTTACTGCGCTGCGTTTTCACTAACTTGAGATAATTAGATAAAAATAACTCCACTTTTTCCTGTTATCGTTGGATAAAATTCATGTTTATGTGTGCAATAAAATGGAATAACTTTCTTGCATGTCTTTCACCATAATTCTAGATCTCTTTTACGAGGAAAGAATTCTCGTAGGATTCATTAAAATTAGCGTAGTTTTTATGTACCTAATTGATACCATGATTTTTAATGCAATACATGTTAGATATTAAAACTCATGTTAATTCTTTTATTTTCTTTTTTTCAGGTGAGTAACGCCTTCTACTCTCACTTCTTGCTGGCGTGTGAATTAATTCTGCAATAAGAATTTCATGATTATACAGTGAGTAGTCATAACATATTCCAACTACAATTTTCTTAAGGTAATCTGATAATTCTAGTTTGTGCAGAGAATTTAGAGTTTAACGATTAGCGTAGCCTTCTATCAACCGTTCAGTTCTATCACGGTCGCATACGTAATAATAGAGAAAATGTTTCCGATGTATATTCCATTAATGGTTGGATTCCATTTGAGTGGATGAATTTCTCATTTATTAAAATCCATATCAGGTTTCATATTCGTACATTTTGAATCCGTGGAAAAGATTCCGTCAGTGACACTTTCCAAAAAAGTCATTTGAGCAATCTATAATGCGGAAAACTAGATCCTAAGAAAAATGAATAGCGAAGATTTCTTTGAAAAGTTACCTTAAAAACTTTGCTCTAAGAGTAACATATGTCTGATTTGCTGCGCTTGATGCAAACGTTAGCCTCAGATGATTTCAGAAAGAGAGATTCTAACCTTCCTCTATTTAGATAATCCGTTTCTATTGGTATAGCTTCTCTTGTGTGCTGCATTACAATGAAGAGGGATTAATTGGAATTTATCTGTCGTTTGGAACATATGGACCAATTTATGTATTTTCTGAATGTATTATCTTTACAACTACATCATCATTTCTCAACCTCTACCTTTTTATTTGATTTAGAGAAACTTTTGCTCCATAGATTTCCAGTAATCAGAGATTTAAAATGATACTGCATATTCAGAAATTGGTTACTATCGATTAGATCAGAAATTAAATTTATTAAATAGCTTTCTCAAATTGCTAGTCTTAAAGCTGCATGTGAACAGCACCGTATAAATTGGATATTTTTCCTGATATCCACATTTCTAGAACCACTGTGGTGGAATAGAAAAATAATCCCCTTTCACGTATAATGAGGAAATGAAGGAAAGGAAATAAATGATAGCGTGAAATGGTGAAAAGAGTGCTGGGGAGAGGAGGAGCTAAGTGATGGCAGCTGCTCCTTGAACCAACGGGAATATCACCATCATTATTTTTTCTGCGCATTTACGCTGTGATTCACCGCCTCTCGCGGAAAGCGCCTCGGGCGTATTTGGGAAGACGTCTGAGGAGAAAGTGCGTCGGGCATAACGGTGCCTCTTCTCATTAAGTGGCGGGAAAAGTCGGCGCGCAAAGGATTATGGGTGAACGACGTCCCAAGATGGACGATCGTTGATAGAGATTCAAACTTCAGTAATCCCATCGGGAAAGGATTTGCCATTTCAAAGAATTTAGATTCAGCGGTAATCATTCTACGAGACTTTCATTTTCCATAGGTCGATTTCCCGCTTTAATTTAATTCCGATTGCTCGGAAGAAATTCCTGCCGTAACTTCAGCGGAGATATCCGCATCATGGCGTCGATTTGTGGAGAGAAAATCGAATGGAAATTGCCACCCCGTGGGGAGGTTTCTTCCATCCATGGCTTTTAAACTCATGCGCTCATTTAAAAATGTAAAGCGTTCTCGGAGTCATTTCCTCGTTAGGAATAAGTCTTACAGTGAAGGTGATACTTACTGAGGCAGACTGATAAATTTTATGGCATATGATAGACTGAGCAAAGTCAATTGACTGAAAGATAAAAATAAGTCTATGAAAGAAGGTAATGAAATCAATTCTCACTATTAACCCTCTAAAGTTAAACTATCTTTCCAATTTTACCAGATCGATACTCGTTAACTTCAATAATTAAAACCAATAATATCGTCATCGAAAATTAAAGTTTTTCGAAATAACTCGTTATAATTATCTGCATTATTACACGTAGTATTATACTATGTTATATTATATGTTTTTTCTACAGAATATGTATGAGTTCAAAAAAAATGTTATGTAAGTAAGAATTAATTATGGGCTGTAGATCACACCATGGAAAAAACCGAAATCAATTTAATCAACTGAAATTATATACTGAATGTTTTTCAGTTATGACTTTCCACGATGTCAAGCCTTCGAATATTGATTTTATCAACAATTTAGTTAACCGTTTTAGTTGTCGATGACTTTCTACTTAATAAGCAATGTGTCTCCGTTATTGCAGTGTCATTTGTAGAAGAAATAATGAATTAAGAAAATCTTATGAATTTTGTAAGTCTCTATTTTAAATTTACTCTGTATGCTCAAATCTCCGCAATTAATATATACCGTAGAATCTGTCTTTTTTTATAATAAACATTCGAAGGCAGAAAAGTCATTTTGGGAGACCTAATTTATGTTAATATAATCATGTGAATAAAAACATTCATCCGCGACCAAAGGATAACATTTCAAGGATCGGTTGCTCACAATCTTTATGCGCAAGATGAAACTTTACAAACACGGTTGAAACGAGTGGTAGGAACCTGTGGGGAAGGCCTCTCGACAATTTGCACAAGATAAGAAACGATTAGGCCGCATATGAAGCAATAATATTTGAGTGACGTATTGTCTCATTTTCAATTAGGATCCTGAAAATCGTACGAAGAAGTTTTATTATACGAATTGAACGAATTGTTGACGTAAGAATTGTACGAATTTCATGGATAAGTCTCTGAGAGGAATAAGTTGTTATTTATTTTCACTTGTCACAATAAATAAGACTGAAAAACAAAATTATTTTGACTCAGGAAATGCAGAGAAGGCTGTGTTGAACGCTCAATAATGCCGCGCGAGGTCCAAGCCGTCTTTTGGTTAAAGCTTTCTCTTGCCATCCTTTTTGTTTTAGAGGTTAAAAATCCCCGAAAGCCGTCTTTGTCGGTGTTCTTCCTCTTACTTCCCGATATTCGGAGAAAGGAAGAAAGGAATGCCGCACTATTATTGTACCTAAAGTACTCTACGTCCCCGGAGGATGGAGGCAATGCCTTCGAAAAGTACTTTGTGTACAATAATAGTGCGGCATCCCTTTCTTGCTTTCTCCGACTACCGGGAAGTAAGAGGAGGAACGTCGACAAAGACTTCTTTTGGAGATTTTTAACCTCTAATTCATTAACAGCCGTGTTCCAATATTTCTTTCTTTAGATCCTTTTCGTTGACGATCAAATAATTTAGGTAAAAAGGTACGACGGGAAACCGCTTTAACCCAGTAGACTGACATCAGGAAGTCAGATTCAGTATAAGAATCCCAGGCAGACTCGGAAAATCCGCCGACAAGCGTCTGCAAGAGAGGGAAGGCAGTATATCCCGCGCATTATTCATCCATGACTTTTTTCTTCGTTCCGTGCCGTCCTGCGAAGAGACGGATGTCCTATCGCGAGGTAAACACACTCATTACTCTCTCTCAAGGAGGGACATCGCCGGTCTTTTTCTCCGGGCGCGTGAGGGACACGAACCCGAGGAGAGAAAGGCGGGGACGTCGTTGAAGAGCGTGCAGATAAGAGGGTTCGCAACACGCGAGGGTCGTTAGGGAATCATTTGGTCCGTTACACCCCCTGCCTTCCGCGGTGATGCGCGGGTTGATGCGTGGGTGTTTTGTATAGGTGTCACTGGAAGAAGAGAGGATTAATGGCCGCCAACAGAGGGCAGGGCGATCTCGTGGGTTCAGTCCCTTTAGCGATGGCTTTAATTTATGGGCACCCGTACAAGTGATATATGAATTTATGCTGTGGAAGCTATTCACGCGAAGCCTTTTACATGCGCGTATCAGTTCTGTCGACTTAAGAGGTTGTTTTTCATTTATTATTTTCTTATATTTTTCGATATTCGATCGAGAGGAGTTCACAGTTTCTGATTCAAGATGGTGGTGAACATAGGATATCCATGGTAGTGATTAGTTAAAAGCTACGTTGGTCACATAATACTTCTGGTTAAAGTTGCGTTTTTGTCATGCTTCATCTTATTACAAGAAAATGATCGTTTAAAATGTCATCTCGCCCTTATTTTATCAGTTATAACAATCTAACCTGTAGATACGAATCCCAAAACTTAATGGGGGTATTTTGGGTAATTCGTTTACAAAAATGAATATATTGAAAAATTCCCACTCGTATTGGCAACTATTTATTCTATATTAGTTTTGTTGATCGTTACATTCCTGTGAATAAAGTTCATTCTGGTTATTCATGTTACAGATGTACTTCTGATCAACCCAGTTTCTGAAAGAAAATCATATATATTTACAAACGCCAAAATTACTTATTAAAAAACACAACAATTGAATGCAAGTTAAATCTTTACCAATATATCAGCCTTTACTTAACTATAATGTTTTGTTCAGAATTCTTTGTCATGGAATCCGATTCACTGTCAGAACATAAACTTGAGTACAATAACTACTTAATGGTAAATTCAGCTCTACGACGTTCGTTAAATAGTAATCCAAGTTGAATGCTTTGTTTACCCAAGATTCTTAGGGCTTATTAATAAATCCGACGAATTCCTCCTCTGGCATCATTGATTAATTAATTGTCGTCCATATTGTTTGTTTACACTGATAGATCTTAGAACCTCTCCACCGTTTGTGTGCATTTCCTTTTAGAGACCGAACCTCTTTTTTTATACTCCTTTCCACTTTACTTAACGAGTTTTCGTCGAATATCCAGTCTCATTCAAAAGACTGAATTTGGTATGACGCATTCGACTTTCGTTGGAGCCGGTCTTTTAGCTTGGATTTCCGTGCAGTAATTGTTTAAATTTTATCGAATTTTTCATCCAATGTCAACCGAAACACCTGCTCTCAATGCGCAAAAAATCACTTGTAATTTTATTTATATGTACATATATATTTGTTGAGTGCATTGTATGTATTTACGACCGATTATCCTGGCATATTGTGGAATAAAATCTTTCTATAAATGGTAAACCGTAATGGAATTCACGATAAAATATATTATAGAAATGTAAAAATGACGCATGTAAGCAAGTAGAGGACAATATAGGACATGCTTAAATGCTGCAATTCAATGGTTAGAAATTCTGCCCGGAAAGTGGGAGACCAGGGCTCGAGTCCCAGCCAAGTCAATATTTTTCACTTCTCGTCCAACCATGGATTAAGACGCACACTTTCTTGTGCAATGTTAAAGTTACCAACTAACATAGAAAAATTCAACTCTCTTTTAGAAAAGAGAGTTGAATTATTGCTCTTATAATTTTCTCTTGGGGTAAGTTAATTTTTTCTCGATCTGCTGTGAATCGCACCATGTAGGATCATCTAAAACGGCATCTTCTAACAATAAGCACACCGGATTTCCGATTCGTATATAATCAATCACAAGTACAGGAATAGACTTATGCTCAAACAAAAGTCAACTCTGGTTAATTCACAGAGTCACTTAAATAATCCGTCCTGTGATAATAGAGGGGTGAGGTATACTAAATGTTTATTAACTTTATAGATTCTTTTATAACAATTCATTCAAGAACTAGGGTACATTCGGCAATACAGACCGATAGAAGCCTCAGCTTAAATTATAGCTAAATGATCAGTGTTTCTTCCCTGGATTCTGCTGTATGTGAGAAGTTCGCAAGTGAGGGTAGGAAAGTCCGCGCCGTTTGGACGGGTTTTCGCAGACACCTCGACGTCTCCGTGGGCAGCAAGGTCGACGGGCCTCGATCGCGCTAATTAGGAACATCGACTCCGTTCTCATCTCACTTCCAAGAGACGTGTTCGCTCGTGAAGACCTCTTCTCAATTTGGCCAATCCTCTGTCCCTTCCCACACATCCCTCTGCCCTACCGATGACCTCTCGCTGCACTAGACTGAGCCACTCGTGACTATATACTCTACGTACCCACGTTAAAAATTGCTATCCTATTTATTGGCGGTATTTTCAGACTGCAAGAGTACATTCTCACATTTAAATCGGCCTTTTGGTAGCCTCATGTAGGTGCGATAAGGTACTAACTTAGGTACCAAGAGATACAATACTGGGTATATAGCTATTAAGAAATCATACTTATCATTTATTTGCGTCAGAGGTACCATTTTATATCTCCAAGTGACTCAACTGACCCCTTCTTTCAGCGTAGTAAGTTTTGTGTGCTTTTCGCCGTACATGTGGATAGAAATTGAGACAAGATAGCTCGTTAACTTGTATGCAAATTTGATGATGAATCCCAAATGAAATTCCAAACGCTCTTTTTCTTTTTGGAACAATGGCTTAGCCCCCTTCCCATCCCAACCATTAAAAATTGCGAAAAACATTTGAAACTTTACATACGCCACTTGGATGCTCTACTTAAAACTCTTGTTTTTTCCAGAACCTTTCCCTTCATGGTTTCTTTATATGTAACCGATCTTATGTAGCACACTGGAATGCTATATGTATGATTTTGGTGTGCCCTACCTGATATCCATCCAGTATCTTTCGCCATTATAAAAATCGTAATACATTAAAGCCTATATAAAGTAATTATCACAGAAGTTCCATTTCGTTAAATTCAAATCATGAAATTCATGTTGTCGCCTGTCTACCCTACTTTTATAACTCCAAGAGGATTCGGATTGAAAAAAAATTGAAATTGCGAATGGCAAAAATTATCCACAGACCATCAGTTTACAGCCGTTGGTCCATGATGCCGCAAATAAAATAGCTAACTGTTGTTGCGTACTTTTATCCCTAAGTGATATAGGTTGGGAATCATTGCCTTATTATATTTCCTACCCCTAACGTACATACATACAACCAGTTCTACATTTCCATGCACAAACTCAAAAAAATTCACGATATTGATCATCAGTCTCCTTCATTACGTCCAATGAAAATAAAATAGCAAACGTTTTTTAAATTATTTAGGCAATTAACTTCTTTTTCCTACGTAAAATATCGATAGCACAATGTTTGGGTATTGGAAGCAAGCAACTCGAGCGCGGCCTGATGGTTTCACGAGGAAGCGCTCTTTTGCCCAACCCTATCCTAAACCTTCTCTTACCGTTTTCTCCCTCTGCCTCCCACTCTTTCAACCTCTCCGTCTTTCGTGACACCCACTCTTCTCCATTTCTTTGGTTCTCTCTCGAGTCCGTCTGCAGATCGGAACTTCTATCCTTTTGTTTGCCGAGACCCCACCCGATCGGCGGTGTTTTGACCGACTGCAGCTGACGCAGTGATGATGGAGGAAAGCGAACGTGTGTGACGTTAGCGGCGAAAATGTGAGAAGGCAATTAAGAGAATAAGAGGAAGGGATGGGAAAACAGGATGAGAAGGATGGAATGGGAGAGCGGAAAGCGGTAACTACAAGAGAGGAAACGAAGGAACCGCCCAGCATTTAGGCTTAATTAAAGTCTAAGGGCCTCTTACAAATAGGAAGTTCTATCTCGTCTAGTTCTTCAATTCGAAAAAAATCATTGGCGTTTTGTAGTAGCGAAGAATACACCTCGGAGTAAGTTTTAGGTAAATTGCTTGATAATGTAAAACCACCTCAACCCTTTCCTTATAATGTATGGAGGACAGGTTAGGTACTAGTACTAGTACACTAGTGAAATTGGTAGTTGCAGATCATATGTTATTTCATGCAATATTGTGGACTTCTATTTCAATTAACTGTTATTGCGACATTCGCTCAATTTTACAAATTCTTGAGGGAACCAACAATTTGAACGAATGCTTTATTATCGATCAAAACAATCCACTGTTTCATCGGAAATGACTGTGGGATTAGTTTAATCCTATCTCATCAAATTTAGTGTCATTTGTGAAGATATTTTGTTCGATTTGATTGCTTGTAGTGAATGTGTATTGTCTCTTTTGCATAATTTTTATCTATTCTCTGCTTGTCTTTCATAATTCTTTTATTCTCCTTCTTCACAAAATACAGTTTTCTACCTGTAGGTTTCGCAGGTTTTTCACACTCTCCTTCCTGTGAGTGTTTTCCTGCAGTGGAAATTTTTCCCGAGCCCTCAGCTTAGGTTTTTTAAAAATCCACATACTAGTTTTCTTCGTGTACTTTTGCAAACTATCTCTTTCTTTCTGTTTCGCATATGACGATAGGTTAGGTGTAAGAAGAGACTTTCTAGTCTCAATCTCGCCCCAATAAAGGCCATTTATTATTATTATTATTATCAAATTGTGCCGTAGTTTGAAGACCTCTTAACTTAAATATATATTCTTCTGAATCCTGCATGCTAGCTTCTTGATTTTTTATTTAGAATACAGGGTAAATATTATAATGCAATCTTTCGGAATAATCAAGTTTCAATGAGTAATCCTTAAACGGATAGATAAGGAATTTCAGGAGATAGATAACTGCTAGTATACTAATTAATTTCCTTCGATGAAAGGTTCAAACAAGTTAAATCATTAGGATCACCAATATCTAGTAGAATCATTCTACGAAGACCTTGATGAGTATCATAGTTCCTACGATCAAGATTGCAGATGACGGTACACAAATCACGCACAGACATATTGCAAGCTCTTATAATCCCCCGAGGGAAATCCCAATTTCATCATTGCATATTTTTACTTCGCGCTTAGTGATCCGTGTTCGCTCATGATTATTCGTACTAATACTAACAATTTACGCTTAACCAGTGGTGCTTAGGCCACACACGAACTTCTTGGGGCGCGAAAGGCTTTTCCATGAAACTTCAGGCGTTTAGACAAAGCTATACATACAGGTACTGTATATTACATAGGTGTGGAAACCAATGATCTAAAATGTTACAGATTAGTTCGCCCTAATGAAGTCGAGATTATTATTTTAAGTTTAATTTCATAGAGCTGCCAGAGAAACATTTACAATGCTTATACTCAATCAGAAATATATTTCTACTTTATAAACTAGTATTGTATTAGGTACTCTAACGTAACTTGTATTGAAAAGTTATGAATAACCATCTTAAATGAAAAAAACTGACTTTTAGTTACTTCCACAATATATATATATATATATATATATATATATATCATCATCATCATCATCATCAGCCATTTTCAATCCGACGTCGGATGTAGGCCTCCCCAAGTACTTTCCAATTTTCTCTGTCCTGAGCTTCTCGTTGCCACGTTACACCTAAGTACTTGATGATGTCTCTGTTCCACCTGTCCATAGGTCGTCTTCTTGGTCTCTTCACATCTCTTGGTATCCAGTTGAGAACTGCAGATGTCCAACGGTTGTCGTTTCTTCTTGCAATATGGCCGGCCCACCTCCATTTCAGTGATCTTACCTTATCTATTATGTCTGTAACTCCAGTCATCATTCTCACCCAAGTGTTTCGTTTCCTGTCTCTTCTTGTGATTCCCAGCATGCAGCGCTCCATGCTCCTTTGCGTTGTCTGAAGTCTCTGGGTTATTGCAGCATTTAACACCCAAGTTTCACTTCCATAGGTCAAGACAGGTAAAATGCATTGGTTGAAGACCTTCCTCTTCAAAACCATTGGCATTCTTGACTTCAGAATGTGTGAGTTCCTTCCAAATGCGCTCCAGCCAAGTTTCATTCTTCTGTTTACTTCATTAATCCTGTTTTTCTCTCCTGTTGTTACAAGTTGTCCCAGGTATGTGTATTCCAAGCAAACATCCAGAGGTTTTCCTTGAAGTTTGACTGGCTCTTGCACTGTAAAAGAATTATACATTACCTTTGTTTTTGTTAGGTTTATCCTGAGTCCTATCTTCTGTCCTGCTGTGTTTAGCTCTTCAAGTCTTGAAGTTAGATCTTCTGCGTTAGCTGCAAAGAGAACTATATCATCTGCAAAACGGAGGTGACTGATGTACTCCCCATTTACTCTTAACCCCTTCTCTTCCCAATCAAGGGTTTTAAAAACTTCTTCTAAAATGGCTGTGAACAAGATGGGAGACAGACCGTCACCTTGTCGAACTCCCTTCTCAATCTTGAATTCATCGGTCTCTTCATGAAGCATTACAGAAGCTGTGGCATTCTCGTAGACACTGCGCAAGAGGCGGATGTACTCAGAATCTATCCCTTGATTCTTCAGAGCTTTCAGAGTGGAGGAGGTACTTACCGAGTCGAAGGCCTGTTCATAATCTACAAAGCAAAGGACGAGTGGCATCTCGTATTCATTCGTTCTGTTTATAATTTCCTGTAATGTGTGGATGTGGTCCATAGTGCTGAAGCCTTTCCGGAATCCCGCTTGTTCTCTAGGCTGGGCTGAAGACAGGGTCATCTTAAGACGTTCCGCTATTATCCTCATGAATGTTTTGTAGACAACTGGAAGGAGGCTAATGGGGCGATAGTTCTTCAAATCTTCTTTGCTTCCTTTCTTGTGCAGAAGGGCAATCCTTGCGTGGTTCCATTCCTTGGGAATCATTCCTTGTTTTAGACAATTACTGAATAATTGTGCTAAAACATTAGCAATCTCTGTTCCACCAGCTTTCAGATATTCCGCCAACACCCCATCTGCTCCTCCTGCTTTCCCATTCTTCATCTGCTTAATCGCCGCCATTACTTCTTCTGGGAGGATTGAGAGAAGATTTTGTGAGCTTTGGCTTTCATCTTGGTTCTCCTCTTCGGCGTTTCCTATCTTCTTGTATAGGTTGCCAAAGTATTCTGCTACAATCCTCAATATTGCTGGTCTGTTATATGTTGTGGTGCCATCTCCTTTCTGTAAGGCTAAAATCTGTTTCTTACCAATTGCTAGGAGTCTTCTAGCCCTCTTTATGCTTTTGTTATTTTCTATGGCCTCTTGCACAATCTTTTCATTAAAATTCCTCACGTCTTCCTTGATTGCTACTCTGATGGCTTTGCAAAGCTCGGCATATTCGATATTATCTCTTGGAGTGTTTAAATTCTTCAGTTCCTTCCGTCGTTTCATCATTTTCCGGGTTCTATCACTAAATTTCTTATCCTTAGGTTTTCTTGGCATGCTTGCTACTTCTTCTGCCGCTTTCTTTACAATTTCCATAACTTTGGTTTCGAGTTCTTCCTCCTGAAGTGCTGAGAATCTATTTCTAAGTTTCAGCTGAAACTTTTTCTCGTTATTTGATAGTTTATCAATATTTATCTCCTCCTCCTTGCAAGAAACCAACTTCTTTCGTTCCATTCGGGGGTTAATATTGATTCTGCATCTAACAATTCTGTGGTCACTTCCAGTGTTGAAATTATTCAAAACTTCACAGTTAGTTACAGTGTAGAGTCTGTTTACCAATATGTAGTCTATTTCATTTTTTGTTCCATTGGGACCTCTCCACGTCCATTTCCTTGTAGGATTTTTCTTAAAGTATGTATTTGTTATATACATATTGGTGCATTCTGCAAACTCTACTAAGCGGTGACCTCGCTCATTTCTCTGGCCCAGTCCATATTGTCCTGCGACAGTGTCATCAGTTTCCCGCTGCCCTACACGAGCATTAAAATCTCCCATAATGACTTTATAGTAGTGGGCCTCCTTGTCATGTTCAGTGCCGAGAGTTTGGTAGAAGTTTTCAATTTCCTCTTCGCTGCTTGCCGCTGTTGGTGCGTAGACTTGGATGACCTGTACTGAGTAACGCTCATTGATCTTCAGTATGAGTTTACAAATTCTATCTGATACACCTTCGATTTTGACCACATTATCCTTCCATCTCTTGTTGATCAAAAATCCAACGCCTCCATTTCTTCCATCCTTGGTACCCCTGTAAAAGAATAAGTGTCCTTCCTTCAGTGTAAGTAGCTCCTCTGATTTTCTTCTGACTTCGCTGAGACCGATGATATCCCATTTTATCTTCTCTGCTTCATTGAGTAGTTCCAGCAGTCGTTCTTCACTCTTCAAGCTGCGGCAGTTGTAGGTTGTGAATTGCAGGGTAGTAATTCTTTTCTTCATGATGGACCTCTTCAATGCCACCACCTCCCGGACATCCGAATGGGTGGTGCTTTTACGTCCGGATAAATTTCCATTAAAGAAGCTCATCATGAAAATTGTACTTGTATTTGGGGGGGTTAGGACAATAATTCACCAGGCTGTCCTACTGCCGGTTGGTGAATGCCACTTTCATTATTTGGCCGGAGATATTGTTGAAGCCTTCTTAGCATGGTTGAACCTGGGCTATGCATCGCCTCCAACCTCCGTTAACACCCCTCCGCCCCGATGAGGCAATGAACTGTGGCGGTGATGAGGAGGGGTATATATATATATATATATATATATATATATATATATTCTTCCGACCAGTTTCGTTTACGTATTAACATCTCCTAGCAAAAGAAAAGTCAAGATTGATCATATGAATTTTCTTTAAGTTATGATTACGTAATTTAAAAAAGTGAAACACTCCAAAAGTTGCTCTATATTTCTTCGAATAAAAACTATTTATGAAACGATTAGTATTTTAATACAAAGGAAAGTAAAATTTTTAGTCTCCATTGTGGATTGTACGTGCAAAAATTAACTTTTTTACAACAGAGTGCGAAATAAACATTGAAATAGCTGAGGGGGGAAAAAGGAGCTGAAGAAAATATGATCAGTTGCTGAATAGTACATCAAAATGGATAAATGAAAACGATTTGGAAGGTCTTCTCCAACAAACGAGCTCAATTCATGTAAATTCTCACCTATTTCGTTCTATCTTAGCGTGAAGAGCCATTCATAAGATGTTTGCAATCGCAGTTATGGATACTCCTTAATGATTACCTATTCACCCAATACCTATGTGGGAGGTTGTGATACGATGTTTGAGGAGGTCAGCCACAAATGAACGACTCCAGCCCGAAGCGAATAATGACGCGAGATTTATGCACGAGTGCGTGCAACCGCGGCTGCATTGCTGTTTATTACCAAGAGAATAAGGAGCGCATACATGAAGAGGACTCCCACATCCGCATTGTGTACTTAAGATATTGAAAGGGTGGTGATAAACGCGGTCATAAAGTGTTCGATGGCTTCGGAGTCACGGAAGGGCAAATAAACGGTCCAGGGAAATACCAACAGGGGATTGAATGTGAACGGTCTGTCCTTAGAACAAGAAGAGTGGTAACGTATACTTTCACTTAGATGGGATCTTTCGTTTGAACTTAATTTTGTTATTGAACAACTTCGGAAAGAAAGGACTGATAAGGGTAATTTTTTATGTTTTCTAATATCTACTGAGGCAAAACATACCATGTTCTATCAGCAATGATTTACCAATTCATCGACAGTTAAAACATACGCATTTGTTTTGTTTTCTAATATCTACTGAGGCAAAACATACCATGTTCTATTAGCAATGATTTACCAATTCATCGACAGTTAAAACATACACATTTGTAATTTTCAACTGATACTTCCACTAGTTTCGTCCAACGTATTAAAATTTAGAAAATGGATTTCCAGGGCACACTTTTTGTTATTTTCGCCGGCAAAAATCTTTCGAAAGAATAATAATAAAGTTACTAAAAATAATAATCATTTCTCAATTTATACTTTCAATTTTTACGTTTATTTAAATTGAACTCTACTACAAAAATTATGTCCGTATTTTAAAAATATTCTTGCTATCGTATATTGTAGTATGACGCTTACATGATCTCTCTCGACCTTTAGTGAGTGTTAAAAGAGAGTTTAATATTTTAGTTTACCTTCACTCACGAATTGGTCTCTAGTTTGTCACAATAGAAACGTGGTTTGCATGTGTAAAACTTATGGATAGCCGTGTATTGCAAGAATAAATTGAACTGAATCGAATAGATTACCATACCGCAAGAAAAACGTCGTAATAATGTGACACCCAATAGCAACGTAAAAATCCAGTCATAAGGAGAATGAAGGGTGTGATTGGAAAAAACGCATATGGTTATACAGAGTGGGTACGAGATAAATGGGAACGAATAAACTTTGGCGAAATGACAGAACGACGTCGGAAGCGAGGAGATGTCGAAATAGATGAATGCCCTGACGTAGAAGGAGATCCGTAGCATCGAAGAAAATCATGTCAGTCAAACTGATTGGTCCGAGGAATCTTCGAAACACGTGCGGTCCATATCCCTTCCACTCAGCCGACTTATGGTAATGCAAAAGAATTGATCTTCAAATGGTGACTCACTGACAATCATTGAGCTCCTCCAATCGTCTACTAGCCGTATTCGACCTTCCTCTTCCTGTTGCCCGTAGCGTACGTCTTTCCTGGTAAAAAGCACGAATGACTTCAGAATGGAAGCTAAAAAAACATTGTTTCTCCGATCATTCTTGTAAAAAATAGCGATGGGGTATCACAATATGATTGCTCAAAAAAAATCGCGTCTGAGAGGTTGTTAAATTAATTCCATATTTGATGATTTCCGTAGTATTGCCAATTCTCAATTGACTTAGCGAACTTTTCCCTGGGAAACCTTACTGCATTTCCTGAACAAGATCTTTCATATGCTCAATATATTAAAATTAAAATAATTGTAACTTGGTTTTATGTCTTATTCTATCCGTCTTATTTATCCTTCATCTGAAGCTTAAGTCGTGCATTGCAAAAACTTTAAATAATGATTTTAATGCATCGTACTTTTTCATAATAAGGCAAAAGCTGCGTAAATACGCTAATAAATAAATTAGCATCAATTAATTAATGAGTTATAGGATCACTTGATATTACTGCATTCGCGATTGTTGAAAACCCATATTTAGCCACATTTATTCTAAAATACATAAATAATAATCATTATTATTATTAAGAAATAGAAATTGAGATTCAATGTATGAAATATCATTGGGAGAATAAGATAAATATCAAAATAACAATGATATAAAAAAATCATTCAGAAGTAATTGAATGCTAAATAAAAAAGTGTAAAGTAATGATGGTTGAGGCACACATCCGCTCTGCTGATGGGCAGGGGTTCAATCCCATTGCTACGGTAGTTCATTTGTCGGCATTTTCCGGGCATTTGAAGCCGTTGATCGACCTAGCCTATGAAAACGAGAAGCAGAAGTCAAAGCTATGGGTAATTATAGTCGGTCATATCTTCAGTATAAAAAGGCCTTAACCTGCTTTCACAAGCGTTTAATCGTCGATTCCTTGGAAACTATTATTAGCGAAGTAATTAAGTTGAGAACAAGCAAAATAAATACGGAAACGAGCAAATACAAGTAGATGAAATTACAGAAAAGTGCATTTATCAGTGGGACTTTATCTTGGTAGTATAAACTTTGATAAACTTAATCAAACTTAAGCGACAGTTCTACAAAAACAGTAATGGTTGAGCACCCCCTGGGATGAAGGCAATATGAGGAAACTTTCAAATGGTAGAAATGGTACAGCGCGGCATCAAGCCGAGATAAAGGACGGAGGGGATTTTAAAAATATCCTCAGACGGACTTTTTTTCGGGGCCCTTTTACGTGGCCAATTTATGCCAGATTAACTTCTAATTGGAGCGATGGATTGGCCATTAACTCGAACGGTTCCAGACGTCAACCTTAACGACCTCATTTCGGGCATTATAGACTCCATCAACCCTGGCTGTCTCTCGAGGTTCCGCTCCAGGAAAAGGAATCAACCGAACCTATTGAGAATGATGGAACAGAGATTGAGAGAGGGACTCGAACATCGATATCACTTTCTCGGAAGCATATCGTTGGCTATTCCGGGCGTCCGAAACACTTAATTTGGAGTGAAGTGGATATATTAGGCTTAAATATTATAGAGAATGTTTTCTAGTGGAAGAAATTTATGTCGGATATATGAATTCAACGTAGGCTCCAGGATTGACATCATGACTCCCCAGTCTTCAAGAATAAAAAATGTTTAGGTCATGACCTAAATGAAGAAAAGAAGGGTAGGATGCTTTTAAAGTTATAGTTTGTTTATGGCAGTAGCTCTTATTGTATGAACCGAGTGAAATATTGTAAAATACTATCTATATTTTCATATCTTTAATTTAGATCGCCGCAATATCTTGGTCGCCTCCGTTGACTACCCAATCTTTTTAGTGAAATCAATGTAAATTACTCACTTCCACGTTTCGGATAAAACACATGCCGTGTTTCCCGGAAGTAAGATCGAGTCCTACTTATAATTCTGCCATTCAATACGCCTTTAGCGGTATTTTCATGGGGTCTTTTTCCTACTGCTGATAAGGTCATTAAGAGCTATAAATGCATGCAAATCTTCGTTTTGTTTTTTATTCACTACTATGGCGACGGGCGCTTTTTTCTTACTATTTATTCAATGCACAAATGTCAATAAGATCTTTTATATTTCTTATGCACACATAACTTTATATTCTAGTTCATCTGTCTGACTGACGATCTATTAGGAACTTCCTTAAGTCATAAACTAAAGTTTTCACAATTCTTAACCGGTAAAATTTAAAAATATCCTAGTAAATTTTTAGATTATTGAATTAGATTTGATTAAAGATAAATATTTTCTTATTTAATTCAACTAATTTATGAAAAATCATGATATGTAAAAATGTATATTAAGAATTAAATCGATAGCAACAATAGGAAATCTTTTCTTAAACTTCTTTAAAACATCGTTTTTTCTCTGGTCCAACAGAAAGTAAAAGGCATTCCGCTACTTTACCAGTTTCACAAGCACGTAAGGCTCAGGAACCCCTTAATGATTACATGAAGCTCCGCATTCTCCAAAATATAGCTAGAAATGTTTGATGTTGCTGTCAAATTTATGTTTACAAGGAAGAATAGCGTCGTTGAAGCCGCAAATAGCTTTAGACCACCCTCAATACACCTCTGGGCCCTCAATTGCGGCTACCGCACTTGCTTCTCGTGTGAATCTGGCACTTGCAAACAGTATCGAAAGTGAATCATCTTCTGCCTAAAGCGACAAAAATTTAGCATGCAAGTGATAATAAACCAAAATTAATAAAGGTGCGTGCAACGAGCGAAGAGAATTAGAGAGCAATTTGAGACACGCACCAAACCGAAAGGATTCCACGAAGAGGAGGAAACTCATAAAAAAGTGGAAAAAGAGTTGAAGGAGATGGTATCCATAGGGAGAGAGAGAAAATTGACAGTCGCCGTAAAAGGGTCGAGGAAAGGTGGTGGTGGGTTTTCTCTGAGGAAAGGCAAACAGGATTTATAAGCTGAAGGGTTAGGGAAACACATGTAAAGGCACTTATGAGGGAAAGGAGAAGGATATGAAGGGAAAGTAAAAAGCTGGGTTTAACTCCATCTGCTAAATAACGTATCGAAAGGATTGAGATAATAATGTGGCGATAACAAACTGCCAATGTAGTAAGAGGATTTCGGCGTTTAATAAAAGGGAAGGGATATGAAGAAGAGAAAGATGAAAGGGATGCTGTAGACTTCCGCCCGAAAGGTTTTTTCTCCGGCGGATTAGACGATTCAAAAAATAAAATCCCTGTTGACGGAAATCTTTTGACGTAAGTAAATGGTGACTCAACGTAATTTAAATCTAACAATCATCGAAAACCTTCTAGATGGATTATTTTTTAAATGAACTTAACCTAAGAATAATAGCCGATGCAAGGATTGACTTTCCCAAACATTTTTACATTGAATTAATCGAATGACTGTGACAAACAATATTGAGTGATTATAATCTTCCAAATAAGGATGAAGGAATATAATTTTGAATCAAGCCTAATTTATTAACGCAGGAATCCACCCTCATGATGACATCTGACTTTCTCTAATGGAAATTCACATTAGAAGCAAAAAGGAATGCTTGAATTTTATGAGGAGAACAATCTAGTAATGCAAGTAGCTGCTAGTTAAGCTAGATTAACGTCTTCATTTCTGAATGCAGCTCAACTATTAAATTCCTCCCTCTCATTAAATACTCATAACTAACATTTACGCTAACTAGCTTTCTGGGCTGCACTTCACTCTGATTGCTAGCGCGTCTACATTCGGTGGAAAGGTTTGATCCCAGGAAGAGCTCCATTTCCTTGGTATGGGTTTGCGGCAGTAGTTTCATCCAATCATGAAAATTTATGCCAAATTCGAACTTATCTTAATCACAAATCATCATCATAGTCATCAAACGACCACATAAATAATCCTACTAAAACGCTATGAAAGATGTTTTACTCTTGATAAACTTGAATGAGGGAGATGTACTCTTCGGAATAAAATACTCTTGTAATGAGAATTTCTTTCAATGACTTTGTACGTACAGGAATGGATATGTACTTGTATATAGCTTGTTTATATCATATTAGCGGATTATAGTGATATAAATAAAAATTTAGTCCAGCAGAGTATTCTCGAATATTTAAGCTTTATTAAAAATATATAAAAAATATTATATTCAGTGTTTATTACTTAGGTGACATATTTAATTTTTTGCATATACATTGAATATATAATATGTGTATGTATATTCATTTAGCGTGATTTTTATCGATACTTCGTTAACGCGAATATTTTAACGCAAACACCTTAGTTTGTGGTTCCTTTGGGTAAGTATTAACGAGGTTTTATTGTAATATATCTGCTGATATACATTGCCTTGTTTTCAGTAGAATTGTTGAATATTGATTGATTAAGAGGTGAAGTACCTTCGTTGGAGGTTATTTACTCGCAATGAGCCATGCCACCCTTACTACTGGAAATAACGTTTGAAGAGAAAACCGAAATGAGCCTACCAAAACATGCATACTAGAAATCTGACACCAAGGTTGGTGAAATGGTACATACGTACGTACATTTCGCTGACCGCATATGGTCGCAACCGCGGTGAGAATATGCAGGTTGGAAGGGGTTTGGAATTACTCTCGTTGGCATCCTACCAGAAAAAAATTTTTAATCCCGTTTTTAAAACACTAGCTTCTAGTATTATTTTTTTCTGCCGGTTCTAAAACATTTGACAGGAAAAGGTAAGGGATCGTTTTAATGGAAGTGTGGCGCTGAAAAATTCAACTCTTTTACTGCTTAAATCAAGTTTCAACTCCGTTGTATTTCATTAATCCTGAGTTTCCCGTGCCTCCTTGTCTTAAAGAGAAAACTACTATATCCACCGATATATTTTTACAGATATACCTAACATTAAGTACTATTATGAAATTAAAGTTTGGAGGTTATTATGTAGCATATAATATAATTATGCATAGTACATATAGTATAATTATATAGCATACACCACTTAAAATAATTCATATACTTGATACCTGGGTTTTTCCCGTCGTCACTCATATCTTCCAATGAGAAAAATAAGATAATATTAATTTGATGTTGATTTTCATCGGCTTGTTAAAGATTTACAGTCAAAACCTTTTTCTAATATTTTTTTTCAAACCCGAATTTTTTCCATTAAATATTTTCAAGAAGTTATTGTAAGATTGGCCTCGCAAATAGAGAAGTCTGCGGATCTCACGGGAGTTCGATGAGAATTCACCTCCTAAATTAATCATTCAAGGAACACGTGTGGAAAACTTATTAACTGCTTCATGTTCTATTCATTGGTTTTAATCAATTCACTTTGCTATTGGGGAATTTAAGCCAGTGATTTCCAAATTGGACGTTATTTGCGTAATGGCTGTCCTCAAATAGTTGAAAGATATTGCATTAAAACGCGGAAATTAGAAATAATTTTGCTAAGTATAAGTTATATTTATTTATATTATTAAACCATATTTATATCGCATTTATTGATTATATGCTTATCATTTTCTTAGCATGGGAATTATTACACTTTTCGCTAGATTATATGCGAAAATATTTATTATAATCAGATAATATCTCATATAAACGAGCCGATAAGGGCACATCCCAGCTAGATCATTGATGATCATAAAACCCCCAACCCTCGACAAAAGATCCTATCCCAAATCCTACCGACCTGACCCGACCCAACCATTTGTCCATTCGGGTTGGCCCCTACCTGCACCATTGTGACAGTTTCAGCTTTAACCACTTATGGTTAAGTATCTTCATAAAGTCAGGTAGGCAATGGCACGGAAGCAAAACGCTCATTTAAGCCAACGTTAATTTTCCTCTAGTTCCTCGTCATACGGAAAGAAATTCGGATCCTCATCAACTCGATTGGTTCTCAGATTGGGATGTTAACGTAAAGATTAGGGAGCGGAAGGGTAGAGGTGGGGTGAGTGCGTCAAAGGAGTTGAGCTGGTATGTGCCGTGAAGATATTCGAGGAGGAGATGAAAGAAAGAAAGCCAGGAAGGGGATACAGAAGTCGACAAATGATCGGAGGGAAATAAAAAAAATTCTTGGCGGCCACTCTGAGGGAGTAATAACCTCATGCGTCCTTTAGTTCATTTTCTCGAGATTCATTGAAGAGCAGAAGCAATCAAGGAAAATGAAGAAACTGGAAAGATGCTAATGAAGTAGGAAATTAGATTAGCGAAAGGTCAGACCTATTAATATGATCGCGTCGCATCTGTGCTCTCGGTGATTGGGAGGAATTTAGAAATCGGTGAATCAGGAAGCTGTTGCATGATATCTTCTTTCCCAGTTATCTTTGGAAAAAGAGCGTATATTTTACTCAAACTAAGTATATGTTAGAGAAACTTCTTGCATATGAATATTGCTATCGCAATTTTGTTTTCTCTAAAATATAATGATAATGATTGAAGTAATAATGTTTACATAAAGAGGGACTTAAATGGTTTGAATTTATAAGCATTTCATCATTTTTCTCAGCATTACCTGCAATTTCTTTTTTTTTATATGCACGTAAAATTTTTTCGCGAAAAAATTTATTTGATTCTTTTAGTTAGAATAAAATTCGATTTCCTTTGAGGTAAAGAGTGAATTGTAGAGAGAAAATAAATTCGCTTAATTTTCAGTTGACTTAATGCTTACTACTGATGAAGTTACAGTGCCTTTGAAGAAGTGTTAGAATGAATGGAGGCTTGGGCTTGCGTGAGATCTTCTTCCAACCTGTGTCTCCCTCGGAAAGAAAAATACAAAGAAACGACAAAGAGGAAGACAGAGACAAAAGGTTGGATAAAAGGAAAGATTAGTCATCGGTGCAAGAAGGGAATGCGATTAAGGTATTAGAGAACCCACAGCCCAACATCAGTGATAACTTGGGTATGAAGACTAACAGAATAACAACGATATGTTCAACCTGTACTTTGGCTGTCATATAATAATAAAAACGATAGCAACACTTGATTAATATCCATTTTATTCGCATTTAAGAAGATTGAAATGTTTATTTTATACGTTTCTTACACTAGCTTGAGTGTATGAGTGTATATCTGTATAGAATATTTCTGAGTATCTTGTGGATCTCCTTGAATTCTTCCTCGTAATCAAATATTGAATTCTACTTTCTGCAACCGATATGTTTAAAACATTTCTATTCAAAGCGACTGAAATATCTAGTCGATATCTATCCTTTTGAATAAAGGTATTAATTCAAGAATTTTTTGTTCAGAAATCTTGTAAGGTATCAAGCACTTTGAGTGAGGAAGGAAACAGAAGGTTGAAAGAGAGAGGGCGAGAGTGGAAGCCGAGAGAAAGCAGTGGATAAGGGTGGAAGAAGTGGCATGAGGAAGGCATGGGATTCTCATTGGGATCCTTCCTTTGTGCGCGGATAGAATTCGAGGCAAGGCATGAGAGAGTTTGGCAGGGTGGAGGTAAAAAAAGTAACTAAAAGGAAAAGTAAAAGAAAAGAATGCTTAAATGGACCTTTGAAGTATTGGTCAAGCACTTTAATTAGAGAGGAGATTTTTTGAATGCCCTTACTTCGTGTTAGCGCTAGATGTTAATTGAGTAAGCGTTTTCTCTTTAGACTGTTCGAGATGCTTCCTTATGTTGAGTTAATTAATGATTTATAACATTCTTCAAGGACGTTTTCCGTTCATTAGACATTCTTACCATTCTCCTTAAATCCTTTCTGCTTTGCCGCAATGCAGGAAAATTTAAATAAGTATCATTACACATACCTGCATTAAGAATTATTTACATACGTTTTAGGATTTGCTCAATCACTTGCGCATTGGCTTTCATTTTTCCACTCCAGTATTTGTTAGAATAAACTTTTCAGCTGTTAATTCCTACGGCTTTCTATATAACTAATGAACCTTCCTTGATGCCTGTAGTCGTCTTTAAAATCGAAGCTTTTTGTCATGTGTTACGTGCTTTCCCAATGCCAATGCATTTCAGTATATTTTAATAACGATGAAATTTGACTGGGAAGAAGAAAGCCTATCCCCTAAGCAAGTTTTGCCAAATGTTCCGCTATTATACACTGTACTGAATGATAATAAATACTAATAAATTTCACTATGGTGACAGTAACAACATTCATTAGAAAGACTTGAAATACTGGACTATCACTTGTCTTATTTTGCTATTTTTCATTCTTTAATTTTAAATATTGAATTAAATATAAAAGGAATCTCGAGTGGTCAGGAATTACATATGCCAACTTCAAATGATTTGGGTTCCTTAACATGGACTCAAGATATTCGCAGCGGTGAGGTGCGGTGAATATTATACAGATTGTGGACTGAAGGAAACTCATTCCTTGACCCACGTTCGCTCTCTCAGAGCCGTCGTATTGTTAGCATAAAGAGAGCGTGCCTTCGTCCGAATACGTCGCTTCCCGTTGGAGGGAGAGTTTATATCCAGAATGAAGTTTGGAGAGCAGCGAGACGTTTAAGCTGCCACGCAGCGCAAGGCACGTCTTTCTTTAGCGAGGGAAAGGCGCGGAGTTAACTGTGTACGGCAGGTGTGGACGCATTTAAATGTCATGTAAATACCCAGCTCAGCGCCGTTGCTTTCTCCATTGTCTCGTCGTTTAACTCGACTTAACCTACGTACGTTTGTGCGTGAGGGATTCTTAAAGCGACCCTCATTGAATGTGAGGGTTGATCCACATATCAGTCTCAGGCGCGTGGAGCGGAAATAACCGGCCAAGAGAGAGCGGTCTTCTTTATCCTTTTATTTATTCGCTGATCCCGTTTGCCACGCGAGTGTATCACGAGCACTTCTCGCCTTCAGAGATACACGTTCGAAATGCTGGGGGTCAATTTTGTGTTTAGAATCCTCGTTTTTTTCGAATATCAAAGTTCTAATTTATGCTACATTTATATCAAATCGTATATTCAAAATGTGCCCGAATTATTAACGTTGTAAATTTTCATGAGCAAAGATTGTCAATAGATAAGATTTAGAGGAATGTATGTACGGAAAGTTTTTGATCAAAGTCATAATATATGTCCAAAATTTCCACTGTTTGCATGACCTAACTAAATCCAGATGTCTTCTCGCTGCCTTGGCCAAATTGTATTCCCTTCCTCGCCAACCCTTTCGTTCTACGAATGATCAGCAATCCACCCGGTGCGTAATAACCAGAAGCATGGCTACCCTGGGCGAACCTTTCGTTTTCTTGTTGAAGATTTTACCTTTTAAAATGTTTCTCAATAGCCACCTTTGTCTTATAAAACTACCAATGAGATTAGTTTTTCTTCTTTCGGTTGTATTCAACAGAGTTATGTTTTCCCTGACTTCATTCAACACTTGTTCGTTTGTTTTCATATGGTTCCGACTGGTTTTATGTGATTTTTCCACATCCGCATTTCAACAGCTAGTATTTTATCTAGTTCTTGTTTACCTGTATAGTCCACCTCTTGCAACCGTAAGTTAAAACACCTCATATTAGTTTTCTTATAAATCTCTTCCTGGTATTCATGGAAAGACGGTTATTTGTTAGTAAATTCCTCTTTTTCAAATGGTTGTTTTTTGAGCTATTCTTGTTTTAATAACAATTTCGCTATTATTTATTAAATAACTCCTTACATAGCAAAGCTCCTTTATTTGCTTTATCTTTCAGCTTTCAATATTGATGTTCGCGCTTGTTTCATAGTTTATTTTTTCTATCACCATAGTTTTTGTTTCCTTTGTGTTGATTCTAAGTTTGGCAGCACTGATTTCTCTTTGAAGTATGTAGACGAGCATGAGATTCATTTCCTTCTCCGAAACTGTTAAAACGACGGTCGTCTGCAAATTACTTACTCTTACCATTTATTTTTATTTACATGATTTTATGTTCCATTCTTTTTATAACATTTTCTAGGAGTAGGTTGAATAAGTACGGTGAAAGAGAATAAGCACTGTATTACACTTTTCCTAATACATATCCGTACTCTTTAGTATATATTTCAGCACTTGTAGATCTGTACAAGTTAATGATCAGTCTTCGATCTCTAGAATCTAGTTATTGTCGTCAATTTTAGGTATTTTCTTTATTTGCTGTAAGAGTAGTTCCCCAAGTACTCTGCCAAATAACTTCTCTTGATCAATAACTGCTGCATAACTTCATCAATTGCATTCAAATCTTCTTTCAGGATTTGTCTAATAGCTAAAATTACCTCCTTATATAATAGATGTCTTATCTTTCGTAGAAAACGAACTGACTCAACGAATATTTCCATTTTCCCCCGAAGCCTATTTTTTACAATTTTTAGTAGAATTTTCGAGGCGTGAGACAGTATGGCTATCATTCAATTGTTTTTTCTTAACCGACCCGAGGAAACACTAGGGGAGGAAACCATGTGCTTTTGCGATAACTTTCCATCGTTTCAATGAACATCGCACGTGCTCTCTGCATTTGTTTCACGGCTCAAGATATGGTTTCCGAGAAATCTTATCTAAAAGTACTCGTTCCATATAAAGCCTTCTCAGAAGAACGAAAAGATTTAAGTAAGTACCGGCAGCGTACTTCTCTTTTTAACTTTTTGTTGGATTTATCGCCGAGGAAACAGTGGGCGTTGTAAGAATGGGATCCAATGAAGCTGCACTCCTCAGGAGAATATCTCGTCTAAGCCTCTCAAACGATTAAAAATCCCAATATGGCGGTCTTCTACTGTAATTATTTACGTTCTAAGTCTTTTTCGAAAAAGGGATGGAATTCGACCCGGCCTGCGCATAACGTCATCAGTCATGTGGTTAAAATCAGTGGAAGTGAATGGTTTATAACTTTTCCTAATCCTTTTGAAACACGCTTTCGGAATGGATTAAAATCATCATAAAAAACATTTAATGTCTGAAATAATGAATGATGAAGGTCCAAATCGTCTTTTCTCTTCCTTTAGTGAGTCGGTCTCCTCGTCTGAATGACTTATTCTCTTGAACCACTTCCAGCATTTACCTTTATTTATCGACTCCCAAATACGTTCCTACAATAGCTTACTGGAACATTTTCTCTATACCCTTTTCTAGGCCATTCTCAAAATGGTTACACACTCATCGATTACATTTTCTTTACTTTCCGCTTACGTCAATGATGTATCCTTGCTTACAACCGTTTACATTACTATACCTTTTCAATGTATCTTTCCAAAAGTCTGAATCTAAGTTTGACCTGATAGTTGGACTTATTTGCTATTTATTTTTTCATTTTTATTTATCCTTTTGTTAATTTTTATACATTTCTACTTCTCCTATTCTCTCTTTTTAAATCGTTGTAGAACGCATCAAGCGTAAACGTCCCTGAGCTGTATTTGGACTAAATAGATAATTGTATTTTAAAATGCTGATAAAATTCTTAACTCCCAATAATTATTCGGTTAATGTCCTGAATTACTCTTCTTCGTCATTATGTCTAATTAAGGAATAATTTTGTTTCTTTCTCGGGAAGATTTGTTCAAAAGATGTATTTAAATGACTTGCCGGAAAGTCAATCGAGTATGCAGTTATAAAACCTGGGTAATTATTTTTAAAGTTGCCCTAGTTTTAATGTGAAGAGTGATCTTAATCATAGTAATTTTCGGTGCTCAAAATATGAAAGAGATAAAGTTAGATAAAAATCACATTTTATAAATGTGAAAATTGGAAAACAAGACTTTCACTATCCTTAGATTCCATTCAGATGATATTTCTATGTAGTATACCAGAAGTGGACTTTGATGGTGGCGTTGATAATTTTTCGATAAGGATTTTATTCTTGTATTTTAGGAAGATATTTTCCACCCTATATAATGTGACTGTCATAAGCCGTTGTTGCAATACTGACGTTCAAACGTCTCACTTTAGACATGTTGATGCACTAAGAACGAGAAACTCGAATTAAATGAAATCTCTATTTCGCTCAGTATTTAAAATGCATTGCAGTCCTTAAATATTTTTATTTGTCCTTAGTTTACAACATGCTCCTCGGGGAAATATTCATCCACCTTTTCTATAACAAGTTGTCTCTAAAGAATTTCACTTTCCACATGGTATACATAGGAAGCATTATTGTGGCATAACTTGGTCGAACTTAACCACTTCCATGCAAAACAATTTCTACCTCTTTGGTGATTGATTTTAGGCTTCCAGGCATCCATAGTAATTCTCAAACTCCTCGGTAATTGCCTCTTTAAATTCTACTTATCCCAATACATTTGTAGTTTGGCTTAACTTATTGCATGACTCCACCATATCCGTGCATATTTTCGAGGTAATTTTAATATTCGATAAAAATTCATTGCGCCCGAGAGCGATTTCGAACCCCTTTGAAGGCAATTACGAGATCTAAATTATCGTCATTACTCTCAAACATTAGTAGCTGTCAATGCTAATGCCTGCTTGAAAATGAGAAATTGATATTCATCTAGATCGCATTATGTGGGTTTGTGTGCCACCGGGTGTATGAAAGATTTATACAGGTTATGCTAAATCTTGCGAACGATTTTTCATAAACCTGTCCGATTTCATCAACAATATGCATAAGCCTATGCTTTGCCTTAGGCTTATCTTATGTCTTATCCTGTGCTTCATTTTAACTCTCCGGCACTGTATTTTGCGGGAAACCTGTTTCGGAAGGGAGTAGAGCTTCTGACTTGTTAAACAACCTTATTACGCGATTGAGTGAGTGACAAAGCTCCCTTGAGAGCCACCTTTGATGCCTTTGGGCGAAGCTTAAGCCTATCTTGCTGCTCCCGAACCTCAAGTTTTATCCCAGAAATTATCATAGCTATACATGTCACAAAGTTAGTCAAGTAAACAGAAGTATGGTAGTTGTGCAATAGTAATTATAAAATGTAATTGTAAAAGTAGAAGCTAATTAGCTGCCTAATACAAATCCCTGAATTTATAAAAAATTGATTCACTTTATTTGATTTTTTTATATATTATACAAATCTCGGAAATTATCAGATTGCTAATTTTATAAAGCCAATATTTCCCTCGATCATTTCAAAATATCGGCCTCCATAATCTTTTGATGCTTCATGAGAGATTTACCCATAATTCAAATAATTAATTTTAAGCGGGCTGTAAAAATCAGTTTGGCATATTGATCGACTTTAGATATATTCCATTAAAATTTTACATTTAGAAGTCCACTTTAAGACAAAATGTAAAGTGCCGAGAAAAAGACGCATCGAGAAACCTTTTGCTAGCGGAGTAGTAAGCTAACCAAATACTTCCATTCACTGGTCATCACCATTTTCATTTTAAAAAATGAAATTAATTTATGGTGTACATCGCTTTCAATCTATATTTAAATATAATGCAGTGTAGTTGTGATTGTTAGAGAAGGTATGGGAAATAATCGAACCTCGGAAAAGTACGACATATGAGATACCAATAATAATAATAATCGCCTTTATTTGGGCGAGATTGTGACTGAATAGTTTCTTCTTCCATCTAACAAATTATAACAATGATAGCATAAGTAATAGTGTACTCAATAGCAATAATACTAAAGAAGTAAGAAATATTCGTGTAAGTTATGTAACTAAGACTTTTGTACTTCACCGTTTTTACTTACCTAGAGGATAAAATGAGCTTTAGCAATGTTCATAAAGAGCCTAAAGGTCATAAATATGTATTTACGTAATCCCCTGCTGTATTTACGTAATCAGATTATTTTTTTATTACGCTATATATCAGATTACACACACTATTAGCTCGTGTAGACCACGTTTGATTCGCAACCATGATATCTGATAATTTACTGTAGTTTTTTTCTAAGCAATTTAACATTCTTAATAAAAGTTTTTAATAACATCACAAATTAAAATAAACTATAATAAGAATGTTCTGATGATGATGATGATGGCATAGTTTCATGCCGAAACCGGTTAACCAGTTTATTTTAATTTGTGGACTTGTACAAGTTTTGTATCAAAGCATTTATTCAACAAGAAGTTTCACCAGATCTCTCTGGACAATATTCATTTTTACGTTCTTAATGTTTATATGTTATTTTATGAAGTCTAAGATTCTCAGTCTCCGTCTTGGTAAGTGTTTCAGGATCCGAGGCATGCGTATTTCAATGCGTGGCTTATTGAACTTCTAAAACTTGCTTTTGCTGAACTCTGTGACTTATTAAAAGGAAGCTGTGTTGAGAAAAGAAGCAGTACGAGATAAAAACGAGAATGAACTTAAAGAGATTCGAATGGGAAACGGAAATTAGTCATCGGAGGGAGTTGACAGATTGATTAAGAAGATTGATGCGACCGTTTTGAGAGGGCATACTCGTTCCGTAGAGAAAGGCTCTTAAAGAAAACTCTCGGGAGATGGAATGGAGTGAAATGGGTGAGTCATTAAAGGATCGTTTGAGACGAACTTCAGAAGAGATGAAGGGAAGGTTATGGCAAAGGTTGGGGCTGGAAAGATTGAAAGCGAAGGAATAGAGCAATTCAATCTGCTATGGGAGAATAGAAGGTAGATTGATTATTACGCTGGTGAATGCATAGTTTGAATAATTCACAAATAGCCTTTAAATGCATCTGAAGTCGTGCGGTAAGAATCAATGTCGATGGTGGAGGGAACTGAGGCTATTCGAACTCGAATTCTTGACATTAAAGGATCCATTCTGCAAGTTCATTTACATCTGCTCTTATGCAGGTGTGCATATTGATTTTTAACGAATGTTTTTAAACATGATTAATAAATGAAGCATACAGGGCACCTGATATACATGTATTGCGTGATATACTTAGATATACTCGTATTGTGTGATATACTTAGATATAATCATATTATGTGATATACTTAGATATTACAGCTTAAACTTGTTTATGATAGTAAGTGCTCCCTACTAAATAGTTTGTTGCTTTTAGAACGCTCTTTCTGCTTAAGCTTTAGTTTCTGTTGCGTTTTCGGTCATGACTTATCTGTACTCGATGAATTATATGAATATTATTTAGCTAAAATAAACATCTGACATGGATTAAACGTTCCCCCTTACTTCTCTGTTCATTATGTATGCTATTTATTACTTAGAATGTTATTAATCCTTAAAAATAATCCTGGTTGTAATTTTATATACTGTTACTTTCTTGTAAGAAATGTATCGTCGCGTTTAAGTTAATACATTTGTGTGGATAGATTATATTTTCAAGAAAAGATTTCTTATCGAATGGCTTAGTTCAGGAAAGGCCTGACGAAACTTGCTCAAAATGTTACAATATTACGTTAAAAGACTTACATGCTTTCTTTCCATTTAATATTTCAATTCATTACCAAAACAAATAATTCAATTTACGCGTTTCTCAGTGTTCATTCACCCGTAAGACGCCACAAATTCTGGAAACGCGCAATTTGATAGCATTGCCTCTTATTTTACAAAAGTTTAGATTATTACAAAATCTTTCTCCTACAAGGTAGCTGGCTAAACAGTTTGACATGAAGTTTAGGATAATGGTTCAACCATATTACTTAAGGAAAAAAGTAATGACAGCGGTGGGATTCGAACCCACGCCCTTTCGGACTGGTGCCTAAAACCAGCGCCTTAGACCGCTCGGCCACGCTGCCTTGTGCTAGAGGCCGCTTGGGAAAATGAAGTAATTGAAAATGGGAGATAGAGCCGACGAGTATTGCATAATCGGATATGCGAAGTGGATGGAGCTTATTGCGTTATTAGGGAGAGTTTAGATTAGGCGCGTGCGGAGAGCGTATAATTAAGGGGAAATGATGACGTAGGAAAGGATGAAGAGGGGGAAGTTACCTTATGAGTGTTCTTGCAAAGGAATCCGGTCTATTGGAACGCTATCTTAGGTACTCTTCACACGTGAATCGTGATGCGTCTCCGCTATAATTCTCATAAGCACAAAAGGGAAGAAAGTTTGAATACTAATAGAAGAATGGAGCAATAATGACGGGACAGGAAATGTAGAAAGTGGCTTATAGGATAAGAGGGAACGACGGAGATATTTGTAGCGGAGCGCTAAAAACAATTGGATCGAAAGTTGAACTTCGGAGGCGAAGTAAATAATAAAAAAGGTTAATGCTATATAGTAAGCTTTAATCATGACATAGGAATTCCGTATATTTTACTTCAGTTTTATGTGATGCAGTATTTTCTAGCAACTAAAAAAATATTGACGCAATGATTTTTATACATGAATGACGGATCTTTGCAGAAAACGCATTTTTATTTCAAATATTATACATGCATTAGTATTACACAATTATTCTCTCATTTATTTTTAAGGCAGCTATATTCTGGATGTTATACCACGCAAAATTTATATGTATAAGTAATACTCCATTATTCTCGCATTTATTTTCATGGGAACTGTATTCGTAATTATACATCACACAGTCATTCATCAAAAATAATGCAGATACAAATATGTGACATTGATTATTGAAATTTTAGATGTCAGTACTGCGAGCAAAATTTAGTTTGTCTTTCCGAAATTTTTATGCGGAAAGCTATGAAACTTTCAAAGTAAAACAGGCTTTTAGGGTACTATTTGCTCTAAAACACTGTCAGAAGAACTCGTCAATGTTGAGGTAATAAATTGCGTAAAAGAAGATTAACTGCAATAAATTCAGAGTTTCATTATACTATACCATTCAAGATATCTTGAATGGTACAGTATAATGAAACTCTGAATTTATTGCAGTTAATCTTCTTTTACGCAATTTATCACGCAATTTATTACGCAATGATATCATTAGAAAATATTTTACAGAGGCTAAATTCTTCCTATTAATTCAAAAGTAGAAAAATAATCTTCCCCTACAGAAAAATCAACGATGAATGCTTTCAGAATTTTTAAATAGCAAGTCATTCATGCATAATAGTTGTAATTTGTAGCTGCTTTCGTTCGTTGAGCATTTATTCATTGTGAGATAGATTAGTTTATGGGTATAAAACGTTACTTAAAATCAGTTTTATGTTATTTAAACTATATTATATTATAATAATTGCATGGTTTTAATCATATAAGTCCAAGTTTTCACCTCCTTTGGGCTCCTTAGTGCCTTGTTAGGATTTCAAGGACTGATGAAAATAAACATCGCTGCATTTTAAAATAAAGCATTTCTGTTAAGATAGCCATTTTTGCTGTTTTATTATTGTGCGTTTTGAATAAACACAGCGAATCTCATTTTAGTACAAATTCCAATAAAAGTTTGCTTTACTTTTATTTCCGTTTAGCTGAAAACAGCGCTTAACTTAGTAGAAAGAATTACCTACTGGGCCACACGGAGTTGATTGAAGCTTTGAATACGGCCCGAATTTGAACACCCCTGGTTTATATTGTTATTACTCGTCTCGCGTAAAAACCGCTTATTTTTATAATCAAGTAATTCAATTTACGAGCGCAGCTGTCGCCGGAACAGGTGTCCCAACTTCAATCAGGTTGCAATAAAAAATAATTGAACACCCGGTAGCCGGCTCTCGGCATCGTATTCCTGTGGCAATAGAGGCAATGAAGAGCTTCCATAATCGTCCGAGTGCGCTATTTATTCAGAGTGGGTGGCATCCTTTGAATCAATAATAAATTAAATTATGGAGGCATGAAGAGGCGGCTCTGGACGCACGTGAAATATTAAACGGGTGAAAATACGGAGAGCAAAAAGAGAGAAGGTAAACTTGGAGAGACGAAAAGGGAGGAAGAGGGAAACCTGAGATTAAGCGGATGGCTCTTGGAGTGGTCCAGAGCCTCTTGGGACGCCCACATGCAATTCGATATGGAGAGACGGGCAGTGTGGGATAGAGAATGAAGGAAACGATTAAAAGTCCCACGCTTTTATGCCGTACTATTTTCCTTCCCGTAATCCCTTAAGCCGGTTTGGGATATATCATTTTTTCGCCTCTCCTTTCTAGGGCTTTCTCTGTTTGGTTTGAAAGGATTTTTGCCACAAGCACTCGTCCTTTTTACGGGGGTATTATGTAAATGAGGTGGGGAATTCCTTTCATATTTAGGAGTTTCTACATTGGATAGGTGGAAGATTCATCATAAATTTTGGGTTGGGTAATTTTTCCACACGAATTTCATATCCGAAAACATTCACAAGAGAACTCATTTTACCAATATTCAAGTCTTTTAATTGATGCAGAATTTTAGTTTTTATTTAAGTCATCTAATTGACTTTGCCTTTGAAAAGAAATGAAGGATACGTTACTAAGGATTCATTCTCATCGGCACCGATATAACAAACATGAAATAAATCGACCAAGCAGTTTGAACCAGAACATAAATTCTCTTTTATGAGAAGTAAGTTGCTGAGCGAAGCCAGGAGCCCTAATAGGTATTTTAGTAGTAGAATACTTTCTTTCCGTGTAAAATTTGCTTCTCAATCCACAATACCTACCTACTGGTGTAATTTATCATTGCTTAAATATATATTTTTATTATTTGTTTAAATATCGGAGTATGCCCTTATATGAATCTATAATTTATATATAAGACTTATAATCTCCTTAAATTTAGTTAGTCATGAAACCCATTGGGACCTATTCCTTGATTTTAAGGCAGTGAATAAGCTTCGTTGAATTTTGAATCTCCTTTACATTTAAATGATTATTAATCATATTTATATACATATTTTCACATTTTATACGATTATTAATAATGTTTATATAATATGACTATATTTATAACTTATATTATTATAAATACAATACCTATGTCCTTCTCATCAGTGCATAGCCAAGTGTGAAGAGCAATCGAGACGGATTATGCGGTCCCGGGTTCGATTTCCGGTGATAGCCCGTATGTTCGAAATGAACTCAGCTGTCGAAGCACTTTCTACAGAACTACTACTACCTCAGCGTATCTCATACAAGTATATCCATTATTTAACGCAATTAGGATCCCACAGATAGTACTTAATTTTTGTAAGACTATTAAATATTCAATTAGGAAAGGGTTATGGTCAGTCCATTTCGAAGCGGAAGTGATTTTCGTCGCTCATAAAATACTTATAGGCCATATCTTCTCGGAAACATGAAATATGCAGTCGAGTTGGTGTTGTATCCCCCTGGCGATAATTATTCACAGCCCACGCGGATATTGGAATTAGACTCCTTCCCGTTAGTCACAAATTTCGGCAGCCTAAGTATGGCGACGGTCGTAAATGTGTCGAAACCGTTGCTGAAGAAACCATTTGGGGCGGATTTATGTCAATTTATGCATCCTTAAATACTTTTGAACGATAGATAATGCACGCAAACTTCCCGAGCAGTTAGGATTTGCCATAATTTCCATCAGCAGCAAACTCCGATAAAGATGGTTTCTTAACACGTTAAATATTGCGGGCTATGCCCCACTTATAGTTGCCAAAGACCTTGGTTTCGCAGCCTGCGAGGGTGGGCCTTTTAACTCTATACGCTCGCATATTCCTCCGCATGTGAGGCGATTCCCTACTCACACTGCCGATTTGTTACGCAAATATACATACGAAAATTTAATTCATTCATTTGGTCTGTAGTTCATAGTTCAAGATCAGAAGGCTCACTGAACATTCCTAGGCGAGAAATTCTTTCGAGGAAATAAAGGTAGAGGTAAAGATATACCTCTGTGATATTAATGCAATATGGATATAATTGATGCCAGGTTGAATTTATGCAGAGATAAAGAATTGAAGTTTATTTATATTGTACAGTAATCTAATTGCTGAGAGTTCCATCTCCACAGTTGAAAATTTCTCTCAACTCTCTTTATAGTTTTCAAATGAGGGAAAGATGGTTTTCAATTTTTTTCTGTCGAAACTGATAATAATAAAAAGTCTCCTGTGTCGATCCGAAAGTTTTGTGACTCTAGGTACAAAAATTCCGTCTTTCCTGAGCAATGTGATTGTAAGCATCTTTTTGATGGGATGTAATCGATTCCAAGGTGGGAATAGGGTAGACAAACTTCGACTCATAATAATATTAATTTTTATTCATCCAAGGACGTACATATGCATGCATAGAATGGCATAAATAATCACATCGACACAATGCAGTCAAATTTACATTAGAAACACATTACAACATAAATTAAAATTATAATACAGCATAGATTTATTCTTAATAACACATTTCATCTCTTTAACATATTACAGGTTCCCCTCATTCACAAATTCATTTAAACTACAATACGTTTTTGTTAGGAGAAACCTTTTTAATTGCTCACCGAATGGTAATTTTATTTTCTTTGATAGAGCTCGGCAATTTATTATAAACTTTTAAAGCCATAACTTCAAAACTTCTATGAGATGGAATCCTCAACTTATCTTTGCTTTGGGTTAAAATGAATATGCTGGTCCTCCTGTTACAAGCATCATTTGTTATGTATCACTTTTTAACCTATTAAATCATATTAAAGTATTTTAATTTTTTAGTATTAAAAATCTACTATTCCTTCCATTCCTTGATGGAACTTGATACTAATGAGTTACTGTAATATGGGGCATAACTTTGGAAATTATGCCCAATGTCCTGCCAATTCATGTAGCTCATAACCATTCTGATGAGACGCTACTTTTGTTTTACGTTCTTCAATACTTATCAGTGAAGCTGTGGTCTTTTTAAAGCACGTCGTGGTGATATTTTGTCACTCTTATTGCGCTGACGTTTCGAACGTGACCCCAAAATGAAAATAACTCGGGCAGAGGTAGGAGAGGGTGCTGATGAGTATGCAAAAATTTATTCCGAATATTTCTCAGCCCCAGACCAATGTTTTCATGAACGTCTCTCTCACTCCAAGGACGCAAACACCCTTCTTTCCCAATTATCACACCACTTTCTGGGTCGATAGGTCAGCTGAAATTCTCGCGAGGACACTTCAAACAAATATCGCATTGGAGAATGATAGGGCACGTGGGTGGTAAAGGATTATAAGCAAAGAGTATCATAGCTCAATGATGGTGTATAAAATCCGTGGCTTTCTTTACTTATTTTGTATTGCCCTTGCTCCATAGAAATCGTGGATTTATTGAACGCATTCTTCTTTATTTTCCAGTTAGCTAGTAATTACAGAAATTAATCATAATTTCATTCATAAACATGTCAGATTTTCCTGTACATAACATATTAGTTAGTACGAAGTTATTTCAGGTTAAGCAGATTAATCCCTGATTTCTTTATTTTATATTTTATTATTATTAATTTTTTCTATTAAAACGAGATATGGAATCTTCTGGATGAAAGATTCTAACGGAAATAGAATTGCTACATTTACTTGCGAAATATCTTATACAAGTAGGGTTAAATATATGAGGTAATTCACGATATTTCATTGTTACGCATTTATGGCACAGTTGTCATTCTTACTATATATTCAAGGGGATTTTTTTGTGAAGACATTCTGCTTTATTTATTCGCATTCGACGAAAACATCACGATGTCATTCGTTGTATACTCGAATTCGTATGGTTATCGCTCGACTCTAATAGAGTAAGAATCCGTGGTTCACGCATTTCGAAAGATTTTTATGAGGAAATTAGTAACTAACTTGCCTGAGCTGTTCACAGTTTCATTTAGGAAATGCTTTCTTTGAAGGTATACTAAACTTATCGCTATGGGTAAGCGTTGTAACGTGGTTTATTTCCCTTTTCATTAAACACTATGTTTTCACATCCTCACGAAATGCTTTTAGACTTTACTTTATTGAGTTTCTATTTCTCAAGAGTATAATATTTATAATTGTCTTCAAGAGTGTTCCGACCAAGCTCTTATATGTACCACATTATTTCTCACTTTGTCGGAGACATTTTCCTTGCATGCTGCCTCTTAAACATATTGTATGCAATGTAAACATTAGCTGTACGGTGAAATTAATCCTAACAAAGCTGTTGCCCAGTGTTTAGAAATTCGTACATGAAAAGGTTAAAGATGAGGCTCTCAATGCATCATCTTTCTAAATGTGTATTTCGGATTCTGTGTAATATTAAAATAATAGAATGCATGCGACGTACTTTATAGACTCATTCTTAAGAATATATTTGTATTTTTTTGCATTTAATTCAGTTTACTCTCTTGAATCCGCATTTTTTGTTTCATATGAGTCATGGTTTTGAAACAGGATGATATTAAGAAAACATTTCGTTGCCAGTCACGAGTTAAATTAAAAACTTTCGTGTTGTAAATGTGTGGCAAGGATCAACACGGGAAAAGTAACCCAGCGTTGAATTATGGCCACCATAAACGCATGTTAATGGCCAACGATCTCCGATAATTCTTCATTTTCACTTTCCGCCACCTCGTGGACCAGTTTCATAACCGAAATTTCGGGATAAAAAAGTTTAGAATCGTGCAAAGGAAACAACGGTATCTAGACTATCGCGGATGGAATTCTAATGGCCTAATCCATATATAGTCATGTAATATCCCGGTATTTGAATTAATTAAGCGTGACTCCCACACGTGTCTTCTAGCTACCTGGTCGGAAGCTCCCTGGTGGAAAAAGGAAAGCTGTAAAGAACTCCGCCCATTGAGGAATGGGTGCCCCGCTGGGAGGTTATTGCTACCCGTTAAAGAGGCATGTCCTCTTACAAAGCTATCTCGTTAACTATCAATCTATTCGTGATTCACTTCGTTCCGTGGTATTCAATTTCTGCCCCGAGGTTTCCTCTCGCGCTATGAACGTAGATAGGCGTGCAATTGACACTGGTAGCATTCCCGGTTACGGTTCGATAAATCGATAGATCGATCATTTATCGATCTATTTCGATAAAGCGACTCGTAGAATACCACCATCAACGTAAAATTGATTGAATGGGATTGACGAAATTAGTTCCTTTCTACAATTGTTTTACTTCAACGGGGTTATAGATGCTCTTAAACTCAATTACACCCGTTGCCCTCGAATTTGAAATTGATTGAAGTTTCATCAATGTCCTCACATTAGGAAATAAATGGAAAGATTTTCCAGGCTTTTTTCCTGAGCAGCTTTTGATTTTTCCATAATAATCCATAGCCATAATACCTCAATTCCGGGTAGCAAGGATGCAAGAAATTGAGTACGTCGTTATGGTCTTTAAAAAATTTCGAATGATAAGTTTTTTATCATCTTAATCAATTTCCTTATATTTTCTGGAAGTTTGAGCATATTTTTCTTCTTTGGCTTCTCGGAAATGTCTTTATGCTTAGAAGAATGTTATCATAATTCCCTCCAATATGTTTTTACTTTTCTTATACATTAAATTCTTCCAAAGAGGAAAAGCCTATCATGCATCGCATAAAGTGACTAAATTGGCATGCTGATTGGCTTTCCCACGTCAGTATTTATCTTCGATAACCCCTTAATATGAAGATCAATATCGTTTATTAAACTAATACCCTGACGTCATTTCCGGGAATCGGCAAGCCATTCGGGACAGGAGTTTTCCTCCTTGAAGTGGATTGCGAAACAGTAAATGAAGGTTTGTCCAGGAAAGGTCCACATCCCTGAACTCGTTTATGAATTGAAATTGGCAGGAAAAGGTTCAGCTCCATAATCTGCTTCAAGCAATGGACAACGGCTCTCTTGCCTTGATTAAGCTTCATTAATTTTTACTTGATTGAAGCTCATGATGCTTTGCTGAGCTATCAGACCGATATTTGCGTTGGAAGCAAAATTAACCTTCATTTGGATAGTCAATAGTATTTTTAATTCATTAATGAGATGAGAATTGTTTGAACCGTTTCCGCATGACTAACACTGATTCCCTGAAGGTAAAATTATCAGCTATAGAATATGCGTTTATGCGTGTAATGGCTTATAGTATAGAATTTTTGTGCTGCGTTGATTTCCAAAATGGATATTTTTGGAAATTATTTCTCAATAAAATCTTCTTTTGTTTACGTGAAAATTAGAGCGTGTCAATGGGATGTAAGAATAAAATCGCAAATATTCTTTCCAACACATGCACGCGTGTATTTCCACACATGTAATGCCACACGTTTTAACATCCTATTGATATGGATATCCACTCCGTAAAACCTGCCACAATTTATTTCTTTAGAATATATCTTATGTTCAGCACTTCCAAGACTTAATTTTGCATGCAGTGTTTCGTCTGAAAAAATATTTCTGTCGTAATCGGTTATACAATGTATAAAGTTATTTAGAAATCTCAATTAATATTCTTAATATAAAAGATTTGTTTCCATTGCAAGTCAAAATAATTATATAAAATAGATTAATATAGGGAAAGTTATTATAGAAAATATATAATGTATTAGGTGGAGTAACAGGGGGATGTTTGCTAAAATTAGTCTGTAAAAAGTCTTGTTTGTTGTTAGAAGCGAGACCTAATCCTGCTCGTTAATATAGTGATGTTATTTAGGAATTTTAAATGTAATAATTTAAGTGTGAAAGGGTAAATTAACAATGTTATTGGCTGCCATCTAACTTTTGTTAATTGAAGTAATTAATAATAATAATAACAATAATGGAATTATGAAAATACAAATTGAAATAGTATCTAATACGTACAACAATATAGGAGACAACTACGTTCCATTCCATAACTTGAGCATTATTTAACTTATGTCATAAATAGCCAAGTAGAGCTTCCTTCCTCAATTTCTCATGTATTTTTTTATATTCAGGTGTCATTATTGCGAACCGTTACAGATATAGGCGTACAGGGTTAATGGTTTCGGCATTCACATGGTGGAAGATCATTAGAAAAGTAAAAAGGATAACAAATCTAATATATTAATTATGGTTGTGTATAAATTGATATAGCAGATCTATTATCCTTTTTATTTTAAGGCCTACAGGCTTACAGAGCATTGTGTTTCCAGCAGATTACAAAAGTGGTATATATTAAGGCGAACATAAAAAATCCTATAAATTAGCACAGCGAGAGAGGAAGCTGGAAGTAGTCTAGGTGCTTGAGAAATCAATGGAGTTTCCGGAGATACCGGAAACGGTTCCCACAATAGAGAGTAAATTATTGCACATAAACACAGAGCGCCTTATTCTTTCGTGGTCGAGGATTGACGATCAAAGCGGCAACCCCAGTTTCCACTCTGTTTCGATTCATTTTCACCGGATGAGAAAGAAATTAACAAAAGATGGAGGTATGCGAAGGGTGGTGTTGGCGAACGGGTTTGCCCTCCGACGTTTAAGCGATTCTGGCGCTGGAGGAACGCGAGGAATTCTCCGCCGGATGGGGCAATTGGTCCATCATCAACTGGAGGAAAAGAAACAATTAGGGTTAAAGAGGTCCAAAGCTTTGATATTACTCATGTATAGATTCTTGATCTTGGTGTGCTAGTATACTTCTTGTTTGAGGGCAATTTGTCCATCGTACTCTATATTTCTCCTGCTTTGTATTTAATGATTTTATAAGAAAAAGGAGGAATTAGAAAAGATAAAATTGTTAGCATATTATACCAAACAAATTATCTCTTAAAAGTGAAATTATTACCTCAAATACGGACGTTTTAATAGTTGATTTTTGTCGCGTTTTACGATCTGTACTGTGTTCATCAGGAAGGCGTTTTAACCTTCTTCCCTTGAACAACAGCAACCGTTAGCTTTGAAGAAGGAGTGAGGCTTACTTAGTAGGCTTAGGAATGAGGTAGTTTGGCTGATCTTTTCTAGAGTAGCCTATATTCTATGAATGGAAGTCTAGATAAGTGCAACATAATGTCCTTTTTCCAAGGCATATATAAGGTAACACCAAGAAGAATAATATTATTCAGAATCACTCTAGCTCTGTAGCTTTAAGGTTATCACAGATATGAACACTACTAGGGTAAAAATAAATTAAGAATACTCATTATCATTTGTCAACATTAAATAAAAATACATTCATCGAGATTTTTTATCATGAACGAATACTTAGATGCGTGGGTAAATTATACCGATCGTCACTTGATAGATTCTCTTTCGAACTTCTTCCATAACAATTGCTAAATGATTTAGACCTTTCCAGAAAGAAGATGTTTCCTTGCAAGTATTGAGAATTTTTTAAAATTGCATGGTGGAAAAATAGATTACCATATATAATATTAATAATTATAAATATAAATATATTTGTGATATATACGGTTTTAATTTTATATTTTATTAATTGTTATTCGTCAAAAATAAGTCGTCTATATCTATCTCAAATCGCTATTTTCTTCGAAAAAATGATGCACGACCAAAAAATCTTAACCAGATATTATGCTTAGGTTTGCCTATGTAGAAAATATTTTCCATTTTTTTATATAATGCTGCGTCTGAGAATTTCTGGTTTTCTTTCACAAAAAATTTTCCTCTCGTAATCCTGATTTCCAATGTTTTCAGAAACGACTTCGTTTCCGTTCTCCCAATACAATCTGGTGCAATTTTCTTCTTTGGTTTTATATGGGTTAAGTAGTACCTAAATTATCGTAAGAAAATATGAAAAACATTTTGAGATTTCTCTGGGAAACATTTATAGCATATCTCTGGCATTTTCAGCTTTAATGTTTTCCTGCTTTCCACATCAGATTAGCATATGTATATAGTTCAGAGGTGTTGAATTTCTGCCTTTCCTACCTCTCTTGGGGTTCCGTAATGAATGCAAACTACGGTTTTATACTGCATTATGATAATGATTTCTACCTGATGAGAAAATTTTCCCTCTGGAACGATTTAGATGCCGTTTCCTAACAATCTGGAGAAAAGTAGTGTTGAGTTTGGCGCCTAGAAACAGTTTATGTCATTTCCCAATCTCACTGGCGATTTATTGTAGAATCAGATGGTATTTTAAATTCCTCTTCCTTGTGCGAATGAGGAAATATGAAGCTCATCATCGCCCTTTTGAATTTTCTTTTTAGGTGGTATTATTCCTAGCATATGTTTTTTTCCTCATTCTCCCTCGTGAATAGCTTAATCATTGAGCAAAAGAGCTTTCCATACCGTCATCCAAACTTAGTCTTACGCCTTCAGAAGGGTTCTTATAGCAATCGTTCTTAAATTTTCATTGTATACTTAACCTCATTAACGAAACAATATTGCTCACAACACTCACGTCATCTTTATACATTTTATTTATAGCCGTCGGATGGTGGATCTGGAGATTAAGTCTTTATACCATTAAAATAAAATTTGTCTTTACGTGGTTATCTAAATATACTTGGCCTCACACTAAATTCATGACCGATATTCATAACGTGATATTTCCACAGTAAACTTAACGCTTCGGGATTAGGAAATGTAAATGCTGCGTATCGTTTTATTTTTTATTGATACGTATAATCGGATGTCAGTGATTTATTAATTAATGATTTTTGAAAACTTTTCGTCCTGGTGACGACACAAAACATGTTGTAAAAGTATGTTACAAATAGAATTCGCTATACAAAAGTAATATCAACACATCATTTTCCAGCGAAACAAAATTTTTGACAGAATCGTTTATGGGAATTTCTATCTCTGCTTTCATTTTGATACCTTTGAATGTGCCATTCGACAGAACCCCTTTGAAACACCGTTTTAATTCCACAATTATAAATTTACAAATGCACACGCGTTCAATAAGACTTCTCTCCTTCTCTTCTTAAGCTCGCAAATGCAAACGTAGTTCGTAATTCGGGGAAAAGTCTTTGCCCAACGTTATTAAAAACCTGTGTACTTTTTAGTTAAGGTTAGGACAATTTCATCCAATATGCTCTCATACATCATATGCCTTTAAGAATCATTTCTCGGTCTTTGCAGATCGGCAAATCTGTTATTTAGAAATCAACCATGGGCCGATGAATTTCTTTCTTCGATATTTCTAGGAATGATAGATAAAGACTTTCTCCAGGTATCAGTTTCTATTGCTTGTGGACAATAGACTGAAATTAATAGGAGTGCTAATGATTTATAATCTTAAAAATTTGTTTAAATGGTAATTTCAAGTAAAATCAATTTAATTGATAAAGAAACTTATAAAAGGGCGATTAGTTTTCCATCACTAAAGGAATAAGACCTGAAAAATGTGAAAAAGTTCCACTAAAATTAGACATTATATTCCTCGGCGTAAATAAAATGTTAGTAGTGTCAGTAAATTAGGTCAATTACGGTTATCAACACATGTAAAAAAAATTGCAGCTTCATGGGCGTATTTAAACGGGTACTAATTTAAGCTTGAGTAAAAAATCGTCTCGAGTTTTTCTTATATTTTCGTTGAGGGTCAGACATGATCTAAAAACGTTCACGATACATAAAAATACGTACCCATCACCCTGTTCCCTTTTGGAATGAGAACGCTAATGGCCTCGTTTACTCACCACCTTCCACCTTACTTTCCTATCCCTGCTTACAGCTTTCGTTCGATGATCACTGCACTTCCCTTTTTCGAAGAATTTAACTAACGATTTAATGTAATCGTTAGTTATATTTCGCTAAAATTAGTAAAGTTAGTTAAAATTTCGCATAAATTGAACTAACGTTCCGATATCTTTTTCGGGTTCTTATAACACATTAAAAGTAAGTTACTTTATCCCATTGATTTAAGATGCCACATGGGAGGATAAAAATGTCCAAAATTATCTTCTACTCCAAGAGTCCACTTTTTTATATATATATATATATATATATATATATATATATATATATATATATATATATATATATATATATATATATATATATATATACATACATGTCATTCCTTTATAATGTCTGTAAAGTATTCAGTCCGAAGACCGGTTGGTACTTCACCCCCTCTGGCATAAGCTACTAAGAGAGTGCAGAGAGGAATGAGGTTCACTATAATTAAGGCAGGATATAGGCAGGCCTATATTACAGGCAGGATGAGGAGTAAGGTAGTTTGTCATTGCTTTCCTCACTGAGCCAGAATACTATAAGGCAAAACGAGTAACAGTTTTCTTGGCATTCCATACGAAGAGACCTTGATTAGTGCAATTATTCACTCATACCTCGGGAGCTTTCATTTCATCACAGCCATGATAAAGACTGGGACAAAAGAAAACGAAAGATACATTTTTCGATATTCTGTTCCACATGACAAATGAAAACAGTCCATTCATCAGAGTAATGAGGCAGGAACTGCTTTATAATAAGAAGATATTTAATTGATCATTAAAAAAATGAATAGTGTAATGGATGAGCTTAATATCTTCGCTGCTTGGCATACAGAATGGGTGAAAGCTTCTCGACCTGTGTGTTAAGAAGTATGAAAAAGTATTTATTTTAGAGCGATATTGACGCTCTTCTTACATCGAACTCTAATTTTATTATCGGTAGATAAGAAATGTCAAATCATTATCATAATAAGCAGTATCCGTTCATGTTTAAGTTCCGCGAATCTTATAAAAGTGGAGCATTGATCGAGCCAACCACCATAATTGTCATTTAACGAAACAGATGTTCGGAATACGCCAGAAATTGTTTGATACAAAAGTCTCAAAAAGTGGATACAGAAATATAACGCCCATAATTAATGTTTTCGCACCCTTTCGAGTAAGACGTCTCTGTCTAAAGCGAAAGAAGGGAGGCCCGTCCCAACATTCGCCGACACCCTACCGCCAGGGGGTGCGGGAAACAAATCACCAAACTCTAACATATATCCCACCGTCGCAGGCAAACATTTGTCTTTCCATGCGTCTCCGACTTTGTCCACCTCGGAAACAAATGTGAACCGCTCCCCGCAGGTTACTTTCGGTCGCGAAGGATTTCGACGAGGCCACGCTTTTGTTTGGCGACTTGGCCGCGAGAAGAAAATAATATTTGCAGGGAGGGGGTCTCACACACGCAAACACACGTAGCGGTGCCATTGTCTTTCCACCTGTCTCGGCTTCTTTCCGAGATGCAAAACAAATGAAAAGCCCGCTCCGTTTTGCTCGCCGCCCCTCTGGGAGGATGCCAAGTGGAGCTCGATTTTTTCCGTCACGCCTCCCAAAGGGTACTCGTTCCGCTTTAAAAGAACGTGAGCTACCGTCCCGTTCGTGATCCCCCAGGCATCGAGAGATGCGTGAGCGAATTGCCGTGTTCCAAATGCTTCTCTCTCTCTCTCTCCCTTTCTTCATCCTTTGTTTGCAAATAGATAACGGGGGAAAGTGTCCATGTGACGAAAGTATCTCATATGTCAAATTCAAAGGGTCTTTTCGACGGATAATTTAAGAATAAATAGACAAAGATTACTATCCTAAAGCTAAGAACATTTACCATAGCAGTAAGTGAATTCGGAAGTGTCGGTGAAATTTAAAATGGTATTCTACGTATAAATAAATGCTCTTTTATACATATTTATGTATAAGTAATAAAAATAATTTTATCTTCTTAAATTGTCTCATTTTCTGTGGAATTTATTTAGACATTAAATATTATGAACGATATTTTCACTTAAAGCGACCGTAACAATAGGAGGATTTGGTAACCCCATTTTGTTTTCTCTGTAGAAGTAACAATAAAATAAATTAATAAAAACTTTACCGCGCTGTAACATTTTGCGTAGGTCCCTGTTATATTAATGCGATACGACACTAGGAAACAATCTCTACGAAAAGATCTTCAGTTTTCCAATCGATGGAATTCATTTAAATTCGAACAGTATTTTACATGAAAGCTAGGACAAAAATCTGCAGTACCTTGTTCCATAAATTAGGAATTAATGTTAACTAAGATACAATTTCATAGACTATTTTTAGTGAATTTATAATTCGGCCAATAGAGGCGTGAGGATAAAAAAAGATCCTTCTAAGCAAACTGGTAATTTCTCCGATGGTGTTAATCTGCTTTTTTATGGTCCTTAGAAAAATGTATATGTTACACCCCAAACGTGTAATTGCCCATTTCATGAATTGGGCAATTATACGTTTGGGGTGACAGGAACTCAACCTACCCTACTCAACCCATCGGCGCCTTGCATATTTCACGATTTGTAGCGGAGATAAATTAATTAATTAAATATGCGCGGCGCCGATGGGTTGAGTAGGGTAGGTAGGGTTCCTTTCACCCCAAACGTGTAATTGCCCATTTCATGAAATGGGCAACTTTTTCCCCAATTCATGAAATGGTCAATTACACGTTTGGGGTGTAATATATATATAAATCTAAACTTCCAGTGTAGCTCACTTGTAGTTTTTACAATATCTGTCCAGTTACTCTTTATGATTCATCACGAGCAATTCTCAGACAGTATCGGATAAGCAACAAGGAACATATTTTTCGCAATATTTATTGATATCAAGCCGATAATATTAAATGATTTAAGCTGCTGGTGTTCAATTTATACTGCATTCATTGGAGTAATATTTTTCTGAATTTACTCTACAGTATTGAAACTGTTCTCTTTTCAATATAATTTAACATACTTGCACGATCGCTAAGAAGATCTCTGTAAGCACTGTAACGAGCAGTAGAATTTAATGCGTAGATTTGTTTGAATTATTTCTATTGGATTGGACGAAGCCTCCTCGAACACTATTTTTCCTGTGATGGAGACAGCCCAGAATCGTGTACCCTCTGTGGCAGGACTAAACTAAGAGATATGTATTGTGGCAAACTTCCGTCTGAGAGAAGACAATTGATTCTTTAGAATTGGATGAGATTCAAAACTTATTTAAATACCGTTTTTTCTTCCGACCCATATGGACGATCCAACCTTGGAAGGACGTACTTTTTATTCTCTTCTCTTGTAATTATTCTGGGAGGCTTTACCTTCGCAGAGGAACATATCCAACTGGCGATGTGCTCCTTTGTATCTCTGCCTAAAATCTTCGCGTATAAAGAAGGCCAAATGAAAGTTCTCGACCTCTAACTTACCCATTTATTACTGTCGCTCCATCTTGCTCCTATCTATCCGCTTCATTTACCCTCTCTTTCCAGTTTACTTTACTTGTTTTCAATTTTATCGATCTCTCATTGTCTCATTTTCAATTCTCCTCTCGTTATTTATGGGTGTGTTTACCCTCACAATCCCATCTCTCTTTCCTTGCATGTTACATTCTTATCTTTTCACGTATACCTACCTAAGGGTCACTTTATTTTAGACAGCCGTAAGAAAGAGAACGATAGACTTTTTTATCAGATCAGACATTATTAGAAATTGATTTTTAGCATACACCACAGGTCAAATTTCGTGTCATAGACTTACTGAAACATTGTGTTATATAGCCGTTTCAATGATATTTATTTTAAATGATTTATTCATACTAAAATTTAAAATACCAATACAAATATCAAATAAATGCATTTCATAAAACAATTTAAGGGACCTATAGAAGCAATTTGATAAAACGTTTAATTAAAATTTAAAACATCCTTATTTTTACATCAAATAATTCATTGCTATTGCTGAATTCAATGATTTTTGGATTGATGTTACGGAGTTACATTTAAGATACCGAAGAGTCGAAATTCAGACACTTAGGGTACGGATCATAGGGTATTGATACAGCTTTAGAATTAGCAATGTCTAATTAATTTATTTCTTTGTAGTTAATTTCCAACTTGCAATATTATCAACTATTAGAGTCCAGAAGAATTAAATTTTAAATGTAGATATGGCGGAAATAAATTTTAGAATGTGAAAAAAATTCAGGATATGTTTCTAATGATTTGTGATGGGTCATTATAAAAAGTATACTTTTATTGACAACTTCAATCATAAATATTTTTAGATTGTTAATTAGTAATTAGGGATTAACTGACGGGAGTAAACATCACATCAATTATGTACAGTCACATTTGTCGCTTTTAATTAAGCATCAATGCTCATATTAGCTCTCAGAAGTAACGTTATACGTAACGAACAGCTTATTTTACACTTACGGTCATTGGGAGCCACTTGGTAAAGTTTGCCCGTAGGGTGTGATACAGGTAACACGGAGCAATTCATCTCCGAGAATGATATATGAAGACATTGGCAGGCGACAAGATAGTTTGGAGGGATGCCACCGACCAATCCTACAGTTCGTAGTCTGAGAATTGCAGTATCTGAGAATATCGTTAGAAATTCCTATTGCATTTTTAATCGCTTGTAGATGGCTCGTCTTCTGTTGGACACCACTTGTTCAGATCTACACAGAAAAGATGCCATCTGTAGAATAACAATTTATTTAATGTGTAGTAAACAGCCAAAGTTAGAACAAGTTTTTCTTTCTAAAAATTGGCTTAGAAAATAGGCCATATTATTTGACCCTTTGTTAGGCGAGGTTAGGGCCGAGTGGGATTATTTTCTATATTAAGAATATTATTTTATTAAGTCAGGGTAAATCAACCGTTGAAGCATATTTGAATTCATCGTCACATTCATACATTTTGAGATATGGAAAGGTCTTTAGTAAAATATTTGCCCTGAAAAACAATTTGAATTAATTTAAGTCATTATTTATACTCCTATAATATTAATAAATATTCCTCCATATTGTATTGGATTGTATAAGTTTATCTGCCTAACTCCTTGAAAAAACATATAAATCAATGAAATCATGTCAATCACTTTTCTAGTTATACAGTTTTACTTTCTCCCTATACGTAGTATAGAGAAGTATTGTATTCGCAAAAAAATTCGACCTCCAGATTTCAACGGAAATAGATGTTTTGGGGCCGATAGACTTCCTTTTCGCTATTTTCCCGAACATGTCTGTCTGTGTGTCTGTCTGTGTGTGTGAATCTGTCTGTCTGTGGTAAAAAAGTTTGTGGGCGCTCTATCGTAAAAAGTAATTAATTATCCAATCATTTCTAAAATTCATATTTAGTATTTTCCTAACAATGCCAAGAGTTGATTAGTTTTTGATGAATATCGCTTAACCGGAACTTGCGATTTAACCAGAACAAAATTTTGTTTCTTAAATACCTCTGTCAGAATACAATGTAGGTATAAACAATTATGCCAAAAGTTATAGATAATGTACTTTACTACAACTTTTGTATTAAACAGTTTTTCGTAACACTGATTGTTTAGGAGTTATTCTTGAATAATGGTTGACCGTAAGTTGTTGTTTATCCAGAAATGGAAGTCTTTCATACATATCTCTGTCAGAATGCGATGTATGTAGGTATATACAATTATATACAAAAGTTGTAGATAATGTATATTAGTACAGCTTCTGTTTGAAATATTTTTTCGTAACAGTGAATTATTAGGAGTTATTAGTGAATACTCGCTAACCGTAAGTTGCTTTTTATGCAAAAATTGTAGTTTTTCTTAAATATCTCTGACAGAATGTATTGTATTTATACACAATTTGTACAAAAGATATAAATAATGTTTTTCACTACAACTTTGGTTTGAAATATTTTTCTGTAACACTCATTGTTTTGGAGTTATTTATATATTACCGGCATAGGCTTCAATTTTCAATAAATATGGAGAAAGTCATGTGTTGGCCACATCAGTTTTTTTGTTTAGTTAGGTAATTGATTTAGTTTTTGCAATAAACATAACGTTCTCGATAGTTAGGTTAGATCTGAATTACAGTAGTACACCAAAACGAATATCGAATAATATATCTCACGTATGAATAAGTGAATGGCAAGTTGCCTTTATATTTCGTACATCAATTGCTAGTTCTAGCTGCCATATCTTGATTGATGTAGTCATTTTCATTTGCCTTTTGATACAGTAAAGAGAAAAGTGTATCTTTCGTCTACTTTAGCCACATGTTCATGTCTGTGATGACACGAAAGCTACCAGTAAGTGAGAGATGCTGAACAATGGCTGTAATTAAGATATCTCCGTATTGAATGCTAGGATATGTTTTGTTAGTAGAGATATTATGCTTCTCTTGGATGGACATTTTTAGTTTAAAGAATTAATCCATTAATTAATCTCCTATGAGTTTTGGTGAATCTTAAATGCCCATTCTGTTCCAACCTCTCCCTTTTCTTTTCAATTCTTAAGTTTTCCTCAAGCTGTCGGACCAAAGGGTACACAAGAAAGCAACATGTCTCAAAGAAACTCTATTAATACGCCGACTTGCATCCATAATTTTCGGGGGCTTTATTTGTCGTCCTCATTCTCGAAGGAGTCATTTATTCATGCGTCACTCTTCTTACGAAAGCCCCTTCGCAACAGGTGGGCACTTAGACAGATATCTTTAAAACTCAATTCTGAATCAGTGCTTTGCTCGTTAGATCCCGGACTGTCTGGCCCACTTTAAAAGAGACGTCCGATTTTGACAGGCGGGATTTGGGAATTCAGAGAGATGAAACGGAAATAGGCTCTCAGTGGGCCATATACTACATCGATGTTCTCGAATGCATCGAGCGACGCTGATAATGGTGTTTCTTCCAAAGCATGTTTAGAAGGGGAAATCAAGGGAGATAAACATAGAGCTTGAACTAGATTTTAGGTAGAAACAAGGAGAGGATTGAACTCATCGCATTGCTTATATTAGGAATCACCTCGCATCGTATCCTTAAAACAAGAGAGGGAAATAATATTATTTAAAGGCATATAATAAGGTGAGATTTGACGGAATAATCCCTTCTTCAATATAACCTGTAGTCAACAATATTAGTGAAAAATTTAAAATGTTAAAATTTAAAAACAAGTGATAATTAAATTTACGTGAATGTTAAGCTAAGTTTAAGTTTAAAGTTAAGAGCATTGTTTTAAGTTTTTTATTTCATTTGAAATAAGGAATGTGTAGTTTTAGTTTTAAAGTTACGAAAATAGTGTAAAGTTCTAAAAAAGCGCCGTTTACGTACGTGTCTAGAGTGCATTCCCCCCATCCCTTTCCCCTTTTCCTCCTCGCCGTTCACCTACGTTAGCCGCACTCGTCTGTCTCCAAAGTAAGATTATTATGCTAAATAACTCTTTTATTTCTTTATTTCATATTTTGTTATGTATTTGTTAATTATACATGTTTATTTGTTATTTAAAAACATATCTTTATTCATAATTTACAATGGTTTGGGGATTTTTCATAGGTCCAGAACGGATTAAATCGAATTCAGTTATTTTAAATGGGAGAAATTCGTTTGAGATACGAGCCGATTGATTTACGAGCTCGGTTCTGGAACGAATTAAACTCGTATCTCAAGGTACCACTGTATATGCAAAATATCTATAACATGGAACATCTAGAGCAGTATTACAACAGTAATTAAAGGCAATCAGTAGCCACTGTTAAATGATCAATACTTATGAAAAAAAGAAATATATAGAAATAATTCGCTTTGGATTCGGGTGAGAACCATGGGAAGGCCGCAAATGAAACCACTTGGTCGAATATGAAAGCACTTGAGATGCGTATTTAATAAATGTACATTAATTCTTATATCGAAATCGGTCTTAAGAAAACAAAATTTATATATATGTAAACCAAAGTGGAATATTTTCAAAGTGATGAAATATAACGCTAGAAAAAAATTGAATGCCTGAGTTTCTTGGCAAAAGCGACGGAAAGACGGAATTCAGCGGAGAAATAGGCCGAATATGGTCGAAGGCCGCATGCTCCCCATAACTGGCATAATTTAAGGAGCACATTTCACGTGAAGCCAGAAAAGGTTTTGCGCGAATTAGGTCATGGGAAGAAGTCATATTAAAATTTATTTACGACAGAGAGCTGCATAAAGAAAAATAAAATAACTAAGGAAATTTTTACTTTATAGCGGAAATTACACTCTTTATTAAAACGGCAATAATATTTTTTATTTTGGTCACCACACAATTCTTCTCAAAATGCAGCATTCTCATGCCATTCTTCAGGGGATTAGCAGAAATATTACTCAAACCAAAACGAAGTCGAGCAATAAATTGCTGAGAGCTGAAGAGAAGTGAGGAAAAAGGTTAACTATCAAGGCTGCTTCTATTGGAATGATTTTCTAAGAAAGATAAGCTTAGATATAAGATGGAGAGATATCCGAAGTAAATGATTTTGCAAAATCAAAAATACTAAACTTAGTGTAAATTAAAAAATCAAGCATAATAACCTTCGCCTTTTTTCATGCGATAATAATTCACTGCAGCTTGAGGCTGAAGAGAGGAATAGTAAAAGAAAACTTGCTTGTTGAAGGAAAATGTAGGGTAAATTATACTAAAAGAATTCCAATTATCTATATGGAATCACAGAATTTATTTTGGTCATGCAACGTGATATGGTTCGTAAATAGAACTCAATAATCATAGGACATACAAACGTTGCTCTGTACTTGTCCCTCCGAGCCTCTATTTTATTATTAAATAGGCGAAGCAACAGATTTTTGTGTTAGAAATTGAAAATTTAAACATATTTTATGGTAAATACATGCATTTCTCTTCACCCCGTTCGTTTCTTTCGTAATCTTTACTTTCTATCGTCTTATACATTTGCGTTCGTAATTATAGGCCATGTACCGCTGTTATTTTCTTCCACTGGAATTCATTTCGTGAAATTTGATACATTCATCGCACATCAGCGTACAAAAAATAATAAAGGGAATGAAATATACCGTAATAACCACTTTCACCCTTTTATTCCTGCTTGAATAATCTTCGTGAAAAAAACATGGAGAACATTAAGATTTACAAAGTGACACTCAACAGGTAGACACATCTCGGGGAATGTAGTTTCAAAAGAGGGAATGATATTTTTCCAGCGCTCCTTTTGCAGAATATTTAGAGATAAGAAATCGGAGTCTGTATCGCGTTTCAGCATTAAGAATATTCAAGGATATAATTGGAAAAACATACCCTAGGAGGCGCAGCTTTGGTCAACCAATCAGCGACATCAATCTCCGGACGTTGAATAGCTTTCCGCGTGAATCACTCCGGCGCATAAATTATCACAGACTGGGGATGAGGCTGCGATGTAGAATCTTTTCGAGAGACTCGAGAGCAAGATATCATCTTCAGCACCAGCTAAACCGTGGTGCACGATATTAAATCAGATACTCCCGAAGAAAGGACGCGGAGGAAAAAACCTGTTTATCCTTCCCCGCGAAGGTGAATGGGAGAAAAATAGACTTTAATGGAATACGTGCATTGCGAATCTTATTTATTTACCCGCGCTTGGAGAAATTAATTATTTAAGAGGCAGGAAGTTCCTCGATGAAGCGGCGAGCTTCGAAAGAGACGTAAACTTGGTTAATTGATGACCCCTCCCCCACTCCTAGGACACCTGCGTCAGAAAAGGCATTACCGTGCATGGGCTAAGAATACGAGATATAACCAAAATGGCGGACGATTATTTACAAGAAGCGTAATTACGAAATTGCCGCTCGAGGGCAGCATCGTTGCATCCGGAGTAAGCTTTTGTCGATCCTAATTCTTGCCTGAGTTCGTCACCTCCTTTAAAAGGAAGGGTCGTCCTATTTTCGTTAAATGATCAGTATAATTCGAATTTATACCTATTGATTAGAGCTGGTTTTATTCCTCGATGCTCTGTTGTTACTTTTCGAGATCGCCGCCATTTTTTGACGTCATTATGTGACATCGCTGACAGTTGTACTGATTAAGACGAATGGTTTTATGACGAGTGATATTATTAATGGGGTTAACGGGTTGGATGATTTATGCCCTGTTTCCATATTTTAGGAGATTTATGGACTTAATCTTTACAAGCGGATGTCGTTTACGAGCTAAGTAAGGCTCGCTTCTCTGCTCTAATCTTTATCATCAGAACCCTTCATAAAAAAGTGACTTTCTGTGAGAACCTACGGTTCAAGACACTTTATCAGGCCAGCGGATGATTTGGATCTGTGAATATTTTTTCCGGGTGTTTGTAAGAGCCTAGAACATATTTCAGAAATTACTGAAAATATTCCTTTTAAGGAAGATTAAGTAATGAGACGTATATCACAAAAATGGGATTTAGGAAAATGCAATTCTCTAAGTGCTGCGTATCAGTAACTCAGAACGGAGATATAAGTCAACTGTTTACTTTTTCTGCATTACTGTTTAGTGACTGTTAACATTTTGTGAGCTGCATAACTAATTTTAGTGGCACTTCCCGTTGACTTAGCTTACGTTGGATTTCTTTAATTCTTAATGCTATCAAAACAGTCATTCTTAAAGAGTCAGAAAGTAACGTTAGTTCGCGACCATAACCGATTGATCATGATACTAACTTTACGATGAGTTTTTCTGTCGTCAGTTCTATTTATAAGTTCGCTTTTTATGCATTTTACTTATCAGTTGATAACGATAATGAACCTTTTCGCGGTTGTATATTTTACAAATCCGATTATATTTTCTTTTACATTCAACAACTATTACATAGCCACGATTTCATCAGAGCTCATCAGTTTCCGAAATAGTAAGTCTGACGTTTCGTGGGATAATTATCGGAAGTGTTATCTTCAAATTCTTTTTTAAGTATTTAAATTTAAGTAATAATATTTAAACTGAAAACTCGGTAATATATACCAAAAAATAAACGTTTCGTAAAGTATAATTTCCTTGCAGTTGGTGTAATGTAGTTATACTGGAAGTATTTGTATGGATACATTTGTTGTGTGGATGTTTGTATGTGCAGTGGATAGTATGTGCATACAAACGCATGCAAGTGTTATGAATGATGTACACATTGGAGTAGGTTCAAGAACCCTTGTGCATTCAGTAAGGGATATAGACACGCAGCTTACGGCCGCGTGCTTGGAATATGAAAGACCTTTGTACCTATTTGCTAAAGCACGGGTCTTCTGCGTACAAATACGAGTTCAACAACTCCTCCGTTAAGTCGAATATCATTTTCGGATTTTTCGGAACTTAATTGAAGCTCGTCTTTCAACAATCACCGATGCGAATGTTAAAGCAATAGTATGATGTTATGACGCGACACTTTTAGGTTATAGAAATTTTATCAGCAATTTGTTATTATTTATTGTCTAATAGTGTTTCTATCCTCTTTCAGGTATGTCCACAGTGTATCCAACGTCCTTGTTGATGAAATAAACCCTCGAAAAGTGAGTGAGCTCTTAATAAATACATTTAAATATTTACGCTGCAAGCCGCCAGAAGCGTAAGGCACGGAGCGTATTAGCACCAACATTCCTGCGTAACACAAATACTATTTACCGTTTACAAACATGGAATCAGAAATGATACTCGTAAATGATAAATAATTTGGTATTACCTTTCGTATCAAATTGCTGATTTTTCTTTGTATTTTGTCTTTCTGTTTGTATTTTAATTTTGTCTATTTACATTATTCTTATTCGTTTATCATTGTTTTTATTTCATTATAAAGCATATTTAACATTTCATAATAATTTGTTCTATAGCATACACTGTCGTTTACTTACTCATTTATACTTTGATTTATTTATTCATGCTTATTCTGATATGTCCTGACTGTACTTCGTGAAACGGCATCTTAGGTTGAACGAAAAAACTTCGTAATTTCCACAATAAGTAATCAGCCTTATTTACTTCTCTTTATTTTATTGATGATTTTATTTAGAAGGAATTATGCGCATAGCATTTATTTCATTAAATTATTCTTATAATTTTAGTGTTTCTTACTGCTACAGAGCTTTAAATTTCAACGTATGAACTTGGTGTTTTGCCCCTCAAGGGTCATGCTTTTGATTTAGGAGAGCATTCATAGGGATGAAACACGCTGTCTGCATATCTCCCTCATTTTCATCCCTGACACGAAAGGGGTTCACGGGCGTGCTAAGGTGGTTTAACTCGCTGTTCCGCGTTGCATTCCTTCGTTGTAACTACTCGAGTCGATCCTCGTTCTATTCGAAATGACGCGTTAACTCCCGCGTCGGAGACGTAAAGTATTCCTTACATCGTACTTCGATGGAATACCAGAGCCCACTTCATAAATAGACGACGATACCTATCTCTCCACGCGTAAGCACTAGCAATGCGAACGAAATAGACGCACGATCTCCATCTTTAATAACTTGACCTCTCTTGTTCCGACATTTTTAGAGCGGTTCGGTTCTCCGTTTGGCATTTTATGCTTATATGTTCCGAGAATATCCCATGCAAAGAATAGTGGAAATCCTGAATTGAGTGCCGTGGAAGATGGTAGGATTTCGAATTTATCATTGTCCGCGTAACATTTTTTATAAGCAGGTCCACTTCTTGCTGGGTCTAGTCAACTGGAAGCAGTACGATTCTTTAAGCTGTTATATAAAAGAGGATTTAAGGTCAGGTGACTCTAAGGAATTTTCCTCTAATAAAACATAAATTTTATTTTAGTTGAAGAAAATTGATACTTAGATTTTTTCTGAAGTATTCCAATTTCACATACCTTTCACTTTTATGCATCAGGTTTTCTTAAAGCATTTCACCAATCTCAATCTCCGCAATGTATGTTGCTGGCGGCTTTATCCCCGGAGGAAATTAAAAAAAAAGTGCAGTTGTGGTGGAAGGTGTGGAGTGAAGTACTTCGACAACTTAGGTCATTCGAGCATTCGTCTGGTCAGTCATATGCTGATATATTTCGAGACTACTCTTTGCAGGGGCTCCCGGAAAGTCATGTGGACAGCGCGTTCGCCTTTGGTGGAAGCGGTCCCGGGTTCGATTCTCGGTGGGAGCCAATGTGCGAAATGACATCAGCTGTCGATGCACTTTTAACAATACTTCTACTACTACTCTTTGCAAAATTTAGGAAGATAAAAGAGAATATTGAATAAATTTATTAATTATTCCCCAAGTAACATAACAGGATATGTTTATTCAAAGTACTAAGTACCTGTAAACTGAATTTCATTAATTTCATATCTAGTTTATAATAAGGAAATACTAATATACTAAGATTAGGAAGAAATGAAACTTAGTAATATATCCTCTTGTATAATTGCATCGATTATTTCATTGCAGAGTAACTGTCCCACTCAAGTATTTAAATTTCCTGGTTCACACTGTATTGCAATATCACTTCTCTTACTTCTGACTTATTTCTTAAAATAAAATGCAGAAAATACCGGTTGCGCCAAATCAATTATCGCCACTTCGAAAATACTATCGAAGCTGTCATGCCTCATTAAGTGAGCGATCTGTATATTACATTATTACAGCGTAACGTTTCGTCGTGTTTTAAGTTCTGATATTAATTATTCAAGCCAGAGGTTTGAGATTTTACGGATGGCGTAGGCCATATAGAGCACAGTCTTATAGAAAACGGAGGATTTAGAGAGTTAGTCACATTAGTATTCTAAAAGCCTTCGACATCGAAACGAAGATTAAGATGTTTTTCTCCTTCGCTTTTTCCCCTGTCAGAACGGTCTTAAAAATCCGTTACGACTTTGTGGACATTAAGGTTTTTTATTTCTGAATCACGAATTCGACCAATTACAAAGCCTTTTCCATGAAAGATGCTCCACGAACCTTTACTAACTATATCTACTATGTCATTTGGTGCTTTATTGATTCAATGTATCATGTATGCATGTTGTAAATTATCATATGAATTACCATTTTAAAAACCAGGCATGCACGAGATTGGAAATCAATATTCATTAGTGTAAGATAATATTGTTTCCGTTTATAATAGCTAAGATACGTTTCGATACGTACTGGCTCATGAATCTACATATTAAAATAGAATTTGCCTTTAGAAAAAAAACATTTATTTTTATCCTTAAAAAGATATTTATGTAATTATCAAAAAACATTAGTTACGTCCATATTAATCAGTGTGTATATTATATGTGCATTTCCCCGAAATCACAAGAAGATTATGCCTTTGAAATGGGAGTAAATCGATTCTCACCATTCATGTTCTAAAGACAACGATCATAAATAGACTGTGTCAATGGTTCGGCGAAAATGCTTGGTTTATAATTCCGTCTTTTGTAGCCCTGTTCCTTGTTAACAGTATGCATACCTTAAACCACCCAGATAGATATACCTACTACCTTACTCCATTCCATACGAAATCTGATAGCGATACTTATGAAAAATATTTCACTGCATTTTTATTTTCTTATATTTTTTTACTTTTAATGATACGCACATGAATAATAATATTGTAATAATAATAATGCTGATTCACCATCACTTTTTGCGCCCAAAGTCTTAAATATATATAGTTAACTCCTGTTTGCGCAGGAAAATATTTCCGTTTCCTCGTATAGTGAGGGATGGGAATAGATATGGCCCACACCCGAAAACATTAGAGATAACCGTTTGAAGATTATCGGCATAAACATCGTCCAGGAGGATAGATATAGTGTTTTCTACACATGCAGAGTTAACAGTAAATGAACGGCGATGAAAATAAATAAACGCCGCAGATTCGGCGATGATAGACCGCAGATAGGTATCAGAGAGGAAGGTTCCCCTTGTTGCGGCGATGGAACAACAAGGATCTCGAGGCGCCGTAGACTATAACGGCCGTACTACGGGAGCCAACGATCGTAAAACATCGACGATACTATCCAACGGCTTAGTTTGCATTGAAACCCAGGTCGACGGCTAAAGGATTTGGCACTGCATCCCGGGAATCATACACTCCGGTGGCTGGCGGTGATCCGAGCGAGGGCTCCTTTATCGCATGCAGATTCCTCCGCGAGGGGTTGATAAATGCGGGTGGAAATGGAAAGTAAAAGAAAGGATAGTGAAAGGGTGGAGGGGATGCGGAAACGGCTATCGATGTCTGAGGGAGATTGAGTGAGAACATGTTAAAGCCAATAACTAGAGTTCTGATGAGATCTCGGGTGTATCACAAGGTAAAGAAGCTAAAGGCCTGTGTTCTCCCACCTTGTTTCTTTTGTAGTGCACCCATGCGTTTACTGAAGCTTGGCAGACTGTACTGCGCGTTTGATAGTGAGACTGCCTTGAAATAAAAAAGATGAGGAAAATGCCCTTTCAGAATATGTTTGCAGAAATATACGATTTTTCAGTAACTTTGTTTAGTAACATTAGGAGCTCCCATTTTTTCCACTCCATTAATTGATCTTCCATTTAACTGGGAAATAAGTGCTATGAGAAATTAAAATATATGCGAAGTTTGAATATGAAATGCGAAGTTTGAAGACTACGTTTTCTTTAGAAAACCCAAGACACGCTGGTGAACGTGTAAATGTAAATAGGCATACTAGTTGGGAAGAAATCCAATTGGAAATTGCATTTTGGGAGACCCCATACTCTTAACAAATATATTTTACCAGTACCAATTTATAAACCATACGTAAGGTTGCATCCTGTCAATTTTATATCAGAAGTGAGTACACATAGGAAACCGAAAACCTGCAGGGACCACCTAAATAAGTGAAAGGCTCCCATTTTTTTAAATTTTCATTTTTATCTGCTATTGAAACCTAATTAATTTGTGTCTAGTTGCCTTAAGATGAGTTATTGAATTACTCAAATAAAATCAAATCCAGTGAAAAATCCTGCCACTCTTTAAACCGCGTAATAATAATGCTACCTACCTAAGCATTACAATCCTTGAAATAAGTTTTTAAGAAATGTTTTTCTGTTTACCAAATTTTTCAGGGAGATACGTTGACTTATTTTTAGGTTCAAGACACTGTGACTGCGCCTGAAAAATACGCAAGATGGTGGTGAAATAATATAATGTTGTGGTTTCGTGTCATGAGAAAAAACTAAGATAAAGGTAAAAGTTGAGGACGCAATGAAATTTTAAATCGGTTAATTCTTGGGTTTTCTGGCAAACTTGGCAGTGGAGCGTGAATGCTAAACGGGAGGAAAATTCACATAAAAGAGGAAATGTGCTGGAAAGACTGCAAAGTGCGAGGGAGCTAAGTGAGGGTAACACATTCCATTCAAGGAGCTCATGCACCATTGGAACCCCAAACACATCCGATTGTGAATGTCAAGTTTGTAAAACATTCCAGAATAAAACGGAAATTGACGTAATCTAGCCTCTTCTTGACGCTTTGATATTCAATGTTCGATGCCTACTTCCTTGCCTTTTACGATTTTTGGAAGTCTGGAACGATATTTTTGGCTCCTCCGAAAGTAAAAGGAGAATTGGGTAAGGAATACTAATAAGGAGTAGGGGAATAATCTATGCAAGTGAACGGGATTCTCAATGAGTGGTAGGATTAATTAAATGATTTATTAAAGATAAATTATAACGTGGAGATTTATAATTTAAGGGATATGTCACCAGTGGAAGTTTCTGAAGAGGAAAGTTTTGTGTTTACATGCGATTTCTCCAAATATTTTTGCGTTAAATTCTGAAAAATTGTCAATGTGAAATTGTGTGAAATTTTTGCAAGCTTGTATTGAAATTCTATTCATAATTACGCAACTGGTTAGGCCCATTCATTGCGTCTCTAGTAGTTAAAATGTCCTCTACAGACATTTCACAGTAGATATGTTAATAAAGATGTAGAGCCGAAACTGGTTCGGCAATTCTTTCCTAATTTAGAGAAATCTTTGAAAATTTTACATTTAAAGTATAGTATTTTGTTTTGAATTTTCACTTAAGTTATTATTTAAAATTTAGTAGTTCTTACATTTCCATATAAATTTATAAATATAAGAATGAGTAACGAATTAAAAAAAAGATATTTAGGACTTTTCCGGGTTCAAAAATATTTATACAGTCATTTACCAGGAAAGTTCAATTATAGATACTCATATTTTTCAATAATTATAGACATCAGAGAAGTCACATTTGTACGCACTACTAATTTAAATCAACGCATAGTATACTGGCCGATAGACTAATAGCAGCGGGATGGTCGAGATGCAATCCTGATTGATTTACTCAGACTTCTGTGCCACAACAATTTAGCCAAAATTGTATGACGAATGGCATTTTCAAAAGATCCACTCTTTCTTGGCTCAAGCTCTGGTATTATTTTTAGGAATGAACTGAAGCCGAAATGGACTGGTCGAAAATTATGTTGGAAGTGGTCATCATCATCTTTAACTCCATAAGGTTAAAATACGAGAATTGTATTTCCTCCGCAAGTGCTCACTGTTTACAAAAATAGAATTTCCTGTTAAATCGAGAATGAGCTCGTTCCTTCGCAGTTTTCTCCAGCTTTTAAGTGCGATTTCTTGAGTGTTTATCGCGTACTGCAGAACCGCACCTCGTTGAACTTTAACGACTGCGAGATTAAGATAAAAATTGTGGCTTATGCTGAAATGAAGATCTTTATTGCCTTGATCAAGGGTTTATGCGTATCGTTGACCCCGAGAATGCTTCAAATTTTAAAATATGCCCCAGTTATAAACACACATATTCATCCCGTTCGTTTGTAGTGCTCAGAACGTTAATCGACTCCAAACAGTCGATTCAAAATTTATTTATTTATATAAATAAATACATTCATAAATACATTCATTAAAAAGATCGCACATTGTTAAAAGTATTAATAATAGGTATATAATTAATTAATATAAAATATTAACATAATAATTATTCATTCTTATGACAATGCATCTAGTACACCTACACATTCTCATCTGCATCTACATATAATAAAGATCGTAATTGCTATACAAATACCCTTAGATGTATTAAGAACATATTTGAAATATGTTTAAATCATAAACAATCACAATTATAAATGTATTATATAGACTAAACAAATTCAAGATATATAAATAATTACAGCGGTCAACGTCAAATATCTTCTTTTTGTAAAAGAAAGAATATGGTACAATTTCGTATCGAAAATACTTTGGTCTTCCACAGTTTTATGAATGAAATACGAATAAATAGTAGCATTTTAATCGCATTTGCCTGTGTAACCTGTTTTTCGCCTTGTGCAATATAGCTTACCTCCATGTAACATTCAGTCATAAAATGTTATAATATTCCTTTTGAAAGACCATGGGTAACAATTAAGGATTAAAATAGCCGTATTTAGTAGCATTATTAATCTCGTCAAACTTAGTTAAACCAAAAGTATTTCGGTTTAAGCAAAGGGTTTACCTTTATGGTTTTTATTCAGTCTTTGTTACGCATTTCTGCTCCAATCTAAGGTTGACTAAGGGAGACTTAAATATTAGATAAACTGTCTGCTGAATTTAAACCTGTTACCTACACACTGAAAAAACTGAAAGAAGTTCATTCATATGGCCCATTTTTACTTTCAACGGAAATGCCATTCCTAAAATTCATTCAGCAGTCTCTCTTGCTTTTCTGCATAATAGAACCCCATAGTTGAAAGAGTTAGTTCAATTGATATCTTAACCAATAATCTTTTGGCAAGATGAACGACGAAAGATTTGAGTGAATTAATAAAACAAAATAATTACATGGTTTCAGGCTTTATTTTGTGGAATTTATCCATAACGGAAAGGAGAAAATACAATTTATACAATGCCACTAAAATTACTTTTATGAAAAACTCTTCTAATTTTTCCTTAGTAAAGGAATTTCTAATTTAAACATTTCTTTAAACATCGTATAAGTATTTTGTTTCGTTACTTTTATTGTTTAAAACCAAAACACTGCGGGAATAAACGTTTTTGACAGTTATCTCCAGATATTCTATTACCTATTTAAACTAAATCTGAAAACTTTCCACATATTTATAATATCAGATTATCATATGCGGTATTACAATATATCTCATGCATATGGCACGTTATGGCGGTACTCTAATCCCAAATAATTGATGAGTTTTAAACAGAAGTAAACAATAATAGCTATTATTATGCTTCAATAATCGATGTTTAACCGTTGTCTGCAAAGTATTCATCCCGAAGGCCGGTTGGTACCTCACCCCCTCCAACGTAAGCTACTACGAGCTTGAAGAGAGGAATAAGGTTTATTAGGCAGGATGAGGAGTGAGGTAGTTCGCCCTTGCTTTCCTCACTGAGACAGAATGCTAGATGCAGAACATGTCCACGCAAGGGAAGCACAATGACCCTACGAGTAACACTTTTCTTGTCAGTCCATAAGGAGAGACCTCGATCAGTGCAATTTTATCACTCATACCTCCGTAGCTTTCATTTAATCTCAGCCATAATCAAGTCTGAGACAAAAGAAAATGAAAGATACATTTTTGCTTTATCTTGTACCAAATGACAAATGAAAATATTCCACTATTCAAAATATGTTAGCAGGAACAGTTTAACCGCTGCTACAAAGTAATGCTTCAAGAGACTCGTTTCAAAGAGAAGTTATACTCGAGTGAAGATAAATAAATAAATGCGCGGAATTTGTCATTTTTTCCGGAATTACAAATGGTAGCGCTGTAAAAACAAAAGACGAACGAGAGTTGCGCGTTCGGAAAGCGAAAAGATGTCAGCACCGGCATCTCGGGAATGGACACCTGTTGTCTTCGTTTACGATTTCGCGAGAAACGAAGGTCAATTGAAGTTTCGTGCGCGGGGCAGCAACGTTTCCCATGAGTTTCTTTTACTCCTTCTCCTGGCATCTCTTCTGTGTCTGATGACCCCGTCAATACCGCCGACTCTCCGTCTCTATTTCCGTAAGCTTCGACGCATCTAAACGCGTTCGTTCCGCTGTCCGCTTTCATCTCACCGGCAGATTCTTTCATGATTAACGCATCGATAAGTATCAATATTTTGTTACGAGTAAGTTTTGCTTAAATTCTACTAGCATATTTATGATACATTTCAACCTGCCCCTACTAACTGTTTAAAGTAATATAAATTGTAATAATTTACCTTCAAATAGTAATAATATGCCTTCAAATAGTAATTATTTACCTTCAAATAGTAATACTATGCCTTCAAATAGTAATTATTTACCTTCAAATAGTAATAATTTACCTTCGAATAGTAATCATTTACCTTCATATAGTGTTAATTTACCTTCTCGGTAAATATTTCATAAAAAAAACTTTTAAATTCCCACCACACGTTTCAAATGGTAAGGCCTCCTGATGTCGGACCCATAACCTTTTTTTTCAAGATTTGAGTACACATGTCGGCCTACTTGTAGCAACTTTTTATTTAATCCATATTTTGAAGTAGATATCATACCGGGAAGGTGCTAAAATAAGATTTCGTTGTCCCCTTTTGAAATGTATGGAGAAATGCGAAGGTATATGTAATGTTTTTATGACCTCTGTTCATATATCTGTTTTTACGTTTCCATGTTATCATGAAAGCATTCAAAAAAATTATCAATAATCGATACAATGCTTTGAAATGGGAGAGTTTTGCACCCATCTGACGTCGAATTTACGCAAATTCTTTGACACATCTATGATTATTAATATAGAAAAATGCGTCATCTAGAACTTCCGTGTTTTTGAATCCTCTATCATACCAGTAAGTGCCTCAAAAATTTCCGAAAATCCCCGCAGTGCATTCTTATTGGAAAAATATTGATTTTGGGGACTCCAGGCATGGAACCCATGATAGCTGGGATCAAAGTCTAAACTATTCTAGCTGTTACACGCTGGGGCTAGTACCTCGTAAAATTTTCAAGTCAATGACACTTGTGGAACATGGTTAGAATTTGTATCCCCGATAGTTATATAGGTATATCGGGAGAATAACATATGATAGATGTGACCAAAAGATGGCAGCGTGGTTGAATTGCGAAATAGAAAGTTTACCGATTTTTCCTAAGAGTGGCCATCTTAACATCGATTTTTGTATACATCGTTAATCATCACCATAATTTATCGATTTCAAATTGCTAACAATGATCGATTACTGTGGTGGCAGTAGATAATAATTTGGATTTTCCCGTTCGATTAAACTGCGTACAAACTTGGCTGACTAAAATATTTATATCTGAAATAGGGCACTGAAAATCGTACTTTAAAATATCTAGGAAGTCGTTGAAACTTAGTTTAACTAAGAAAAATTGACTTTAATGAAGCAACTAATTTTTGCTTAAACATAAAATTTCCTAACCAAATTTGAATAATATTTGTCGCTGCTTATAGTGGTACAAGTTGAAAGTAGCGTAGAATTAAAGTTGTTGTATTCTTGTACAGGATGTAGAAGACTAATAAATAAATGCTCTACTGAGCGTAGTTTACATAAACGTGAACTTATAGGAAACTACTAATTAAAGATTTGATTGAAAGATTATACCGCACTAGAACCAATATCATTTCTGTGACTGACAATTCGTTCAATTTTATAAAGGCATATTTTATATACTAGTAGTTTTCAATAAAAATCAATAGGAGGGTCAAATCTTCGATTCCTTTTTTTAGATTAAGCATTTAATGCGTAGAGTATATAAATATGATCGCTGAGGTTATTGATTGAGCAATAAAGAATAATGGGCAATTACAGAATAATAGAGTAAGTTGTTGAAATCACCAAATTTAAATTAGACTTTAATGAGTCTCTATTCATTTATACTAGTATATGAAGGATAATATTTTTGAAATATGGAAATAAATGCAGAAACAACCATTTATAATGGTCGGTGTAAAAAGTAATGCTCCCAAGCCCCTCTCTTTTAAGTAAACCAGGAGCGTTTCTTTAATTTTAAATTCAGTATATCGTATCGACCTAACATCAACCAGCGAATGAGATTAGAGACCTACTTATAATGAAATTTGATGCTCAAGAGTTTGATAAACTTTTCTCTACTCAATCTATAAAATTAGGAGGTGGTCTGACTTTATTAGCGATAAATATTGCTTATAGTCTGCTGTTTTTCGAATGTTATTTTTTTATTCCCAAAAGCTTATCTTGGGCATTGAAACGGATAATTTAAATTTTGGATTATTGAGTGCTAATAAAAAATATTCTCGCCTACAGTTCTTTCCTTTAACTCCATAGTAAACTAAATAGAAGGAACCACTAGTACTTGTATTTTGTTACACACAAGTAATTCAAAGTTACATTTCTGTACATTAAGACACTTCAAGGGCGGCAAGGAATCTAATACATATAATGCTTAAGATTTAGGGAATCAAAATAGTTTTAATCAATTGTAATCTTAGGAATGAAATATGTATTTAGTCATTGGTTAGTATTTATTAACTGTACGTGATAATTTTGACCAAATTTTTGACTTGGGGTTTATATCAATGTTTTAAATTTTGTTGGAGTTTATTTTTCAATTATTTATTTGGTGAAGGCTGAAGCTGCTACTTAAAAATTAATGGGATTGCCGTAATATTTTAATATTAAATTTTTGTTAATTATTATGTTGTGTGATAACTCTTACACTAGCTTTAAAGGTGTATTTATCTTTCCTCTCATTTTAAAGTCTGCTCTGATTTGAAAGTCAGTTGCAGCTAGTTAATACTAATGATCACAAATCATGAGTGAAAAGGTCAGCTGAAACACGATAGTAGTTATTTTCGCAAAGAAAACTCACGTTTGAACAATAGACTCGTAAACTCTCGTGTCGTTAACAATGGGATCTTGCTAGGCTGCGTCATCCAAATGCAGATAACCTCCGATTGTGATGCTATTGCTGTCTTTAATCTCGTTTATGTTCATGTTGCATTTGAGATTAAGTCTGAGCAGGTTTGAATCGCCATTTATTTCATGCAAAATAATATCCAGTGAAAATCAAATTGCACCTTCGATGTTTTAAAAAAAATACTCGTTAGGAAATAATTTCATGTATATTACAAGTTAAATTCGGAGTTGTTTATTTTTTTATCGATCAGTAATTTCATTAGGCAGACATGAAATACTATATATTAATTATGTATAAATTATATATTAATATATTAATGAAAATATTTTAATAAATAATGCAATAATATGGCGAATTTATTAAGCATTTATGGCACTTACTAATCTCTTCTTACATCTAACAACTCGTCATTACAGGTTTAAATATTTATGGTAGCTTTCGGGAGTTAAAAAAATTAATGACATCAAGCCGAAGGAACTATTTTAGAGTGTATATAGGTATAGAAGAAATGCAGGGATATTATAACTAAAATTTCCCAACTTACACAACTCCAAACTAAAATATATTAAACTGAATACCAAACTTATTGATAAAGCAGGCAAGATTGCGAGCCACGAAATCCGTATGGTTCGGTTTAGAAGTGGCAAAAATTAAATTACGCACGAGATATTCATTCTCGTAAATACTTTAAATGTGCTTTATGTTGCTACTATCAACTTAAATATATTCTGTTCATCTTCTAAATAATACATTTTATGTAAAAACGCTGAATATGTAATCATCAAAGGAAATTATTAACGTTATACGTTCATGTTGATGATTATGTAATAAAAATCCCTCAGTTCTATCCTTTACACAAGTTCAATCGTCACATGTTCCTTGCCACTTATAACTAGATAAACATCCATATGTGGAAATAAAACTGAATGGCTGAAAGCTTCCATTTGAATAGTCTCCGAACAGACGCTGAATTCCATTTTTTTCGAAGCGGTAGTAACATTTATGCCGCTGTCAGAGATCCTCTGCAGATGGAGATTGCAGCGGTGTCTCCGAGGCGCCTTAATCTGCCTTTTTTCTTACCGACGGAAAAGCGTCTCGATAAAGACTTCTTTAAAGAGGGCGCTATAAATGTCTTCCTGTTCTTGTCGAACGTATCTAATTGTCTGTTTGGAGCCGCAGTGTACCGTTGGAATGTTTGTTTGCGTAAATCGGTGGGCGGCACCCATCGCTAGAGTAAACGAAAGCATTAGATGGATGAAAGGAGAGAGGAAAAAAATGGGGCCGGTTGTAAATTTCCCTGTCTTTCTAAGTCTTCCGTATTTCTTGCCGAGTCTTTCAGTGGATTAGGGTTGAAAATAACACTTCCCTCGCCAGACGCATGGGTTCGAGTTTTCTATCGATGGTTTCGAATTTTCACGGGCCTTGGAGTCGCAATTGCGTTTGATTCATAATCGTTATAAGGTATTTTTGGATTGATTTTTCTCAAAAATTTTCAGATGTAGATTGAACTAAGGAAAGTTTAAAAATTTTGATTTATCTTTTCTCATTCGATTCCACTCCTTAGATCTTTCTATATATTCCATAATAGACTTGTGTGCCACCATTATTTTATGACTCCACTTTTATCTCAAACTTTTATGGGAGCAAAACTTCGTAAGTGGCATTTATATTTATTATTTACTTGTGTGGATTATTTTTCTTGGTATCACTTTTACTACCATGTATGTTCAGTCAATTTGATCAAATTAACCGTATTTATTTATCACCATGAAAATTTTTGTGTCTAGATTTTGCTGTCACACGCAAATAACCCTAAATAAAATAAGATTTAATTAAATGCAATATGATATTAATGAGTTATAATTCTCACAGTTAATCTGTTTAATAGAATCTAAATGCCATCCCAAACATACTTAAATATATATTTGTATTTAATGATAATTAATCTCTTTTAACGCATCCATCACCTTTCAGTAGAAGGCAAATTTTCCTTTGCCATAAAATTATTACATTATCGGGTCTAACATTATAATTTAGACTTACTTTATTCGAAACGTGTATGATTTTTAGAAAGGATGTATCGCATCCACTGAAACTCTCACTTTATCTTACCTCGGTAACTTCATGTGTTACACTTTTTCAAGCCTCGCAAAGCTTTGAGTGTTTACAGAGATTTAGCATTTTTTACTTTCCTGTTAGTATCAAGGAACGATTTAAATATGAAGCTACTTTTCGCTAATTTACTGTCTAATGAATTAATTTTATGATAATAACTTTATACTTAATAATTTAAATTTCCTAATTTACGGTATGTAGCGGATGGTATTGTTACTACGATTTCCGTAGACCACAGTCCGTTAGTGATGTAGGTTGGATTATCTCGATTAATAAAATATCAGTACCTCTCGCTACACAGATGTGCATTGTTACCCATTAGCATTATTCATTTGAAGGAATAAGAATCAGCCTCCGGAATAGTTCTCGCTGCACCTGGTGGAATTACGAAACATATGTTTTTCTTATTCTTCCATCAGTGGATCCCGCTCCTTGCTGTAGCATTCCAGGCACAAATTCTTCAGGCCTGTCCTCTGCTCCAACTTAAGATCTCGAGCAGATGTTAATGCGTCAACTTCTTCCTTCTTTGTCTTGCCGATGAGGCTACTTTAAGGTCGCTGTATCAAATCAGATGATCATTCACAGACCCATTTTGAGAAAGGAAAAGCGCAAATATCCTAAACAGATTCATCGAGTCCTGGAAACAAATATTTCAATCGTATTATCTATGGATTGTGAATAACTTTGCTGAGCTAAATTATTTTTATAAAATTCGCTTTCCGGCAATGTTTACACTTATATAGGTTTAAAATTTAATATTATGACGTCCAGTGAGTGTCAGATACAATACTATATGTATAAAACGATAATCATTATCTTGACTGTTCGTTACTGTTGTTAAATACATGCCCATTGTTTTCTTCTCCAGAAGGAGTTTTCATTTATTTCCTATATTTCAGTTTATGTCTTACTTTCTAAATAGAGCAAAACTCATCTTCGTGTTATTTATTAAATCGAAGTTTGTTATAACATTTTAAAAGAGATGTGTAGAGGCGGTAGAGAAAATTAGGCGCAGGAAGATACTTACTGTATCATGAAAGATGAATAAGAGCAACTTATAAACAATACCACAGTTTTATTACAACCGGTCTAGGTTTCGATGCGTAGCGTTATCATCGGGTACAACAAAATAGGAATCAGTCACTCCATATTCACCAGAAATTTCCAAGTTTCCTGTAGAGGCCGAAATAGTGGATATTTTTCTCTCGTAATACTGCCTTTAAGGCCAAACTCTCCAATATCGTTAATAGAATTATTAAATATTTAATTTTTAAGATATCTTCAACTTAAATAGTTATTATATACTCGAAAAATTTTCCCATTTTTCCCGCATTTTGCATTTAAAATCCACTCCGGGTGTAAATACTCATTTAGGACAGGATGGTTTGGGTGTTGAAAAATTTGATTTTCTTTCTCATAAAGTGATAGTTCAATAAATAAATATATATATATACACATATTAGCACCGATTACCAAAACAACTTCTTATGCCGTACGTATTGTGTCCACGTAAACCTAAAATCAACCACATTTATTCACTTGGGATAATCGAGATTAATTACAAGACACCGTATCCACTGTATCTTTCCATCGCTCTCCGACAGAAAGGGAAACAAAAGAACGTGGGCACGCCTCGTCTGCCGGACGAGAGCGAAACCCCAATTGGTATCCCTAATCACGCGTTCCGCCCGATCGGGAATTTTCCCGTTAATCTTTCGAAAACATCGCCGGCGATAATGCGGAAAGCCGGGGAGAGACCGCTTTTTGGGCGGCGAAACCAGTTTCGATGGAGACGTCCCTTTTCGCTGCAGTCTTTTTATCTGTCCCTTTCACCATCCCTTCCCTATTCCCAATGGAAACTGTCTCCTCACCCAAGTTCGTCGATCCCTTAAAGTCGTGCCAAGTCGAGGAGATTTTTCCGATGAAAAACGAAATGGATTCTTCCACCGGGAATTAATATTCGCCTCGTGCGGCGCTCCATTCCGGGGTATAATAGTTGCATTCCCGTCCGATCTCACGCTCTTCCCTCTCTCCGCTGCGTACGGAGCACACCCACTTTCCCCGTTCGATTCTCTCACGCCCACGTCTTTCCCTCGGCGTTTATACGACTCTATTTCTATATCTTTCCGTCTGTCGGAGAGACTCCTGCGCTGTCCGAGTATCGACCTCGAATTCGTCGAAATGGGCGATACGCTCTGTGTGTTTACTTTTTATACGATTCTGCCGTTGCGAGAGGCTGGGTCAGTCGGTGACGTTCGCTTATAACAAATTCAACATTACAATGCTTTACAAAAACAGCGTAAATAAAGAGTTATTTATTATTGTTGTTATGATAATAAGTAGTAATGGAAATGAAATTAGAAAGCAAGTGGCAGGGTAAATGTGTTTTAGAACGTTGAATGGTTGGATAGTCTCTTTCTGCAATTTTTAGTTAAAAGTGAAATAGGATTCGAAGGGAATGTGGAGATGTGGTTTGAAAAACTGGGATATAGATATTCTTGAATAAGTCTTGTTTTTGTAACCATCATCGATTTCTATGCTCGAAAGCATTTTTAAAGACGAAAGAACAGGCTCTGTCATGTGCTATTTAAAATCGCAATTTTTCTTCACTCTACGCCTGAAAATAAGATTCGAATATATATTTTTTATTTTTATTTTGCTTTAACTGGCGAAGCTATATATTGTGACGTTCGCTGTGAACACACTCAATTTTCTCCAGTTTTCCATTGCTATCTAGAAGTAAATACAATTCATCTTTACCCATGATTCCAAATTTAGTAAATATAATGTTCTTATGTATTTCTAACTTTTTATTCTTTAAAATTACTAATATACTAATTTTACTTTTATCCTCAAATTATTTATTTCGTATCTTACATGTATAGCTAAGTATGTACGCTGAATCAATAAATATATTACTCTGATTCGACTAAAAACTAACTATAAATTTGGCATGAAATATACCGTACTGACCGTCTTCTATCCAACCGGTCAGTATAAAAAATTAAGGTTATGCTAATGACATTCTATCTTATCGTGTTCATTTTTCCCCGTCCTTTTCTGGGCGTTCTTGCTCATAGCGAGACCTTTTTATTACGGATTTTTTTTCTTTAACGCTTTTCAATCGGATATTTCCTATTAGGGAGACCATTTTTTACGGATAAAGCAAGACGTCTTCAGCTTAACTCCCCTTTGCCATCCATTATTACGCTCTTTATCACCTCGAGACCGTAACCATCGCAATTTCAAATCCCTTTTCCCACTCTAAACGGCCCGCATTCAAGGAGGCCAGTTGCTCGACGGAAAATTGGCACTTAGCGGATATTTACAGCAAACCTTTGGAGAAGATTTAGAGGAAATATTCCCCATTATCCGACATTAGACGATGGGGTTGAACGTTAAGGTTCTGATCAGCCTGCCCTTCTCGCTTGATGTAGGTAGGCCCTTTTCTAATGAGATTCGTAAATCTTGTTTATAAGGTGAATATCCGGCAAAAAAATTACTCTCAAGGCTAAACCCCACGAGTTCATCGAACTTAGTTAAAGTTTGAACTACAATGAAAATAACACATACGCGCTATAAATCAAAGAAACATAGAATAGTTCTCAAAAAGAATTTCTGTCAGTATGCAGTTTGAAGCAATTAATAAAATGCTCGGGTTCGGGAAAACAAATGCTGATTAGCGAAATATAGTAGATTGATATTTCAAAATTTTCTTATTTCTTCCCATAGAGTCGCAGCGGAAATCTTTATATGAAATAAGAGGATAACATTTTAATTTAGACTATTTTGTTATATACGTAAGTCACTGATTCATGGAATGGTCACTGATGGATGGGTTTGTCACTCCATCCTGACTAGAAAGAAAATTTTCATATACATATTTGTAAGAGAAACTTAAAAATATGGAAAATGGAATACTTTTATAAATTATAGCATAACAAAATAGAAAAAATGTAATCCTCTTTATCTTCAGGTAATTGTGTACCATCGGAAAATACAAAAAGTCTCGCTTTTATTTAGCTTTAATATTTACGGTTTCAGGGCATTACACTATGACAATCCTCAACCATCCTTAGCTGCTTATACATTTTTGTTGGTAATACTTTAATATTAAACTCAAAATTGATTCACTTCCCGAGTATACTATGTAATCTACTAATTTACTCCTATAGAGATGGATTCTCACTGGATACTCACCTTAGGTTGTCTATGGGGTATTGCAAACCTCAACTACAGCATACCGGGGGGTTGTCTTACCCAGATAGCCCGCCCTTCCCTCGTACAGTGAAGGCGAATGATTGAGCTTTTTCTGTAGAAGATTTATTACGAGAAAGATTAATCAAGGACATCTGTCTCTTCGATTATTCCTTGGAAGAAAAGACACAGTTGTTTACTTCCATTGTTGAGTCCGCGATGTCTACCCTTTATCAGCTCCTTTACCTCAGACCTTCACAGCATTAAATCTGAATACATTTGCGTTGTCAGTAACCTCTTGGTTGTTTCATCATTTTCATGTTTCGCGTCTTTGTGTTAATTTCACGTTATTCAACAATTTTGCGGGATAGTTCATTCTGATATGAGTATGCGATAGAAGATATCTTAAATATTTAACCATTTAGCATATTCTGACTCACGGAATGTATAAAGATATATGGTAGACTTGTTACAGGATAAGTTTGGGAGGGAGTGATAAAGGAGTAGATGAAACGTTAGTAGGTGATTTTAATGAAGGGGGATATATGGGCATAAAGGAGTATTCAGAAGAATTTATCTGAACTGAGAAGGATTTTCGTGGATGGGAAATATTGGAAAAAACTGAAATAAATGTTGATGCAAATTTTATGTAACTAGGCCTTAACCATATTCTTTTTTCTTCGTGGATTTTAATTATACTGAACTAGCAAGTGTGTAGCTAGTAGGATACGATAAGGGGCCGCCTCTAGCTCTTGGGCTTCCCCCTGCAACTGGAGCTTGCGGAACGCTAACATTGCAATTCGGATCCAGGTAATGAATGCAGATGGTTGAAGAAACTCTCGAAAATTAGATTATCTACTGAATAGCATAAGTAGATTTAAAAATTAACTTTGTGCTCTCAACAATATTTGTAACATACCCTCCGTAACCAATAAGTGAAAGAAAAGGATATAAAACTCAAATTCATATATTTTCTAACGATTATCCAGCAAAAGATGACGAAATGATATGAAATTGGTAAGGAGTTAGTGACGCATAGTTTTTATTATATTTCCATCGTAATATCTTTTATGCTTGTGATTAACGGTATCTTTCCCGAGTAGCCAAGCGGATAGTACGTTCGTCTTTGAAGAAATAGATCCCTGGTTCGATTCTCTGTGAGAGTTGATATTTGCGATTTACTGTCGAAGCGCTATTGAAAATAATTCAACAATTTCCGACGTCCTTCACAATGCGGCGGATCCGTAGGCGCGGGCCTGGGACCGATATATCGCTTTCTGGTCCCTAAGTATGTATGTATGTATCATTTAATATTTATAGAGCACTAACAAAGGAAACTCACCAAAGAATAGTTTCCGTAAAGTACTTAAGTTCTGTAAGGAATTGTTTTCCTTGCTATTACCGTGGAATGAATCCAATCAATTCTTCTCGAGGGCAACTTGAGATTTCAAGCTCCTTTCGTTTCTGGTAAATGCTGAGAGAGCCGTTGTCTGAATCAACCTTCCGAATTTGGCAGAGCCGATCTGATTGTCAAGACGAGACCTAAAGAATCACCTGCTTTGGTACACAGAGAAGTGAATGGAATTCCTTCCATTGCTGGAAAATGGGGTAAAAATCCGAAAATGTTCCGTTACGTGAGGAATTCATCGACGCGTCTATTAAGGAGATTTATGTCGACTGAGGTTTTCCCATGTTTAACTTTTGAATTGAACAGTAGCTTTCTCCAACATTGAATTCCTTTGATTGAAATCGATGCCTAGGTAGAGGATAAATCATTCTGTAGCTTTGGGATGTAGGTGAAGTAAGAGATTACGAAACGGTTTACATGTTGTTTCCATCGGCAAGTTTTCGTTTTTATTCCGATTTTGTTTGATATTCTTTGAGAATCCATTTGAATCTCTATCTCTGGGAAGCGTTTAATATTAGTTTCCCTTTCAAGTCTGCCTGCAATATAACTGTTTTCCTTAATGTTTGTCCGAGTAAATTAATATTCTCCAATGTGTTCTATTCCAGCACAGCGTAAATTTATGGTAATATTTAAAGTAGAATTTTACTTAAATACATGAGGTGGTACTGCCAAAAATTTTTTCCACTGTTTTATGTTTTAAATCTTCGCTATAAAATATTTCAACTAATAAATCCGTAGTCCCTGATTTATATTCCATAGGAAAGTTGTTACTTAAAAAGTTGAAACTGAAAAAAATAACTATCAGCGTCATGATGATTAAATATTAAATGGGTTTTAAATCCTCTAAATTCATTCCCTTCCACTAAAAAGTCCCTCCCGTTTAATGTTATTTGATTACATTAAAAAAATAGATTCTCATTTTTAGTAATTCCAATGGATAAATGACAAAAATATTGTCATCTATGTACCTAAAAATTTTACAATAGGAGCAAAATGAAGATATATTTTATCTATAATATAATGACTTCCTTTAACTTCAAATTTCTCTTAGAAAAATATGTTATCTATTTTTGCCTGCCTGATCCCGAAATTGTTTTTTGATCATACAGACACTGCGGAGAAGGAATTTTTATAATAAATTTATAATTGTATAGAACAGTTCTGAGGATGGCGTGTTTGTCGCCGAAACAGGTCAACTGTTTTGTTTTTTTTTCTCAATTTTGTGGAATTGTACAAGTTTTGTAATTAAACTGTGTTAAAATTAAATTCCACAAATAACGCTAGAGGAGATCAATTTTAAAGACTGATGAGCTGTAATAGATTTTCTTTCGAAATCCAGTTTTACTTCTCGCCCCCAAATTCTAAAGATTGCACATATTTGCAGAGTTGTTTGTGGTTGGGCACATAGGTTAAGCTTTTCGATCAACATTAGCTGTTCAGAGTTTTTCGTGCGTATAATCCTCACACTCGCGCCTCACGACTTCCTCCAAACCCGACGCGTGAGTCACGAGGAGCTAATTATGCTGCACATGCGTCTCGGCAGACACATCTAGGACATCCAAGTATGACGCGCGTGTATCTATCGGTGGAACAAGTGTCGGCCTTCAAAGGGAAGCTCGGCATGGTTACGCTTCTTAGACGCTCATTTACCTTCTTTTGATGACATTGAAGATACGCATTTGTTAATTTGATGCATATCCTCCTCGGTTTAGCCGTTGACCAGAAGATTAACTCTTCAAATTCTCGAGGTTATTATTTGAATAATTAATGATGCTGAATAGCTCAACATTTTGTACCTGTGCGATGTCCTGAGACGTTTGGCAGAAATCATCCTTATCAAGCATCTGATTTCCCTAAATAAAATGATTAAAAATTGATTTTTAATCACTTATGTCGGAGAAATCCACACTTGCTGTTGCAAACAAAGTCCCTTAAACGGCTTGTTGAAATGTTTTGGCATGGTAGCTTGGATGGTTAAAGTTGCCTCCTGATGATCCCGGGTTCGATTCCTGGCCCCGTCAGATTTTTTTGAAGTCCGTTTTTCCTTGGTAATTTTTCATGATACATAATACAAGACTGGCAAGTCTTCAGCATGCTACAAGGTAGTTTTTTTCTTGCTGCTCCAATTTAACCTTTTTATAGCTTCCTCGTGGCACAATTATTATAATTTAACATATTATTATAGTTAATTAGAAGTAACATTCATGTATCCAATCAAATAAGACACAACCTGGCTACATCAATATGAAATATATTTACGAAATAAATGGACGACCGGTTTCGGGGGTTACTGTGTTTATTTTGTGAATGTATTTTTTTGGACTTAATCAGATTGTATTATTTGATTGAATTATTGATAAGTTACACCAAGTATCGCGAAATTTGATCAATTATGTCATATGCCTATTATGAAAGGAACTTATTGCTTTAGTAAGAGTAACTCACTAGTACCATGCGTTTTGAATTTAGATCATCACCAAAATTAACGATAGGTTTTATTTGCCCAAAAATTAATCTATGCATTGCTAAATTTCCATTTTGTAGCAGGTATCTAGGATTTGGCAAGAGTAATATTCAAATTCTTGGAGGTGGAGTGGATAGCATTCCAACTACGCTATCACTCCAAACACCAAGGTCTCGGGTTCGAATCCCGGCTGATCGGATTTTTCCGATCAGGGAATGGTTTTGTTCGTTGTTGCTGCTGCCTCAAAAAAAATAGAGCGTACTAATTCGTCGTAATTGACTGGAAGGAAGATATCTCATAGCCAGAGCCGCATACATTGAAACCCTTAGGGAAACATCTTCTTCTACTCCTCAAAGAAAGATTTGCATGCGACCATTTCGTGTCTTTTGGAAGAACAGTGTGGAACTATCAAATCGCATCATTTACAATTCCTCGTCATTCTCTCCCTCCATCGCTTCTGACCGAACTTCGCCAAAGGCATTTTCAACAGTGGGGTTTTAAAGGATCCGATATTCAACAAACGGTCACGGTGCATCTTTTATTCACCACCTCGCCAGATTGAGTCCTCTTTCCACCACACGGGGAACTCAGCCCTTTCGCCCTTAAGGTAATTTTCTTGACCCGAGTTCCCTCAGAGCCAAGAATAAAAATGCGTGTCGTGCTCCCTTTGGGCATTACATTCTTGAAGGGTTTCTTTGTTTATTCCTTCTATTCTGTCGGGAAACTGCTTTGCTTTCTTTTTCGTTGCACTATCACGAAAAAACAGTGCGGAAAAGCAGGTTTAGAACTTGAATGTAAAATAAATTATCGGCTACCGGATTACTCCAAGAGTTACCACCTAAGAATGCTTGTCCATCGAAAGATTTCCCTTTTCAATCTGGAAATTTTTTTCCTGTCACTAAGATTTCATCAGAAAAGTTTTAAAGACTCATTCCAAAAGCGGCTCTTTAAGATTTGATACAGGATTTTTATAATCTCATTTGAATACCTTTTTGTGTTACCTGCTGGACGTTATTGCGAAAATTTAAATGAATCAACAGTTACCACAGTTATGCAAACTTCTTATAAAGAAAATATTTCATGGAGATATAAAGTCTTAATTTTGATTTATCTAAATCCTATTATTCGCTTAGATTTTTTCAACATTTTTGTTTACGTTAGTTGTTTCTGTCGGAAATTTAGGTCGAAGGTACTATTTTCTTACTAGTTGTTTCTCTATTAATTTATTATAATATTTAATTAATGATCCATTTCCATTTTCCACATTATTAATTTTTGATTATTTTCACTATAATTAATTCAAACAATATATAATACTGTATTATTAATTATATATTAGTTTTTAAACAATATCCAAAAACGTATTTCGCCATATATATCATAATTTTAGCTGAAATTCTACGGAAGTATGAGACAAAATTTATTATGAGCTCAATAGATAGGGGTACAGCAATCAATCGGGAATCGAGAGATCCGGATTCAAGTCCCGGTCCCATCAGACCTTTTATGCTCATTCCCTATTTTTCTTTCCTCTTTCACGTGCTGTCTTCTTTTACCTTTTCCTAATAATATTAGATTAAAAAAAAGAATTGTTTCGTTTAGAAACCGCAGATTGAAGCTAATCATCAAAATTATTAATTCCAAGTGCATCACCGAAGTATTCGATAAAACAGCTCGATGTTTACCAAAAATGCCCAGAATAATATACCCATTTATAAATTTCATGAGATATATTTCCTTCCACAAAATACGCCCACATTAATTTAGATGAGTCCGTCTCGAGCAGAATTATAGCCAACAAAAGGCCAATCCTTCTCTCAGCGAGACAAGTGAAATATCGACACGAGTTTACCTCTCGAGTTTTTGATATATTTCGTCGACGTTTCCCAAAAACGCCGGTTTCCTTTCGCTTCCCAGCGACGTCCAATGTTTTATATATGAAGTTTACAAATGCGTCTCGGTATTTATTTATCTTGCTCGTATTTACTGTTTGTGGAACGGAACGGTAAACGGAGTCCCGTCTTCTTTTCCCTCGAATTTGACTTTTCTTCCCCGAAACCGCCTCCATCAATTTCCCTCACGTCCTCCGACCCTCTCTTCTCCTTTTCAACTCCTTTATTATTCTTTTTGTCTCTCTCCGCACCAACTCCTTTCCCACGCTCCCTTTTCCTTCCTCCGCTTTGTTCAATTTTTCGCATTCTTCTCCTCTCCTTCTTCATTCCCTTATTCGTTCTTTTCCGAGAGAGAATCTGTCTTTCTTACCTAACCCGGGACAATTTTTTTTTCTTTTACTTTCACTTGTTTTCAAACTCACTCTCTTTCCAGACCCCTTGAATTTGCTTCTTTTTATATCGGTAAAAACAAGGCCTGCGAAATAGATATAGCAGTCAAAACATAAAAAGTATACATATTACTATGAATTTATTTATTTTTATCACTGTAAGGTACTAAAGCATAATTTTTAAAAGCTACTGGAAAAGCTAACGCAAGTGCCTCACTGCTCGGTCTCACTATGATTGAATATTTAAAATGAAACGGAAGCAATAACTGAATCCGTAACCCATAACTTTATAAGATTTTTTTAAATTTCCATTAAATAAATTTAGAAAATGATTAATGAGTCGACATATTTATTTATAATTTTTGATAAATAGTGAAACACTATTTATGTGGAATTATATTAATCTATTAATTGTTAGTATTATTTTAAGATACTAATATAGCACTTGAATTGCTACTTATAAAGCAAGTATAAAGCACTGTTTGGTCTTACTGAGACTGTATAGTTCTGATGATGCGGAAATAACAGCTAAATAATTAACCTATGATTTTTACGGCAAAGTAACATGATGAAATAAATATTCGTAATTTCCGATAATTTATTTCAACATATTTCCTAGTACTAAGTACTAGTCAAAGACATGAATTCAAGGCTTCATCAATTTAATTTAACGATTAGGTCTTTCACGTTTCCATTAAATAAAGTTAAGAAGCAGATAATGTGCTAATGTTAAAATCAAACATTACAGAATATGAATAATTTGTGTAACTCTCTTGGCTGAGGGAATTCTTTTGTTTCTGTCTTAGTTGTTTTCAAGTCTTCGTACTCTTGGCCCTCAGTAATTTATCAACATTGCAATACTAATATCGTATAATAAACAAGATAGATTTTGCCCATTACTCATGATTCCTGGCAAAGCTGCGGATATTAGTTTTCCAGCTAGTTTGAAAGTGTTTTATAATTCCCCACAATAGTTTTTTTCATTATTTTTAGTGAAGTTACCTTTATCATGCAATCTCTTCGGATTTATACCGCATTATTTCCAAATTTTAGTTTTTCGAATTAAAATTCATTACAGATACTTTACTAGAATAACGGCTACACAGGGAAAAGTTCGATAAAATATTTTAATCCTTCCTCCTATACGCAACGACAACTTTTTAAGTAATCAATTTTTCCTTTTTATAGTGAGCTTGCGTTTTATTAAAACTGGTGTGCTGCCAAGTGAATAAATCCATCCTTACTTTAAAAGGCATTCGGACAGGGGTAATTTGCTATGAGTTTAATTAATGGGCGAACAACATTAAGAGAGGCATATCGCCAAGTCAGTATCTAAAATGGTACCTCCCTTTCATCCAAGGTGAGATAATGAAGTCAGTACACTTGTTGGATCTGAGCATGTAAGTTTCTAATGTGCCGCTAAGCGCCGGAGAGAATTATTGTATTATTCGACCCATTTGGTGGAATATGTAGCCGAATAGTTTTGCAATTCTATTATTCCATAAAGTGTCGTTGAATCCTCTATAAAGGAGTCGTCATTGTCGTGCAGGTAATATTCCAAAAAATTCCACTTATGTTTTAATTATTTTTTATCATCCTCTTAAAATCTTTAAAATCATTACTTCGAAGGAATTTAAGCTGCGAGAATGATTAAATTAGCAATAATTACAAATTTATGAATACTAAATTTAAAAGTAATTAAAAAATGTATAACTACTAATCCAAAACAAGGGTTTCCTACCCGGCATAATTAATATTTAATTTACTTTAATTATATATAAATATTTTTTCCACGTAAAGGTGTGTATTAATATGTTTAAATATTGATAATAATTAATACCAAAGATAATAATGTTAACATAATGCTCTGGTATCTTAATGTATATTAGATTTGTTTGCATTACGCCTGAGAAGAAATGAAGGAGAAAACCTCTTACAATTAGTCCTACTACAAAAGACAATACCAACCATTGACCATGAACCTTGTCCTTGGATAAGTTTAATGCCATATAAACTTGACGAATTTAACTAATCGTAATACAGAAATGACATCAGAGAATCCATAACCGTGCGGTTTCACAAAAGAAATGGAATACCTTACCTTACCTTCTAAGTAGCGATTATAATGTTAATCGATGTTTTTTATTTACTTCAATGGGTTGTAGATTTCTGTGAGCCGCTCCTTGACCAGGATCCCTCCTCTTAATCCGTGAAGCCAACCAATCCCATCCTTCTTAAGGATACCCCTTCCTCGTTCGAAAATAGAAAAAGCTCATTTTTCTTAATATTCCTCTCGCGCAGCATGGCGCGCCTGATGGCGACTCGGTTTAATGAAGCCTATCTGGTCACGGCCGCATCTAACTATTTCCAGCGGAGAACCCCTTGACGTCTTGTGGGTGACTTGCAGATTGATTGCGTGGGCGATGTCGTGCCCTTTGTTCAATCAACCTCTCCGGAGGGAAGGACGGGAGGTCGCCGGGGTCAGAGTGGAGGAATAGACAAAGAGGACGCAGATCGAGACGGGAGAAGATGAATACCTTCTTGGTGGCGGGGAGGAGAGAGAAAAACAAACAAGGATAGGCGTGAGATCGGTTGTAGATTGTCTAAGTTGCGAGTGATAATGGCATTCGAGGATTTTTCGGGACGCCCGAGTGTCCCGCCACGCCTCATAGACGCGTTGGAAGTCGAAATTCGTAATGTTAAAGGTGGAGTTGCCTGTGGACCTAAATGAGTGGTTTGCTGACAGAGAATAGCTGTATTTGGGTATCTAGGGAGTGTTGGATAAAGTAGGCGAGGGCTCGCGGTCTAACAGTGTCAGGCATCACCGGCCCCAGATGTAACTGTCTGGTGGATAACTATATGTTTTCTCTAAGGTTTCCCTCGTTATCTCTCATGCGAAACGTGTTTAAGTTGTTTGCTCAAGGTGGTCACGGATAAGCGAGACCTATAAAATAGTGAAGGACCCATTAAATTCGTGGAACTCGAATCCACTTTAGGTTTTTGTAAAGATTTCATCACATAAATGACAAAAAATTCATTTTTGTAGAGATAAGACTCGGTCCTTAAACCCTAAACTTTCCTACTCGACACTGGTTCCAGTACGTGAAACAAATAGCAGATAGAAATTTTAGCGGGGTGATGGAAGTTTCAAATGATGCCTTTAGTTAAATATTAACCTGCTTGCAAAGTTTTCAAATGATAATATTGACTACACCTGAAATTCGGCGTTGATAAAATCGTGTTAAGAAGCTTCAATGAAAGTTCGCGCAGTAATATTATTTCGAAGGAAGGAGTTTCTCTTGAACATTGGTTTTCAAATCAGGGTTAGCGAAAATTAAATGTCGTCACTAATGATTTAGCACCAACAGTTGCGGTCAACTCCTACATTACGAGAGAATAAATGGAATTACTATATCTGGAAACAGCTCGAGTTAATATTAAAAATTCTACATAATTCTGATCTTAAATTTATGCTTAAAAGTATTGATACTGAGTTATTTAACGTAATCGCCGAAATAATTTTTAGATGATTTCGATCAAGAAATCCAGATAATAATTTTTTCTAGATATCTTTATGGAATATGCTATTTCGTTGGAGACGATGGCATCAGATTTCCCACCGTAGGCTTTATATTATAATATAGTCAAGTAGTTTTCCAAGTTTATTGAAATAAAATTAGGTGCCTCAGCTTATATTCGGGTCGCCTTATACTCGAGTAGATACGATAGCTATCATGCCGAAGTGGCATCGTTGAAAAGCATCTTTTCTGACCTGATTCCCCCCGTGTGAAGTTTAAGTCTCGACCCCGTCTTTGAGTGATTCATGACTCACGCCTTTAAAAGTTACGAAAAATCGGCAAAATGAACGCTTTCCGAGAAACTCCGGGGAAGAAATGGAGCTGAGGCGGGGCAGAGCGGTTTCTCGCCCTCTGATTTCCTTTATCGTGCTTGGAAGAGAAGGAAATCCGCCGATGAATAAGGAGAGGACGCAGAAATAGGAGATGTGAAAGAGATCACGGGATGGAAAAGGACATAACGTGATGCGGGGCTTAGTCACGAGCGTGCGTGACACAATCGTCTCCGATACCTCGCCATCAACCTCCCTATCTCCCATTATTTCCCCGCTGTTATCTCGTCCGTGCATAACGCGCTTCTCATTCTCTCTTTCCCCGTGAAATTCCTTTAATTTCCCGTGCCAGAGGTAAGGTCGCCAGGTTTATTGTGGCGGAGACTGCCCTTCCATGCGCCCTCTCCCTCACACTTTGATCCGTACCTTCCTCTTGCTCATCCTAATTATCTTCTCTTCCATCTCTTCGTTTGTCCTTCCTGTTCTTCTCCTCTTCACTATGAGCTACTTCACTTGATCCTCCTTACCCTTACTTATACCCTTTAAAAATCAGCATCATAAAATGGTTCTATTTCCTATTTGAGGGCAATGTTCTATTGTATCCGAAAGTCCAATGTTGCAGGAGAGGTTTTATCGACTACATTTTCCAAAACCCTTGCCATTTCCGAAAGAAATTACGTGTTAGTTTGATCTTATTTCCTTTAAATATTCCTATCCTAAAACGCATCTTGGTAACGGTTATCATAATGCTTGTTAGTGTAACCCCTTGGATTGAAAAATATTTTAAAAGTTAATCTGTAAGATGAAAGGCTTCTTGCAAAAGGTGTTAGTGTGGAGACTTGCATGCACAGTCTAAAGTATAGTTCTACACTTCTTACTCAAGATAAGCAAACTCATGCCCACCTCTATTCACAATACTACTCCATCCTTACACACATCTTTTTCTTCAGTTATCTGGACGGTTGTGAAGGTTTATCTCATCCCCCTTCTTTGTTTGTGTTTTCCTGCTGCGGATATATTTTCTTAAGCTTCTTTGAGGTTTCTGGAATTCACAACTAAATTTTTCCTTTCACTATTAATTAAAATTAATTCCAGAATTATTTCCTAACAAGTTCTTTTTTATTGATTGGGATCAAGTTAAAGAGGAAACTTTTAAGTCTTGATTTTGCCCAAAATAAAGATATTATTTATTTATCTATACATCCCCTTCTATTCTTCAAACTGCTTATGTCTGTTTTATCTTGTGATAGATACTCTTTATCTTTTTCCGTTTCTCAGATTCTAAAGTACTTCTTTAAACCCATTCGAAAGAAAGTAAATTAATATAATGAACATTTCAAATAATTTTCGCGTCTGAATAATTAGAATCAAGTAATTACGTTTATCTTCAATATAGATTTTATATACTTTCGAAATACCTTAGAATTTATCACAATACCAGTACCAACCGTCCTGATTTCTAAACCTAATGCGCAGGGGCCAAACATATTGGGTTTCATACTGTTATCAGACGCTTATGATTCCCTGGGAAACAAAGATCTATAAAGGTTTGACTCTATGAAAGATTTAATCATCGTTACGATTGGTGTTTTTACTTCTCTTAAGGATTTCACACCAAAATCTCCATTGTTTTATGTTTGCCGACGTTCTCGCAGGGCCATGAAAAGTCATTCCTCTTCGTCAACTCATCTAGTAGCCACAATTTTTTCCTACCCATTACGCTCCCACCCTCAGGCTACTCTATCATCACTTTTTTGATTCTTCACTCTCAGATGATGACCAAACCAGTTGGCTCTTCTCCTTTGTATCATGATGAACACATCACGCCTTTCTATATCAGTTTCCTCCCTGTGTGTGAGCTTGCTATGGTAGTAATTTTCTAAATTTTTCTTAGCTACTATATTTCGAACCTTTATAATTCTTAATATTAATAGCTAATATTCTTTTTTAGACTTTAATTCTCCTCAGAACAATTTACATGTCAGAATTTTCTTCGTGACGTGTACTATACATATTAGAATCAAAAGTTTACATCTACCCTTACCGCAGAATGTTTATTATACGAAAATAGTTTCGATCCTATGAGTCATCATCAGATGTTATAATAAGGTTATTTCACTTTATGATGACCCAAAAGATCAAAGAGGTCGTGCAATAAAACAAATTCTGTGATAAACGTGCGATTGTTCTTTTAATTATTCTATAGTATGGAGAACTACCACAGAGTCGAGGCAAATTTATGAGATCTATTAGCGCTCCATCCAATTCATTACTGTTGAAAGCTTTTTTAGCTCTGGCTATTTTTCAGTTCCAAGATACAATGAATGTGCTTTTATTTGAAATTAAGCTGCCTTCGTTCTGTGAGTTTTTCTATTGTCAGTAGGTCTTTCGATTATCTTTACAACAAACCGATTTACCATTCTACCTACCGTTATCACTATGGACCTATCTGCAATTATTCCTCTATCTTGCAAGGTTATGGAAATATTTCGATAAAACAATTCAATTACGAGGTGTAATATTGTTAGAAGGTTTTCCGATTATCCTTAAAACCAACCAATTTACCATTCTACCTATCTTTGGAGCTCTCTGTATTTATTCCCTCATCATGTAAGGTTATCTTAACATTTTAAAGCAGTAATTTTAATGTCAGTATGCATTCATCGCTATAACATCGTTTATCCCAAGATTTCCTTTGCTCTCTTCTCGAATACCGTGGCGAATACCCTCGAAAATACCCAATGATTGAGCTCAATCTTTTTTCTTCGCCTCGTTAGACACATCTCTCTCTAAATATCCCCGTTTAAGTCTCCATCCGCCTTCTTCCTCCTTATTTTACACTTTCTCCACTTCTCCCAACCACTCCCTCGACACACCTTCCATTCTTACGATGCCACTCCCACAATTGATATCGCTTGCCTCATTACCTCTATGAAAGACCCACTCTGGTGCGAAATTCAGGCGCGCAGTAATTCGAAGCGCCGATACGGAATTAGTGTCGCGACAGGAGGACTGAGAGATGAGAAAAAAGCGTGGAGAACCTTGGGAGCGTGTTTAGGCTACAGCCTCCCAGCGGAGAAGGCAAAAAATTGTTTCAAAATGTTTGGACTTGGGAGGATTTCCGCCGGCCTTCCTATTCTGTTCGGTGACAGGTAGCGCCTCCGATGGGAGTGGGCGGTGACACATTTAAATGGCTGGAAAATCGGAATAATTTATGGGGTATTAGGAAGACGTGAAATGTTAAAGAAAAGTTAATAGTGGCCCTAGAGAAATTTATATCAATATTCGGAACTATACTATAACATAGATCAGCTTAATAGTACATGCATTACACTAATTGTGAGACTAAGAAAAATCAAATTGATGAATGAATAAACATTAGCAAGACAGTATATTTAACCAAATTACAATAGCAAATAAAGTTCAGCTTGTCTTTTTGTTACCTCAAGCGTTTGTTAAATTTAACTTGCAAGAAGAAGCTGGTTACTCGCATAAATATGTTGAAAAATTATTTATCATTCGATTTAATTCTATTTGCAAAAGCCAAATGGTAAAAAAAAGATATTAACATTGATCGAATTTTCGAACAGTGAAGAACTTAGTAGTTTTACGTAGGTAGGTATTGCATTCCGCAATGCCTTTTAGATTTGGGCATCAAATTATTCTATATCAACTATCATTTTGCTATATATCACTCCTTGTCATCATCGAAATACAATTAGGATATGTAGTTATTAAGAAAAAGTAATCTGCGAGTATAACTTGAATTTTGATGCACCTCTCTCAACCAAACAGTTACGGATAAGATGTAAAGGAATAGCCTTCGTAATCAAATTCATTTCCACGTATTTTTTTCGTAATCGTTCAATTCATCGTGCGCAAGACAATGTGTGCAAATATCGAGTTAAAGTAATGGCACTTTTGAAGCATTACCAATTACCCTTGTGAATAATAGCCCCGCCTTCGACCATGAAGATGTTAGTACCTGTTGTTTAAGGTGTATTTTTACCTCCAGACCGGTTTAAATATAGAGCTCATATGCAGCATGGAGAGAAGCGGCATGCCGATGCAAATTACAGAAGACAATGGCCTGCCAAAAATACCTCTTGGGTGCCACACTATGTACACCTGCTGTTTTACACCTCATTCTGGTACACCTTTCACCTTTAGGATGACGGTCTTCAGACTTGCTCAGTATGATTCAAAGCGAAATATGAAATTTAAATCTAACACAAGTTATGATTCTTCTAATTACCCTTTTTGCAATTGACTACAAGTCTGTGACAAGAAAATTAGAAGAATATAGGCTGAAATATCTAGAGCTATGGATGGATTTTCCAAGAGATCTAATCTATTTGATTGAATTGCTTTAGGAAAAAAGTTGGAGTTCGTCAGGATCACTTAATTCCGGAGTTAGATGTTATATACATACTGCATAACGGGGAGGAGACGGAGTGATAGCGGGATAAAAAAATACTGTTGTGCAAAACGTTGATGCGAAGCTGGGTTGTGTTGTGTAATCGCAGCTGTAAGTATCTCTGACTGCCGAATGAATTAAATACCCTATAGAGGTGCTCTACTCGTTTTTCACAAAGCGAATTTACCGTACATGAAGTCCTATAATTTTTACTGTCTGAAATTTTTGAGGTAGATATAACATTAATTTACTCATGAGAAAACTCTTCTCCATTTTTTTTGTATAACTCTACAGAATCATCATTTACCCGGCAAACAATGGAGATTTTATGAGAAAAAGCATCGAAAATTATGTGGTAGTTGAAAATCATCTTAAAACGTCGTACCACACCCAAAGATAAACGGTCTCGCAAGGCTAATTCTACTCTGGATAGAAACAGTGTATCTTCTTAATCGAACCATATTAGCCACTGTGCTCCTTGCGGAATGAGAATATTGCTTGAATGAAAATCCCAGAGGTATATTTTATGTTGTTACGATAATCATTTTTGTGCAGTAAAAATTTGATTATTCCGTTGATGTAAGGAGCTATGGAGGTTAATATTAAGCATGGTGTTATTTACTACTCTCCGCAACAAGAATATAATTCTTAAACAGATGAAATCAGTACCTATCAAAGCGTTTTACAAATTTTATGAAAAACATTACGGTTTTCCTTTTATTTTAAGTAGCAGGGGATTAAATTCAATCGTATATTTGACTTAATATGAAGTTTCTTGTTTTTACGAATATCTTTTAATCTTCTTTCTGGTTGAGGAATACGAAATCGTTTGCTATGAATTATTTTTCTGGTATCAGGATTCAATGTGAATGAAAGATCAAGGTTCGAATGAAGCACATAAGAAATGTGAAAAATAAGATGGTTTGAGAGCTGTCATCCGCTGATATCCGACAGTCTGAATATTCAGAGGATTTGATGTGGCTCACTCGTATTTTAGAGAAGATTTTAAGATTTTTATAGCATTGCTGTTAAGGAAATTCAACTGGAGTGGCTGAATATTTTGCAAAAAAGGACAACCCTATTCAACCAGGCCTATCTCCAGCATTCAACTATGAAAAACTCTTAAATCCAGAAACGGAGGACATATTTATTCGCATTATATTCCAAAAATTCGTCGATCGGATAGAATTTTGCATAATTTTTGAGACCGAGATGAATCATATCCGAATCGGAAGCCCTTTTACGAGACAGGCTTACAGATAGCGTAGGCGGCGGTGGCTCATAACTCCGAGAGAAGTACGTGCTTTCCACTCGACCAAGTTGTGCCATTTTTTTATCAATTCTAGAGCAGAGACAAAGCGTCCCTTGCTGTTTGATGAATGAGACGCAGTCGGCAGCCGTTTAGCGGCAGGATTCGGAAACAAAAAAAGAAATGAGTCACACTCATCGAAACAATTGGTTTCTCCTCGCCTCTTTTTTTCCTCGTCCGTATTTTTTTCCATTCTTTTGCAACGGAGGCGAAGGCAGTCCAAAGCATTTGTCTCTTTCAAAGAATTTTACTCCCGCGATCCTGAGCAGAATTTTTGATAGAAATGACCCAGTATATCTGTACAGTAATTCACAATCCCCGTTCATTCTATTTATGTCCTGTTATTAATTCCGCTCTAATTTTATTATTTTCTTTTTCGTTGAAACTTGCGTAGAATAATGCTTTAGTGAAGCGGATCTTTCAGTTTGAACGTAAGGCAATTCGCCGTCACCCTATCAAGTACAACAGTATCGGTTTACATTTATGCTGTCCATCCTAATGTTAGTAAATGGGTAGGAAAGAACTTAACAAAATTCCACAGTTTAAAAAAATGTTTAATATCTCTATAAAAATATATTTTTAAACAGTGGAATTTTGTTAAGTTATTTCCCTCCTATTTACTAGGATGGAATTCCACACAGTTAAAGCTTACCAGATTGATTTGATTTGATCCTAATGTTGTAATCCTTGGTGGAATTTCGTAGAAACCATCTTAAAAGAAAAATGCTTCGTAATTTTCGCAATATATATTTCTGTCGACCTATATCGTCAAGGTGTTGACATCATCAGGTCTCTGCTCGACAAAAATATAAATTGTGGAAGTACGAACTGTTCTTACTTAAAGATAGTTTCTGTGTAACCTTCCTTCCTTTTGTAGATTTTGCCATCTTGGATGTTATGTACTTTAAAGGATTAATCTAGGCGTTAATTGACCAGACGTTTAAGGGGTAAGTGAAATTGCAATCGCACTCGAAGAAATTTTGTTTTCTTCGCAATAACATTAATAATTGAATTTTTCTCCGATTTAATTTCAATCTATTTCGGTTTATGCATCTTATTATTCTTTAAGTTACTTAGCATAGATTTTCTTTAGGCCGTAAAATACATTCCAAAAGAAGAAATGAGTCGCAGACTTAAATTTTAATAGGCCGGCTTCATTTTTTCTCATTTGTTTCGTTTTGAGGTTCTCAAATATTCTACTTCCATAAACATATTTTCAGATTTCATGGTCTTTAAAGAATTAAATTACTTTTGGAAGGTAGAGTATGAAATCTTGGAATTTTAGTAACATACAGGTAACCACGGTCACGAAAGAATCAATCGTAACTACCTAAAGTATAAAGAATGTACTAAACTTAACCTGTAGATCATGAAAACTTGATTTTCGTCAATACATGTAAAAATTCCTATATATCAAAGGGATCAAAACTAATTAATTAATTATTGATAAATGTCACTTTGCGGAAAATTTAAAATAAGTGCTTCGTTTTTCTTAAATTTTTTCTTAAACCAGAATGGGGCCTGGCTTTGATATAGGGTTAGACACGCATAAATAGTATGAATATAATACAATCAGCAATATGTTGACCAGCAAGAAATTAGGTTAATGTTGTAAAAAACGTGCTCATACTCAGGGGCGGATCAAGGGGTGCGAGGGCCCACAGGCAAATAACTGCTGGATGCCTACTTAAAGGCGGAGAAATCCAACATTTCCTATTTATTATAAATGGTCATGGAATTACATACAAATTCAGTATACATTTGATACTTGCTGTTACATAACTTCAGTTCTCTTATCACTAATGATCAAATTATATTATACATATTTTTATATTATATATAAAAAAATTCTCAAGTGGTGGAGGCCCCAAGGCAAGTGCCTTCGATGCCTAGTGCCTGGATCCGCCCCTGCTCATACTATGACGAAGTTGCGCGGAAGAATTAATGTTAAAATCGTACTTAAGATACGTACAAAGAGAATTCTCTCAGGAATGAAAAGTTCTCCGAAGCAGAGAGGAAACGTCAATAAAGGAATGTTCATTTTAAAAATATTGTACTCTCTCGATCTCCAAATCGTATGACCCGAAGCGTGAAATATTGCGAAGTTTCCACTCCGGCCCAAAGAAAGGAAGATTTATCGCTTCAGTCGCTTCCTTTAAGAGGCCGCGTAATACATTTGAAATCGCGGGTATTCCATTCGAAAGTCATTTCACGCTGTCATATTTATGCGGTTCAATGCAGAGCAAGCCAGCCCTACCAAAGGAGCAAAGCAATAAATCAATGGCTTCAGAGAAGAGATTTATAAATACGACCGCCTTACTGGACACATTACCCCCAGCTGGTGAAATTGTTCGCAAAAAGGAGAAATGTAATAAATCTATTCGGATAGCGTTTTAGCGATTTTTACTGATATGCTTGAAATCTCATGAAATATGTTTGGGTTGGACAAAGGATATTCACCTAAAAATACTGTAGGGGATGGATTAGAACTATAAATCAAAATTTATTATTCATTTATCGCGAATTTAATGTAAGTTCTATGTTACTGATAAATTTAAAATGATCTCAAATTTAGTAATTATAAACTTGCCAGGGAGAATTCCTTTTTTTAACATTTTATTTTACTAAAAGTAAATGTATTAGGAAAATATGTTATAAAATTGTTTCCTTTTCCACAACCTTTAAGTTCGAGTCCGAAGTACTTGATTCTATTTGTTATTTCTATATAATCTAATATAAGAAATTTCCTAAGAATTTTTTACATCCACAATTTCTTCTCATATCTTTTTCATACTATCTCTTTAAATTAATTATTTATGTATTGTATGACGATGGGTTAGATGGAAGAGGAGACTTTTAGTCTCAATCTCGCCCGAATAAAGCCGTTTTATTATTATTATTATTATTCATAATATCATTGAGATTTTTTAGAATATCTTTCTCCAGCATTTTCACAAATTTTACCTAAAATTTAAATCATCGCAGAATTCTATTTTAGCTCATTGTTTTTTGTGAATCAACCTCGATCAAGAATTTAGCGATATTCTATCAAAAATTCCCAAAAAATAAACCCATCTCAATGGAAATATGTACGTTGTTATTTATTTCTCGTACATATTTAAACTTAGATCTATTTATTGACTTCCTATGTTTCCAACGGCCCATACACATTTCCAAATTGCAGCGCTGGGTTTTCTAGGATGAAACACTAAAACTGTGCCAAAAACTGATTCAAATGAAAAAGGGAATGATTTATCTATTCCATAGGTGACGCAGAGATAGCCCAGGAATGTTAATGCCTCGGATTCCACTCCTGGTTAGGGGAAGGTTTATTGCCTGTTTTGTTAGGATAAATTGTAATAGTAGTCTCAATATACTAAAATTAACCCAACAAAGACATTATTATTGAAGTAACGAAGAAAAAAATTAATAATTTTCCACACGATTTTTTATTACCCGCAAATGGTTTCTCTACCGGAGTAGCATCTTCTGGCATAGAAAAGAAATTTTCACAGTTAAAATGTGGGGTTGGAGGAGAAGGAGAGTCATGGAAATACATTTTTGGGAAGGGAGATGAGAGGTGAGGTATGGGGGAATGGGTGGTCGTTTGTGAGGAATCCTTTTTCCGCGGAAAAATTCACGATTACGATGGTTTCTAAGACGTCCAAACGATGTCCTTTTATCTCTTAGTGGAGTCATTTGGGGACAAAGTTGCGACATTATTCTTATTTGTCCCATTGCTGCATGATCCAACTCATCAACATGATTCAACTCAACAGTATGGGTTCCTGCTAAAATTAAGTTGATAAATTCACAATTTATTTCCCCTCTTTCTAATATTGGAGATTTTTTTACAAGATTTCAAGGTGCGATTTCCCTTTCAGTTGCTATAAATCCACGTATTGACTTCAGCAAATGTTCTGTTCAACACCCTCATCTGTTAAGTCGACTTGCCTAGCGAGAGTCTAGCTAAAACGGAAGCGTCCAAATCCTCAAGGGCAAAGAATGCGAACTCCAAGGAATAGAAAAATTTCGCTCGGCACGTGCGCAGTGTAAACAGAGTGTTACGTACTCGTAGTTTGAGCCAAAAAGGTGCGAGGTAAGGGTAAGCAGATGTGCGATGCCAGTTGGGAAGTAGGAAGTTTAGCGGGCAACCCTTCCGCGTTTAAGGGGTGACGAAGGTCTGGTGTGTGTTTTGAAGTGAAGCGGGCTACATTCCAAATTCACGGAGTCCAAAATTCTCGGCTTCCCATGCATCCGAGTGCTTTGGAAGATTTGGACAAGTTCCCACTTCCCACGCTTTTAGCCGATGTCCATGTGTTACCGAGTTGTTCCACAGTCCAAATCTCACAGGTTCGTGAAATTATGGATCACATCTCTATCTTTAAAGTATGCTGACAGGTGAGGTTGGCCAGCTTCTACTTCATTCCCTTAGACCTTCTCACGCTCACGGTCTTACGCAAAAATGATCAGAATATCCTGATTCCTCTACGTAACAGCTTTTTGTTGGTGTTCTATCCTTATTTACCAAGTCGAAGATTGTTGATAAATAAAATAAAATGTAATTTAAGTTTTGCTTTTTACAGTGTTATCCTTACACTCAGCTTTGCCTATATCCATTCATCAGTGTCCGACAACCTCCCTGCATTTTAGTTTAATTGATTTTACGTAAATGTAAACTATATGTAATAATTACTCGTATTATATTGAGGTTTGTTTAATTTGTACTAATTTCAACATAAAAAATTTCATTCAAATTAGTATTATCCGAAAGGTACTTACGTAAACTATGTAAGGTCTAAATATACCCAATTCAGTATTTCATCAATAACTCATAAATAATGTAATAAGTAATAATCAATCTTTCTCGATGATGTCGATTGATTTTCTCTAAAAATAGCATCTGAAACCATAAATACATTGATTGATCCCTGTGCTATAAAAGATGTTTTACTAAGAATTATTTTACAAAATATTTTTCCTTTTTGAACTTCCTTCTTTTCAAAATATAATTACTCTAATTGTAACGCTTAGTTTGAATTTTCTGTTTGCTCAATAATTTTGGAAGAATAATTTGCAAGCATGATGGATTTATTAACAACAAAGCAAACGAGAAAGCCTTTTAATGAACAGACTTATTCCTTTATTCCTACCAAAAAGATAATTTCTACGTAGCTGCTTTCATTTGCCGTTCGGGAGTAAACCATCATTTCTGAAAACAATTCCTTTTTATTAATGATCAATGATTTCGAAAGTGAATCGACAAATATAGCAACTTTAACAGATTTTCCAAGGGCCCCTCAATCTATTCCAAGGGCTGCTTTTGATTCAATTCCGATGTAGCGAGTACAATCAGCTTCTCCGACAAGCGTTGGGTTTCAGAATCTTCGAATGGCCATAACGGCGATGGCCAACAGAAGAGTTCTAAATGGCTCAGCTCCATCATTGATGATTTTCTTATTTATTATACTACTGTTATAACCGCCAAAAATAGTAAAAGAGCTCTTTCCATCTTCGCTGACCCAAAAATTCCTCCCTGAGGAGTCTGCTCCTTTAGCATCCCGAAAGGTGGCGGATGTCGGACCTTGTCCTTGCGCCTTTAAAAACCGCAAGGGCTCCGTAAACAGACTCCTCCCGACCCCACCCTCGGCGCCCGCAACATTTGTAAACCATAGGAAGGCCTCCCCACCCACCAATTCTAAGGGGTCGATGGCCGGGTCTTATCCCATTTTTTCCATCGGGGTGTCGAATGAGAGGCCGCAGGCCGGTCCCGCTTCAAAGGGAGATTCGCACTTCCTTCTTCATCGGGGATTGAGTTTTAAGTTACCGAGATGAAGCGCCGGGATTCTCCCATTGGCGAAAATAGAAAGCGGGGTTTTGCGGTTGGGATTTGCAAGATGATATGGCATGATATGTCTAGGGAGTTCAAGTTCGAGTTTCGGGGTACTTGACGTTTAGCGGTATCCGACAACTCGAATATTAGTGGTGTTTAATCAAAAATTCAGTTGCAGATTCTCTTGAAAAATATTTTTGTTGGTTTAAAGTAATTAGACAGCTTACGTCATTTCGCACATTTGCTCCCACCGGGAATCGAACCCAGGTCCGCTTTCACCGAAGCCGAACGCGCTGCCCTCATGGCTATCCCCAAGCTCCTAGAAAAATATATTTCTACCTCAGATGAGCTTCGGAAGCGATATATTCCTGTCTCGATAGGCTTTCTAACATTCGTTTTGTTTAACATCCTTTTACCATTCAACGGTTGACTATAGTGCGTTCTATTTCTGAACTGCGTGGGTATAGAGTCCTATGCATTTTCCTCCCCACTACAAGAATAGCTCCACACTTTTTTATGAGGGTTCAATTTTATAATGTAACGTTACATATGAAATCCAGTTTTGATTGAAATTGTCGGCCATTATAGTTCTTTGAACTAATAAAAACGACAGTTTTCATGACAGTGAGTTACAAAAGTATGTTTAGAAATTAAGCTCCAGGTCGTTTTTTAGAAACGTATATTGTAAATGAGCCTTTTTGATTGAACAATTGAAATATCGATTTATTTCTTACGTTAAAATTTATATTTTACTTATTAATCAGAGAATAATGACATTTCTTCAAAGGTTTTATTTGGATTGAGGCATTTTTTAAATTGGAATTTCAACACGGATAGAGTAGGATTGCCATGTATTTTTCTAATTATAGCGACATGAAAATTGACCATTATTACAGAAGAATTATTATCGTTTATAATGTCCGCCATAAATGTCCTAAAAATTTCGAAATAAGAAATACATTCACCATATATCGTTTCCAATTGTTTACACCATGTATTATATTCGTGTATGACAATAGTGTATGATTCAGTAAAGAATATTGAGTTTATTTTATGTTATTCCCAAATAAACCAAATGGCCTTGTATTTATAAAATATTATTTCTTCAATGAAAAATGTTTTCTTTAGATGTAAATGGTTTATTTTTATTTCTTTTCTGTTACATATGGTTATGAAAATTCTAGTTGTTGATGAATTTTTTAAAAAATCTCGGAAAACTGGATTTTCCAGGGTATTTCATGATCAGTTGTAAATCCGAGTATTTTGAAGGATTATCTATTCATGCCCCAAGTCGGACCCGACGGGATTTTTAGACCGTTTGGTTTTTCCCTTGGTGGATATAGAGGCTGCTCATCGTTAGTTCATTGCTTCCACGTGGATGAGATGGAGAAGAGGAGGGGCGATCAGGTACCGAATGAATGTAAGCAATGAGGTACTGAGAAGCTAATGGATGCGGGGGAATCAAAAATAATCTGTGAAGTAAGGAGAGATTTTGTAAAATTTTCCTCAGCCACTGCCTGTGGGGGCTGGAAGAAAAGTTGTTTAAGCTTCTAAGTAGAAGTTGAGACGGATGATGTATGATGTATCCACGTAAATAAGACACTAGGATTCGAAACTCTAGTTGGTAGTTATCATTCGAAAGATTCGGAGCGAAGTAGCCTAGGTAAGCAAGAAACGACAAAGTGGAATTGCACATTTTTAATATCTGTTACTGTTAGAAATAACTAAAATAAAGTTTCACAAAAGTTTTTGTTTAATGCGACCGAACCATTGTGACCTGATAATAATTATGACTAGTTGAAACCGGTTCAGTCGATTAAAACAAAATATTTTGTGGAACTTCATATTACTTATTTTCAATACTATTTACGTAATGCAGTTTCTCTAAGTTAACGACTTATTCAATCAATTTTACTGATACTGTTAGTTTTACGCCCAAACTTACGTTAAAACTTGATAAAAATTATTATCCGAGCAATTTAATGATTAATTCATTATTGATAAAGTAGTAAGGTCCCTCATGTAAAAAATCAATATATGGAAAATAAATTAATCATTATTTTTTCAATTTCTAGCACGTTCAAGTCTCTTGAGCTCTTACTGAACAATAGATATGTTAACGCTACTGCAGCAATCTCCATGTTGATTATTTCAATACTTATTTTCGTAGTTATATCGATTAATGTATATTTTTTTCCTATGATTTTACAGAAATTTCAAGTCGGATCTCCGCTTCTCTCGAAGGCTATACATTTTACGGAACGTCATCCATCGTATATGCATCCTAAATGTACGTGCCTCTCAGAATTTCGAAAATCTTTACTCATCCTCACATCCCTGCATCATAGAGGCAAGATCCTGACCCAGAAAACTCTTCCGCGCAAAAACTCTCCAATAAATTTCAATCTTTTGAAAACATTTTGAAGTTTCGGAAAAAGGCGCTTTTCTCTTCCGGGCATAAAAAGTTAGGCCGTAAAATTTATGTTTCCTTAAAAGCGTCTGCGGATATTCGGATGGTTCTTGGTTTGGAGCGTTCCTCTTTGAAAAAAGAGCGTACAACTCTCCGCTGTAATAGGAAAAGAGCTATTCGGAGTAAGTTTAGCTCTCGCGTAAATATAAAATTGAGAGCGGTGGCTAGATCTCTTCCCTCTCACCAAAACAGTTACACAAAGATGAGGAAACACAATCCGGAGTGGATATTTATGGAAGAATTTTTCTTCAGATGAAAGTCGGGAGTAACTTTACACGCAGTGTTTACCCTCTTAAAATAAGGCGTAAAAATTGCTACTGCTTTAGGGTTTACTTCCATTTCAGTGAATGCTTTCTCTACCCGCTTTTAGACCACTTATTCTAGATCACCCATTTCAAAAAATCAAAGCTAGATTTAATGCTCGAAGGGGAAGATAGTAGTAAGTGTAAGTGATCTAAATTTATATTAAAATCATAAAATTTGATTAAGCATTGATAGTTTATGAGTCTACAATTTTAATTAAGTATTTTAAAATTTCGTAATTTAACTTTAATGTTTAATGCCCGGAGAGAAATATATTTGATCCAGCTCGGTAATTATGTGTTCAACATGTTTAAATTTAGTAGGTAATCTTTTTATACCTTTTCAGCTTTTTTCGAAACAATGGATTAAAGATCCTTATTCTTTAAACAAGAAAACCATTCTTTCCTACAGTAAAACTAATCATGCTAAAACTTTTTATTATTTTTTAGAAATTTAGCTCAGAATACATTTTTCCGTTGATACGCATTATTTTGATAGATTTTTTTCATATTTAGAATATTTAATGTTTTATTTTCTTGCATGCTTGTTGGTAAGTGTTTCATTTCACTTTGAATTCTTCCAGGTTTTATGTTTAGTCACAAGCTTGAATAACGAAGGAGTTGGTACGCAAAGATAGGTTTTCATACAATTTCCAGCACATTAGAATGTTTTTTATTTGGTTGTTAATAAATTTCTGCTGTGATTTTCTTGTACGTAAGAATATTCTCTACATAAATTGTTTCCTCCTTTACATTCAGGAAGCTCTCCGCGTAGATGTTTGAAATTTCCTTCGCCGAAGTATCAAAAAATAAAACCGCTCGAATATTTCGGTAACAATGAGGTACACATGCGAGACGTGATCTCAGATGTTGAGTGGAACAGGTCGTAAAATGAGTGAGCCGGTCTTTAAGATCCCCGACGAAAGATAAGGAGTAAATAATCTTGTTTCTTAACTTACTTGTTTCGGTCTGACTCACTCGACATCTTGAGTAAACAGGAGCGTAATGCCAGAAAAATAGATGAAACACGAAATAACCCATTTAATTTATATGCCTTAGAGGGCTATTGCGCCCGAACAATGAAATTTATGCATGCATTTAGGGTGAATATTCTCTATAAATGTGGAAAATCGGGAGAGTTAACTTATGTGAATGTATAATTTTATTATCATTGGCTGAAAAACTTTCTCAACTTTCTCAATTCTCAACAAACTCTTGCTTACTCATATGTTTAGCTGTTGGTAATGCAGTCATAAAAGGTACTACTAAAATTACAATATCATTTCAGATATGCAAGTTTAGATTTAGAGACGAATAATTCTTGGTCACATCTTTTCATAGTTAAGTATTCTGTATTTTACATAGATGTTTCAATGAAAATCCAAATTCCTACACTTTCTATGAGTTTTCTTTTTCTAATTATTAGTTATCTTCACCGGCCGCGGTGGTGGAGTGGTTTACGTGCTAGCGCTCTAATGCCAAGATCCCGGGTTTGAATCCCGGCTAGTCGGATTTTTCTGGCTAGGGAATGGTTGTGTGTCTTTGTAAATAGTAATTATTATTGAAATGGATGTAATTGGGATCTTCCTGTTTCCATTAGAGAAGTTATTATTATTATTTTCCATTTTGTTTTAAAATTTTAGGTTAATGAAAAGAATAACCTCATTCTCTAGGCAAAGAAATTATCAGGTTTCGACACGAATTCAAAAGATGAAATAAAATAAACCAAATTCTTGAAGACATTGAGTACGGATTTACTCTATAGTCTCAAAGACAAACTTAAAACCAAACTAGAGTGAAAACTACCGTCGCTTTCATTTGATCTCCAATCGTTGCTTATTTTTAGAGTATGCTGTCACCCCGAGCTCCTACTTGCAATCAGCTCGAGTAAAAATCTTCAGAATAAGAGCGTCGAGTTAACCTTAATTCCGCCGCTCTTGCGGTTAATCGTTTAAGTTCGCATAAAAGCCACGAGTTAAGAGAGCTGCTACTTGGGTAACAGCGGTTGGCTTTAACCAACACGATAAACATGTCTTCCACACAGCAGATGGTAAACAAATTCAATTGGCTTAATGGGCTTCTTGATCAAATGTCTCTTGAAAAGAACATCGACGTATCTAAGTTTCCGCGAAAGACGACTGGAGTAGTAAATCCGAGTGCAGAGGGCATGAGGGAGTAAATAAGGTTTCCACTTCTGCAATTGCCAATCTCGGGATTCTAGGATTCTCCGCGAACTACTTGAGGACCTTGGGGACCAGAATGAGCAATCGCAACAGGAAAGAGACATTTAGCAGTGAAGTAAGATGAAAAAATAGAGCAAACAAGTAATTCTGGGAGGAAATATGAGGGCTGATTCATCTTCCTTCTGCAATGCTCCGATGTTTATTGCTCAGGAATAGTTTTACTATTTCTTCTTTAAACAGCGGTACTTGGAAGTTGACATTAGTTTTGATTTACGATAGCCAAGGTTTAAGTTTGGTATTGTAGGAATTGATCATTTCCTTTTTATTTTTACGATTATTTCCCCATGTGACACCAAGGGTAATCTGAAAAATCCTTCTCGATATCAACTGAGCTCATTCTGGAAGTATGCGTGGGTATTTTTTGTTTAATTCTTAAAGAGAGATTATCTTCTGACGGCATCGACGGAGTCAGCTGAATGCTTGCTGAATAACATCATGGTTTTGGGTTCGTGCACTTCTGAAATCATGGATATTTCTAGAAGTTGGTATGGGATTGGCTAATTCTAAAATTGGTCTTCTTGGAAAAATGTTTCGTCAGTAATATCCACTATCTCATGTTTATAATTGATATAAAGCATAGCTCTATGATGATTTTTCCACCATTATTAGTTTTATTTCAATGATAATTTACTTGAAAATCTATATTTTTAATTTTTAAATTAGCAATACTGCTGGACCAATGATGCGTTTACGAAATAAATAATTTTGGATTTTTCCCTTATATTTGTGTCCTATTTGTGAGCCAGATATTTCAAATGGGTACGGATATATAAGGAAGATAAATTGTAAAGCTGCAAGCATCTTACATAGTATCGACGAATCTCTGATACCATAGAAATAAAAGATATTCAATCCTCGGCGACATGTAACCGAAGAAAAATATATTAATAAGTCAAGGATGAAACCCTCTTTCTTATAGTAGTGCATGATTTCTTCATTTTTTAGAATACCGTAGATTTAAAAAATGGAAATGATGATATAAGATGATGAAATCTAATAGGAATTTAAAAATTTTCATCCATCGAAGAAAATGTAATTCCATACATTGGCAAAAAATGAAATAAGGAAATAACTCATTTTTAAGGCATTAACATTTTGATTTGTCATGCGCGTTGTGATAACTCGAGAAACTGCTTACCTTGCATAACTTCGTTCGGGAAAGGCCACTTTAATTCGATTCCTCGCACGTGCCGCGTGCTAACAGAAAAAGGGATTTCCTGTTCCTCTCTGTTTAGAAATTCGCTTCGTGCCAAAAATTCCATTCATAGTGCAAGCCCACGGGTGATTTAGAGGAAGGCTCCATTGGTGCATCCTAATGGTTTAATTATCCTTGTACCCTTAGCAGGCAAATCGCATTTATTAAGCAAGAGGAAGATTCATAGTTCGAAGAGATCCCTTTTCAAAGAAAATTGCTCGCTAATTTCCTGATGGTAGAATATGACCATCTATTGGTTGATTCCTGCAAATAAGAATCTCTGATTCTTTTCTAGGGTTGCTTAAATCGACTCAAAGTAGATAAACGTAAATGCTATGTGCTTTAATTTGATATTAACCTAAGGTGATATCTGCGATATCTTTGGAATATTTACATCATAATCATGATGGTAATAACCATCTTCGTATAAAATCAATCATTTCTGATCGTACTTCGAGGAACAACATATTGAAATAAATAAACACACTTTAGTAAAAATAATATTGTGTGGAAATTACCAAGTGTGTTTCTTTATTTTAACTATCTTCGTCTTGCAGTAAGACCATTTCGCTCTATTTGTCACGCTATGAGTTCTACTGACGAATTACATTGGCTAAACTTCAAAACGATTAGTGACCCTACTCATATCGTGAAATTATTTATAACAACCTATTCTGTAGCATTTCTCATTTGAGGCTCATTTTAATGATGATATCAGCAAACAGTTTTTTCTTTAATATCGGAGATCATTGCTTTGCCATTCAAAACATTTTTGAACTCTAATTAAAGTAAATAAATAATGATTATTTAGAAATGTGGCTTTCAGAGGATAAGAATATTGTTACATTAGTGATCCTTGCTTCTTCTGGTAATTGGTGCTTTTTCGAATGTATTGTTCAGGTTGAACTCCCCCATGGACGCAGTTTCAGACGCTTAATTATCTTACTGATTTACAACTTTCTAATTCTATCTTATTCATTTAGTTTAGAAAAACTTGTTCAAATTTCTTCCGTCATCTAATGAATTAGTGTCGGAGTACCAATTACTAGAATAAAGAGAACATTTAGCCCACAAGTATAAGCATTTTAAATTTATGAGAGATTGCGAGATTCACTGGCTCTAAACGGATGTTTATCACTTAAACGCGAAGTCTAGGCGTGAATAAAAACAGGGGAGTAACGCGTGCGCCAATTCAAGCGACAATGAACGGGGCAGAATTGGAGCGACTGAACTTCCTCTTCCCCATTACTCCCGTCTGGCACTCACACCTTGGGGTGAGTCAGTGCGGGGGCAATGCTTCGAGATGCAAATGAACGCTTTGTGTCACATCAAGTGAGAAGATCGCGACAGATGCGATTTGGAAGTGCACCTGAGGTCTGCTCGCACAAAATACCCATGTTAGATAACGTGCATAAACAAGAATAACAAAGGGATGAAAATGATGAAGCAAAACACTTTGGCTACTAAAATGATGAAACAAAAACACTTCTTAACTACTTTTTCCGTTGAAAATCTCCCCTGTTGTATACAAGAAAAATATTTCCTTTAGATTCATTTCAATAAGGTTTTCTTCTTTTGAATATATTCATGGTTTAACCGTTTCCCATTCACACTCTCCCTATTCTTCTCTACACTTACAACTCCAACGCCTTCTTTCCTATTCATTACTTAATTTCTATGCATAATGTGGCACTTCAAACCCAAAGATTTGATCATTTTCTTCAGGCCTTTATTTAATAGTCCGCAAAGAAGTCCATTCTTTTTAAATGTCTTTTTGGCTCATCTGTTATTTCCTTAACGTCCAAACTAAATTTTATTTTTACCACAACCAGACCTGGTATCGAAGAGGAAACGTACAATTTACTTAGTTATTTAGAACATAATAACTTCCAAGTATTTAAAGTTAAGTTTGCTCAAACAAAAATTAGGTACATCTTAAACACAGTCACAATTTAAACACAAGTCAAACAACATTAAAAAATGTGGAAGACTCCTAAGTCTTTTATTTGATACTATGGGTTTCCGCCAAGTCAGGACTTCGCATATTGATCCCATAAGATATCTAGGGATTTATGGCTGGTATAGAGTCATTAATTTCTTGTGCTATTTCAAATATTTTCCTGTATCTAATCATGCTGGATCCGGCTGATCGGAAATTGTATTTTTCTTCTATTTATTATATTGTTATTCCTAAAAATGTTACGTTTGCAGACTGCATTTAGCCAAACCTGGATCCATCCCCAAATTATTTCCTAGCTTAATAAATTAATTGCATACTCGGTAACAGTCATGTATGATATAATCTACCAGGAAATTCTATGAGCGACAAGTGATACCTAATTGAATTTTTAATTAATTCGATTGAGAGAAATAATATCATGAAGTCATATTTATAAATTAGTACGAGTACATTTTGATTTATGCATTTAATTAATTGAAACACGTTGGTTCCTCTTAAAGGGAAAGGAAAAAAACTTGCAACCAGATTCTTCCACTGCGGGTGCTTTTGTTGCAAGATTTATGGTCGCAATAAAAAGCGGACGTATAAAAGTTGCGAGCGAAATCAAAACGAAAGATGACGTAATACAGGAACCGCGGGCATCGAACCGATCTTGAATTCTCTTCAACGCCCATTAGTAGCTTAGCATAATTGCTGTCGGATTGAAACTTACGGTCCCAAAAAGGAAGACGTCCAAACTTGGGAAGGGCTTGGCCTCTTTGAAACCTACCTGCCGTTGAAGAATTCCCTATCTTAGCGCTCGACTACGTAACCTTTATCCTTGGATGCCCGCGTAAAAATGCGTATTAATTGGAGAGACGCAGAAATGAGACAAGTGAGAGAGGACGACATAAGTTATGGTCTCGCTGGATTGGTCGGCCGATCATAACCATGGGATATTCCTGCGCTTGCCTCCGAAATGGAAAGATCGAGGCCGCTGTGATAATAACAATCCGATACCAGATCTATCCTCCGATAAGCAGGCTAATGAAATACCCCATTTTTCTTCCATCTCTTCCGCTATCTTGGACGGCTTTATAATTGGAAGGTTACTTCACATGATCACCTTCGGTCTTGCATGTAACGATTATAACTTACTCATGTCTTATTCTCCAAGCAAATATCTACGTGAAATAACTGTGTATTCCTTATTTTGCAAATTACAAACATGTAAACCATATTATTATGCTGGCCTCGGCGATGGAGTGGCTAGAGTGCTCACTCCCTTATCTCAAGGTCCCGAGTTCGAGCCCCTGTTAATCCGATTTTTCCTCTTATGGATGTCGTCAATGATACCTAAAAATGGAAGCAATTAGGGTCTTTATTTTTCCTTTTGGAATTTACAACAGTGGTTATCATATCTTCTGCTCTGCAAAACTCCTATTTACTAGTTCGTAATTTGGGAAATCTAATAATTCCTCCATTGAAAACGTCTTTATTCCACACCCTATGCGCGTTACAGATTAAAAGTGGTGTATAATGTGAACAGATTATTCGGTTTATTTCATAGTAACAGACAGAATTAATCATTCGGTTATCCGTAAATTATATTGGTTAAGCCGTGCTGCTATTATCATTGTCGTTATTTGCAGATAGGGGAGCACAGTTTTTGAATTTAGTTGACGGTTTGTCTTACCTTTTTTTCCTCTTATCCTAATTTTCTTTCGTTTAGTCCAGTTTTTGTTGGTTGGTTGGGTTTACTAGGTAACCGATGATTGCCGTCTAGTCTTCTGAAAGTAGATCTGCGCTGCTCTGTATTCTCTGGGATTCCGAGGCCTAAAAGGTTTCCTTTGGTTTCATTTGACCAATTATTCGTGAGTTTCAGAGAGCCGGTATTACTGAGAAACCCTTTAGTGAGTCTGTTACGATGTACCCGAAGAATATGTCGATAATTTTTCAGCCGTATTTTTCCGAAGTTATCAAATAGTCATTCAACATGCTTATAAAGCATTTGAAATGTATTTTGTTGCCTTCCTATGATCTTTCTCCATGATGATACGATGCTATAAATATTGAAAAATAATTCTCTTTGCACATGGCATCGGAAAACTTTCACGAATATCGCCTTCGTTAAATTATCCGTTATTTTTGCCATTCCCTGTGTACCAGGTGTCTTGCGAATTAGGAAAGCTCGAGATACTCTCTGTAAACTTGCTTTATGAATTCAGAAACCGGTCATATAATGTATAATTGATGGACCTCAAGAAACAGTCTAATGAATATGTTAATTCGGAGGGCAATCCAAACCATGAAGGAGAGCCCTCTCCGGAGCCTGAGAAGTTGCGCAAAAAATTACGTACAACTTGTAAACCATGTAATGTCGACAATAAAACGTCAACTGGAATTCGTTGATATCATTTTGCCAGTCAATTTACCAGAAGCGTCGTGATTTTCCTTTTTTACAAATTGAACAGAACTTTATCAAGACTATCACGACAAACTACCATAAATATCTTCCTCTATATATTTATATGACATTTCATAAACTAAGTTAGTCTTTGCTATATTGTAATAATTTATATATAGGTATTTTAAATGAGTTTGGTTCTATTATCCAATTTTCAGTGGAGGTCGTGCAGGAATTTTATAAATACAATCTAAAAAACAAACAGAGATGATTCTCTTGTACAGTATTATCTAAATCAACTTCCACATTAATTCTCTACTGGCCATATTACCGTAGAGTGTGGATGGAGGTGAATACGTCATATAGTCTGTTTTTGTATCTTTTTACTTTCGCTTACTTATTCGGGGAAAAATTATTGATATTGGAATCTTGGTTAAGTATTTATTTTCTTAAATTTCTCGGCTATGACTACTAGTGGTCACCTAGCAAAATAACAAAATGTTATTTTCTCCGTCATTTGTTTACAGATAATTATCAAGTGAACATCTGTAATGATAGGATGATTTTTTCAATTTATTTTGTATGAAGTTACGAATTGCACTAACAGTCTATAAATATGTCCTTCAACTCATTAACTATACCAGTTGTACTAACAATATATTAAGTAATTATTATCATCACGTATTATAATGACGAGTATTACACTGAAAGGATATGAAATTAGATTGAATTACTGTTCTTACCTCTTCATTAATAATGGCTAGCGATGATTTAATAATGAAACTCTGAGCAGAAATATTTATAACATGGAAATACTTTTTTTATTATTCGGTGTCATTTTTAGCTTGTTTTTCCAGTCATTTTTAAAAAAGTATGTTAATTTGTCTACAAAAGCTACAATAAAAGTTACAGAGATATTTCTCCGAAAGATATTTCGTTATATGGTCATAAGAAAATAAAATGCTCAGTATATAATACAGTCTTTTCGTTTTTAGCACAGAAGATAAAATTCTCTCGAAAAATAACGTATAGAAAATTTACGAACTAAAACTCATGCGTCAAGGCGATGGGAAAATTAACGCCTTTGTGCTCAGGTGTCGAAGCCGCTTCTTTCGTCGGCTGCAAACTCCTCCATGAATATTTATTTCAAATGAATGACTGGCACCGAAACGGAGGAGTTATTAATGTACTCCCTCTCCTAAAAAAATAAGAGAGAAAACATCTGTTGCGAGAGAATTGGCGAGTCCACGCTTTTCCCAGGAGCAGTAATTCTTTTTTATGAGGTCTGAGGCGAAATTATAACGCGAGAAATTCACGTTGAGTCGTTTCAATAACTGTAATATAGTTTGCAAAGAGTACTTATGTCGTATTATGAATCATGCTCGAAAAGGCAGAGGTGCTGAAAGAACAAAGTATATTACATTTGTCGACACATACAAGTGAAATAAATAACCCGGTTAGTCAGTGGAAATAGGGTTTTTATGTTTCTCCTGTATGTATCTAAGAAGTGCAGATCTTAAGTAACAGAGGAAGACATTTGATAGTGCAAATTCCGAGTGTTTTTATCATCGAATGAATAATTTCCCGAACTCTTTCTTTCGCAATTATCATTTTAAAGATATTCTTAGCGTACACATGGTTGGGGACAGAGTCTGTACGGGCGATTCCACGGAAAATCGGACAGAAATGGACCTCTGTTTTTAGGTCTTGGAATTTTCTATACTTGCGTACTTCCTCACCAACCTATTGTTCTTGAGTTTCAGCTCAATGAAAAAATTGTAATTTATATGCTTGCGAGCCTAAAAACTATTTGGTAGACTTTTTCCTTGAGGATAAGAATATTTAGTGATACTGAATAATATAATGTTTCTCTGTACAAGAATGATACTATACTTTTAAAATGTAGTAGTTTAAAATTTATATTCTATTTTACTGTTCTACAAGTTTAAATTGTTATCGGGGAAATTACCAATTCGATCGATGTCTCAAAATTCAATCCAGTCAGTTAATATAATGGAAAATAATTTAAAAACTGCACCCAAAAAGATAATAGAAACATATAGTCTTAAAACGAAATAGATAGAATTCCTTGATGAAGAATATTTATGATTAGATCGATACTAATACAAAGTGAAGTAGTTCCTCCCAATGTCGTATTATTATGATATTGTATCCCTGCCACTTAAAATTCAATTATTATAAAATATAATTTTCATAATACCAGATTAAAAGTTTTCAAATTTGTCATTATTTATATTGAGTAATTCTGCATGTTATAATGTAAGTAGTAGATGCGAATATTTATTTCCTTAATCCTAATGAAGTGATTGGAAACTTTAAATTCACTTATAAGGTTACGATGTTGGAGGATTTGAATACTAATCTCCATCAGCGTAGTTGGGTGATTTGATGCCTTGAATTTACTTGAAGACAGACGTAAATACTTCCAAAGTATATACATCTATTCACTTACTTCATAAGCGCATGAGGTTTCGAGGTGACCTGGAAGAAATCCCAGTTCCTAGGAATTTCATGGTTGACAACGATGACTTTATTGCCACCAACGTGGCGTTTTCATAACAGCTACATGTATTATCCATCACGAAAGGAAAGTTAAATCTTTTCCCTTTAAGTAACACACGATGGCCGTGATTTGCATGTCGAGGACTGTTTAGCCGAGTTTGGTCGGTATTTTTTGCGGGCGTAGTCCTCTCTGTTGGCGGAGTCCTTGGCCGCCATATATTCAGCACCTTCACTCCCACTCACTCCTGTCAAATGCTCATATGAGGCGTTTAAGTGATAGTGCTAAGAGTGTCGTAAATCTCGCCATCCTATTAAGAGCTTCTTCTTCGCAGCGTACCGTTATTTCTAGAAAGTATAATGGGTATCGGTTGTTTTAATTTAATCTATGCTAATCTGTTTGTCGCTGGAAGCATTTAAACAATAATATTTTATAGAATCATTATTTGATTTTTGGTGTTATCTACTATTTTGAAAAATGTTTAAATTAATTTTTAATATTTAATTTTTTATTATTGAAATATTTTTTATATTTAAATTATTTTTATAGTATTTAAATTAATTTTATTATATTATTTAAATTATATTGATAATATTTAAATTATTTTGATAATATTTAAATTATTTTGATAGTATTTAAATTATTTCTTAAAATATTTAAATGTCATTCAGTATGCATCGTTTTTATTTTAAATCTCTCAGTCACATGTAGTTAAAGGCATATTAGTTAGCCAACATTTTTTAGCGTATCAAACATTAAGTTACGTTTAGGAAGTATAACCTTCTCCTTCTAAGTATTTTATTCGATTTTATTGATTTTACACTGTATATATATCCAAAAATAACAGCCTATCTACTGCCCGAAGGAAAAATTCAAGGCTTTCAGGATTCCGAAACTCCTTCCTTCAGAGAAACATTCATCATCCCTCTCATCAACCAATGAGATGAGGAGGAGAACAGTTTCCATAGTCCACTAGGTCCTGCCGGTCATTCTATCTTAGCTTTACCTATCCTTTCTACGCTCTGCTCTCCCTTACTTCTAAGCAATTGTGTGTATCCTTTTCGCTCGACCACTATATAGTTAATGTAATTATGAGTAAATGGCGCTTTCTGTTATCATTGGACATGCTACTTGTTGGTATCAAAAGGTTAACATTACAGGAAAGCGAAGTAAAGGGAGTATTAATTATACCCTCCATACCTCTCCGTATTTACGTAAAGTTGATTATCCCAAGACTAAACATCGTAATAATAGTCATAAACAATTATTATCAAGGAGAAAAACCCTAACTTGATCTGGAACAAAAGTTTTATTCGCTCTCATATTTATTAAGTGAAGAAATCATTTTAGTAGATGAATGTTCATGAGAATAGCTTTATTTTTACTGGTATTTTATTTTTCGTAGTATATATTCCCCATTTTATCTAAATAGTGAGGTTGTTTTAGGTGGAGATTTGCATTCATCTGTTTCAAAATTTGATACAACTTTTTCCGTTAGGTGTGCGACCAGTTCTTAAATTTCAGAGTGAATTGTCACCTTCAAGCGATAAATTATGTAAATACTCTGACGCCAACAGGGGAGAAAGTCAGATTGTGGCCGCGTCATGTTTTACAACTACATATTCCTTCGTAATTTATCATTCCATAAATTGAAAGCGGACAATAACGAAACTTCTGCAGTGCAGTTTATCGCCCGTATTCGTAATTCAAATTGAGCCTTGAATATGCATCAGGTTGCTTTTTCGTTCCGTTTTGCTCCTTTTCATGAGCTATTGTCTGAGAGGCTGAGAAGAGAACGGAGCATTTGTGACCCGTTATTTTAAAATTGAAATTATAATCTTTTCATCTCCACATGGACACGTAAATACTCTCCTTTTTCAACCCTTTCATTTTCAACTATCTTCTCCGGCATCTCTACTATTCACTCCTATTGTTTCAGATCAGACAATCGCTTTTTCGCTTCCCCGTGCCCTTGAATCCATAGGTATCTTCATACTCTTTTCATTGGCTTTAATTTTTACTAAGCGCTGAAATTTTATCAAATCTTACTTATCGTCATTTAGCATTCACTTTTCACGAAGCACCTTTACCTGAGATTTTGTGATAGATTATAATCTATATATAGATCGATAATTTAACTATCATGAAGTGTACCGTTAGCTTTTAACTTACTGGAATATTCGATTAGTTGACCGATTATTAGTTATAAAAACCTTATCTCATTGAGTTGTAGCTGATAAGAAATCCAAATCATAGACTTTCGTGTTACTGCTTGAAAGTATGACAGGTTAGATGGCAAACAGCTCGAAAAATAAGCAGTAAAATGTTAGGTAATAAAAATAATACACAATTAAAATATATTAATTATATGATTGTACATCTTAATTAATTATTCATACAGAATTACAATTAAAATACACTAATATATAAAAATGATTAACCTGCTCTTACTATTTAAACCTATATATATATATATATTATTTTTGTTTTTTAAACATTTTTTATTATGAATGATATTCTAATTTAACATAAAAAACATTCTACGTATGTGAAGATGCTGATACAAGTCTTGTACGGTCCTCTGATATCATTTGAAAAAGAATACCCACCACTTCTTCTAGAAAGTATGTTATATGCTCAGAAGTGATTAGGATTCGAACCCAGGTCTCTCGCTTTGCTGGCAATGGGAGAGCCAGTCTCTATTTTTTACTTCTCTTTATCCTTGTAAAGTTCCTTATTGGACATCACCTCGTGCCAAGTCCAATACCATCCATCTCCTTGTCAATTAATTTCTATTGTATGATCATTCAAATATATTTTCCCCGAAATAATGTGAAACTACAGTCACATAAGCAATTTCTTGAGGGCCTTGCACATACGATGGAATTTGTCCCCTAAATGGGCCTAAATGGAAGGCATATTATTCACAGTATACATTCCATTCCGTAAAACCTTTAAAAGCATTCCCATACAATTTATTCAAATTTATATCATTAACCAGACTTGTTCTTGAGGTTTTTAACATTTATTATCCTTCTGCCTTTCACCTTCTGCGCAGTGACTCCCCCATCTTCATGCATATAAATCCAAGCGCTTTTTTCGGTGACAAACTAATAATGGCCTCCCATGCATATTTATGAAGGCCCAGCAAAATAATCCGGATTTATAATTATCTATGGCCAAACAGATGTTTTCCTGTGTCCCTTTCACAGTCACAAAATACAACTTGGGCAAATTTATTCCACGAGGCTACCCTCCCCTATAGAGTATTAATCATTTATTGACGTCGAAGGACCTGTTTTTGTAAAGCAGGTCTTTTTTTATTCAATGTGTTATGCGCTGGTATTTAATCGGATATTAATGATTTTAAGACCTACTTTATAATCCTCTTCCTAGATAGCCCTTTTAATTTGGGTGTCTGGAAATTGAAGGATATAATTTATATTTTAATTTAAATAAGATAAATAGATTATTTATTTTTTGCTTATCGGGAGACGTTAGCAAGTTGAAATAAAAGTCTAGGAAACATTTTAAGTGCTTAATTTTATTTAAGTAAAGCGCAATATTATGCCTCAATATTTTCTAAGGCTAAAACATCGTTTTACCTCACTTGCACATTAACACCTCGCAATTTAAAAATGCCTGACTTATGTTATTTCATTGAATAAAATTACACCAGTAAGCATGATTATAACTTTAACATAAACATTTTTATAATATTTACCTGAATTGTGTTTGGTTCGCGTCCAGACTTCTTCTAAATTACTTCCGTTAGAGATAAGTGAAAACAATTATTTTCACTGAAGATATAATTCTTTCGAAAATAGTAAAGGAAACACGTTGTTGTCAAACTTTTGGACAATAAGATGGAAAATTCAAAGGATTTTATTCTTTTAATCAACAAAAGCTGCTTTAGAAACTAGGATACCCATGAAAAAATATCGTATTGTAAGTAAGTGTTGTAAAATATTGCCATGTTTACAGGTCTCGTCCTAGCGAGCGAAATAATGTAGTACCTGTTATGAGTGCTAATAAATGCTATTGAATTTAAATAGCCAAGGGCTTATAAGTTCATATTAGCTACTAATTAATAGAAAATTAAGTTATGAAACATTAAATAATCTGAGAAATGTGGCTGTTCTTTATGACAGTGACAAACAACTATAAATGTTAAATGTACGAGCTTTATGGCAATCCACAATGAATGATGGAATTTTTTTCCCATTTTCATTATTATTTTATTATTATTATATTATATACATATCACTACAAGTAGGCGCAGGAATAGGTGGCAGCGGTTACAATACAATACAGAAATGCAATATACGTTATACTCGTTGTCATAATTTCATAAAATTACAAAGATAATGGTCACTTTAATTGATAACTTATTATTTATTTATTATTGTTGTATTTTTTATTATAGTACGGCAAGTAGTTCGAAATTAGTATATAATTTGTCGAAATTTGTTATCCATCAACCCATCTATCAGTTATGAGTATCGTCTTTAGAAGAATCACTCAGACCTAACCTATATCTTTTCCCTTTCAGGAGGAGTTTAAGGAGATCTTGCGGGCAACGTGGACCAAAGAGGACCCGGAGGGCGACGTAGTAGAATGGGCAGAGGGCGAAGGAGGCCTGGGGGACCCGCTTTGTCCCTCTCCGAACCCGCGGCCAAGACCAAGCAAAACTCTGTGCGATGTGAAGCCCTGCCTTGCCCACGACCGCTGCCCTCCGACCCTCGATGGAAAGCACGAGGTTGTGATTGAAGGCAAGGCCAGGGAAAGGGAAACCGCTTGCTGCTATAACGGTTGCGTCTACACCTGTATGAGAAAGATGGCTCAGCCTCCAGGTGAGGAGTTTTTCCCTCTTTTCTCTTCAGCACTTCGGAGGGCCACCCGCGTGAGGTGATGGACGTATGAGTGACAGGCAAGGGTGCCGTATGGTTTCGTAAACTAGCCAACGTTACTTCGAACTGTGAATGAAACGGCGGGGAGTCGTGGGATCGACGAAAGCAAATGGAAGCGAAAATGCTCCTTTGCATTAAAGAAGCGTAAGATTGTGTGTTAAGGACATTTTTGTGAGATGCAATGATGAACAGCAGCCATTTCTTCTGCTCTTGTTTAAAATCTATCTATTGAGAAGAGCCAGTTTTACGAAACATCGAAAAACTCTGGAAAAAGATAAAAAACTTAATTGATTTTTTTACAGCTCCTGTCGTTCATAAATGCATTAGATCTGCATTTTTTATGATCGCGTAAATATTTCCATTAATGAAAATGTAAAATAAGTATCTCGCATTAGCTGTGCTGTAAAATCTGAGAATTTAAAATTAATGGTAAGGCTAATCAAAATGCGTAATCTAAGTTCGTGAAATTGTGAGAGTGAGCTCGATGAAGCATGTGTGATATATTTTTAAAAGGGGAGCCTTGAGTTGGTAATTAACATAAAATTAACCTCTTTCTTATTTAGACTGATGTATGCACAGTCCTGGCCAAAATTAACGCAGCACCGGCCATAAGGATCGCTAGGGAGGTGCTGCGTTAATTTTGGCCAGGAGTGTACGAACTAAAATACTTCAGTCAAAACATAACGGAGGTTTTGCGAGTCCTCACTACTACATATGCATGTTTACGATCGTAACCTATGTTTTTCGCTCACTGGCTTTCAGCCAAATTATTTAGATATTTCCGGTGTAAACTTTTTACCATGTTTTCCCACGGTCAGGCTTTTTAAACTTTCAATCCTTAAAACTCCCATACTGGCAATATTTCTGTGTCCTCGAAATAACTGTTATGAATAATTTGTTCCTTGTATGTCTCAAATATTTTAGTTCTTTGAAAATGTGTGCGCAAGAGATGGTGAAGGTGAGGTCATAATGAACCTTGATGTTTATGTTAAAGAAGAATTAAAATACAAATTGATGATAGCCATAGGGAACCAATAGTTATACATAGTTTTATATATAAATTAAATTTTTGCAAGTTTCCTGGAATAAATTGTATACATCTCTGTACATACATATTACGATGTTTGTGGAAGTATTTGTTGAAGAAATTTGTGCTATTTTTATTATGATTGTATTTTCCATTTTTTCTGAAAAATACGAGTATTTTGTTATTTTTTAGCATGTAAGATAGAATAACTCTTTAGATAATTAAAAACCGAACATATTTCACCGCTTTAAGCATTGATGGGCCTTAAGAACTTCACTTTTGTTGCTCTGAGGAAGAGATCGTTTTTACCTCTTTATGTTCGATTCAAACTCGTTTATGATTCTTATTCAGATATGACGTTTCAATTCGAAAGTAAATTCGGTTCGTTTATAGATATTACTCGTCGGGTCTTTAATCACAATTTATTACGATAATCGGAAAGATTCGATTTTTCTTAAGCTGTGTAAAGGAAACTTTTCTATTCTTATAACTATTTTAAATAAGAGTGAAACCTTTGCGCAAGAACATTTCTATTCTTCTCGCATAGAAGTGAGAACCCATTGTGCTTCTCCTCCGTCTAGACAACCACCATTTGCATAAGAAGACATAACCTTATACAGAAGCCCGTCCCTCACCTTAATCCAGACAAGTTCACACCAGTCATCCTTTAGGTCTCTTTTAAAAACGTCGCCGTTTTGTCTTTCGACATCCGTTGGATCTGATCCTATATTTTCTTTTTCTTTGCAGCTTTCGACTGGGTGGAAGAGACGCCCTATCCTGCACCAGGTGAGTGTAGAAGAAGGAGAGCCAAGGAGGCCTCTCTCGACCACCCCAATCGTCCTCCACCTTTAACCCACACCACCGCTTTGCCCAAACCTCCTTTTCGATCCTTTCAAAACATTTATCTGTCGATCGGGGGCGGAGAAAATCCGGGCGAGCTGCCTATTGGGTAATTAGCCGCTGACCAATTGATGTCTCTTGTTTCTCAGACAACGGACAGAACGACTTGAGCAGTGGGCGGCTGCCGATGTTGGTTTATGGGCTTCACCCAATTCAAGGGCACCTCCCCGAAGAGACCACCGCGGTGGTCTCTTCGGTCACCCTGAACCGGAATGGTCATTCTTCGGTCATCCTGAACCGGAATGAAACCGGTGCACCGGTTTCATTCCGGTTCAGTAATGCATACAGATGCCGTAATGTTGCAAAAGGCGCGACGTAAGCTTCATTTGGATTAATCATCGAGATACGTCGAAAAAAAAGCAACTGTCTTTCAGCTATAATTAACAAGTCCTCTGATTTCAAATGAGTTCCTTCTTAGGAGAATGTTGTATCCCTCCGACTTAAAGTATCGAAATAAAATGGAAGAGATGGCGCCTTTGATCCCATATAGAAGTAACTGGACTTGCAAATCAAATTCATTCTTAGCTGTGGTTCTGTATAAAAATTCCATTTTCTGTCATATCCTAATGAAAATTTCATTCTTCGCCTCTTAAAGCGGTATACACCATTTAGCCTAGCAAAAAAGATTAGTGAAATGACTAAAGTCTTTCAATCGATGATGTTGTTGATTTAATAGGAAATCTTTCGAACATCACTATTATTTTTTACGTTAAAATTATAAACCATGGCGCAAAAACCTGTGAAGGATCAAGGCCGTGAATAGGGTATTAGAAATGGGTGACAAGCAGTCGCCAATCCGATTCACACGCCGCCTATTATAATCCCTAATAGGTTCGCTCCTTGTCAGTTTAGATAGCTCCTCAATTTTTTCTGATTCTGGTTAGACATCCTGACCCACATCTGTAATCCGGCTTGGGACTATTTCATTTCAAAGCTATAACAGAATTCAGGGCTATCAGAGTAACAGCCTTACATGGGATAATGTTTTTATTCGAACCAAGAAATAGTTGTGAGCTGCATTAACGAGAGCGTAAAAAACGCCTTGAATCCTGCGTTAAGTCACTACATCAAGGTATATCCATTATAACGTCTCCATTAAATTTAATATTTTTTAATTTCAACATAACTGTTTCAAAAACACCACTTACAATACGAGCGATATGCAAGCAACGTGAAAAAATGCGTTCCTATCATTGGTTGCATTTTTGCATCGATAACTTTCAAAATATCTTGGAAAACAATAAAACTTCAAATAGCTGCACGAATATACATCGTTGTCGGTGTATCTTGAGGTTGGATTCGGATAAACTGTTTGAATATGGTGAGATAGAATATTTTAGCTTGAAAATATATTCATCATAATCAGTGATATTCTTAATGTCAAAATGCTATAAATCTTCATTTATTGGATTTAAGTATAATTTCATTTAACTTTGTTCATTTTTACCCTTCATAAAAATTAGAGAAAATCCAGTATGTACACCAATAAGATAGTTCCTTAACTTAAAAATGAAGTGTACAAAAATAAAAAACACAAACACACGTATACGGATTCCACAGATTTTAATAAAGCTGTCGACCGGATTCGGTGTTAAGGCACCATCCTTAGAATCCTTGATTTCTTTAAAAATGAAGGTTTAAAGATGATAAGTAAATGCTGTAACGGCCAGTGTAAACTAAATTATTTTAATTGCTATTGCACATTCGCTTTATTTCTGGTTATTTATTCTGTTTTTGAAGCTATACATCGATTCTTCAGCATAAGAGTTACAATTCATTGTGATACATACATCGATGTTGAAGTTGTGCTAAGCAACTTTTGGGAATAATTATTTCTGACTAAAGTATGAACTTCAAAAGCAGAACCGAAGACATCTGATTCCTATGGAACGGAACCTTTAAATATCACTCAATTTCAAGATCATGGCGCCCTATTGAGATAAGCGGTACAAAAGGAAAAAGATTCAATTCGTGTACAAAAGATCGGCTACAAAATAGTGGAGTGAAAATATCATAAGGACTTCTTTGTATCGAGAAAATAAAAGTTATCTGCCGACGAGCTATAAATAAAGTAGGTTAACGTGACAGGATAGTGCAAAAAATTCACCCGCTCGACTTTCGGAATGGATTAAAGAAGTAACTGAAACGAAAATCAGTTGCTTGGTTCTTTTTAATTTTTGCATATCGACTTAGTTTATCGTATTTTGCCTAAAAACCAAAATAAAGATGTAAGCAAATACGAAAGCCTGTAGGATAATTGCTCTCGGCTGTTGGAGGAAATATTTTTTATTATTAATAATTTTACTTTCGCAAAAGCTATCTACTTTTGTAGATTGTACAATTGTTTCTAAAGATTTATAAGATAAATAATCGTGCTTTTATGAATTTTTTGACATTCTATTTTTAATCCTGACTGTCGAAAAAAATTTCAATCCCTTTTTTCTTTACAAAATGTCAGAGATAATCGTAGAAAGTCTTTGTTATATTGATAAGGACAAAACAGCTTTCTGTGAGGAACTCAAGGACAGAATATAGAATATAGTCCGACTGAACCTACAGAATGGAGGGATTCAATGTATTTTCTCGATTTTTTGAAGAATATCTGGACTAGTGTTCAAATATAATTTCTATTCCACTATTGCAGTTTCACCTTACGCGAAAGGAAAGTAACATATTCTTTGTATTTGCGTAGATATTCATAATTTCTTTACGATGATTCATTAGAGCTATCGACAGCAGCGACACAAAGCGGATCTCTCACGTAATTTTAATTTTAACTTTTACTGTCAGTTACGGAGTACATCCTATCTGCAAAAAATTCAGAAGGTTTTCATCAATAGCTCCCTGACTTTTTGTTTTCAGAAAATTCAAGTCGTCTGACGAGACTGGATAGCGGAAGCAAGCAATCCAGGACACCACCAGAAACTGTCGTCATACCCGGAGGATGTATGCTCACCCCAGAGCAATATAAACATCTGGAAAGTTTTAAACAAAATGAGCACATAAAAAAATGGTAAATAGATACAATCGGGATTAATTTCAAGTTTTGTGTTTGGAATTATTATATTGAGGAGATATTAAAGAATCTAATAAATTGATTATATCCGCTTTAAGAAAAATAATTCTTGGGTGAATAATTCGTTTTTTACAGAAACTTAAATAAAGTTTCTAATATAAAAACTAACATTATTAAAGCGATGACAGCATCATTTATTAGGAGACCTTTCCCATTATCGCGGGCTAAATCCATGGAATATGATATGCATCAGTTAATCAGAATTGAAGATGCACAAGAAATTTGTTTTTTTTATATAACATTAATTGTATTTTACAACATTCATTGCTTACTTTATCGATCTTTTTTGTTTAAACGAGAAAAAAATCGCTATGCTCTCTGAAATCGATTTATAATTTAAATCAAATAGGAGATGACTTAACTTTCTGGCAGCTCTGTGGTGAAAGTATTTTTCTTGTCTGCGGGAACTAAAATGAAACCTCACTTTTGTGAAAGCTATTGTATCATGAAATTATAATTAGTGATAAAGCTTACCCTGTTCCAGAGCTAATAAATTAACAGAGGTAACTGTCGATGTAACGTACTCTAGAAGTAGGCGATTGGAACTCTGGTTTCAAAACTGCTGAATTAAAGTTTCCAGGGGGTTTTATTAGCTTATTGTTCATCCCCTGTTTCCAAATCAATGAATACCATACAGAATACTTATGCGACACGCGGGAAAATAAAGCCCGCATAAGAGTTAACAAGTAGTAATATCTTATCCAAAGAATCTAAAAAATGAAATAATATCCATAAAGATGTTGTTTACTGATGATACCCCGAACTTCAATTTATTTTCTCAGCTTCTGCGAGGGCGGAGGAGTTTTCTGCGAAGTGGACAGAGGTAAGACGTGAATTGGATCTCCTTGGAATCCCCGGCTGCAGGGGCAGCTGAGAGAGTAAATGGAAAGTGAATGGGATCTCGCGGTGGTTCATGCAATCTTATTGGATATTCACCACGGACGACGACGACCAATCAGAAGAGAAGGATACCAAGTGAAAGTGCATCGCTGCAGTGTCTCGCGTGTTTACCACGTTGTAAAGAAGTCACTCTGCTGTAATTCGCATAGTAATCAATGAGTTTTCGGAATGCTTTTTTTTTAAGATACTAGCTAAAGAAATTCTTCGTAAGTAAATTTTCAATATTTTCGTAGATTCTATTTCAACTGCTGGATGGTCTTTTTATATCTTTCATGATCTAGATTTTTAAGGTGATGAAGTGAAGGATTGAGAGAATGACACTCGGGTAAGTTGATCTGTTCTTGTACATATGGACCTACGCTACTGGAGTGCAAGAGAATGGAGACATAAAAAACTCCTCGTGATGCATTTATCTTCAACCCGTCGTTTTTTTCTAGCACAGTTTTAATGATCAATATTTATTTAACGTGAACGACTTCCGAATGTTTTTCCTTGCGTTGCTCCTGATTGATTCTTTTAGTAACAAGATGGAATAATTACACTGTGATTGACTGAATCAAAATAGACATCGAGGGAAACTTCTGTTTACAGCCAATTACTTTTGTTCAAACCTTAATATTTATTTCATTAAGCTTCGTGTCGTCTTACTAATTCATGTTTAAATCTTAAAGTGCTTGTCTACTTAAATGTAACCCAAGAGAATTAAATTTTTATATTCAGAAAAACAATTTTGATTTATTTTCATTTCAGCTATTGCTCATATGGAAAGTATGAAGACCAAAAGTTCTTGTGTTTAACAGTAAAATGTATTGACTGCAATGGGAAGATCTACTTTCAACAACAATAAATGAAGAATGAGAGTTCCCCAGTAAGAACGGGCATGAAAAAGTCTGACAAGATCGGAAGTCGAACCCGGACCTCCCGATTGCCAGTCAGTTGCTCTATAAATTTTCCTAATCCTTACCAATGAACTTATCGTGCAAAGTGACCATATACCTTTCCTTGAAGAATGAGAGAATAGAAGTTACTTTGCACTTAAGGGCTTACACCTAAAAAAAAAACAAGAATAAAAAGAAATGAAAAATAGCATCATGACTGAAACTCGAATCCAGGTCTCTCATTATCTGGGCAAGTATTCTTCAGGTAGAATACCTACCATGGTAGTTTACTGGATAGAATACGGTAAGTGAAATCATGATTGCCTGTGCTTACTGTCGATCGTAATGTTTTTATCTATCTTATTTCAACCTATCATCAGTACGGCAGCGTATTCTGAATTTGTCAACGGAAAAATAAATAAAGGGCAGGAATTGATTATAGGGACCACGTTCGTCGAGAAAAGTAAGAGTCGATATACTGCTTCAATAATGAGTGGATAGGAATGGATGCGAGCCGAAAGAAATTTTACGTGATCTGCTTTAAAACGGAGTTTTCCCCTCTCTCGAACGTGCAAACAATGGAAAGGATTTAATAAAAAACCGGAAGGTAAAGATGCTACGAAAGTTGTGATGGAGGTCCGAAATGAAGAGGAAGAATGACAAAATTCTGGTTGAGAAGCTGCCGACAAATGGGATTTTAAATTGAAAGGAAGTAGAGAGACCAAAGAATAGAAGGTACTCTATGAATAGATGAGTTTAAGGTAAATGTAATTCGGTATTAAGAAGTATTGTCAACAGAAGATGCTGCTAGCCGATTTCAAAAGAATATATATAATTCGACTAATTTCCATTTGGTGCTGTCTCCAGTCTTGCCCGTCCTCCTATGGAGCTCTTTCGGGCTGATTTCAAAAGAATAACGTGAATATTATATGTGCGAGTGTGGCTTAATTTATGTGTGCGTATAAATGCGCCCGTTTATATACATATATGTTTGCGAATGTGTTTATGCTGGTATATATTTCTAATTCATATTTTTACGTTATTGATTATTAACTAATTGAGCTCTTTCAATTTAAACTTTTAATCAAAGAATGGTTATTATCATAGAAAGTAGCCCAAATGATACTTATTTGTTCCAATCTAAGCTTTGGTTTTCGACTGCTTTTTTAATTAGACCAAGTACTTAAATTCAATCAGGTTTAAGGAAAACAAATATATTTGTAGCGCATGAGCCGGCGGATTTCGTACAAGTCAAAACACTCGATTTTTACTGGATTTCACAGACTTGCCGCTCTGATATAAGTATCCACCGCTGCAATAGGTTCTCCCCCATGGATACATATTGAAAAGTATGCGTGGCGAATTCTAAAGGATCCTGCCAAGGATTTTCTTCGAACCTCCTACAAAAATTACTTGTACCTCCTTCGGACAAAGGTCCGAGCTCTATGCGAGGGCTAGGGAAGATTACCCTTATTGAAATTCAGGTATATTATTGCACTCATAGGCTCCCGGATAGTCATGTGGACAGCGCGTTTGCCTTTGGTGAAAGCGGTCCCGGGTTCGAATCCCGGTGGGAGGCAATGTGCGAAATGACCTAAGCTGTCGAAGCACTTTTAACAATACTACTACTACTATTGCACTCATTTTTAGTAAATAATAATAAATAATTGTATTCCTCAAAATATTACTGTATTATTATGCTAGAGCCATCATTAATAACTTCCTATGATTTGAAAATGTGGTCTAATCTGAGTCATCGAGGGAACTGCGGTTTTAGGTACCACAGACTGTACCCCTCTCTTCCCTCATCTCATCGACCCTAGCATCATTATGGTACGGGCAAGACATAACCTGATATAGTTACCACATTCTAATGCCTATGTGGTGTGAGAGTCAGCCAACTATCCTCGCAAAATTGAGATATCAGGTTCGAATCTAGGCCAGGGCATAGTTATTTTTGAGTGTTTATAAAGACGTTCAATCTGCCGCTTACAGTCCTTCGAACGCTGATTCGAGCTTAAGTGGAGATTAATTCGTAATGAATTTAAGAAAGAATTCTTCTATTTCGCAGATCCTCAGCTTCTATTTTATTAATACTTGGGTAAGTATGTATACATAAAATTCATCGGAATACAGGATTCCAGAATGTGAGAAGATTAAAAGAACTTTAAGGTCCCAAGGAAAGTCCTCCATCATTCAATGGTCGGAAGTATAATGATGACTCACAAAAAGAGAAGAAATATAAGAAGAGAGAAAACGAGGTAATCTTTTCTTCCTTTTATCTCGATATCATTCATTCGAAGTCTTTGACTCCTATAAGGGTTTATTTAAGAACTTTGTTATTCGAGTGCGACAGGGCAGAAAATAAACAAGGGAGAGTTTTGACTGCGCTGGATGAGAGAGTAGATGGAGGAAAGAAAGAGAACGGATCCTCGTTCTATTTCGGAAACGTTTTCACTCCTTTGCTTCTTTATTCTGCTTTTCTCAGACACTTCCGACTCGGATCGTCCTTTTTGGCGCCGCATTTGACATCTCACAAGACGTACTCACAAAAAAGTGGAAGATGCCTTTCTCGAATATTTAGTGATACTTCCATCGAGAAAGGAGGCCATCGAGAAGGAATAGCTTGAATTCCGTCTTCTTCCGGCGATTTTCAAGATTTTCTAAGCGTTTCTGAATTCCATTTTTTTCACTCCGCAAGAAGGGATGTCCGTGATAAAGGATTGATTGTCCATTCGTGAAGGATCCAATGGTAAATTGCATACAATATATATTATGTAAAATATTATATATAAAGTCGTCCCTCACCAGTTCGAGCTTCGACTTTCGTGGTTCAACTCTATCGCGGTTTTCCAAATATTCCTATTTTCATCGTAAAGTTACTATATTTACGAATACATGAGGATACTACCACGTCTTTTTTTTCAATTTTCAAGTCTAATACGTCTTATTTTCTTTTATTTTATCTAATATATTGGGTAGTACGATTGTAAGGGTGTTATTCACTATCCACAGCCTGGAATAATATTTAAAAACGTATTTAGGCCGTAAACAGGATTTCGATGCTCTAACTACGAAAATATTCGATTTATAGATAAAGAATTCTACGTTGCCGAAATTCATATATCGCGAGTGAGCAATAGCCGACTGTATTATATAATATAGAGGGATTTAAATCAAATTAATTGTTGTTTTAGTACACCAACTTAAATAGTTTAATTTGCTTTACTAATTAGGTTGCTGTAATTAATTTTAGTAGCCTTTTAAATTTATTAAATTAAAATAAATAGTGAATTCATTATTTATATTATACATATTAAGTATTCGTGAAGTTTGTTTAGGCTGATCATACGGTCCTGTTTTCCCGGAACTGTCCAGTTTTCAAACCTTCCATCCTGTCTTTTTCTTTTCAAATAATTTCGTTCCGTTATAAATCAGTATTTTCTATTTGTGCACAATGTTTAACTTCAATTGAGCTATCCTATATTTGAATTATGTGGTCATAGGAAGACAAATCTCCATAAAGAAGAGATTAATATATCTCGATGTTTTGTCTATTTTCTTACAATATTTAGTTTCAACTCTGTGAAATTAATTGATAATTTCAATCATATCGATGTTAGATACTATCGTTCTTGAAATAGTTTTACCTCTGAAGATAAAATTGTCATTACCAAAATGCTCCTATTTCTTTCAAACAATGTCTGCATCGAAGTATATTGTCAACCTTCTGAAAGCCTTTTTTAAATGTGGGTTATTGGGTTAGATAGGTTTAGGTTTAACATTAGATTCGATACTCAGTCATTTTATCTCGTATTTTTCTTTTATTGACTAAATAATAATACTCTATTCATCGGTTTTAAATCACAGCTATTCTATATTACCTGGATAAAATGTTCCTTCCCGAGATATATAAGGTGATATTTGATTCTTTCTTAAAGATAATACAAATCATTTTTTCGAATCATTGAATGAGGGCACTTTAACTTCGTGAGTATATACCTTTCATTGTTAACAACTACGGCTAAGAATTCAAGGATAAAATTTCCTTCCGTCATCTCCGAAGGAGGCTAGTTTCAACTTAATTAGCGGAAGCTAATCTAAAAAAATTCATTAAGCAGCAGCATAAAGTATGTGATCTGTAAAGTACGACTGTTTAAAGCGAACGATCGAAGTTGGCATGTGTTGTAAATCGAGACATGGTGGGTTGGGTAAGTACTTAATAAGATGCCGGCATTTTTCAAAATATCGTTAAAATATATTCAATAAACTAAGTATATTTCAATCCATATAATGATATTACGATATTAAATTGGTTATTAAACAATCGGTTCTTACAGAGCATTCGAAAGGACTGTTAAAATCTGGCGCCTTTTTCCTGGACATCTGAGTTACGATAAAGTAGTTTCGAGCTCTCCGATAGAGTGCAACAGCTCTCGCTGCTGCCCATATTGGGCAAATTGTCCGAGAGGAGGACTGGAGGAATTACTAAACGATTGATTTCAATGATTCTCCACCAAGCAATTATTGCTTTCTTTTACTTACAATTGTGTATTCAAAAATCTAAGAGTAGGTTGACTTAAAATATAACTACAACTTTTCAAGTTCTTACTTACGTAAGTGCTACTGCTAGGAATACGTAAGTAAAAACTAAAATATCGATAATGGAAATAAGAAAATTTACAAGAAATGGTAAACGTTCTAGGAATATTGGGGCAGAGTTTACTTATCTAATGATAAAACATCAATTTTGGACTATAACTTTTTCTTTCGATCGGAAATATTCAAATATGCGTTTGAAAATGATAATAGAAAGGAATATCTCAAGCTAAATTTTAGCAAAGTTCAATTATTGTATTATTTCGAAGATTTATTCCATTCTGTAAAAACATATATTTTTAATGTTGTGATATACTACCCCGAGCTCTAGGAGCTTCTGAAAAGTGGATATATTTAAATATTGAATATTTCAAACTGCTAATCACCTTAATCTGACTGGATCCACCCACACTCTCACTGATTATGGGGTGGTATACTAAGAACCAGTAAAAATTATTAAGCTACATAATTTTAACATTATATAGAAATACATTAAAACTAATAGTTATTTTATACCATTCGCTCTATTGAATTTCAGTTTTCCAGTTAATGGGATTTTTCCCCTTGTATTCTCTTCTTTTACCTCTCTTATAATTGTTAATGATGTGTATAAGATGCATTAAGGAATCAAAAATTAACTTTTGATTAAACGCTTTACATAAAAAATGCTTTTATACACAGCAAATATTTCACATTTTAGGGTATATTGTAATCTAAAGATCATTTACTTAGACAAAAGACTTTTGAACGAGTTATAAATAGTAGTTCAATTGAAAAATGTACGTATTCAGAAAATGAAATTGATGGTCTTCCTAGAAGACATTTTAAACTAGCCGCTCGAACCCAACCCATATGAAGAAACACGACAAACACAATATTCAAGTTTGAGATTATACCGCAAGAGCTCCATGTTTGTATTCAAATGTAGGGTAGATGACAAAGTTTATCGGTAAAACCTGCCGATTACAGCAGGTTTTATCAAATACGACCAGTGATACGTGTATTTTCATAAATTGATAACATATTTAGTATTTATTAACGTATAACGTCAGAACATTATGAATGGATTTGAAATATTTTTCGTTATCTGCGCCGTTTTAGTAGCGGGTGCCTCTTGGTATTGAAGCTTATTGGATTTATTACTGTGTCTGTTGCATATTTGTCATTGACAATTATTGGAATGTACTCTTTACTGTTTCTTAATTTTTAGGCTTTTACCTAAACTGCTTTCTTGGCATTTCAAGCGGCGCTTTCACGTAGATGTGCGTATAGGGGGAATTAGACTTCCCTACATCAGCTTAAAAGATGTCCATATCGTTTGTCATGGATTCACAGTGGTAAGTAATGGAATATAATTAGTCGATTATCGTTACACAGATTATATTAGTAATCTTTTCGCATCTTTGTTTTCGGCATTTATTCATTTTAGCACATCGAAGAAGTGGCTTTCCAGAGTAGTTTTTTCAATAGTGAGGTGACAAAACTCGTGTCTGTGATCATCAGGGATGTGCGAATTAATAAAGATGTTGGGGGTAGTGAACTATCTAGCGGAGACCTTAATGCAGGGTTCTCTAATCAGCAAGTTTATGGAACAGAAATTCCAAGTTTTCATAATAAGAAGATACCCCCAATGATCATAACGTTTGCCCAAGTAAGTAATGTCGTGTTGACAGTGTGTTATATAGCAGCCTCATTAAGTTTCTTCACATCCCTCATTTTAATCACACCCTATCCGTTAAGTAGATTAAAGTGTTTTTTGCTCTGTGTGAGGTTAATATGTCTGTTAAATTATCATCTGTGTATGTTCACACTTAGCTAGGATCAAAGCTAATACTTGAAGCCAGAAGTGTGATAATTTTGGATGTAATTATATGATGAAAACTACGGATCATATCAATAAAAGTGATTGTATGTCATCCTAATGTTATTCTGTGCATCGTTTGTGTTTCATGTGAAAACAACTGTTTTTACGTAATTATTCTCATTTCCAGTTTATGGCTGTTAGAGTTTACAATGTGAGCGTAATGCTGCTTCGAGTTGCATCCCCAGAATGGCTTCTACATGCATCTGCGGACAGTATTCATGTAGATGGAAGTATAGTTCACAATTCTCATCTCCTTGTGAATGTTTGCATGTCATCAGCCACTGCCAAAGTGCTGAAGCATGCACATGGTGGTGGTGGTGGTACCATCCGACGTCATGGAAGTAGAAGTGTTCTTGCATCTTCAAGAGTGAAGGAAGAAGCCCAGACCTGCCTATGCCAACTTTCGTTTGGAGTCACATTAGAAGCAGCGCTTGTGGCCCGTGGTGCCCTTTCAGTAGAGGTGACTTTGCTATAGAAATATAATATACCTTTGCTTATTGAATTTTTATTTGGGTAATTTTCTTTTGTTAGGGTATATTGAATTATAAATCAAGCTAATTTTCTTCAATTCCATTTTATTAAAATGTATGATAAAGCATACTTCAGTGTCCTGACAAGTATCTTAATTGCTATATTATATCAAATCATTTACCTATCATAGTTGAAGTCGTACATCAGTCTAATCTACTTTAAGGATAATCTACTTTAGGTTAATTTCTCTTCAATGTATTCTTTCTTTCAAGAAGGTTACATTGCTGGAAATAAAATTAATATAATCTCAAATATTTTTGTGTGATATTAAAATCAAAACATTCTGAAGGATAATTATCTGAGAGGTGTCATAAAATTGCAAATTTTATCACCTCTGTGCAGAATTCAACCTCCAAAAAACTTAAGATAAGCCTGTTAAAATTATTCCTCAACTTTTTCAATGTTCTTTCAGCCTACATGAATGCTATTTTTAAAAAGTAGACAGTATCATTCTGTGTGTGCAGAATTTTCCAGAGCAGATCAATTAGGTGTCAGATAATGTAATAAATTTTTAGGTTGAAATCACAGTATCCAGTTTGAACTACCTTTAATTTTGGTATACCGTAAACTGAACCAGGAACAACATTCATCATCTAGGTATAATAAGTATATATTTATTATGTGCATTTATGGTTGTTTTGAAATCAGCTTTTTCATTTGCAAGTATATTAAACAAAGGTTTTAAGAGAGTATGCTTGCAAATAATTTATGGCAGTTTCATAATATATTTTTTTTTCTTGTATTTAATGATTAGAAATCCATCCACCCACTCCTTTTTCAAGAATTCCAGCTGTTCCTATCAGTTATGTAAAATTGTTATAGTTGTTGGTGATACATCTGGTTTAATTTATTGATAACTTTTCTAGATCTCTGGTTCTTAATTCTATCCAATCTACTTGGTTTCTTGAAGAAATTGAACTAGATTTCTAATTAGCATTTCCCAACACTTTCAATAGCAATCTAAAAGTCATGCAACATTTTTTATTGTCATTTAGACCTCAGCCCTCTTTAATTTGGAAAGAAGAACTTGTCAATAGCCATATAGTTCTCATGTTTAAATGATGTATTTGAAAATGTTATTTTAAATTTTACTGCTGTAAAATTATTTGGTAATTTTAACTATGAAAGTAGCATTTTGGTTAAAATTTTAGTATATTTAATAGACTATAGACCTCAGAAAATAGTTACCCAGATGTGAACAGAAGTTAATTCATTATTAGCAGTGCATTTGTAATCCTTTATCTTTCCTACAGTTGTTCACCGAATGACCTAAGATGCCTTTTTAACTCAAGTTTACTCTCAGAAAACGTGTGAAGTATTTTGTATGGTACATGTCATTAAAGCATTGTTCCATATGAAAGTTATATGGAACTATCACTTTCTTCACCTCTTGATATTTTAAATTAATTTTTTTCATGCATGTTTTCTGTTTCTTACTTGCTATATAGTTATATTTCCAGCAAAATTTTACTGTCTAATTTCAGAGGCTGTATATTGGGATGGAGCATACACAGTTGCTGATAAATGAGGGTTTTTATAGTTTTGCGCAAAAAGAAGGCCCTGATACAACCCTTCATAAATCTATGAGTACATCATCCCTGGCGTCTCAGTCAGAGGAAGAGATATTACACTGTCTTTCTCCAATAATTCCCAAGGTGAAACTCCATATCTTATTATAATTCTATTAATTTCTCATTCTTCATAGTATTCAGTTAAATTCCTTTTATGAGATTAATCTGATGTATTCTAAACATTGAGAAATTTTGTTTATGTTCTCAAATTTTTATGCTCTTACCATATTCCCATATTATCATGGACTAGTAATAATTGTTAATTTGATTATTTACTTAATATGTGGCTAAAAATTCATTTGCTTAGAATGGAGTTCTTCCTAATCCTTTCTAAAGATAGCATAATGTGTCTTCTAACTAGTCAACTTTTGAGTTACATTTTGTGGAGAATATTCAAGATTTGTTCATCTTTGACTCATTTCAATGTGGATTTCCTCCAAGTTTTTCTGTGCAAGATTCGAGTCATTAAATTCAATGAATTCTAATCAAAACTAATTCCATTCAATACATCACGTTGTCTTTCATTATGCCCTGTTTTAGATGAGGGATTCAACATAGTAAGTAAAAATAAAGTTTTTAGTCCTTGACAATATACCACCAAGCAAGTCTGAAATCACTGATAAACGTAGCTTTTGTAGCTGTTCTTAATTACCTGGACTTGTTTTTATCTTTAGTTTCTAGTTTGCAGATCTCTGTAAATATTTTATCCATTTACCAGGTTTTAAAGTATATTCAACATTCATGCCTGTTTTATTTTCTGTTGGAGAAATGACTGTTCTCGGAATTTAAACATTTTTTCACTTACTTTTATGCATAGTTTTGGTTTCATTACTAACTTAAAAAATCTTATTTTTTATAGCTCAGTTATTTAATTTTCCATTGCAAATCATATAAAGCTTATTATGAATACAGTTGTTAAAATTAGCCGTTAGTTTATTTTAGAATGGCACATTAATGGATGGTCTCCATAACTAATTCTGATTTATGTATAATTAAAGACTTTCTAATAATCGTTTAAAGTGAAAAAAGATCTAGTATTTTTACGAGTCCTAAATTTCATCTAATGACATTGTCTTCTTTTTCATGTAGACCTTCTCCCTCAAAATGGAAAATGCAAATGTAACAGGAATGAAAGAGCATACTCAGACTCGTTACACATCTTCTCTACAGTGCTTTCAGATCAAATCGACCTTTAATCCCGCTAAGCTAACTGATGCTTCAGGTAAGAGTAAATTATTTCCATTGAAATATGGGTCTGCCTGCATGTATTCATTTCAGACAAGTAATTACATTTGAAAACTTTGCAGGCAACGTCGCCTCTCTTCCTCAGATATTTTTAGCCTTACAAGTTGAAGAGCTTGATATGGAATGCAACCATGAAAAAGTTATTCTACTCAAGAAACTTTCTGCCGATGGAAAGGTGACCATCTTTTATTTAATTTTTCTATCATTGACATGATATAAAACTCTGACTTATAGATAACATAATGTTTCTTTATGAAAACTAGGTTGAAGATTACACCTTGAATTTGTATATACTTCTGGATACTCTAGCTGTGATGTATAACCATGTAGATATATTCAATTGGGTTTCTATGAATTTTCAGCAGCCGGTGGTGTTACAGGTAAGTGAGATTCAATTACTGCTTCTCAGATCATCCTCTGGATAAATGCTTAATATAGTCTTTTCTGTGAAATATTATAGGAAGATGGAGGGTCAATGGCTCCTGTCAAAACTACCTCAGAGTTGGCCAGTGTTAGCAAAGAAGATAAGCCAAGCTGGCTTGGCAATCTTGTTCAGCGTTTCCACGTCAAAGGGTGCGTAGAGCTGTGGAATGTTTCCGGAAGGTTCTTGTTGTCGCCTGATCATGTTCAAGGAGCAGCCTCTTTGGGATTCAGCCACACAAAGCTCAGTTTAGATCAAATGCAAACTATTAAGTCAGGTATGAATTTTTTCTGTTTTTCCCTTGCTAGTGGTGCCAGATCACACCAAATTAATAGGAAATTTATTAGTTTTTAGAAAAATGTAGAGAAGACCCCAGTGGGCAGTATTTCAACACTAAGTTGTAAGTAATCAACACTATGTTTCTGTCATTAAATTCTCCTAGTCTTCCCCGAATTATTCTTTTATTCAATTTCATAGATTGGACAAAATAGACTTTTTCATATGTTATTCATTATGAATGGTTTTTGTAGAAACCAATGAATGTGTTTACAGGTTTATTAAAACAGATTCTTTAAAAGGGTCTTTAATTTAATGTTGAACCTATAATAGATTAGTATACTGCACATATTTATTTTACTTTATTTTGTCTGTTAACCTCAGTCTAAGAAAAATTCTCTTCTATTGTATAATAAGTTGGTAATTTTGTGATCTTACCTTTTTAAATATACCCTATTTTGTTTAAAATGGGAATCAGAGGAAGTTGTAATAGTAAATTATTATCTCAAATGATTTTTCTGTAGGTTTTTGTATTTACTGTGTGACTTATTTTTCTAACAAGTGTAATGTCTGTTGGCATGCTGAACTTGTGTGGGTTTTAAACCAGTTATTTTCTGGTGATGTGTATTTTCTAAGACTATCTAATTTTTCCTTTTCTCATATCAATTACTTGTTTACCATGATTTCCGAAACATAATTCTCATGTAGTTATTTGTATAGCCATCTATTAGAAATAAAGGATTCTTTTTGATTCTTGATGATATCTATTGAAGACTAATAATTCTGTTATTTATTTTTATAAATTTATAATTTGTTTACTAACCATTACATATTAGAATTTTCATAATTCAATTTGACTTACTTGTTATTAACTATTACTGTTTTGTTGGTAGATCCTTTTATCCCTGCCTCTGGCTGTGTATCCCGTCCCTGGATGTGTGAATTGTTGATGGAGACAGTGTGGTGCCGGCTTGGGAATCATCCTTCTCCATCTGCTTCATTTCACAAGAGGCATCATTTTTGGGATTTCCCCATCTCTATTGGTTTTCTTTTGGCAAAAATCAGGACGGCTGGAGCATCTTCTCCAACTGTCAGTTCTCCTGTTTCTCCTACCCCTAGACTCCAAGCCTTGTTGGATGCAGTTAGACTAGAATGGAGCCCTGCTGTTTTTAGAACCCTCCAAGTTGCCATCAGGTTGGTCTTGTTATCCCTATCAGCCTCCTGTCAGTAATGGACCTACCCCAAGGGTTAACATACTATAATGCCTCTTTTTAATTGTAAGGTAACAATAGTAGGTCACATACTTATAATTGCATAGTTGATTTTGTACAAATAAGAATATTCATAGATGAAATAGAAATGATCAGGCATTACTTTATGGAAAGCCATTGAAGTAATTAAGAAATAAAACTGTAAATTTTTAAAATGGAAAAATTCACTTCAATACTTTCAATAATTATCATGATAAGGTTGTAGATTATTATTGAGAATGAAATAAAGTTTTACCAAGTGTTTGAAATGTATTCAATGGCTAGCTAGGGTACCATTATTATATTCTTTGAGAATAATTCCCGATAAATTATATCTACCATATGTCTTTTTCCATCTACTGAAAAGAAGTACCGTATTTGGCAGCATATAAGACGCACCTTATTTCCTAAATTATGTTTCGAAAAATTTCCCTGCGTCTTATATGTGAAGGTTCAACCTCCACAGGTTAACTTTCAATACTGAATGCTATTTTTATCCCAGATGCTCTATACTACCTATTTCATAATTGCATTCAATGATTGTGTTAATATTTGGCTTTTACGAAACGTGACTACTAAAAGAAACTACATTTTAAGTTATTGTGGTCCCGCGCTTTCACACAGACTATTAAAACTCTTTTTCCTTTGTGAGTGGCCAACTTAATGAGGGTGCGTCTTACATGTCAGTGCATCTTATATGCCGTCAAATACGGTAACTATAATATTTATTACTAATAACTCAAGTCTAAGTGATAGTGCATAATTTAGTCCTTTGCTTCAATTCAGGCCACTAATTATAGCTTGAGGTAGAGTTTTTCTTGAATCTATTTAATTTAATTTTATGTTGTTATGTACCTTATGTGTGTAACCAGTTTTATTCCAATATAAAATCCTTAATGAAAAAATTCTCTACTGAAGCTTGTTATTTATTGTTTGTTAATTAAAAGGTTGACCTTGGTTTCGCTTAAGGAAATGTAGAAATGCCCCTATGTATATAGTTTGCTTAATTTTTCATTTGGTGAAAATTTGATGAAGTTTCACTCGACCCAATTTTAAAAGTACCATTCCATTTTTTCTTGAGGTATTTTAACATTTATTTTATAGGGATTTAGTTTTGTAAGAATGTCTCCTAATACATAGTATTTTTATTGAAACACTTTAAAAAGCCTTTCCATAAAAGGCAATGTGGTGAATGTTAAAGGAGGTAGATTAATCGTTCTTTATGCTAAATTTTAGGTATAATTTTGTAAATCAAAACCTAAAATCAATACAATGTATTTCTAATGACTTTTAACGAATAATTCTATTTCTTTAAGGTGCATGAAAGATTATCAGAAGATGAAGGCTCCTCAAGGCAAGATAGAAAATTTAAGTGCTCAACATTCAGAAGAAAAGGGATCCAGTATAATGAGGTCACATTTGGAAGGATGCGTAACTAGTGCTTCATTGACTGGGTTCAACCTTTTTCTCATTGAGGAAGCTGAGGAAAATTCACAGAAAGATCGTGATCCTACTTATCTCATGCTCCGAGTTGACTCAGCTTCTTTGGAGAGCTCTCCGGCAGAAGCATGCCTCAACTTGGTTGGAACCAAGGCGATTACAGTCACACGAGTCCCTTCACTGTTTTATCCTTGTCTTAAATCTCAGGAATTGAAGGTAAAGTAACTAAGGATATTGAGTCATGTTACGATTTGAAATTTAAATTTCTGATTTCAGGGGATGAATATCTGGCATTAGCTTTTTCAAAGTTGAAAAATTTGTCTTTAATCCTCAAACTATTCAAAACAACTTCTTATGCTATATTATGTTACTATGTATGTAATGCTAATTCTAACTAAAATAATCTTCTAATTCTTTTCTATAAGATAAAACAAATTTTCGTTATTTAATCCTTCATTTAGTATTGAAAAGATATTTATATTAAAACTGGGTAGTCTGATTTGTGTATAGCACGTATTTGCTATATCAGGAATACGTAATTTAGAAATTTTATTCCTTGTTGAAAATTTTTATTTTGTTTTCAGTTTGTTATACCATGCATAATTTTTAAAATTTAATTGCAGCAATATTTCTGGATTTTTTAAAATGCTTTCTTTACATTTATGCACAATGTAATTTAAAATAACTAATAAATTAGTTAATAATTTTAGAATAAAATCATACCACACACCATCGCCAATATGGCAATATACTACTTCTCAAATTTTTAGAAATATTTCTCTAGTAAAAAGTAAATAATTATTACATTGCCAGAATTATGGTCCAATCAAATTATTTGTTACAAATGATGGAAATGAAGTATTATTCAGCACAGGAAAGCATGCAATTTATAGTGACTTGGCTGGGACTCGAACCGTGGTCTCCCACTTTCTGGGCTGGCAGAATTATTTGTTGCCATTGTTACTTTACATTTTTACCAATTTCAGTGTTGCCATGATTTAAATTTGATCTTGTTTTCTGAAATGCAACTGAGCATTAGCACTAGCTTAAGTTATTCATCTTTTATGATTTTCCTTATTTAAGTGTCATTTTTAATTTCATGACACTTTATCTTGTGTCATTATTTTCTTACTTTCCTTCTTCATAGGTCTTATCACTTGAATTCATGGTCTACCAAACCAAACAAATATTATTTTGAATAAAAATTATGTATTTGATTGCTAAGAGGAATAAATGATAATAACATCCTGCCTGTTGATGATTTAAAGAATGAATCCCAATATTTGCTTCCATAATTCAATTTTTATATTTAATATTACCCTTTCTAGGCCATTGCATGATCTTCTTTTAAGGTATTGACCTATGTGATTTTCATTAGCTGTGCAATTATCGTTGCTAAATTTTTGTATTTTTTATTATTCTTATCTATATCATTTCTGCTCCATTTAATTCTCTATGATTGTTTGTTTGTGGTAACAATCATATTTAAACTCTTAAGGCCATTTTATTCAATTTACACAGTTTGAAATAAATTTAAAAATTGATATTGATTTTTTATTCATTCACTGTGATTTTTTATTAGGGCTCTTGGGCATTCTTAAGAGTTGCAAAGGTGGTATCACGACCTCTATCTGGTGATTTAACTGTTCACTTGTTGGAAGAAGTTAAGGGAACTTGGAGTACAGAACTATACCTTCGACTCCGTGATTTGACTTCTCAAATTAAAGCATTTTTCAGTTATATACGTGGTAAGTAGATATATATTTTTTTGTGCTTCATTTCCCTCTTTATGAAACCATTCACTTCATGGTTATTTCCTTTTGTTTTATTAAAACGTTCATCCAAAAAAACAAGAACTTTAATTTTGTGCATTTGGTAATTTTTTCTTTTATTTCAGCCCTAAAGTCTTCAAGAAAACAAAACATAAACACTGAGAAACCTGAAGCACAGTCATCTCACAAAAGCGTGACTGTTAAAGCCAAAGGCAATGTTGGCGTAACAGTTATTTTGTCTGCCAAACACCAACTTTTATTTTCCTTTGGTTCGTATTTGATCCATTTTGTTGAGCTAGCATGTCATTGTCCTTGAATGATCAAGCATTTATTTCATGTTTACCTTAAATATTTATTTTTGTGTTTTGATTCACTACCTTTTGAGTGAAATGCTATTGTTTTCTTTCAAATTTTAGATGAATTGACCGTCACTTCAGCTAAAGACTATTTTGGTATTTTAGCTAATCTTAGCAAAATTGCAGTTGACAAAAAGAACATATTTACAGTAGAAGGGCTGAATGTTTCTACAGTATCCCACAATGCCGAGATTATGTTGGAAAGAGCCAATGTTGAAGGCTTAGTACTTCCATGGAACAGAACATGGTATTGACTATCTCTTACAAAATTTGCTTACCATAAATGTTTGTTTGCCATGAAGTGTAATTAATTAGGATTTGCTTCGTTTATTTTAATTGCATCAATTTTTATCTGCTCATAAATGTTCATTGTTGATCATGCAATGATATAAATAAATAATAGATATTTTCAATTTTGGTTTGTGATTTTTCTCTGTAGATTTTCCCAACAAAATTGTCTTTACATCCAGAGAAGCTTTGTCCAGAATTTTTGTGGTAGCAGATTGATGCATTAATTTTATTAATTCCGTTATGATATTTTTGATAAACTGCTAGAATTTTTTTTCTAGCTTCTAAATTAATACATATATCTGGCCTCTATCCTGAGACATGTGTTCCGCTTTTATTTCTAGGGGAGTTAACATCAAATCCCTTAAGATGTGTTTTCCATATGAGCATAATTATGCAGAAGCAGTGCAGGGTGAGTTTATTTCCTTGGTGAAATGGGTCAGACAGTTGCATAGGGGTGGTCCAAAGGCTAAAAAACGTCCATTCACTTCAGATAGCCCTCTACCCTGTGATCTATTAATTAAGGTAAGCGTGAAAAGTACTTTTCTGCTGGAAAAATTTAAGTTTTTCCTATTGGTTCTCCCACTCTTCCTTCATCTATCTTTCATTTCTCTTTTGATACTGAATAAAATTTTCTTCATTGTATTTATATCATAAAAACTATTTACCATTTAGTATACCAACAGAATGTAAAAGAATTCAAATTTTATATTTTAAATTAACTCTTTAATTATATATGTTATATACATATAATCAACTAACATCTGCATAAACAATGCTTTATATTACTTAAAAATAATTTTCTTCATCATAGCAATTTGTGACTTCTGTTTTTTAGAGCTTCTTTAGCTATTTCATATTTCCTGTTAATAATTCAGCCTACCAAATACCTAATACTTGAAGTTAATTGTTTTTCCTCTTGAGCTGATGTTGTTTATTTTTTGTTTGTTGTTCTAATTTACCCAAGTGATTTTGCCCCTGAACTATTTCTACCAGCACTTACCTTAACTTACCAACATTTGCAGTGTAATTTACTGTAATATATTAATAAAATGAATGTCTGCATTATTATTTATGCTCTTCTTTCTTAAAAAAATATTCCAAGTAAGAGATATCATTATTTTTAAAAATAAGATTTCTTTGGACTCTTCTCCAAACAGGTTGATGACTTTCTTTTTGAAATGAGTGACGACCCGTTTGAAGTTCGACTAAGGGACAATTATGAACTTTTGGAAGATGAATACCAAGAAAGTCTGATGCGTCAAAGAATGCTCGACTCAAAGGTTGCTGAACTTTTCAAAGCACATTTGATTCTACCAGCTGGCCGACTTGAGGAGCTGTATGCATCACTCATCAAGAAGAATGCTGAGATCTACATTCAGAGGTCAAAATTGATAGCTGCCAAAGCCATGGGGCAAGAAGAGCCCACCACGTCTAAAGATAAGGAAAAAGAAAAGGATGAAGGAGAAGAAGCACCTCCCCCATCTAGAAGACTCTTTGGCTGGTTCTTGGAGAAAGTAGAAATACTCGCCCTTGCTGACCCATCTATCCATGGTACTGAGAGAGCAGTGAACGCAATGAAAGAAATGGACCATGACAGGTGCAGTATTATTTTTGTATATTTCTGTCTAGTCCAGTCTCTTTTGAAAGGCACTTACTCTGTCAGCCCCATTGCATAGCATCTTCTCTATTGTTTCCACTCATACCATTTAAATATGTTTCCATGTACATCTTATATTGCTTTTCTCTTTCTAGGTAGGTTCATTTTGTACAGCTTTTATTAGCCACACTCTTTCCACCATACTTACTATATCTTTCCTACATACATTACTCACCCACATATATGTTCAAACATTCCATTTTTTATTTGAGTTAAGCAAGTCCTTACTTTTCATCATCTCAATTACCTCATCCAACCTGCTTATATGTGGCCTTCCTCTTCCTTAATTCATGCCCTCACACAAGTAATTTTTACTTTCTCTCTATATGTAGTATAGAGAAAGTATTGTATTCGCCAAAAAATTCGACCTCCAGATTTCGACGGAAATAGATGTTTTGGGGCCCATAAAGCTTGTTTTCGCTATTTTCCCGAACATGTCTATGTGTGTGTGTGTGTGTCTGTCTGTGATAAAAAAGCTTTTGGGTGCTCTATCTTAAAAATTAATTATCCGATCATTCCCAAAATTCATATTTAGTATTTTCCTATCAATGCCAAGAGTTGATTAGTTTTTGATGAATATCGCTTAACCAGAAGTTGCGGTTTATCCGGAACAAAAGTTTATTTCTTAAATATCTCTGTCGGAATGCAATTTAGGTATATACAATTATTTACAAAAGTTATAGATAATGTACTTTACTACAACTTGTGTTTGAAACATTTTCCTGTAACACTAATTTTTTTGGAGTTATTTATATATTACCGACATAGGCTTCTGCTTTCAGTAAGTATGGAGAAAGTCATGTGTTGGCCACATCAGATTTTTATCCTTATATTAACCATTCATTCTTTCCACTCATCTAAACTATTGTAAAACATTCTTTTCAGACTAGTCTTGCAACTTTTCTTTAGTCCATGCTCAGTCATGACTAACTATGTCTTGCTAAAAATATGTATGTAACTGATGTTTGCATTGTGCTGCATTATCAACATTAAAAATGAGTACAAGAAATAATCTGTTTTATAATAAGCTATATTGAATTTCAGTCCTATTTGCTATAATTCTATCAATGGGCATTTATTTTATAATTACTGAAAATTTCAGTACATAATATGATGAAAATACTATAAATTTGCCTCAATAATTAGTATGTGCAGTACTAGAACTGATGAGTTTCTCCTTTCAAATAAATAAAACCATTTGAAAACTCTTTATTATTTCAGTCCTTGGCCTGAGGAGGGTTTGGAATTTACAACTCTGTGGTGTCGATGGGTCCGTGCAAGTTGTCGAACATGGCGATTCCAGCTTCGTGATTTCCCTCAGCCACTCATGTTAATCAAGGAGATGCACATTTGGGGTAAATTAGCTGGCGCTGAACAAGAAGCACCACCAAGAGGTCAGTTATTCATATATCTACATTATTGACTCAAGTTATGAAGATGTATAATAATTTTGGTCAGCTAATGCATTATTTTTTATATTATCATAATAGCAAAAGTATTCTTTGATTTTTTGTATTTTTCAATTGATGCTCATATTCATTTTGTCTTATAGCTAGAAGAACTTGCACTGTAGAACTGGGCAGGGGTAAGACTGTGACAATTGAACGTGGGATGACTTCACTCAAGTACTACCATGACTTCAGTTGTGACATAGACCATTTTCGTTATGCATTCGGTCCATGCTGGGAGCCTGTTATTGCTCAGTGCAACCTTAGTGAGTTCATTTGTTAACAATTTAACATAATTTAAAGTTAAGTTGATTTAGGAACATAGGAGTTTTGAATTCCAAACTTAATCCATTTAAATCATGAATCACTGAATTTATTTATGCAGTATTTATTATCTAATTAATGATTTTATGCTGCCGACAAATTATGACTGTGGCTGTGAAAACCAAACTGCTAAACCTTTCGAATCTTTCATTATATACTATTAAATGAGCCATTTCTGTGAACTAACTTTATTTTTGGATTATTCTTGAATTTCCATTTAGAAGATTTGATATAAAATGTTTTTTTGATATTTTTTAGTGTTTCACCAAACATTTTTTGTTACAGGTTTTGAGAAAATAGTGAGTCGATCACGTGACCCCAGCCGACCACTTCCATTTTGGGATAAAGCAAGATTACTTCTTCATGGGAGGCTTACAATGAGTGTTCAAACACTCACTGTATTCTTACATGCATCTCTTGATCCATACAACACTACAGAGGAGATGGAGGTCACATGGACAGACGTTGTCATGGATTGGACTAATGGTATATAACTAGTATATTAATGCTGATTATTAAAGATCTGACATCCTGGAAATATAATAGTAATCAAATTACTCACTAAGATCGACCAATTAGCAAATTAAGGTTGAGTTTGAAAATGTGCTTGTATATAGGTATATCTGGTACTTGTGTTAAGTATGATGGATTATTCAATCTGCTTTCTGTTCTTAATGAACCAAAATTTATTTGTTTAAAAATTGCTGTTGTTAGTTCTCAAGTGTAACTTTCCGAATTTCCAATATTGATGGATCATTTGACATTTAATTTTCTATGTAATTTGTAAATAAATTTTGTTATTATTTATTAAGTTGGTTGTATAATCTTTAAGATTAACTTGTAAAATTAAATATCTATTTTTCCCCAGCAAAATTTGTTTTCAAAGGAGATCTTGATGTTTATGTGAGAACTGCCTCCAAGTATGATGACTGCAGACTACTCCACTTGCCCAACCTTCGCCTTACAATGAAATTGGGTTGGGTGTGTCTGGCTGATCCAAAAGATCATCACTCTGTTTTGCCGTGTGCTCCTGATAGGCTACCTGAGTATTCAAGTAACCAGGCAAGTCTTAATCGTAATAAAGAATATTAATGGTGGTTGTATTACACAGGAAGTTTTTATGATTTCTGGACTTAGTGCAGCCTAACCTTAAACTTGGGCTTGGAATTCTTTTCTGATGAATAACTATGATTTCATCATTCTTAGATTTAAGTTTACTATTTTAATTATTATTTCTGCTTGGCTGTAGATTGATATCATGATCTCTGGAAATATAACAAATATTTCATTTTCCCTTATTTATCCTTAAAAACTCATAAATTAGATGAACTTAATGAAACCTTTTGTGAACTGTTGTTAGTGGGGTTGAATTCTATTATTTATGAACACTCTTACATTGAAAATCTCTTTTGAATTCTTTTATGCCGATCTATATTTTGTTCATTTAAGGTTCTCTATTAGTATCCATGGCAAATAAAAAATTAAATCATTATCATGTAAGTTAGCCCTATTTTGAATACTTATTCTCTTTTCTTGCAGGAGCATGACTCATTTAGAGCTTTTCGCTCTCAAAATGTAAATTTAGGTATATCTCTGGAGACAAAGCCAGTTGTTAAAACTGGAGGAGGTGCTGAGATAGATGGACCTGTTGTCTTATTGTATGGAAGCACACTTAGGTTTGTTATTTCTAAATCTTAGTTTTTTATCCCTATCATTCAAAATTATTTCTCACGAGAGTATTTCTCTATATTTTTCTTTTAAATTCTACCTTTTTTATCAAAGATTATTCAATAGCATATGAATTAAGTGGAAGTCTTCCAATTTTAACTAAAGAATTAGTAAATCACAGCCAATCGCTTCTTATAATATACAATACTTGAGATATCTCACTGGTTTTACTTTAATACAGGAGAGTAAATCTTCACAAAATATTTGATGGAGACTATAGCCAAGTAACTCCTGTTATAGATTTCTTTTATTTTTATCAATGTAAATTATTTTACATAAGTGCTGCCGTAGATCTTACCATTAAAATCCAATGAGCTTGGAAAAATTTTCTTAATTTTCAAGTCTATGTTTATTAGGAAAAATGTCTGAAATTAAATTTTTATAAATTTATTTTGTTATGCTAATATTAAGTTTTTGCCTTTATTTCTTCTTTGCCTTGATAGGTGGTTTGAAAACCTGAAGCTAATTCTTTCTGGTGTAACACGCCCAACTCGAAGAGGTGCTCTTTTCAAGAACTTGAGACCAAGGAAGCCTCAACTTAGCCGCCATTACAAGAAAATCCATCTATCACTCTCTCTCCATAGATTTCAAGTCTGTTATTGGATGTCATTTGCAATGCAACGTGGTTTTGAGCTTATTGGCGGCAGGGTTTCTTGTAGCTCTGGTGAGAAATATTTTTATTTTGTTTTCATGAAAATTTGATTTGTGAAAATTCTATTATGTATTTCTAAAATTGTATCAAAAATATATTTTCTCACACCAGAGGTATCAATCATGTCACACAGCGGTGAGAAAATTGCTACAGCCCACAATTCTTATAAATTAAGTTCTGTTTATATGTTTCTTTCATTCTGCTTAATAGTGAAAGAGACAAAAAGGTTACTGAGTAATAGCTCAATATTAAAAAGTAGTGACTTAACTTATGCAAAGATTCCCATTGTATGATGATAAGAGTTGTGTTGATGTTCAATGACTTACAGATATTTAAAGGGTGATTAATGATAGAACACTAATTATAAAAGTTCTAGGGTCTTTCCTTGTGCAAAATATTCCTTTGTAAGGTGTGCATCCTCTCTTAAGCTTGTTGTCCTTTAATTATTTATTTCAAGATTATCCTTGTATCAAAAAAATTACTTAGATTGCTTTATTAATCAAGGAGCAGTTGCATAATTATTTAATTTTGGTTCAAATAAACATAGAATCTTCTAAACAATGAAAATAAGGTAATTAATTGTTAAATGAATTTTCAGACACATGTTTTGTGCAATTTGCTTCGTCTTAATGCAAGGAATGTCTTAATATTTCAGTTGTTTATTTCATGTTATCTAATATTGATATACTTGAAATCATTTTGATTGTACAATTAACAAAGTTCCTCTTTTACTTTCCAATTTACCAATGGTTTCAATCAAGATAGGCTTCAACCAGTTCTTCTCTATTATTATTAAAACTATTAGTATAATTCTATAATGATCTTGATAATTTTTCAAACATATTTTGTTTAAATTTGACTAATCTTAGAACTTCAACGTCATATTCCTCAATATAAAAGTATTTCATTAAGTATTTCCTCTTAAAATATGACCTTTTATGATGTTCTCATTTGTAGTTTTGTAAACCTTGTTATGAAAGAAAATACATATTTTCATGTCTTCTTTGCACAGAGCACATTCTTTCATTGGTGCCAGTTGATGATGGTTTGAAACACAGGCCAAGAGCTGAGTGGTCTATAATGTACATGAACTGTGAGCTCAATGATGCTGAGATCTGGCTTCAAAGTGCACTCCAAACAGAGCAAGGAAGAGAGGCAAGTATTTCTAACTTCTTAACATTAGAAAAAACATTCATAAATTGTATGGCTTCTTAACTGACTGCATTATATTTGTCTAATTTCAGCATGTGTCACTACGTCAACCAGTGGAGAAATGTTACTGCTTAAGTGTGGCTAAGGTATCTTATGGACGTGAGGCTTCTCTTCTTGTTCCTGGAGCTGTAGTAGTTCCTCCAGCAGCTCCAGTTATTGCTGTTACCAGAGTCTCTGATGCAGTCGCAGGATCTGGAGTGTTACCAGCTGGAGGTGTGCCATCAGGAGTTCCTCCTTGTCCACCTTCTGGATCATCAGCTGCAAATCAGGGTGCAAGTGTTGGGAGTGACGGTCTCGCACAAGGAGATATACCCATTCATCGTCTTGTTGTCTATGACCTCAAGGGAGCATGGACCAAAAGCAATAGAGATGTAGCCTTTGCCCTTTTTGACACTTTTGTAAAAACAAAGGTAATTGATATTTCAGAAGGTGATAGAAATTTGGCATGAACATAAATTTAAAAAAAATTTCACATTTTTCTTCATGTTGGAGAAGTTAGCTCATTATAAATGTTTTATGATATCCAGCTCATCAACTTATTGGAAGAGCAGCATATTTTCAATTACTTTAAGTTTTTTATTACATTAGACTGTTTCATTCTTTATATCATCTATTAAAAAACTTAGGAATGAAAATTCACTGAATACCATTCACAATCTGTCTATGGCGGTTTGTTTATAAATCTCATACTCATAAACATCATTCTTGTACACAAATCCTAAGAGTAAGGGAAAATGCTTATTTTTTATCTTTATATTGCCTGAGTAAGGGGTTATGATTTAATTATTACACTCATGAAGCGACTTAAATGCTTACTTATCAATCTTAATGTTAAGTTCCTTATCATGCATTAGACTTGGTCTCCAAGTTTTTTATGAATACTCCTATGAGGTCTACTGTTTTTTTTTTATATATTTCTGCATTATAATTTGGATCTCAAAGCTTTGTTTTAGGTTAATTTTAAGTTATATTTTTACTACTATTAGTCATTTTGTTATTTTTTGTAATAATAAAAATTTACAAGTGTTATTTCTTCATTACTTCAATGGCTTTCTACAAGGTAATGACTGGAAATCTAGATTTCATTATTATTTTTTGGTGATAAATTATCATGCTCCATTTGTGATTTTTAGCAAATGAAAAAGAACCTGTCAACTGAAGCTTTGAAAGGTTTCCGGGGTGAAACGTCAACCCCTCTGAAATCAAGGACAAGGCCAAAAGATCCTCAAGTCACCTCTCCAAATGCTGTATTACAGGTAAGGTGCAGCATTTTCTTTAAATAATGGTGAAAATAATAATTTTTAAATTACTGTAGGTTTATATTTATTCAAGATTATCATGATTCTTGTGTCCATGGTAAGAATATCATTTGTGTCCAGTGATTGAAACTTTTGCAGATTTATGGAAACGTTCAATTATAATATAAACTTTTGCATGACATTGTAAATAAAGTCCATAGGTGTCATCCATTTATGGTTATGGCTTAGCCACCTAGAAAACCCAATATGGGGTGAGGTAGTCAATGAGCTGACCACATATCACCCAATGTGAATGCTGCCTAGATACAATTTAGTGTTTTTTATTTGAAAATGTAATGATAATAGGATTTGAAGTTAACTTTGTAAGAGAAAATGTGCTCTTCATTTGAGTTCCATTGATGTTGCTATTTTTTACTTCTCATACATATTTGAAAATATGATATTTAAGTATTGGAAAACTTTTCAAAATAATTCTTTCTTACATTTTTTGTGAAATTAATTAATTTATGTTTTGGCTTGGATTCAGGTTTTATTCAATCCATTTTAAATTTAAATCTGAAGTTGCCATATTGAATTAAAATACTGTCTTCAGTATACAACAAAAATTTACATAAAATTTCTATTCTATCATGTATTAGTTAAGAAATCACGCAATATTTTAGTTTTACATGCTCATTTTATGTTTTTTAATTGCATTTAAGCCACAAGCAGCCAACACAGCCAGCCCATCTCCCATGACGAAGTTACAGTCTGGCCATGCTGCCACAATGCTACAACAGCTCATTGCTGAGGCTGAAAACAAGTCTTTAGTATTTAGCGATGACCTGTCATCTACAACCACAGATGATGAGGCTGCTCCTGTAGCTTCATCGTCATCTTCTTCTAGTACATCCACCACATCCACTGCTGCTGCTTCAAGTGCTACAACTCGCGCAAGGGAGTATCATTCTCTTCAGGGCTTAGCCGCATGTCAAGAGGATGATGTCTTGCACAAAAATTGGCTGAGTAAGGCTGACACAAGTGGTGTTTTTCCATTTTAAATTGTGTAAAACTGGTGTTGGAGAAATACAATAAGCAAGTATTTCTCAAAATTTACATTAAAGAAATCATCCTATATATCATTTCTTAAATTTACTAAATTATTCAACTAATTATGTACTAAATGCTAGTCATTGTTCCAAAAATAGTAACTTTTTGAAGTCTAGGAAATTTAAATTTGAATTATCCAGGTATGAAAGATTTCGGTTATCCTATTCTTCATATTATGATTATTTGTAACATCAATATGCTGATTATTTCGATTTCATTCAACTTTTCTAAATTAATCTGTGTAGATGATCTGTTCAATTGAAATAATTTTATAATTTCTTGTTCTATTTCATGAAGTTGAGCTGGTTAATAGTCAGGTGCTTTTGAAAGGTTGTGAAACCAAAGGATATGTAATATTAAGTGCAGCCAAGGCCCAAATTCTTCAAAGAATACATCGTCCTGTGTGGAAAGATAGGACTCTAGTCTCCAAGACCACTTGGGTTGGTTCGCTGGAATGCATGCAGTATTATGCCACTGTTTCTGCTGGGGAGAATGATTCTCTTGATGGTTTGTTGAAAGAAGTTTGATATTTTTATTCAGTGAAATTGTGATTTAAACACAATATTTCTCAATTACACTGTCATCTTCTTAAATTTATATTAAGGTATACCACATACTATTTTTGCTCAGCCATATGCAGCAATTTTTTATCTGGAACCCATTAGTTTTCAACCTGAAACACTATTTTTAATCCTACCATCCCTGTGAAGCCTTGAATGATTTCAACAGATTTTATTCTTATGAAAACAAGCTTCAAATAAATATCATCACTTGCATTCATACTGATTTTCAAGAGAATTAAATCTCTAGAATCCATGATACTTGGTGACATTTCTTCTAAGATGATTAGTATATCTGTATTGCTTGTATTTTACATCATTGTCAAATTCAAGTTTAATTTTACTTAATTCTCAAGTTGGTGGACATCAAGTCTTTTCTATAGTGTCTTTATTCATTTCTCTTCATCTCTCTTTCCTTAGAAAACATCATGTGGCTCACAGTTGACAATATTGAACAGAAGGAAGATGGCACAAGGGTTATAGCAGACCTCCCAGATCTTCCTCATTTGGTTGGAAGTGGTCAGTCAGTTGGTGGTGTAGTCAGTGAAACTGTTGGTGGTGTTAGCTATGAAGAGGGAGAAAATTCGCCTGTACAGGTAAAAAAGAAATCTCTAAAGGTCAAACAAATGGTATGATTCTGAATTTTGGGTGTAGGAGTGTGACCATGCTCATGCAAGAATGGTATTTTTGTTTACATTAGAAGACAATATCAAAATCAAAAATATTCCTTGGTTTTTCTTTGCAAAGGACAAAAAGTTTCTCATAATTTAAATGGATTTATAATGAATGGATGTATTTATTTCCATATTTTGTCTGATTAAGTTGAAATTAATGGTAATTATTAATAATATTAATTATTAATAATTTGAATTATATATTAATAATATTAATAATAATTCTAATAATGTAAAATTATTAATCATAATTTTAGATATTCTTAAATATTCATTTACTCAACTGCCATCTAATTGTTTATCAGCTAGTTTAAAATGATAGTATAATATTTGTCTTGTAAAATATTTTATTTTACAGCACATCTATTTTCAAATCAAATTTTACAGCTATATTATTTACTTATCTTCCATTATAGTTTCTGCTGTTTGCTTATGATCATAAAATTATTACTTTATCAATCAAAGAAAAGTACTAATGATTTTGTTATAATAAGATGATAATTACAAAAACCTTAGTGAAAAAGCTTCACCAAATTATTCTATTATATCTACCATAGCTCCAAAGGATTGTTTCAAGATGCAAGTGCGAGTTCTTTTATGCTGGATATGGAGAAAGTAGCATTGATCCTGCTTCTGTTCAAGATGTCCCCATTCCTCCTCCACCAGCTGAGGAAGGCATGGTTGGTCCGTGGGAGCGCAGGGAGAGAGCAGTAGATGCATTCACTCTTATGCATCATGATCTGGATGTGTGCACCAACTCTTTACAGGTTAGCTGATGTTTGATATTGAGCCATTTTTTTGTAGTCTTATTACAACCTCTACAAATATTGGCTGGAAGTTTGTGGGCTGTTTGACTTATGTTTTTGGTGATACAAATCAGGCTCTTTGATTTGCTGACTAAGCATTGGTACCATAATAAAAATGATTTCCTTGAAACTATCAACAGTTAAAGCTAGTTGTCACCTTTAAGTTATTATTGAGCAATTAAAATAGGAAATTTTCATTATAGATGGTACAACTAATCACACAACCATCTTGGTCCATTTAGATTTATGAAGAAATACCCTAAACACAGGATGACCAAATTGCTGCTCACGAGTTCCGTGAGACTCTTTGTTGTCTTGAATGTGGTACCGTACTATCACCAGTTAGTAAACAGTATTAAATGGAGATTTTAGTTTAAGTGTTATTCCTTTGATTAAAAAAACACATTGAAGATATCTAACCTAAAGTATAATAAATAAGTGAAAACATCAACATTTATTCTCTCAAGCTTATAATTTAATAATTCAAATCCATGGGCTTTTCATAATCTTTTAGGAATCCATCCTCAAATAAAAGGATTTTCCAAAATGGAGCTTCTGTTTTCAATCAGCTTGAGAAAGAAAGTTTTTATCACAGAATTGAAGAGTTACTTGTACCTTATCTTATCAGCAAACGCAATAAAGATTTCCTTTGCTTTTTCAGTAGCAGAAATTATGTCTATAATGTATCACATTTTCAGCATCTGAACAACTACATATTACACGAAAGAATTTTACGAAATTTTAGAAAGAAACCCTCTTATAATTAGTTAATGATTAATCATAAGATAAACTGTGCATCTTATTTTCATTGAAATTTTATGCATTAACTATAAATTAATTTAAATAAATGTGTAATATATTGTATAATGTTTACAAAATACTTTTAATTGTTCTCAGTACCTTGAGATTCCTGTGCAAGTAGATTATAGGGTGCCAAGCTGCTTTGCTGCTTCTGCTCTATATGCTTTATTTGTTAATTCTTTACTTCTTCACCTTGAAAGAAAGAAAATTCACCTTCACATAGTAGAAACCTATAGTTTTCAGTTACAAAAAAGTTTTAAATTAGAAAATATTTTCATGGAATAAAACTTTAAAATATATTTTTGTATAATCATTGATAGTTTTTTTGGTTTCCTGACTCATATGATTCAAGTATATTATATCAATTATAAGTTTGTTTTACTAATTAAATGATTCATCTTGCTAAATCACCGCTGTCTTAAATTCATAAATTATTAATAAAAGAAAGTGCTAATGATATGTACCCTTTATTAACTTTTCTAAAAAAACATTTTATGTATGCAAATGAAGTCTCCTCCATTTAAAATATCTTACTTTTTCTATTGCCAGTATGCCATGCTTCTGGATATTGTGAATAATCTTTTGCTGTATGTGGAACCTCGTCGTAAAGAGGCCTATGAAAGACTTCAAAGAATGAGATTCCAGTTGCAACTTCATTCAGTTGAAGACCAACGTCGTCCAATCCAACAGCTACAAAATCAAGTTAGGTAAGTCTTTACTTAATTCCATAACTTTCCTTCATTTTTATTGTTAATTATAAGAGTGACCTCAACTACAGGATCTGTGGTTATTAGTTTTTTATAATTATTTTATGAGATTTCAGAAAACTCCTATTAATATTTATCTTTTCATTATTTGGGATGGATATCATTTGAAATGTTATTATTATTATTTCCTTTAGATCATTGGTTTCCAAATTAAGGCGATTGGAGAAAGAAACTTACATGGTTCAGAAGGCTTTAAGTGAAGATCCAGGCAATGAAGAACGTCTTCATGAAATGGAAGACCTTGAGAGACAGGTGAATAATTAAGTCTTACTGTATATGTTTTGAATGAATTATGATTTATAGGAAGTGTTAGTTATATCTTTACAGTAAATTTTTTCAGGATACTCATTCTAGATTTAGACTGAAGTGAACCTGTCTTATTTTTTTGTCTATTAGCCAATATTAACATTATGATTGTATTACATCTTGATTCTGTTTATAGTTAGAATGATTTTTAACATTTTTTTCAAAATTTACAAAGGTGTATGAATGCAAGGAACTCCTCAACTCCCAGAGTGAGGAGCTGGACATGATGATTTCATGCCATAAAGAGACCCAGTTATCTGCTAACCAAAAGCAAATGGCTACTGTTCATGGTGAAAAACCTGTTTATACTGTGAGAGCAAACGAGATATGTTTTAAACATGCCCAGTGGAGACTGACAGAAGCAGATGGTCAACTAGGAATTGCTGATCTTGTACTGAGTAACTTTTTGTGAGTTATAACATTTTGAAAGATTATAAACTGCAGTTGTAGTATATTTTTATAAGCATTTATCAATTAATCTGTGTTTTTATACAATAAATTAATGAAAATGTTGCTTTTAGAGAAGTTAATATTTTTATCTTTTCCCTATCTAAAATTGTTGCTGTATTTTTATTGAAGAGTATCATTTTGCTTTGGTCCAAGAATTTGTTGAACTATAACTATGAATGAATAGATTTTGAAATGATTGCTATTATTACCATTCTTAATCTTAAATTGATAATAATCAAACATGTGTAAGAATTGCTTATCTATGTGTCTAATATAATATTTTCAGGTACACAAAGATATCAAAGAGTGACGATTCAGTGGATCATCTTTTGGAGCTTGGTTATGTCCGGATGCTTAATTTGCTGCCACACCAGGTTTACCGTGAAGTTTTATGTCCTACAGAAATCCAAAGTAACATGCCTGTTGACCGCAAGGTTGGTGATGTTGCTTAAAAGTTTTATACTTTAGTAAATCTTTTTCTGTTTTTCCTAAACATTGGAATTTGATTGTAATAGATTTTATTGAAATACTGGTACCGTTTTATACTTTGGTAAATCTTTTTCTGTTTTTCCAAAACATTGGAATTTGATTGTAATAGATTTTATTGAAATACAGGTACCGAGTTATTCTCAGAATAGCATCAACTCATGTGTTTTCTTTACGGAAGACTTTCAAATTTAGTTTTTTGCTTTATTTCTGAATGATAATATTATTTTTGGCTTATTGTTAAACCTCAAAACATTTTGCAGATGATCTATGATTAAAATTGTAATAACAATACTCTGTTTACTATCAGTTACCCATGATTTGCTTGTTATATTTTCAATGGCTACTGGTTGTCTTAAAAATATTCTCCTGTTTTGAGTAAACTAAGAGTAAACTATCTAACAATGCCTTCCTGAAACATTCTTTCATCAGACAAAATATTGAAAGGTGATGAAATTTTTATATATCAAACTGTACTTCATTGAAATCTAAGAACTCTTTTCCTTATTTCAGAGAGCAGTGAGAGTTTTCTGTAGAGAAAAAGCACCTGTGGGAGGAATTTCAGTCAAGGAACATTTTGAAATAAATGTTGTTCCTATGACAATTGGTAAGAATGCTTTCATATTACTCATCAAATATTTTGGCTATATTTTTCGTATTTGAATCTCTCTTGATTCTCCAAACCAAAATTAACTAAAACTACTCTTGCTATATAGTACTTCATTTAAAATTAAATTATGCCTCTTAGGATTTGTACCTTATTCTGTGGATTGTAAGTATTTTTTGAAGAACTGAGAAATAGTTGAATGTTATTATAACCATTTAACTATCATTTATATGATTATATGCTTTTGATTTCTTAAAAGTAGGCAATAATTTTTTCCTACCAAAAAGATGTAAACTTGTGATTATGTAAGTAATAATTCTTTTTATTGTGTAAATTATCGAGTGATCTTTGTCATCCTTATTTAATTTTATCCAAATCATGATACATAGTTTCAGTTGTTAATACAGTTCAGTTGTTAATACATTTAGTCAGTTCAGTTAAATCAGTTGTTAGTACATTATATTAGTACTTTTCAGTTTTTTAATACATTATATTAGTACTTTTTCGTATTCCAACTTTTGTAAATGGAAAAAAAACTAAATTAACTTATGATTTCTCTAAGTCTAATATGCCGTTTAATGTAAATCCATTTTAATAAATCATTTTAATATTCTTTTGCCATTCAGCTCTGACAAAGCAGTTCTTCAACACAATGTTCAAGTTCTGCTTTCCCGAGCGTGATCCAGAAAATATAGATGGAGATGAGGAAATTGATGGAGAAAGTACATCTAGTCATGGCCGGAGCCGCAAGGGAGGCAAAGGTGGAGGGAAGAAAGGAGGAAAAGAAACAAACTTTTATGTCAGCATTGATCAGAAAGATGATGTAGAGAAAATGAAGGTATGATATAGAGCGACTAGCTATTGCTATTTATTGATAGGCAATTTTTACTCCTTACATAGCAAAACTGAATTTACAAAATTCTTGTGCCTCTTTCAATTGTTTCTAATAATTCCACTTTTTTGTGGTTTTCCTTCGAATCCAATTTTATTCTATTGTATTGAACACAATTATTTTTTAGCCAGAGATAAAATAGATGAAGTTATTTATTTGTAAATTACATGTAGATGGCAGTTTGTTAAATATAAGCTGTATCTTTTAAAGTCTTAACTCATTATTTTCTTAATTGTATTTTTATAATTTGTAAGGCTGTATAAATTGGTGAATTTTACCTTATCTGAAGGCCTTTTCAATAAAGGACCATAATGAAGGTTTTTTTAATGAAATTTATATAATATGTTACATAACTCAAATGGCTGTTTCCTTTCTCATCACCTAATGTTATTGATATAAATAATGATCATATCTAAGAATTATATTTCTTTGCAGAGGTAGCAATTAAATCATCCATGCTATAAATTGATGTATTTTTAAGATATAGTTTTTTGTTATTTGCATTGAAATTTTCTAATGGTAGTTTTTATTGGGTTACTGTTACAGTTTTCTAAATCCACACATGGTAACTTTTCCAAAAATTTAAATATTTTTAATATTGAATAAATACTTCAACTTTAAACCTTTTCTCATATCTCAGGAAAGAGCAGAAAAGAACAAGCTTTTCATTTACATAAAAATTCCTGAGGTCCCTGTGAGAGTGAGCTACAAAGGTGAAAAGGAAAAGAATCTGAGGGACATACGTGACTTTTCATTAGTAATACCTACTCTTGAATATCACAATGTAACGTGGACTTGGCTTGATCTTCTCCTAGCCATGAAGAGTGACAGTCGTAGGGTTATCTTGTCACAGGTAAGACTCCTTAACCTTTGATGTCACCGTAAGAACTGTGAAATTTTATCAGGTATTGAAATTTATTTCTTGTCAAATTTATGCAATTTTAATTGGATTGAACATATTCTAGACTTAAGTAATCTTATGAGAATTATGTAAGTTTTGGAAAAATTAGGTAACTAAGATTATTGGATTGGAAATATTAGATAACAAGCACGCTAACCACTGGCCGTGGTGGCCGAGTGGTTAGCGTGCTTGCTCGCTCTAATCCCACGGTCCTGGGTTCAAATCCCGGCTAGTCGGATTTTTCTGATTAGGGAATGGTCTTGTGTGATTGTTGTTGTTAATACCTACCGCTGTAAAAGTCCTGGAAATGGATGTTTTTGGGGTATATGAAAAAAAAATAAAAAACAATAAAATAAATAACCAATGAGTTCTATGAGTGATCACCCATAATGAGGATTTATTCTTGTTAATCTTTACAGTCATTTTGTACTTAAGAATGACTGGAAAAATTTCATTGATATGATGCAAGTATAATTTGACTGTTTGTTTCATAAGTATTCTAGTTTTGATGTAGTATGTTTACACTTATTTTATAAATATATGTAGTTGACTTATCTTTTCTAATCTCATTGTATACTTTAACATTCTGTAGTCGAGAACCTCTGTTGTTGAAGAAATTAAATTAAATTATGATTGTATTATATTTTGGAGTGAATGGCTATGCTTTGTACATATTTTTATTCCTTATTTTCTCTGTCATACTGATACCTAAAATTATTAGAAAGTGAAGTCAGTTATCAGGTTTGAGCTTACAATGACATCTTTCTTTGATACAGGCTATCAAGCAAAAACTTCAAATAAAGATGAACAGAGGTATTACAGATGAAGGTCCATCACCCCAAGAAGAAGATAAAGCTAGAATGCTGCTCGGCTCAAGGCTAATGGTAATAATTTCGTCTCGCTGGATGCAATGATTCGTCTTCTTACATTTGATTAGATGATAATTACAGGTCTACAAATAATTATCATAGTTTAAATAGTTTCAGAGGATAATGAAATTATCCCACTTTTTTCTGATAAGGTTTCTATGAAATATATCAGTCATTACAGTCCTTTGCAAATTTATCTTTCATGGAGACATTTCTAATGTATACATTTACTGTTTAATTATTTAAGTGGTGCATTATTATAAACTTTTATTTGAATTACTTAAATGAGATTTATATGTATCTGAATGCTATTATTTTCTTTGTTTATTTCTTTTACAGCCTGGGGATAACAGGAGTTTAAGAAAGAGTATATTCAAGTCATCCAAACAATGAAATTTGGTTGCGTCGTCACTACTTGTAAAATTTTTGTAATATCAAATATATGTAACTAAAAATAATATAACAAGTAGTTTTTAAGAAATCTGCTGTTTTATTTATCAGATGAGTTGCTGATGAAGTTTCCAATGTAATTCTTTACAACGTGAAAATGATATATGATAACTTCCAACAAAATGAAACCCAAACTATTAAATAGAGGTATATTTTAATATTATTAATTACATTTAAATAACAAAGATTTTACAGAGTCTTAGAACTTAAGGCCATGACTTCTTTGCCTCATAACCTTGGTATATTTTCTTATACTTCAAACCTGTGACTAAAGTTGAACTTTTGGGGAATGCACTTAACCCACCAAACATTGTGTCTGTATCTGTAAAAGAGTTTAAGTACGGTGTTAATTTGGGAATGCAATATTATTTGTTAGAGACATATTTTGAATAATGTAATAATTCATTCTAACATATTTATGAGAAATTGGTAACGTAATACAGTACCTGGATGAAATCTGTGATACTCATGTTGAATATGTAAATTAGGCGGCAAGTCCATTGTTTTAAGCTGATCTAGAGGAGTTCTGGTAACAACAGGCACCTTGTAAAATTCGATTACATCACCTAAGAAAGAAACGACAATTAATATCTAGCAGTATTATGCATACTGAAGTGAAACTGCCAAATTACCTACCTAATGTTTCCATTGTATGTAAAATGGAATTTGGAACAGTATGACTGAATTCGTTGGAGCATGCCTCCAAAAATTTAAACTTCTGTGTCGCATTTTCAAGCTTTGCATTCTTATCAATTGATTTACCAAACGTTGCATGTATGATGGACATCAATCTGCTATCAACATCTTCTGGAGGATCATAAGCCTTTTGTGCTCTTAGAAATCTAAAAGAAAATAATCAAATTGAGCTGTTTTCTTAAAGGATTAAAAACATAATTAAAGCTTTCATTACCCTCTGGTCGCAATAGATGCTTCTGTATCTTTTAATCTTGATACAGCAGTCGAATCTTTACTTTGGGAACTGATAAATTTGTTGGCCTAAGGAGACAGTATTTGGGAGAAAATTAAACAAGGTTATCAAAAATTTTATGGCTTTTACATTTCGTTAAATGACAAGATTAAATTCTAAAGGTAATTCATAATTAAAATTTTAGAACTACCAATGGTCAAGCCAATATATTTATTCGGAAATAAACCCATTTAGTGAGTACAAAGCGTATTAAATTACGGATATTAAGCGTGATAACTTTATTTACATTAAAATGGTATTTTTAAAATTACAAACCGCAAATGATAATGAACCGTAAGAGAAAATAAAACAGGAACGTATATGTATCCCATGCTTTATGAGCGCAGCCATTTCACTTAAACCACGTGACCCCCCGTGCCCAATAGGATGCTAGAACTCTTACCGCTTGTTGTTTCCTAGCCGCCATTACAGTCGCCATTGAAAGGTGAAAACCCTTCCGAACGGTCGTGGATAACACCATTATTGGAATATTTCTAGTTAACTTTTGAGAGTGACTGGTGCATTAATCGACTTATAAGATGATGGAGAAGCCATGACGCACGCAAACCACTTGACTAACGGTGCCAGTTTAGAGGACTGCCACACAAATTTCTTCGCTCTGGTAAGTTCATTTCCGTAGAGTTTGTAGGGTACGAAAATCAAGTGAAAATGTAGCCCTTTTCCCATGTATTCCGCCCGGGATAACTGTACTAGATGAGTCATCCATGGATATTTAAACCCTAAAATCTGAGTATAATGTCTATATAATTTGAAATGATATGTTAAATATATGCTTGTTGTCCATAGTGTCACGCTTCGGCTATCCCGGTAGGAGAGTACGCAATTCGCACCTTTTTGGAGCATTGCCCTAATTTGTCAAATATTCTTTAAACAGCCAGAGAAATATATTTTTGTGTTTGCAATTTGAATGTTTTGGTTATAAGTGTTGCTAGTTCATGAAGTAAGTGGTGGAATAGACAATCCCACTGTCAAAGTTTGCAAAGGTTGGAACTCTCAAATATATTCATTATGTCTTTTTAAATATTGTATTTTATTCAATATTAAATTTTGCTAAATATTCAATATTTCGATTATTATATTTCTGCAGTTTCTACTTTCCTTTCTCTGTTCTTAGCCAGTAGTGAGCATGAAAAAGCATTTGTTTCAATCGTTGTATCTCTAGTATAAATAAGCTTACAAATCATTTAATATGTATCGTAAACTGATTAAAACGTATTTAGCGAATGGATTTTACATTTTAAAAGCTCAGTTTATTTAAAATGCTGGATATTGACAAGGTTGTCAAGAGGTAATGGGTTTGTTTGGTTTTAGATTTATAAGCTTCTGATATATATCTTTTATTGATAAGACGTTAGTGTAAAAGTGTGTTATGCAATTTTTCTAGAGTGTTTTATAAGTTTTAAGTGAATAGTATATGCTTCAAGTTATGCAAAGGTATTTGAAGCACAATTACACAAGGATATCGATCCGTTCGTTATAGTTATACATTTATTGCTATTACCGTTCAGTGTGTGAAACTCTTATTGTGCATTAGATATTTGTTCAATTTGGGTTAAGAAATAGTCCACTGTCAGGACGACCTGTCTTAACCAACGAGTCTTACGAGATCCCACGACGGGGGGACAAGATGGTGCTTCCCTCTGTTGAGGCCGTCGGAAACAACCCGAGAAGTGCCAGCAAGCAGCAATGTTGCAATGTGACCTCGCTTCGTGCGCGGCATAAATAAGAGTAAAGGGGCCCATAAAACACGGGGAGGGACATACTGGCCATCTTAGACATTCTTGTTTAGTATCTTGTTTGTTTATAGTTTCTCATTGTAGCCTTTATGACGTTTTGATTGACGGCAGTCGAGACTCGCCGAACATTAGTTAGGAAGCTTATCGCATACGTGAAGGGCTTCGTTAATTTTGTTAAATATCTGGAATAGAGCGAAGGTATTACACACACAAAAAATAGCACGTAATTCGGAGTGATTACCACGCTAGTTGTCCAGTTTGCGCTATCTTTACTCGCTTTATTTTTACTGAGAGAAAGCAGTATTTTCTCGTGGCGTAGATAACGCCCTTGCGTGTCTGTCGTTAAGAGAATCCAGAGGCTTATTTCTGTTGCCTTTTTATTTATCCCGTGAGTATGTAAGTCGCAGAAAATTTGCGCCCGAGGCGCCGTATACGCTCGTTACATAAATTAGTTTCGCCTCTCATTTTTTCACCAATGCTCGTAAAGGAAATCAGCTGTTGAAGGCAAGGGAGACGAGTAACTCCCAAGTCACGCCGATCAGTGTCTATAAAGTGTTAGTTTTACTACGCGAAGCGCCGATAGTTTTTCTACCGGAGCGAAGTTAGCGAAAATGCGGGTTGACGATTGAATCTAGAAGTGATGCACCACTTCACGTGTCATCATAATAGCCCGACCTTCACCCGCTGGAGTGGTGCCAGCCTTTGCCACCTATACTACGCTTGTAGCTTCCGGGCACTTCTTCCCCTCTTTCTAGTCCACCACGATTGTTCCTCGAAGATTTTTGCTCAATCATTCCGGAACGGCATTCTCAGTGATCTCGGTTTTACGCCGCTTCCGATTTGCATTCCCAAGGGCGGTCTTCTCTTATTGCTCTTTGTTTCCGCTATATCAGTTCAGTAAGAATTATAATTGTGAATATCTTTGTTTGTTGTTGCCTAATTTAATTTTATAACATGACAGAAATGAGAAATAGCGACATGACTGGGATTCAAACCCAGGTCTCCCCCTTTCCTTTCCATGCTCATAAAGAATTTTAGTGGTTAGAATACCTGCCGGTAAGCAGGGGACCTGGGTTCCCATCCATGTCTGTTTTTACACTTCTACTTAGCTTTGAATTTCAAGGCGCACGCCTCGTGCTAAGTCAATTTTCGTTCCATCTTCATTCGTTTTTGTAAGCTCTTCCCTTGGTTGTCTCTAAAATCTTTATTACCCTGGTTGGTTTCTTCTTTTATGCCGACGAATTTTCATCTTTGTCGTCCATGTGTCTCCAAATAGTTTCCCACAGACTCGAAATAGTAGACAAGTTGTGCCCAACTTGCTCCGATCTGCCCAAAGAGAAAGTTTTATTCCCTTCAAAACAACACAAGAGTGCGCTAGAGCATCGCATCTTCGTTTTCTCCCGAAGTGCACACGTCCTCAAGTCTCGCTCACAGTCATGTTTCGCATTGCTCCCCATTCGTGGGAATATGGTCTCCGAGGAATCTTTCGCCTCGAAAACTTTTTTTCCCTTCTTCCGCTCTCCGTCCGGGTCCCCTCCACCATCGCACACCCCTGCATGGAACTCACCTGGGCGACGTGGGAAAGGTGGCCGAGGCATGCCAGAGGATACCACCCCACCTCCACTCACCTGAGCCACTGTTGCCCCACCTCTCTTTTCTACTCCCCATTGGGGTCTTTCGTGCCTCCGGAACGCTTTTCAAACATCCAAGACACTCCCCTGCCCATGTCCTCCCTTCGCTTTCGCCGCCGCTCCGAGAGGACGGATTCTCACGTGCCCGATTCCCCCACTCCCGCCAGCGATACTTCGGTCTTCATTATTCGATAAGGCGCGATGATCGGCGCATTTTTGTTTTCACCCCGTAGGTGGTCGGCTCGTTTTAATTCCGGCGCGCGGTGTTTATTTGGTCAGTGGGACTCGGGGGAGGGGCGTCGCAGGGTTCTCCTGGGTGCGGGGTGGGCGCGCTAGGGTCGTCGTGAATGCACGTCGGTGGGCAGATACCAACCAGTGCCTGGTGTTTGCCGCTTGCTCTGTTGCTCCTGCCCCTCCTCTTGGTGTTATTGATTGATGAGGATCTCCGACCGCCCCTCCTCGGTGGTCAGTTACCGCCACTTCGCGAGACGCTCTCCTCCCGATGTTCCTTTGACCGCCCCCTCCTCATCTCGGTGGGGGAGTGGCCACTTTCGCGTAATTTGCGCTCGGCGCCAGGCATCCGCTTAGCGCATTCGCGTCGCGACTCGATTTTAAAGTCGCGAGAGCTCGATCGGTGTCGCGCGCGACTTCCTCCGAAGTTGGGGGCGTTAAAGGGTCCGGCGCCGGTCGCATTTTAGCGGGGCTCGATCTCGGTTGCGTTGGTCGCGTCGTCAGCTGATTCATTCCATTACGCGGGAGGAAGTGATCGCGAGGGAAGTTGGGTTGCGCAAGTTGCAGTTGCGGAAGATGCGTTTGGGGAAGAAACGGATTTCTCGCGGCGGCGTTCCAGAGGGCGTATTACGTTCGGGTGGATGCAAAAAAGTTGCGCGGACCCAGAGGGGAAGGGCGCGTGTTTACGCTGTCGCTTTCGTTCAAAATCCGAAAGTTGATCGTAAATGGATATCGTAAAAGCATTTCTCGAGTCGATAACAGCGTACGGAAAGGCTTCCATTGTGTAGTAGTGGATGAGGTGGCAGTGAAGTCGATGGAGATCCCCTTGACCCACTCATGGTTGGTGCCACAAGGCTCCGTGGTGGGGAGGCAGAAAGATGTGGACCGGCAGCCAGTCATAGCAGGCCCATCTAGGTTACGAGAATGTGCACTCCATCGATCGTACTTGAAATTTAATACACGATGGAGTTAGTTTTTCGCCGTAGGAGGCGCTCGCTGAAATATGTACGAATTGGGGGCGGATTGCTTAATTACCGGTCGGAGGAAAGGAATTTCGCGTCGATTGCATAAAAGAGTCGATGACGATGATGAACTTCGGTGAGGAAACCTTGAATGAACGGGCGGGGTTGTTTTATCGGCCCTAGAATGTGTAACGTATGCGTCGGAATGACGGCTGATATGATCGATGAAATAATTAAGTTAAACAGGAACCAAATCTAATCATTTTTCTTTTCTGTATATTTATGGTATTGCTTAAAAATATGGGATGACCACTTGGCATTCGGCAATCTTTCTTCGTAGAAAAGAGAATTATAAGAAAGAATATAGAAATGAAATTGATGACAGTAATAAACCCATCTTTATTTATTGGCGTATTTTATTCAGATGACCAATCTTAAAATATACTCCTTATAAACTCACAAAATCATGTCCTGGCAAGGATTCGGACCCAGGATCTCGGCATAGCGAACCTGAAGATAGAAGTTCATGCATATATTTTTGCAAAACTAGTTCAGAAATAGTAGATATAAATTGAAATATTTTTTATTCAATTTATACTACAATAATTAATCTATGCCAATCTTAAAAAATGTTTTTAATGCTGATGTAATACATATGTTAAAGTAAGCGCTATTAATGTACGAGAATCGTAACATCGAAAAAAAAACCTAGATTACTGTAAAATCCATGTTATCATATAATTTTTATCTTAAGTAACTTGCAAGGGGTAGTAATTTCCCACGGAGATACATTGCATGGCAGTAATACATATTTAATAGAACATCTGAAAGTATATGGGTTGGAAATGTCACCCTTCGTAACGCAATAATATTGTGTGAATTGGTAGAAAATAGTGTTTCCTATCCCGGTGTTTTTCTCCCCTTTAACTCCACGTGGGGCCAAAAAAATATAATCCCCTTTTCATCGCCGAATCCTTCCAGATTACTCGGGGAAAGACATCAGTTCGTTCATCATCTGTGAAAGGAAGTAAGGGGCGAATCTTTTCAGGCGAATGTGTTTGCTCGCGAGCGAGGATGTTTTGAATACGTCGTATTTAAATGGCTCGTGATTTTTCTCCTTGCTGCAGCCGTCCCCTCGTAACCTTTTTTAATTGCATTTCTCTGTCGGTTTGTATCTTGGAGATAACCTGTTGCGCGGCAATTCATTGAGTAAATTCTTGCTGCTTGTTAGAAAATGATTTACATATTTTTCGAGGCCCTCTGACTTTTCGGCATCCCAAATTTTTTTCGAGCGTTCCAAAACGCGTCATTTGCAGAAATTCTTTGACTCGGATATCCTCATTTTGGTGAAGATGTCGTGCCTTTTCAAATCAGCTTTTTGCTAGCATGCTACTTTTCAATCCAAGTTTCTGATCCTTTTAGCTTTGACGGTTATTTATCCTTTAGAAGAAAAGTGGTTCTTTCAATCGTGGTATTTTAATGATAAATGTTACCTCGTCATTAATATGGTTATAGTTGTTGAGAGTTATTGGCTGGTTTTAGCAGTTTATTCTAATTCATAGGATACTTATTTAGTTTTACCCTACGAAACTTTCTTATAATTTTTTATTTAACATTTGTCGTATATTTTGTTTAATGTTACATTTTTTGTTAATTTAATTACTTTAATAATACATTACTTTTGATGGTTTTTGGGATTCGGGTAATTATTTATCATTTTTTGTTAACATAAATATTTTATCGACTTCGGTGTAGTGACAACCTGGATATATATTGTCGAAGTAACAAAGCAAACCCGAAATAGTCGCTAATGATTTAAATCTTTTGTATTTAATTATTTCTTCGAGTTTATGCTGGTTTCTTTTTTTTCGATTTTACGACGTGAACTCGAGGAATATCAAAATGATACTTGATGCCATTGTGACAAATGTCATTTAATTGTAAATGTTTGAAAATTATCGTATCTCTTCGCAAGTTCGGTTTTGCATGAAAGCGGTCCCGGGTTCGATTCCCGCTTGGAGCCCAAATTTTCCCGATTAGGGTTGGCGGCAGGAAGGGCATCCGGCCATTAAAATCAGTGCCAAATCAAACTTCATTTTATGCTCATCACCAATAATCATAAATCATTAACCGACGTCATTAGTATGGGAATTAGGTTAAGAAAATAAAATTGTAATTATTCGAAACGCCATCGTAGTCTGTTAGATTACTGATTTGATATATGTTGCAAAAATACTTGCATGACTTAAATACCATCTTGAGCAATGTAGCCTTACGAAATGGCACCTGCTACGTGGTGTACGGGAGCTTGATTTTACCTCAGTGTCCTTGCTATAGGAGAACGCATTAGATTCAAGGTTTACCTAAACCTAGTTCTTACACAGATATACTCCAGATATCGTTCTGTTTATAGTGCGAACATTTGTCCTCCGTCGTGTTTATTTTGGCTTCTAGGGACCCCTCCCCTCCGTGGGTTATCGAAATGCCTACCGTTCGATCGCTCTTCGCATACCGCCAGAGATGTATAAAGACCTTCCCGTGACGTGTTTCTTAAGATGCACACGAATACCGAAACGGTAGCCACGGCGTCTATTCTGTTTCGATCGGTCGCCAGCGGGTTTCCATAACGGGAGGGGGGCTTAAAGACGCGAAGCCCCTGACACACTCGCAGCCACGTCACTAAATCCCGCTTCCGTCCTTGGCCTCAGAGACTACAAAGGCTCCTCTAATTGATGCCTCTCGCACCTTATTCGGGAAATATGGAGCAGCTGGCGTTTAAAACTCGCTCGATGCGTTATCTCAATATTTGCCAAGAATCGGCGCCAACAAGTTAACTTTTCGGCCGGATAAGGTCCCCTTTTACATCGATTAGGCAGGCGGCTTTCCTCGCAGGGGTGGCGAGGATTCGTCGCCGGTCGATTCTCCGGCATTGTTTACTTTCTTCCCCGCGAAGGCACTTATATCCTCCCCGGTGGGTGTGGGAGGGTCGCCACGTGGGCCCGCGGAGGAACGCCGGTTCGTGTGAAATGGCTTTCGCTCGGGTGCCTCAGAATGTGTAATTCGCATGAATTGTCACGCTTCGGAGGAATGAATGAAGAATGCGTTTCGTTTCGGGATTCCGGCTGTTTTTCCTGTATCTTTAGGGGTGGGGTTGGTAGGATAGATGCGTAGAATTTTAATGGTTACTGTCCTACCCTACTTCATTAAATGATCTTTGTGATTAGATTTAATTTTTTTGTTATTTTTTAATTTAAAATTTGCGATTTTTATACTCTATTGGGGATATTATTTGTTTTCCTTTCTTTTGCATTTCTGGAGATGCTTATAAGTATCTTAGATTTTATCAAGTTGAGTTCTTGGTTTTACGTAAACTTTATCTCGTGCAAGTCTGTTATAGGATCCACTCCAATAAGCACGAGTCGCAGCGGTTGTTAGCCTCTTGATTTTCCAACCGTGTCGCTCTTTTAATTGCAGCGATTTAAGTAAGTCTTGGAAGCCGGTAGTGTCGCAAATTCATGAATAATATCTCTGCATAGATGTAACTGGCTAGGAAGTTCTGGACATACTTTGCTTTTTACAAATATTCACTAAAGTGAGCCCGCATAACTTAATTCAGTTAAGAAGTTAAGACTGTTAGAGACTGTATCTTCATATTTTTACGGATTGCCATAAAATTTAATTTATCGTTTTTTTGCATCCTTGGTCTATTTTCTTTGCCTGGAAATTTCAAAGAATTTTCACCGGCTTAAGATGGAGATTTTCCGTTGTTACTTTTCCGAAAAAATAACAAAAATGCGTCGTATCCTTAATTTTTTAAAATACGTTGCGCTTATTTCCACAATAATCCCATGATTTCTTTTCATCGACATTTCCGAACCAGAAAAATTTTAAGGAGCTTCCTTTAGCCGCAATTCCTCTTTTTGAACAAAATTTTGTCTCGGAGAGCTTAAAAATGGACTCATCAGATAACGCACTGCGGGCACGTGCCGCTCGTATCCTTCCTTTCTCGCTACTCTCACGTTTCTGAGTTTTTTCTCTCGGCGCTACTTATTCGTGCAGGGAAACATTTTCTCTCTCCGGTTTGTTTGGTGATCGCCGTCTTCTCCTTTGGCTCTCGTGATTTCTGGGAGTCTTGTCAGCCCCCTTTCCCCGCCCCCACCGCCATTCCAACATCGGTTCGATGACCGGACCGCCTCCAAGCTGGTTTTCCCCTCATCGGGCGGCAAGGACGCTCGCTGGATTCCTCCGTCCTAAAGGAGGACGAAGCAGTCTGCAGGAAGGTCCGCGGTGACAGTACATCGCGAGAAAACCCTTAGCTATTGTTTCCTTCACTGGCCATTGTGGGTTCTGGTCATCCTTTGCCTATACTGGTGTGGTTATTTTTAGCCGTAAATTCTTTGTGGTTGAATGTTAAGTGAAAATGTTGGTACGACCAAAGCATCTTTTCTCGGAGGTGATTTAGCTCCATAATATCTTACAATTCGATCGATGGGTTTAGTTTAAAACTTGAATTCAACAAATATATGATATTTTAATATTTGGAGAGTAATTCGTGATTCTCTTTATCATTTGTGTCCACTTCAGTGACTATTTTGAACCGCTTGTGCAATTTATGTTACGATTGAATACTAAATGAAAATGATGGTTGGACAAAATTCGCTTCGTTTTTTGGTTGTGGGTGATTGGTCTTAATGAGGAGGGATATCTAACAGACTTCGATTGATGAAATCAGATTAAAACTGAAATCTTAGAACAATGAAGACCGTTTAATATTCGCACAACTTATAAGAGAAATATTGTTATTTCTTTAATAGTTTGCTTGAAATTTTTTATTGCAAAATATTCGAAGAGGAAGAGCGTGTTTGCGCTTTAATTTAATCGATATTTTCTACCCACGATGTTGGTTATGCTCAGTTTTACAAGGATCTTATAGATTATTTGATAAAGGTTTACCAAGTAATGTATGCCTGCTAAATTGGCGTCCTCGTTGAGTTATGCGTGTTAGGTCTATTTTTGACGTGTCAAACTGCTAAGACGCTCACTATTATCTTTGAAGTTAACAGTTGTAGAATTTGTCATTACATTATCCTAGATCCGATTGCGTGTGGGTCAGGTGTGAACGATGCCCAGGCAGGTCGCACATAGCTTTTAAGTGGTTTATTGGTTTTTATAGTTGATGCATTTCTAATTCATACAATCGTTACGTAATGTTTTCTTGGCGTGATAACGAGCTCGTGGATGGATGATGTTTGCGAGCGACAAGGTCGGCCGACATTTACCCTCAAACAAGGATTAGGCGTAGAATTCCTTTCAACACACTCCCCATGCTAATCTAGCGGCACCTGCGTCGTCACGCGAGATGCGGCGATAATGGTGATGCGGGAGGCGATGACCGTCCCAGAGTTCGTCGTATTACTTTCGTGAGAGGCACCTTCCAAGTTCGGGCTCGTCACGAAAGGAACTATCGCGCAATCGGAGTGTCGACGGAGGATTAAATACTTTCAGATCCCCTCTTTTATTGCCCTCCGTCGATTTTTACCCCTCTTCGGACCCTCAACCCGTGGCGTATCGTTCACCGCTCGGTGGGGAGGGCGATATATTTTGTTGGTCCCGTGCCAAGTCGCCCGCTCTGTCCGAGACTGCCGCTGCCTTCTCCCGCTCGATACGATGCCCTCGTCTCGTGGTAGGGGGCACCCTAAGGGTCCTGCGGATTCGAAGAGGAGGATGTGCCCCCCTACGCATCCGTGGCTCTTTTTCTCCAACCCCTTCGCACCCCCGTACCGCCCATTAATCGCCACCTCTCGCGTGTCAAAGTGCCGCACTCGGGGCTACCACGCCCTCCCGCACGCGGGGGTGAGTGGGCGTGCCATATATTGGGCCAACCGCGGAACCCACGCCCATGTTGTACCAAGCCACGCCTCCTTCTTCCTCGCCAACCACGTGCTATATTCTTCTGCAATATTACTACCTGTGGCTGTACCGCGGTGTGGTGATTCTGGGTGTTGGATTAAGATTTGGGTGACGACTTCGAATTTTTTTGTCGGTTTGGGGAAAAAAATGATAGGGGATGATTGTTCCCAGTTTTGGTGTAGGTCAGGGTTTTCATGTGGAAGAAAAATGTAACTTTATGAGGAGTATGAATTAAATAAAAATAATGTTGCAATAATTTAATTATGAGAATGTTATATTTTACTCAGGTCACATTTCAATCAGGTTTTATATTCTCACCCCTTAGCTTCTCTGTTATTGGTCGATTTGAGATTATTTCCTCTCCTTATTTAGGCAGATTTAATGGAATTAGTTGCTGACACTATTGCTGTCATAATTGAAATAGTAATGGCTCGCTATTTTTTCCGGACAAATTTCTTCTATTTAATTCTCAATTGTATCATCCATTTAGATCGTAATGGGCTTTGTGATCTTTTAATTTTCCCTGACGAATTCGTTAGAAATATTTGAATGGTTGTTTGATATTCGGTTAAATAACTCTTCAACTCAGTAAGTGACTAAGTTCTTCATAGTCATTTGCCAGAGTGAGTCTCAAGATATATTCCTCTTTCCCCCTACATTAACACTATCTGTGGGGGTTCCTATTGTTTTTCATGGATAAATTTAACTCATTCATAAGTCACCTTCGAAATTTAGTGTTAATGGTTCGCAGTGGCCTGTCAGTGGGAGGATTCAATAAGGGTATATGAACCCTTAAAAACTTAAAAGAGATTGCTTATTGCCCCCCCTATGATGCTCCAATAGGAAATGCTCCTTTTACTAGGAAAATTTTCGAATATTATTATGGTAATACAAATATCATTAGTCTGTGATTAATATATGCCCCTCAGAATCGAAGTTCGCATTCCCTTTCCAGATTACTTCTGAATACACTTTTGTGGTATATTTGTTTTTTATTCGCTTGGTGGTATCTTTCAATTCTTTGTTTACATATCTTGAAGTATTCCTATGTTCAAGCTACTGATAGACCCTTGAGATATTATTAAATAACTTATCTATGAGAAAGGCTGTGAGTTATTGGTCGGTTGTTTTGTAAACTGATTGGAGTAGTAGTATACTTAATCACCTGCATTCTTTAGGCAGAGTATGTTATATAACCATTATGCACAGTGTATAGGTAGTGAGGAATTTCATGACTGTCCTCACCGTTTACGCGTCGTTGTCACGAAGGAGGAAGTCTGTTCTCAGACGTCTAGACTCGCTTGCCCTTGATTTAATTAGATGCCTTTTAAACGTTCTCTGTTGTCGATCGTTTAGCTGAATAACTTCTAAAATGGTAAGCTGTTACAGGCTTATGATCAATACTTTTTGGTGTATTTGAAAATTATTTTGCTTATCTAAAGTATTTATTTATAAGTATATCGTATATTACAGAGGGAAATTTTAAATGCTGATGTATAAAAATTTCGTATGACGTATGGCATTTCTTTTCCATTCCGTAGTAGCCAGAGAGATTATATTGGAAATATTTCTACCTAATTGTGCCTGAGTTTGAGAAACTGAACCGTATTTCATAGGGATATTTAAAAATCAATATTCTTCGCTCTACCATATCTATATCATATGGCTGTAGTATTTTGTGATCTGTTAACCAAGAAAATATCGAATCTCCAATCCAGTACCTATCAGGTAGTCTGCTAATTAATGTCAAAGCACGTAAAAGTTCAATTCAACTAACTCATTTGTCAAAGAAAGAGAAAGAATATCTAATATCTTTATTATTCAATGAAGAATAATATTTTAATTTAAAAAATCCCCACTTATTTTCTTTTTCTTTTGATAACCTTAAAAGATACGTTAGGATCTCATATTAAAATCGATTCAATGGAGATTTGGACACTTTGCGAAGTGTGAGGAATGTGAAGACGTAGAACGCTATTTTCAGATGTAGGTTGCAATCGATCGATGTTTTCTGCAATTGTTTCGTAATGAAAGCCAATCTTATGTTTTCTACTCAATTTTCTATTTTATTTTTCTATTATTTATTCCGATCGGCAACTGAAGGTGGTGATTAGTTAAGTTTTGTTTGCGCTATAATTTTGCATTGTTTGGAAAGACGATGGATTTGAATTTGGCGTGTCTGGAGCAAATTGAAGGGTTCCCCAGCGTACCCTACTTAATCGCTCTTTCTTAGTTACAGTGCACGGAGGGTTTTATTTAGAAAAGCCGTCTTTGATACGTTTTTTGAAGGGATTTGAGCAGTGGCATCAAAGTGGGAGGAGCGTCCTAGCCATGCCTCCAGTCCACACATCAATCAAATCATCGTCTTTTTTCCGTTCGTCCAAAAAAGGACATCCAATGGCAGTCACGTCATAGTTAAGCTTTCGATATAAGCGACACTCGACCGTTTGATCGCCGATTCCTGGTCTAAGTTTCGTGATGCAGGATCTCTCGAACGTCTCACTCGTCAAGGACGCTCTGAAGAGAGCGCTTAAACGTAACTCATTCACCACTCCCCTCCCTCTGCATTCCTGCTCCCCCCGATCTCAAGGATGATTCGCCGTTTGGCAGCGCTCGATACAAGAACACCGGTAGCCGATGGCCAAGTGAGGGTGCGCTGCCACAGGGATTATAATCTTCCCCTTTGAGGGGGCTCTTCTGACCGTCTTACCACACTGGGATCCTCTCAATGAATAGGAGTCGACAATGGAGGGTGGTCCCGCTTGATTAAATGCTTGTGGTCCTCAAAGGATTCGATTTCGTTAACTATGGAAATAGGTGGAGCTCTCTCTCTCTCTCGACCGACTTGGGTTTTAAGGCTTGCGGCGACCACCTGACGGTCGGTGTGACGGAATGGGGGTGGTGGTATTTAGCGATGACGGGGATGTTTTTCGTGAAATAGATGTAGCTGTGTGTTTTGAGGGTTGTTGGGCCTAATTTGCAGCGTATGAGGATCAGTTTTTCCTATGTCATGAGTGATCTTTCTTTACGAGGAGGTCAGCGTATTTGTATTTTTTTCTTTGACTTAACGTTCATGGAGTGATGTTAGCGAAAAATAGGCCAGATAGATTTGGATTTTATTTATTTAATTCCTAAATGGCACAAGTCCTTCAGCATGGATTGAAATTGTAAATAACTAACAAAATCAACGTATAAACATTGAAAATTGAAGAAAAGGCATTTAAGGGATGAACAAAAGTAATTCTACAGCCGCAAATTTAAAAATAAGTCAAAGTTGTCTTAATAATGCGATCTATGTTATAACTAAACGCTTTAATAAGTGATAACCATTGTAGAAACTTTGTTTTTATTTTTCGTGAAATAAATAAAGCTAAATGTTAGGAAATTATTGGGCTTGTATTTATTCAGCTTGAACTGATTTATTTTTTTTCTACTTTATGAGGAAGTTAGTTGTTTAGGTCAGCGCATTTTTAAATTTTCTGTGGATAAAAAATACCTGGAATATTAACGAAATATAGGTCAGGTTTGAAATATTTATTCCCTAAAATATTTGGTTACTTTTCCGGTAGAAGTAAAAAGATTTAATAGGAGACCTTTGGTTAGTTGGGGTTCCTTAGTTTCTGCTTAGTGACGTATACGGAAACAGCTTAGTATCAGCTTTCATATTTTTTTATGAAATAGTTGAAGATTTTCTGGAAATGCTGGTGGAGATAAAGGTGTTTTAAAGAGGTCCGGGAAAGTAGTTCGCAACTTTTTTACTCCCACAAATCCCGCTAAATACCCTCGTACTGTCGCAGACCTGCTCTGTTATCGATCCACTGTTGGCAGAATTATTATTTTTTTAGCTTAGTATTCTTGTTAAATATCTTTCCAGTCATCGATTGAAAACTCGTGCTTAAGTTCCGTTTATTGTTAAATTGGCGTGTAATAAATTGTGTTAAGGTAGTCGAAGACCAGAATCAAGTATTCCAATTGAAATTAGGCATTGGGATGATAAAACAGTTGAAGAACAAAACATTTCCTCCAAACTTTTTTTTATGAAACAGGACTTGTTGATATAATTATGAACTACTATAAATAACGCTTTACATTCAAACAATGTTTAAGCTCACATTTCATAAAATGTGTGATTTTCGGGAATAAAAACTTGTATCTGTTAAAAGGGTTTATTTTAGCACGTTCTTGTTAATATTTTTCATATTTTTTTTCAATTTAATTTAATTCGATTTCAGTTAAATTTTCCTATACATGTCTCGCTGGTCTCTTTGAGTAATGCCGGGGTGCGGGTGGTTTATCAGGACTGAACGTAATCTTTTATTTGGAAATAATTTCCCCGGAAAGGAGCTTCCGAGGTATTACGGTGTTTACGTGGAATCGTTTTTCACCAAATCACACATTTTTTCTTTTATATTTGTTTTATTTTCTTTCTGTTATCCAAAATTCATGATGTCAATAATTTACTGTGGCCTACGTTTTTGAAACCTACCTAAGGATAGAATATTTTAGGAAATATTCCTCACTCACACTCAGCTATTAGAAATGCTACACATTTACGAACAACTTCAATAGTTTCCTTTGCGCTTATCATTGAGACTTAATCCCTTATTCACAAAATTCCTATCTGAAATATATTGATAATTTATTAAATATTTTAATGATCAAGCGTAGTATATTTTGTAAAAAAGTTATTAAAAATTCCTTTGAAATTTGAGCATTACGTAAGTGTAATTGCATAAAGTATACGCAATTATTTATGTGAAAGCAAACTTTTTCAATTAAAACCATGATTTATAGGATTATTACGCGATCTTTCTATTGGGGAAAATATGCGATTTCTTGTAAAAGTTGGAGATTTATGTTGAGTTCCAGGAAGCATCACCTCTTTCGCTGAAAACACTTGTCTTTTGCTGAAGTCGTATCTGCCTTTTTTCCCTTTTTTAAGTGTTTTTTCTATGCCCACGTCAAATCCTGTAGTCTTTTTTTGTCCCCCAAGTTTATATCTTCGCGCATGTTAGAGCTTGTGTTTCAACTTGGCTATATTTATCTTTTGCAGATAAGATAATTTAGGTTCTATCTCGAGTTTGCTAGTCTTTTTACTCGTTTCGGTATTAAAATAAAGGAAATATCTTCGTTTAGTTGGGGAGGCTACTTCTAAAACTTCTGCCGCTGCAATGATATTTACGTTGCTTTAAAAGGAAAACTAGGCAGCTATATTGTCAACACTACTTTCATATAGAACTATTTCAATCGGAAGCGTCATCTCTTATCTTTTAAAGGCCACGAATGAATTCAAGATATCGCAAAATGTCGATAAAATTCAAAGCCTCCGTTTTTCTGTAATCGGTTAGATCCACGCAGATTAAATACTTCAAATGAAGCGGAACAGCTGGCTATAAATTCGTATTTCAAGTTTTTATGAATGTGGTGTTTAGTCCCGGAATGTTTTGCTCAAAACTCAGTACAGAATTATATAATGGTAACGTGTATGGTTGGAAATATTGTTCCTTTAGCCATATCTCTCGTCTGTGCGGAAATAGAAACATTCTCGGTAACGTCGTGGCTATTAGAGTCACAGACTAAATACGGCTCATCTCTCGATCAAACAGTTACTGAGTTTTGAGGAAACAAATATTTCGCTTTAGGATGTTATTCAAAATAGCCTCTATTTTTTTTATTTTGATCTTTGCCTCGTTTATTCACTCTTAATGTAACTCGCGGTGCGTGGAAACCACCATCAATATATTTGGGATATATCTCCTTATCTATTGGAATATCATTAGAATAAGTTCTATTAAAATAAGATTAGTTATTCATGTGTCAGATAATAACGAGATCATCCTCGTCATCGTAGAGGATCATCACGTTTTGATATCTCCTATGCCCCGTCTGTGAGCATGTGGAGGAACTACCAAAGAAAATAAGACGCTCTGCGTTACGATGCGGTGCGAGCTTCCCCTACTTGGCCTCTTACCTATTCTCGGTGATCAATAAAACATGGCAGTAAAACGGTTCCGGGATTTAATGTGAATTCACACCGATAGCCCCTCCTAATCGATTAGTAGCCATATACTCAAACCATCTGTTTTCTCGTTCATTTCTTGAAAATTTCGACGCCCCAATTAAGTCGATACTCTTTACTTTTCCCTCGATACTGTTCCAATTAAAGTTTTAAAACCGCCTTTATCGCAAACGTTGGTTTGAAAGTATGGAAGTCTCGCTCGGCTATCGACAATCCATTGCAGTAGCGGCATCCGCGACGAAAAGAAAGCTGTAATGTACGTCATAGGTTGTTGACCCTAGGAGTTCCACCAACATTTTAGTGTGCAGGTCGGGCTCGGCATTATTTTTAGAATGTCGGCAAGGATCGCTTTGTTGCTCTCGCTTTCACGGGCATGTAGCCGAAGCTAATTTTAAGGGTACACTATTTACCCCATCAGCGTTTGATTACTCGGCCTCGAATCAATGCCCCTCTATGGTGTTGGAGTGGATTGATACTCCAGCTCAGCATTAAGTTGTTTAATCAAGAAATCGGCTGAAATTGATAGGCAATTCCTAGTAAGATGGCTATTGATCAACAGTAACATCCTCTTGGTGCTGCATCGCGCTCTGCAGTCAACCATTAATGCATGCATTGTATGCAGAATATTTTAGTGATTCGCGCATGCATTAACTAATCAGAAATTATATGCAAATTTTGATAGAATACACATTTTTTAACTTTACCATTAGCTCATTATATTTGATTTATTATTTGAAAAAATGAACTGCGTTACCTATTTTTTTTCCTGTTCGAGGTGTTTTAGAATAGAACAATTTTCGTGCCTGATATAATATCACCCGGAACTTGCTTGCGTATTGCGGTCTATTTTATCAACAGTAAATCTTAAAGTGTTTTAATTACATTTTTGAGAAAGTGAGAGACATGGAAAACTTATTTTTCACAGATTTTGAGATTGTAGTCAGTGCCTGAATTTTGGACCCCTTACATAGCAATACAAACGAATACGTCTGAACTAGTTAATCCTGGTAAATCTATAGTATTAGATTAGATTTTATCTTCAATATTAGATTTAGTAACGGATTAGTCATTAAAATACTCTTGCAAATCTTGTAAGTAATGATTTACTAGGGATACTAAGTAAAATATTACAAGCAGATATGCGTAATTTTAAACGTGTTTGGACTACTCAAGTTTCTTTGTAATAGAAATTAGTTTAGATAAATAAATGTTCTTCTGTTACAATTAATATCCAATAACGCTCACAGACTCATTTTTAGACTACAATTCGATTCTAACGACCTACTTATCCAACTCCCCCGCAGACTTGCTAAACTTTCCCCTCAAATACTTCACGTCTCTCGAAATTTCGCATCCGAGAAAAATAGCCGATCTTTCTTCCCGATTCTTCTGGCGACGCTGCGAGGGCAATTTACAGGGGACTTGATCAAGCATTTTTCTTAATTTTCAGACGGACCTCTGCGGCATCAAATGGCGTAAGCTATTGTATGCCGGCGACTCGCCGCCGGCTCCGCACTCGGCCTCCCCGGGTTCGACGCCGGTGGCGCAGCCTCCGGCAGATCCCTTGGAGGACCCAGTGCTCGCCTCGTTCTCCAAGTGCCTGGCGGCTGACATCCTTTGCGTATGGCGGCGAGTCCCAACACCCAATGGCCACAGAGGAGGGGGCGGCCTGAATTCATCCGGGTTCTTCTCCTCCTTGGACCCTGGCTCGGTGGCGGCCCTCACCAACTTCCAGCGTCCCCTGCAGCAGCAAGGGTTATCTTCGTGTAATTCCACCTCCGACCCCCCGCTCGCCCTCCACGCCGCCAAAGAGCTCTGGATCTTCTGGTACGGGGAAGAACCGGACCTCTCCGGCCTCGTCTCACCTCAGTTGCTCTCCACTGGTAAGTACCTTTCACGCTCCACCGAGCGTCCCGTTAAAATTTCTTTCCCGCGGCGGATTTCTTTGTTAGATTTCGGGATTCCTGCGCTTTGTTTTTCTTCCGTTGTGGTCGTTACACCGCGGTGGCTCCATCTGATTTATGGGGGCGCGGGAAGAGGTGTCAACTTACGGTGATTGATTTATCGGTTCCTCCGCGGCGTATTTAAATTTATTCCGTTATCGGCGCTTTATTACGCTCCTGAATTTTGAAGCGGATGTTTCATAATCGGCTTATTAGGTTTTCCGAGGGTGTTCGGCCCACGAAGGTGGTTTATGGGTGTTTTTTCATGCTCGTGGTATTGAATATATTGGGCGTGAAGAATTGTTTTGTTGGATGTGGAAAGAATAAAGGGGATTGCGGAATAGCTTCAGTGAGTTTGAATAGCTCGCCTGCTTTTAGAATTATCCCAACCAGGGAGAATTTATTTTCATTAATGAAAGGTTTGTCATCTACATGCTAATAAATTTATGAATCAGAATTTGACAAGTTTTTAACCATGATAAGTTATACGGTTTATTATTTCGTACTAGAGGAAGATCAAATTATTTTCCGTCTTCTAAATTCTTAAACATTCAAGGGTTTCAAATATGATTTATTAACTGATATCATCTTGCTCAGAATGTTGCCATGCTGCCGAAAATTCCTGGAATATTTGTTGGACAAGTTTTTAAATCGTTTTTATTGTCGTGAAAAAAAAATATCTGTGTAAAAAATAAACGGAAGGAGTTATTGATTCGGAAGGGAAGATTCTTTCTGATTTAAAAAACTTATTTCAAACAGCATTAGAAAATAATTTCAATAATGTTCCTACTACGCATCACAACAAGAAATCGTTTTGGCATGTGTTAACCACGTTGCGAAATTTCGATTCATCTTTTTTTTTCTACCTGTATGAAGGTGTTTCACTTCTGAGAGGAAATTCCGATTTCCCACGTTCAGTCTCCGCCAGAAACCCTTTCTTACGGAGATGGTATCGATTGGCGAGCGACCGGTTAGAGCAAAGTCAGTTTCAGTACTACGCCGATCCTGATGCATGTTAATTCTCGCAACCTTACTTTCACTCTTCTGGCAATGTGCACCGTAGCGGCATCGAGATCTCCGTTTTGACATGAGATCCGTCGAAGAAAGCGGAACAAGGTCGAGGGTTGTGACATTTTCGATCCTCGATCAATACGATTTCAGACGGATGGATGCACTCGTCCACCGCTCGCATAGGGAAAATTTCGTCGAGTACGCGTTGGCGAATCCAGTTGTTTATTTTCACCGATCAGAATGACTCTCTGCGCAGCTTCTGTTTCGTGGGGCACCTCGTCGATATTTGGAGCGGCGTGGGAGGAAAGGGAGGCCGTGGGAGTACCGCCCAAACGACCTGCTTTTCGGTTTTGACGCGTGTACGCCGGGATTTTTTCTCCGCCGTTCCGCATTCCTATTGTGTGTGGCATTTGAGTCTTTTCCTTTCTCCTTATCCCCCTTTCTCCATTTCGACGCCCTCCTCGGAGGTTAGCCTCTTCATTTAGTCAGTCCGTCGGAGTTCCGCGCGTTGTTCCGCCCACTCCACCCCCGCGATGGTCTTTGGAGGATGGAAATCCCTTTGTATCCCCATCCCTCGGCGCTCCCGCTTTTGACCCTTTTTTTGGGCTATTCTTATTTTCTGCGTTAATTAACCCACGCGCGATCCTATTAACGCTATATTTCTGATTATGTCACCTCATATATTATACCGTACAGTTTTAAACACGATTAAGTTTTTCTCACGAACCATTCCAATTAAAACTATATTAAGTGATGTTTGTATTTGAATATTTTAGGAGTTCTCAATATTTGGCTTAGTGATTTTCGAATAACTACGGCTAATCTTCCGGTTCGGTTTAAGTAGGTAATATGGCGTTGCAGTATTGAATACAATTACTTTGTCCTTAAGAACTTAACCAGTTAAAAATAAATCACTATTTTTAAAAAATAAGTTGGTTTAGCGAACTTTGTAGCAACGTATTCATTTGAAAAAAACGTATATGTTTATGTTTGCAATAAGTCAAGTAACTTATTTTTGCGAAAAGGAATCCTTCGTTACCTCTTTCGGTTTAAATAAGTGTTATTTTTAGCGAAATTTGTAGTAATATTAACTTCGTTTATACTGCCAAATTGTTCACAAAAGTGCTCTTCCAGTTCTTTTTCTCCTTCTGTGTTCTTTCAGCCGATTATTCTTTCGCTCCCCTTTTCTCTTTTCCGATAATTTTCCGAGCTTGGCGTTGGAAATAGTTCCACCCACTTTCTTGGCTTTTTTAAAAGCTACTTGTGTTCATTCTCACTTTTCCAGACCCTTACGTTTGTTTTCTCGATATTTTTTTTGTCTTCGATGTCAGGGTTTTAAAGGGATGGCATTTTTATTGCACTCTCTATCAGCTAAGTTTTCCTCCAGCTTCTACTCATTACGGTTTCTGTTTCTCTAATTCTTCCTCCAACTTGTATTCATTTCCTCTTTTCCTGCTTTGCTGATTATTTTTTATTAATCACATTTATCGGGCAATAAGGAATTGTTTTATTCTTAAGCATTCTTTAATCTCATGATGACAGTTCATTTTTTAATTGATATTCCTGGAAGTTATTTCGGTTTTTCCCGCTCTTCAACGCGTCATTTTTTTCCGCTTAATTTAAATATCATCGATATGCATCCGCTTGCGTTAATCGCAACTTTCGTCACGCTTTCCGCGTGTGTGGATTCGATGGAATTTCCCCATCAACCGCGATCTTACTGCGACGCACTTTCTCCCGCGATGCCCTCTCCAAATGGCCACCCTCTCGACTTCGCCCTCAAGCTAATATTCGGCCACCCCGTGGATCACCGCGGAGGTAATGGATTCCCTCGCCGCAGGGTTTCCCATTTCGAGCAAAGGGTTTTCCGAGATGCGGTGGGCGTCGCGAGAGAGCAATTCCACTTGTAAATACTCCGGTGCGATAACGATCTGCCGGTTAGCGACTGCGTTCGCGGCGTCTGTCTCCACCGCATCGTAGGTGGGCGGCACCCCGACTCCTTTCTTCTCTGCCACCTTCCCGTGCATTCTCTTCCTCCGCCATTCCCACCTCTTCGGCCACCCCAACCTCCTGCCCACACCGTATTGATTCAAGTGGCCGGGGGATCGGGGAAGGGTCGGCTTGTGCTGAGCAACTGCGTGGATTGAAACACAACGCAGAGGACGTTTTTTAGGCTGGACGCAACGAAGGACTCCTCCGGCAATCGCTAATGGACCGTTCCACCACCCTCCGGAGTCAACTGCGGCCCCTCTCCCCCGCGTGGCCTTAAGCGGAGGGGTGATTTTGGGCGTGCCTGCGTAATAAGGCTCATAGTAGGTTTTGACGTGGTTACCGATGGCGTCTGACATGTTTCTCTAGGTTATCTCCGGCTCTCGGTGGGATTTCATCACGGTTATCGATTGTGCGCTATTCGGCTTCCCCGAGGTGGTTCTTCTTCGTCTTGTGGATGCGCGGCGGATTTGAATTGGGTTCAGAGGATGACGCGTTGGTTGGGGAAGGGTATAGGGGTCGTTGGCTGGGATTGAGAGGGCTGCTGGAGGCAGACCTTGTTTGAGCATCAGGCTTACGGAAAGCGGATTCAGAGTTTATATTATAGTAAACATTAGTGTTTGAGCAACGCTCACGGTGGCCGTATTTACTTCGCGAAAATGGACTTCTTCAAAAGTAGTTAATTTGAGAAAAATATGCTCCTGTTAATTCGAGTTAATAAAAACAACCTTAGAATACTTTAAGTATCGTTCAATTGTAGTATCACACTATAAAAACTAACTCTGATACCAAAGAAAATCAAACCTAGTGGTATGCCAAAAAGTTTAGCAATTAGGATTAAATTACTAGTCTTAAAACACGTAAATCTGCAGAGAATAGCTTTGATATCGGAATGTATGGTCACAGAACTAAGGCTTCCTTCTAGAGATATTGACCGGCCCGTACTTATAATTTTGGGGGCCCTACGCAACGTTATTGTATGGGGCCCTGTAGACCCCGTTGCCAGGCTGCCCCTCTATAATAATTTAATAGAATACATATTGCATTCACTGTAAAAAGTTATTTCCAAATCCCATTAAAAAGTACTTTTATAGCTCCAAAAAAAAATGATTGCATCGTTCTGATGACAGTAGAATAACCACTTTTAAATTCGTTACATGCGAGTCTAGCGAAATATAACATTAAAATATCATAATATGGTACGAAAATTGAATTTATTATGCTATTAATTTTATTTATTTATTAAAAAATTTAAATATTGAAATGTGTTATGTCCTTTTTGTGGCTTGGCGGCGGGGCCCCTAAGTTGACGGGGCCCTACGCGACCGCGTTTTCTGCGTATGCCTAAAAGCGGCCCTGGATATTGAATTTATAAAGAATTTGAAATTGATGTTCATAAGAGCTGCTTATGTTATTATTTTGCTGATTTTTATTGCAGAAATTGCGTATCAAAAGCCTTTATTCCGAAGAATTTAATCTGTTAGTGATATCTGATGCTACTGTTGGTATTGATTATTTTTACAGGGAACAAAACAGTATAGTATTCGATGTTATCTAAAAGTGTTAATATTTTCTCGTGTATGCCTGTCAATTATTATTGTTTTTTTACCCTAATCTCCTGTTAAATAGGAATGTATTATCTGCTACCCTCTTTTCTATCTTGGAGAAGTCGATTTCGATTAATGAGTTCATATGCCAATGATTTTGTAAAGAAATTCAATTATATTTTGTCATTATTAACATGAATGAAAAGAATGTTACGCTCTTTTTGGCGTATTGCGATATATTTAGACTATCAATGTCAAACTGATTTATTGTCCTTGGGGTCTTTCTACCCTATGGATGTTAATTCCATTTTAGTAAAGGTAATTTCTAGTTTTGAAGTGGATTATGAGCGAGAACAAAGTTAAAGCGAAACTGAAAATATGGGATCCAAATAATATCGACAGCAACGCGTTAGCAATAATAATTGAATTGACAGTTAATTATACTCCTAGAAAATGTTATTTCATAATAGTTAAAGGCAAATTCAACTCTTCGTTTTCAAAAATTAGTAAATTACTAAATTTTGAAGGAGATAATCTGTGATGTAAACGTTCGGACTATATATTGCACTCTTATATTCGAGATAAATGTTAACTAATTAAAAGCCACGTCCTTTGTGCGCATTAGGTATCAAAATCAGTGAGGCATTAAGTCTGGGAACATTTCAGTGGTGAGAGTTTGAAGATGAGCTTTCCAAAGAAGTGTCCCACTTTTCATGGAATGCGTTTATCTCGACCTCTCTTCCCTCCCTTTGTTTTGTCTCGCGTCATCATTTATTTCAATTTGTGAGAATTACTCTCAAGTTATCGTATGTTTCTTTGAATTAATTCCGGGCGTTTATAAATGATGATGGTTATAGTAAGTGAACTATGCATATCCGTAGCAGTTAGTGAATCGTCTTTCTCTATTAGTTTAATGCAATTGTCACCTTGCAATAACATTAATGTTTGAATTCCGGTTAAATTTAAAGGATATTTACGTTGCGTTTTAAAAAAGCAACGGGTAATGGCCTCGCTTTCTTCACAGCGTGTGAAAGAATTTTCTCTTCCGGAGAAATTATTTTCAAACCATTGGGTTACTCTTATGATTTACTTGCGGTTGGATTAATTCTATTGTCGATTCTCAACCGATATTTGACTTTATTGAACGTAAGGAATATTTGAATTGTTGCATACAGTTCTTTCCATTTTCAGAATCGTTGCTATGGTTTATCGTTCGTTGATCTGTTAAACCAAAATATTAAATATTTTTTAAAATTAGAAATCTTCCGTTTCATCCATTGTGAAGTTATTTTAATTTGCTAGTTTTTTATACTCTTACGATATTTGATCGATCATATTCCTCAGTCGTATTTCAATATTGGCGCGAAAGAATAAGAAGAAGAGAGCTAGCAGTGATTCCATTGTAAATAGTGCGCATTTTCCAAGATGTTCGAATTCTTATCGACACAAGAGAAGGAGTACGTTTTGGCCAATTAGTCCTTAATGGCGAGTTTTTGCAGCAAACGACAACTGGTCCAACCGGAAGCCAAAACGTCCTCCGCGCAAGGTTAAGGTCCGAACGGTTCTTTCCGCCCTTTTTCCTTCACATAATCGCTGCCGTTTCGCCAACACCACTCCCCCGGCGTATATTAAAAATAACCACCGCCAAGTACCAAGTGGTCAGTGCATGGCGTCTCCCGCCCACTCGTCCTTTTAATTCGCGGAGGCAACAAGTGCTCCGGCCGGTGTCCGCGAAGGCGCCTCGAGTCTCTAGCTCACCCCAGCTTATCTAGACAGGATAGACAAGGGTTGGGGAACCCTTTTTCGTTGGAAGGCCGCATGTGAAACTTTCTAACCGTACTTGGGTGACTTATCGCATACATTTAAAAGTTATTACATCTTTATAAGCATGGAAAGAATGTAATACCTAAGTTGGTTGGAATTGAAGAGTTTTTAGTATATTATTTTGGGAATCTTTTATCCGTGGGAGGACCGCGTAGGAAATGCTTAGGCCGATCTTTATTGAGTTATTGCGTAAATTAAAATGGCATCTCGGTACGTAGGAACACGAACTTAATTGTTGAGTTGACTCGAAGAATTTTTCCCGTTTTATTTTCATTTCACGTAGTAAATAAGGCTTGGAAAATCGATTTAAATAATTGTGATGGTTCATTACTGGTCATTAATAAATTACACGTTCCACACCTCAAGGGTAGTCCATAGGTCATCTATTTTTAGAAGGTTGCATAAATAATATCATGCCACGCTTCCGTAGTATATTAGAGTAACATTCCGACGTCGGAGGAATACGTTGAAATACAATTGTAATTAGTAATGGAGTTAATTTACTAAGTTACTTAGTAAACCTTAGTATATTTTGCCAGTTATTGTTACTGGAAATGTTTATCACTTCCAAGTAAAAATTAATGGTAGAAAATATAATTAAACGATGCGATTAAAATAGTGAAAATGATTTCAATTTCAGCACATTTAATTTCAATTAGTTTTGAAAAGTCGAAAAAGATAACGCAGGTGGCCTATGGCTGATTGCCTTTAGAATAGAAGTTTCAGCTGCATGTTGTGGTGGTGGATATATTTTCAACGATTATTTACTTACGCATATTTAGCACGAGCATAACCCTATTTCTCATAGCGACCCCTGTATCAACAAGACTTACTAAGGCCTGCTGATTCCTCGTAACAATTCCTAAGAAAATATTTAGCCCTTCGCTGTACCTCTTCCAAGTCTCTAGTTTTTACGCAGTGTATCCAAACAGTCTGGGGATACACATTATGGCATTCCAGCTGTTTCCGCGGGGGGCCCCCTCCCAACTGGCGCATCTCCGCTGGGCAGCGGCCACGCACTTCCGAAATGACGACCGAGAATGAGTGGTCGTCGCGGGGGAGGTCCCATTGAGCTCTCCTCCGGCGGGGTGCGGCACGGGGATGAAGGCGCGTAACGGGATTACGAGTTTCCGCTTCCCCCGGCGGCTAAGGATGCGGAGTTAACGGCATCCGATTAAGTGGCGCAGGAGGATCCAAAAACTGTTCGGTATCAAGGGGAGTCGATGGGAGATGAGCTGTAAACGGATTTGGCGAATATTGGTGGGAGTAAATGCAAGGATTCCGTGGTTAGGCGTTTGGCTAGCAGCCACTTCCCAGTTTGTTCGGCGGTATCGGAGGAGTTGTCAAAGAAAAGGGTCGATGGAGTGTTTGTCTGGGGTTCGTGGGGGTTTTACAATGTGTGCTTGTTTGGGGTTTTGGAATGGTAACAAGGCATAGTTGGACCGAGAGGTCTTCGTGTCCCGATGTTCTGGGTTGAACTGGTAATCCAAAATCGAATACATTCATAAGTTGAGGAGTAGTAATGGTATAATCTAGTATTTGATCTGGTTTGACGAATATCATGACTTTATAATTTGTTGAAGATAGATGGAATAAATGATAGGTTAGAGAAAGCTTTAAGTGAATCTTACGATAGTTTTTGTCAACTGTTATATTTTAAAATAGCAAGTCGAATGTGAAGCAGTTAATATCAGCGATGAATAGCTGTTAATTTAAGCGAAAAGCATATGGTATTCGTATTTGATTTTTGGGATGGATGTAAAAAGAGACTTCGTAGTCTCAATCGCCCTGAATTAAGACCTTTTATTGTTATTAGTATTGCTTTTTGATTTTGAAGTAAAAGCAAGAGAGAAAAATCGGTCGGTCTCGGTTTCGAATTTCACCAGAGCTTCTTAGTAAAGCTGTTGGCTCTGGAAATAGTTTTGCATTCCTAAGATTCTAAACTCGGAAGAAATTTGTCGGTTGAATAAATTACGTCTGTATTCATTGCTAACATCTATTTTTATCCATCAAGGTGTTGAGTTTAGGAAACACCATACTTTAAAAGTATTTACGCTTCATTTGTAAAGGGAAGAAGACGTCGTATTTTTCATGTAAATGAGATAGGTTTTAGTCTAAGCCATTTTAGCATTTTGGATCATTTTCCGTTTCTCATTCCCTTCATTTGTACGCGGTCTTTTGTAATGGAATTCGGAAATTCTCCCACAGTGAAGGGGGATTTTTAGGTTAAAAGAGAGGGGGCTCAAGCAGGCGTCATTGTCTATAAACGAGTCGCTTTTCGAAAAACGTTTAAAGCTAATGGGGGCCTTCAGTGTCATTGCTCCATAGTCCGAGGTCGGAGAACGTTTTTCTTCCTAAGGCCGCCCCTAAAACCAATAGGCTGCCAATGTTGGTCAAACTGAGTGACATATTTTGTACACAAAGGGAAAAAGGGAATTTAGCCGCTGAATAAACTAAAAGAAATATAAGATTAATTCCACCTTTTATTGAAATAAAGAGACAGAGAGGCGAAGTGATTTAAATTTTAGTTTGGTTGAGGGAAGGCCACTGCGGACGCTGGCCGCTACGAAGGCCGCACGTGGGCGGAAGGCCGCAAGTTTCCTATTTCGACGATAGAACAGCGTTTTCCATGATGTTTTCTCTTCGGGAAATTCTTACATATCTAAAATTTCCGTCCGCTATGTATACGAAGTCCACGAGTTCCAATCGTATCAACTTGTTGCTGCATTTAAATCATCCGAAGGATCGTCGATATTTTTGCAGAATACGTAATCAACTTACCCGAAACAGCAACGATCCGCGAATCTGGTCCGCTAAACGGTTCCTTAGTCTTCCCCGTCTATTTTAGGCTGTTTTTGCCGAGGATTGAGGTCAGAAAATGAGATAGGGAAAAGTCTATTTAGGGATGATTCATAATTTCTGAAATATATTTTTACCCCAGTGGTACAAAAGTAATATTAATAATGCTTATTGCGGTTGTTATCCCATTAACAGTTTACAGTAGAAGTAATTACTGAGTTAAATAATACTAGTGCAATACGATATATAATCAAAAAATACAATCACAAAATACAATCTAAAAATACAATAAATAAAATAAAATACAATCTCTGAAATATAATCAAGGTAATACAATCACTAAAATAATCAACAAAATACAATCACTAAAATAATCAACAAAATACAATCACTAAAATAATCAACAAAATACAATCACTAAAATAATCAACAAAATACAATCACTAAAATACAAACAAAAAATTAAATAAAACCAAATAAAATGCAATAAAGAAAATAATTTAACTGGAGAGTACCTATAATGAAATCACATCCTGAAAAGTAGTTTTAGAAAAGTCTTTATTGTGGCTACTGTTAGTTGTCTACGATATTCAGACTCAGGAGAGTTGCCTTCTGAGAAATACTGCAGCTACGCAGTGCTCTTGAGTCCTTTCTCGTTGCTTCTAGAGGGCGCTACTCTCTTTCGACCATTTTTCTTTTTCCCACACCGACACAATCGACGACCCCTCTTCCTTCTAAGTCCATTGCAGAAATCTCTTTCCTGGCCTCCTTTCCGGAGCTTCGTTTCCTGTCGGCTGAGGGCATCGTCGTGCCTCAGATACTCGCTTCTATGATGCTATTGCCTCCTCTGGTAGGAGAACTTTCTCCCGCACGCAACTGTTACCCGTAAGTTGGATTTTTCATCTCCCCGGTGGACTATGTCAAACTTAGAATAGGATGTTGTCGCAAGGAGCGGTTGGTGTTTTGCGCAAGGTTTAAATATTCCCATAAGTTTTCTGGAATATTCCGTTTCCCCTAATTTGATGCAACAATGGGAAATAGCTGCTGTTGAAATAGGTTTTCTCTGCTTCTCAGTTGGATAGAGGCTAGAGAGCTTTCCTAACATCATTGAGGTCGTCAGCACGAATATCTTCCACATGTTTTTACAGTGAGGCGTTTTGGATTTTTAATATTCTTAGCTATAATTATGCTCATTAATTGTGTATCCGATACATTAAACCGTGTATTTTAATTTAATTTTGTTTTCGTATTTGTTCTGGAATCGATACGTTTCAAAACATTGTGATAGTACGAAACACGACGTCCCGGGTTCCAATCCCGGCTAGTCAGATGTTTCTGATTAGGGAATGAATGTCCGTTGTTACAGTTTGCGGCGACCACTGAAATCGTCCGTAAATGGATAATTGTGAGGACTTTCGAATAAATAAATAAATTCTTGGGCATAAATTAGATGAAGTAACCGTAGAAATACGTGAATGGCGTGTTACGAATAATGTTGCCAAAAAAACAATGTTTAGAGAGCTTTTATGTACCTCGTGGCATGGTTTGCACCCTTAAATCAAATGTGATATAAGCGCTGAGCATTTAATAGCTTTAATTACTTTGTGGAGTTTTAACTTCACCAACTCTTCCAGCTTTTATAATCCAAATTTATTCATATCCTTCCTGCAACTTTTTGTGAACCAAGTCTCTCGTATAGCGCCTATGGCTCATAACGAATGCTCTGCTGTATACTAGCGTATCGCTCTCTTTCATTCGGAAATCGAGCTCGTAGTAAAGAGTTCAGTATTTTCTTCACGCTCGAATGTGCACTGGAGTCATGCGATTTCTTTTATTTCCGAGTTTCGGAGCGTTCACTTCGATTCCTAGTGAATGGTTTAGAATTATTTACTCGTCTGAATTCCTCAAATCCTCACAGGAAGTGCGTATCAGATGTTTGAGTAGCACCAAGCTGGTTATCTCTCGAAATGGCGATAATGTGGCAGTTCGGTGGATTGCCAAGGAGTGAAACGTCTTGAATTATCGCAGAAATGTGTACGAAGCGTGAAGTATGCCTAAGCAAGTTCTTCCATTTTTCATGGAGGTTGAATTCGCGAATTTGCGGTTTATGCAGGGATAGGAAACTATCACAACATTTTTATTTTCTATTGGTAGAGTTGATTAATGAAATAAGAATTGTTCCTTGGGATGTCGTTGTCTACCTTAGAGGCTCTTATTTATAGAAATATTTCCATCCATTGCAAACGTGAGAGTTAGAAATTTGTGGCGAATTCGAAAACATCTACTTATGAAATAGAAATGTTTTTTTTTTTTAACTTCTTAGAAAATGACAATAGACGTATAATTTCATCTGTATTCTGAAATAAAAACTCCTCTAAGTCCTCTTCGTCAGAAGGCTTACTTTCCTAGAATTTGATGGCTGTTAATGATACTTTCTAATTGAACCTTACTTTTATCCATTAGAAGTGTGGGAATCAGAAATTTGGCATTAATTCTTAAGTGAATGAGAAAGATAAAGTTTTACATCTAAAATTATAAAGAATATATTACTTTTCTACCTTGTTAAATAATGGTCATTCTTGGCAGAATCATGAAGATACCAAAAAACATCGCCGAAGGCACTTTTTCCTTAAATTTGATGACTGGTAATTTTGATACATTCTCTTCATTGGGCCTTACTTTTTAAGTACCTAAGTTGAAGAGCGTGAGCTTTCGTGATAAGGTCGCGTGCTCATTTTATCTCGAGCATCTCCGTATCAGAGACGATATTCATTGATAACATGGCTCATTTCTGACGATATATCATCATCACATTCGTCCCGTAGCATTACAGCATTTAATCCATTAACGAATCCAACGAATTACTTCAACTCCAGTAGCCGCGAATTCGCCGAAGCCGGGTCATGTCTTTAAAAGTCTTTCCAGTCCCCTTTTCCGTCGATGTCTATTGATAACGTTGTCGCAGACATTACTCCCATTAGCGTTGTTTGGACGTCCTGATCTAGTTGTGGCTCGTCGCGATGTTTTCGTAAGGAAAATAGTTGAGCGTTGATTTCTTCGGGGCCACGGCTTCTGTCGCTCCGCCGAAAGCTCGAAGACATCCGGAGCAAGTATATGACGTCATGGCCGTTATTATGCGCCTGGTCATTTATCTCGCTGTCGTCATAGCCGCGTCCTCTTTATCTCGCAAATGTAGTTATCGCCATTTTTTAATGCTCACACTTAGGCAGAAGCCATACCGGGCCAAGGAAATCCATGATTAGAGAAAGTGCCGTTTATCAGCTCCCTAGCTTGGGTACGTTTGTATGGTGGTAATACACGAGTCTCGATTGTTGAAAGAAATTTCGCCGTTTTTCGCCATATTGGCCTTTCTGCCAGGGCTATGAAATTATGTTACACGTAATGAGGCCTTTATTATATGATAACCAAGTGTATTATGTTCAGGATGATGTCTAGAGGTAAATTATACAAGATCTTTACACGTATGCTATTATATACTTAAGCGTACTAGGGTGTGTGTGAATTTTAGTCTCTTTTTCGGATTGTCTTTTATTTGGAATGCATCCAAATAGTATTACAGAAGTGCGTCGATTCTTTTTCCAATACTTTTTCCGCTACCCCTCCTTTCCCTATCAAATATTTTTATTTATTTTCTTTTATTCTCCAGACTTCCTCCTTTTTTAACCCAGTTACCTTGTTTTCGTCGAACGATCTTGCAAGAGTATATTTTGATGAACAAATTTGACGTAATATTCTTCTAAATTTGGCCGTAATTACTTGTGAAGAAACATGCTTTAGAAGATGCAATATTGGTCCAGTGGTTGATAATGCGAATTATGTAAGATCACTTTCGTCGTCGTCATTGGGGACGGGAAGTAAATTGGCCTTCAGCTGTGGAAAATTCCAGCTGCGGACGTTCAAATGGTAGAGGTGGCCCCGTTCGATCAGCTGTCCTCAAGGAAGTGGCATTAATTAAAGTGGGATATAGAAAGGAAGGTGCGAATATGTCGTTCAGCCACGTAGAAATCGAAACCGTTGCCTTTGGACTATTCCTCTCCGTAGGATTTCTCCGCAGTTCCCCCAGCAAAGCCCGCGAATCTTCCCATTTCGCGTGGGGCGTTTTAAAAATTAGCCTCCACGGACGTAGTCGCTAAATCGTCCGCCAGCCGGAGCCCTTCCCCCTTCGTTCCTGCTCGCCGGCCACCCGGCTCTGCCGTCTTTTGGTGTGGGAGGCTGTTACGCAGTGGCCTCATTCACGCAAGATCACCAGCGTTGCGATACGGCGGGGGGCGGAGAGGGAATGTCGCCGGATAATATTATTGGGCGTATTCGACGAAAGTGGGACAAGTGAGGAACAATCCGATCGGACGTAAGGGTCCTCTCTCGTACACCTTTCCGTTCTGTGCCAAAGAATGCGATTGTTTTCCTTGGAAGCTGCTCGTAAACATCGGCTGACTTCCGAATCCCGCGGAATTTTTTCCCTCTTATTTTGGTTCGCGCGATCGGTGCAAAAACTATATTTACCTCGCGAGGACTGGCTGGATGCACCGATGGGCCCCGCAAGTATTTCGTGTTCGTTTCTGAAGGAGGAAGCGGTGTCGAGGGTCGGGTTAAAAATAAAGCGCGGCGTTTTAAAGATAGTTGTTCGCGGATCCTTTGATTGGTGGCGCGGTGCTGCGCGTGGGAGTCGACTGATAAGTTTCCTTATCTCGTCGGTAGGTAAGAGGATGTTTGTAGAGGGTTTTTTTTGTTTAGATCGGCGACGATTTGCGCTTTGTTGCACTTCTTATTCACGGTTTGCGAGAAACTATTTTTCGGAGTAATTTATTCAGATGTGATTTATTTAGATGTATTAATTGCGGCTTAGATTGTGAGTCGTTAGGTCGTCAATTAGCCTTTTGCGAAGTCCCGCTTCGCAGTTACGAATAAAAGGATCTCGCGAAAAGAAACAAGGTTGCCCTATTTAACATATTCCTATTAATATCCCCGTAGATTTTTCTTAGGGTTGGGCGCATGGTAACTAAGTCAGTACTATTTGCGCAATGCGATTTTAAAACTTTTTATAATAAATTATGATTTTCTAATTAAGATGAAATGCTGCTTAAAAGTGTTAATATCAGGTTACTATCGTTTTATTTTCATGTTAAATTGGTCAACATTTTACATATTGATCAAAATGTATTTTTTTATCAATTGATGTTGGATGTATTCCGTGTTGTTTTGTCGCTTTGTGTTTATGTTTTACGATAAGAGGAGCTCGAGATGGTTTTGAATTCTTTCGTTTCTGTATTAAGATTGGAAGGGAGTCTCTGTGTCTACATAGGTTGCTTCTGAAGGAGACTAGTTTCTCTTCGTTTTTCCAGTGTTTTGCTTCTTGACGATTCCCGCGCTCTACTGCGATCGGACACTTTCACCCGGTTCTACGTTTTTGAATCAGATTCGTTCATGGTCGATATAAACTGCTTTTTGTCCATTTTTTTTCTTTTATGATATTTTCAAACATAGTCCAAAGTTTCGACTTTTATGTTTTACTTTGTCTTCTACGACTTCAGCTAAGTCCATCAGGGAAATACCCAACATATACACGTAAATCAATGCTTAGTATACATTTGGAATAATTCTTGATTACCTGCGGAAGTTCATTCGTTGAAAAGAATTTAAGCCAATCGAATTTCCCGCGCCACTGCACAGAAGCTAAGTGATTTATATACCTCGTTATCTGTCGAATTCAAGGCCGAACGATTTGACTCAGTATCTGATCTCACCTCTCGGAAAAGATTTCTTTCTTCTTTAACGTCGTATAATGTTCTTCTCTAGTATTTTAGCGTTTGTAAAGCGTTATCACACGTTACACTTTTCGTTGGCACACTAGTATAAAGATTTGCTATGATGTGTTTTTGAAGTTGTTACTGGTTGTTTAAACTGGTAACTGCCAACGATAACGACACTATGAACTTTTACGCTGTAGTTATTGTTTCTCTGTCGGAAACTCGAACTTAAATTCGCACATAAGTTAACATATGCTAATGTTTACGTTGTAGTTTGAGGAAAGACAGAGATTATGAAAGAAAGACCTTCCATGATGAAAAAATATATTTATTTTTAAAGTATGGTGGGAATAAAATCGTCTATACTGCGTTCCAGTTTTATTTAGCAATGAAGGCTTTGGTGGAATCAAATGCTATATATTTGTCGTCGTGCTATATAAATATCCCCATACCTGTTCGCATTAATTCCGAGTTCCACCATTGAAGAGTGAAATTATGATTAATAGTTTATATTCGAAGTTTTATTCTGCTGTCTACGCCTACCAAATAAATAAAAATGAGTGTATAGTGAATATGATTTTTAATTCGTTCTTTTGGAACCATGTGGAGTTAATTTTCTTTCTCGAATAATATTCATGCTAGTATGGTAGCAATTATAAATTTGGGCTAATTGTGGTGTATAATTTAAAGAAGTTGTTACCTATAATTTCATGGTTAAAGAAACGTAAGGAATGGAGGATAATATTGGGAAAGTCGAGCTACGAAATGCTTCTTGTATGAATCTAGTATCTCAGTGAATGTGTGCTATGATATAAGTTGTGGAATTTATACTATGCCATGCATTTAGTTTGTTTCATCTTCTACGTTAGCAGTCATTTTTCCGTTTCGATGACGAGCCTTAATTCTTTTCGCTCGCTTCTCACGACTTCTTATAAAACTTTTGAAACTGAGCGTTCGCTGAAAATGAGGCGTTGCACCTGCTTTCTCTCGCTTCCGATTTTAATGACTGGCCAGGTTGAATGATCTGCGAACGCCGGGGGCTTTCCCTTTGAGTTGCCTCTCGTTCGCTGCACCTCTTTTCGGATTAGCATTTGTCATTCTTCCGCTGCATTTCCTCTCTCGAATGACCAAAATATCACTTTGATCGTAAATTCCTATTTCGTTTTGAATACCTGCACATCGGGGCAGGGCCGGCCCCAGGCAGTAAGCATTCACAAGGGAGACGGGGTAATGCAGATTTTGGATGCATTAAAGGATCTCTGCAATATAAATCTCGACGAAGATGGTTATTTCAAAAGCCTTGTTACGGAAATGCCTGGACGATAGATTTTCGTTCTCAGAAATGTTTCGATTTTTCAGAAATACAGGTGCTTTAAAAAACACTTAAAATAACTTCAACAAAGGTTGCTGTTTTTCCATATTATTACCAGTTATTATTGTTGTATAGTTACATTGTTGTAACTATTTACCCGATTTTTATAAATCAGATTATTTTAAATTAACACATTTATTAACATATCAGTTAAGTTTTGTCTAATTTGAAAGTTAAACTGTTATGATAATTAAGGGTTTAGGGTGAGATGTAATTCAGTTCGAGATAAATGGCGGAAATATAGCTGAAAAGTCGTCGCACCATAATTAAATTACATTAATCTGCTATTTCTGTTCCTTTTTTGCAATTTAGGTCTCTATCCTACCAACCGTTAAGGACATAAATTTAAAAAATTCAATAACTTCACATTATGGCAAAAAATCAAATTTTTTAAAAAGTGAATAAGTAATTTCAATTTTTTTTTTTCGATGTAAGAGAAAAAGCAATATTTTATCGAGATTTGGCTTAAGGATTCATAATCTTCTCGCTATCATATTCTAATCAAAATAGTTTTTATGTTCTACCTTTGATAAGTAGTTTAAAATGAGTGATTCGATACCAGTTTCATTGATCTGTTTTTAGTTGAGAGTATATACTCGTACAGTTAACCATTAACCTTAAAATCTCGATCAATCGTGCTCTACCTAGGATTCGAAGGCGCGACCTCAGAGTAGCTTGAGAGCAATTTATTAATTGTAATGAGTGATTGACCAGTGTCTTGTGAAGGTGTATTTGTTTAAGATCTAAAATGGTGAACTTCTTTCCAGAGCGAAAGTGCGGCCTGAAACGAAAGGTGCTGTCTGAACAGCCCGCATCGTAGGGCGGCCCTGCATCGGAGGCATCGTTGTTGAGTAGTCCTCGAGCGTAGGATTTTTAGCCCAAGGACGGGGAAAGAGTGAATAAGCCTCGGCTATTTGCGTCGGAAAAATAAGGATTCACCTTCCCGGAGATTGAATCGTCGCTTTTGCGTTTATTTCGATTTTCGCCCGTCATTCCTTTGAAACTTTCGTCCAGGTTTTCGTGCTATTCTTGCTGTATGTTGATTTTTGTGATGACTTATCTATTCCCTGTTTCTCGATATATTCGCATCTGAGCGTGAAAAAACTATGTGGTTTCTTGATTATTTCTAAATTATCCCTTCTATAAAGTTTTGTAACATATATCATAATGTAGATGTATGTTTGCAATCTAATATGAAGGATTCTACTACAGCTGCTCGTAATAAAATGTTGACAGGTGTTTTGGTCATTTAAACCTATCTTTTCAAAGCGCTCAGTTCCTTTTTTTGTATGACTTAGCTGCTCGATAATTCTACGGTTGCATTTGCATCCTTTTATAGAAAATTATTAGTGGACAATCTATGTTTTATTAAAATACTTGTACTTTTATGAACACTATTTTAAACAAATTATTGTAACAAAAATCTTGTACAATGATGTGAAGAAATTTGTGCAATTGCACACGATTACTATTACATAGTTTCATAAGGTATACGTTAACATAATGTGCTGAACTGCGGTTAGAAAATTTCAACTTTCGAAGTGGTTTAAATTTGTTTTTAAGTATTTATTTTTTTAAATCTGAAAAGGAAGTTATAGGATAACTAAATGTTATTCTAATATTGCTGTTGTTAAAAAGGATATTATCCTTTACCCTAGTATGTAGGGATAAGTTGTGGTTTGTGTTTGTTGGAAAAACGATTTTTGAGCCGAAAAAGGCAGTTCAAAGATAACATTATTTTAGTTTATTCCCTCGCTAAATAGGGTATTTTCCTTTACCCTAGTAATTAGGGGTATTGTATTGTAGAAAACGCAATTTTCCGCCTGAATAGGTTCGTGCTTAGTTAGAACCCGTATTATAGTGAATATCTTGCGAGGATTTACGCGTAGGGTTCATGAATTTTAAATGCTCCCAATTACCCCTGACGGAAAAAATTGATCTTTACGTGTCTCATCGGAGACGTCGATTGCATTTCTCGATAGTTCTCGAGTTTTCCGCTTGGCGGCTTCGGGAGACGGAAATTTCCAAATTTCTAAACGCATAATTCGGAATAATAAAGCAAAGGGCTCGGCGAGCACTCTCCGTGGGTAAGGCGGCAAATCTGGTGCGGATCCGCCTTCCTTCCCCCTTCGCGTCGCCTTATTCCCTTTTCAACCCCTTGTCTCCCCCTTCTCATCTCATAATGAAGGCTCCATTCATGGACCGCGCATTCTCCGAGAGAGATTACAAATGGCGGAGTGGGATCGCCGAAATTGATACGGAGTAATCAGCGATACATCCAGCCATTACGGCGAACCATCGTCAGGTGCGGTTATCTTTTTTTTATCTCGGAAAGGCGACAATAGGGAAAACGTTTGGCGGCTAGAGATCGATACGCCTTACGGAGAAGAGCCTGTCCTCGGGCCTCTCTCTCTCTCTCACTCACAAACTCACTCTTACAACGATTTATTTCCACCAAGGTCAGTCGTTGTGCAATTCTCCATTTCGTAATGGGCTCATACACCGCCGACTGCGTATTTGCAGCTTCCTCGCATACGCGCCGATCCGGCGTCGATAACCGCGGAAGTCGAGGGAGGGTGTCGGCACCATCGTGCGACGACTTTTTTTTCTCACCCCTATTTCTTGACGTTGCGGGGTTGCTCTTAATGGCTCAATAGCATTTTTGCGCTCCCTTGAATTATCGCGCGTTGCGTTTCGTGTTTATTCTTTAAAGTTGCGGGGGTTCGATGTTTTTTCTTTTAGGATTTTTACTTATGGTATACGGTGAAATACCGATCTAACGTTCTCGTTTCTTACGTTTTCTCACTCAGCACTTACACCCTTTGTTTTTCTCATCCTACGTTTTTCCGAGTCTAGAGTCGATTTACCTTGGTCTAGAAAAAATGTAAGATCGAGCTTTCACTGTATTTCTATTGTTTTGACCCTTTCAAAATTGCGTTTTTTGATTAAATTGCCGTGTTTTGTTAAAATTGCACTTTTTAAACTTCGCGGAAATTCAAATGAAAGGTTTTCCTATTTTAAACCCTTGAAAAGGGTTTGTTGCTATCTCTGTATTTCCACAACTGTCTTCTGTTGGGTATAAACGTTTTAAATAGTTGGAAGGAATTGATTTTGCGATTTATTCGTTTTTTTAAGTATTTACGCTTTCTCATAGATTTTTTCGTATTTTAATATTTCACCCAACGTGTGATAATCCCTACATTTTTTCTCAATTTCCCAAAAGATATATGTAAACTATCAATTGCTTCAGGCAAAAGTTTTTGATATATGACTCAATAACGTATAGAAATGTTAAAGTCTGATCATCTCATTTCTTTATATCAGAAAGTTAGTGTTTAATGCATCTCGGAAACCCCCGCTGTTTCTTTTTTATCGATTAAATAAATTTCCCGCAAAAGTGGAACAAGACTCGTTCTTCTGTTTGCTGGATCTAAGTCGGCGCTGCTTTCACGCTACCCTTTCACCTTAGCCTTTTGCGTCATTATGGGTGGCTAAACATCTTCGTTTTGTAATATTTCAAGGTGCTCATAAGAATGTTTGTAGGTCGTGCAAATTCATCGCGTTAAGTTTCGTCACGATTCGATCAACAGGGATATTTCACACGGAAGCGTTTTGTTTTCTTTACTCGAGCGTCAGTATTCAGGTTTTTCTCGACTCGGAGTCGGTGGAAAAGTTGAAAAGTTCTATGGAATTCCGCAAGTTGCCCCCTCCGCGGCCGTTGGGGCGAGCCACCCCGCAAAACCGGTAAGGATGGAGTATCGATCGAGTTTTCTCGCGCGTGATTTGTTACGTGCGATTCGTTCACACGAATCGGTGAAAGTTTTCAGAGCCGCCTCAAAATCGGAGGGTCCTCATCTTGCGTCGCGGGCTACTCCGCGGTCTTTTTAGACGGACGAGAGAAAGAATGGAGGGTTTAGAGAAGGTTTCGGTCTTTCGGGTACGGAGGGAAAACGTATAAGCCACGAGCGCCCGTTCGATTGGGGATGGGTCGAGGGGAGCGAAGAGGCAAAGAAGTGCGCATGGCATAGGGATAGAAGCGGAAAGGTGGAGAGGGTTTCACCCCACCCCTTTATCTTCGGCCGCGCTCCATCCCCTTTCGAGGTGCCGCCGCCTGTCATCCCCGACCCCTCCCCACATTCTGCTTTCCCTCTCGTCTCCCCCAATGCACCCCTTCTCTCTCCAAACTCGACTCGGATCAATACGGACACGCACACCCTCACGTGGATGGTATACACATTTCCCGCGCTTTTTCTCGTGCGGGGAGCACGGGGGCAGCGGCGCCCCCCCACTTTGACTCCCCCCCCCCCCAGACTCACTCTTCTCCCAGGGCAGGGCTTATATCGATCGGCGGACCTCTCTCTCGCCACCACTCTTCGTGCGAGAAGCAAGGTCACGAGGTCACCCGGCAAGCATTGCCCGCCGTGCGGTCCTCCCCCCGAGGTGGGCATCCCTCCGGAGGTGACCACCCGAGCGCCCCCGCGACGCCTTCTTCCCTCTCGAACACAATGCTCGCTCTCCATGTGGGTTTGATTGCTCGGCTTGGGAGGATTCCAGTCGCTGCGATTAGCTCCAACCGGCACGCGACTCGGTTCTTCCCCTGCCCTCTCACGTCGCCTTGCGGAACCCGCTCCGTACGCGTAATCGTAGGCGCGTCGGGTCCCCCCGAATCTGCTCGGATTTTGAATGAGGCTCTTTTGAATTGCGAGGAAAATGATGGGGTGTCGAGGGGGTTTAAAGGAAGGGATGAATGTCTCGGTGTCAAAAGTTTTGGCTCTTTAAGCCGGACGCGGTAGGGTTTTTGGCGTGGGCTTGTTAACGGGGCGGTAATTAAGTCGCCGTCTGGGATTATCGTTTGGTCCGCTCGTAATTAAGTACAGGAAGTATCTAAGTTGGAAGTTTGAGTGACGTAATAGGCGAGCGACGTTCTTGTTTGACGAAATGGATCGTTTAGAGCTTTTTGGCAGAGGAATATTTCTGCGCCGCAGGGTTCATTAAGGGTCGGGAGTGTGTTCTTTTCTGGTAGCGGAGGTCCACTCGCGCAACGGTCGAAGTTTCGCCACACGTGTTCGCTGGATATTTCATCCTCACTCTGCGTCGCACTCGACGATTTGCTTTGAAAGATTTCGTCCCTTTTCAGCGGAGATTCAAAGAGATGATCTCTCGGTGTCGACTTGCAAACTGGATTCGCGACATTGCGGGGGTTCCCTTTCCAGGGGCGTTTAGCCCGATGACTGTAATGGGGTCGTAAAAGCCCTGCGGGACAGTGCAGAGGGGATCATTAGGCGGATTGACTGGGAAGATTTTCCCGTTGAGCGGTCGTCTGGATATGCGTGGACACCTTCCGGGCCATGCGGTTCTCTTTTGTCTGCTGCTTTTGAGATTTGCTGAGTTCCTCAGTGGATATCTCTCATTTGATATTTATATGTTGTTCTCGCCTTAGGGTAGAAGGAAATGCTTAACTAATGAATACTTAATTTGTATTGGAGTTAATCAGGATTAGGTTCTCTTCTGTAATCCTTTCTCGATTACCCGTTACATCCCTGTGACACATGATTATCTTCTCCAGAGGTGGGGTATTTACGGTATGATACGGCCTTTCCTTAAAAGACAAACATTTATTCAAATATTTCTATTGTAAAGATCATGTTACATCCTTTAACAAGCGTTTATTCAAATATTGCTACTTAAAGGATCAGTGTAACGTAAATACTTCGAATTTATAGACGTGCGTATTCAATACCAAGGATGAAATAAGTGGGGAGTTCGACGTAACTGAGGTTCGAACCCAGGTCTTTCATTATATCGTTGAGTAGATACTGACTTTTTGGATGTTTTAGAATTCAATTAGAGTTAAATCTTCTAGTAACTGAATCGGAGTGCGGTTAATCTATCTATCTCTATCTTCTATTCTATTCACCCGTGGTTTCTTCCGATGAAGATTCAATATATTCTTAATTGGGCATCTTTTCCGGTACGTTGCTCGATTGATGTGGCCGTCAGAGGGTTAGATATCCTGATACGTGATCCTTAACGCGACGAGGGGTCGTATAGGTGAATTAGGATGGATTTATTCGGTGTGGTCAAGCAGCTAATAGGCCGTCGGGATCTCTTTCTTCGCGCCCGCCATGGAATTCCGTGGAGGCACCTCTGGTATCGTTGCCCTCGTCGCGCGAGGAAGAGATTAGAAGCCGCCGACGCCGAATAGGGGCTAGAGGGTGACGACCCGAGGGAATTCAGATGGAGATAGTGAATTCTTCTTCCTTCCTCTCGTCCCGCTTTTCCCAAGCTCCCTCGCCTCGTTCCCCTCCACTGCTCCTTGTTTCTCTCGCTAAGCCATAGAGGCGGAAAATGGCGATGCCCAGGAACGAACGCTCCAAGTGACGGAATCGGGAGGGAGAATAATCGATCGAATGTTTTTTTTTTTTTAAGGAACATAGGGCGAAAGAGCTGTCCTAAATGCCGGAGGGGAAGAATTGGTGTCGTGGAAGATATGTATTTTTTTGTGCGGCGAGGGGGGGTTTGAGGCCAAGGATAATATCGGGTGCAGCGTAACCGTTTTTCTTTCGTAGTCGACCTTGCGGCGGTAGTTTTCCGATGTCCGCGTGGAGGTTATTTCGAATTTTTTGCGGGAAAATTTGCGTTTTGGTTTTTGTCGCGTGGGAAAGTGTCTGGGTTGTAGATTGTGCGGGAGGGGCTTGAATTTAGATTATTTTTAGTTCTGAAATTTTTTCATTTATAGTTTTTTGTAATGTGGGTATATTCCGTAAGGTGGTATTGTTCTTCAGTGCGATTGCGATTGGTGGTTGTTCCGTTAGCTTATACCGGTGATAAAGTCCTCGCCGGTAGGGTCTGCATTCGGCTCATTGAGGATGGCAGCATTAAACTCAAGAGGCCACACGCCCTTCTGGTTTCGGTGTTTCGACCCGCGATCACCGCCGCCTCACGTGGAGCTCTTTCTGGCGGGATCGCAGGGAGCGGAGGGGTGGACGGGAACTAGTAACGGGACGTGGGTGGAGGCGGTGTGGAAACTCTCTCCACTGTTGCGTTCCGGTGTTGCCAAGAGTGGGGCGTGTGTGGAGAGGGAATGCGTCGGTAGGGGAGTGCTCTCTCTTTCTCTCATCGAGCTACTTGGTTCTCTCGGGAGATGACGGTGGAGGCGACTCCGTCTGGAAGTCCCAACTTTTGCCGCTCAACGTTTTTCGAGAGTACTTTTTCCCTTAATTGCGATTCGGGATCGCGTAAAAGTCTCGCCGGGCGGTGCATGTTCGACGGACGATACGGATTTTTTTCCTCTTGTTTTCTCGGAGCCTCTCTTTCTCTCCTTGCGGATGCTGTGAAAAAATGAGCCTTTCGCTCGAGATGCTCTCGGTGCGATGTTTAATTCACCGCGGGGCTGTGTGAATGAGGGTTTTTTCCGGTCTCCCGGGCGTTTTTCCGCATTTATTTGCTGGTGTAATGGGTGTGAAGTGGGGAAATGAGAACGAAATGAGCATTTTGGTGGATTGGAGGATTTTTATGTTTATTGCGGTTCAAATGTCGGGGTTTCGTCTTTGTTGGGCAGTAACGAAGTCTTCTTAGGCAAAGATAGGATTAGGTTATTCAAGGAGTATATTTTTTCCAACGAGTTTCGCTTCCTATTTTATATGGCTCGTAAAGGAATTATTTCTTTTCTTACGAATTGAAAATTAGGCATTGTATTTATTCTAATGAGTATTTAAATTATTTTACTGATGTATTTATAGCATTCTTAAAATTATACTTCTTTTTCATTAACAAGAATAGGTTACTTAGGAGTAATATTTCATCGCAAGTTGAGTTTCTTGTATTTATAAGACAAGAGCCGGAAAATTGGTCTATATGTGTGATTAGTGCAGGTATGTTTTTATTGTAAGTACCTTTCGTTCAAAAAATTCAAATCTGATATCTCTTCTATTAAATTAAAAATTAATTCAACTTTTAACTTCACTTTTGCTGCCATGTATAATGCGTTGCGGTAATTTACGTGCTATGAAATTATCTTTGTTTATATAGATATCTTATTGATAAAGTTGTTTGGTAGGTAAACGTAAAGTTTATCGTTCTTGATGGAAAAAGATAGCAGAACATCAATGTTATCTATACCTCATTGGAAAACATAATGAACAGCTCAATAGGATAAATCTCTGAGGTACTTTTAAGTGCATAGCTATGATTCTGCATATGACGCAAATTGAGATATCATCGCGATAAATGGTTTTATAAACGCGTACGTTGGCTTTAAATCGAATGTACGCCGCCCAGATTAAGCACCCCTATATGTAATCGTATTAGCTTTTGTCATCTTTCGATTGCGGCGTAATCCTTTTTTCCTATCGTTTTAATCACCCTTCAGAAGAAGCTTAAACATGGCGCGTGGGGATGTTTGTATACGCCTCAGGAATTCGATCGTGCGTCGGCGGAGGGCGACTTTATCCCCACCCATCCCTTAGGTAATCGCGCCTTCCCCTTTCCCGTGTCGCATCTCTGCTACTTTCCTTCCCTAGGTCACGGTTTAAGCGTGAAGCAAACGCCGGCAGCTCTCCACGCACCTGCCGGCCCATCTCGCGCTCTCGGAGCACCTGTCCTCCGAGGATTTTCGTCGGCATTCCTCGAGAGGCTATCTTACGCGGCCCACATTTATTCCGTCCGAAATGAGCGAGAAGCCCCGCAGATGCCTCGGGTCGATTCTTACTCGTTCTCGGTTGTGTCGAGACAAGGGAAGTGTCGTGAATTCTGTGGTGTTTAGCGCGGTGCCACGATTGTCGTGTTTTAAATAAGGGGGCTGGGAAGGAGAGGCGGTGTCCTGGCTCAAGTGGTGATTTTCGTGTTCATTTTCGCTTTTCGTTCTTCTCAACCTTATTCTTCATGCAGTTTTTTTCAACGGGTAGTGTCGTATAGGATTGAATATTTTATTTTAGGCCCCTTTTCTCGTATTCTTAATTTTTCAGCTCTTTTTAAGGATTAATTATAGTCATTTTATTTATATGTACTGTATATTGAAGCTATTTTTATAACACTAATGCAATTATCGATCTTATATATTCAAGAATATATTAAGCAATAATGATAGTGAATGATAATTATTTTAAATGTATTAAACATTATCAAATATTACTTTTTAACCCTTAAAAAGTATTTAATAATATAATTAATTAATCGAAGAGCAAAAGGTAATGATATACGTATTTAATGAAGTTTAATGATGACTAATATATATTTCAAAGAATCGTTTAACTTATTAATAAATTATACTCGTAAGTGTATAAGACCAAATCGTATAATTTATATCACATTTGATTAATAAATATTTGATGCTGATCAATAATTATTTCATGGAAATCATTTTACATAGTATAAATGAGTTGTAATTGTTTATTATGAAATCATTTTATCGAATATAATATTTGTGTGACAAACATAATTTAAGCTAATAATGAAAACTAATTATTTAGTGTATAATAAAGGATTCTGCTACCGGTATCAAGTTCGTGATCAAATTTTAATTTACAAAATTTCCCTGTTAAGTTCTACGGAGTTTTCATTAATGTGTTCAGAATAATCACTTAAATGTAAATAAAGTATTTACGAGAAAGATGGTATCAAATTCTTTATTAAAATGGAGAATCTCATAAACAAATAGATAAGTACTCTTTATTAATTTATGATTTAATTTCTAACGTCGCAAGTTTTTCACAGCCCATCTTATTATCCTTTTCGCTTCGCGTCACAAGTGGGCGTGGTGGAGAAAGCGTCATGCTTCACTCGAATGGAAAAAACGAGCCGGTATTTATGTGAAAGATGCAGAATTTTTAATTCCTCCCGTCCCTTTAACGTGGCGCAAATTCTCATTTTTTTCGTGTGCACGTACACACGTCTTGTGAGTTTTATTTACCTTCCGTTGGCCGCAGGCGTTCGCGCTTTCTTGCTGACGCTCCAAATACCCATTCTACCTTTGTTTCCTGTTTCCTTCGCTACGTATTATCTTCAGATTAAACTCCTTTCAAGTTTTTGTACGTGCCTCCCCATAACGAAGAGCTTTCGCACGCAATTCACTTCCCTTCACTCGGCTACGGTTACACGCGTCGGAACAAGTTGCGGTTTTATTCGTCAATGTAATTAGAAGTATTTAAAAGTTCCTTCGTCTTGTCCGAGCCGATTTACTGGTTACGCGATTCACTGTCTTTGATGGTAGAATGAATGTATGTCGACCTAGTAAGATGAGGTATTGGCTGTTAGCATCATGTCTGTTAAAATACGTTAATTCTCCGTGACTCGATTTTTTTCTTTTTTTATTCAAATATTAGAAGGATTCAATTTTCTCTCTTATTTCGATCCTGATTTTGAGTATGGTCTTCATTCTTCGGCAAATCGCTCTACTCTCTGTATGATCATTATTGCAATGAATATAACGCTTCAATTATTAGAATCATACGTATCATTATTATGATATTCAATGAAATTATTTTCTCGTATGTCATTAATATTTATTAATAAGTTCCAAGATTTCATGAAATTGTTATTATTCATTATTAATTTTATTGGATACTTAATAATGAACTTTTTCTTCGATAATTTATTCAAATTATTAAATTGAGGTGTTACAAATATTGATTTAAAATTTCGCAGTAACTGCATTGGCGTTATAATGATAGCTTGATTCTCAGGTTTATTTAATTCATAGTCAAAGATAAAAATGCATTAGTTTTCCTATTTTGTAGTTGTAAATTGACCCAGTTTTAAAATAACTATCGCTAACATGGGCTTCGGTAGATTTCTCTGCCGTAAACGTAAGAATGTGAACAGAATTTCTCTACCGCATCAAGGAAAATCGCATAAACAACTTTATTTGCGGTCGAATGATAGTAATGCTCGTTATCAGTGAATCGAAATGAGTACGAAAAATGATTAAATGATTCTCTTAAGTAAGTTCCCTCTTAAATAATAGTGGCGTAGGTCCAAATGCTTGTGTTCGATGTAATTTGACTGTACTTGGTGGAATTCCGTTTATTAAAAAGCGACTTAGTATTTTCCACAAAATTTTAAAGAACTTATTTAAGTTATAATTCACGCTTTTCTTTTTAAAATTTTTGTGGAAAATGAAAATTTTGCTTCCTCGTTTCTGTTCAAATGCTTTTTATTATTTATCAATTTATATTATTTTTAAATATTGAAATGTCCTGTTGAAGCTCGTAATATTTTGAGTAGTAATATCTCAATTAATATTAACTCGATTCTAACGAAGATTAGGGAATGTTTCAAGATAATATCTACGAAATTTAGAAAACGTTTTCCCCATATTCTCTTGCAATCGTAGTAAATATTTGTGAAAATTTTATGGCCATCTGTGAAGGTTGAAATTACTTTTAATTACCTAATTAAATTTATCAAATCTGGCGATACTTTATGGAATGATTTTTTATTATTATATATATTATACTATTAATTCTATTAAAACACAATCTGACCCCGTCAACGGAAAATATATTTTTTTATAAACACGACCGCTCTCTAGGATACTACCACATCTTCAGGCGACCGGAATTAATTTTGGAATTCTCTATTAATTAATTTCATAATATAATGATAAGTCCTATCCCCATTAATATTTACTTAGTCATTACGAAAATCAAGGGACGTTTTAAGATAATCACAGCGAATTTCATAAATCGTTTTCCCGACGTAGTCTAGTGATCGCTTCCCATTGTCTTCCCCTCTGTGGAGTAGGGCGAGAAAGATGGCTTTTGTTTAGCCTTTCCTCTTCATTTTCACTCTCTAGCTAATGAATTATGGATTTCAACGTCGGCAGGCGTCAGAAAAAAGCTTCCTACTCTCCCGAGCTGCGTAAAGGAAATGGAATTTATTGCCTCGAAATGTGTCGTCACATCACCGCGATGTTTTACAGTCTTATCACGCCTTCGATGACTCTACGGAATCAGTTCCGCTCCTCATTTACCGCAAAATGTTACGAACTAGTTGGGTTTTTTTAATTTGGAGCGAGTGAGTGGTACGTGTTTTGTCCGAAATAAATTATGGGAAAGCGCTTGCCCGCGAATGCATTTCATAGCCTTAGAAAGTCTGCCGAAAAATTGCAAAGACATACTTTCAACTCGCGAAAAAGTGCTTTCCTGCAAATTTCGGACGAAAGTTGGTAACCTTAGTCAGGTCATTGGCTTTTATATCGTTTGGGTAAATACGAAGAGGAGTAAAGGAGAAGTAAAATTATGAATGAAAGGAGGAAGCGTATTCTGTTTGAAGATGCTAATTTTTCGATTTAATTAGATGTTTAAGACGTTCGCTTCATACTTAATTTCACGAATGCCTAACTTAATAAATTTCTTTGATATGTTTCTTTTTTACGCGTTTCATTGGTAGGTCTAGTCAAAACTAAAGTTATCGGTATGTAAGTAAAGTTTCGAAGCTAGTTTTTGAGATAGTGAAAGTAAGTTTACTTTTCAAATCTAAATAGCAAAGCTTAGTAAATAACCTTATCTAAGTAATGCTACTGAAGGGAATTCTGTCGTCGTTTAGCTTCGCTTCTCAACTTGTATCTTATCGCCAGTTCTCGTCCCTGTCTCAGTGTCAACCGCAATGCATTGTAACTTGTCAGTTTTATGTTTATCAATGCAAATTCTTTCTTCGAAATTTTTTTCTCGTCCTTTATAAATTGAATAGTAGAAATTTTTGGGTGGGAATAGTTACGAAAAGGTGGATAGCCAATAGCCTATTAGGGATTTTTTAATTAAAAACCCCTAGCGAAGAATGGAAGAAGTTAATTTAAGATTGGAAAATGTATGTTGCTCGTGGCGATCACAAAGTAAAGTTATAATCAAGGGAACAAATGACTCATATATTTTAATACTTTTATCGTATAAGAGGGATAAAGAAGTGGAATCTTTAATTATAGAAATTTTCTATCTCTTACCGAAAGAAATGAAGAATTCGGAGAAATGTTGAAAAAGTTTCTAATACTATGTGAATCTGTATAATTAATTATATAGTATTTAAATAAAAATTTAAATTAATATTGGAATAATAAGGTATGTAATTGCCTATTTATATCGTACTGTAGCAAGTTTAAAAAAAATAAATTGATTTTAAAATCACAAAGGCTCGTAATCTATACGAGGGAACTAATTTTGCAGTTGAAAGCATAATGTAGAAATACATTAATTATTATATTTAAACTGGATATTTTTTTTAATTTCCTGAAATTCAATAATTTGCACTAGAAGTTAAGTTTCGAAGTATTCTAACTAAGCAAATTGTTTTTCTTTATTTTCGAGAGTTATTAGTTGATTTCATGAAACTCTGTAGTGTGACAAATTTTAAGTGATGGAAAGAGGTCGGGCATAAATTTTGGTGACTTTTTCTTGATTTTTAAGAATGTTTCTTCTTTTCGTTAAGCAATAGAAATAGTTGCAGTAAGATCTTCGAATGATACTGTTTATCTTAATTAACGAAGACATTCTCGTATCAAGTCCGACCTATTCATTACATTGAAATGACTTAATTATCGGTGTTACAGAAAGCAAAGTCGTATGTAGTGGAACGTTTTATTGCACCGCTTATCCCTCGAGCATCAGCTGGGAATCAAAGATGCTGCGAGAGAGACATCAAGGGAGCACCTCTCATTCCCGTCGACGTGACGAAGGAAAACGCGCTACCGTCTGTCTCGCATTATGAAGGGACTCGGTCATTTGATGAAATAAAGGGCTTTCATAATGGACTAAGGGGACGTGGGTGGAAAGGGGATTTTCGCGCCCTCCCCGTGGAGGTCGCCACCGTAGAGCTGGCAGGGCAGCTTTTCGCTGCAACTCCTTCGCGGGGTCATTGATCTGCTCGCCTAAGCCCAAGTCGCTGCCCACGTTACTTCCGGATATTCTCTCTCTCGCTGCGAGATCCCTTCCGCGCGATTCTGCGACGGAAGCGCGCCTCGCGGCCATTCAATAAAGCAGTCGTGTTTTTGATGACGTTCGAAGCTGGCGCGCCAGCCGCGATTGGCTGGCGGGAATTAGTGCCGCATTGGCCGAGGGAGGGCGAGCTGTCTGCGTGCTTCATGAGTGTCTTGTTGTGTCTGCGATTTGGATGTATCTTGACCTCGACACCGAATTTCCTCGTTTTGTTACATCGCTTTCGCGTTTGTCTCCAGTGTTCTTACGCAGTGTGGGAGTTGTTTTTGCGGTGCGGCTTTTCCTCGAATTATGACGCGACTTAATCTTAATGATGCTGTCTGTGCTTATTCTTGGGATTTCTTTGGAAGGTTCGGAGGAAGTTGACGTTGCGTTTAATCTCGTTGTAATTGCTGTTGATGTTTTACTTGAGTTCGTTAATGTATCCACGAAATGAGTTAGGTGCATGTCTTCATAATTACGATTAATACACTTGATTTTTTTATCTTTACGTGATTTAATTAATTTACTGTAATTTAAGGGAAAACTGGAATAAATCAAGTGAAATTTAAGATAAGAAATAAGTGCAGCATTTAAAGGATATGATGACACTCTTTGTAGTAAAAATATTTGTATTGACCATTTATTCTGTTCGTGGTTTTATATCAAACTGTCAACTTATGTAATCTCTTAGATACCTTTTCTATGCCATGTAATACTTTCATGTATCTCTGTTGGACGTACTTCAGTAATTCCTCGAAATAGTATTGATGGTTATCAGCTCATTAAGGTTGGTGTTGAGTGCCAATGATTTTAGGTTGTAAAAGATATCCATTTACCGAATATTGAATTTTTAACGAAAGTTTATTATGAATTGTATCATCGTTAAAACAAATATCTTTGTAGGCATTTACTTTTAATTTTTCTAATATTTCTAATCCTTTTAGGAATGCTCGATCTCGATTTATTTATTAAATTGCTGAGAAAGAGAAATTTGATTGTAGGATACGGAAAAGATGCCTGTTTAAATTTGAAATAAGTTCTGTAACCTCGCAGCGGAACGCAGGGTCTTTGAAATGTTTTCGCCGCGAGTCAAATATGCGCCTGTCAAGGTCGGATTAGTCGACCGTAAATATTCAAAATCGTCTCGCTTACACAAAATGTCCTTAGTAGGAAATGGAGTACATTGGCACGTCAACTTACGAACCGCTCAAAATACGAACTTTTGAGTCACTCCACTTGAGTTTACTCCGTCATCCAAAAACGACACAATCAATGGGAAATCAAGTTTTGAGTCACGAAAAGCTAACTGGAAAGAATTTAGTTCATAAATTGAGGTGCTACTGTATTTACATGAAGGGATGATTTGGTACTATCCACTGCAACCTTCATTTAATTATGTAAATACCAAAATACTTCGAATTCAATAATCGTGGACGACTTTATTATTGATTAATATTTTTATTTTCAGTTCTTCGATGACATCGGAAGGTTATTTCGTCGCGTCCTTTGTCGATTTCCACCGTAAATATCCCTTCTCCGCCTGCATTGCGAAATCGTCTTCATCGAAGGTTAAACAGATAAGCGAGCGTTGTTTCAGTCGGAAAAGATAGAGCGCACAGAGCAAAAAAATAAGGCTCGTTTCCATTTTGGAACGAGGGGACGTCACCACATTTTCGGTAAATTCCTCTCGAATTCGTCCTTGCATCCGGAATCTCTCTGACGTCACTCATTCTCTTACTGTAAAATCCGCGGTATAATATATATCAAGGTTATCTCCTCATTAAGAGTGACCCGGATCGGTCCTTTCTCTCTTCACGGACTTTCTACCTCTCCACAGTCCCCATTCCGACGGAATTTATTCTCGTGCGATGGAAGTTTTAGGCACTCTTTGTCCCAAAGGGCGGTTGATACCTCACCCCCTCTAAGATTGAAATACTTAGTAGGAGGAATGGGGCTTACTAGGCACGATGAGGAGTGAGATAGTTTGCCCTTGATTCCTCATCAAGCCAAGAAGGCTATTAGCGGAACATGTCCACAATGACTATGCGAGTAACCCTTGGCATTCCATAAAAAGAGGCTTTAATTAGTGCCACTGTTCAGCTCACTCATACCTCATTAGCTTTCGTATCATCACTGCCGTCAGTGGCGCAGCCAGGATTTACCAATGGGGGGGGTCTGAGGAAACGAAAAATGCCTACTTTACAGGGGCTAGTATATTCATGCCCGCTACTTACTACAATATATGTCAATTCTTTCAAAAACTAAATACATTCAAAACTAGAGGAGTTTAACGCTTATGTGACCAACTTATTACACTTTGCAAGATAGTAGTTTACATAAGCGAACAATTGGAAACTTAACAAGTGTGTTGTTTGGAATTCTGGTTTGGATACGTCCAACATCTATTAAAAAATCAGTTTTTTCAATGCTGAAGTTTTTAGTGTTGTAGATATAAACTTTCCGAGTCTTCGAGAGTTCTATCTTCTAAGAGGTTGCAAAGCGTGGGAAGGAAAAAATAGCTACGGTTATTTGGCAAGCGATATAAAACGTAACATCCACTCATTTGTTCCCCCACATTGGCGCGCCCATGCTTATTTCATTATCTTTCGTTATTTGACTATATCATCAGCAGATTTTGGAATTTAATTGAAATATCGCCTGTCAAGAAAACGCCATCAATGTATAAAAATAATGATATGAAGTATATATACAGCTTATTGCACAAGGTTTGTATAAGAAACAAAAAATCATTTTTATCAGATGAAATTTTCTGCCAGGCTTACAATTAAGCCTGATTTCGTTATTTATGTATTAGCTAAGTATTTCATTGAATGCGTCTCATACCGAAAATTAAAAATTCGGCTGCATTAAAAAATACAGTAGACTCTTGATTATAGTTGATATTATAATTGAACTTGCAGTATTAAAGTCACATACCAAGGTGAAAAAAATGAAGACGTCAACTTACAATTATTTAGACTAAGTAATTAACCAGCAAAGATCTGATTCAAACCCAGTCTTACGCACTGAGTGTTCAAAGAAAACAAATATTTTCCATGAATTGAAATTTTGAATGGGCATTGCATGACCAAGCGGTTAACAGGTAAGTCATGCATTTCGTGGGATTCTATCACCAGAGAAAACATTGGCTGCATTGAAAAGGAAGCTGAAGAATTTAATTCACAGTTTTAACAGTTTATCAAGTTTAATTCAAGTCATCAAGTCACAGTTCCGATAAATATGTGCGTAACTTACGCGCACAATACCTTTCAGCTGACAGATTTGCTTCGAAAATGGTATATTATTAATAATGTCATCGCTGATTAATTTTTACTGAAATCTTTCATTGCTCCAATACTTTTTCAAATGTTTACGGGAATTCGGTTAGCGAAAATTTTTATTAAATATACATCAAATTAACAGGCAATCATAAAATAAAGATCAGTATATTTTCTATCATCCCGAGTAATGAAGAGTCAACTGTGTGCAGACTTTTAATCGTCTAGAATGCTTAATAAAGGAAAAAGTAGCTTTTCAATTGTCGCTAAACTCATCTTGAGATGTGTCCTCTGATAACAGCCCTAAGATAAGAAAATCCTAATTTATGCATCTAATAATGGTTATTTCACAAAAAACACATAGCCATTAACTTACGTTTTTTTCCGATAGCGGCCTCGAGCTGTTAGCGGACTGTGAAAGGAATTTTTGGATGTCCATCTGAATGAAATCCAAACTAAACTCTCCTTCGAACTGTTGTGAATTTTTCGAAAGCACTACTCACGAGCCTATCTTTGAATTTACACCCTTGAAACAGTCACAAGCAAAAGATCTAACTGAGCGTTTTATCATTCTGTTTGTTTCTCAAACGTAATCTTAATCTCTGTTTTCAGGGTGCAAGTTTAGAATTACTTCACAAATGTACCCTTGTATTTTTTCGAGGGGTAAACAAATCAGCACTTTCGAATTTTTCTCATAGGAATCTTATCTTATGGCGTGAGTTATCTGACTAAAGGATAGGCTTAAGAAGTGCACGCGTTGAACATAGTGTGCGAAACACTCGTATCATTGCGCCCCATTGATATCGATGTCTACTCTGCTACCGAAAGCATCACCTTAACTGAAATCGGAGCCATATTTACGGGTACGCGAAGCTTTCGCTGAATTTATCAAGCAAACACATGACAAGCAGTGTATCTGTATGATTTGCGTGATAACCCCCCCTCAGCGAGGGGGGGGTTTTGTACTCTTCAGCAGAAATATAAGTACAAAGCTAGTCATAGGACTTGACTCTTGAGGGGGGTTTGAACCCCTAAAACCCCCCCCTCGCTGCGCCACTGACTGCCGTTAACAATGCTGTGTCAAATGTGAATGAAAGATACACTTTTTCTATCCTGTACTACACCTTTTTAATAATCAGCACACCCTTGAATCTCAAAATAAACTCTCGCAACCCCTTGAAAAATGTTTCTACCTTTTATTTACGAAAATACCTATTTCGCGATATATTTATTTCATAAAAAATCATGCGTTTGCAATGCATACTATATCATTGCATGTAAAATAATATCTACATTTTTAATGTAGTTTCTGATTAGAAGTTAGGCGGTTTTTTTCATTAAAAATTCAGAAGCTTCTCTCACACCCTCGGTTAAGGACCACTGCTATACTAAAAGACAAATGAGAACATTTCTTCCGTCAAGATAAGGTTACAGGAAAACAAGCAATAGAAACGGCGTGAGCAACAAATATTCAAGCTTTCAAATTTTCAATTCAGGCATAATTAGCGTGATTCATGGAGGGCGAAAATATATTTAGGACCCATATATTATTCAAATGCTTCAAGATGAATGTTTCTCTATCCCATACCAACTTTTGAATGGAGGGGAAAGGAAGTTGGATCGTATTTGAAATTGTGCTTCTCGTTAAGTCAGCGGGGGTGGTCAGAGGATCTTCTCTCTCGGTGTGGCACGCGTTGACATAACGCACGAACCAATAACAGGTTTCCTCCTTAGGGTGTTTAAGGTAATGGAAGACGGAGGGAGGCCGTGGATGAGACGTACTCACCCCAGGCTTTACTCGGGCCCCCGCGGCGGGGATTTTAATGAGAAAGTAATAAAGTGGTCCTTCATTCGATTAATTTGAGGGATTCCGTCAGCTTTTAATTAGCGTCATCGGGAGGATTACGGTTTCGCAGTGGTGTATAACAGTGATGTTTAAAGTAGGTCGAGTCGATCATGGCCAACAACGATGATTGTGAATAGCTTATAAATGTATTGGGTATTTATTGGTTTTCTGTTCGTTGCTTTGGTATGTGATATTCTTAGTGATTGAATGTGGCTCTAGGAACGTATATTTAATTTCTTCCTGTGTAAATGTTTATCTTCACTCAGATACAAATATATGAGTGCAATTTCAATGTGATAAGATAATGTTTATCAAAAGATAAACCAAAAAAGCTGTAGCTGCTTTTTTAGGACCTTCTAAATAGCGAATCAGATCGGGATTTGAAGAAATTGAGAAAATAGACTAAACTTCCGAGTTAGTTTTCAATTTCATCGATATCTGTAATTCACAGAAGTATAATCATGATGATATACCTTTCTGAAGTAACGTAGAGGTTTTATTTTTTCTCAAATGCTATAATTTGTACAATTCAACTCCATGAGCTCCAATTATTTTAATGTTTTAGGTAGAAAAATTATGTCCTGGTATGCGAAAGAGCTTAATTTTGACGCGGTTAAGGTCTCTTAAATCGGACACACAATTAAATTTTGCAAAAGTGAATGCATTCCCACGTACGCAGTCTCGTGAGATACATTTTGGAAAGTAGGCTGCGTATTTATAAGATTCTAGAAAGGAAAATATGCGAAATATTTTCGATGGCTTCATTTAATAAACAAGCTAATGTTTCGGATAGGGACCAAGGTGTGTATATCTATGAGCACTTTGAAATCTTCACCTGTTCCTCATATGCTGCTAATTGATGTTAAGAGGGATTCTATTGCTGATATGGCAATCGTGTGAAGATTGTTATTGCACCTCATACCAAGGACCAGTTTCGCCTACATGCTTTTCTGGTATCGGAATGGTGCATACATTAATGTTGGTGCCTAGCAGAGCTCCTATATATTCATTATATTTCAGCTTTGAGGTTATCATACAAATATTACTTCATTAGGAAAAAGGAAAAAGTATGACTTTTACAAACCAAAATATGATTTATTCTCAAACGACCATGGTTTCTACACTGCAGTCATTTGATGACTCCATGTCGTTTGAGAATAAATCATATTGCGGTTTGCAAAAGTTCTGCTTTTTCCTTGTTCCTGATGAAGACTTCCCACGAAGTCCTTCATTATTGAAAGTCTTAATTTTTCTAGAGGCAGTATTTCTAATTTGATCTTGTGATCCATTAAAATTATTATTCGTATTTTATTCCCTCATTTAACCTACTATCTAAATCTGTCATTTTGCTAACATCAGCCGATTTTATTATCGTTTCCATGCGTCTAAAATATGTCAGAAGAAACTGCGGTATTTAGAAACAAAGCTTATCACTTTCGTTCTTTATCGTTATCTCTTCATATCACAGCCTTTATGTATTTGGTATTTTTTCCGCGAAATTAAATGTTTCAGATTAGATTAAATGGAGGTTTTGCATTGATTCACAGCGTCGAAGTTAAAATTTACTTAAAATGGTTGTTCACTGCCGCATTTTCCTATTTAATTGGATTAACTCGATTGAAAAAGTTAAATAATTTCTTTCCGCATGGATAAAACTGTAGTCAGTCGAATATTGAGTTTTTATTTTTTTTGAAAATCGCGGTAAACGCACGCTAGGAGTAGTGAGGAAGCGTCCCAAATCGTTCGTTTGTTTTCGTATTGAGTCGTAAGAAACGAGGGGAGACGGCGGTAATTCTTAAAAACCTGTTGCATTTCTTGCACCCACGCGGGGCAATTTTATCGGATTTCTTTCCGGTTCTTCGGCCAAAGTTCATTCCGTTTTCGCTTTAATTGAGCGATTATCCTTCGCAAGTAACCGTTAGCGCGCAAGAGTCGATCTCGCAATTAAAGCCCCGTATAGCATCGCCACTTCCGTTCGCTCGGCTTTTTTATTCAAATGGCAGGAAACCGTTCGCTTGCAATCACTTCCCTGCAGCTAACCGCTACTATTCTCGTGCCGCACGCTACGCTACTCTAAGCTATAGATTAGGGCTGATTTTAGTCGTAAAGATTGCCACGTGCATGGCATGCAGTTTTATCAATCTCGCGTATAATTTTTGGTATTTCATCTGGTTTCATGGTAGATCAGCGGTATTTCCTTTTATCTCTTTACTGTTCATAAACTCCGGGTATTACTTATTTGATTTGTAAGACAAATGCCAATTCATGATTTTGTTCGTATTCGGTCCATAAGGATTCGTAAAGGTAGTAATAATATGGCTTAATTTCTTTCTTAATTATTCATCTTTTTTAATATTTCTAATAGTTTATAATTCTTTTATTTATTTTTTATTCACATTTATCAAATCTTAATAATTTTTATGAATTAATTTCAAAGTGAGATCATGGCTAATAAGTCTCTTCTTACATCCATCCCGATGTCATTAGGTAATTAAAGAAAGTGTTTATAAGAAATAGACGATAAAAATTACCAAATTCATGACTTTTTCAGTCAACGTTTAGGATGAATTGAAATCCCTGCAGGAAAACAACCACGAATTTGGGGTGGGAGTAAAATCAGTGATACCTTCCCTACATTGCAACTACAATATATAGAAAGAAAGTTTGTGGGAAGTGTGATAAACGAGTGTTAGGAACATGTCTAAAAAAAGAAAATATATATGCACTTTCATGCAGAAATTATCAGCTAGAGTTCAAAGCAAAAACATGATGTATTACTCCAGCGAAAGAATAGTTAGAAGAATAGGAATACACTCAGAATAGTAGGGAAAACGTACCAGTTTCTTCAGTTGAATAATTTGATCGGCGTACGATCTGATAGCATGGAAACATTCTTTTATTTGACTCATAGTTTCGATGTGTCATCCAAATACACGTGCTTTCCGCCCGTAGTTTCTATCGCACCCTCAGCAGTACCGTTACCCGAAAAGATATTATTTTTCGCGAGTTCTCTTCGTCATATCCGGTATGTCGTTTTTCTGTCAACCGCGAGTGAATCCGAGCAGAAATGGCGTACTGCCATGTTTGGGTGGTAATGTGGTTGTTGATCCACCGGGGCGCTATAAAAAGACTGGGAACAAGATGTGCGCGAGGGTGCATTGTCGTGATTCAGAGGCCCTGCGCGGGATTGCCGATTCTTTTGCCGAAGCACTGCGTCTCGGAAAAGCTTCAAAGCTTCACCGAAGCGAGTCTGATTCACCACCAGATCCACGGGAGCGTGCTCGTGACGTATTCCTTCCCGATGTGGTATTGAGGTCCCGATTTCTGTGATCTCGCCGAGCTTTTAGAAATATCTCGCGGCGTGAGGATTCGACTGTTTTTATTTCCCGTATGGTTACTTTATGTCTTCGTGTGTACGAATTTCGCGAAGGAACTGAAATTTTATATAGAAAAATAGGAGGAAATTTTCGAAGATTCCTTCACGTATTCAGAAACAGTTATTTCGGCGAAATCCGTTTTTTCCCGTAGGTTTTCTGTGTTAGATGATCGGAAATGGTAGTCCATACCGGAGAGCTTTTCCTTACGTGAGATATGCGTGTGAAGCTGGAATTTAGTTTTGGTGTTCGTATTAGCACCGATTATTTATCAGTTAAGGAATATTCAAATTAAAGCAATTTGTTTATTAACATCGCAGTATTATTATATTGGATGCATTTTGTTTGCGAAATGTTTTTAGATATAATTTAGATATTTACCAATGGCCGTATTCGATTGGGTAGAAATCGGTGGAAGATTAAAAAGAAAGTTGAATTAGAACGAATGCCAAGCGAGGCAAAGAATGAATCATCGGTCTGAGAAGACTTGTGTTGTCATTTTCTACGTTTAGACGCGGTTAAAAGTACGTCATCGTTGATTTCAACGGAAACAGTAAACAGTCTTCAAAACTTATTTTGATATCAAAGCAATTGGTTCTGCGATTATGCTGTCTAAAATTCTGTCTCTTCCCAAATCATTTATTTCCGAAAGTGCTCGGTCTGGGTAGCATTTTTATTTCAATTGAAATCTTTTAACTTGTCTGAATTTTGTAAATGATTTTTGTATGGCATTTTTACATTTCTCGTTCAGATTTAATTGTTATCAATTTTCAGATTGAATAGGTTTTAAATTTTGTCACTGATTGAAATAGTTTACGTTAAAAATATCCAAGACGTCAACTCTTCCCACCAAGACTTCGCAGAATGCTTTTTTGTATTTGAACACTTATACGCCATAATTCGATGCGTTATGCATATTCAACTGCGATTTATCTTTGAAAATGAGTTAGATTCGTCGTTATTTCTTTATCGGTTGTGCTGTGACCTTCGAAGAGCGTACAAAACGAAAATGCTCTCGGATCGTAGTACTCCAGCTCTCCGTATTTCTCCAGCTCCGGAATGTTTTGTTTGCGCGGTATTTTTGATCTCATGGTCTAAGATAACCTTCAAGATTATCGAGCATGGGGTTTGCTCCGTCTGGCGGAAATGTCTTCACTTGCAGAAGGAGGAAGTCGCCGGAATTTATCGCTGTATACCAAGTTCGAATTAGTCACGCCTTCTTTCTTCTGATTCACTCTGTTTTTTCTTGTCGCATTCTGTGAATAATACTGTAATCTTTTAGAAAGCCGATCGAAAGAAATCTCAAGCCCTAGAAGTAGCCTGTCCTTCTTTTAATGCCGATTTCGAGATGCAGTATCAGTGTCACGATTTAAGTACGGATGTTGCTACCAATTTGGCGGATTTGAATAGGCTGCTGAATTTTGAACTTTTAAATTTATCCATCGTTGTTAAGTCGATGTTTAGTTTCCTTACCGACTAAAATGAAAGGAACAACAACCGCTACAAGATGAGAATTATTTTCTTATTCGTTGTCTTACTATGTCTCTTGGGTTTCTGCGTCTCCCCTCCAAACGTTTGAACTTTGATAGGTTGGTATCCAGTTGCGTTGAATTTAAAACATTATCACTTGGTTATTTAAAATATTATCACTTAATGTTTCGTCGTTCATGCTTCCAATTTTACGAAACACAGTTATTCAACTTCTATTTGAAAATGAATGAATTCAGCTTTATCTTACTACTGTTTAGGCTAAAAATGTGAGGCCGGTAGTTCATAATAATGTTATGACATGGGGAATTCATAACAATTTCTTACAATAGTTAGTTAAACCATGTGGTAGTATCTGAAATATGTAGCAATTTCTGGGTGATCATTATTATGGATTGGTATTGATTGAAACATTTAGTTTTTCATTTTAAAATCAAGCAAGTGTACCTTGCATTACTCCTGAATAAATTATAATGCGTAGATTATCCGTAAAAGGTGACTTTGTAGTACTATGTTATGGCGGCTTTGTTTAACCATGTAAGATCGTGTTCTAACACATAAAGATGTGTCGATTTACCTCAAGTCGGCCCACGTGCAGCAATTCATGCACCGATCGACCGTCAACAGCTTCGTGTCATATAGGTCTCTTTCGTTCCCACTCTCTTCCCAAAATAAACCCTCTGCCTGACTCTCCTTCCATCTCAATCTCGTGCATTGGGCCCACGAACGAAGATTAGCGAAGGCTATTTCGCGGTTGATATTCACCGGAACATTAGCGAGATGGGCACGGAAATGTAAGAAAAAAAGTAGGCCAATGTCGCCGTGCTGGAATTATTTTCACATTCCGTTTACATCTTCGATCATCATTGGCTCTTCTAGCCTTATATTTCAACTCTCTGCTTTTTCGTTTGTAGAGAATTTGCTTTGCGTTGGCAAAGAATTTGTTTATTTTTTGGCTTCTAATTCGTTTAATCATGCTGTGATGCCACCCAATTTCTAAATAGTGTCCTTTGTCGCGAAGAAATTATGTTTATTTATATTTTTTTTGTGTCATCCTTAGTGCTAGAGGCCCGCTTTGAAACTGATTCGTTACAACTTTATTTTTGACTAAATTGAAATTTTTGATCGTGTCACTGAACAAATTTGAGGGCACATTCGTGTTTTATTTATCCTTAAAAAATATTTCAATGTCGCTCAGGTATTTTACCGTTTATTTATTGAAGACGGCATTATGTTATCATGCAAGCAATATCTTACTGAAGGATTTTTTTTCGTTTCTTCTGACTTGAGTATAAGGATTTAATTGATTGCTAGTTGATCAAAATATCGAAAGAAAAATGCATGTACTCATTGTAGATTTCATTTAAGAAATTCGGTATAGAATTAAAAAAAACGTGTTTAATTGTGAAATGATAATTTTTACTACTGTAAAAATTATCATTCGGTTCCCCAAAAAGATATTGTTCCCCAATGAATGTTTTCACTAAGGATATTTCCAAAACGTTTGAGGGCTGTCATTTTTAAATTTCCTTCAAGAAATATTATCTCCCGGCAATTGAAAGAACTTCTTATTTCTTGAAGGCTCCTTAATTGACCTGTTCGGTCTGGGCATTGAACAGTTCTAGAAATTTTGTATGTAATTCATTATCAGAAGGATTTTGGTTTATTCGGATAAAAATTAGTTAAACCTCTAGGATTACCGTATTGTTATTAGTATTTTATGAAGGACTATTATAAAGTTTTGTTTCGTACCTCAAAACATTTATTAGGTGAAATATTGTGTAACATTACGTAATGTCTTTGGGTGAACCGTCCTTGGGTGAAACTCCCTAGAAGCATTTCCGCGCATCTTACTTAAGAGTTTAATTCGAAGGCTGGTCTCGGAAATTCCATTTCCCGTATCTCCCGGCATCAAGGGCAACTCACTCAACAAACGATTGAATGGGAAATCGAATCGGTACTCGTATTTAGAATCGTCGAACTGTTTTTATCTCTAGCTTAGCAACTCTTAAAGTTTTCCTCTCCGCTTTTAAAGAGAGAATAGATTTGTCGCGAGGTAGCGTTAGTGGTTAACTTTTTGCGTCACATGTGTGGCATACCGATTCTCTTCACGTTTACAACTCAATTTTTGCTCGCCAGAAAAAGCTCGGAACGTTCCCGAGCGTGAAATCGTCGCCGTGAATTAGAATCGGAGTTGGGAAGAATCGAATTACTCCTTTTTTCTTCTTTTCTCACCGTTACTTCCCGCGCTGTTGCCTCCCTTTCTCCACGCCCCTTTTTTCCCTTCCGCGCAGATGAGCTCTTTTAAGGCTAGAGACTCGAAAGAGGCGGATGCAGCAAAAAGCATCCGGAAGGTTCATCCGAAAGGTTGTGTCTGGATGCGACCGAGTATTCGTCGCCGAGTTTCCTATTTTCCCATTTCGCTTTCGCTTTGAATTTATTCGTCAGTAGTTGGTTTCAGCCTCTCTGCGGGTTTTTCGGTTTTTGTGTGTTTTTTCTCCGTTGTGACTGCTGGGCCGTCGAACCGAAAAGGGTGAAACCGTTATTTTTTCCGGAGTGAAATCCGAAACGGGCTGAAATGTTTATACCCCTTTGAATCGGAACCCGTTGATGATTTTGATCCGGTTTTCGCTTCCGATCCGAATTAAACTCGACAGGAATTCTATTGTTTTAGCGATATGTAGTTGTTAATGAAACTCTGATTAGGTTTTCTTTAGAAGAATTTTTAAATTAAACTAGGTTGTAAAAAACACAGTAACTTTAGCCATCCTACTTTTACCATTTACTTCTATAGTTACTGTGTTGTTTTTTTTAAACCTTATTTTATTTAACAATTCTTCGATTGTGTCGGAATTCCACAAAATTACTGCCTCCCCCGCGAATTTTAGGTTTTAATTGTCAATAAATGAAAAACAGTGGATTATTCTAAATTTAATTGTACGCCATAAAACTTTTGTGTATTATATTTTCCGGAAGGACTACAGTATAGTATTGGAGCGAAAAATACCTGTTAGTTCTGATTCGTTGATGGCTGTTGGAGAAAAAATGAAAAAAATCGGAATCGAACAAAAATTTGGCTTTTTTATTGAACCGGAGAGGAAAGCGGAACAGAATTCTTTACGATTCGATTTCCTTTTAACAGAAATATTTAAAAATTTGAAATCTTCCGAACTGAAGCTCTTAGTGCCCATAAAATACTAATTCATAATAATTATCTTAGGAAAACGACCTCTTGCATAAAAATTCATTCTGTCCAACGACTTCTCTAGTTAAGCGTGAAAAGATGGTAATTTCATATTTTCCCGCTGCCACATTATCACAAAATTAAATAGCTTACGCAAAGATCTTCACGTATTTTCGAATTCTTTTAATGAAGGGGAGGATTTTTGATGCTAAATTCACGGTAATAAAGATGATTTATAATATTCCATTAATAATTCTGGATGTATTCCTAAATCATATGCTCATTACAAAAGTATAACAGTTTTTCGTTTGCTTTCGCGACTGAAGCCAGAGAGAACAAGGTCTAGCTTGAGTTTCTTCTCGTAAATTTTTTATCTCATTGATAAGTCAATGTTTTGCCCAAAGGATATTCAGGTATTTTTATGTGAAACATTTTTATACTTAAATTCTGCTGTCCTTGGTGAACTTAACTATCTTTGATTAGGAATCTCTAATTAAGATATTGTGGTAGGAGAAAGAAAGATAATAGTTCTTTCGTGTTGTTTTACAAGCTGAATTTGTAGCATAGATTCCATGCTCTGTTTGGGCTGTCAAAACTTACACACAAGCCAACATCAATCATTCACAAGTGAGCGTGCCTCGGGCATCGAAATCTTCTGTGACGTCCGCATTTCCCTTATCACGTAGCTCGTGGAGATTTGTTAGGGAAGCGGCGGGGAATGTTTACATTTCGTCGTACTCCGCTCGTCCTTCCCTCGAATCGATTTACATTTAAAGCCCATTAAATCATTCACTCGAAAGGAATCGCATCATCCAATCGTCAGCGAGTAATTATGAATGAGGGAGGCAAAGAATTGCCCCTTCAATCCCGTATTTACTCTCCGTTTGGTATGTCATCGCATGGAATGACATGTTGTTTAATCTACCTAGTTTTTGCTGTCTGTTCGATTAAAGCATAAACCGGTTTTATCGCGCTGTTTAAATAAGGTTACGGGGATATTAGGGTTAGAATTCCTCCGAGAAGGAAAATAGTGAAAAGGTAACTGTTCTTTAGTGGTCGAAGGTCTTCAAGGTTGTTTCCTCAGAGTATTTTGCGTATCACGGCGTGTGCTTACTCAACGTATCGAAAACTCGCGATACGTGAATTTTGCGTAATATATTTACTTACACGTCGTTCGGAAGCATAAAAGATTCTTTATCGTATGGTTGTTCAAACTACGTTGTAGTTCACCTATTCCCTATACCTATTTTATTTCTTTCAAAATTTGTTCAGACATCTTTTAATGCTATGATATCCTGACTTCACCTCATGTACTGTTTATTGATTGTCTGAGGAATATTAATGCTAATGGCCTAAATATGGCATTCGTGTGAAAATTTATTTTGCACCTCATACCAAGGACCAGTTTTGGCCTACATGCTTTTCTGGTATCGGAATGGTGCATACATTAATGTTGGTGCCTAGCAGAGCTGTTGTGTATTCATTACATGGTAGCTTTGAGGTTATCATACAAATCTGTACTAAGTGGTTGTTATTTTGTGAAAATAATAGCCATAAACTATCGAAGGTTTTTATCCATCCCAATAACTGATTTCAATGCTGATGCCAAAAATATGGCAGTCGTGTGAAGATTGCTATTGCACCTCATACCAAGGACCAGTTTCGCCTACATGCTTTTCTGGTATCGGAATGGTGCATACATTAATGTTGGTGCCTAGCAGAGCTGTTTTGTATTCATTATGTTCCAGCTTTGAGGTTATCAAACAAACTCTTATTAAGTGGTTTTATATTATTGAAATACTAAAAAAAACACCGAAAGTTATATATCGCAATAACTGATAGTCTGAAGAATTTGGCAGTCATCTGAAGAATTCTTTTGCACCTCATACCAAGGACCAGTTTCGCCTACATGCTTTGCTGGTATCGGAATGGTGCATATATTAATGTTGGTGCCTAGCAGAGCTGCTATATATTCATTATATTGTAGCTTTGAGGTTATCATACAAATTTTCCTTCATTCTTGGTTGTCAAATTTTTCTCGAAGCAGTATTCCTAATTCGTTTCTATGTCTATGGGAAAGCTCGTTTTGCGATCCATTTCATTGATTATTTCCATTTTATTCCCTCGTTTTCCCAACTACTGAATCTGTTTGCCAAGATCAGGCGATCACCTTATTGTGCGTAAAAAAACGTTATTCGCCTCCTTTTCTCAAGGCTTGAAAAGATTATGAATTAGAAGTCATAGTTAAGTTTTTCCCAGTATCTTACCTCATTCTTCTATAGCCGGGGACGAATACAAATTACTCCCGTAAACTCTTTCAAAATATCTTTTCGTATCAGTGGAACAAATAGGCAATAATAAGTATATTACGGAAAATAATTTAAGTATATTACGAAAGACGTAAATTATACCGATGTCTTCTCAATATTAACGTTTACCGTCGATCAAATTGTATTATAGCTCGTCAAGTATCTGAAATGGAGTGATAGAAATTTATTTTAGTCGCAGCGGAATTGGCTTTAAAGAAACGCTGTAAGAAAGACGCTCTCTTATGGAAGTCTCTTAAATAAACTTAGAAATCAGCATTAAACTGTTTTGTGTTAACTTTCATCGGATTTTAATACCATTTTCTATGCTGTAAATTCCGAAATCAAAATTTTGTATCGTATGAGCTGATGAACGTATTTTTATGAGATGTCAGGTGTTGTTATCAACTTCGCGAATGTGCGAAGTAGCACACTGAATTTTAAATTCTCTTTTCCGTCTCCTTACGAAGACCTGTCCACAAGTCTGAAAGTGCCATCTAGGCCATAGCGCAGAATGATAGCCATCGACCGTTCCCCAATAATCAAATTATCCAAACTTTGTTTAGCGGCGCCCCCCAGCGACGTTCCTCGCGAAACCCGTCAAGTAGGCCGCAGAGATTTTTTTCCACGGTGCGGTCGAATGCTAATAAGAGATTACCGGATAGAGGTTCGGCGGAGCGGGGGATGCCAAGGCGCTCCTCCGGCGCCGGAGGGGAGATGATTCCGAAGCTCTTTTAATAGAGGACCGGTGAGTCACCGCTTTCCAGGTGTGGGGAACCACTGGTTGTGCCGGCAACGCCCACCCTCTTCCACGCGTGTTCTTCCCGCCGCCACCCCCCTTAGCGCCAACAGGTGGGATCCGATTGAGTGGTTTCGAATTCAGCGGGGTTTTTGCCTCCCCCCGCAACAGTATACGGATATGTACCCGACTGGAGGCACGTCCGCACACTCGGGTTGCGTTTTGCCGGAGAGGAATGTGCCCAACAGGTGAATCTTCCGGAATGGTTTTTCCGCTACACTGCCTTATTTAATTCGGATTCTTCTCGCGGTATAATGAGGTGATACGCTTGTGGGGTTTGGTGTCCGGTGGGAAGTGGGTGCAGTGGAGTGTTTCGGGAGGTTTTAACTTCCGGGGGTCTCTAAGCGTGGCTTTGGTCCAGGATCTTCTTCTGGAGCGTGGTCATCCGGAGGGAACAGGTGCCGTTGTCCGAGTCTTCAATTAATTTCTCCTTCGATTTGGGTGACAACACTGTTGTAGTACTTCGTCAGACTTGTGATTTATCGATTTCGTCATCGATTAGGTTCGTATGAAGTGTCTCCAAATGCGACAGTCATTCGTATTTCGTTATTTTATTCTTCAGAAAAGTTCCAGCTGTTGAAAAGCATATCTGATGTATCTGTAGCCCCGATTTTGTACATGATCTCGTCGTTTTATTTAAAATCAGTCTTATACATTTTATTTCAAAATGAAAGGATTTTTGCAACTTCACGGTATTTCTACATTGCCGCTGCTAAAGGAGATGTGCGTGATAGTTGTTGGTTGTTATATTGTTTTTCTGTCGTTGGTTTTGGTTGTCTCAAATCTCTATTACATCTTGGACAAAGGCAGGTGAATTTTTTCACCTATTTTAAATTGGGTAATCGAATAAGTCAAAGTTATAACAAGTGATGAATGCATAATTTAATTTAAATAGATTCATTGTGAAATTCTGAGTGTGAATTGCTAATTTGTTTGATTTGCCGTATTTTTGTGTGTTGTTATATTTTCTGAACATTATCTGACGTAAGATTTCTCTTTGTCTTTGCAGAAGGTGGTGAACAAGGATCCTGGGAAAGTGGCTTGTCGTATGAATGCAGATCTCTCCTCTTCAAGGCTCTCCACAACTTAATCGAAAGGTAGGTTTTTTTTATCGCTTCTAATAGTCACTTTGTGACTTATTGTCCGTTAATGTTGATATTTTTTGACGATCACCCTTATTACTGTAACATTCACATAAAACTCATGGCATCGTTTTTTATTTATTAATAATGGTTTTGCATAGATAATGGTCTTTAAATTGGAAAGATATATTTTCCAGGTATAACGACTGTAGTTGCGTTTTTGGGTGAATTTGGGGTACTACTCCAAAAAATTGTAAATTGGATACAATGTTATTAGAAACGGAACATTGTTTGTTCTTATGAAGTTATGGTGCATATTTTCCGTAGCGTAAAGTAAATTCAAAGTGTAATTTAAGTGTTTAAAATCGATTGCTATTTATGCGGATTAGTTTAATGTAATATCTTCTTGATAAACAATATCGATGAAGACTAGTAATATTTCCGCAGGATAATGAAAATTCCAAGTATAGTATAGTATCTTAGAGTAAAATAGATTGTCCTCCATGCTGATTAATTTCATTTAATATTTTTTGAATGTGCAATATTGAAGAAGAGTAGTATTGTGTATTATAGGTTTAAATTCGTTTTGGTATTTGATGTTTTGTCATATTTATAATTAATATTTTTTACGTAAAATAGTTCTAAAAGTTTTATCTATATGTTTAATATTGATATTTTTGTTTATTCATTTTATCAGCTACGTTATTGCCCCAGTTAATCTTCCCTTCGCAAATCCTTATTGGAAAAATAATCCTCATAAGCCACGAGAGCGAAGCTGTCAAGTAGAATCCCGCATATCATCGGCCGCCACCGTCTGCTCCTTCTACGCTTCTAAAAAGCGGAGCGGTAACGCACGCAAACGGCGAATTTCACTCACTCGTATTAAATATCCCGCAATTAACTCACCGTCGCTCGTCTGGGGAAAAGTCCCCACGTTAAAGTCAAAGACCTCGGTAATGAGAATGTTGGAGGGAAATCGCAGATCGATTTTCTCCGAAGATAGCCTTTAATCCGCCGTACGCGCATAAGTGCAGCGTAAATACACGCCACAAACTACGTTAGACCAAATAAATGAACAGCGCGCGAAACTTTTTCCGCGTCGACCCAAATTTCCCCCACCCCTTGCGACCGTCGTGTTTATGTGTACCTTCGCAAGCGATCGCCTTTGCACGCCGCAGTCCTCCTGCGCCGCTATTTTCTTCCGCCCGTTTACCCCCCCCCCCCCCCCCGCGAATTGCGTATTTACGTTGGGACCGGCCGATACGTGTGGGTGAGATTTCTCGGTAACGGTTGGCGGATCGCCACGTTCTTATTTTTATTGTATCGCGGCTAGCGGTTAATATTTCACCTATGTTTGGGTTCGGATTTTTTCCGCTAGGTGGCAGGGCGCGTCGGTTTCCCACGGATGGAGGAAATGTTTCGGTGTTTCGCGATTTAAAGGGGGAGCTATTGTTTTCCGAGTGGAATAGTTGCGACGTTTATCGGGGAATTTGGGGTCTTTCCGGGGAATTAGTTTCGGAGAAGTGCTGAAAAGAGTTTGGTGTATGTGTTGAAGTCGCGCGCAATTTCGCTGCGCGGTTGTTTTTTGTTTTATTTTTCCTCGTTTTACACGCATTAATTGATTTGACCGAGATAAAGGCGATAAAAGTTTTGATAAAAGTTGTTAGAATGTACAGGAAAGCCGCTCTTATCAAATTAATTGATTATTTTCTTTATTTAATTTTTTGCGTGCCTAATGTATCTGTTATATGATAGCAATTGTGTGTTCAACTCTTTAGCCATGGAAATGTTATCCTTATTTTATTTAAAGTTGAGATATCATAAATTTAAGGTGGTAAAACCTTTTACAAAAGTCCTTGGAGTAAGTGGAGCAGCTCTGTATCAAAGAACTGATTTGATCTTTATTTTATTCTGCATTTCCATCATGAGTCTGTTGGAAAGTAAATATTTAAGGCCAGAAAACCTTAGGGAAAAAGCATTTTTCTCAATATTAGCATAAAATTTTAACTATAAATATTTACATTTTTGTCTTTCGTCTCTTAAGGAAGCATAATCAATTTTTTTCGTCAATTTTTATTCGTCAATTTAACATTTTCATCTTTTATTTCCAGATGTCTTCTGTCCAGAGACTTCGTTCGGCTCGGGAAGTGGTTCGTTCAGCCCTACGACGGTTCGGAGAAAATCATCGGCAAAAGGTGAGCGGCTGTCGGAGGCGCGGCTCTCGTGGTGCCGCTCGCGTATTTTTTCCCACTCGCGTCGTGCCGCCACGATTTCGGGCCCCTCACCAGAGAGGGGGAGAGGGCCCGCGTCGGCCGAGCAGCGAGGGCGCCCTCGTCCGCAGAGCCTTCCTCTCCCCCGTGGCCCGCTTTCGTTCGCCCCACCCCTCCTCGCTAGAAAGTGACGGCGTGTAGTCGGATCAATATAGCCGTAGCGGGTGAGAGAGGGAACTCTTCCCCCCTTATGCTACGGGGGGGGCGGCCTATCTGTCCCTAGCCATATCTTTCCGGCGAAGGGGGGAGTGTCGGACCAGTCCTTTCGTCTATCCTCCCCTCCGTGGTGCGCTCGTACTGAAGAGGAAATCTTGCTTCCGCGGAGAACCTGTTAAAGGCTATTCGTACCACTGCGGCACCTCACCCCTTTCTCGCCCTACACACCCCTTTCCTTCGCCGCTCAGGTCGCCCACGCGTCTTAAAGCGGGGTGGAATGCGGGATGGGGGATGCCGGATAAAGGGGAGATGACGGATAAAGAGGCTCTCGACTGATGCGTCTGTTTGCGGGGTGCCGGTCGATGAGGTTTCGGTTTGTTTTCCGATTGGTTGATGTCGGTAATCAGGGGTCGGTTAAAAGGGAGATGCCGGTTAAAAAGTCGGATCTTAATTGTTTGCGGGATGCCGGTTAGTGGAATTTGTTTTCTGAATGGTCAATGCCGGTAATTCGGTTGTGGTTTGATCGGAGGTGCCGGTAGTAAGGGTTGGGGTGTGCTAGATAAAAGGGAGGCCGGATAAAGAGTATAGAACTCGTAAGGGATGCGTCTGTGTGCGGGTCGATGGGAGAATTCGGTTTTGGTTGGGCAGGGTGTCGGTATTGAGAGGTGCCGGATAAAAGAAAGATGCCAGATAAAGAGGATGGGTCTGCGTGCGGGGTGGTTGTCGGTCGAGGGGGGTGCTCGGTTTGTTTTCTGATCGGTTGATGCCGGTGGTTCGGCTTGGGCGTGTGGTATCGGCAGTAGAAGGAGCCGGTTAAGTTGAGGCCGGGTGATGTGGGGTGGATTTTAGGGGATGCCGCTCGAAACGGATGGGTCTGTGGGGCGAATGCCGGTCGATGGGAGAAATGGATGTTCGTCGCGCGGTAAATGTCGGTAATCCGTTCCGGTTGAGCGTGAGGTGCCGGTAGTGGAGGGCTGCCGGTTGAGGAAATACCGAGTTAGAGGGTGGTTGGATCAAGGGGTGGATGCGGCGCGAAACTGATGCGTCTGTTTATAAGGTGGAATGTACCGGTCGATGGGGGCAAATGGATATGGTTGCCGGGTGATAAAGAGCGGTAATTCGATTGTGATGCGCCCGAGGTTGGTAGGGGAGGGATGGAGAGTGTGAAGGGTTAAATTTGCAAGGGAGATGTTAATAGAAGGGATAAATGTTGGCGTACGCGGTGGCCAGTACGTTTTTTTGATTCCCCAACTTAATGGGATTTATTCATGTTGTCCCGGGTTCGAGTTCCGTTGAAAGTGGGAAGCATCCTCCGTTAAAACCAAACCCTCCGGTGAAGAGTCCTCGATGTGTCTCGTTTGGTTTCGTATGGCGTCGATCAAAAGTAACGTTATCCGAGAGAAGTAACGCACGCATTCCCCGGAGTTTTTAAAAATCCTCCCCCTCTTGCGCACCAGTTTTGCGGCTTTTTAGCGCTTTGTTGGGGAGGGCTCGTGCCACCTCTGCCCCCCGCTCCCCCCGCCGAACTTGAGGTGGAAGCTGGGCGTGTAAACCGATCGAAGAGGGAATCGTGGGTAGTGGGGCGGAGCGGGGGAGAGCGTGCTCTTTTACGGATTTCCCTCTCTTCATTCAAGGGTCTCGTTCATCCGGACGGGATATTTAATGGTTTTTGTCCGTCCGGGCGAAATTGTCATGGGCGACTTTTCTTTCTCTTTCGATCGTCTTCGCCGTGGGGTCGTGCGGTGCCTTTTCTCTCTATCAGTGATTTCTGCTTTTGCGTCGCGAGACGATATGCGGAAATGATGGCCGACTTAAAGATGGAGCGCGGGGGGTTCATCAAGGTTGGCGGGAAATGAAGTGTCGGTGCGTAAAAAGAGTTCCACAAGTGGCGCTCGAGCTCTTAAGAGGTGGCCCATTAATCCCGGAAAATCTATATTTTATAAGTCGAAGCTCAGATGTAGTCGGAGCGGTACCTTTATTTACTTTTCGAGTTTTGTCGTCGTATTCGAAACGGTGGGCAACGCTCTACGGGGGGTTAGTTTTGTTTTCTCTGTGGCATTTACGAATAATCGTTTTTGTTAGTATAACTCGATAATCGCTTTACATTTAATTAGTTCCAGCGATAGCACGTTAACAGAATTTAAAAGAAAATCTGTCATACTTAAATTACAACCAGTTACAGCGTTGAGTATGTATGAAATTTAGAATTTTGGTTGATGCATTAAAGCTTTTTACCGAAAAATTATGAACGTAAATACGAGCATTACTAATCAATGCGAATTGCTGCAGTATAAATAAGACAGATTTATAACAGAAAGAATTTATTTTACCGATGTTTAAATTATGGCTTAAAAATTGGGCCGATGGAGCAAATATTAGAATATTAATTCCATATCCATATTAATCGTATCACTGCGTAATAATAAAATTAATTACTCATTTCATAAAACATTCTAAATTAACCAGTTTGTCTGTAAATTCATTTCATTTAAATAGATTATCGTATTATGTTTGGATTACATAGTATAATACTCTATGATCGAAGACTTAAAAATCAAAATTGTAGTTATGAAATCGATGGTTCATTGAAACAAAACCGAAAAACTGTTGAAAAGCCTTTACTTTGTGGAACTTTGGATTCTAATTCATAAGAGGATTATTTGATGTTATTTCCGCAAATGCATGTACGGTTTTTTCGTGCTATTTACAAATCCGTTGTTCAATCTAATAAACAGCCATTGTAAGTGAGAAAATTGTAAAAAATATTTTATTTTTAATAATATGTTGCTTGTTTGTTTAAGATACTTTTAATGTGGGTGCGTTATGATACTTTCTAAATAGCATTCACCAATACTTTAGGCGATTTTGTAAAATGTTCCTAAGACCATATTTAACCATATCCTGGTCTTCATTTAAAAATTTACACAGTATACTTTTTTGTTACAACACCGTTATTTTAAAGGCTTAGCATGATTAGCAATACTACCAATTCATCATCTTGTCGTGCATGGCATTCATTTTGATGCAATGTATACGCGTATCAGTTTGCCTAAGAATTTAGAAGTTGCCTTTAAAAAATATAGTCACTTTTAATGAGCTATATAACATATTTCTAATCTAAAATGGAGTTTATAACCATTTGAAGTAATATTTGCTATTACTTTTGATTTTTAATAAAGTTTGAAGTAATATTTGCTATTATTTGATATTACTGAAAAAAGATTGGGAAAAAATCTCCGGCGCAATCTTGGAACATTATTCGCCGATATTCGATGCAATTCCCTCGGAAAGCCGGTGTTGACAGGCATTTTTTTGCTGTCCGCGTAGAAAGCATGGAAATTGAAATTCCATCGGTTTTCCACGGTGCGCGCCCATGAAAAATAACGGAAGGTCATCTTTTATGCATTCCCCTTTGATATTTCCCTAATTGTCACGGAGTATCACTTTCGGACGATCTGCATGTAAATGTCACGTGTCTGTCATCCACGGATTCGCGCCTCTCTATTTTTCCGATTACAAATGTTTCTCCTCGCCGGGGCTAAGGATTTTTTATTTGTTTAATTTATTTATCCATGAATTTTATAGAATTGCGTTAAGTTATATTTTCTCGGAAGCTCGTAATGCTTAATTCTTCGTAAGAAAATCTCCAAACGTTAATTTGTTTCATCTGGTATTTGTATTTTTTGTTTATTGGTATTATTTTAAAGCTATTTATGAGATGCGCATACATGTATTTTATAAAAAATTATTTATTTTAACGAAAATGCATGTACGATATATTTTTTTAATATACGCCTAATAAAGGGTCAAATAATAATAATTCCACCATAACTTTTTTAACTCGTACAATCCACATTTTCCGAAAACACAATCGTTTTGTGTTTGGTATTTAGTGAAATTCCATCTCAAAAAACATTTTGTCGTAAAACTGCGTATGCGGTTAAAGTTTTTTAAATCTGCAATTACACCAAGTTTTTCCATCACGTAAAATAATTTATCGTAACAGAAATGCGTGGGTATATTTTTTTAATTATTCATTTCCACAAACTTTTTCCCAACGTCAAACGGTTGTGTTTTTAAAAAAAGTTTGTGAAATCGTGTATGTTTTTTAAACCTCACCGTACACCCATTTTTGTTGCGATAAATTATTTTGTATGATGGAATTCCATCATATATTATTGGTTCGGTTTAATTTTAAAATTCTAAGATTGCAAATACGTCGAAGTGAGGATCATAGCAGCACCGCCTCTTGGATTTTCTTTCGGGCGCACGCGAACAAAGGCGTTAATGGGAGGTTTTTGTGAGGGGAAAATTTGTGCAAATTTAAAAGGGAAACATGAAGGGCCCGCCCTTCGCTGGAGTATGTAAATTAATGGGCTTAGAATTGAGGATTGAATCCTACGCTCCTTCATCTCTTCCGTAGTAGCTCTATAGAGGCGTAAAGCTGCTCATCTTTCATTTAGGCAATTGTTACCGTATGAACGGGCAAGTGGCACCTAATTGTGACGTGGCATTGAACGGTCTCGGTGCTTTTCATTCAGGGGAAATTGGCCTCATCCGAAAGAACACCTCGCCAGAGAATCACTCCAAATTTTATTTCCTCCGAGGAATTCGCCCGTTTAATTAGATTGAATCTTGGGTGTTAGCGTAGAAGGTAATTAAGTTGATGTGGGTGAACTTGCCCTTGAATGAAAATCCTCGGAGAAAGTTAATCGTGGCTTACATTGAATCAGTTTCTCTAATCGGCGGCTTCCTAAAATAAATCTCGGAAATTTTAGCGAGTTAATTTATATTATCGCGTCAATTTCTGTGGTTGCCTATACCGCCTGTAAGTGATGTTTAGTTACCTTAATGGTTTTAAATTGGAAGGAATTCGTGCGTAGTGGTGGAAATTAAATTGATTCTCCCCAAGGTGAAAAAGGACCGTTTGATTCGCGTAATTTAGTCCTCACTTGAGAAACCAGTTTAACTCGTTGTCTGCCTTACTCGGAAACAGTGTATCCCGCCAAAAGCTGATTACAATAACTCTGACGTCATCCGATTCGGATTTCCCGCCGGAATCTGGCAAGCCGCGAGGAAAGACTGCTATAATGCGTTTAAACTTTGCGCGTATTGGAAATTTAGTTTACTCATTCTCTTATACCTGCGAAACCACCTCCTAAGGTAAACAAGACAAGTATGATTACAAGTTAATTACGATAAGAAGTATGAATGTTTGAAGTAACTATGATGTCCTCCTATTATGGTGTTTTCTAACTTTTTTATCAATAAAGAAGTATTAAACATTAACTAGCTGAAAAGAAAGTTGATATAGTTGAAAATTAAAGGTAAAATATGTTCGCAAAATCAACCCTTTTCTGAATGAAAATAATATTGTAATTCGAAATTCAAAGTAAGCCAGTAAGTGAAATGCGAGTAAATACGAATGTATGAAAGTGAAATTCATGGGGCAAATATGAGAATATAAGTAAGAAAGAAAATCACGAGTGATGAAATTATTCTTTTATATTTATTTATTTATTATTATTATAACATGAAAAAGAGTATTTTTCTTTTAATAATTACAGCCGTGAAAGTATCCCCATGACAAACTTCTCACAGAGCAAGAATACTGTACCTAATTATCTGCGTTAATATATTTATTATTAAATATATTTACTTAGTACTTGAATGTACTTAGTTTACTTAGTAGATGAATGATAGCTCTATGGCCAGTTTCACCATATCCATGCGAGGAAAGGTCAAGATATTTTTTTATTATTTCGTAGCAAATGTTAGGAAAGTTGTTTTCATGACAATTCTTAAATCGGCTCTTGCAGATTGTGTGCTTATTTTTTTTCCTTGGGATATTTCAAGATCGATTAAACTTAACTCCCTTTTATCGAGTTTTATTTTTGATCCCGTCTTTTTCTGCATAATATGGGCCATTTATTAGCATGGTAAAAAGAGTAATTATCTTAAACCTTATATTTTTTCTGTCATCCATACTGTGTGATAATATTTTTTTCGTCCTTGTGTCACAAGGAAAGTGTTGTGTGGTATGCGTGTTGTTTGTATCGTTATTGGGCGTAAAATTAACTATGGATAAGTATTATCTGATTTGAGTGATTCTTCTAACTTAGTTTATTGTTAATTTATGTTTCTTTGCGAAATACGTCCCGTACCTCATTAACAAAATTTTATATTGAAGGCTTATTTAACAAGTCATTAAAAAAAAACTTTAATATCGTCGTCTTCAACTTGCACCTACTGAGTACCATTTTGTTATGAATACTTTATGGTATCGGAATGGTGCGTACATAAACGTTGGTCCCTTAGCTGTGCTGTTTTATATTAAAACTTATATTGCAGCTTTGAGGTAATCATACAAACCATTTCATTCTAACTAACCACAACATTATTTATTTTGTTTCTATTCAAACAACTTAATAAATTTTTAATGTAACGATCCCTTATTAAGTTTTACGAAGTAAATTGCTGAATCGTGGTCCTGGATGAATTAATATTTTCAAATATAACATTTATAAATGATCATCACTAACAATGATATGCATAAATGTTGCCTCTTCTGAGATACTTGAAAATTTTATTAACCTTAAGTATTTCTTGATTTGTTGCTATTTGATAGGTCCTTAGGGCTTTGGGAAGCCCTTAAGTATTTCAGTAAATAAGGATTTGATCCTTACGCTTAGCACCTCATTCGTGTGTATTCGCAGATCACCTTGCATGATCAAAATGTTTCCACTTGATGTTTTCTAACACCTGTTTTCCTTCTTTTTCAGCACGCACCTCTCGTTTGCGTTCGCCTTCTTCGTGCACGGCGAGAGTACGGTATGCGTAAGCGTGGACGTCCGGCAGCACCCTCCGGTGCGGCGCCTCTCCCGCCACCACCTCTCCGCAGCCGCTTCCAGTCACCCTCATCACCCGCCTTCCCACTCCCACGGCGGGTGCGGCTGCTGCTGTTGCTGCGCCTCCGGTCCCTGCGGCTGCCTCTCGTCGGCGACAGCGGCCGCGGCTTCACCGCCCTCCTCCTCGGCCGCCTCCACCACCTCTCCGCATTCCTCCACCGCCTCGCCGCACTCGGCTGCTTCATCCGCCTCCACGTTCTCGTCTTCGGCCTCCTCCAATTCGTGTGCCGCGGGGGGCGCCACGACTTTTCCTTCCTCGCCCTCGCCCGTCGGCGCCTCTGCAGCCTCCAGTGGCGCCTCGCAGAATGGTAAGTGAAATTGCCCCTCTCCAATTGCTTCTTCGTGGTTGTCCCAGTGACTGGGAGTTGTCATAAAGTACTCCTTGGAGAAGTCAATCAATGGAGTAGTTAAATCAGGTTAGGGTTTATTTTTAGGTGCACCAGGCACTACTCGAGGGCATCCTCTTTAATAGAATCCAAAAAAGTTTTTTCCTATTCTAAGGTGAATGTTGTGTTTATGGGGAGAACAGGATAGGTGCAAGGACCAAACTCAATGTGGTCCTTACGCCTAGGGCCTCTGATTGTTAAAAGTTCTCCCTAACCCAGCTGTTATCTAAAGTAGAAGCACGATTACCCTAGATATTTTGATACTCTTTGGTGCATCTAGAGGCATTGAATTAGTAAAATCAAACTTTGTTCCGAAGAGTGTCAATGACGACCGGTTTCGGCCATCTGTATTCAAGCATCGAATTCCCTAATTAATTTGACCTTAAATTGATTTTGTTATCTGTACTTTCAAAGTTGCTACATTTATGTTGAATGTGGTATTGTTCCGAATCGATTAGTGCTCATAGTAATGGTTTTAGTGTTTGAAAAAAGTGACGGTTATTACTAATAATATTATTATACGCATTATGTAAAAATATTTTCGTATTTATCAAGATTTATAGTTATCGCTTGGGTTCAATCAGATGGTGTAGATAAGGTTACTTACGGAAATGTATTCTACCAGAGTATTCAGGATTGTTGGCGATGAATGTAATCTAGATAAAAAAGTGAACTTAATTTGGGCATATGAACCTAGACAAAATCATTTAGAAACCTAAATATCCAACTTAAATTGATGGTAGTCAAATATTTGAAATAAAACAGTTGTCAAGCAAAGATGCTTTCTTTTTTTCATGTATACATTGCGTGTTATTTATGTCGAACAATGTTAATTAACTGGAAGAGGGAAGACCAGTTTTTTCGGTTTTAGTGGTCGAGAGCGTGGAGAAGTTAATGAGCACATAACATTTAGAAATAAATTCAACTTCCCTAAAAATGGCCTAAAAATGAAACTTAAGTCTTCATTATTTAGAACCCGTATTTACAGTCGTCGCTAGAAATTCTTTCGTTGCTGTTTTTTTATCTTTTTATCCATCGGAAAAGATATTTATGACAAGTTTGAGTCATCAAAATAGGATATTAGATCTTCAATCCCGGATGTTTAGCATTCAGATGACTAAATCGCTATTGTAAACAGATTTTAAAATGTTCTCGCTTACAGACTTAAATGTTCGGTTTCTTTCTTACACGATGAATTCGCGACTTAAAGAAAATACCTAATTTAACCGCCATTGCATTTTTATTAAATGGACCGCTAAGAATTACAATAAAAGTGGGTGGAAAGTAAAAAAAGGCATTTTCGTATTTCTCAGAGACTTATAAAACCTTTCTTACTCATGTTGATCATTGTAATACGTAATCAATTAAGTATTCGAGGAATGTGTGATTTTTTTCCCTTGAATAGTGCCTAATTTGTTAGGGAATACAGGGAATATTTGATTTCTTTAGTTTTTTTCCATTGGATTCTTCATATCCGAGGAACCGTCTTTTTCGCATTCGGGAATAAATGTGAAAGTTGCATTTGAAGAATAATCTTAATATGGTTTTAACTTGAGAGTTATTCAAGACAGTGTCGTACCTACCTTGAGACACCCCCCTAATTATCACTGACAGTTGTAATTATTAAATTCCAACGTCGTAAATTAATTGGGCCGCTTTGGCGATATTTATTATTTTTAAATAAATAACATATTTGATTCAGTTTAAATAAATAATATCCTTTTAAGAAAACAATCCGGTATCATTGAATGACGGCATAACATAGTAGTATCTTTATGATGGCTGTAATTTTCGCGGCTCTCTAAAATTTTACTTGCATCTTAAGTGATGCAGGTATTTTTTGTTGCTATCATTTTTGAAAATCTAATGGTATATTAAAGAGTACATTATCAATGCAGCTTTTCTAGGCAATTTAGTTAACTTTCGTTGTTTGTAAACCCAAAGATAACCCCGAGTTCCGCACAACTTTGATTTCTTCCTAAGTTCATTCATTCCGTATCATTTAGAGTAATTAAATTTACATGATATATCTTAATTTGCGTAATTTAAATTGGTAATTTTTGCATCCTGTTTCATCTGTGTTAATCCGCTGTTTGTAAGCATCATAATATTATTTTAAACTCCTTTCGGTCGTTGAGGACATCTCTGCGCGTTGAAGTTTCCTTTGACTAGTGGAATTCAATCTTTTCCAAATGATTTGAAAACATTTTACGCAAGTTACAGTCAGAATGACATCGATTATTAGTTACTCTGTTTTCTTCTTGACTTGGTCCTGTTGTTTCAATACCGTTGACAAATGAGAGATCCTCATTTGTCGTAGAAGGCGTTCATATTTAGATAGAGTAAGCCGTATTTAGTAGAAAGATTGTATGGAATTTCTTTATGGAAATCTTTTGGTTCATTTTTTGAGGAGATTCGATTTTAGTTCTTTTCCGTAGAAGGCATATTGTATTTAATTTGGGAGGTATCGATCATTACACTCTCACTCGTATGTGGAGCATGGACGACTTAGTTGATGATTTAGGTAAATCTTTCACCCAGTAAACGCGTAAACCGTTCATCTCGCGTTAGCGGCTTTTCCAATCGCGGCCACTTAATTCTCGGCGCTCTCGAGGAACGCAGCAAATACGGACGGATTACTCCGCAAACAAACAGTTTCACTTTCCTTTCAACCGTAACCGGTAGATATGAGCCGCGGAAGTAGTTCCGCTCCTCGGAGTAATTATTTCACTCGACTCGCGCATCAGCCCCGCTGCACAAGCACTCCAATCGGTTACCGTCAAACGAACTCATCCACTCTTACTCCATTAACTCTCGAAAACGGTGCAAGTTGTCAAGAGAGCGGAGTGAGGAACCGCGCCAATGGATGCGGCCATAACCGTGCAGACGTAGTCAAACTGCCCTAATGGGCTCTTATAATTGCCGCTCTGTCGTTTTCGAGGGGGTGTAATGGCGGTAGCGGGAGCGTGTTTGTAAGGTCTGAGCCGTGGGCAATTGGCTCGCGGAGGGTGGGTCGTTGGCCGCCTCCCCCTCCGCCCGGTGCGTGAAGAGGGAGGGGCCGTACGGTTAAGTTGGCGCAGAAGAGTTTTTGCCCTTGCGGGCGGGGGAGTCTTCGGTAAGGCCCTTGACCTCGAGAACGAAGAGGGACTGAGGTGGGCCGTCGCAATCCTCGGCGGCTCAATCCGTGGGTTTTCGGCCTTGCTTTATAACTTGGAGGATATCTGCAGGTGCACCGCAGCTCTTGGAGTGCCGCGTGATTGTTATTGGCGGGAATATCTGCAAAATCACGTTATGTCAAAGAGAAATACTGCGACTGATTTCAAGGTTTAGGGGAAATATGCAAAAATATTAACGTATCTTATTCTATACGACGTGTTTTCTGCTTCGTTAGCACCCCATCGAAGGTCAATCCATTATTGACTGTTGGGCCTTGACCTTTGACCCTTCAAGGCTCTTTTCTAAGCTTTTCTCAATTATTACTCTACCTATGAAATTAGAAAATATGGATAGTAAATCAAATAGGCCTTTGTTTTCTGCAAAATGAACAATAATTTGTTTTTTTTTATAATTTTCGATAAATAATAAGTTTTTTATCAATTAGTCTTTAATCGTGTAGGAAAAACATGAGTCAAATAAACGGTATAGTTTTTCTCGACGTAATTGTAGCAGGGTTGTCTTATTTTGCGTGTTATCTTCTACGCGATAACCGCATCTTCCGTATGTCGATATGTTATCCGCATTTTAATGGCGCATTATGCTATCAAATCGTTTCAATAGAATATGATATGAGAAGGAAATAATTAATAATTGACAAAAACAATATCGATTTACTTCTAGAAAGACTTTCTTGATTTTACATCATAAGATAATGAGTTGGAGCTAAGTTTTGCAGTTCCGTAGGACTTAGGTTCATAACAAGAGCTTCTTCCGAAAACATTGTGATTCCCTTCTAAAGACGAGCATTACGATGTGCATTAGGATGAATAGTGATTACGACAGGTGAATAATAATTATACAATGGAGATTTCAAAGGATATTTGTTGTCTTCGGTGAAGATCGTGCTGTCATGCACACGGCCTCGTTGTTTCGAAACCATGGACGGTAGATAATGAAAATAGTGGCATTAAGTTCACTTAAATATAACGTCAACCATGACAATATAGAAATAGGAGCCTATAATTAATATATTAAATTATCCCATAGAATTCGCTCACTCTCTCTCTCTCAGGGTGCACCCTTACGGGATGCTTATCCTAGCACACGTTTGTCCGCTCGCTGTGTATTCAGTTGAATACTTATCTAAGTAAGGTTAAAACGACCAATGATCTCGATAGGTCTTTATAAAAGGAAAATGTATGCGTTTTTCCTCGGTTTCGCACGTGACACCTTTAAGAAGGCTAGTTTGGACGTCTCCGTTGAAGTGATAAAGGAGGCCCCATGGGGAGCGGATGAAAGGCAGGAGCTCTCTTTTTTCTCTGACATACTTTTTCTCCCCTTCTGCGTAATTTCTTCGCCGAAAGTGCGACCTTGGTACAATTTTCGTCATTTACTGCGTGCATGCATGAATCACGTATACACGCTTTTACTTCGTTTTTAGTCCTTTGGGCTCAATTTATGTCTGCCACGTTTTATTTCAAACGGAATTTCGTGTATCCTGAGTTGAAATTTGCAATGCGACCCTTGGATAATTAATTACTTTCTAACTTCTGCGTCTCTCTTCTCCCTTCACCATCGTGTTCATGCAATGAATCTTGCTATGGTAGCTTCATTTAGAAGTTTCCATTTTTAATGCTGGATAATCATCTTCAACTTGCACCTTTTGAGTACCATTTTGTTTTTAGTACTTTGTGGTATAGGAAGAGTGCATACATTAATGTTGGTTCCCTTATCAGAGCTGTTTTATATTTTATATTGTATTGCAGCCTTAAGGTTATCATACAAACTTCATTAAATCAATTACTCTTATAAATCTTTAACCTATTGACAATGGTAGATCTTTTCCAAATAACCTTCTGTATGGGCTTAAAATATTATCTCCATGATATTTTTCTTTTTTTTTCAATTTCTTAAGTTAATAATAAAATACAAACACGTGTCAGTATTAATTGAGAGTTTGAATATTTACTTTATTTTTTAAAATTTGATAATTTTTTCCCCTGGTGTAATTTATGTAGTTCATTTTCAAGTGGCCCTTTTAATGATCCTGAGTAAATATATTTTAGAAAATAAATCGTCTTTCTTCCTTATTTTATATATTTTGGCTAAATCTGCTTTTAATTTCATACAACCGTAATGAATGCGTAATTTAATTAATCAATATTTTGATTAATTTTCTATCTGATGTCTTTTTTTGTTTTATCCAGTATATTATACAATTTTTATTAACAATTAGATATTGGTTTGTTAAAAAAAATGTCCTTATTCTATGGAATATTCTTCTCATTTCGTAAATGTCTTTTTTTTTCATTTTACAGTGATATTAGCCCCGTTTGGCATGGCAGGCCAGCTCACCGGTCAATCCTATAAAGTAATGGACGGTCAAACTCAAAGACTTCTCGAAGAATGGCGCCAGTTTTATCCAATAGACGCAAAGTACTTTAGTCGGGAGATGGGTGCTGAGGGTCACTCATTACCCCCAGCTGTGGAAGTACTTGTTGGTTAGTATATTAAGCATTTTCTATGCATAATCTGTACACTTTGATCAATCACAAAAAATTCTTATGCACTTTTCTGCCACTTTCTTTTCCTGTGCATTTTTTGCATCAATGCGTGTTTTGAGACCAGTGTAGCACTTTACCAGATTGCTTTGCTGGCAGTCATTGATGCTAAAATAAAACAAGTATCTGTGGACGGTGATAATGCAAAATGCATTGGTCACAGAGAGAGATTCTACAAAATTTTTTTTAAATTTCAAATTCTCTGCTTTCTACTACTACTTTCTTGTATGAGTGAATAGGTAGCTCATATTTGATGTGTGCTGCATACTGAAATTTGATTTCATATTTGATGCAGGTGGTGTTAGAATGCGTTACCCATCGTGTTATGTACTGTTAACGGATATGGACGACATGCCCAGCCTTCATCCTCATCTTGGAATGGGACCTCCTTGTGGGGCTGTTTCTGCAAATCCATCAGTTTCCAAAACTGCTGTTCCTGCTACAGGTGAATATCTCCATATTTCAAAGAATATTTTGTTATCAAAGAAATTCAGTTGTTTCAGAACCTAGTTCTAAGATGGTGATGAAATATTTCCTGTATTACTTTCCTAATTCGACCAGAATTACCCTTTTTAATATCAGTTCTAGAAATATGCTAATGAAAAACTTAAGAGACATCTTAACTTCTGATATAATTTTTTTTTCTTTTATAATTTACAGTTGATAAGTTACAAATTCTTACTCAATATTCTTTTGTCTGACTTGCCAATTATTATAATGTGTGTCTTAACTTATTGTGCTGCATTATTTATGTAGTTTTATATAATACTTTAAAATAAGTTCATAATTATGGTATGAAATTATTGCCATAAAAAGTTGTCATATAATGTTCAGATTCTACAACTTCAACATTGTGGTGTAATTGATGTCAAGAACATTATTGATTCGTAGTTAGTCCCTAACATTAACTTTAAGTGAAAATTTTTAATGCATTAGTTCTATAATTCGTTTATGACATAGTTGTTGCTAAATCATTTTGATACTGCAATAATGTCACCTCGTATTAAAATGGCAGTACTTAAGTATAAATCAGTTTTCATTCTCAACTTTCCATTCTTATATATATTTACGAATTTTACGATAAGTATGTTTTATTAAGGAGTTCATTCCTTTTGCATATAATGGAATTTAATAATTACTTCCAAGTAAAAATATGTTTATTGACTGCAAAGTATATAGTTGTTTGTGTGGAAGTGTTTGAACTTAAATTGGTAAACAGTTTTGATTGAAAAATGAGGTTGTAAGTCACGGTACTGCTGCAAGTAGAGGAATGAGTATTAATTATGATGTGTGTTTCTATACTCAGCAGTACCGCTGCCTTCAAACCAGGCTCATTCACCTTGTACTCCTCCTCAATCTCCACGGGATGTATCAACAGCATCTGGACTCCCTTCTCTTCCAGTTGGTGCAAATACCGGATGCCGGGCTCCCCATCACCACATGTCCTCGCACCACAATGGACACCACCATCATAGGCATCATCATCACCACCACCATCACCATGGCATGTCTTCACCTTCCCACGTCATGGCTGCGGCACAGCATTCTCTTCTGCTCATGGGTGCAGGAACTGCTGGTGCCGGATCCGGACTGGGCGTGGGAGACGTTGGAGAGGGTGATTGTGCGGCATATTCACTTCCTGAGTATGTGTGGCGGGACGCCATCTTGAACCCGCTTGAAAATTTAAGTGTCCAAAGTGAAAATAATAGACCTTCGGAGTGTGCAGAGCGACCGCCTCCTTCACAAGAGCCAGGGCACTGGAGCTTTGCTGACCCAACAAGAAAAGCTGCTTGCACCTGTGTAAAGTGAGTCTGAAACGGGAATGTAATTTTTCTAATTTCACGTAATTACTTTTTCTGCCAAAGGGGATATTTATATTTATTGGGAGTAGTGTCTGAATTTATATGGAAGTGTACTTGATGAACGGAGACGATGATAGCATAGTTTTATTCTAGATATTTTCATCCCTTATTTAGATATGAATATTTTAAGCATCTCTTCTAGATCCTTTTCTGTTCCCTCAGTTTTTATTTAAAGTTCAAGTTGTATTTTCATTGTCTTTAGATACGGAATGCTCATCTGTCTTGATTTTTATTGCTGTGTGTAAAAGTTGCAGTAAATTTGACTGAAGTGTTTAAGCATGTACACTTCTATCAAGTATTATGTCTTGTAAAATTTCTTTTATTTCTGTCAAAATATCATGAGCATTTTAAATGCAAAATTATAAATCAATGGTTTTTAATATAAATGGAATATCATTGATGATATCCTCATATTAAATACTCAAAAGAATTCTTTCAAACTCAGTTAATGTAATTCCATAATAAATCCATAAATAGCAATTAGTCAGGTATATTGAATGGATTTATCCAATTAGGTCACTATAAATTTAGAAGCACTTCAGTCACACCTCGTAGAGAACGCTGCGTTTATTTCTGTGTGATATTGATCATCATTATATCATATAAATTCAATTATTTGAAACTATTATCATTCTTGTTGCTCAAAATGAAATGTAAATCAAGTAGTTCACAGAAAAAGAAAAACTAAGTTATGTTTATTCCAGTTAATGTTTCTCAATGTCCAAGTTTGATTTAAGATAAGCAATACTAAGCGGGTTGATTTAATTATTTTCCAATGATTTTAAATCTTTATAAAGTCAGGTATGTAAATATTCTTTAGAGATATAACGATTTCATTTTGAAGTAGACAGACGTTGGTCAAGAATTGCAGCTGTTATTTCATTTTATCAAATAATGCTTCCTTTCACTCAATAGAAACTAATCTGTTTGATGCTTTCATGGGTACAAATGTTCGTAAATAATTCCTCAAAGGGGTATCTCAGTCTCTCCTCATTCCTGCTTAAAACTTTGTGATTATTTTATTGCAGTCAACTGGTTCAGTCAGTGATAAAAATTTTTACTTTAATGTGCAAGCTGCTATTGCCTCCAGCATACATTTGTAGATATTTTGTAAATAAATTGAAACTATATTATATTTAGCTAAAATCTGCAATTCCTGTAACAATATTATATATTTAGGTAGGTTTCCGTGAGAAATTAGTAGCAACATTAAACTTCCGAGATAGACCGTATCCTTTAATTATTCATAAGTTTCTATTTCATGATATTTTGAAATAAGTTTTACTTCCAATTTACAAAGAATAATTTGAACCATCTGTAACAGTCATGCATACTTTTAGTCACCTTAAGTTTCGTTGGTAATTTCGTATACTAAGGTTTCAAATTAAAGCACTGCCCATATAATTACGCTGGATGTTTTTATTTCCGGCTTGTTATCTTTCTTCGATATTAATAGTTTGGCAGTGACGAAGCAACATGAGGAAGTTCGTTCTTACGTAAGCCGGACATATACTCATTCCACTGTCCAAACTTTCAGGTGTAGAAAGCACAGGCAGGCTGGGCCAGGCAAATGCAACACATCTAATGTTGCCTCACCTTCCATTCCCTCGAGCAATACTCCCTCCTCACCTTTCCTTCCCGCTGGCCCCAGGCTGTCGTCAAAAGGGGACAAGGGGGAGAGGAACGGTCGGCATGGGGGGGCAAGAGCAGGGACAGGAGGCATGCCCTCTGCAGCGTCGGCCACTACGGTGCCGATAGTTCCCTTCCACCGCCGTTCCCCCTCCCTCTTCTGGGAGGTGGAAGGTGGTGGCAGCCCCAGATCCCTGGCCGATCCCACCACCTGCGTTCCTCCGAGGTTTGTACTATTGGAAGCCTCCCCCCTCTTAAGTCACAGCACCAGATCCACAAGTTGTCTCCACACCTTACCCGTTTCCCTGCCCCAACTCACTGCTTTTACACCACCGCAAAACATTAACTGTATCCTGCAATAATTTCCTCTGCTTTGGCTGGAAGCTATATTTCTAAACTGGGTGAATTAGAGGTGCTAGATAAGGATGTTTTTGATTCTAATGACATTTCTCTCCTCTCTGCATTTGCATTCACCTCTCCTCTTTGGATCAATAGCCTAGGTACTATTTTGTATTAAGGAAAGTTTCTAACAGCTTATAAGCTAACAGTACCTAAGTACTTGTAGATTAACAGTGGTGGATCATATGTGAACATTTGATTAGTAACCTGTCACATCTCTTTGTAGCTGTCATTAGGAGTTTTCATGAGTTGTTTAAGATTGCTATATCATCATATTAAAAAATTACATTTCCTTTTTTTATAAATAACAATTAGAGTAAATATTTTCGCTGATAATAGTTTTTTAAATTCTTAAACTTTGAAGAGATATTTAGTAGGAAACCTTTTCTCTTTTAGAAGAATCTTGATTTTTAGATTCTGCCCCAGCTTTTTGATGTTGTTGACATAATTTTCTCATACTTTTGTTTAGAACCTTGAACAAAGTAATGTACTCCAGGGTTTACAATGAAAATTTAATACTTTTACTAATTAAAATTGTATCTCACTTCACCTTAGAATTCATGAATAATGGTAAGTCTAACTATGGAGGAATTTACTGGTCCAGGAGTTCATTTTGGCAGTAAATCCTTGTGAAATTTAATTACTCAAGATATTCCAATGCTCTGATAATGTGTTGCATGTTAAACTTTGATTTCAGCTCCTAAATAAAGGGACTGATTTTGCATGTTATTTCCTGTCACGCATGTTAGGAATATTGCTTCCAAGTCTTGTTTAAAATTGAACATTAGTGCATGGTCACATTCCTGTTAGTCTGTCATAATTTTGTGAGTTAATTTTCTTCTCTTTTGGTATTACACTGTAAAACATGTTGAAAGCCGATGCAGCAATCATAATTTCATTTGGGTTTGGTTGTAATGTTCATTATCAGCTTCATTTTACTTCAGTTTGAATGGTTTTTGAATTCTCACGTTGGGTCCTGTTTTCAATCATCTTTTTCTAAATTTATTCTTATTCATTATGGACATTAACTTACTATATGTTCTGAATTATATTTTTCTTTGTTCTCATGGTGAATTTCATTGTTCAGTTTCATCAATGCTAGAATTTTAGTTCATCTCTGGAAAGTCTTATAACTGATAATGTCTTTGTTATGAATGAATTGCATTTAATTCCCCTTAGGCATTATCAAGGGATTTCCATTTGGCATTAGAACTGTTATTCTTAGAGAATGAACAGTATCTCAAATCTGTGACCTACATATGATAAAGTTGTAACATTTTAGAATATGATCATATTTTTTCTGTACAATGATAAATAAAGGTAAATCATTTCTTACATATATCCTCAGGCAATTCAGGAAATTCCGCATACTTAAATTTTTATTATCAAGATAGTTTTAAACACTGATTCATAGTGGGCTTATTTATTTTAAAGCTATCACCATTGTTTAGGTATATTCTGTTATTTATTGTACAGGTATAATACTGTTATTTAAGCCTACACCTTAAATGAAACCTTATTTATTTTAAGATTATAATAACTGATCCAGTTTTCGTTCCCTTCTGTGTTATCAAATTCCGTAATTATTCCCATTCTATTACAGATATATTTTTATGTAATTTGAATATAGATGTGTATTTACTTATTGTTTATGCACACATATAACGTACACTTTATTGTTTAACAAAGTGTTTGTCAACGTTTTATAATCATTTGTAGTCAAAAATGTTTTGATACAAGTTCGTGCTTGAATTTTTTCTATGTATTTCATCCAAAGGATCATTATTCTATCTCTGTGAACTTCAATTTCAGGTTGTTTGGTTGGTTTATATGGTATTTATTCTGATTTGTGTGTGGTACTAATAACTTCCCCAATTCCTTGCAATGCTTGTCTGTCTACAGTCCTTATGTGTACGCTACACTCCCCCCTCTGATTACAGCACCATTGTAACTTGTCTTATGTACCATTTGTAAATTCCAAGCATTTAAATTGAATTTACTACCCTTATAAGCATCTTACTTCTATAATTTTGAGTAAATGATTAAAATTCAGTCCTAAACTTATACTAAAAATTGGATAATTTTGCCGATTATTCAGTTGTAGCTTTTCAATTAAGTTAGTAATCATTCGAGAATGGTGGTTAAGTTTTTCTATTGTACAAATTATGGTAATTTACTTGATGATCTTAATGTAGTATCAAATTTTTAGGGCTGATTTTATAAACACTCACTTGCAGAATCAAAATTAAAGTTGATTGAGTAATTATGGTAATAATGATAAATACTTGGAGCCTATGGATAAATCTAAACATGAAATTTTACCTGGTATAGGCCACCTCCATCCACATCATCATCGGGCAACACAAGTACAAGCACAGCTGCGCAATCTGGAGGAACTAATACACCATCATATCGTGGTGGAAATTGTGGAGCAACAGTACAGTCATCGTCATCATCATCTTCCTCTTCATCCTCATCGTTAACACCTAATCCCTCTCTTGGGGGCCCTCAGCCTGTGGCTGGAGTCAATTCTCCGGCATCAGCGGCTCCATCACCTCTTCCGGATCCCCACTCGCAGCCTCCTGCTTCCGTTGCTCCTCCAGGTAGGTTTTATCAAACTATTTTTTCTAGATATCAATGATTTGTTATGGTCCAATGGTAAGCTTTCAAAGTTATTAAGTTATTGTACCAAAAAAGCAAAGACCAATTCTGTAATATTTTCTATTATTCTCATTCAAGATTGATGTGGCTTACAAATAAACGTTGACAATGTGACTTCATAACTAAACCTTTTTTATACTGGAGTAGCTTTCAGTGGCTAGTCTAGCAGAGAGGGTAAAGGAGTTGGAAATGATAAAATTATATACTGTTACATTTAGAAATGCCTTAAATTGTTTCCAATATGTTAATATTTCCCCCCTTGCTCTGTTAACTGATCAAACTTCCTTTGAAGGAACCCAGTCCATGCTATGGAATATTTTTTTTTATGTAAACAAAGTTATGATCAAATGAATTTGTCATTTGGAGGGAGCTTGATTGATTTTGATTTTTTTTGTATATTTTTAATTATAGAGTTGCTCTCTTATAGTGTTGCAACTTAAAATTTTGTTCATACCTGTTACGTTGTCTTCAAATGTGAGATTATAATGCATAATTGCAGATTTAAAATAGTGAAAGAAGTTATTGCCAATTGGTGAAGGAGATGATCAATATAAATTTTGTTCTGTGAACAAATATTAGCAAAATTAAAGCTCTCTATGAATCTTATGTTCTCAAATTTTACTTTGTCAACAAATCTATCCCTATAATGTTTGTTTTTGGGTTACACTTTCTGTTCAATTTCCATTGTTCTTTCAGATCCCACAATGCCGACCCTTAGTCCTCATCCCCCACTTTCAAACACTGGTGCTGGTATGGGAGGGAGGCCGGCTACTCCATTAGAATCTCAGGACCGGGGAACACCAGGTGCCACACCTTCTGATCTCAATGGACCGAAATCAGTTTCATCTGTGTCAAACCAGGTAAGAATAGGAATGAACTATTCCTAAAAGAAGAAATTGTTAGTAATATTTATCTCATCTTCAATGTAAAATTTCTTTCTTTCTGCTAATTCTAATTATTATTGTAAATATCAAAGCTTGGGAAGGGAGCTGAATCTAGGAATTTTACCTCAACTTCAGCTACTCTCTTTGAAGTCTGAGCTTTATCTTATTAGTTGTTTATGATCCAGGCTTTGACAAATATTGATTTCTGTCTTCATGATAAACTCCAAAATGCTTGTGCCAAGTTAGTTGTTTTTATATTGTTATTTTTATTTTTTCGTATGGTTTTATCCATTTTCAAATTTCTTTTAATCATTCTTATCTTTCTTTTGATGATTTTGATTCTTTATCTATGTTTCTCTGTTATGTTTTAAGCCAAGGGTATCCAAATCTTTCAGCCTGAGGGCTGCATTAACTATCAAACAGCAGTTTGGGGTCGACTACACATTCGAGATCCAAATAAAAAATATCAAAATATAGATGTTGTTTTTAATTATTAATATAATATTATTAAATATAATAATTATTCTATATTTGATTCTGTAAAACCGTTACGTCCACGTAAGCGGCGGCTGATTGTAGCGGGATACATGTAAAGTTCCATGGTTCTTTTCCGTAGATAATAAGGTCTCCCCAGGCTGGATATGAGGGCCTCGTGGGCCTGCGGGCTGTAGTTTGGAGACCCTTGTTTTAAACCTTCCATTTTTTACTCCTGACACCATTTTAGTACTTTAAAACTCATTCTTTCTGTTACCACTTTTTTCCTCTATATTCCTGTACTTCTCTTCACTTTTTAATTCAAATTATTTTATTTTTTTCTCTCCTGAATATTCTGTTATTTTAATCTACTGTCATCTATTTTGTATGAATGCCATAAATTGTTTTTGCATAATTTGTTACCTATAGTTATATATCACTGTCAGTTCTTTATCTACTGATGGTTGAGATTTTAATGCATTTGAAATTTATTTACTTTTTGTTTCCTAATAATTCATACTAGTGGCCAAACTCATAGTATTGATATTATATAACTGAACAGAACCCTTTTAAATTGTTCTAAAAGGTTAAATAAGTATCTAGAAAAATGTCCCATGAAATTCTGTTATTTTAGAATATCAGAAACATACTTGATGAAGTGTAATTATTTTTTATCAAGTAACAAAATATCTTGTTATTCAGTTTGATTGCAATAAATACTTAATTAATTCAGGGCTAAGATTTGGTCATGTTATACTATACATACACTGAAGCTTTTTGTCTCTTTGTCATGAACTTGCTCAATTATTACACTTCTAATAAAGTTCTCCCTTTTCTATGGTAAGGTTTTCTCACCATACCCAGCCGCATCAAGCATTGAAGCCAACAGGCCAGTAGACAGTGTTGGAGGAATAGGATCCCAAGGACCGGCTAGTGCTCATTCCGTGGGAAATGCACCACCATCAGTCCCTCCTCTTCCCCCGTCAACGCCACTGCCTGCTCCTGCCCTCTCCACAAGTACCACTGTCACATCCAACAGTACAACTACCACTAACCATCCATCTTTTACCATCAAACGACCCGTTCTGTCGTCAAAGGAATATGAAGAGGCCTTGATAGAAGAAGAGCGCCCTTGGGAGCTTCTTTACAACTATATAACACTTGATGCATGGTAAATATTGTTTAATTATCTTTTATTGATGGTTTTTATCAGCAGTGGTGTGAATAACAATCTTGAGTGAACTTAGTTTCTTTCGTTATATTTTTGCTGTTATAGACTATGGAAAATAAGGTAGTGAATTGCTATTAATGTCTTTTCATTTATTGTTTTCTGTTTAATTTTTCACTTTGGTATTGTAGCTAAATGTTGCAAAATTCTTATCTAAAAATATACTCTACCATACCTAAATTTTAAAATTCACTGACCTGTATGTCATTTCATAATCTCTTGCTTTTCTATCATTACTCTTAGCATGTGATTATATTTGTATTTTGAAGTATTGGGTACATTTTGTTTGATATTGCTGAAACTATTGAATTGTATGCAAAGTTTTACATTATTTTCCATCTTAATTGTGATTTAAAGAATAGCCTCATTTGCTTCGCTTTAATTATAATTGAAAAACATTGTATGAAACACTGAGGAGGGAGTCCAGTCATTCAGCATGACCTACTTTATTAGCCATAGAAAGCACTCATATGATAACTAACTTCATTTTGCAACTGCTAGATTTTTCTTTCATTATTGATGCCATATTGCTGCAACAGCAGGTAAAAAATTAATAATTTGCGAGGCTTGAAAGGCCAAGCAGTTATAAGCATCACTCTTGGTATCTTTTCCTCGCTACAATAACTGAAGCCACATGCATTCATGAGGCCAAGGAGAAGCAGAATCTGATCGCGTGGTACATTTGCATTTCTGTCTGCTTCATGTAGTTTGGCAGTGTTTTTTCTAACTCTCTCAACCCTTCTTTTGCTATAGTATTTTCAGATTGTTACCTTGCACAATAAAACAAAAAATTATCTTACTATAATTGTCCTATTATGCCTGTATAGATTTGTGATGTTGATTAATTATTCCTGCTATCTGCATCTTGCTATTGCAGTGGTGTAGCATCAGTAACATAGTGAAAGTATAACATAATTAGAATTTAGTTTAGTTGTTAATTAAGAAAAGAAATTTCTCTCTCAGTAATTGTCACAGGAGGTAATTTAAACTCATCTTCAAGCTACCTCCTGTTGAAAGTGAAAGAACATGTTTATATATTATTGCTGGTGCTATTAATGTCAACTAACATTTCTTTGTGTCATTAATTTTCACAGTAGGTGTTTACATGTTCTCTTTTTTCGTTATGTTATTGCTTTTACCCTCAACTGATTATAAGTAAATTATTTCTCACATATGTCTACATTTGTATTTTCAGGTTGAACCATCCAGTAAAGAGATTCAAGCCATCTGACTCAGGAATTGACAACTCATGGTCCTCTCGGTCTGGAGATTTATACTCTTATGCCAATGCTCATGTAAATTCTCACTCAAACGCCCTTCAGGGAAGTACTGCCTCTTCTCCTCCCCCAATGCAGAACGGCATGGGTCAGACTGCCAATGGTGCCAACAACTTTATGGTTATGAAGCAAGAAATTAAGCAGGAACCGGTAAGTAATAAAAATATAACTACAAAACACAATCAGAAAGAAAAAGTATGAAAAGTGTTCTCATATCCTGTTTCTGTGTTTTAGATGGATGTCGATAGCGGCCTACAGAGTCAGAGATCGTCAGATCCTTATGAATTTGATGATGATGTTGCTGTTCCAACTGTAAGCATGGATGGTTTCAAACGATTTGATTCTGTTAAGGTATGACCTCACTTGGTTGGGAAGAGGTTCGTCAAAAAATTAATTATGCTTTGAGAATAATTGGATGATTTCATTCTATAAATCGAATGCCAGTCATTAACGTAGGATATCGGGTGAAAGTTGATTTATTGATTAGCAGAGTTCTTGCATATCGTCAGTTTGATGATCTGCAAAAGATACATGCCTGAGTTTCGGAAATGGTTTTTCGACCCAAAGTTCAGTGAGGAATACCAACTATTTGTATGTCTGTTTTGTGTAATGTTTATTGCTTAATTGAAGTGTCGCTAGGCTTTGTTAGTAGCAGCTTTGCTGTGCCAGACTAGTTCACAGGTTTTGCATGCTATTTTCTAGGCATATGTCTGAAATTCTACAAATTTTTGTTGCTTCTGTTTATTGAATTGAGCTTTAATTGTGCATAACTCTTCAGTGCATCTTTTTGATGAGCAATTGGAGAGAAATGATTTTTAGTGATATGTCTAGTTCATCAGAGATATGTGGTGGTGCGGATCAGTAGAATTCTAATTTAAACATAAATGCATTGAAACCTGTGAAATTTTCAATTTGTTTCAAATAATGTTTTAAGAAACTTGTTATCACGATCATTAATTCAAATTGTCATAGCAAGTTTTTCTTGTGAATGCTGTTTTCAATTAGTTTGATAAAAGATTATTTGTTTAGAGCATTTAGTTTTGTAAATCGTTATTCTTCTTATTCTTTTCATTCATAATATTTTTCCGTTTCTTATTGACTGTCTCTTCTACTATATTGCTGTCACTTTTAAATGTTTGATTAGACCATTACTTGTTGTCTTTTAACTTGGAAATTTTTATTTATGTTCCGAAGGGCTTTTGTTTCTTGCGATAAAATTCTTGTTAAGTAAGTGAGAAGCACACTTTTGTGTTACAGGCATGTTGGAAACAATAATATTAAGTCCATGAAAGGGGCTGCTGTTTTGGAATTTGATGGATTTCCTAACTTTGCTATAAAATATTCTATTATTAACTGAGGATATTGCTGAAATAGATGACATAAACTTCAATAATGTAGAATAGCATCTGTAACTCCTATCAATACATAGTCAATTTTGAGTTTTTGATCTATTTTTTAAATTCAATGAGAATTAAAGGGTAGAGTTCATGGAAATAGGTATTTTCTTGAATGTGTGCTGCTTTTACTTACAAATGCTTTATGTATTTCTGCATGAAAATTCTTTGTCTTTATTCTGCTAACTGGTCATGATATATCAGTTGCTGTAGTTGATATGGGGATTGTAGTTTGGCAGCTGCAGTGCTGTATATGTGTTGTGTTAGATTTAGATTACTTGTACATAACATCATTTGTTGGTCAACATATAGAGGAAAATTTTATGTCTTTCTTTACAAATCATCTCATACTTTCGCAATCTTCTATTGCCTCATTTCTTTATTACTTCCAAGTCATCTCTTATCAAGTATGTTTGTTATTAGCCTGTCTGTTGACTTGAAGTTTAATGTACTCCAAACCTGCAGCTGGTGAATGTCTGTTTGCCTAAACAAATGGGGAAAGGAAATGCTTAACAATTATTTGTGTAAGCACCAAGATTACATTGATATGTGCTTATTGAAGGATGAAGATGGAAGTGGTTCTGGGTCTCAGCAGCAGGGTCAACAGCAGAGAAAAGGTGCTGGTCCTGGTGGCCAGCCTGGCGGAGCGCAATATGATGGGGCAGTAGTTGCTACCAATGGACCAACCAAATGTACCTCAGGGAACCTCTTTACGAATGAGGGCTTACAACCATCTTTCAGTGATCTGGATCAAATTTTTGACAATTCTGATGACACCTCAAGTGACGAAGCAGTAAGTTAATTACTGTTGAATTTTCTCTGTTACTATAATACTTAAAAACTGTGATGCGTTACTTGCACAAGTTTCCTTTTACCCTATCACTGCTTCCAGTATGTTATTAAAACGTTGAGTCAATCATTGGGAGTCAACCTGCTTATCATGAAGTTTTCATGTTCTTATATGAGTAATTCTTGCTCAGTTTATCATTTGAAAATATCGATAGATGAGGGATTCTTTAGTCTGCGTTCTCCACTGCTAGATATTCTTCCTTTCTCCATGACTTCAGGTTTGGTTTCATTTAATTGCATAAATTAATTGATGGTTGAAAAAAAACAGTTCAGGAGTAAAACAAACTCTTGAGGATGACTATCTTGTTTGATTTTTTTCTTCCTTTATTTTTGTTGAATAATGAATAAAATCTTCATGTATGTACAGACAATTTTTTGGTAGATAATCAAATCCCAAAAAATTGCTGTACATTCATGTATACTTGTTAGAAATTAATCCATCTTTAAGTTATCTTTCTGTATGTAGTAGTATTTTTCTTAGATGTTTGTTAGTAAAATTTTGAATGTCTCTCTATACTATGAATCATTATGTCAAGTTAATCTTTTATCATGATAAGTTGCATGGCCTATTGGGAGCTCAAAAATGCATGTATCTGGTAATTTCAGTTGCCAGTACCAACACCTCCAGATTCGAACCAGCCAGTTGGTGGTCCTGATGACACTGCTGCTTCTTCATCATCTAACACTACATCTAGCAATCCTAAGATGAGTAAAGGTGGGGCGCCATCTCTGACAGCCTCCACCTCTACTCCACTTACCAACGGGGGAGGTATCACAGTGGGTATACTGCGCCCAGAAGAGCTTTCCAAGATGTTCCCAACCCCTCCTTCATTGGAACACAATCCCATTGCGTCTCCTTGTCAAGGTGATGGGACTCAGGCTGAGATGATTGCTTCAGGGAGTGATGTTTTGATGATTGGAGGAGGACCATCCAGCACAGGTAGTCTCACTCCGCATTACAAGCAGGAAATTTATCCTAACATGGGGAGTCCCATGGAAGAGAATGTTGAGGTAAGTTTTCTCATGTAATAATTATAATATTTTATTTGGTCCAAAGATCTACAATTGTGATATAGGACAAGTCGTGTTAATATAATGTCATAGATATTATAAAAATACAATATAACAAACATACATAAGATGATCTCATGGTAAACTTAAAATTTTGTTCAAATATTTATCTTCTAAGTAGAACTAATTGAAGTTTGGTAAATGTCATAAGTTTAGTTAAACATACAATGCTCATTTACATAATAAAAAATATGATTTGATAAAAAATCCACCACTTTTTTATTGAAAGAATGTAAAGAGCATGAATCTTGTATGCTTTCACCTAACTTGTTATACAGCATAAGTCTCATTGATTTGGGACTTAAAGCAGTTTTCCTGGTTCTGATAAAGGGTCTATGAAGGTCCTTGTTCCCGAGAGTTTCACAGCTGTGAACATAATTTTTTTTCTGAAAGCTTAATAAGTTTGTTCTTGTGTACAAAACCATAACTAGTATGTATAAACAGGGGACTGACAAATGGTTCAGTTTATGAAATAGTGGGCGGCTTGGAGCATCCTGTCTTACATAGCACATTAACCTTAAAGCCCTTTTTTGTAGTTTGAAGATGATGTACTACTTTCTATATTGTTATTTCTTTCTGAAGAAAATTGTATAACATCCTTAGGAAATATTTAATTATTTATCTGAAAGAGTACCATTAAACATTAGTTCAATACAAGTTACGAGTAATCCTCTAAATGGACACCAGGTTTGAATGATGCCTTCATATGATAATTTTTCCCAAATATTTCAACCTTATGTATGCTTTCAATGCTAAATTATGTATATTTTTAAATCAAATAGGATCTCAAGTTTTCTATAACATGGATTTTTAAGCTTTGCATTCAGAAACCATTTTATAAACTTAGAGTAAGTCAGTTAACACTCAAAATCTTTATTTTGCAAATAACAACTATTTTTATTGCATGTGTGAGTACTAGTTTTCTTTGATCTTTTTTCTTGTTAAGTTCTCTCACCTTGTATAAAGTATATATATATAAAGCATATAGAAATAAATTTTATTGAAATCTTAAATGCTTCTGATGAGGAAACGTTGCTTAGTAAAACATATAGGGTAGTATGCAAGATGTGATTTGGATACCATTGCTGTAAAGTATCACAGAAAGCAGAGTTGAAGTAATTTTTGCCTCATTCATTGATTATTCTTTGGGAGGATCAGCCCTTTCCTCTATTTTGTTTAATCACTGGGCCTCAATATATCTTAATCATTTTTATTTATTTTACATATTTACTGTCTAAGGTTTGATTCCTCTTAAATGTTTTTTTTTTTTCACGATTTTTTTGTCGTTTCAATACATTTCTTAAGCTATTGGTAACAAGAAATTGCTACTTCTATCAAAAACTTCAGTATAGATGTTAGAAATAAGGTAATATCTTGTTCTAAATTTGTAATGATATTTTGGCTAGTTGGGTATTAGCCTATAATTACTAGAGTTGTTTTACTCTAATAATTCTTCTAAATTTCTTTCAAGTATTAAAGTAAATTATTAGAAAGAGACAAGGATATATTTGGAATATAATTATTTATGTGTATGAATGAAAGTCTAATTGATTGTAAACCATTTTCAATTTCAGGATTGGTCATATGTCTACCGCCCTCCTCTTACGTACAAAATGGTTGGATCTTCTAAGTATGCTCCATTAACCAACTTGCCAAGTCAGAGTCTTCCTCCTATAACTCTGCCAGCTCACCTTGTTTATAAACCATCTTGGTTATTCCCACCTGTGAGCATACAGCAGCAAGAGAAAAACTCCCACAATGGGTTAGTATTCTATTAATATTTAAGTACATCGTGAAATATATTAAGAAGTTTTATCTATACCCATATGTAGCTCCTTCGTAAATTTGCTAGTTATTGGGTGCTGGGGAATTTTATTTTAGTCTAAATATTATATTATTAAAGTGTCATAATTTATAACTTAAAGTTTTTATATAAACATGTAGAAAGTCTCTGGTTGAATTTTATTAAATTCTACCTAGATTCAAACATATTGGCTTAATTTTTTGTACTGATTATGCTTTCATTATCATATTTCATATAATCTACTATAAATTATGTGTATCTCGTTTGTCTGTTTATCATAGAAATTCAAAAATCAATGGTGGTAATATTAGTTTAAATTTAATTCCTCAGTTTTACTCTTTATGGCATGTTTTATATCTTTTAGTGTTGCTTCATGGAGATGTGTAAATACCAAATATGAAAGATATAAAACTGAGCCATCTTAATTAATCAAATTCCCAGCTTTTTGTATATACATGTATATGCATCTAATGTTGATAGACTTAATTTCAATTATTTCTTTCCTTGCAGGAGCAGTCATCCAGGTGGTATTGGTTTGGGTATGAACTCTGGGCCTAATTCTGTTGGAAGCAGTGCTCCCAATCATCCAGTATCCCCTGCTACAACCCTGGTTGGTCCATACTCTGGACAAGATGGTCCCGGTTCCGTTGGAGCATTGTTACGTGGTGGTGGACCTTCTTCTGTCAATGTTGCAACCCCTGGACCTCCCCCATATGAAATGCCTAGTCCTGCCTCCAACGCATCTCCATATCTTGGAAAAATCAATTCAATGGATGCATCAGGTCAAGGAACAGGAAGCAGTGTCATGGGATCTCATGGTGCAGCTCCGATGGTTGCTGGTGTGAGGGATGGAACAGGAGGTTCAACAATGCCTGCTGCCACTGTTCCTCCACCAGAGGCCTCATCCCTTGTTGTCAATATTCTTCTTTCTGACTCTGTGTTAAATTTATTCAGGGACCACAACTTTGATAGTTGCACGTTGTGTGTGTGTAATGCCGGCCCAAAAGTAGTTGGTAACATAAGAGGTTCTGATGCAGGAGTTTATCTTCCTGACTCTTTGAGTGGTGGAACATCAGGTATCTCTCCTTCAAATGGGGGCTCTTCATCCGATGGCACATCAGGGCCTGCAGGGCTGGAGGAAGATCCAGTACGCTGTAGTTGTGGCTTCAGTGCAGTAGTCAACCGAAGACTTGCTCATGGTTCAGGTATCTTTTTTGAGGATGAAGTGGAAATAACTGGTCTAGCTGCTACTGCAGCAGTGGCAGCAATGGCTGAGAGGAAGAGGAGATCACTAGCTCATCTGGTGGATCCAGAAGGTAAGGGACAAGGAGAGGTGAACAATTCAGGGAATACTAACGAAAAAGGATCTTCAAATCTGGCGTCAGCGTTGGATCATGTGCCGCAGAATGTGATTGAACTTATCAGGGAGCAGTGTATGATCATCAGGAGTCCTAGCAATGCATTGGTGAGACGTGTAACGAAACTGAGGCAACCTGCTGGATCAATCAACATGGGAGTGGGTGGCCCCACTGCTTATTGCAATGGTATAGGGCCTAATTCCCCATCAATCAACGTCCTTGAGCTTGCAGATGGCAATGAAGTGACATCAGTTGCCCTGGAGCAGGGGGCGATAGCTCTCGGGGGCTTGGAAGCATTGACTGCATTGGCAGGACGGTCTCATCATTCGTCTTCTCTCATAGTTCCCAATTCGTCTGAGTTTTCGTGTCGTATGGAAGAAGGCCAAAGGACAGCATGCGTTCACAATTGGCCTTACTTGAGAGCTAGGGGCCCACATTGCAATCAGGATATTGTTCGTGTGATGAAAGGGCTCAGGCCACTGCTACAAGATGCTGTGCAGAAAAAGTGCACCACTCATCTTTGGGATGCTCCTTATACTGTTTCTGGACCACTCACTTGGAGGCAGTTCCATCGTCATGCAGGGAGAGGTTAGTTTCCATTTTTTTTCATAAAGAATGAGCTAAATTTAATCTTTGCACATTTTGAAATCGATCAGTACATATTAATAACAAACATCAAAATTTCAATATTAACTCTTGAGTGTATCAAAAGAAAAACAAACTTTTACTCTTGCTGCAATGCTTATGTAGTTGCTTGCATTTCAATGCTCAGTTTCTTCATCTAGCTGTTGACAAGATGTAATTAAACAAAGATTGCCAGATGAACTCTTTGGTAAGGGAAAAAGTGTTTCATGCATGAGAGTCCTAGCACAAAGAGATGCCAGAAATAGAGATAGTATATCCTCTGAATTTAAGTTACTGCTTTGTTTAGCATTGTTGTTGAACAATGTGAATATCTTTCAGGTCATATTAATTCTTATAATCTAAGGTGGTATGTTCATTACATCACATTGGTGTAACCATACATTGAACTATTATGATTCAGTTTCTACTGAATTATTTTATCCTCACAGTGTAGCCACTTGATCATCCATACTTCTTAAAATTTGAATTTTTATTTACTTAAGTGGTCTCTCCCATTGATTAAGGCTGATTTAACTCACAATTCTTTTTCTGTAGGTACTGATGATCGTTGCGAGCCTCAACCCATTCCATCTCTCATGGTGGGATATGAGAAAGACTGGCTCTCCTTGTCTCCTTACGCTCTCCACTACTGGGAAAAACTGCTCCTTGAGCCTTATTCCTATGCCAGAGACGTTGCCTACATTGTGGTTGCTCCAGACAACGAGTATATTCTTCAAAAAGTGCGTTCTTACTTCAGAGAGCTCAGTGCAACATATGAGGTAAGTTGTTGTTGATGTTTAGTTTGTCCATAATTATAAATATCATTGTCTGAAAATTTGAAAATGGTATATTATCGGAATTCTTTCAAAATATTCTCCAATTCTTAAGAAGTAAATTTTGGTCAATTGTGTTGTGTGTCAGTTTTAACTTTCATAGATCTAAATAAGAGAGTTGTGATTTCTATTCATTTGTCATAGAAATTTTCATTGATGTCTTTGTTAAATCTTAAACTTGTATTGTTTGTATTCTTCAGCTCTTAAATTTGTTGCTGTAATTTTTTTGTAGGTTTGTCGCCTTGGAAGGCACTGCCCAATCACTAAAGTTCTGCGGGACGGAATTTTACGTGTGGGAAAAACTGCTGCACTCAAGCTGGCTAAGGAACCTGTTGACGATTGGTTCAATCTGCTTGGTGAAAATAACTATTCAAATATGCTCAAACTTTATGCTCAAGTAAGTAAATCAAAGTCTCATCATTAAATTTATTGACTTTGAAAAACATACCTATGTATACTACCTAGTCATGAATTTTCCTTTTGCTTTGTTTCTCGTCAAATCTGCTGAGCACGTGAACTGTTAGCATATCTGTTCTGGAACTTTTTCTTGAGTCAATGAAATGAAATTAATTTTCTTCCCATAGTTATATTCTTTTTTAAATTATCAAGCTATAAGGCTGAAATGCAATGGAAATAAGGCTTTTTTGCCTTGTGGAAAAATTCATTACTTGTGATTATTGTATTATAATCATGAGCCATGTTAAAAATTCTAGTTATTTTTTGACTGTAGTGAATATTAATTGTGCTTCAGGAAAGATAAAATTCAGCAAAAATAGATGTTATAATTTTATTTCCTTAGATTTATTTAATCGGGTCCTTCGTTTTTTTCTTTAGGTGTGTCGGCATCACTTAGCCCCACACCTCTCCCAGGTTCCAATGGACCGAACACTGTTGGATCCTCACGAAGGATCAGGTTCTTCTTCGTCCTCATCGTCATCCTCAGGAGTTAACTCAAATCGTCACCCAGACCACCGTACCACCTCATCTCCGATGCCTCCTCCACCATCCACTCCTGACTCAAGTGGTTCACTTCAGCCTCCTGGGTCCATTCCTGACAAGGCTCCTTCTACACCTAAGCCAGAGCCTCCAGGTAAGATGAATTGTGCCAAGAATCATATTTTCCAGATTATTAATATGGTTAATTATTAGATCAAATCTTAGATGAAAATTGTGAAATGTCTTAAATGGCCATTGCATATGTTACAAGGAATGGGTTTTAAGTTTTTAAATTTAAAACACGCAAGAGTACTTTATGTACAATTTTACTTTTAAAAGGCTGTATTAAAGCTACTATTCAACATTGTTTTCACCAATATTGTGGCAGTTTTTGCATTGTACAATCAGGTTTTTTAATTCCATCCTCATAAAAATCATCTCCCTGCTGCCTTAAGTATTCTGTCACAATTCTGTAAGAAACACTTCATGGATGAAGATGAAAATTTAACCTTCGTCCTCAGAAACTTTTCCTTCAACTTTCTGCACCAAGTGTTCAGTAATGATAGATGACAGTCAACCACTTCATTCCTCGTCATGTACATTCCTGTGGCCATCTTTAAATGCCCTAACCCATTTTCTTACCATTTCTTTGCTCATAATGTTTTCTCCATACACTTCACTAATCTGCTGATGAATTTCAGCCCCTTTCATATCTTTTCCATTAAGAAAACAAATTATATTAATTTCACACTCAACTAGATTTTCAATTAATTGATCCATTTTTAAATACTCGCAAACAGTCATAAACTTGCCTTGATATTGAAGGAAATCTTGTTGAAAAGTAGATTGAAGTACTGGCTTTCATGTAAAAATAATCTTAATTGAAAATCCACCTGTGTCTTTTTAATTTAAAACAACTTTTTCCTATACTAAACAGACCTCGTAGAATGGCGTAAAGATTACTAATGATACATTTTTAATGGTCTGCTTAAGGATGCATTAGAATTAAGTTTTTCATTAATAATACCACCCAAATATTTCCATAACCACTACATTGAGATAAATGTTTAATTCTTACATTTATCTCTCACATTTTTAATTTAAACTATCTAAAGATGATGGAGGGGTTATCTTTTCCTAAAATATCTCAACAAAATTAGTATTTGTCTTGAAAATGGAAAACAGTATTTTGTGATTGGAAACACTCTAATGTGGATGATATTATAGAATAGCACTGTATGCATTTATATAGTGAAATAGATGCAATTGCCTTTTGTATACTGTCAAGAAGTTATTATAGTTTGTAATGGATTTGAATTATTTTTTTGAAATAGCATCATCATAGAATAATATATAGCATATTTGCTGTACATATTCTACAAAAAATTCAGTGAAACATAGTTTATTGGGGAGAATGAATCAAAAGCTGATATATCAGATTAAAAGTTGGAAAGATTTGTATGCAGGTATGCAAAGAGAAGAAAGAAAATTAGTTGGAGAATATTTAGAAACCTGTGAGAGTAAAATTAGTGGAATTGAAATTGGTATTTTATAACAATAGAAATTAGGACCACTAGGTGAATTTTGGGCTTAAAAATTCAAGAAACATCAAGTTTCTTTGTTATTTTGAAGTAATGCTCTCTAGAGCTAAAAGAATAGAAATTATCTGAATCAGTTTTTTGTAAGAATTTGAAATAAAATAATGAGATTGTTTAAAATAAAATCAATATTTGACTTATACTTAGTTTATACTGGTCAAATGTTTTTCTTCTATAATTAAAATAGTTAGTTTCCATGTACTCATAAAATTCTTGACATTCTGTGGGTAAATAAAACCCACCTTTATTTCAGATTTAAAAATGTATCAGTGGTAACTGTTGTATTTACAATGATGGTTTGCTTCTTGTCTTCACCCTCATATGACCATGTTTAAGATTTTTTGTTGCCCTCACATCTGAGTGTTACACTATAGCTAATGGCAATTTTCGCAATCTGAAAAAAGAGTGAAAGAGTTTTCTTATAATTCCAGTCCAATATCAAAAATTAAGTTTCAATACCAGATAAATGATATTCACAATTTTAGCATTTGGCTGGGCATTTATTTAAGCCTAGCAAGATGGAAATGTTAGGAACTCAAAGAGCCATCCTTTTCATTTGTGAATTCTAAACTGAATGCATATTTATGTATTTAATTATTTTTTCTTATAATCTACCAACCCACAAAATAACCCATGTGTTAAGCTAGAATTTCCAAATTGGTTTAGTTTAGTTAATTTATGCATTTTTGCCCAACAATGTTTTTTAGGTAGAATTAATAAGGCAAAATAAGTTTTGCTGTTCATGGTATAATTCATCATTATTTTTCAGATATTGAAGTTTATTTTAATTGCTACCTGTATTTTTACAGATGGAGATCCTTCCTTTTCTCGAGATTCCTCTGCTTCTAACACAGGAAGTGGTCCTGAAGGCTGCCATAGTAGTGAAGATGAGGAAGGTGAACCGCCAGCAATTGTGGTTTACCTGGTTGAACCATTTTCCCTTACTGCCACAAATGAGGAGGAGGAAGAAGACTTGCAGAGGTTAGCTTGCCTTGGTCTCATGAGGTGTTTCACCACTGTGTTGGCTTCTGTTCCAGAATCCGTCCGTAACAACATCACTGTTCAGGTAAGTCACTTCTACTTTTGGGTATATTTGCTATAATGAATTCCCTACTCAACACCATTTCTTTAATTTCTTGGTATCTTACCCCACCCTTTATGTTTTCTAAAAGCTTCTTCCTTTGTCTCTCCCTCTGTTTTCCCCCCGGTAATCTACCCTCAGTTACTTTCTTTAGCAATCTCTCTCCCTCAATCTTTGACCAACCAATTTCCTCTGCCAGCGCTTAACTAACTTAAGTCTTTTCCTCCCTAGCCAACTCCAGCACCTCAGTATTTGCTTTCTTATCAAACAAACTTTTTCCAGTCTATATCACACCTATGTCTCAAAGCAAAGATCTGTGTTTCATACTCCTTTATTTCAAAGCACTCCATAGCATGGATTTTACTAACTTTTTTGATTCTTTTAACAATACACTTAGAATTATTATTGCTGAGTTAGTAATTAAACTAATATTTAATTTATGAAAATTTAAGTTTACCTTGTCAATAAGTTAATCATAATATTATTTATATTTGTTCATTACCTTTTAACAACTTCTAAAAAATTTTGAACAGAAGCACAGACAAAATAGAATCATGACTGCAGGATACATAATATAGAAAGAGGTTGAGAAAGGGTTTCAAATGGTTATGAGGTTCCTTAAAAAAATTTTGATTGAAACAGTAACCTAGTAATACACAACTATTTACTTCCTATTGCATTTTTTGTTTTTGGATTATAAATGTAATTGATCTTTTTGTTTTTCTGATTATATATTTAATTGATCTTTTTGTTTTTCAGATTATATCATTGGAGAGTATATTGGAACTGGCCAAATCAAGAGATCATAACAAGCACAATGACCACATGAGGGCATTGGCTCTCTCCGTATTCTCTCAGTGCAGGCGACTTATGGCTCACACTTCAAATGTCAAATCTCTCACAGGATTTGGTCCTGCTGCAGCCGGCGATCTCTTCTTAAAATCAAAAGATGTAAGAATCTAATTATAAGAACCCTGACTTCCTCTGGTCTGTTTCATCAGATTAGAGAAAACATTGATTTTACTCTATTTCTATTTTCATTTCTGTGATCATTTGATCATTTTCATGTAGAGATTTATATTACTGAATTCAGTTGACATGTTTATCTGCTCCTGAATTTGGAATAAATCTATTTTTCATTGCAATAATTACTCAGAGCAAAATTGAATTGATTAATTACTGATGAAATTAAGACTGCAAAAAATGACAAAATATTATATTATATACTAATCACCAATAGTGAAGAGCATGAGTGTAAATGTAAGATGCTGAAAATGTTTTATTATCATTATTTAAGTGATGTTAAATCAAAATCTTAATCTTAAATTAAACAAGAGAATTAATAAGGAAAGGTCTGATGTTTGTATCTAATTTTCTGCTTCATCGGTTCTTGTGGCAGATAACATGTATTTATGGGCCTTAATTGAACATCTCAACATGCTCCATTCTTATTTAGTAAATTTCATATTTTGCATGTTATAAATCTTAACCACTGGCATTTATATATTTGTAGAAGAAAATTTCTTTTTGTATTTGTCAAAAACATGAACCAAGTTGCTTTTGGTTACCGCAATGTTTACCTTTCGCCTCCTACATAGTCATTTAGTTAGTGTGTCCAACGCTACTTGCCCAAAGACAAACACGATAATTTAATGATCAGTTTTTATTGTTTGAACCCTATGGATTCTATCTTAAAATTATCTCTGTTTTTGTTTTTCATAGTCGTGACTATGTCGATTCCTTTGATATTTATGCAGTGCTTAATCTTTCCCTTATGCCGACTATTAAACTTCCGTTTCTGAAATTCTGAATCGTTTTGTCGTCATATCTGTATAGAAATGTTATTTTCCTTGCGATGAATTAATATTTTTTGTAGACATTTTTATTTTATTAATATTAATTTGCTTGTGGCTCTAATTCATTTTTAGCTAGCCAAATTTATGTTTAATTACAACAGATAAGTAAAAACTGATAAATTTCATAGTAAACGCAATTTGCTAGACTGTCAAGAAAATTTATCAAAATAATGGAAAACTAGGGCATCCAATGAGACATGAAGATAAACATTTAGGTAACTAAAAGCACATTTCGTCGCTTAAGTATTTTGAAATATGCAAACGAATGATTCAAACTTATAATTGGAGTAGAAAAGAAATGCATAGAAATTGATAAGAAAACGACATTAAAAAATACAGATGTTAATCTGTACGCAAGCGCTAAGCATGAAAAAACTTTTCTGCACACATTGCTTTTGCTAAAACTCTTTTGAAGTCTCCCAAAAGTTTTTCGTCTCCCTTTTCTTTTCCAACGATGCCAAACATCTTGCTTTGCGGCTCCTTAATCGTGGGAAAGGATCATTTTACCACTCATTGTCAATGTTAGGATAAAGTGATAAACAAAAAACTAACCTTCAAAATGTATCTTATAAGTAAAGAAATAAATATTTACTTATTTTTATACACAGAGGATTGTTTATATAATTGTAATACTACATTTACTCTAAATTTATGTGCTATTGAATGCCATACACATCCCTAAATATGAGCATCAGAAATAGAAGAATCATTCACCCATGAATCTAATGTGTACCTTAAGACATGCAATCATGCCATTTGCAGCAATCTGTACATACATATAAATTACCAGTAATCATCTATGCTGAAATTTCGACTTAAATGTGCACATTAACCGATTTAAAATTGGCCAATTTAAATGTTTGATAGGCTAGCTGATTGCTGATTATTTCTAATGCTAACCCCAATTACTAAGCCAAAAAGATGTGTGTTATTTTTGAGTAATTACAGTAGTATGATTTGTAAATGCATTTCTATTTAAGCAAAACGGCTACGAAATTTCTCCTATTTTTCTTACAGGACAAAAATCGAGCTCCTTTCCGTTTGTACACACCACCATATATCTTGGCTCCAAGCAAAGACAAGGCGGAGTCTGGGGAATCTTTTAGTTCATCAGCTGTTGCTATTAGTAGTATGGGAAGTGGAGGTGGCATGGGTGTCGCTGGCAGTGGTGTTGGTGGTCCAGGTTCTGGATCTTCACAGACAGCAGATTATCACCATTGCTCAGTACTTTATGTCAGCTATTGTCTCGCAGGAGACCAGCGATGGCTGTTGGCTTCTTGCATAGATGAAAGAGGGGAGGTTTTCGAAACAGCCTCAATAAATATTGAAATTCCTAATAGGTGAGTGAAGTAGCTCAATTTGAGTGTCTTGATATTCAAACAGGAAAACCTAAAAATTTACACTTGTTCGAGTGTAATCTGATTCAACAACTTTTTGGTTAAAAGGATATGAAAGATTGGTTATTTTTTCCTATATTTGTTACTTTATATTAATGGGATAATTTCCTCACTTCTGTAAGATTAAATATTGGTAGAATATTCTGAAATACATTTATAATTATTATTGTATTTTCTTATCCCATATTTTCTGAATTGCATTTGTGCAGTTTCTCTTGAGGTTAATTACGGAGAAAAATACATTGGCTTCTTCTTTCAGAGAATTTATGATTGCAATAAAATCCTGCTCATGCTGTATTCTGATAGGGCAATCTTAAGTATTTCTCAGTATTATTTGCTTTTCCATCAATAATAGCTGTATATTACAAAAATAATCTACTTGGATTACTTGAGGAACCCACAATGTTTGCTGAATTGTTTCTGTGAAAAATTTATCTTACCTTGATGGGTAACATTTTCAGGCAAATTTGGTACTCAGCAATTTATTTATAATATTATGTTGAGATTGGGGAAAATATTTCATCTCCCTTGTAAAATCATTAGGTATAAATTGATGGTAAAAATTCTTCTTCAATAGGTTACGCAGGAAAAAAGCATCAGCTCGTCGCGTTGGATTGCAGAAGCTAATGGACTGGGTTCTTGGAGTTATGTCCCAAAGTGTACAGCCTTGGAGATTAGTTGTGGGAAGGATAGGAAGGATTGGTCATGGAGAGTTGAAAGGTGAAGTTTCTTTTGGAAAATAATGAGTAGATGTTTTAATTGATTCAGTGTCATGATTTTGATTGTTTTTTATTGTTTCTATTATTTTGTATTGATTATGTTTGCTATTTAGCAAGTGGAGTAGCTAGTAATTGTGGCTATAGTCTCAGTGAGTGACATCATGTTTAAATTAGAAGGGATTATTCAGCCATAATGACAGAAAAGTTATGAATGTTTATAGTGGTTTTATGTTAGCTCTCTGTATTTCCGTTCACCTAATTACATCTTTAGAAGAATAAACATTTGTTGTAAGTTTTGGAATGGTAACCTAAAGTAATTCTGTTATAACCTGCTGAATAATTTTTATGCAATATCAGAGCATTGTAAATTGTTTATTACGAACTATACTTTGAATGTTATATATGTATGTGGAATATTTTGTAACTGAGATGTTATTTCCTGTTGTAATTCTTCATAGATTGTAACCATTACCAGTTTTACCAATACGTCTTTCCTCTTTCCGTAGGATGGAGTTGGTTGCTTAGCAGGAAACATTTGCTAAAGGCTTCGAAGCACCTGAAGGAATTATGTCGTCAGTGTTCACTTGGCTACCCCGGTGAAGCACCTTGTATATTAAGTGCATGCCTTGTGTCTTTTGAGCCTGATTCAGCACTGCGACTAATGCCAGACCAGTTTACTCCCGATGAACGCTTTAGCCAAACATCAGTCAATTGTGCCCTCTCCACTCCCCAGGATGTCACCAGTACTCACATCCTCGTATTCCCAACCTCTGCAACCACACAGGTACATTATTGTTACTTTTTTGTTTCTTACTGTTAGTTATGAATGACTTATTTAAATATCATGTAGCAGGCTATATTGTGGAAACCAATGAATGTGTATTTGCTTTGCAGTCATCTCAAACTGCCTTCCAAGAGCAGCATATAAGTGGTCCAGAATTAGGAGACGATGAGCTGTTCTCAGCTCTCAACGATGACATGCCTGAGGGTATTGATGGGATGCAAGACTTCAATGACATCTTCAGTACGTGGCCAGAACCTGGTGGGCCTGGTGTGCCTAGTCCCACAGGAAGTCCAAGGAGAGGAGACTCCGTCTCACAACCCGGTAGCCCTGGAGGATTAGGAAACTCCAATCAGCATAGCCCATTTCCCTGTAACGGCACCTCAGGACGGGTGAGTTTCGTGCTTGTCAATTTAGTAATACACCTCAATCTCTCGTAAAAAACATTATTTTAAGTGTTTAGTGTGTTAACCTCCAATGCTCTCTGATCTGTTAGCCATGTCTTATTAACGATGTTGTACACATACAGGATCTACTTACTTAAAAAAAAATAGATGAGATCTTTTTATTCTTATTTTAATTGTGACATGCTTTTTCAAATTTAAAAATTACTCCTTAGCTACCACCAAATGTATGTATGTGTTTGAATCAAATAAGGGTTAAACATCCACATGAAGGAGCTGTGAAAATATTATCTTTTACTTTTTTGTATTCTATGAAGAATCTCTGTTTAGTCATTAGTTTTAAATTTGGACTACTTTGTTTTTATTCTAGCCTAATCTAATGTCAATTTAATTCATGGATTCAACTATCCAATATTATCAGTAAAGTGGAATGAATACCTGTTTACTTCCGAGCCAAGAGAGATATCTTAATTCTATATATTTCTCAGTTATATCCTTAATTGAAATAGGCTTAGTCATAGCCAATGATATTCTAGTTAAGTATGTATTTTTTGTCCAGATGTCTTATAATATTAATCCCAACAGTTCTTATAGTACTCTGTAGTGATTTATTTAATAAAAATTTAACCTTAAAGAATATTTAATAATTAGCTCAGCCTTAAAGGTATTAACATCGAGTATATTGTAAAGTCAGCAGCCCATGACATGGAACCCCCCTTAGACTAGAGCTCTGCACGAACTGGGCTCAGGCCAAGTAAAGCTGGCAGTCTATTGGGCTCGGGCCCATGGATACCTGGGAAGGAAAGAATTATTCGCCTTTAAAGAGCATTTGAATCTTGCATGTGGGCAAAAGCCTCTTAAAGTTGTAACGCAATGTTTAAACAAAATGCTCAGTCTTCGTGGAGGAGTAAACAAATGTATTTGTTCACAAATCACAACAATAAATTACAGGAAAAATCTCGAGCTCGGGTCAGTCTTGAGAATGAAAGTTAGCAATCACAAATCATTCTTGCATTTATTGAATTTTGAAATCACTGTCATGTAGTCACAAGCATCCTATTATCCCAAGCTCATACATTTCTGAACAATCTAGAGAATTCTCACTTTCTTCACTCATAATTATGTATCAAGTGCAAGTTATAGTTAGTGTGTTCAGCCAGAAGCTCGTATATTACTGTGGCAATAATTTTAATCTACGTTTGCTTTTGTTCTAGAATGGAAGTGGTGGTCTTGGTGCGGAGACTCAGGAAGAAGTGGGAACTCTTCTTCAGCAGCCCCTTGCATTGGGCTACCTTGTGTCCACTGCCCCAACTGGCACTATGCCATCCTGGTTCTGGGCTTCTTGTCCTCATCTGGAAGGAGTGTGTCCTGTTTTTCTCAAGAATGCATTGCATCTTCACAGTCCTGCCATCCAGCAGTCTTCAGATGACATCCTCCAACAACAGTCTGCCGTCACTGTGCATCCCCTTGATTCCCAATATACTACAGATGTGTTAAGGTAAGAAACCCTTCTAATTGATATTGTACATAATTCTAACATTTTTGTTGATTTTTCATTTAATAGTGGTTGGGCCCAATTGTGTTAACTGATGATAATGGATTATTTTTTAAAATATTTATACCCTTCTGTAAATGTGGTAAAATTGCCATAAAATAATATATTGCGCTAATGTTTCTACTGTCTGTATTCAACAGCTTTTACATATTCTTGCATTAAATTTGTATTATTAGACTCTTGGGAGCATTTCTGACTATATTACCCCTTGCTGTATCTCCTTTGCCAAGGAATTTGTTCATCCATTGTTGTGGCAATTAAGTATGAACCAGGAAGGGTAACTAGAACAAACACCAGGAATCGGCTACCTGTTTGCATTCTCTTGGTTATTATTTTGTGTTGAACTGATAGTTTTTGTAAAATATGTGCCAAATAATAAAATAAATTTCTTTCTAAACAAATATTCTTCATCCTATCTCTTCAGCTAGTTTTATCTAAGCCTTTCTCTCTCCATAGTGGCACTCAAGGCAGTGCTGGTTGCAGAACTAAGAAGCTGTCCTTCAATATCAAATGAATGATTTCATTTCAGTGTTTGTGTTGGAGTAGCTCCTTTCAAAATTATTGGAACGAATAATGGAATAGAGCTAACCAAGCAAAGCCATCAACTTTGCTTTGAGTTTAATGATGAATGGGTCTTAAAGAACTTCACCTAACCTTTTATCATCTCATCTAGCTTTTTATTCTTTCAGCAAACTTATATTTAATAAATTTGCTTCTAATTTACTTGACTTTATCTGAAACGTCTTACGTAAGGCTCCTGGTTAGCTAAACAGGTATTATATTAGGACATGGCTAATCTTTTATAATTTTTGTAGAAACAGTCATGTTTTTCATTGTCAGTTTACTTGATTTATAAAGTAACACACATTAAATATTAAGATATCAGATAATATGGTCTTAAATTATTGCATTGCAAATTTTTAAATCAAAGATTTGACTGATTTTGGCACACACACCTTTGCCATAGGTGGTCATGACATTCATTTAGAATCACCTTAAATATAAGAGACTACTTACCTTAGCCAATCGGTTCATTTGAGTCAATGATTCTTGGAATCATTACAGTCTAAAAAAGCCAATGACCAATAGAGTGGAAGTTAAAGTCCTTGAACATGTTTTGTTAATAGAAATGCCTTTTCACTGCTTTGTCATGTATTTGATACATCATTATTTTTTATTGATTATGATCGTTTTATAACCAATTGTAAAAACCAAATAAGATGTGCACTCTACTTCTACTAAAAAACTTCTTTAATTCAAATTCTTGGATATTTCTAAATTATTACCTGGTCGTTCTGGTAATAATTATTCAAGTTCTGCTGTAATTGTAATATATCTATCATTTATCTCCAGGTATGTGATGGAAGGATACAATGCCTTGTCATGGTTAGCCTTGGACTCAAATTCACATGACCGGCTTTCCTGCCTGCCAGCTCATATCCAGGCTCTAATGCAGCTTTATCAAGTGGCCTCTAATCTTGTCTGACCCCAACCTAATGTGGCCCCTCCCCCTAAAGAGGAGCCCACAGACTTAGCAGATGTCTCTCCCATGCCTCCCATGTGCTCCCAGCAGAACCAGCACCATGAAGAGGACTTGGAGGAAGACGTTGGGGCCTCAGAAGATGAAGATGATGAAGAAGACTGTGATTAATCCGAGACCGAGGGTCACTTTGTTAGAAGTTTGAATGTCCAAGGTCTTTGGAAATAATATAATAGAGTTGCACTCTGGTAGGTGCCGTAAGTTATGTTGCATTTTGACCAAAAGTTTGTGCTTTTTGCAAATCGCCAGATTTTTGGGGCGGATTGTTGAAACGGATTGAGGTTGGAGGGGTCCAAATATAAGATCTCAATTCTCTTAGCTTGGTTCGTGCGTCAGAAGAAAAAAGGAATAGGGCTCGTGGATTTCAGCATTCAGAACTTACTTAATCGAAAAGAAGGATGGACAAGTGATGCACGCAACTGTGGCATCTTTGGTTTTTTCCTAATACGTAGAGGCAGTTGATGCTAAAAGTTGTTATCAAAAGGGTAGAAGATGAAGAATATACTTCCATTTTTTAGTCTCTCCATTGATTGCTGTTATCCATTTGCACCTTCATCGATCTTCCAATGCATTCCCTTTCCTTTTTGATGAATTTTTTTGGATACATGCATTGCATCGAGAGCTTTTTCTGTTCTCTTTGAGAATCAGGTTCTCTCAGTGGCAAGGAATGTTATGGTTTTGATGTTTTGCATTGCCCCTTGAGAAAGTGTCTAGTTCCTTCATTGGATATTTCTTTTCGTCTGTCAAGAGAATTTTTACTTTTTTATGAAAAGGAGACTTGATATTCCATAGAACTGAATGCAACCTCTCAACCTTCAAAGGATCTTGAGTAAAAATCTAAAAAAATATCGTAAAAAATGTTTCAGGATTCAGGAATAAGAACTAAAATTTTGATGTGATTTTGAATGAGGTGCACCTAGGTGAAGTAAGAGAGCTTGAGGAAATTTGTATATTTTTTATGCATTTGCACAGAATGGAATCAATTAGGGTTGAGTGACGTGAGCATGGCCCATAATTAATCATGGAAATTTTTTAATTTATTACCACGGAAAGGTTACCTTAAATTGTGCCATAGCTCAAGGAATGCTTGCGATATTTAAGCTATGATGAATGTAATCGTGGAGTTTGAGAAATAGTATTTATAGTATTTTACTTTGGTAACGTGATGAAATTGAATGAAATTAATGCCACTCAAGCTACATTATTTAAGTAACCAAATTCGTGTTTCTTTTAAGTTATGTTTTGAATGTATATGGTAAATGTTGAGTGGACTTTTCTTTAGGATACTTAGAAGGGAAAATCGGTTTGAGATAGTTTAATGGGGCCAGACAAGCTATATTGAAAGGGTTAATTAGATCTGCCATCGCAGTGATTAGCTTCATTATACGGCTGCTTGGTAGGAAATAAACTTATCTTTTTGCGTTTGTAACTTTTGCCAGAAGAAAAGCGCCGTTTTTAAATGGTTATTCCTCGACCTCTTTTATGATCTAATGTGTGTGCGAGAGTGTGAATAGTGGCTGTGGTGAAGAAAAAATATCTCCTGTGATACCTTAATCCCCATTGTCTTACTCATGCACTTTATCCAATCATGTAACAATAGAAGAACCTATCCCTCCTTTGACCGTCTCATTCCCATCAAAATTACTCTTTGGCATTCTCTCATTTTTCTTCTCATTCCGGCCAACATAATCCCAAGTGCCCAAAGAAAAATATTAAAAATACTAATAAAACATTTAGGAAAAGGGTTTGAAGAGGGAGTTTTCAATTGAAACAATCCAGAGTGCATTTTTAATTCATCATTGTTGTTCAACCCCAGGGGTTTTTTATTATTTCTCTTTATTTAATCGACTTATTATTTGTCTTAACCAATTTGTTAATTAGTCATTTAAAAATGTTTGTTTCTGTATACCTACCTATGCTGTTTTTGAATTATCGAGAAAAAAGAGGAAGTGAAAAATAGATAAAAGTTTTAGTTGATTTTTTGTTATTGCAAGGAAGGGGGTGAAGGAAGACTTGTATCATACACTGAATATAACACATGCATAAAAGATAGTACAAAGACAGTGCTCTTTGAGTGATTTTTCTTGTAGTTAAAAGTAAAAGTTGAAAATGAACGGAGTGAGTGGCCGAAGAGTGTGGGTTGTGAATGCTTCTGATGCAGCAGTTGATTTTTCTGTGTGTGATAAACATAGTGCATTTTTTGTGACTGTGGAAACAAAACTCTGTACATTTTTGTACATAAGAATATTATAACGTCTTCTAGTTGTAAACCAGTACTTTGATGTGTGAAGATTTTAATTACATATATATATCTACACATATATATATATATACATAAATGCCCAAATATGTATGTGTGTGTGGTTTGAGTGGACGCATGTGTGAATATTGAAAGAATTTTCTGCAGTTTAAAAATTAATTATGAGAAGTTAAAGGACGGAAGAGGGAGCTAGCAAGGAATTTTCAGACAAGTATTTTATTACGCTCCTTCAACCAATGTGCATTGTGTTTCGGAAGGTACAATAATTATTAAAGGTTGACGGCAGCTTTTTGAGGTCCAGCAAAAATAATCAAGGCATGAACTATTTTATGGATGGAGGTGGTAATTAAGGGTGTTTTGTTTTGATGGACCCTTCCTCTCCTACCCCTTTGTTCTCACGAATTCTCTCTCCATGGAGAGAAAACAAATAATATATATTATTAAGCAAAGGAAGAGCTAGATGTTTTCTGGGCCTTTTGGAGTTTTTATCCCAAGCTGTCTTGTTGGTTGGACTCATCAAGATGTCCACTCACAAAATATTATGTGTAAAAAGATTTTGAACAAGACAGACAAGCACAGAGATTTATTTATTTTGTATATATATAAGTATTAGAAATTATTAGCACTGTCTAGTTTGGTGGGAGGAGGCAGTGCCTGACTCCTTGAGGTATTAACAAGGGAAAGTGTACAGATTTATGAGGAAGGTGCCTTGCAGCCGTGGGCTGCAATTTGCCCTCCTTCTCGTTATAGAGGTTCTTCCCTGATCCCCGTTCCAGCTGCATGTATGCATATATTTATATGCCCATATACGTATATGTATATATGAAAATGTGTATATAACTCATGCATAAATATGTGTGTACATGTTTGCGTGTAAATATATGTATATGTATACATATGTTTATGTATGTGAATGTATATATACATAAGGTGAGACCTTACAAAAGAAAGGAGATAGCATTTTTGAAAAGGTTACCCTTTCAAAGGGTGTAGTGGATGATTTGAGGCAGAGAGATTTTAAGAATCCTACTTTGAAAAATGTGGAACGTTGTGCAGGGATAACCAGGATATGAAAAGTTTGTTGAAACAAAATAGACAGTTAAGTTGGTGTCAATTTATTGTTCTTTTGTACAGTGTTGCTTGCAATTTTCCTTACAGAATTGCACTGTATTTAAATAAGACTGTCAAAAGGAACTAGAAATTTTCTGGACTCAAAAAATGTAGGTAAGATTTATAAATTGAGAAAATGTATAAACAAAATACAGTTCACACTTTTTATATGTGTATATTTACTATGGTGGCATGAAGATATTTTATACCCATAACGGTACCTTATTATTTATTGTTTTACCAAGATTTTACCACAGTTGTTCAAGGGAGATGATGTGGTTTTTTAGTGATACAATTCTCATGAGTGATTTTTAGCTATTTATTTGGTTTAAGTATGTAGTTTTTTGATTTTGTTCACATTCTTTTTAATTAGTGGGAAATCAAAACTATTCATCATAGTTCATATTATATTTGTATTAAAATGATTTTCTGGACCAAACGTTGAAACTCAAATCATTTTATTATGAATTACTCATGTTTTTACATCATTGTGGACATAACCAAATTATTGATAGCTGTGAAGAAGAAGGTTAGAATCTTGGTATGTGAATTGTATATTCTTGCTCTTCCACATTTCATTCAAAATACATGCCAATATCTTGTTTTTTTTGGATTGTGAGGTTTCAGGGATTGTGCTGTCAATAGTACTTACATGAGAACAGTTTTATGGAAAATGGTGGGTTGGAGATGAAAACTGGAATTAGTATTTATTTGGTTAGTGAAAGAAAAACTTAGGGGAAATTATATCATTATTACTGCAATATAGTTTTGTGTGTACAGATTGAAAATTGTGTTTCATTGTTATCTCCAAGAAGATTATTTTAAAGAAACGTTGACTTTGAGCTGGAATGGTTGATTCAAAGGGATTATATAAGGGATAAACAAGCTTTATTTGAGATATTTGTGTAATGAAAGTTTGATTCTTAAACATTTGAGCAGTTTCTGAGATTCATATTTCTCATTCCAGATTTCATTGTTTTATGTTGTAATAACAGCCTTGGAGTCTTTAATTTATTGGTATATCATTGTAGGAACTTGGTATTCAATTCAGTGGGACCAATGAGTCCTAGCCATGTCCAGTCCATCACTGACTTCTAATAAAGAAATCAATGTTGATTTCATATCAAGTAATTTAAAAGTTCCTAATTCAACAGATTTCTGTTTATGAGGCACACCCCAAAAGGTTCAGTTCCTTCGTACACAAGTTATGTTGTTGGTCACGGCCTCCATATTGATGTACTAAAGAAATGAAAGCATAAGATTGCAATATTGTCCTACCTATTGGCCGCTAAAATGTCCTCTACAAAAACCTTGGTTATTGATAACTATTGGTTCTCTTTTATCTAAAACTATTTAAGTATACTTCTATACAAAGTTTTTATCCTAAATCTCAGGGAAAAGCCCATAGGTTTGTTGGATTTCATTTCCTTAGGAACATCAGCATATGTTTCATGATTTTTGGCATACTGTTGTAAATTTAGTGATATTATTCAAAGATTGCCTAAAGGAGTCCATTCTCTGTAAAAAAAATGTTTTTGGAGTGTATTCCTACTACAATATGCATAGGAAATGTGGACCCTGCTATTTACATGCCAATTAAGCGGTTTGCAGGGCACTTAAAATAAATGGCTTCTAAACAGGATAATTTTCTAATTAACAGGGGTTGTTGAAAGTTACTCTTAAATTGTTTATAGTACCAAGTAGCTTTCTGCAATCATCGTAAATGCCTTTCTTTTAATATTTTTCATTGCATTTGGTGTCGTTTCTGAGAATAGTAGTCTGAGCAAGTTATGCAAATAAGAAGGGTACTTTTTTGCATTAAGAAAAAATGGATAATTTTTAGAAGTTGCTGGAAATTAGCTGTCTGCAAAGAAGAAGGGTACTTTTTTGCAATAAGAAAAAAAATGGATAAGTTATAGAAGTTGCTGGATTGGAAGGTTAAAAGGAAGGTAAGTAATTCTAATAAAAATCTTTAATTTCACATCAAAAAGGATACATAAAATAAGAGATACATACTATAAGAGATAATATTTTAATTAAAAGTGAAATTTAGGTTTCTGAAAAGGAGTCCTTACGCAGGGATTTGCCATCTTTCTGGCTAAATAAAAGACTAAAAGTAGTTGTCTATCTTAGATATGCAACTGATTTCAGTCTAATTTGGTGTGTATGTAAGAACATCTTTTATTATTGTAAGGCTAGCTTAGTAACAGAAATCTGGGTCTTGGCTGAAATACTCTCAAATTGGTAACATAATCAATTCAAAAATTAATAATGAACTCACATTAAATTGAGTAATGAAAAAGCGTAATGGCATTCGAGTAAATGGGCCTTAGTGTCGAAGTATTAATTTCTTACTTATCCTGAGTTTCGGCATTTTCGTGGTACATAAAACTTAATTGCAAGGAAATGGAACAACTTACAACAATGTAATTTCATCCAGATTTGCATCTTGGCCAGTTCCACATGATGACTATTTTTAAATTTCCAAATATCTATTATATTGTTGTTAATCGGCATAAAAGTTTAAAATCGATCTAGTCCTAGTATTTTTGTTAAATGTGTAATGACTGCAACGTACACTTAGATTCCAGGATTCCAACTCTCTTTGGCTCTGTGCTGCCTCACTACCACTCTATCTCCTACCTTAATTTTTCAAACCTGATTTTCCCTTCCTTTGCTTCTCGCGTGGCATTTTAGGATCTGGTTACTACTCTCACTCAAATGAGGTTTCATGAGAGTTAGACGAGACCTGGGAATTCGCTTTACTTGGAGCAGACTTGTTCATTGCACAAGAAACACAATTCTTTGCCATTCTCTCAATATCCTCATCAAAATTTGGCCACCAAACAAAAGATCTGGCTAGCGAATTTATTTTACTTATCCACAAGTGACTGGTGTGTAATTCCTCCAAAATCGTTTTCCTTAGATTTAATGGTAATACCACTCTGTTACCCCACAATAAGCACCCTTGCTCCACTTTAAGCTCTAATTTCCTCCTATCAAATGGTTTGAACTCTGAATCAACTGATGAGGGCCAACCATATGTGCAAAAATCTAGAACCTTTGATAATTGAGCATCCTTCTTTGCTTCCTTTCTTATCTCCTCAGCAGTCACAGGCAGAAACTCACTTTCTCCAGCAGCAATAAATGATATTTCATTTTCCTCAGGTTCTTCTGTGGATAGAGGTAGTCTAGAAAGTAAAAAATGAATTGCGCCATTGTATTCTATACTTTTTTTAAATTTTCTATGATTCTTAATACTACCGGTGGTTTTGATGAAACTTTCTGTGGTGATTCAGGAAGTGGAGTAATGAAAAACTGCTTTGGCGTTCGTGTGAATGAGTCTTAGTTTCGTTGCAATAATTAATTGACAGTCTCAGTGTAGGCAACCCCGCATTACACACTCGGGCTAGCCAAATCTGTAGAGTATAATCAGATGTTTGCCAATAATTCTCTGATTCATTTTTTTATATATTTTTTGCTTGTTACTCACTGATAGACTTAAGGACAATATTTCCAATCTTGCAATCTGATTGAATAACCTTATTTCAACTAAATGAATTTCGATGACAAAGAGCCTCATTAAAAGTATGATGAATGGTATTTCGTAACATAACTTTCTGGAATCCTTCTATTTTCGTTGGTACTAATTACTTTAGCTGCCTTCTTAAACTTGATAGCAATCCCATAAAATAGCTTAGAACCAGTCCCATAAAATAATATTTCATGGTAAAGATACCACATGCAATGCCTACACCCAACACAATTATCAAGGAGGTTCGTAGTTTAACTGACTAAAATTCAAATCCGATTCAATATCGTTATTATAAATTTAGGATCACTTCAGATCCATTAGTGTGGTCTATTTTCGAGGAATTAATCATTTGAAGAGTCCAAATGGAGTCATGTCGCTTTTTTTATTCTAACACCCATTTACATTGCCTGTTGACTCCATTGGATCTCACAGGCTGTAGTATATTATTAATATTTATTTATCCAGAGATATGGTTTACATGTACAGGACAAGTCAAGAATAAAATAAAATACATATAATAAGAGTCAATATGAAATATGTTGCTTAAGGTTTATATAATCATCTGTACAACAAAAGCCATGTTTCAGAATAAATCTTTTAAAATTTCTTTTAAATGATAAGATGGAAGTGCAAGATTTAAGATAATGGGGGAGAGTTTTAAATAAAATTTTACATTTTTAATAACATCCTTTGCCGGATATGTGTAGGTTATGGCGATAAAGGAAATAGTCTTGTTTCTGCCTGGTATTGTAAGAATAATTCAAAGATGTGGAGGTAAAGTGGTTCTAGTGTTCTTTTACAAAAGAGGCACATTCATTAATATGAATACCAGGAAGGGTCATTATCACACTGGAGATGAAATGTTCTATGCATGGTGTTAATGGTTTAAGTCCAAGAATAGTTCTTAAGGCTCTCTTCTGTAGTACAAATACCATATATATATATATATATATATATACCGAAAGCGTGCCACTATATATTATATATATATATATATATATATATATATATATATATATATATATATATATATATATATATATATATACGAGTAAAATGTAGCTTGCATACTGCAAGCAGATCGACAACACTAATTTCATGTCGGCATTATATCGGGACGGCCCTCAAATTAAAAAAAGGGATTGAAAATATTCTTAAAATTCGCTGCAATTTAATCGTCTGGCATTGAACCTACGCCTTCCTGGTGAACCTTTTATGCAGCACAACAGAAATTCACCATCTCTTACGGTGTGTGAATTTTCAAGCACTTTCTGTTCTTCAATAATGTAAATGGCTCTCAGGATTCGAACCAAGGACGATCTAAAGAAATCTAAACATGTTTTTAAACTAACTCAATATATTATAAATGGGGGACATATATACCGTCTGGCTTCGAACCCGGGTCTTTCTGGTAATACTTTACATGCAGCATTAAAGAAGATCACCACCTTTAACCATGTGTGAAAATTCAAGCAGAAATATTGGTTACAACTGCCTCAAATGACGTCCTACTTTTCCCTTATATTCCTTATGAGAGAAAAGTTATTGTGCTCTGGAATCGAACCCAGGAATAGTACGGTCTTATAAAAATTTTTTTCTAAAACCAATTTGTACCATACATCTTTCAGCAAAGCAAGAACATCCTATAATTTCAATAAGTGCATCAAAAAAAATAATGAAAAACTACTCCCATGTATTTTAAACGGCGGATTTTTGCATCGTCCTAGCATCGAACCTAGGATATTTTTCATCAAAGTCATTAATGTTTTCAATAGATCATGACCATGTATAACGGCTCCTAGAGTTTTGATTATCTTACTACACGGGAAGTATTTTTTAGAAATTCCCGAAAATCAAAGCAATGCATTTAAACGGGAAAAATCGGGACTTTGGGGCCCTCTGGAATCGAACCCATGACAGTGAAGTTCAAAATCGCAATTTTTATGGCGGTTACACGTTATGGCCAATGCGTCGTAATAATTTCAAGTCAATGCCGCTTATGGTTTAGGCTGTGAATTAGTATCCTATCTATCTATCTATCTATATAGGTATATCCATGAATGAATCCGGAGAAGCATCTATATATAACGAGTAAAATGTAGCTTGCATACTGCAAGCAGATCGGCATATTAATTTCATATCGGCATCATTTTGGGAGGGTCCTCAAAAGAAAATAAAAGGATTGTAAATATTCTTAAAATTCGCTGCAATTTCATCGTCTGGTAACAAACCCGGGTCATACTGGTAAAATTACTATGCAGCACTATAGAAGATCACCAATTCTGACTGTGTGTGAAAATTCAAGCAGAAATGTTGGCTACAACTGCCTCAAAAGACGTTCTACTTTTCACGAATTTAAATGGCTCTCTGGATTCGAACCAAGGACGATCTTGGAAATCTAAAATATGTTTCAGAAACCTATTTATGATATCTAAGTATATGCTGAATTTCAAGTTTCTATATTATTGGGAAAGATTTCAAAATAATTCCTAGAAATCGGATCAACTTCTGATTGCAGAGACACCTGGTGTCGAACCCAGGACATATTGTAAACTGTGAATGAACAGTTTGATTTGTAAGTACCTGCTCTTGTATCATGGAAAGTTTGAAGTCGATAGCATGCCAGGAAAGACCTAAATTTTGTTTCCGTCATCTCCGTAAGAAATGCATTGAGAAGTGCAAATGGCCCTCTGGGATCGAACCAAGAACCATCAGCGAACATGTAAAATTTTATTATGAAATATATTCATTATATCTATCCACGTGCCGAGTTTCAAGTATCCACGTTATCGGGAAAGGATCCAAAAAATATCTTCAAAATCGCCGCAATGCATTTTAAACGGCCGATATTTGCCCCGACCTAGGATCGAACCATGGACCATATTCGTCGATGTCTTTCTGATTTACGTTGGAGTTGCACGGCTTCTAGCGATCCCTTGAATTTCAATTCTCTACGTTTCCGGGAAGTGCACCAAAAAAATTTTCGAAAATCCCCGCCATGTATCCTTATGGAGAAAATCGCGACTTTGAGGCCTTCTGGAATCGAACCCATGACACTGAGGTTCAAAATCGCATTTTTTCTGGTGGTTGTACGTTATGGCCAATTCGCCGTAAAAATTTCAAGTCAATCACGCTTGTGGTTTAGGCTGTGAATTAGTATCCTATCTATCTATCTATCTATAAGTATACGAGTAAAATGTAGCTTGCATACTGCAAGCAGATTGACAACACTAATTTCATATCGGCATCATATCGGGACGGACATCAAAAGAAAAAAAAAATTCAAAATATTCGTAGAATTCGCTGCAATTTAATCACCTGGCAGCGAACCCCGGTCTTCCTGGTGTACTTACTATGCAGCAAAATAGAAAATTACCATATCAAACTATGTGTGAAAATTCAAGCAAAACTATTAGGTGCAACTACCTCAAACGACGTCCTACTATTCACATACACTCCTTATTTGAGAAATTATAATGTGCTCTGGCATCGAACCCAGGAACAGCATGGTCTTATCTATTTTTTTTCTTAAACAAAGTGTTAATATACATCTTCCATCTAAGCAAGAGCTCCCTTACATATCGATAAATGCATAAAAAAATTATGAAAAGATACCCCATAGTATTATATATGGGTGATATTTTTACCGCCCGGCATCGAACCCGGGTCTTTCAGGCAATACTTTCTATGCAGCACAAAAGAAAAACACCATCTCTAACCGCGTATGCAAATTCAAGCAGAAATATTGGTTACAACTGCCTCAAATGACGTCCTACTTTTCCTTTATATTCCTTATGAGAGAAACGTTATTGTGCTCTGGCTTCGAACCCAGGAACAGTACGGTCTTATGAAAATTTTTTTCTAAAACTTATTCGTACCATACATCTTCCAGCCAAGCACGAACATCCTATCATTTCGATAAGTGCATCTAAAAAAATAATGAAAAACGGCTCCCATGTATTTTAAAGGGCAGATCTTTGCATCGTCCTAGCATCGAACCCAGGATAACTTTTGTAAAAGTCATTGATGTTTTCGAAAGTCCAAGACCATAAATATAGGCACCTTGAGTTTTACTTCTCTACCTATCCGGAAAGTATTTTTTTTTAATTCCCGAAAATCACGGCAATGCATTCAAACGGGAAAAATCGGGACTTTGGGGCCCTCTGGAATCGAACCTATGACACTGAGGATCAAAGTCTCTTTTTTCCTGGGGGTTTCACGTTATGGCCAATATGTCATAAAAATTTCAGATCAATGACGCTTGTAGTTTAGGCTGTGAATTTGTATCCTATCTATCTATATAGGTATATATATGAATGCATCCGGAGAAGCATCTATATATAATAGATACATGAATGAATCCGGAGAAGCATCTATATATAATAGATAGATAATATATAGTGGCACGCTTTCGGTTACGCCGTAAAGTACTTCTTGCAGAAATAATCAACAGGAACCGAATGTCGCTTAACGTGGCTATTTATTCTTACTAAGTTTACAAGACGTGAGCGACCAAGCAGCGCTTAGGTTAATACACAATCACAAGTGGACTGAACTCGGACGACTCGGACGCTGCTGCCAGAGAAGTGGCGGGGTACCAAGCGTGGCCCCGTCTCCCGCCAAAAAACAATTTCGCAGCATCGTCCGGTTAGAGGTGGCTCTTGGCGCGAAGCCGTCTGCTGCTGCCGCCGCAGCACCCCCTGGCAGTATTGCGTCTACAAAAAAGGAGAAAAATGGTTAGCATTTTTCAATAAACCGTTTCGGAAAATGGACTCTTCTGCCGGAGCGGGTGGCTAGAATGGAGGAGCTCACGAAGGAAGTCGCCGCGCTGAAGCTGGAGAGGACTAGGCCGCCCAGACGATTCCGTGGTCGTTCAAGGAGCCGCGGACGTTTCCACTCCCGAGAGCGCAGCAACGGATTATGTTTTTATCATCACCGGTTCGGAGACGATGCCCGCGAATGTGAGTCGCCATGCTCGTACTCCGCGGGAAACGGCGGGGCGAGTCGGTAGACGCGGCCTCGGACCACGGCCCTAAATACAGCCGCCTCTTCATTCAGGACTCGTATTCCGGTAAGGGATTGATACCGTTTCGGATCTAAGTGTTTATCCGCGAAACTATGTGGGAGGTCCCACGGTTACATCCAATTTCGAACTTTTCGCGGCCAACGATTACGTAATTTCAACATACGGTTGGGCGACGTTAACTTTAAACTTAGGGCTTAGGCGTATTTTTTCCTGGCGATTTATTATCGCCGATGTAAGTAAGCCAATAATAGGAGTAGATTTTTAAAAATTTTACGGATTGTGCGTAGACATTAGGAACCAAAAACTTATTGATAATGTGACGTCGCTGTCAGTGAATTGTACTAACGCGCCCAGTGAATGTGCCAGTGTTAAAACAATTAACCGTAAATGTAAAATCGCGAACTTTTAGCCAAATTTCCCGGAATCACATCCCCTTCAGGATGGCCGGGACCGGCAAAACATTCCACAGTGCACCATATTCGCACAACACCTGTACCGCCGGTGACATGCAGACCGCACCGATTGGCTCCCGACAAACTCCGCGCCGCAAAACGTGAATTTGAAACAATTTTCCAGATGGGAATCGCACGCTGGTCGCAGAGCTGTTGGAGTTCCCCGCTACATATGGTTCCGAAAAGCAATAAGGAATGGCGACCGTGCGGAGATTACCCATAGAGTAAGGTACCCCATCTCTATGAGATTACCGCGCCTTGAACGCCCGCACCATTGCAGATGAGTATCCTTTGCCTCATGTACAAGACTTTTCGCACCTTTTGGCCGGTAAACGTGTTTTCTCCACCATCGACCTAGTTAGGGCCTATCATCAAGTACCCATAAACCCAGCGGACGTGGCAAAGACTGCAATTACAACACCATTCGGGCTTTTTGAATTCACTTTCATGTCCTTTGGTTTACGGAATGCCGCCCAGACTTTCCAACGGTTTATAGACGAGGTAGTGCGCGGATTAAATTTTTGCTAAGTGTATATAGACGATATCCTTATCGCATCTGAGTCCGAGGAACAACACCACGCGCATCTTCGCGAACTTTTTCCCCGCCTCAGTGAATATGGTGTCGTTATAAATCCTGCGAAGTGCGCAGGGACGGATCCAGGGGGGTGGTCCTGGGGGCCCGGACCGCCCCCGAAATATCACTTGTGCCTATTTTTCGAAAATGAAACTCGAATAACGCAAATAAAACACAATTTAATAAGCAATCACTAGCGAAAAAATTCGAGTTTGTCTAACACAATTTTAACGTCACGTTTAGTGAAAGCCGAAATATCTTCTATTTTTAGATTTTTCGATCGGACCCCCCCCCAAATATTTTTTTAGATCCGTACCTGGAAGTGCGCAAGCGTGGCCCCGTCCCCCGCCAAAAAACAATTTCTCAGCATCGTCCGGTTAAAGGCACTAGGCGCGAAGCCGTCTGCTGCTGCCGCCACAATATAACACCAACAGCAGGTTTCATGACTCAACGTTCAATTATGATCTTCTGCTGTAAATGAAAATTGCTGTACTCATCCTCGCGAGATATCGTCAGGGTGTATCGGTGGTGGTGTTTACGTTATTGAAAACTAACTGTAAATTGCTTATTTTCTTATATATATCTTTAAAACTTTTTCGACGACGTTCGGCATTGTACACTTAAGATTTTAAGCAGTCGTCCTGGAAGATGTTTTTTTAAATTTGTTTTGCGGAATATAGGTTGATTCGATCTCTAACCTTGTCAGGAATTTTATTTCTAATTATATTTGAACAAATTTTAGAATTTCTGAACACCTTCAAAGTAGAAAAAATGTTACTTTTTCAAAATAAGGACCGGAAAGGGTTAAGAAAGTTTTCTCCAGCTTTTGCTTTCAATTTTAAGAATTGCTAATAACCATAAGAATATAAAATAACCTTATGGAAGTAAACATATATTCCCCTAATTATTTTTGGTAATGTAAACATTCCCCTGTTACCTGTGAATATAGAGTTGACATTAAAAAAAACTGTTATGTACCACGGAGAAAGGACAGTACTATGTATTGGTAGTAGGTGAAAAATGCATTCATACACTGGGTGTAATCACGGTCTCTGGTAAATTAAAAGCTATAGTTTATCTCTGCATGCAGGAAGCTGGAGGCATGGACCACAGATGAGTCAGAAAGTGGCAGACAAAACTAAAACACCAATACACTCGTATTATTTCAATGAATTACGTAACTAATTAAATTTACGCTACGAAATGTGGTAAAACCCAATGAAATGGTTAAAACAACTATACTGAAGTTTGATGCTATGCGTTGAAAGATATATAGTCAAGCAATGTCTCCTAAGACTCGAACGATACATGTATACAGATGTACACATTTAATGTCATCCGCGAGGTCAAAGGCTCTGCGGCCCTGTTTTAAGGGGCATAAGTTTCACCTCAAATAGATAGATAGATACTTTATTATCCAAAGACATGATAAAAATACATGTATAGGACTCGTCGGAAATTCAAAATACAAAACAAAAGATAGATAAAGTACAGAGTTATAATTTGTCCACCTGGTGTAGGAAATAGTTTACAAAGTAGTACATCTTAACTGTAGAGAACTCTTTCGTGTAACATACATAATTACAAATTAAGTTTATGAAAACAAATTAATTCTACCAACATGAAGTAAAGATTTATAGTAATAATAATATATAAGTTCTGCAGAAGATTACATTGTAAATTGTAATTAAAAAAGGAAACAATGTGATAAGGTGAAGGTGACGACGAGACCATTATTACGTGTGATAGGTTTCGATAATGGTTATTCTCAGGGCCGTAGCTAGAGCCTCGGGGGCCCTGGGGCAACAAGTAAATTTGGGGCCCCCCATACGGAAATCTTTTTTCAAATTTTAAAGTACACCTAGAGTTGTCTAGTTTGAATTTCCCGCGCATATAGGGAGACGCATATTTTGGGAGACAATTGTTCAATTTGAGGTATTTTCAGGCGCCCCTGAAGTCTTTGCCGAGGCTCTTTCAGTACCAAAAAAGTGGTCGACGAGAAGGGGCCCCTTCCCGTCGGGGGCCCTGGGGCACCGCCCCACCTGCCCCATGCTAGCTACGGTCCTGGTTATTCTCTTGAAGAGGTCGTTTTCAATAGGTAACTCTTGAGAATCTTAAATTATTTTCCCATCGATGGAATAATGAAGTAAACTCATTGCATTGAAGTTAATTGTTTGTCCCTCCGCTGAAAAGCGTAAACATGATTTTTGAATACTAAGTACGAGGTAACGTTCCATCGGAACCTTTAAATTTCGAATTCACCATTTGAAGAAATACATTATATGAACACAAGGTGAGTATTTGAATGAATTTGACATGGATTTATTACTGCTATAAGAAGTTTCTATAAGACTTCGGAGATTAAGCCATCAATCCTTCGAAATACATGAATGCAATTGAGTTAGTTTATTTCGGAAATGATCTTCGGCTAATAAACTACAGTTAATCTTATACGCGAGTCGAAATGCAAAGGCTCAATCCGTAAAAAAATGCAATAAGGTTTACAAACAACTAAATAAATTCCGCTAGCCTGTTGACATTTCAAATCACATTTAATCCTTTGAAGTTTTTCATACCAGCCACAAGTTTTACATGTTCGGCGGATAGTTGGCGTAACGAGCGCACAATCGTCTTTCATTTCTTGTAATTAGCTTCTGCTTTCGTCGGTGAGGTATGCTTCTCATCTAAATCTTCTCTCAAGGTGAGTGATAATGAGTAAATTCAAAGTAGGTACTTGTGAGTTACTCATAAAAAAATCCTAAAACTAGCTGCCGACTTCGAGAATGGGTTTTGGGAAGGGTTGGAAAAAGCCTATCTATCTAAAGCCTACCTATCCAAACGAGCGTGACCTTCGCGAAGGGACTCTCACCAGCAGTCGGAAGACGTCCGTCCGCGCAGAAAATCGGCGAGCCTGTCGAGGAAATGGTACGTTTTTGAGAGGAAATCAGAGTAAGACTGTTCTTACGTTAAACATGTTATATGTACTACGTTCCGATTCTTCTCATCCAGTTTTACTCTAGAATCATTGATCGGCGTTTCCATTCAATTTTCTATATTTGGGTTAACTGTTCATTCTGTATTCGTCTCGTAATATATTTTGTGGATTTGATTGAGAAAACCCAAAGCAGTGATTTACGTGCTGTAATTCCGCGACCCGGAGTTAAGCTTCAACATTTTCATTATTGAAAGGATATCAAAGTAAATTCGCTCCTATTTCATTTAATTTGAACAAATTTTGTTGCGAGTTCTGATGCTGATCATATTTTTTCTTCAACCTGGTATCATCCTATCTTTTATAATAGTTTCGTTATTTATTACATCAATTCGATTGAGAATGTGCAGGTCCATTTTTGTAAAACCAAGCAGTCTAATAACGAATGGTCATTTGAAGGTTAATCAATCTTAAACTATTAAATGTGTCGCGTCCTCTACGAGGGAAAGAGAACTGTACAATTATAGCCGATAATAATATCGTGACCCATCGAATAAGAATTACTCTCAAAAATTTTAATGACTCGAGTACCTTTTAGACTATCCTCGCTATACAGTAGACACTATTTTGGTGAAAGCAGACTTGTTATAGCGTTTTAAAAAATACGTGGCTTGAAAGTAATTTTTCGGATCTTTTCCTGAAGTTTTCGACTATTTGTGTGTCTGCATTTTACGCCTTGAATGGGAAAGAACTTAAAATCTCGCGTTCGGTGCATTTGACTTTCCGCTCGAAGAATTTCATATGGGACAGGTCCTAACACGCAACACGGCCTCTACCGGTGTTCAATACGGCATTTCGATCTAAGGTAGCAAATTTTCTTACTTATTACTATCCAACTTTCTAGTACATCAGACGATTGAATCATCTTAAATGCTGAGAAATTTTTTCTCAAATCTTTTCGGTCAAATCTTACGCTTACTAATTACGACTGCCGTCCGATGACAAAATTTTTCACCCTTATTAGATTGTTTTCAATCTCAAAAATAAATTATTTCGATTTTCGGTGGGATATAATCAGAGGACAATTGGCTCCGAGCCTAAAATTGATTCTTTAGTTTATTATAGCCTTTCATACGCGAAAAAAATAACGTTTTTAAAATATAACGTGTATTATCTTTCTCTAATGTAACCGGCAGGGCGGCAGGGTAGGTCGCATAATATCGGTTAGATTTCCGCAAACGTCCTTCCCCAAAATTTATCAACCAATTTTAGCCTAGTTTCTTAATCTACTCGCTTTCAGAGATTCCAATTCAAATAGAAAGATTTAGATCAATTCAATTTTGGTCGTGACGCACAGTTTTTGATTTAACAACCGACGGTAAATAAAAAATGCAGTTTTAGTTATTTAATTCAGCAGTTTGCTTTTTATTTGACGAGTAAATATAAATGTTATGCCCCTTCATAGTTTTTAACAAATTTCGGCCCATCAAAATTTCAGTTAGCCATACGAAGAAAAGCAAAGTTGTCCTAAGGGTTGTATCCGAATATCAAAATTTGATTGATGAAAAGGATTTCCATTTTTATTTTCTACACTTTGTACTTGGTCTTTCAGTTTGGTGCGGGTGTATATGTATATATAAATATATGTAAATTAAATCTGTGTGTGTGTGTGTGTGTGTGTGTGTGTATGTGTGTGTGTGAATGCAATAGGTAATCAGATGGGAGATTAAAGAAAATAATGAGGAGATTTCTTTAGGGAGGTGTTTTTAGCATATCGGCTGAGGCTACAGCGAATAGGAGTTACTTGGGTATCAGTTTCCTATAGAACGGACGACGAATATTAGAGGATCAGTTTAGGCAAAAAGATAGTGCCATGGCATAAATTTAGGTAGAACCATGTGTGCGTGTAGTGCCGTAAATATGCTTGACTGTAGTAGATCGAAGGAGTGATCACGATTGTGGATGTTGAATGGATTTTGGTGTGAAAGAGCAATGTGCTCTGTTTACAAATTTCTGTTTAGTGTATATATTGGGATTAGTGGATGTAGTGAATTTTCATGTTCCATAAACATTGGTATGATTAACTATCCATAGCTCTAACATGATTTGATATATTTCGTGCGAAATAAAAATGGAATTCCAGTTAAATGATTCTCGTGTAGGCCAATGCAAATAAATAAATTTAGTTAAATGACCTTCCTTTTGACCATCAGAACTTATTGCTGTTAAGGGTATCTTATATAATTTCTAGAACCAGATGACCTAGCGTTGCTCGATGTTCATTTGGCGTGCTATAGGAATATGTTCTGCTCCTTATTGTCATGATGGAAACATAAAATTAACATTCATTATCCATGCTTCTAATAAATCTGTAATTGAGCCGTGTCTGTATATTGATGGAATTGTTAAAAAATATTGTATTCATCATTTTAAGCGTCTCGGAATTTAAAACTGTCATTTTCGATTTTTTTATCGCATTACGCAAACACTACCTTTTAACCATTGCAAATAAAATTACTGCTTTTTAATGTTTTGTTCGCAATCATCTTTGAACGCTCTATAACCAAACATTTACTTTTTCCTTAGTTGAATGAATAGCTACGCTTGAGATTATTTACATTGTTACATATTTAAATCTTTTATTACTCAAATGTCGAGTCCTTTCAAAAGCTTCCATTCTGCCGAAGATAATTGACGTGTTAAACGATTGGTGTAAGTAGGTATTTATACAATGCGGCTTTGTTCATCAACTATGTTCTTTTTCCGTCCTCGCTTATGTTATTCGTATTCTTATCGTTTAGTTTGCGGTAAGCTTAAAAATCACAGGACGTTTAGCAAACCTGCGGATCAAATCTACATACATGCAAAGGACTTTATTAGGCGACATTGGAACCTTTTTGTCCCATCTTCCATTAAACCTTAAAACATTTCCAAAACATATGACATAGTATATAAAAATGCAGAGTAAATGTTCAGGATTTATGGTCGATCATAGGAAGGTAAGCTAATGTTCGTGAATTTTAGTATTTTTAATATCGACTAGAAATAACTAGGCCCAACCTAAGACTACATGGAGTGTTTCTTACCATCCAAATTTACCACGTTAGGGGGAACGATTATCCATTTATGATCAATGTTAAGGATCAATGTATTTTTATCGCTGTCGGGATGGAAAAGGGAAAGCGTTTAGGGGTCTGGAAGGAATACTTAGCAACATTTGGTATTCAGTGAATATTTTTTTCGGTGTTGACCTTTTCCGTTACCGAGTTAATTAACATTTGAGTTATCTATTAAGGTCCTCATTAACGTAAAAAATTGTTTTTCAGCCAATATTAGGTTGAAACCATCTTCTAATATTCTACATTTATAAAAAAACATTAAATACAAAGGTATTTTCAACCTGATTTAGGACATTGGACGGTAATGATTTTAGTTTCAATTAAAACAGAATTGGTCGGTTTCGGTTTTGCTTAGTGAGCCACCCTCGAATGTTCGGTGTCCGTTAGATGCCATATCGAGATCTCAAAACAACGAAGCTTTTCCAAGATCGTACGTTTGGTTATGTGATAGATCTATCCTAAAATGCAATCAGCAGTCACCCTACGGATCTCTTTGAATTCAATTTTAGTCTCGTTTTTCGGAAAAATCCATGCTACATAGTAAATGCAAGCAACACTAAACGATTATAAATCATTGTAAGAAATATCAGCCGTTGTAGCTGCCTTGAGTCATTCGGTTCTGCCGTAATACTTCACCTCATTTACAGAATAATTATCAATTACGCTTTAGAATAGCCTCTATATGAAATGTAAGGAAAGATCCGTTTTGTTTGCAGGGTTCACCTCATTTACATAATACATGTGGAAATAATTGTCTTACGAAATCGGCACGAACCCCAAAAGATGGGAAGTTAATAAAATATTCTTATTTGTCGATTCATATCGTTTTGAGTTCTAAATTACGAGAATTGGGAGGAATAAAGCGAAAATATGCATGATTATATATATTATCCAGTTATAAGCAAACAGTTCCCCTGCGACTGAGGCCATTGTTGACGCAAGAATTCAGGGAGTAAACATTGGTAAAAGAAGGTCCTACTAATATGGGCCCCTGGGAATATTTTACATAGTAGGGCAATTACGGGCAATCAATTCCTGGAATCAATAATAAATCCTTAAATTCAAATTTTGAAAAAAAAACTCGTTAGAGCCGTTTGCGAGATTTGAGACTTACAAGCATAGCTTACTTGCTTAATATAACAGTATTATATTCATTTTCGAAATTCATGGCTGTAAATAAAAGAAAAAGTTTAGACTCGAAGGCGATTAGTTGAGAATTTATGCGTTCAATTAATATAAAGTATAATTTTATGGAATGAATCAAGTGCTGATTGACTGTAATATTAATCAAATTCGAATTTCAACTTGAAATTTTAAATGTCTACACTATATCAGATGTTCAATTATTAATGGGATTTGTTAAAATTTAGGAGAGCTTACGATTTTAGAAAATTACTTATTTTAAACTGCAGTTAGGTGACATGATGAACTTCTTTCCAAAAATCACACAATGACCTCCAACTCGCAATGAGGAATATTTTGCTTCCTTTCTTAGAGGTATCTCCACAAAATCATTTGCACTCTGTTATATTTTATAAATAATTTGTTTGAATTTTTAATCATCTTTTGATTTTTCTTTCATCGAAGTCTGAGTTATCTTTTCAGAGATAAAATTCAAATCTTCAGAATGAGAAAAAAGGGTGCACTCTTGGTGAACATACTCCACGAAGACCATTTTTAAGTAGAGATGGGTCGAATCCAGTTTTTCTCGAATCCGAATCTCGAATCCGAATCCTAAATTCACCCTCGAATCTCGAATCTTATTTCGAATCCAAATCTTAACTTTACCTTGAATCCTAAATTTTATCCAAATCCTAAATGTTGCCTTTTCCTTTTTACATAAGCTTGTATTTATTTTGAATTCTAATATTAATTTTCCACACTATAGAATTAAACACTCCAACTGCAAGCATATAAAAACTTTATTGCTTTAAGTTTTTATTTAAAAAAATGAGCATTTTAACACGTTCAGAATCAAGCCGATTCCTCTTCTTATCACATATAATGCCAGCTGTGCTGAACAGCCTCTCTGATTGCACTGTTGCAGGTGGTGCGGAAAGGTACTTCCTAGCCAGTTTTGGTAGCACTGAAAACTGATGTACAACTCTTTTCCAGTATTCTAAGGCATTGTTTTCAGGAGGAAGAAGCTCTTCTCGCAAATACGCCCTTTCCACTTCTTCCTCAGCAGTAGCAGAATGATTACATGTTTGTACAGGGCTCATAATACGGCTATAAAATGACCACATTCCATGCATCGACGTCTTAACATCTGATGTAGGAGCCTATGATAAGAAAGAAAATGGAAAGATTTTAACATGTAACCATGAAATAAGAAGCAATCAAATGATAAATTGCTTAAGCTAGCCTACTTACCAGTTCTCTCCTTTCCTCAGGATATGTTCCACTTATGTTTTTAACCTCCTGAATTAACTGGGTTTTGGCTTGTTGAAAAAGCTACTTACTTTAGAAAACACTTCCTTTGAACCTTGGATCGAGGAGAGTTGCAACAGCGTAGAATTCATTACTTTCCACTGATGGGTATCGGCACTTCAGTGCAGTCAATAAGTCGTTCTTCACACCTTGTAAGCCAGAAGAGACTGGTGCAGGTTTCTTCAATTCATGCATTGCACTGTTAATGATGGGGATAACTTCTGATATGGTTACATCAGCTGAACTCACAGCAAAAGTTGCTTGATTAAAAATGTTTGCAATGCCTGCAACACTTACAATCTGCTCCCAATGATGAGAAGTTAATTCAACAGGAACAGTAAGATATGTCGCTGCCAGTGTAACTGCTACCTTTTGTTCAAGCAACCTTGTAAGCATATGCAATGATGAGTTCCATCTGGTGGGCTCATCCTGCAGTAGCCTGTGTTGCTTAACTCCCACAGTCACTTGGGGTATTTATAAAACTTTGGTAGCTTTGGAAGAGTGCTTAAAATGACCTACAATACGCCGACATGTAGCAATCAAACCACTCACCATCTTATTATTAAGAAGTCCATCTTTGACCACCAAAATGCAGTATGTGAGCAAGACATGGAATATGACTGAAATCAGACTCATTAAGAGCACAGCATATATTCCTCCCATTATCATGCACAATCGAAAATATTTTGTCTTCTATGACCCAGCTTTTAAGAGTTTCACAAATAAATACCCTCAAGTTTTGACCAGTGTGTGAAACTTCAGGAAAAGGCACTACCTCTGAACACAAATGGTGAGATTTAAAGGCAGCATCAATGAAGTGAGCAGTTATACTGAGGTAATCATCATTACTCGTTGACGTCCACATATCTGTTGTAATGAAAATACTCTCTGCTTTGCTGAGAATGGCCTTGATTTTTGTTTTTGTTTCATCATACATTTCTGGAATTAATTTATTTCCAATATGCTTCCTAGATGCCATTGTGTATTTTGGCTCTAAATGGAAAACCAGAGCCTGAAAACCTTTATTCTCTACAACTGATAGGGGCTGATTATCCAGGCACACCATCTCAGCAATTGATCTTGTGATTTCTTTACTTCGTTGATCACCTGGCTTGAATTTTCCCTTTTTCTCCATGAAACTTTTCAATGTCAATTGTGATGGCCCAGAGTTTTTCCTCTTCGGCAAAGGGTAATTAGGGCTCAAGTCGCGTGAAGGGCTGTCCATTGCAACAGAGAAACTTGAGGAAGCAGAGTGCATTGTCTCCTCTGCATTGGAATCAAGGGATGGTGACTCTGGTAAATCACTAGAAATATAAGGTAAATACCATTGAAAAACTGAAAAGATGGTATTCCCATGGGAAATTTGCTACTTCGATAAATAATCAACATAAATGTTATGTAAGTTCAAAGACGTGTTTTATTTTTACTTACCTTTCTCCCTCCTCGTCACTTTTAGCGGCAAACATTTGAAAGCAATGCTTCCTCAAGTGTTTCTTCATTGCGCTCGTGCTATGCGATTTCCCACCGTCGATTTGGGCCTGGATATCAGATGACACGGCCGCCGCGCCGGGCTCATCTATACATTCGCTTCCGAAGCATTTGAATTTTTGGATACGCGTGCCCTCAACTCGCTGTTTTTCAGCTTTGAATTCTCGAAAGTCGCCTTAAAAATCGCCAGTCGCCAATTCCCCCATTAGGTAGCCAAGTAGTATGAAAAATCGCCAATTTGGCGACTTGTGCGCACATCTGGTCACCCTGGCGCATATTCTGAATTTACCCGCTCAGGAAATAGGAATTTATCACTCTCGAAGAATCGATTCTATCATTGCTTTCGATTGCACTCATGGTAATGGCGGTAATGTTGAAATTTCTGGTTGGTTGAAATAAACGCAAGGATTTTTATCTGCTGAGGATGTAAGTGACTTAGATTTTTAAGGATTCGGATTCGAGGTGAAACACAATGGATTCGAGGATTCGAAGATTCGAGAAAAGAGGCATTATTCGAGAGATTCGAGGATTCGAAGATTCGAACGTCCCATCCCTATTTTTAAGGAATATCATCTTAGATAAGGGATAAAAAAAAGTTGGGGCAACACTTGCTGCAGTTGCTGTTATGGGAGTCGAGGAATGCCTTCTACAGACATAATACAGTGTAAGGTACTTTTTTCTTCTCAATATAATGTTGTCAATAATTGACTTAATACCTTTTCAGTTTTTTCATCTATGGTTTCATTTTAATAAGGTTGGAGTTGTATGGTGTTACACATAATGATCTTTTTCTATATATGAAAAGGAACCCTTTTTACAAAAGAAAGCTTTTGGAGAGCCACCACCTCTTTCAGCATAAAGGACGATTATTATATTTGCATCTTTGTATTATTTTCATTTATGGTTTCATATAAAATAAATAAATTTAATTTAATTTGTTGGATTAGGAATGAATTCCTAGTCGGATCTTGAAATCAATGGAGAGAAATGTAATGGCAATTTTCACTTCTTATAATTTAGAGGTCCAATAGAATCTCATTAGACAGCCTTCCCGTGAAAGCAGTCACGTGGGTGCTGTTACAGAATAGGATACAGGAGTTATTCAGCAGGCAGGAAATATTCTTACAAGAGGAGCATATGCAGAGTAGGTATACGGTACTTTGTTACAAATTGATATTTGTTCATCCAAAGTATCCTTGGTTTGAATCTGGACGACTCGAATCGTCTCTCATAAAAAATTCACGGAATGTTCATTTGGATCGATTACGTAGCATAGCAGACATTTTTTTTCTTTTGCCATATTGAATTAAAAATAATGGTTTTTACAATCGAGATTAGTACCAAAAGAAAGGAAATTAAATAGAGATTATTAATTTGATCGTAGAATATGATTTTTGGATCGAGATTAGGAGAAATATGGCACAATTAACCAAAGTTATGTAAAACTTCTTCTTGATAAACAAACTGTTCCCCTGGCGACAAGACAGTTGATGAGTCTAAGCTTAAGAATTTCCTACTACTAATACCGAATTAACGGTAGAAATTAATGCCATATTTTACAAAAATGAGGCAATCTATTAAAGTCTCAGCATATGCAAACTCAGATACGTAAATTACTTCTACAAAATTTCAGCCATTTTAGAGTTTTTCGAGGAGAATTTTAAGTAACTCTCAGGTAAGATTCAAAATCGAAAATCATGGAATTCCCAGAAGACTAAAACGGAAAATAGATGTTAACGTTAGAAAGCTTCTATAGCCAGCTACAAAATTTTCAAAAAAGTGTTTAATAATTGATACGATTATGTAACCAAAGATTATCATAGTATGTACAAGAATAAATGTGATTAAATATAAAAAAGAACTGAAATGAACTGAAATTTTCAGACTAAATTTACCTCTTATTTGATTTTATATGTACAGCTAACAGCATAAAAAAGTTACCACCTGAGATGCAATCAGCATAACTCGAGAAGGGCGAGTCTTTCAGATTCTCTGTTTTGAGCGCGCTTTTCGTCTTCCTCTTTATGCCTGGCACGTTTTGAAGGCTTTTGTGATGATATATATTTTATAAATACTCGCTAAAAGTCATTACTTTTGCTGCGGTAGAAGCAGTATTGTATTATGAAATAATTAAACTCGTATTTCGTTAAATCGGCACGAATCTCAAGCGTAATTCGCTCTTCTTCTTAAAATATTGGACAAGAATTACTTTGGCTGCTCTTAGTTCGTCCTAACATATATAACACATAACATTTTCCATCAATGCAGATTTATAATGAAATTGGTTATTTCAGGTAATGCTCCACATGCCGCAGGATGATCGTTTTCACAAAGATTATGCTTAATTATGATACGATAATTAAGAGAATATGAACTACTGTAAATCAGGTCAACGGAAGTAGGAAAAATAAGAAAAAAACGTATATTATAAATATAATAATGGTGTTGCAGATTTGTGAAAAATAGTTAAGTAAGAAATACATTTAAATTGACTATCCGCGAGCCTCCGTAAGGCTTATTGCAGAGAATGTGAAACACTCAACTATCTAAATAATTTACATATTTACGCACCTTATGATATATGTATATATATGTAAAATTACGTTCCCAATATTTACATTCATCTTTACAGGCTTTTTCTTCTAACCAAAGATTTTCATAAACCTTCAAGATACCCTTAGAAATCAATCAACAACAAAACGGGAAAATTTAAAAAATAGCTATTTGCGTAAACTAGCGTTCCTTTGGTTCTTTTTCATTACTATCCTTGAATGTGTAGTGTTTTCAATCCTTTTATCCCATTAAATGTTAGATACAGTTATTAGTTTCGTAGATTTTAAGAACCTTAAAAATTAATATGAAAAAAAACACCAAGAGAAAGTGAATACATTTTTTCTCTCAGTGTTGAAGATAGCCAAAACGTTAAACTCATCTTGATTTACTGATAAAATTTGCTAGTGGATCTCATTTTATTTATTAAACTGATTTAAATACGTATTTAAACACATTTATAATAGTCATTACTGTAACACACACGCAATAACTTGCCCATCCTGCGTCGAGTACTAATAAGTCATACTCTAGCTAAGTCTTGAATTTGGTTAGACGTCGATTAACATTGTCATGCAGAAGTCACAATTCCACGGATAGGGGTCTTAAAATTTTTCGTAACTAATAAAATAAAAGATGGTCTTCTTAAAATACTAAGAACTTCGAAATAAACAAATTGTAATACTCTTCGGAGTCGATTGGTGGGTCAGTAAATAGCTAAAAAAGTGAGAGAAGTAACTTTTGAGAAACAAAATTTCGAGAATTTCACCAAAAGGACGTCTACCGCTGGCCTTTTACTACAGTATTTACTGTAAGCCATTACTCTGAAACGATAAGGAATCCATGGATCCAATTTTAGGACGGTAGTTTCATCAAGCGATTTATGATTATTTTCATTCAATCCACATCAGATAAACAGTGAGATTTCGCAAGTTATAGGCTGAAGAACATACAAAATTTCTAATCTGATGCCCTGCAGTCCCACTTTATGAGGGATGTATTTCTTCGAGTCATTCTTCTAATTGCGAGCTAAAAATTATACATATCAGAGAAGGCTAGCGGACACATTATTTTAGATAAAATCAAAATGAATCATGCAAATTGCAACCCGTTCTCTTCTCCCAACGAGAAAGTTTTTCCTTTCCATTCCCCTTCGGTAACAAAAGGTTTATGTTGTCCTTTTCCCTCACCTATTTCGTTTTGTCCTGTTTAACAGTTTTCCAAGAATTCTACCCTTTCACCTGCACACACACTTTTGTTCCCTCTCATCCTTTCTTCTTTTTCCAGGCACACGCCATATGGAGGATCGCGCATTTATGTAAATGTTGAAGATGGTGCTAGTAAACGTCAAAGCTTATTGTGAGAATTTGCTACAGTGTTGTTATAAGGATAATTTAATTTTACAAAGTCTTGGATTATATAATCTATAGGAGTCACGAGAGTAAGGGGAAATGGTAATCTAGAAAAGAATATTCGTTATTTAAATCAATCGAATGAGCTTTAACTTTGGGGAACTCCATAGGTAACTAAGCACAAGGAAATAAATAACTTTGTCAAAGTTACATGACTTTTTGTGTGGATGATGTGGAACTTTTATTTCCTTGCGTTTATTCCTTAGTTATTTCTCTTCATGATAGAACGCTTTTCAATTGGGAAAGTTAAACGAAAGGGCTGTAAAAGCAATCAAATTCAATTATAATAATCCACCGAATTATGCACATATCTTATGTATAAAAATTCAGCCTGCATATGTTTGTGCCCGCAAAACTCAAAAATCACTTGGTCGATTGACTTGAAATTTTCATAGAACATTGCATTCAAATATATATATATATACGAAAGTGTTTATATTGTAAAAAATGGTGACACTTAGTCCTTGCTTCGATCCCAGACGAGTCAAAGCATTTCCGTAAGAAATGCACGTAAAGTTCATTTTTGTCGCTGCATGCTTCATTTCTTTTGCAAAATTAAATTAAAAATAATAGTCATACGAGATTGAGACAAGAACCAATAGCAGAGTAAATGAATAGAAAACCTTATTTTGGTTGTTTATTGTTGTTTCCGAATTGAATTTTCGAGATTTTTTACGGAATACACGAAAAGTTTTGTGAGTATAAACAACCGGTCCCCCTGACGACAAATGCCATTGTTGAAAACGAGATCCTGCTTTTTGGCCTATTTGAAATTAAGAAGAAGAGAATAGTTGCTGGTTTCGTTCACATTGATGAGCATAATCAATCGTTGGAAGTGATTTAAACGATCGATTTTCGAAAAACGAAATGTGAGTTAATTTGATACCGAATGTTGCATTCAGTTAAATTCATTTGTATTGTTTTGGAAATGATTTAATAATCTATTATCGAAAATTAAAGTGAGAGTGACTTTGAATGCTGCATTCAATTCGATTCATTTCTTTAGTTATCTTCCAGTTGATCGTCGTCAAATTCAATAGTACGCGTTAACACATCAAATGTTGCGGCAGATAATGGATAGTAGTAAATGATTTTTATATAAATAACGAAAATTCTCCATCGAAACGCGAGAGCCGAGCTAGCGTAACGTACCATGTTCTCCGTCTTTCTTTTCTCTCCCTCCCTTTTCGAGAGAAAGGCTCGCCGACCCGAAATTTGGACTTAGAATTTCTTGGTGGGTCAGGGGTGGTAACTTTTTTTTGCTGTTAGCTGTACTAAGCAGCAGTCAGTTTTTGGTTTGTTAATATGTAATGACTTAAATGACACACTATTTTCTTTTACTAACGATTGTAAATTTACAATATTTTTTCATGATCGTAAGGTTAAATATAATTTTAGTTGCGGTTACAACATTTGTATGTGAAGGGAGCGCTTAGATTTGAAGATCAGAAAACAATTGTAGCAATAACAGACAAAAAATATGAAGAAGCGGCTGATCATAGACCATGCTTAATAATTATTTAGTAAATCTTGTTACTAATATTGCTGCAATATGCTACTATTAATTATGTTCATACATAATGCAATAATTGATTTCTTCCAAACGTAAGCGATGAGATGGGAAGGGAATCGCTTTAAATAGTTATGCCCTACTATAATTTACCAAGTTTTTGACCAAGAGTGGACCGTTTGGAAACCATGACAGAAAGGATTCATCCCAGTTATATACGGTTAGCCCAAAAGATCAAATGTTTTTATTGCATTCACTACTTTTGTATACGAAGGAAGCACATAGTTTTGAAGATCTGAATACTTTTACAAGACTGATTTGTATTTTTGGTATTTTAATTTAATTTAAATTCCTTCATCTTTGACGGTGTAATTCACTAGTTATCATATAATGTTCCATCTCCATATTACTTGAAGTGAAAGGTGATCCTAAATATTGGTTAATCTAACAGTCATCAGACATCTTTCCAGATACTGTAGTCTTTCAATATGAAGAATGCTCATTTTTCCTATTACTTACCTCGGGTTGACACAATATCAGTAGCATAAATTGAGGTTTTGACACACAGAATTTGTCTCTTTTGTTTTCATAAATCCATTTCAATAATGCTCCAAAGATTTCTGAGTGTTATGGCATTTATTTTCAACCAGGGAACTAATTTAAGGTCTTTTTCTCTTTCTCTAGCATAATGGAAGAAACAAAAGCATTGCAAGTTAACAGGGAGACCGTTTTGAAAGGTTGAAGAGTTTTTAAGACAATTGACAGCAAAGAAGAACTATGAAAAAAATCTTGCTACATTGCAGAAAGACTTCTTGTTGGCTCTTCTAATTTAAAAGACAATTTCAATTTTATTTCAGTTATACCTCATGTTTCTTGTGCTGTAAATATTTTGTAGTTGATTAATTAATTTTAACTTCATTAGTTCTGGATTTATAATGGAGCTCTATTTTTCCATCTTTGTGACTTATTTTCAGGCATTTTAGCGCTCAATTGCTTTTTTAAACTTTCTCATTGCTGCATCTTCCATTTATAAGTTGTCCTTATTAGGTACCTATTTCTTTCCTTTGATGATAGGTTTTCTGTGGTGGGTGGTGATATTGGGAATGCATTATTTATGCCTACAGCTGGCCTGGTGGGGACCTTTGTGTCAACCCAATATCATGGAAGAAAGACGTGCATGATTTTGCTGGTAGATCTCTCATATTAAATTATTTGACCCTAAGAATTGTTTTGCTACGATCAAAAATTTTCATTAGAAACATTCCTGCTAGATGGGGTGAAATATGGTGAACTTTTACATACTGGATGAATATTAGCATTACCATCCTGTTTTCCTTAACCATCCCTTGAATTAAGGCTTACTCTTGAGTATTAAAACTTATTTTCCTTATTGCTGTTTAGCTTTGATGTTGGGGTAGCATTATTTATGCCCATGGTTGGTCTGGTTAGGGCCATCCTGTCCACCCAATATCACAAAAGAATGGCATGAATACATGATCCATTGAGGCCTTAAATTGTCATAAAGGTGATGTGGTAGTTGGTGCTATTTACACCAGTCTCTATTTCTGCCTGGCAAAACTTCCACTTTTGATGGGGGTTCTTCGCTCTAGATGATGATTCATTGAATGACAGGATATTCCATCTCATAAAATCATGAGGATTGACTTGTTTTTGCAAATATTCGTTTTGCTTGTTGTTTTGTTTTTATGGCCCTGGAGTGTTCCTCTACAAATATTTCTGAGAACGTTCTTATATTTTGATCTGCATTTAATGTAGATTTACATTTGCTCCTTCTCTATCAATTACCAGCAATATTCATTCATGAATAGGTTAACTTTTATCAGTAAAAGCAATTTTGAGTTCTGACTCACTCAAGATGTTTGTCTGATGTTTCATATTTTTTGTTTTGTTTCTATTGTGAATTTTAATATATCAATATATTTTAATCATAAATGGCTTTTTTGTAAAAATAGATATATAGTATTCATTTGGGGCATTATTTTTGTATTGGTTGACTTCTTTATTTCTTCTGTGAAATACAATGCTCTCATTAATGTGATCTATGATTCTGTATTCTGTGATGTCTAAACTTAATTCTATAGCTATATTGCCATTTGATTTCTTTTCAATAAATAATATTGGAATTGTGGTAGACTTTTCACTGTTGCCTAAAAACCTTCATCAAAAAAAAGTATTGAAAATACCATTATCAGGTAAGTTTAGTGATTAGCCAGATGTCTATTGACTGTATATGTATTTGTGGATATTGAGTTTATATGTATATTTAGTCACAATTAAAATGCTTCCATTGGTTTTCCATACTCAGCTTAGGGTAAAGTCCTGGCCAAATTGACATCCCCTTAAGTCAGAAATTATTTAATTAATTTGAAGATTGTGGCTCTTCTTTGCTGTAAAACTGATGTGGAATTTTCTACTAAATCTATATTTTTCTAATTTAAATGGAAAATTGGTAGCATATGCCTTGATGGTATTTATGACTTAACTATAAGCACATACATTTTACTTATGCCACCCTTAAGTCCTTATGCATGATTCCCTTTTCGTACCATGAATTGAGAATTTTCTTAAGTTTAGTGTACACATTTCCATTAATTTACTTCCGCCAGGTATTAATAAATGTAGAAGATTATAAAAATCCTACATTCATTAAGAGATAGTTGAGATATCCAGAATATCATTCTGGACCTTAGCTTGACTTCGTATTAATACAATTCCGCAGAAAAGCTGCACTATTTTGTTAAGTCACTTAGTCACAGAATCGTTAGAAAAGGCCAAATTTTTTCTTAATTTTTTAAAATATATTCATGATTTTTATATGGTATGTCTGTTTCATCTCATATTTTTAAATATTCATCTAGAAAATCACACGCTAACGCGGAATTCTTTTTTTGTAACTGTGATAGCATGGCTCATCTTGACCAGCGGGGAAGAGAGCAGGGTAATTAGAAGAGTACTGTTACATTTTGTTTCTCCCTTAGTCGTTGTAACTGTACACGACAATGTTTGATGTTAATGGCGGAGACTTGCAAATAACTCTTTCGAAGTCGCCATAGCTTAGTAGATAGCGCCCTAGTCTCGTAATGTTGAGGACCCCGGTTCGAATCAATGTTAGTATTGATGGAAGGATATCTGTTATTCCAAATACGCAAAAAACATTAAAAATGAAAGAGATATTATTATCATTAAATATTTATTTTAAAATTTTGTAATATACATTTATCTGCATCTACAAAAACAAGTTTACCGGAAAGTTTATTTTGTTGTGTAACTCACTTATGAGGAAATGGCTCACCTTGAATTGCGGAAAATAGAGCAAAAGAATTAGAAGGGCCCTATGACTTTTTTCGTCTTACTTACTGATAATAATTTATTTAGTTTCATTTTTAAACTTTGTCACACATTTACAAAAACGGTGCTACAAATTTCACAGTTAACTGATACCAGAATATTTATTAAAAACAAATACCTTAAGAAATGACAAAAAGGATCCAATGGTAAAATAATGATGCGCACATCAGTGATGAAATATGTTTCAGCAATTTAAATAGAGGGAAGAAAAACATTAAGGATGTAAGAAGGAAATTTTGCTCTGTAGGATATAAAAATATGAGAAAAGTTATCATTCTTCTTGAACCATTATTTTTACATCGAAAACAGCGAGTCTTTCTACCTCTTTGCAAATCGACTTATTCACTGAATTTTATGAATTTCTTTCAATCTCCATTAATCAGATCTCTTAGAGTTTAATTATCACAGGTTGAGTTGAGAATTTTTTTTCTCTCCTGAAACAAATTTCAAACATTCTCCGAAAACTCTGTACCTGATCAAAAGTTTACATATGTCATAGCCATAAATAAATAGAATGCCAGGTAGGAAAAGTAGTAGTGAATACTTCCATTCATGGTTTATAATATATTTTCAGCCATACGTACAATGACTAAAATAAAAGATACGAAGTCTAGTTTTGCTACTGAAGGAAGAAAAAAACTTATGATCATAATCAGCTTCTTTTAAAATTTCAACTTTTTACGAGATTAATTTATTCAGTTCATTTGTAGATTGATAGATTTTCCAAGATAATAACTTATTGGCTGAGAATTTTGGGATTTTTATTATCCTTATTACTGAAATAGAAAATATGGGTGCAGTATTTTTTTAAATAAAAATTGAACGGATACGATGGATACACAATAAAAATGAGAAATAAAAACTCAATAATGAATTTAAACTTTGTATCCGTTATTTAATATCTTATCCCTTAATTTTTAATATTATTATTAATTAAATATTTTATCCTTTAATTTAATACCTTAATTTTGTATCACTTAATGAATATTATATGTGTGCAACCCGCGGCACAGCTGTGTTTCGCAGGCAGTTTACTGTTAGGATGTATACCATTCTTGGATATCAGAATTCTATTGTTGATCTATATTTTCAATGAAAAATTGTGGCAAACATGCAATGTTTACCTTAGAAAAACTTATCCATTTAAATTTATAAATTTCAAAAAATATAATTCACCTACATAACATTTTGTTTCGAGTTTTACACTCAGAGGTGTACTTTAAGATCCACTAAGTGTTCAAATTATTCAATCTAATACCTCTCTCTTTGCAATTTACTTGGGAATCATGGGTATAAGTTATAATACTCACAAATAAGGGATGGTGAAGGATTTTTGCTACAATATGGTATATATCATTTATCAGTATTGTATCAATTGTATTGTAGCTATGTATGTAGTTCGTTAGCTTTCCTACTACATCACCTCATAAAGGCAAACATCTATTTAAGTTATATGATTGTATAATAACAATTCCAACGGTAAAAAAATCCAGTCTGATTTATCTACCATTTGCAGTGGTAACTAAAAGGTATATAAGCAATAATTTCTAAGGTCCATACCACTCAGTAAAGCAACATAAACCTTAGTTTTGTTCTAATAAAACTAAAAACTATATGGATCAGACTCACATCTAACTAGGTTCAATTAAAGTTCATGATTATTTCTTTGGCTCATCTGAATATCCAGTAATAACTACACATATTAAAATGCAGAACTGAAGGTATTCATATGATAAAGTTAATGAGAAAATTAGAAAGAGCCATCAAACATCATGAAAATAAAGGTATGAAAACAATGTTTTCAGACCCCAATTGAAATTTAAGGTGATGGAAACCGACTTAGAAATAGCTCTTTGTAATGAAAGTTTAAAATAAAACAAATATTATATACATTATTAATATGAAAACGGATATGAAGCATTTATCATTCCAATTAAATCGTATTGATGCTCAGAATTTATTACAGATATTTTGGAGATATTTGAAGAATTAGTCCTTGATATGAATTGGAAGATGACCTATTACATTATAAAGCATAACAATGAATGCTTCAATGTAAAGGATCCTGTTATAAGAAAATATACACCAATTGTTGGAATAATAAACCAATGATTTTAAAATGTTTTATGCCATTCGGATACCAAAGTACTAATAACATAATTCATACTCTGATAAAATTTTGAAACGAGCCATAATACAAACGTTTAACAAAAAATTTAGTGAATCAGAAAGAAGTAATTCCAAAGATTACGTCAATATACTCATTTTTTAACATAAAAATGTTACTAACCAACATTTGGAAATGAGAGGTCATGAAAAATAGCCTTTCAATAAACATAGCATACAAGTGCATTGCATGGCAAAGAAATCAAAGAAATTGAGAGTGAGAAAGACTTCTTCCAATTAACATCTCTAAATAAGGGGCAATACACCAAATTACCTGACGATGAAAGGCAGAAAGGAGAGGAAGATCGTCTCTAAATATTACTGAAATGAGGTAACAGATGAAACGAGTACCAAGAAAAAAGGAAAAGTTTATGAACAGTGTAAGTTTAATTACCAACCTAGTTTATCATACATATACACCTCTTCTAACGATTGTGACTAAGTAAATTTACAAAATAGTGCAGCTTTTCTGCGGAATAGTATTAATACGAAGTCAAGCTAATGTCCAGAATGATATTCTGGATATCTCAACTATCTCTTAATGAATGTAGGATTTTTATAATCTTCTACATTTATTAATACCTGGCGGAAGTAAATTAATGGAAATGTGTACACTAAACTTAAGAAAATTCTCAATTCATGGTACGAAAAGGGAATCATGCATAAGGACTTAAGGGTGGCATAAGTAAAATGTATGTGCTTATAGTTAAGTCATAAATACCTTCAAGGCATATGCTACCAATTTTCCATTAAAATTAGAAAAATATAGATTTAGTAGAAAATTCCACATCAGTTTTACAGCAAAGAAGAGCCACAATCTTCAAATATAATTAAATAATTTCTGACTTAAGGGGATGTCAATTTGGCCAGGACTTTACCCTAAGCTGAGTATGGGAAACCAGTGGAAGCATTTTAATTGTGACTAAATATACATATAAACTCAATATCCACAAATACATATACAGTCAATAGACATCTGGCTAATCACTAAACTTACCTGATAATGGTATTTTCAATACTTTTTTTTGATGAAGGTTTTTAGGCAACAGTGAAAAGTCTACCACAATTCCAATATTATTTATTGAAAAGAAATCAAATGGCAATATAGCTATAGAATTAAGTTTAGACATCACAGAATACAGAATCATAGATCACATTAATGAGAGCATTGTATTTCACAGAAGAAATAAAGAAGTCAACCAATACAAATATAATGCCCCAAACGAATACTGTATATCTATTTTTACAAAAAAGCCATTTATGATTAAAATATATTGATATATTAAAATTCACAATAGAAACAAAACAAAAAAATATCAGAGAAAACCTCAACATACATCTTCCCAAATATAACATCAAAACAATTGCCTCAATAATTTTAAATATAAAATTTTACAATTAATCCATTTACAATTCAACTACCTTGGCACACACTGAAGAAAAAAATATTAGCAAAAATACATGTACAGCATGTTATAATTTCAACAAAATTACCTTATATACTAGGTTTACATGTTTATTGTTGACAAACATCTTGAGTGATGTTCAAAATTGCTTTTACTGATAAAAGTTAACCTATTCATGAATGAATATTGCTGGTAATTGATAGAGAAGGAGCAAATGTAAATCTACATTAAATGCAGATCGAAAACATAAGAACGTTCTCAGAAATATTTGTAGAGGAACACTCCAGGGCCATAAAAACAAAACAACAAGCAAAACGAATATTTGCAGAAACAAGTCAATCCTCATGATTTTATAAGATGGAATATCCTGTCATGCAATGAATCATCATCTAGAGCGAAGAACCCCCAGCAAGAGTGGAAGTTTTGCCAGGCAGAAATAGAGACTGGTGTAAATAGCACCAACTCCCACACCACCTTTATGACAATTTAAGGCCTCAATGGATCATGTATTCATGCCATTCTTTTGTGATATTGGGTGGACAGGATGGCCCTAACCAGACCAACCATGGGCATAAATAATGCTACCCCAACATCAAAGCCAAACAGCAATAAGGAAAATAAGTTTTAATACTCAAGAGTAAGCCTTAATTCAAGGAATGTTAAGGAACACAGGATGGTAATGCTAATATTCATCCAGTATGTAAAAGTTCACCATATTTCACCCCCTCTAGCAGGAATGTTTCTAATGAAAATTTTTGATCGTAGCAAAACAATTCTTAGGGTCAAATAATTTAATATGAGAGATCTACCAGCAAAATCATGCACCTCTTTCTTCCATGATATTGGGTTGACACAAAGGTCCCCCACCAGACCAGCTGTAGGCATAAATAATGCATTCCCAATATCACCACCCACCACAGAAAACCTATCATCAAAGGAAAGAAATAGGTACCTAATAAGGACAACTTATAAATGGAAGATGCAGCAATGAGAAAGTTTAAAAAAACAATTGAGCGCTAAAATGCCTGAAAATTAGTCACAAAGATGGAAAAATAGAGCTCCATTATAAATCCTGAACTAGTGAAGTTAACATTAATTTATCAACTGCAATAAAATTACAGCACAAGAAACATGAGGTATAACTAAAATAAAATTGAAATTGTCTTTTAAATTAGAAGAACCGGCAAGAAGTCTTTCTGCAATGTAGCAGGATTTTTTTCATAGTTCTTCTTTGCTGTCCATTGTCTTAAAAACTCTTCAAACCTTCACAACGGTCTCCCTGTTAACTTGCAATGCTTTTGTTTCTTCCATTACGCTAGAGAAAGAGAAAAAGACCTTAAATTAGTTCCCTGGTTGAAAATAAATGCCATAACACTCAGACATCGTTGGAGCAAAATTGAAATGGATTAAACAAAACAAATGAGACAAATTCTGTGTGTCAAAACCTCAATGCATGCTACTGATATTGTGACAACCCGAGGTAAGTAATGGGAAAAAGGAGCATTCTTCATATTGAACAACTACAGTATCTGGAAAGATGTCTGATGGCTTTTAGATTCCTTTATGCTGAAATTGGTGGTGACTCTTTTACAGCTTTCTTTTGTAAAAAGGGTTGTCCTTCATTTAAAAAAAAGATTTTTATATGTAAAACCATATAACTCCAACCTTATTAAAATGAAACCATAGATGGAAAAACTGAAATGGTACTAAGTCAATTACTGACAACATTATATTGAGAAGAAAAAAGTACCTTACACTGTATTACGTCTGTAGAAGGCATTCCTGAATCCACTCCCATAACAGCAACTGCAGCAAGTGTTACCACAACTTTTCTCTATCACTTTTCCAAAGATGAAAACCCTTAAAAATGGTCTTCATAGAGTATGTTCACCAAGACTACAACCTTTTTTCTCATTTCTGAATATTTGAATTTTAGCTCAGAAAAGATAACTCAGGCTTCGATGAAAGAAAAATCAAAAGATGATTAAAAATTCAAACAAATTATTTATAAAAATCAATCTATTTCTATTGAGAATGTCTAATTTCAACAGATCACTCACCAAATTGACAGTTTTGAATATGAATTATGCACTAGCGGATGGTGATCCGAATATAACAGAGTGCAAGTGATTTTGTGGAGATAGATCTAAGAAAGGAAGCAATATAGTCCTCACTGCGAGTTTAAGGTCATCGTATGATTTTCGGAAAGAAGTTCATCATATTACCTAACTGCAGTTTAAAATAAGTAATTTTCTAAAATCGTAAGCTCTCTCCTAAATTGTAACAAATCCCATTAATAATTGAACATCTGAAAAAGTGTAGACATTTAAAATTTCAAGTTGAAATTCGAATTTCATTAATATTACAGTCAATAAGCACTTGATTCATTCCATAAAATTATACTTTATATTAATTGAACGCGTAAATTCTCAAGAAATCGCCTTCGAGTCTAAACAGTATTTTTTTTACATCCGTGGATTTCGAAAATAAATATAATACTGTTATATTAAGCAAGCAAGCTATGTTTGTAAGTCTCAAATTTCGCAAACGGCTCTAACGAGTTTTTTTCAAAATTCGAATGTAAGGATTTATTATTGATTCCAGAAATTGATTGCCCGCAGCATAGACTACGTAAAAAATTCCCAGGGCCCCATATTAGTTTGACCTTTTACCAATGTTTGCTCCCTGCATTCTTGCGTCAACAATGGCCTCAGTTGCAGGGGAACTGGTTGCTTATAACTGCATAATTATGCATTCGCTTTATTCTTCCCAATTCTCGTAATTTAGAACTCAAAACGATATGAATCGACAAATAAGAATATTTTATTAACTTCCCATCTTTTGGGATTCGTACCGATTTCGTAAGACCATTACGTATCTCCACATGTATTCTGTAAATGAGGTGAACCCTGCAAACAAAACGGATCTTTCCTTACATTTCTTATGGAGGCTATTCTAAAGCGTAATTGATAATCGTCATCAACCTTTAGAAGAACGCCGGTGAAATTCATGAAGAATACAATTATTACGGTAGAACCAAATGACTCTAAAAGGCAGCTACAACGGCTGATATTTCTTACTATAATTAATAATCGTTTGTTGCTTGCATTTACTATGGAGCATGGAATTTTCCCGAAAAACGTAACTAAAATCGAATTCAAAGAGATCCGTAAGGTGATTGCTGATTGCATTTTAGGATAGATCTATCACATAACCAAACGTACGATCTTGGAAAAGCTTCGTTGTTTTGAGATCTCGATATGGCATCTAACGGACACCGAACATTCGAGGGTGGCTCACTAAGCAAAACCGAAACCGACCAATTCTGTTTTAATTGAAACTAAAATCATTACCGTCCAATGTCCTAAATCAGGTTGAAAATACCTTTGTATTAAATGTTTTTTTATAAATGTAGGATATTAGGAGATGGTTTCAACCTAATATTGGATGAAAGACAAATTTTAAAGTTAATAAGGGCCTTAATAGAAAAAACAAATGTAAATTAACTCGGTAACGGAAAAGATCAACAACGAAAAAAATATCCACTGAATGCCAGATGTTGCTAAGTATTCCTTCCAGACCCCTAAACGCTTTCCCTTTTCCATCCCGACAGCGATAAAAATACATTGATCCTTACCATTGATCATAAATGGAAAATTTTCCCCCTTACGTGGTAAATTTGGATGGTAAGAAACACTCCATGTAGTCTTAGGTTGGGCCTAGTTATTTCTAGTCGATATTAAAAATACTAAAATTCACGAACATTAGCTTACCTTCCTATGATCGACCATAAATCCTGAACATTTACTCTGCATTTTTATATACTATGTCATATGTTTTGTAAATGTTTTAAGGTTTAATGGAAGATGGGACTAAAAGGTTCCAATTTCGCCTAATAAAGTCCTTTGCATGTATGTAGATTTGATCCGCATGTTTGCTAAACGTCCTGTGATTTTTAAGCTTACCGCAAACTAAACGATAAGAATACGAATAACATAAGCGAGGACGGAAAAAGAACATAATTGATGAACAAATCCGCATTGTATAAATACCTACTTACACCAATCGTTTAACACGTCAATTATCTTCGGCAGAATGGAAGCTTTTGAAGGGACTCGACATTTGAGTAATAAAAGATTTAAATAAGTAACAATGTAAATAATCTCAAGCGTAGCTATTCATTCAACTAAGGAAAAAGTAAATGTTTGGTTATAGAGCGTTCAAAGATGATTGCGAACAAAACATTAAAAAGCAGTAATTTTATTTGCAATGGTTAAAAGGTAGTGTTTGCGTAATGCGATAAAAACAATCGAAAATGACAGTTTTAAACTCCGAGCCGCTTAAAATGATGAATACAATATTTTTTAATAATTCCATCAATATACAGACACGGTTCAATTACAGATTTATTAGAAGCATGGATAATGAATGTTAATTTTATGTTTCCATCATGACAATAAGGAGCAGAACATATTCCTATAGCACGCCAAATGAACATCGAGCAACGCTAGGTCATCTGGTTCTAGAAATTATATAAGATACCCTTAACAGCAATAAGTTCTGATGGTCAAAAGGAAGGTCATTTAACTACATTTATTTATTTGCATTGGCCTACACGAGAATCATTTTACTGGAATTCCATTTTTATTTCGCACCAAATATATCAAATCATGTTAGAGCTATGGATAGTTAATCATACCAATGTTTATGGAACATGAAAAGTCACTACATCCACTAATCCCAATATATACACTAAACAGAAATTTGTAAACAGAGCACATTACTCTTTCACACCAAAATCCATTCAACATCCACAATCGTCATCACTCCTTCGATCTACTACAGTCAAGTAAACTTACGGCACTACACGCACACATGGTTCTACGTAAATTTATGCCATGGCACTATCTTTTTGACTAATCTGATCCTCTAATATTCGTCGTCCGTTCTATAGGAAACTGATACCCAAGTAACTCCTATTCTCTGTAGTCTCAGCCTATATGCTAAAAACACCTCCCTAAAGAAATATCCTGATTATTTTCTTTAATCTCCCATCTGATTACCTATTTCATTCTCTCTCTCTCTCTCTCTCTCTCTCTCTCTCTCTCTCTCTCTCTCTCTCTCTCTCTCTCTCTCTCTCTCTCTCTCTCTCTCTCTCTCGCACAAACACACACACACACACAGACAGGTTTAATTTACATATATTTACACCCGCACCAAACTAAAAGACCAAGTACAAAGTGTAGAAAATAAAAATGGAAATCCTCTTCATCAATCAAATTTTGATATTCGGATACAACCCTTAGGACAACTTTGCGTTTCTTCGTATGGCTAACTGAAATTTTGATGGGACGAAATTTGTTTAAAACTATGAAGGGGCATAAAATTTATATTTACTCGTCAAATAAAAAGCAAACTGCTGAATTAAATAACTAAAACTGCATTTTTTATTTACCGTCGGTTGTTAAATCAAAAACTGTGCATCGCGACCAAAATTGAATTGACCTAAATCTTTCTATTTGAATTGGAATCTCTGAAAGCGAGGAGATTAGGAAACTACGCTACAATTGTTAGATAAATTTTGGTGAAGGATGTTTGCGTAAATCTAACCGATATTATGCGACCTACCCTGCCGGTAACATTAGAGAAAGATAATACACGTTATATTTTAAAAACGTTATCTTTTTCGCGTATGAAAGGCTATAATAAACTAAAGAATCAATTTTTAGGCTCGGAGCCAATTGTCCTCTGATTATATCTCACCAAACATCGAAATAATTTACTTTTGAGATTGAAAACAATCTAATTAGGGTGAAAAACCTTGTCATCGGACGGTAGTCGTAATTAGTATGCGTAAGATTTGACAAACTGTATAACCCTCACGCCGCATTAGAGTTCCTCAAAATATCAATAAAAATATCTCAGCATTTAAGATAACTCAATCGTCTGATGTACTAGTACGTTGCATAGTAAGAAGTAAGAAAATTTGCTACCTTAGATCGAAATGCCGTATTGTACACCGGTAGAGGTCGTGTTGCCAGAAGGACGCGTGTTAGGACCTGTCGCATATGAAATTCTTCGAGCGGAAAGTCAAATGCACCGAACGCGAGATTTTAAGTTCTTTCCCCCTTCAAGGCGTAAAATGCAGACACACATATAGTCGAAAGCTTTAGGTGAAGATCCGAAAAATTACTTTCAAGCAACCTATATTTTAAAACGCTATAACGAGTCTGCTTTTACCAAAACAGTGTCTACTGTATACCGAGGATAGTCTAAAAAGTACTCGAGTCATTAAAACTTTCGAGAGTAATACTTATTCGATGGGTCACGGTATTATTATCGGCTATAATTGTACAGTTCTCTTTTCCTCGAAGATAACGCGACACATTTAATAGTTTAAGATTGATTGACCTTCAAATGACCATTCGTTATTAAACTGCTTGGTTTTACAAAAATGGACCTGCACATAATCAAGTTGACGTAATAAATTACGAAATTATTATAAAAGATACGATGATACTAGGTTGAAGAGAAATTTAACGTCTATTATTACAGAATAAGTCAATACCGATGATCAACATCAGAACTCGCAACAAAATTTGTTCAAATTAAATAACATAGGAACGAATTTACCTTGATATCCTCTCCATAATGAAAATGTTGAAGCTCGACTCCGGGTCGCGGAATTACAGCACGTGAATCACTGTTTTGAGTTTTCCCAATGGAAACCACAAAAGATATCGCGAGACGAATACAGAAAGAACAGTTAACCCAAATATAGAAAATTGAATGGAAACTAGACGCCGATCATCCTAGAGTAAAACTGGATGAGAAAAATCGGAACGTACTACTTATAATATGTTCAACTTAAGACCAGTATTACTCTGATATCCTCTCAAATACGTACTAATACCTCGACAGGCTCGCCAGTTTCTGCGCGGAGGGACGTCTTCCGACTGCTGGTGAGAGTCCCTTCGCGAAGGTCACGCTCGCGCTCGTTTGGATAGGTAAATGGCTTTTTCCAACCCTTCCCAAAACCCAAGATGCCTCATTCTCGAAGTCGGCAGCTAGTTTTAGGATTTTTTATGAGTAACTCACAAGTACCTACTTTGAATTTACTCAGTATCACTTACCTTGAGAGAGATTTAGAGGAGAAGCATGCCTCACTGACGAAAGCAGAAGCCACGACCAAACTGAGGTAATTACAAGAAATGAAAGACGATTGTGCGCTCGTCACGCCAACTATCCGCCGAACAAGTAAAACTTGTCTCGGGTATGAAAAACTGCAAAGGATGAAATGTGTTTTTAAATGTCAACAGCCTAGCGGAATTAAGTCAATAGTTTGTAAACGTTATGGTATATTATAACGGATTGATCCATTGCATTTCAACTCACTTATGAGATTAAATGTAGTTTATTATCCGAAGACCATAAAATTGAGCTCATGACATTTAATTAGTTAGTGAAATAATTCGATTGTAGCGCGAGTAATAGTTTTTTTTAATGTGAACTCTATATTCACACCCTGTCTGATACACAGGGTACTGGGGAATGTTTACATAACCTAAAATATATAGGAAATATATATTTATTTTTATAAGATTATTTCATATTCTTTTGGTTATTAGCAAGAGTCTTAAAATTAAAAGCAAAAGCTGGAGAGAATTTTCCTAACCCTTTCGGTCCATATTTTTAAGAAGTAGCAACAAAATTTATTTTTTCTACTGATAGGACTTTGAAGGTATTCAGAATGCTCTGAAAATTTATAATATGTTCAAATTTAATTAGAATTAAAATTTCCGACAAATTGAATCTTCGTATATTCCGCGAAACAATTAAAAATAACATTTTTCAGGGCGACTTTTTAACCCCTTTAACGCGGTATCACGACTAAAGGTCGATAGCAATTAGGTCGACGACAAAAGCTCGACGAAAATAGGTCGCCGTGCCAAAAGGTCGATAGCAAAAGGGTCGACGTGGAAAAAGGTCGACAGCAAATAGGTCGCTATACAAAAAGGTAGACAGCAAATAGGTCGCCATAGAAAATGGTGGACAGCAAATAGGTCGCCATACAAAAAGGTCGACAGTAAATAGGTCGCCATACAAAATGGTCGACAACAAATAGGTCGCCATACAAATAATATACAATTATACATACATATAATATACAATTACATACAAAAGTTACAAAAAGTTTAATTATCTATAAACTTTATTAGAAAAAATTTCTAACCTAAGAATATTAGCAGAGTTCTGAAAAATTACGTATTCGATTCCGTTGAGCATTATGCAATTCGTGAGAGTCACAAAAACGTACTGCTGTAAAATCTCGTTTGCGTTAACTCCGTTCCTCTCCCAAAAATCTTCCCCTTCCTCAATGTAATATTTCCTCGTCATCTTGATCACCACAAACAAACGCATACATGTCCTTCTGTAAATCCATTTGATTAAGAAACACTCCAAAATGGGCGTAATTTTGTCCCTCCTATTTTATATATCATAGTTAGTATACCTGAAATCTCAGTAAATTCCATTCGTCAATTTTCCCTCGCCATCTAAAACTATGTAACATGTAGCTTAGTTATGTTGGGTAAAAATATATTTCGACCTTTTAATAATAATTATGTTATTATATTTAATAATAACAATTTCGACCTTTTTCCACGGCGACCCATTTACTGTCGACCTTTTTGTATGGCGACCTATTTTCGATCTTTTTCCACGGCGACCCATTTACTGTCGACCTATTTGTATAGCGACCTTTTTGTATGGCGACCTATTTGCTGTCGACCATTTTGTATGGCGACCTATTGTTGTCGACCTTTTTGTATGGCGACCTATTTGTTGTCGACCCTTTGGCTACCGACCTTTTGGCACGGCGACCTATTGGCATCGACCGTTTGTCGTCGACCTAATTACTGTCGACCTATAGTCGTGTAACCTTTAACGCACAGTGCTGAACGTCATTGAAAGAGTTTTAAATTTCTATATAAGAAAATATACAACTTACAGTTAGCTTTCAATAACGTAAACACCATACACCCTGACGTTAACTCACGAGGATGAGTATACTGCTGTATACAGCAATCTTCATCTACAGCAGAAGATCATAACTGAACGTTGAGTCACGAAACCTGCTGCTGGTATTATATACTACAGCCGGGGTATAAACGGAGTCAACAGGCAATATGAATTGATGCTAGAATAAAAAATCTGATGTGGCCAGCACATGACTTTCTCCATATTTATTGAAAACAGAAACCTATGCCGGCAATATATAAATAACTCCAAAACAATGCGTGTTACAGAAAAATCTTTCATACAAAAGTTATTGTAAAATACGTTATCTATAACTTTTGTATAAATTGTATATAAATACATCACATTTTGTCAGAGATATTTAAGAAAAACTACAATTTTTGGATAAAAAGCGACTTATGGTTAGCGAGTATTCACTAATAACTCCTAAACAATCAGTGTTATGAAAATAATTTTCAAACAAAAGTTGTATTAATGTACATTATCTATAACGTTTGTATGTAATTGTATATACCTACATTGTATTCTGATAGAGATATGTATGAAAAACTTCCATTTCTGGATAAACAACAACTTCCGGTTAACCATTATTCAAGAATAACTCATAAACAATCAGTGTTACGAAAACACGTTTCAAACAAAAGTTGTAGTAAAGTACATTATCTATAACTTATATGCATGATTTTATATACCTACTTTGCATTCTGACAGAGATATTTAAGAAACAAAATTTTGTTCTGGATAAACCCCTACTTCCAGTAAAGCGATATTCATAAAAACTAATAAACTCTTGGCATTATTTGGAAAATACTAAATATGAATTTTGGCTAGCACGAGTGTGTGATGCAGGGGTGCCTATACTCAGATTGTCAATTTTCAGTTAATTATTGCAACGAAATTAAGACCCATTTACACGAACGCCAATATGCTTTTTCATTATTCCTTTTCTGCACCACCACAAAAAGATTCATCAAAATTGCCGGACAAAAGTGAGAGTCTCGCCTTGTTAGTAACTTTTTCAGATTCTTCAAAGTACTTCATTTCAGTACAAGAAGAAATACAATAACTACAAACACATACAAAGAATAATATGTTATTGCAAAAGATAAGTATCTTATTGGAATAATGTATCGTCTTATTACATACATAAAAATAATAACATTTTGGAAAAAATTAAAGATATTAAAATTAAAACGAGCTTTAAATAAAAATTAATATTTAGAAAGGTCAAGTTTAATATTATGTTAATGCTCAGCGACTAACAAAAATCACAGTTGAATTTCTGCAATAGGCAGTTTTGACAGGTGCAAAAATTTCTCATGATTTAACTTTATTTTTGTTATGAAAATGCATTTCAGGAAACAATGAAGGAATGTTGAGAATGCCTAATAAAAAGCATACATGAGCAATTAACCCTTTCAATGAAGACCAATTTTCAGAACTTGTGAAAATAGACACAAAGCCATGCCATGAACTTCAATTGATGGCAAAGGATCCATCTGAGGATCCAAGCATAGGGCTTATTCCCTCTCCAAGCAATAAAACCGATGCAGGAATGTGACTGCTCAAGCAGCTGTTTGTCATCAGTTGGGGCCCTGTGGACCACTCCTTTGCACTAACTCTTTAAGGCAGAAAAAAAAAAAAAAAAAATATATATATATATATATATATATATATATATATTCCTACTTGTAACTCTCCAGATATGCTGAGATGCTTCTCACAAGCAGCATAAGTGTTGATTAGAAGAAGACATGAAATGGGTTCCATGCAGAGAAATTTAATTTGTGGATCTCAAGGCCACATCACTATTGGCAACTCCAGCATTACTCCATAAGAGAGGCACCAAAACATCACTAAGAGCAGCAAATACTTGATCACAATGATATTTGATCAGTACTGCCACAGGTTGAGGATTTCCACTGCACATTTCCCCCTGTTTCTCAGACTTATGAGCTTTGTAGAGAATCAACATAGAAAAATAGAAGACATGATCATGTGAAAATTTTCCTGAAGTGAAAGTTTTCCTTGGCAAATTACATTACTCATTCTATCAGGCTAATATTTAGGGAAATGTCCTAGTTTTCTACATATTTTATTTTTTAATTTATGCAAAGATGAACAAGTAGTAGTCTCCCTCTTTCAGAGCATAGCAACACCCTTGGGAGTGAGCAGGCTGCTAATACTTAGCCTAACGGTATGAATGAAGGTTTCTACACTACTCTTTCTACGCTAATGTCTACCACCTACTATTACCGAGAGGTTTACCTCTGGTACTCATTTATACTGGCTGAGTTGACCTGTTGCCTCCCTGAAAAATGCCAACAGGTAAATTGCTGGGGAGTGAATTGCAGCCCTCAGGATGGCAGGCGAGTGCCTTAACCAATTAAATGAAGGTTAAGGTTATCACACATGATACAACCAAAACGAATTACCTCAAACTAAGTTTACAAATATGATTTCTTCTTATATCACGTAAATGATAGCTAATAACCATAAGTTTAAAATTTTTGTTATTTACAAATTAAAATTGAATTTGACTGAATCAAAAAACATTTCTCTGTGGAAACTGTCTTGGATGCATAGGATTGAGTCTGACCAGATGTGGTATGGCTCTAAAATAATTTAAATAAAATATAGAAAAAGTTAGGGTTATAAAAGATCTTTGAATTTGTGGTAAATATATTATATTATTATAATTATATATCCAACATGGCCATAATGGGGCTAATATCTAATATGTATAATAAGAGAGGTATAGCCAAACTATGTTAGATTCAATATTGTTCCTTAAGCACATATTAGAAACATTTTAAAGTTAAAGAAGTATTTGCAGTGATTTGCTAATTTCATTACCTAGTAAAGCTTATTCAATGATAAATTTTGTAAAGTACCATAAATTACTGAAATATACTCGGAAGAAGAGGCTACCTTTACAAAAATGTACAAACTTCATGTGAATATTCATTGAAGTAGCAAATGAGTCAAACAGCATTCATCTATAGACATTCATATACCTCTGACTGCCTGTTCCTATCCGAATAGTATCTGTTAGATCTCCTCAAATGGGATGACATGCTCCTCTTACAAACTCTTGCTGGTTATAAATTTCTTTTAAATTTCAGGTATGACATAGTAAAAATAAAAATTAAAGAAACTCACAGAATATGTTACCTTGAGAGTCAAGGCAACACCAGCAACCTGACTGACTTTTCATAGATATGCATATGATTGTTCATTTCTTGACTGAGATCATTCACACCACAGGTGTTAATGGAAGAAGATGAAGTGGTCTATGACAAGTATGTGCTTTCTTCAGACATAAAGTACTTTTATCATACTTCTTTCCTTACTGCTACCAGCAATGACTCAGGGTAAGTTATGCACTTTAATCCAGGATCTAGAATGAAAGAATACCAATGATATCTAATGCTTGTATGCAATTTATTTATATTATTTACACATATTTTTTCTTATTTAGAATTGTCACCTCATACTCTGAAGATTAATTGAATAAAACTCAAAACAGAATAAAGAATTGCTGATGAAGAAGTAAATATAATTTATTTATTCAACCAGTTAATTATCAAAAGGGAGTATCCAGAGTATTTGAGTAAAAGACATTGTGAACAGCAAATGGAGGCAAACTGAAAAGGGAAATGGATTGTTGAGTGAAGAATTTGTATGGAGATTGGTTTAGTTAATGACATGAAAAATGAAAAGGAAAATGAAAAAAATGGATATTAAGCACAATAATAAATATGCTAAGATTACAAAACTACCTCAAAAAAATTACATTGAAAACTAAAGGATTGAATGCAGATAATGAACAAATAATTTTTGTTATTTTGAAGCAGAATTTCAATTTTCATTCTAGTTTAAAATGTTGAAACTTAATTCTCAATATGTTCTACTAAGTTTTTTCTCTTTAATTAGCAACTTAAAGGAAAATGATTGACATGTCACACTCATACATTTCTTTGAATCCTGTTTGAATGATTATTTTAGATGACCAAACAAAAATTAATCTTGAAACTCACCCAATGTCTGTCACCAGATGGGTAGTAAATTCTCATCACCTAAAGCTCCACTTGAAGTGCATGGCAATTTATTTGAATAGTACTTTTTTATATGATTCTTTATTTAATAAAAAGAAAAATTCTATTTCTGTATTTCTCAATCAGACCTAGTCAATTAAGATAAATTGAATCATCTACCTAACAGTTTAAGCACTTATAAAGATTAGTAACAAGGGTTATATAACAAGTAGTGGCAATGCTGTCAATATTGCTATTATTCAAGCATTACTAAGAGAAGATTATTGTATTAAATGCCTTCAATACCTTCACTTCACCATCTCAATCACATTCCATCATACATAGGGATTTTAATCGATTTCTCGAAGGACCACCCCATGGCATGGATGGTGGCTTTTCTTGTTTCATAACACTTCCTGTGGAGTTATTTCATTATGGCAAAATGTTTGTAGTCACATGGACTCATATTGGAAGAATACGGTAGATTTTCCCAGTTGCCAGTTTCCACATTGCCAGTTACACTCTTTCACCGTATTAGCCATGCAACACCGTGCATTATCATGAAGGATGATGAGATTCCAGGTCAGAGCTTGCCGTAATTTTTCTCCTACGAGTAGGACGAAGGTGATATTTCAAGATGTGTCAGCAGTAGGATGTATTGGTCATTTGCCTCTGAGGTGCAGCACGATGCAGGATTAACAGATGGATTTTGCAAACCACAATAAACATTATCTTGGTACCGTCTAGTGTAGGGTATATGTTCTTTGAGTGTGGAGAGCCAGCAAGTTACCATTCATTGTATTGTTGCTTCAACTGTGGTTTTTAAAACTGAGCACAGGTTTTGTCTTTGACAATGGTAGTAATAGGAAAATTTTCATCAATGAAAATCTAACCTCTTCCTGTAAACAATTTCTATAGCTGACAAAAACCAAATGTACTGAAATGAAATATAAATTCTCCTGGGTAAGACATGGAAGAATATATTCCAGGGAAGCAGATGGAGAGACTGTTATTAGAATACAAAATGAAGCTGATTAAGCTAAAACTGTGTAATTTGAATATTTGGAATTTTGGTTTTATTTGTTCACTTTTGTTTTATTCACTCTCTTCTGTCCATTCCTAAATCTTTCATTCACTGAAATTAATCATGTGTAATTACTTTTAATACACATGAGAATATCAGGTCCTGGCATAATAATGTAATATACCTTAAGAACACTGATTGTGCTAATATTAAAATTATTCATCTTAACATTAGATATTTAAAACAGAATTTTGATGAACTGTTAACTTACTTGTATAACACTGCAGCTGATATAATAGTTCTCACTGAAACTGCTCTAAATAAGGATGAAACTACTTTGTTTAATATAGTTGGATATTCAGTGCACTGTTGGTGTAGACCAATGGGTAGGGGAGGTGGCATAATATTTTACTGTTAAGCAACTCATCACTTTATCACTAACATTAAAATCCCTGACTATCCTACCTTTGAATCAATCACTGGCTTTCTACAGGTTGCTGATCATAAACATTAGCTGTTAATTCATTGTATTTACCCTCATCCACATTTAAGTGTACTTAAATTCATCAGTGATTTTGAAATCTTCTGAAATCTAGTTCTGAAAACTGGTTATTGTTACAGGTGATATTAACATCAACTTAATGAGTAAAAATCTGATTACCTGTAAATATGAAAACCTACTGTGCTCTTTAGGATTTATGAATTGGGTTCTGGATAATGCACAGGTTGAATTGAGGAATGATGCTATATGTCAAAGTCTCATAGACTATCTATTTTTAAAAGGTATTGTTGAGGGATTCAATTCTGTGGTTGTTCAAAGAAAAATTTCTGATCACTACATTATTGGTGCTGACATCCCCCTTCTTTCTTACAACAACACCATGGTCAAGTCAGCTGAAGATCACATACCTAAGGTTAAATGAAATGAAATGGAATTAAGAAGAAAACTTTTGAATATGGATTAAACATAAAATCAAGCTCTTAAATAGTGATATTGGTGAACTCAGCAAAAAGCTTGTAAATAAATTTACTTATGCTAATGAGTCTTCTCTGAAGACCATGACTCATGATTCACAGTATGTGAACTTATTCAAAAAACCTTGGATAAACACTAATTTATTTAGTATAATGAAACACAGAGTTTCATTATTTAAACATAGTAAAAATGCTCCATCTAATACTGATTATAGGAAAGCTTATGTCTCTTATAGGAATATGGTTGCCAGAAAAATTCGAGAGGCTACAAATATTTATTATAGAAGCAGCTTTCGAACATAGGATCTATCTCCTTCAGGAATAAATGGAATATAATTAATGAAATCTTGAGTAACAAAATGCATAAGACCCTTGATGATTCTATCTTAAAACACTTTGGTCAAAATAGAAATCCTAAACAGATATCAGATGAATATGCTCATCTTTTTGTTAGCAGTATTAATGACATAATTCTTACCTGTCCTTATAATAGATCTACCCTTAGTAGCATTTTTACTGATACCAAGCAGTGTTTTTTTATACATAAAATCACTAAGATTGATCTTATTGATAACCTTAATGATAACAAGTCTCTAGGTTTTGACAAAATAAGTGTCTTAGGTAGTGGGCTCATGATAGAAACCTTATCGTAAATAGCAAGAAATCAGTTGTTATGCATATTCATTCCCCTCTGAAAAGAGAGCAGCATAATATAGACATTTTCCCCACAATTGTGCTCGTCTTCATGATAAGATATACGAGTCTGACTCCATGTGTAATTGCCCAAAAATTCAAAATGTTTACAGGTACCTTGGTTTGATAATTGATCATCACTTTAAGTGGGAGTATCATATATATTCTTTTTGTAATAAATAAAGACAAACTCTCTTCTTATTTTATTACCTACAGAATATCCTTCCAAATAAATGCCTACACATTGTTTATTTTGATCTTGTTGAGTCGAATATCAGATATGATATTGTGGGATGGGGGAAGGCAGCTAAATATGTGGTTGATAGAGTCCAGATGATACAATTAAGAGTTCTAAAACATATGATGCATAATTATAAAACTTTAGATTTACAGTGGAACCATGATTTATATAAACTTTTAAATATATTGCCCACAAAACATATATATCATCAATATATTATAAATAAATATTCAATCCAATCCAAGTATTGTAAGTATAAATATAACCCTTATGAAACAAGACATGAAACATTTTCTGTTCCAAGCTTATTCAATACTTACAATCAAAATCTAATGGAGTCTATAGTTTCAGTCAGTGGCGTAGCGTACCTTGGCGGGGCCCCGTATAAAAATTTGTTTGGGGGCCCTTAGGAAGGGTAAAGATTTCTCACAAAAGAAAAAAAAAATGTTTGCATAAAATTAAAAGAAATATTTTTTCATCATAATTATCTATCTGTCACTTTTTCCAAAATTTTTACAAACAATTCAATTTAAATATACACTCTCCTTGCCTTTTTTTCGGCAAACTGATTTATTAAATCATTTACAGCTGATGATGACTTTAGTTTTTCTAAAGTTTCTGCCTTTATAGACAAATTAGGGAAGTTTTTATTAATTTTTGCTTACGCACGTTGGGGGCCCCGTATAATTGATACGGCAGATACGGCGGTAGCTACGCCCCTGGTTTCATTGCTATGGAACTTGTACGAACATAGCTATAATGGCTTGGTTTCTAAAACCAAATCTGTAAATAGTATAGCCATAATTAGAAGGTATCTAGTTATGTCTTTAACCCATTCACTACGGTGGCCATATTGGCTATTTTTTAACATTTATAATGATATAGCCCGTATGTATGAGAATGAGAATGTATTCCATTGTGGTTAACGGCAGACTAAAGGAAAACCTTTCCGAGTATTGGGAGCGTTCCCCCACTCATTTAAAACTGATGCAGCGGAGAATCCCGGCACGCTCTCTGTCCCTCAGTAAGGAACCAGAGAGCATGCTGGCACACTCGCCATAGCGAAACGGTTAAGGGATAACTAGATAAGTTATTCTTTAGAGTTCACTTTTTTTTCTCTCTTTTTTCCTATAGAAATTGTACTATGTTATTTGTGTATTGGAATAATGGTTGTTTTTTTCTGAGCCTTAATGTCTTACTATGCTATATTTATTGCCTTATTTCAAACATTTAAGGTAAACTTTTAAATGATAAGGTTTACTTTCTCCTTTCTACTAAGAAGTATGTAGTATGTTAATCTTTCAAAGAGTGTTTGCTCTTTTTGTTTTTTCACATTATTTTCATCCTTTAGAAGATGTCTAGTTATGTATTCTGTGGAGTTTTCCATTATATTTTTTCTAAGAGTCAACATACATTATTTTTTTATTTCTTAAACTGAATATGCTTATTTTATCATTGAAAAATGGTTGTACTTCTCAACTATCTGGTGATACCAATTGAAACATGTTAATATAAATCTTGAAAGATGGTTTCATATTGAATTATAACTTGTTATTTTTTCGCTATTGCTTGACTTCCTATGATGCATGCATGTATTTTTGTACACATATGTTAATCTATGAACAAAAATTTCCCCTTTCTTCTTCTTGCATTTTTAAAACATTTTTCTCATTATTGAAGATGTCTAATTATGCTTCAAATAAGTTTTTCTTTTTTATGTCTTTTTCTAAAGTCTAATTTTTTTTCTTTTTTAAAGGTAAAATGTACTGGGCTGATTTTGATTATAGAAAAAATAGTTCTGATTTACTTATTGCATAGTTAATTTTCTCTTTTTTCATATTCTTTGTATCTCATGTCACTTCAGAACTACTTGTTTGTTGCTTATTTTTATACCCTGAGCTCTGAGCTGTTTTCAAAATGCATTTTATATTATTTTGTGATATTTGTTGTGCTATTGACATTCTGTCAACAGACTTTAGTCTGATGCAGTGCACCTTTGTTTAATTCAATAAAGGCTCCCGGATAGTCATGTGGACAGCACGTTTGCCTTTGGTGAAAGCGGTCCCGGGTTCGAATCCCGGTGGGAGCCAATGTGCGAAATGACCTAAGCTGTCGAAGCACTTTTAACAATACTACTACTACTACTTTAATTCAATAAATAAGAAAAAGAAAATGTTTCTGTATTTTAATTATTTTTATGATGAAAAACAATTATGCACTACCTGTGCAGGAGTCAAGAAGCACTTATCGGGCAGGAGTCATTTTACATTGGGTCCTTCAGGAAGACGACGTTCACTTGACAAGTGTGTCTTGCCTGGGTAGGGTACAGCGTACTCAGGTGGCTATCACTTAACACATAGTTTTCTTCCCTTTTTTGCAGTTTTTATGTAATAATATGCGGTAACTTGTTTCTAATTATCACACATTATTTTAAAAGAAATTCTAAATGTGTTTAGTCAACAAAGTTATGAGTTGTAAATAAATGAAGAATGTTATTTACTGTCAGATTTTTCATTATAGATACTCGAGTTCAGAGTTGGATGAAATTTAAGCAAGAAGTCCCACATAAAAACAAGTAACACCAATATTTATCCTACCTTTAACCATATTATGGAAAAATATTTGTTTTTATCTTTTCGGTATCTTCTCACAGTTTTAACGAAAAGATTGTCCTCTTTTTGTGCTCTCAAACAGAGTACCCATTTTGAAAGATCATATCTCAAAAAATATTAATTCAATCAAAAAAAGATTTTTATACAAAGTTGCTAATATGTATTTTTAATTAGAATTTAAATTTAAATATTATTTCCTTGAAACTTAAATAGGATATGCAAGAAAAAAGGAGAAAATGGAGAACAGCTAGAGAATATAGAAGAATACAGCAAACAGAATAAACAGAGATAGTTCGACTAAGTTTTAGAAAAGTTGAAAAGAGGATACCAACCAAGAATGGAAGGATTTAATAATACAGAGGGAAATGTTATCCAAGAAGAGAATAAAGTTCTGGAAAGATTGGTAGAACATTTCAAAGAACTTCTCTGTACAGAAAATAAGGAGAGAGTAACAACTGAGGAAAATGACAGGCTTAGGAAAGAATCAAATATAGAATCAATCAAATTGAATATATCAAACTTGCTCAGAATTAAACCCACTAGGTTGGAAATTGCACAATGCATACAAAAGTTAAAAAATAATAGAGACCCAGGGAAGAACATATTGCAGCAGAGCTAGTAAGATATGGAGGAGATATAATGAGTGATGCTATACATAAACTTAGTTGTATAATATAGGAAGCAGAAAAATGCCAGAAGGATAGAGCATGGGAATCCTAAGCCCAATATATAGAAAGGGAAATAAACTGGTTCTCGAGAAATATAGATGGAAAATACTGTTAAATATAGTATATGAAATCATCATAAAAGAAAGGCTGAAAGTAGTAACTGGGAGGACAACTGGAAATTCTCTGTGTGGGAGTAGATCCAATAGAAGTACAATAGACCAACTGTTTGTAATCAGACAAATTTGAGATAAATGCTATGATCATAATGTTTAACTGCATATGCTATTGTAGATTTTATACAAGCATTTGATAGTATGAACAGGATCAAACTCTAAAAAGCAATGGAGGATATGGAAATTCCATCCAAAATAATTCTATTGATTCAAAAGGCATTGAAGAAGAGCATGGCAAAAGTAAACATACATAATAAACTAAATTTGAATTCAGCACTGGAATAAAGTAAGGATATTCTAGGATTACACAAATCTGAAGAAAAAATAGATCAAAGAGGAACAATATTTAACAAATAAATAGAAAGAAGCAAGCAAAATGGGATTGATAGTTAATACCAGTAAAACTAAATATATGCTTATGAACTCATCTTGCAAACCTAGAGTCACCCAGGATTTAGAGATAGAATAGATAAAATTTGATAGTGTGGAAGAGTTTAAATATCTATAATATATAACTTACAAAAAAAGCATAATATGAACAAATGAAAGAATACAATCAAGGAATAAAACTTACTTTGCAAATATGAAGATACTCGAGAGAAAGTTAATAAACAGAAACACTTAAATACAAATATATAAATCAATTACCAGACCAGTGGTAACCTATGGAGTATAAAAATGGACACTAAAAATCACACAAGAGTATGGTAAGATTGCCCTGGTAAGATTTGAAAGCAATTGCAGAAAACATACGGACCTGTTATTGAGAATGGATTATGGCAAAGGAGAACCAAAGAGGAGTTAAACACAATAATTAATTGGGCAAGATGTAGTTAAGTTCATAAAATCTTTGAGAATATAATGGTTGGACCATGTGGAAAGGATGCAGAAACAGCAATGCCGAATAAGGTGATAGAAAGGAGACTGTATGCCACTAGACGGAGAGGAAGGTCCAGATTGAGATGGCTAATTCATAAAGGACATGAAGAAGATGAAAATGAGAAGACAGAGAAGTGGAGGCTGATCGGGGTGGAAGCTCACATAGGGTCGTAGCTCCAAAGAGAGAGTTTGTCTATAAATTGAGACTTAAGGACAATTTTTAAGTGACTTCTTATAAGTTTGGAACAAAAAATATTAAATGTTATCACACTTTCTATGCCTTGTGTAATATTTTGTATCTATATATAGTTTAAATCAGTCTATATAATATAAATATAAATATACCATACAACAATTGAAAACCAGGAACTAGCAGATGAGCCAAGAATGGCTCACGTGGACCTTATCCTGTTTTCCCTGACTTTTATTGTAAATATTAATTTATTCTTTATTTTTCATAATTCTTTATTTGCCAGTAGCTCTTTTACTTTTACCAATTCACGTTTTATTTAAGATTGTTTGTACAATAAATATACCTTGTATTAAGAGTAAGATAGTTAAATAATATATTGTACCAAAAATAGCATTTTGAATTTAGTGTTTCATGTCAAAATAAAATCTACTTACATTATAGTCCACTTTCATATCAATGAAATTTAAATGTATTTTAAAATCGTTTTTTAAATAATACTGCTTATCGGAAATAATAGTTTAAATCAATATTTTCTAAAATCGCAAGTTTATTTCAAATTTTTTTACAATAAAGAAAATAGCAAGAAAACGATTTAAGTAGTCGTGATAGTAATCAAAATAAAACCTATTTTATTACAACCATATTTCATTTAAAAGAACAAAAAGATATATTTGAAAATCTTGTTTTAAATTATATCGCTCACCAGAGTTAATGGTTTAAATCAAAGCTTCCTAATTAAATATCAAGAAAATAGCCGAAAAACGACTTTCGTAGTGCTGTCAAATTAAAGTATACTTTCATTATAATCAACTTTAATTAAAAAAAACAAACGGATGTATTTAAAAATCTTATTTTTAATAATAATGCTTTCTGGACGCAATGTTTTAGTTACATAGTGTGGATATATATAATCAAAAGAATAGCAGTTTGACTCCATAGAAGCCACATTTATTTAAACAACTACTATGCTGTAATTAATAGCTTACAGTCGTTTCTCTAGATAAAAATATACAACAGGTATGAGTAATTTAAGTTCTGATGTTTAGCAGAAAATACTCTTCGATTCTAAAGAATTACTTTTTTACAGGAGCCGTAATGTGATTAGATAAAATCTGCATATCGTCATTATATCAGCTAATGCATTACTTCATTTAAGGTCTTTTGTTTTAATAACATTGTGATTCAATAAAAAGCGAATTACTGGAACGTGAGAACTTCCGTATTTTGCGGTGAGAAATATGATCAGTCGCTTGATATATTTACTGTAAAAAAATAGCGATTCGTTTAAAAAATACGGCATGAAGTACCTCGCATAGAAGCAATTGATAGTATTTTTTTACCTCTTTAGATTTCCTCAAATAACGCTTTTAAATAACAAATCACAGCACTCCTTACAAAAATTTATTTTGAGCGAAAACATTACAACATATCTGATGACCACTGGTGACTAAAAAAACAATTTGCCGAGTAATTGCTCAACCTCACTGTATCCATTTTCGCTCACAAAAGCAACACCTCTTAACACGTATATTCTTTCGCCTAAAATTCTCCGTTAACTGAGTGGATTAAGTGTACTTTGAAAATTAAAGACAGAAAATTAATGATATTTTATAAATAAGCACTGCAGTCACAATTCCACAATATTTCTTAGGGCAATTGCGCGACACTCGAATTATTTTCCGCAGCACTTCGTAAACCGACTGAAATACTTGAATGTTCAGCAAGAAAAAGTGGAAGTACAATTTCTTGGTGATAGAGCACGAAACACACTTGCACTTTGCCGATATAGGTAAGTCCTCTGAAAGATACGTTTTCGATGTGAACAACTCGATTGCACGTCAAGAACTGAAAATGAAGGCCAAAAACATGACTACACGCAAAGTATTTTTATATTTCTTGTTTGCGAAATCCACCTTCCAAGTCACCCCTTATCTATTACCTATAGGCATAGAATAGCCACCAGAAAAGCAGGCTGAAACATTCGGTCTAATTGCGCAATGGAATATTCTTATCGGTGGTCAGGTCCCTCAAACTATTCAAGGGGAAAGAGAGCTCAAACGACTCATCACTTTTCGAGACAAAACTATTTAATGATGTATAATTAAGATGGTCAAATCTTTATATCGATTGCGCTTCAAATTCTTAGAGATATTAATCGTTGCAGAAGTCTTTCAGTTTCACTAATTAAATTACACTGATGCCCGATGCTTTATACCGTCTTTAGAGTGAAATTATGCCTTTGCGTTTTATGTAGCAATGGGAAGTTACGCATTTAATTTTCTGTCTGAGCAGAGAGAGGATTGTCCTGAGTTATGATGGAATAAATATAATATTTGAGCCACAGAAGTTGCACTATAGTTCACTTGCACGAAAATTAAATTATACTTTTGCACTATGAGTTTAGAAAGATCATAACCAAAGTGTTTATTTTCTGGGAGAAGAAAAACGGACATACACTCTCACTTAAAAATTTTGAAAATTAAGATTGATGCTTCCTTTTGCAATAAAAAATGTTCAAGTGAAAATAAATTTCTTTCAATCAATTCTACACAGAGATGAACATGAAGATATAATATTGAGGTTGTACAAGAAGTGAAAAATAGTGTCTTGGCTGGGGCTCGAACGGAGATTCTATCTGGGGCAACCGAAACACAAATCTATATTTAGTGTTTTCCCCTCCAGATATAATATTTCCACTTAAATGTGGAACAGAATAGCCGATATTTCAATAGTCTTACTAGCAGTATTTGTAAAAGAGTATACATTTTATACTCGAATAAAAGCCGAACTCATTATAAGCCGAGGTACCTAATTTCATTCCAAAAAACTGGGAAAAGTAACCGAGTCGAACAAAAGCCTAGGGTGGGAAATGCAGCAGGTACTGGTAAAGTACACAATGAAAAGAATTAGCTATGAAATTACAGTAATTGAGGCATCGGTAGTTTAGTAAGAGAGAATTGACAAGGAATTGTTGAATGAGCAAGTGAGGAATTTTTCAGCCAATTTAGGACAAAGACGCTTCTTTGCTACGGTAGAACTGATAAGGGGAGCCCTCCCTCGAGTTTAAGAAGAGGGGCCTTGTACTCAGCATAAAAAAGTGTGCAGAAAAACTCGGCTTTTGCATGAGTATATGATTGTATCCACTGTTAAATTTATTTACATTTATATATAACCATAGGTCACTAAATACGTTTTTACGCGATGTAAGTTTATCGCTCTTAAAGTATTCGATTTAAAATTAATTTAACACCGCAATGATCTGCTTTGGTGGGGTCACACTTTATGGCGGAAATGTCATTTATTGATATTTAATATTATGTATTTATAAACAAAATAATGTATTTGTTTGATTTATTTTATAACATATGTGTTTGTTTTTGTGGACCTGAAAATGATCGTAGTTTTATTCCAATGAAACTTGTGGAGAAGAGAATACCATTTTATTTCATTCGTAATGAGTTTACTCAATATCAATACGGCCTTAGTCGATTTTATATAAAAACTAAATAAACTGATATCGAAATCTCTGGAAAGACGCACTGAATGTTGAACGAAAATCCAACTGGTTGGATTTACGTGCGCTGAGGCATGCGTCATGAAAAAGAGGTCCGGTCAACTTGCAAGAGGCATGCGCTATTGCATGCCTCTCCTTCATCATACCGTGCGCTATGACGCATGCCTGTGTTGAATAGAAGGTTGCACAAGTGTGGACTTAGCTTTAGAGTGCTACCATTCTAACCACTCCACCACTGCAGATGGTAAAATAATGGAAAGTACTAATTCCATAAACTGCTTCCAATCCTACCTGTAGAAGGCTTTGTCCGCTTACATCAATAAAAGTTTGATGATAAAATAAGGAGTGTGGGGTGCCGAAATTGAGAATTTGCATTGGTCTTGACCTACATATCGCTGTTTATTCTTTAGATTCATCCTCCAAAATAGGGGCTTGGCTTTTACCTCATATAAAGAATGTAGAATAATTTTTCAAGGGAAGAGTTCTAATGAGGACTCGAGTGTGTTTATCAAATAAATAATGGGGATCATTCTGAACAGGTGAAGGCAGTAGAGAACCAAGACACATAAAAATTCTTTAAATTTGTTTTCAAAAGATACTAGTTTCACTTTTTGTTTTTCAATAAATTTATTTTATTACTTTTTTAAATGTTTTTATTCTTTTCACTGAATTTCCTTCAATATATTTTATATTTTTATATTTTTATATTGTTTTTATTATTTTATAGGGTATTTTGAATACTTAGATGGTAAATGCTTTGCATCAATACTGTAAGTTTTAATTTTATATTTTTGCTTTCTCCATATACGTAGTATAGAGAACGTATTGTTTTCATGAAAAAAAATCGACCTCGAGATTTCAACGGTAATACATGTTTTGGGGTCCCTAGAACACGTTTTGACCATTTTCGGAATGATGTATGTGTGTATGTGTATGTGTGCTTGAGGGCGCTCTAACGTGAAAACTATTACTCGTATCAATACCAAACTTCATATTGGTGGGTGCTGTCTGAGTTGATTAGTTTTTGGAGTTAATCGGTAAACCGGAATCGATCTTTATTCTTCTAAGCAAATTTCCCTTTTTGCAAAATAAATCTATAAATATAATATTTAGGTACATACTATTCTTTGTAAACTTTTTAGCAAATGCAATATACTGTAACTTTTGCACGAAGTATTTTTTTGTATCACTGACGGTTTAGGAGTTATTCGTGAAATACTGATAAACCGGAAGTTGCTGATTGTGTACTTTGTGGGAGCTCTAACATAAAAACTATTCGTTGTATCAACACTAAATTTCATATATTGTACTTTGGTTGGTGTCCTTAGAGTTGATTAGTTTTCGAAGTAAATCGGTTAACCGGGAGTTGAGTTTTACATTTAAAGGATGTTTCCGTTTTTGCAAAATATCTTCATAAATATGATATTTAGGTGTACATTATTATTATTTATTATTTATTTACTATATATAAAGCTGCAATCCTGACTCATTGATACAAACTGTTTGGCTATTTCCAATCTAGCTAGAAGGCTGAATTTTTCAGGAGAGATTTATAATTCACACTTAACCTGGGGAAAAATCGAAAATTCCCAGATTTTGACCCAGGTTTGAGCCCAGAGACGATTATATTTTTCAATGCATTTAAACGGGAATAACGAAAAATGGCCATGCAGACCAAATTTCTTTCGTTAATTAAAATGTGAAAACGTAATCGTAAAGCAGTTGGACTTGGTCTATATTACATCTAAAAGATCAAAATTTACTTTACTTGCTACCGATTTTAACATTCCGGCACGAAATTTGCAAAATTTTAATTTGAACTCCAATTTATTACGTTTTTTTCTCCTCCTTTCGAAAATTAAATCAATGACAACGACCATTGTTAGAATCGAAAACAAAGTTGTTTACAATACTGAATTCATACGCCATGATGAAGGTTTGATGCATTTTTAATATTTTTTAATGATTCTTTCGATATATGTTATTACTGAATGTTTGAAAATGTAACTTTCATCGAAATGAACAGCGAATATCTGCACGGGAATGGATTTAATCGTGAATACATACTGTGATAACATAAGTTTATGCAGAGAATACGGGACCATTTATCAACGAAGATAATCGGAAAGGTCATGTAAGTAGTGAGATTATTCGAGGATTAAATTGAAAAGTCTACACTGAATCTATGTAAGAGGGATAGGAAAGCAATTTGGATGAAAAATACTCATTAATTACTGATGAAGGACGTATTATACCGGATCAAGTCTACCTATGCCTGAGTAAAGTAAAGTAAGTACAACTAAAATTTACATAATCGTAAAATATTACTATCAGTATATTAATGCAAATTAATAGTTTTAACGGCAATCTTTAGAAATAGTAGAAATAATAAGTTCTTTTTCTACGTTTTTTTAATTAATACGTAGTATATTACGTAATTCAACTTTCATCGAAATGAAAAACTGATTTTCTTGAACGACCTTCTGATTACGTTGTTCTACGCTGGATAATTCTTCGTTAGTATAAACAATTTTTGCATGTATTATTGTATGAATATTATTTTCCCATCTTCTCCAAACGGGCTTTAGAATAAAGTTCTTTTTCTACGTTCTTTAAAACTATTTACATAATTACGTTGCCTATTGTCTGTTTGTTTACTTAATTAGAAACGGAGCTCATTGTCGTGGTAGACGCCATTTAATGAATATAAGATTATAATGCAATATGTCTTGCACTGAACTTATTACTACATTGGTAATCGTCAATTTATTTTCCGCATTTTTATCTTATGTAGATTTTTATTCTAACTTAACATTCTTAAGCTTATTTCTTTAATTTAATTTTACGAATGCATATTAAGTCGTCGTCGTCGCCGCTGCAACATTCATCACTGTGGGATCCCGAAAGAGATACCACGGAATCAGCCGATCGCCGCGGAAACCTTTGACCGTACATGTTCATTGAGGACTGAAATCCAAAACTAAGAAAGGTAGGAATTGATTTGAGAAGCGACGTGTTTTCACATTGCCAGCTCTATGTCGCGCTAGGAAGAGTACGTTCTTCAGAAAATATCAGGGTGTTAGTTTCACCGGAAAGGATATTTGATAATATTCCGCACACCGTCAATATGGTCCTCGTCATCATATGGTGATCTGTCCGGAAGCAGGCGCCGCGGCCATAGGATTCAATTGGAGTATGTCTTGCACTAAACCGAGTACATACCACAGATAGCCAATCGTCTATCGATTTCTCGCATTTTTATTTTATGCAGATTTTTATTCTAACTTTACTTTGGTGTATTCCCTTAATTTAATTATACGAATTTGTATTCATGAAGAACTCAACTCCAAAACTCCCGTATCAAATGAACGTGAAAGGCCTTCGAATCACTTATTCTATTATTATATTATTTAATGAATCTCGATCTTAGATTTAAAACTATGTATGCTAAAGAGAATCGCATAATTAAAAAGAAACGTTAATATAACATAAAGACCGATAACACAGGGTAGTATCCCTTGATAATTTTCTTTGCTTGCATTATGCAAGCACCCATTTACTAGTTATTATTATTGTTTATAAAGTTTTAGAAAATAAAATTTACTATAACTTTTGTATTAGCATATTTTTGTATCACCGGTTGAATAGGAGTTATTCGTGAAATACTGATACACCGGAAGTTGCTGATTATGTACTTTGAGGGCGCTCTGGGCGCTGCATAGTGTGATATTTTCGTTATCTAGAGGGACAAAAGTTAATTTTCTTACTTGTCTACGCGAATCAAGCGCAGTTGGGAAAATATATTAATTTCTATTGTGTTTCTTGAGTTATTAACTGGAATTGAGTCTTGAAATGCAAGAGAAGTGTTTACATGAAGCATAAACAAAACCACACACAAAGAAGACATACAGGCCCAAAGAGATGCAGCGCAAACGGTGACGGCCGCTAACGGCCGAGTTAGCAAGAAGAGGGATATGAGGTTATATAAATCTAAGGAAGGAAAGTGTTAAGATATCTTTTAGCATAGTTTAATTATAAATAATAACAATTCAATTTGATCGATGATCAATGTGCAATAAAATTGGTACAGTAAAACATAAAATTAGTAAGTAATAATTTTTAATCACAAAACAAATTGAAAGGAAAAATAAGGAATAAAATATAATACAACATATAATATGAATTAGAGGATTATTCGGAATGAACATCAGATTCTTCGATATCACTTTCTGATTCTTCGGAATCAGAAAAAACCTGATAGGGTTCCGTCCTGACCCATTGGAGGTGGAGCTCTCATCTCTAATTGTAAGAGGTCATATACCTCCTTACTGATTTTGCCTCGTTTGGTTTTAGGAAGTGATCGTATGCTTGCTATAAACGGGTCTGAAGTAAAGAGTAATTCTATTCATTAAATTTTTGTTCTTATTAACCCTTGATGTCTTCCTAGTAAATAGTTCCCTAAATTTCCTGTTGTCCTTATTGCGGGCCTCTTGTGCCTCCTAAGAAAGTTGGCTTATTGGAAGAATACACGAATCTATAATGTCTTTGCCGTGAAATAGAATTTTATGCACGCTTACTGGCATAGCGAACCATGAGTACTCTCTAATATACAATTTTCTAGTTTCTTTTACGTACTACTGCTGAACTTTGAGTAGTCATCTGTAATTAATGAATACTTATATTTAATTCGCAGATATGCGCAAGCAAATTTAAGACAAATAGTAAAGTAAAATATTATTTAAACTTGCTGTCATAAGGACATTTATAAAACCCACAGGTTGGCCAACAATTAACTACAACAGTACAATAAACGAGCGTACCTTAAGAACCACTTAGGAGTCCAATCGGGAGGGCAGTCTTTCTAGCAGGTTTGCCGCAGACCGAGGTGGATCTAGCTCAGTGGGAGGCGTCAGCGAGTAAAAATTTCGGATCTAGCTTTAGTGCCTTTAGTGGCTTTATATAGTCTTTATCACACTTTAGGGGGTACGGGGAGCGAAAAGCAGTGTTTGGCGAAGACCCAGCGTGGTCCAAAATGCAACGCGCCCCATGCAACCACGTGAACTGCGCTGGTTTCACTCGATCGTCAGGCCTCCCAACATTACATTGGTACTTCTATAATAATAATAGCAACACATAACTGCTACTAGCAAACAGAAATACAGCGGGTAAAATTAATAAAAACTGAGTTTGTTTAAGTATTCTGAACAAATGCTAAAGGCGCGTAACAAATGCTTTTCAATGTAGATTGTTTCGTAATTAATTTGTTTATAAGACCAAACAATTCAAACTTTCATAACTTATTTATCGTTGTTTAAAATAAGTTTGAAAGACCAATACATGAAACCCATATTAAAAACATGGGAATAAAATCTGATGTGGCCAGCACATGACTTTCTCCATATATATAAGATGTAAATATTTATCTACCGCAATAATTTCGAACTCTATATTCCATCTAAACTTGGAATTTGAGTTATTAATATTATATATTATCTTTGATGCCAAAAACATGATAAATAATTTTTACGGGACATGATCGATGAAAAACGATGAAATTGGCCTTTCGCTCATAGAGCCCAGAGCGCCCACAAAGTACATAATCATCTTCTTCCGGTTTATCAGTATTTCACGAATAACTCCTAATCAACCGGTTATAAAAAATATGTTAAATACAAAAGTTATAGTAAATTATATTATCTAAAACTTTTATAATGAATACAATATACCAATATATCATATTATGGATATATTTTGAAAACCAGAAATGAGCTTTACACAACGTACATAATCAGCAACTTCCGGTTTATCAGTATTTCATGGATAACTCCTAAACAATCAGTGATGCAAAAATAAGTTTCATACAAAAGTTATAGTAAAATAAATTTTCTACAACATTTATAAATAATAGTATATACCTAAATATCATATTAATGGAGATATTTTGAAAACCGGAAATGAGCTTTGAAGAATGAAGCTCGACTTCCGGTCGACCGATTTACTCCAAAAACTAATCAACTCTAACGACTGTAATAAAAGTACTATGTATGAAATTTGGTGTTGATCCGACAAATAGTTTTCATGTTAGAGCGCCCACAAAGTACATAATCATCTTCTTCCGGTTTATCAGTATTTCACGAATAACTCCTAATGAACCGGTGATACAAAAATATGTTATATACAAAAGTTATAGTAAATTATACTATCTAAAACTTTTATAAGTAATACAATAGACGTATATATCATATTTATGGAGATATTTTGAAAACCGGAAATGAGCTTTAATGAATAAAGCTCGACTTCCGGTTCACGGATTTACTCCAAAAACTAATCACCTCTGACAGCACACACAACAGTACTATATATGAAGTTTGGTATTGATACGACTTTTAATTTTCGAGTTAGAACGCCCATTATCACACACACACATACACACACACACACTCACACACACACACACACACACACACACACACACACACACACACACACACACACACACACACACACACACACATACACACAGACATCATTCAGAAAATGGTCAAAACGTGTTCTAGGGACCCCAAAACGTGTATTTCCGTTGAAATCTCGAAGTTGAATTTTTTCATGAAAACAATACTTTCTCTATACTTCGTATATGGAGAAAGTAAAAAATCTGATGTGGCCAGCACATGACTTTCTCCATACATAAGATGTAAATATTTATCTACGACAGTAATTTCGAACTCTATATTCCATCTAATCTTGGAAGATGAGTGATTAATTTATATATTATTATCTTTTACGTCACAAACATTATTTATAATGTTTTTCGGGACATGCTCGATGAAAAACGATGAATTTGGCCTTTCGCCCATAGAGCCCAGAGCGACCGCTAAGTACATAATCAGCAACTTCCGGTTTATCAGTATTTCATGAATAACTCCTACACAATCAGTGATGCAAAAATATGTTTCAACCAAAAGTTATAGCAAAATTTATTTTCTAAAACTTTTATTTTTAACAGTATATACCTAAATATCATATTTATGGAGATATTTTGAAAACCAGAAATGAGCTTTGAAGAATGAAGCTCAACTTCCGGTTAACCGATTCATTTCAAAATCTAATCAACTCTAACGACTGTAATAAAGGTGCTATATATGAAATTTGGTGTTGATCCGACAAATGGTTTTCATGTTAGAGCGCCCACAAAGTACATAATCATCTTCTTCCGGTTTATCAGTATTTCACGAATAACTCCTAATCAACCGGCGATACAAAAATATGTTAAATACAAAAGTTATAGTAAAACAGATTATCTAAAAGTTGTATAAGTAATACAATATACCTATATATCATATTTATGGAGATATTTTGAAAACCGGAAATGAGCTTTAATGAATAAAGCTCGACTTCCGGTTGACCGATTTACTCCAAAAACTAATCAACTCTGACAGCACACACCACAGTACTATGTATGATGTTTGGTATTAATATGACTAATAGTTTTCACGTTAGAGCGCCCACTATCACACACACACATACACACACACACACACACACACACGCACACACACACACACACACATACACACAGACATCATTCCGAAAATGGTCAAAACGTGTTCTAGGGACCCCAAAACATGTATTTCCGTTAAAATCTCGAAGTCGAATTTTTTCATGAAAACAATACTTTCTCTATACTTCGTATATGGAGAAAGTAACAAGACGTAACATTTATGCGTCTACTTAAAAAGCACAAGTGCATTCTAATAAAATCTAAGATTCCATTCTAATGTTTACACGGAGTAAATCTGTGTTCATATATTTCCAAAACGAGTAAAATGTTGCTTGCATTCTGCAAGCATGTTGATAACACAAATTTCAAGTCGACATCATATCAAGAGGGTCCTCAAAAGTAGAAAAAGTATTGAAAACATTCTTAAAATTCGCTGCAATTTCTTCGTCTGGCATCGAACCCAGGTCTTACTACGCAGGACAACAGAAGATCACCGCCTCTAACTATGAGTGAAAACTGAAGCAGAAATATTGGCTGTAACTGCCTCAAACGAGGTCCTACTTTTCACATATATTCCTTTTTACAGAATTTGTAATGTGCTCTGGCATCGAACCCAGGAATAGTACGGTCTTATCTAAATTTTTTTCTGAAATCAATTCTCACCACACATCTTCTAGCCAAGCATGAACTTCCTATCATTTCGATAAGTACATAAAAAAAATAATGAAAAACTACCTCAATGTATTTTAAAGGGCAGATGATTGCAACGTCCTAGCATCGAACCAAGAAAATTTTCTGTTAAAGTCATTTACGTTTTCAATAGATCATGACCATATATGTAGGCTCCTTGAGTTTTTATTCTGTACCTATCCGGGAAGTAATTTTTTTAAATTCCCGAAAATCAAAGCAATGCATTTAAATGGAAAAAATCGGGACTTTGGGGCCCTCTGGAATCGAACCCATGACACTGAGGTTCAAAATCGCAATGTTTTTAGCGGTTGCACGTTATGGCTGATACGTTGTAAAAATTTCAAGTCAATGACACTTGTGATTTAGCCTGTGAATTAGTATCCTCTCTATCTATCTATTGTATCTATGTACATGAATGAATCCGGAGATGCATCTAAATATAATAGATAGTAACAAAGAGCCAAAACATTTGAATATTTTTTTAAGTTGATACCCCTGCTATGTGAGCTTATTTGGCTGGATATAAGTATGGAAATGTTAATTAATGACAACTTGTTTAAAATACAATTTATGTTCCTCTAAATTTAGCCTGATAAAAAAATTTTAGATAACACTTTTTTTGATTGGTAGCGCTGATAAGGATTGATTTTACAATTTTCAAAGTATTACTAATTGTTTTGTCATTTTCGAAAACCTCTAAACTGAAAGTGTCATTAAAAAATCGAAAATTCCTCCAATATTTTGACTTTTTCCCGAAAGGAGTGAAATCAATTTTTTATTATTTTCCGACAGATGGCATTTAAAACATAGTGTAATTTTGCTAAATAAAATCAAAATAATAAATCCTTTACTACATATTCCAAAAGTATGAAACTGTTACGTTGATTCTTAATAGAAAAAATATCAATTATGTAAGTTACTGCAATTTCGGTACATATTTACACATTTTATTTAATTAATAATAAATGGAAAATAATATTTCGCTAAAAAAGCTACATTCACTTTTTTAAAGAATCATTTATGAACTTTTATAAATTGAATCAGTTGATTTATCGTTGAAAGCGTTTTTAAAAATTCAGATAATTTTTGGGTCATATTTACCCCTGACACGACTAATTAATGTGAAGGAAAGTATATTCAAATTCGCAAATATGCGCAAGCAAATTTAAGTATTTCCTATACTTTACAAGTCATTCTTTCAGGAAAATACCATTGCATATTGGTATAATGCGATATAATAAACTAAAACTCAAGTTCAAACTGACTCATACGTTTTTCTCATACGGAAAAAAACGGCGATTAATTCTAATGATGCTCGTGATTATATTAAAACACATTTTAAAGTAAAATATTATGTAAACTAACTTTGGTACTTGTATTATAATAATAGCAAAAAACAACGGCTACTAGCTCACAGAAACACTGTGTATTCTTATAGTAAACTTATACGAATGACGCTATCGCTTAGAACACTTGACATGCTGAGTTCAGATTGTCAGAGGGTTCGACCCTTTTTTCTATTGGTTGGCGCGGTTTTTGTGAAATATAAACCTTAGATCCAGTTATTATGGGTTGTTCTCTTCATAACTATACAAAAGTTTGACCCGATTCGACAAGTAAGAAAATTGACTTTTGTCCCTCTAGATTACGAAAATATCACACTGTGCGCTGGGGCGAAAGGCCAATTTCATCGTTTTTCATCGAACATGTCCCGAAAGTATTATTTATAATGTTCGTGACGTAAAAGATGATATGATATAAATTAATCACTTATATTCCATCTTTAGATTGAATATAGAGTTCGAAAATACTGTCGTAGATAAATATTAACATCTTATGTATGGAGACAGTCATGTGCTGGCCACATCAGATTTTTACTTTCTCTCTATCCGTAGTATAGAAGAAGTATTGTATTGGCAAAAAAATTCGACCTCCAAATTTTGACGGAAATAGATGTATTGGGACCCATAGAGGTCATTTTCGCTATTTCTCCGAACGTGTCTGTCTGTGTATCTGTCTGTGGTAAAAAAGTTTGTGTGCGCTCTATCTTAAAAAGTAATTATCCGATCATTTCCAAACCTCATGTTTAGTATTTTCCTAACAATGCCAAAAGTTGATTAGTGTTTGATGAATATCGCTTAACCGGAAGTTCTGGTTAAACCGGAACAAAATTTTGTTTCTTTAATATCTCCGTCAGAATGCAATGTAGGTATAACAAATACATACAAAATATATAGATAATGTACTATACTACAACTTTTGTATGAAACATGTTTTCGAGACACTGATTGTTTAGGAGTTATTCTTGAATAATGGTCAACCGGAAGTTGTTGTTTATCCAGAAATGGAGGTTTTTCATATATATATATCTCTCTCAGAATGCAATGTAGGTATATACAAACACACACAGAAGTTATAGATAATGTACTTTACTACAACTTTTGTATGAAACATTGTTCTGCAACACTCATTGTTTTGGAATTATTTATATATTTCTGGCATAGGCTTCTGTTTTCAATAAATATGGAGAAAGTCATGTGTTGGCCACATCAGATTTTAAAAATTTAATTTCAAACTTAAGTCTTGCTATAGCTTTAATATTTCGAAACAGGTACATTTTCATCCCAAATATCTTCTAACACATCTCTGGAATAGTTTTTTGAATAAATTGATCCTCTTTCAATTGCATACCTTATAACTGTAGCCATTCATTAATTGCCTGGTGTCAATATTACCCTAGGTGACGTATTTACTCTGATGAAATCGAAACTGTTGAATATATGCGAACAATGTTTTTTTAGAGTATTGTAGCCTTAACAGCAACGATGTAAGAACCTCATAAATCTCAATAAAAGAAAATTATTTTTTAAACAACCAAATTTGAAATTTTTTATAAGATCTGAACAATTATCAATGTTCTTAGCACTACTGCTGAAAAAAGACTCTAAACAAATAACAATAGTAGGGGTTCCCAACCTTTTAGCTACTGTGTACCACTCGAAATATTTAGAAATCTTGGCGTACCAACAGTCATATATCTTTTAAGAAACATGTATTTACGGTCGGAATAGTGACCATTGGCTTGTTTTATTTTAATTTAGTTACTGAGTAAACTTCATATTTAATTATTAATGCAATTTCATTTCAGTTCTTGAAACGCTACACCAAGACACCAATAAATATATATAGATTTTATTCAATATTTTCACCCACGTGTACGACTAGAAAAATTCCCATGTACCACTGGTTGGGAACCCCTGAACTAGAGTAACGACGAGCTTGATAATAATGATACTAATCTCAACAATTAAATTGTTAAAATTAATGTTTAAATGGCTTCTCAATCATTTTGAAGAAAATTTTGCAAAATTTTACAATTTAATTTTGTTTGAACTCTTTAAAACCTATCTTATCAAATTGAAATTTTGAAATTGAATTTTACGATTCTACCATCACTTTTACAAAAATATTCATTGCTCTGCAAGAGGATTCACCATATATTTATTTATAGGTTATGACTTAAATAAGGCTATATTCCAGTTGGTGCAAAATTTGTACTTAAACCTATGCTAAAAGATATTGCTTGTTGATATGTTATAATATTCCAGAGAAGTTTCATATCAGTAAATTAGTTGTATCTCTTTGATCCCTCCCGATAAAAACGTTGTTGAGTAAGTTTTTTCTGGCAGTTTGAGTAAAATTACCTCAATTTTTTTACATTTAAACTCTTTGAAATTGCATTTTGCAATCTAGTTATGTTTCTTTATACCTTGTGATAGCTCCTATCTAATGGTTTGCAGACCTGATTTACGAAGTTGGTAACATTGAAATTACTTAAGAATTTTTCAAGGAGGATGGCAGGCTGTAAATTCGTAACATCAGATCAATGTATCTGAAAATATCATAAAAATATAGAGGTATTATCATTATCATCCCTAATTAGTTGGCAACCCTGTTTATGAGTCGTTTCACAAATTTTAAAATTGTTAATCATGCAGTTAATCAATTTAGCTTTGTCGGCGATCCAGAGTAATAAATGTTCATGACAAGACTTTGAAAAATTTACCATTTAAAATTTTGAGGCTATTTCTTAAAAGTGAAAGAATTCTTCTCTGTTTTCTATTGTTGATATTTTTCTAACTTTTTGTAACTAATACTCTCCTAAACGATACGAGGTTCTTAGTTCAAGTTTTTATCGGAGAAATCTTTGGTTATAAAACAGGCTGGAAATATGGGAAATTCATCAGCGTTTTTATAAATAAACCTTAAAACAGTTTACAAGGTAAAGGATGACATGAGTGTTTGTCAAAATGTAGGTCTACTCTTTGTGTTGGATATGTTAAACAAATGGTTTCTGTATTTAAAGGGATGTAAACATATGAAGAGATTTATGGTCTCATCGACCTCAGGCAACTAATTTAGGAAATTAAATGACGTTATTACTAAGGGTTGATCAATAAATAAATCAATATTCGATGTCTGGGCAAGTATTCTACTAAAGAAACCCACGTACAATTTGTTTTAACGGTTTGAAGGTTTTGCTTCGTATGCAAAATTAAATACGAAATAATGGCCCAAGGAAATGAAATGAAGATTCTTATATTGTTCGTGTAATATCGTTTCTAAATAGAAATAACAAGGTAAAATGGAGGAAAAAACAAATGAGTATTTTTTTATACCTTATACCTCACTCTACCCCACCCACACTATCCCTACGTCTACCACACCCACTCCCATCCCTCCCTCTATCCCACAAAAACCCAACTAGTCCCTCCCTCTACCGCACCCATTCCCATCCCTCCCTATACCCTACCCACCCCCATCCAACCACTAAACCACCCACTCCGATCCCACCCTCTACCCTAACCTACCCCATCCCACCCTTTACCCACCCACTCCAATTCGTCCCCGTCACCCGCCCACTACCATCCCTCCCTCTGCCCCTCCCATACCCATCCCTACCTCTCACCCGCCCAATACCATCCCTCCCTCTGCCACAACCAAACCCATCCCATCCTCCATCCCCCCACTACCGTCCCACCCTCTACCCAACCACTCCCATTCCTCCTTCTTACCCGCCCACTCCCATCCCTCCTTCTACCCCACCCAAATCCATCCCACCCTCTACCCCAACCTACCCCAACCTATCCCATCCCACCCTCTACCCACCCGCACCCATTCCCATACTACCCTATACCTACGCACCACCATCCACCCCTCTTCCCCGACCACTTCCACCACCCCGACCACTTCCACCACCCCGACCACTTTCACCACCCCGACCACTTCCACCACCCCACCCAGTGCCATTCCTCGTTCTATGCAACCTACTCCTTTCCCACCCTTTACCTTAACCACCCTATCCCTCCCTCTAACCCAACCACTCCCAGATTTCCCGCCCACTGCTCCACCTAGACCCTTACCACCCACTCCCAAACCTCTTCCTTACCCAATTCCTTCCCTTCAACTAGAGCGACCAACACCTACTTAAATCCACCCCTCTCCCAATCAATCGCCTTCTTCACTTCCTCTCCCATAACCACCTCCAATGAACTACCTTCAATCTTTATTTCCAATAAGACGTTAGCAAAAATACATACAGTTCAATGAAAAGGTACAGAATATATAAAATATACATAGCCCCGCCTTACACATCATAATAAATGTATACATTCCGCAATAGTTATTTTGGCTACAGGCGAAAAGTTTATTATATCCATACAATATACATTTCAAGTAATGGTCTACTATACAAGCTCCGGCCTCACAATTTTTTATACTATACATAATTGAAAATATATTTTGGCTCGGAAGAAAAAATACGTATTTCACTTCTTATTCATCTTCCAGGGTAGAGTGATGTTTTAGGGGTTCGCCCTCGGGTTCTCCATCCGCTTCGCAACCTATTTAAAACGAATATCTGAGTATGATTATTAAATTTGAATAGATGACAAAATGCTAAGAAGAAATCAGAAATTTTAATATTAACAGACATTAAACCAGCCATCGGTCATATCTTCTTCTTGTTTGTAATTTTAGAAGCAAAAACTATCAATTGTAGTTACTTTAATTTAAATCATGAAATAACAGTCAGCAAGGGAAGGCCAATGCTCTTAATACTGCAATTTTTAGTCAAAAACAACTGCTTGTATAGACCTGATTAATCCAAGACAAAACACTCCAACATTTTCAGTCGAGGGATCATTCGACCAAGTGTGTCATTATTCTTTTGTATTAAAATGCAATTTATAACATCCTCATGTATAAGAATGTAACCGAAAAGCCTCAATCCTTTTCTTTTATTTCCTTTACATCCTATAGTAGATTCGCAGAAACACTTCCAAACGCAATCTTATACTAAGAAAAGTTTAATCGAGGACACAAGGAATAGAAATAAGGATGGTTCTGACATAAGAGGAAAATGAACTTACAATTAGTGCAGATCGTATGGAGACGAAAATACAATACTACGCAACTATGGCAGTTTAAACATCTGAATTAGTGATGGCTAATAATATTAGAAACACGTAACGAAAAAGGTTCAGCTTTACCTGCATAGCCCTTAGGAGACCAAGTTATGTTACTGGTGACATCTCGCTACATATTTCAATTGATTTGAAACTAGATATTCCAAAATAGTTACCCCAGATATCCCTCATTATTTTCATAATAGAATTTACAAGATAATCAATGGTAATTAATTTTAGGTTGCTGATGAATTCTTGGAAGTAAATTTCCGTTTACGCAGCCAGGACTCGAACCCCGAACTCTCAGATTCAACGGGTGCTCATGTCGGTCAGATAGACCGACCACCTACCAACTAGGAGATACTGGTTCGAGCCCCGTCTACTTCAGACGTTTTCTTCTACATTTCCTTACAAGATATTCAAAATACAGGACCCGCTTTTTCCTTTGCTTTTTGGGAAGCCTCAATTCAATTGTTTCGGATTCCTGAATTACAGTGACTTAAGACACAGACACAGCAGGGACTGGCAATGTTGCCATCAGCGTAAGCCTTGAACAAATATGCTGCAATCTGATAGGTCGAATTCGTACTCTCCTTCTCCCACAACCAACTCACAATTTGAACATTTTGATTGATTATAATAATAATTAAAAAGTCATTAAATTGTATGAAGTAGGACCTCAATCGTAATTTTTATTATCTGGATCAATAATTTTTTAAAAATATTCATTTATTTCTACTTTCCGTTAATTTGGCTTTACCATAGAAGGGATTGCTCGAAATATATTTGTTATGAATGTTGACAGTTTAATGATATTACTATTTTACAACGACAACTACCTTAAGATTCTTACAACAGTGTCAAAATATTGCAAATTATTTTATCGTATTTATCTCAATTAATTATTCCTACTTTGTCATAACAAAAGAATGGGAATTGCATAGTGATATAAATTATAATGTCAGTGTTGCGGACTTATATAAATTGAAAGTAAATCTATTGTGACGGGCATCCGCTTGCATTGGCGACCGTTAACAATTAAAAAATACTGTCTGCGTCGGACCAGAGGGTGGAAGTGAAACTTCTTTTGTCAAGATTATCACAATCAACTTCCTGATTATAGTCCTCATAATCGCTTTCTGTAGGATCCATACCTGCCCTTTCATTTTCAACCCTTTCAATTTCAGCATTAGAAATGGGTACGGCCGATGCTTCATTGATGAGAATTTTTACTTTAAATAATTAACAGTACATAAAATCATGCAATTTGATATTATTGAAACTGATAAACAATGTAATGAAAAGACAAAGCCATTTAAATGAAGATTACAGTTATAACCAACGCATAATATACATTACAATACCGGCCATTAATGTTACACAGGTTTTTTTAACGTTTTTACATCTATTGCAGTAAGAATTTTCAACACAAAATAGCATAGTATTATAGTGCAGTAGAATAGACTTTATCCAGTAGTGATTGAAAAACTGAGAAATTATTTCAAAAACTATTATACTTGTGTCTATGATATCCACAATATATTGCGTTTCAAGTAGGGCAGGGGTCTCCAAACTTTTTAGGCCAAGGGCTGCATAACTATCAAACAGCAAATGCGGCCCGCGGGCAGTAGTTTGAAAATCCCTGAAGTAAGGGATTACCCATTCTACTACAATATCTTAGATTTTTGCGGTCTACAGATAACTGAAATCGCTTTACCTTTATAGGCAGCTTTGAGATGTTACTTATTCGCTCCTGACCACTCGTCGCTCAAAACGTAAAAGAAAAAAAAGACCGATAAAACATAAGAAAAAAGAAGGTAGGTAGTTTCCGTCAAAACTAAAAAATAATATGAGAGAGGTCCACAACTTACCACGTTATTATTTTAAATCAGTGGAATTGACAGCAAGAATGCAAATTCTATCTACGTACGAATTTCAAAATTGTTTTATTTCACTGAATATTCAGTTAACAATTACGTTACCATAAACAAAACTCGGTTGTCACAGATGCTTAAAGAAAATTGAAAAAAATCCATGAAAAAATGTTCGTACCCCTCAAAGCGCGTTTCTTCACAGGATATTGTTTGTCACAACAAATTTAAAATGTCATTCAATTTTTTCTTCTTCAAAATCTACATATCTTATTTTAAAAGTTAATTTTAACTGGTCATTGATCCGCCATGTCTTCTTATGGAATTACACATGAGTTCGGAATGAACAATCGCCTTGATCTTCAAGGAAATGGGTTGTTTACTACATGGAAGTTTAGACAAAAGTTTCGTATATTTTATCAAAATTCTCGCATTTACGAATCACAAACGATATTCCATGACCAAAATAAGAAAATTTATTCTATTTTCCTTCTTTTGATGCTAGTTTCGACTTCCTACGACTATTCTTTCTAATTTAGTTTTGCAAAGGAAATGAACCATACAACGAAAAAGTATACGAGAAAAGGTATAGAAAAGGCACTCTCCAGATTTTCCTTATCACGCGTGAAGCGGTTTCTCGACCAACACCCCATCCCAAAAGTATCCAACGGGCACAAAGAAGTTTCACTTCAAAAAAATCGAAATAAGGCGAATTTGTTCACAAAATATCCATACTAACGATCATCTACATAGGAATTATAATAACATTAGATTTAACTTCCATTTAAATAAAGTAAATAATTAATTACATGACATTGTACAATGAATTCCTTCGCTCGTCCGAGGTAGGCACATTGAACACTGAAAATCGAAGCGAAAGAATTCAAGCGCATTGAAACAAAACATCGAGATAAACGGAACACTTTACGAAATATTGCTCGCTAATTTTGAAAAGAATTTTATCAAAAGAGGAACGGAAAGGGAAAGCAAAATCAACCTAGTGTGTGTATGCATGCAAGTAACTCTCACTTCTCTTTACAGAGATTTAGAATGAGGCGGGAAAGCGGAAATACATGTTTATGACTCACAAAGCAAAGAACCAAGGCTAATCGAAAAAAAAAAAAAATTATGGCTCCTGAAATGAAGTACATAACTGTGACTAATAAACCGGCAATAATTTAAGGAAAACACTTTGCCTGGTTAGATTATTTTGAAAAAATACAGTGATAGCAACGGAAGTAGAAAGCACAATATCAGATACTGTTGATGAATCTCACCGAAGAATGTTATCTAAACTTCGAATTAATAACTTACATCGTTAACTCTCATCGTGGAATTGTTTGAACTATAAATGCTTATAAAACATGCACCTTTTTCCTTATTCAGATATTAAGAGTAGACGCGGAAAGGAATATGTTTATTATTAACTAGGGGAGCAATATACCATAGCTAAATCTAACAAGTAGGAAATAAAAAGAAAACGAAGTTAAATAGACGATAAGAATTGTGAATTCCTTCAGCATAGGATCATAATGTTCAAGAACGATATCCTATGAATGAATTTAAGAATTTAGTTTATGAGAAAGTATAACTATGAAATATTACTCTAATACAGATGAATCCCCTATAAAAATCTATATCAATATATCTTTTTTATTTGAAGGGCTTTTCATACCATTACGCATGACAGAGCCCAATGCATTGCTTTCTTATGTCGGCGTTAATTTCACGAAACAGCTAAGAAAGAGAGGGCATAATACCGGATTTATATATATGAAAATATATAAGAATGAACGATTGCGTCGCAGAGAATTGGCTTAACGACCAAAACAAGACTCTGAAAAAGAGAAGAAATTGCCTAGAATCTGGTATGATTCTATTATATTCCAATCGTTGCTTAGACGGCGAATAGATATTAATACCGAAAAGTTACTTACCCTAGGTTAGCGCTTGAGTTACCAACAGTTAAGTGGAACGAGACCATCATCGACTGAATAATATGATAAAGCGTGCAATCGCAAAGTAAAGGTTTGACGTTTCCATTTTAACATAACTTCTTGTGGTAAAGGTGCAAAGAAACGATAAATTAGAATAATTCGTAGCTGTAATGAGGTGTTCGAATTTCGGAAAGAGCGAAGACTAAAGGCCGCAGTTGCCCATGATAATCACATTCTCCACTCCTTAATTGCCATCTGTTTTTACTGCGGCTGAATTCCTCTCTCAAACGAAGCCTATTCTTTCTCAAATATGTATGAGCGGATGAGAGTTTCGGCGCGATATTTATAAATATCAAAACAATTTATGGCTCATGAATACCTTAAATTGATCGCTTCACATGGGTCAGTTCTACCTAAAAAGGCTGAAATGGAGTCTGAATAATATTCTTTGAAATGATCTTAAGTAAACGGTAAACCTGTAATGGAAAATTCATCTGCAGAAGATGGCATAAAATCTACGCTTATGTACAAACATCCTAATTCTATAAGAGTACGGGAAAACAAAGATCAGTATCTCTGTCGGATATAATTGTACTTCAATACTAAAACATCTAATTCTGCAACTTCCAGTAATGAAGAACCATCAGTAGGCCAAGTGTACCTCACATTTGAAAAATTACAATCAGCATCAATGAATAACTATGAACCTCTTAAGTTAAAAAATAGAGAAAATGCCAGTACATTAATATGTTTGTATTACTGTACTCGCGATGTAACAAATTACTCCTTTATTTTTATGCTAAAAACGAATCTAGAAACGAAAAATTTGCTATAGCTGTTGACTTGATAATCTCGCCGTAAAATATGCGGAAAGTTTCCTTCGAGTTATTTCCTATTTTATAAAATCGAATCACAAACGTTATTTGTATATTAGAAAGCTAGAGATAATTGATTATCATAATCTTGAGTAACACGAGCTCCACACTTACATTAAACATTATTCGCAGAGTGGAAGAGCATTCTAGTAAGAATTCCCTCATCATTACGCTTTATATTGGAATACCTCTTAGCATTGTAGTGCCATTACACGACGAAGAATACATAATGAAAGGTAAGAGTATTAAGTGCGCTTACCCAAATTGATCAAATGTCGTTCCTAGCGTTTCTTCCGGAGGGTCATGCCGTGGCCATTCCCTTTCGAAACGAAGTATAGCAAAGATGTGAGTGTTAAAAGTTCAGTTTTTGAAACCTGGAAAAACAGAAATGCCGAATTAGTATAATATCAATTAATTGCATTCAGACTGTACTCAACATCTTAATAAAGAAAAAAATAAAGCTAACAATAAGTAAAAGGACACCTTGAATTTTGAGGGCCAACACATAAGAATTGAAGGCCATGAAGAACGAAACCACATAACAAGTCAAAAGAAAATGCAAAGCGAGGTTTGAGTTAGAAGAATTTCGAGAAAAAAAAGGGAAACCAAAATGGCAATCGACCTTCTAGGGATCTCAAAGTATGAATGTAAATACCTTTCACTTTTAAAAACAGAAAAGTGCATGTTTATGACACGCGAAAACGAAACCACTCGAAATGGATGTGCAAAATTGTAACGACTTACTGCCTTGGTTTATAGTAAAACCAAACGATATTATATGAATTATTTTTGGAAACCACTAACAAGTATTCATAATATATGAATGATCTAAACGCGGAATTGCCAGGCAAAAATTAAAACAAGTTTCCGTAGTCAATGAAGTGCTATGGTTATTTAATCTATAGGTATATATAAAGCAGAAATTCTGTGGGTTTGTGTGTTTGTGGGTTTGTGTGTTTGTGGGTTTGTTTGTCTTGGATTGGAGTCCACACCGTTTGCCCGATTTGTCTCAAACTTTGCATAGGTGTCCATTTATATCAGGAAAGAAGTACTGTCGCATTTTTATTCAAGAATTTTGCTGGGTTCGAACCAATATCGCTCAAATAGATTTTCCTAAGGAATACACGTAAGCTTCACTTTTATTTATAGCTTTATTTCTTTTGAAGAATTAAATTAGAAGAAATAGTCGTATAGAGTCTAGACAAACACCGAAAGAAAGAAAATTGAATAAAAATTCTTATTTTGGTCATAGAATCTTACTTTCGATTAGAATTTGCGAGAATATTGGTAAAATTTACAAAACTTTCGTGAAAATTCGAGGATATAAACAACTCATCCCCCTGACGACCGATCCCATTGTTGAATCCGAGCTCATGTTTTATCCCGTAAAAATACTCGTGGACTTTAGGCCCATAAAGCTGATCATTGAAGAGGACGATATATTACATGGAGAACGAGAAATTTTCTGTAAGAAGGTAACTAACAATTGCAGGTACGTATTTACAATCAGGATATTACCAGCTTATGGATGAGGGAAGTTAGATGTCTCGTATGATATAAAGCCAACATTCTGTGGGTTTGTAGGTTTGTTTGTATGTTGCGTGTCTTCGATTTTGATACAAACCGTTCGCCAGATTCGCGTCAAACTTTGCGTATGTGTTTTCTGGGACCAGGAAGGACGTACTGTCTCAATTTCATTCGATAATTTTGCTGGGTTCGAACCAAGATCGCTCAGATGGGTTTCCATAAAGAAGAAATCTAATCTTCACTTTTATCAGTAGCAGGCTATATTTCTTTTGAAGAATTAAAACAGAAAAATAGTCGTGCGGAGTCGAAACAAGAAGCAAAAGAACGGAAATTAAATGAATATTCTAATTTTGATCGTGGAATATTGTTTCCGAATCGTAATTTCGAGAATTTTGATAAAATACGCGTGAATTATCCAAAATTGTTGAGGTTGTAAACAGCCAATCCTCCTGACGATAAATGCGATTGTTGAGCCTAGCTCATGAATTTTCCTGTACAGTAAGAATAGTTTGGGATTTTAGACTGTATTCTAAAGGTAATTTACGCATTGCACGACCGGAACCTTGAATTTAATCTACTTCTATATTCCCCGTTGAGAATCAACGGGCGCTTCAGCTAGTTTAATATTAAAAATGAGTATATTGAAGTAGTCAATGGTCAAGATTCAATTTGGTTTAAATTCATCTTCAGTGAAAATAACGTTGTTGCGGCACGATTTCCTAAACTATTCAAAGAAAAGATTGATGAATATATCTGCACTTCTTAAAAAATTGTTAGTTACTTCAAAGCATCCCGCAATTTGGTGATTAGCGATAAATAGCTAAATGACTATAATTCTAAGTATATAAGATTAATCAGTTAATAATCGACAGTTATACTGTAGTATGCAATAAATTCCACAAAACGCATATAAATTAACTTAAAATTGTTTTAAATTGATCGTTTATAACATTCTAGGAAAGGGTCGGATACATTTTGAAAGTATTGAATATATATCATGAACATAAAGACGTTGAAGTTGAAGGCTCGAATGTACAGAATGTAATTACAGAAAGACCAAGATGACTATCAGACGAAATCAACTGTTAAAGATACAACTTTACCAAAATGGATCTCTGTCTCGCATTATGAAGTAAAATTTATTAGTGAGGAATATACCTTTGTTCGTAATATATCTTAAATTTTCTTTATAATAGAAAATATTAGAGGAAGTAGAGTTGTTCGCTGATAAATGTGAAGCTAATGGTTAGGCCCGTTTATTATTTGAAAATCCAACGCCAGCAAAAAGAAATTATTAAAATTTGCATTAAACTGTAGTGCTCATACAATATTGACTAATGTTAAAAATGACGTAACTTCCTTAACACATATGCAGATATCCTTTGATATCCCTAAAAATGAAATTACAAACCCATTCACAGTATAAGTAATTGCTCCTACTGGCTACTTAAAGGTAGCTAGTTAATTCATTAAATTACATACAGTTACTCAAGAATTTCGTCAATGACCTCCAATAGAATGAAATAATGCAAAATATGTTGATAAACTATTACAGGACGAAATATTTGAAATAAAATATGACTGCAATATGATGTTTATAACTTTTGCTCACCTAATTAGTGTATCCGGTAGCTCATCGTCCATGACCCTCATTAGTGATGCTTCCTTCAATGGCCTTTCGCATTTGAAACAGGGAACTCACGCGCCAAGGCCTTATCGCAATACGTAAAGCCTCACTTTCTGAAAAGTAGGAGAAAAACATATGGAAAATGATTAAAATATCAATTCATTTCAATCAGACGTAGCTCAGTAACCTACGGCAATGGGCAGGCATGGATATCAACGGGCGATTTTCAATTCAAGATTCTCGTTCTTTGTAAAAGGACTATTTCCGTTATCCTCATCCTTTCAAATATCTGCTGAAATGAACATGAAGTACCAACGAGAAGATAGACAAAAAAATTAAATTCCGGGGATGAGGACAAATGCTGCAGAGAGTATTAATTCATATCTATGTATCGCAAAATAACGTAATTTAAATAACTTACCATCCAGTGGAGATCCTGGCTCAATGCATATTTCACCGCAGGGAAACAACCTCTACTTTAGCTTATAAATTTTCTCTTTAGGAATAATAAATATTCCAAAAATTAATCGTAAGACTTTAAAATTTCGTAAAAATAGCTTGATTCTGGAAGTAACGCAAGTAACCGAATTCAAATTGTAACGGATTTTATAAGTAAATTAATATGACGTCCGGTCTAGCTGAAATCCTGTCAGTAACTGAAGATTTTGCATTCTGTATAACATAACAATTGAATTCTGGTCTTCTGATTGGTGGAATTCAAATTTGCAGTCGGTGGCCAAGTCAACTAATTAAATCAATAAAATTTAGTAATGATGATCATAATTAAATAGACATTGAAATTTATTTTCTATCATCTCAATATAAATTTAAATACTTATGGAATACATATTTTTCTAAAAATGTATTTTATTCTAATTTAGGTGAATTTGCATGTTCCACCAATAGGAATGATGGAAATATTGTGAATTTTCCGTTGTAATAATTGCACTTTAATTATTTTAAAAATAACACTTATATTTTTAGGATTAATAACTCACAAAATAATGCATAAAATCGTTAAAAATTATTTATCCTATTATTCGTAACCCTTAACTTATCGTCAGCCACAAACAAAAGAATGAGATAAGCCCAACTATGATTTACACAAGCTAGAATTTATATGATTTATTTTAAAGGCATTAAAATTTATTTTAAAACATTTCATGATTAAAAGATTCAATTTTTCAAGATATACTAGCAGTCTGAAGGATATACGAAATTACTTTCCATCTTAAATATATACGTGTTACCATTCTCCCTTCCATCGTCCACATAATGTTTCCCGAAAGGAAACAACTTATGGTCATTATAAATCTTAGGATATAACTCATATATTCGAGGTTAGGTGGAAGAGAGGCCCACTTGGGCCTAACCTCGCCAATAAAGGGTCAAATAAATAAATAAATAAATAAATATAGCTCTAAATTCACACATCAGTATGATTTAATGAAAGACAGAGAGAAGCAGGGGCGGATCCAGGCACTAGGCATCGAGGCACTTGCCTGGGGGCCTCCACCACTTGAGAATTTGGTATCCGAAATTTTACCGAGAATTTTTTTTTAATAATACGTATTTGTTCTCAAGTATAAAACACAAGCTAGAGTTTCCCCAGTATATATATAATTACAACGAATTGTAGTGGGGAGCGCGCATTTTCAAAATTAAAACTCATTAAAAATCGCCTGAGCATAACAATGACTCGAGAGAACATCAATGATAGAGCCATATTGAGTGTAGAATCTGATTTATTGAGACAAGTGGAAGTTTCTGATATTATTGCAGAGTTTTCAAACAAAAAGGCTCCGAAGGCACCTGTATAATTTGAAGCAAAAAAGAATTCTAAATATTCGTTGACATAATTTATTTGACACAAGTTATTTTACGGAAAACCAAAGCGAGTGCGAAATGTATGTGATGTTCCTGGAGTAGTAGAAGTAGTTTTCTGGAGAAGAGATGATAATGTACTTTTTCAATTTTATGAAATTAGGAGTTCTAAAAGAGTTTAATATAATGTGATCATAAGTGATAAGAGAACTGAAGTTATGTAACAGCAAGTATCAACTGTATATACTGAATTTGCATTTAATTCCATGACCATTTATAATAAATAGGAAATGTTGGATTTCTCCGCCTTTAAGTGGGCCTCCACCAGTTATTTGCCTGTGGGCCCTCGCAGCCCTTGATCCCCCCCTGGAGAGAAGGGGCATTGATTTCAATGCTAGAATTCTAAATTTATACTTTTATCAATAAATAGAATTTACACTGTTGTTAGTCATACCGAATTATCATTGTATGTCCTAAGTCTGACTTTGAGAACATTACAAACTTCCTGATCCAAGCAATAATGTTTATCGTTATATTGGAATAGCCTATGACATTAATCTACGACAAGATATCCGCATTTTTTCGTTCCTACCAATTCAGTTGTTATCTTGACCTCTCTATCACACACAGAATTTGAAGGATTAATTCTAATTATCCCTAAGATTTACATGTCTACTTTGGCAATTATACATACTGTACTTACGTTTTATTTTACTGATTGTTATCCTTATCTTTTTGAAGAATGTTAGAAGAATTCTCAGGTATCCAGCAGAAAGATTAATCCTAACGGGTGTCTTCTTTGATCGAATATTCCTTTATCACAGGCTGAGAATTGCATTTCATTTTCGTGCTTGCTTGAAGTTTCTATAAGATTAATCCACAAATTTACTCTTAAGTTGAACTGGATACACACACATGAATGGAGAAACGCAGAATAAAGTATGATCTTATTCTCTTTCAACAGTCATATTAAATATAAATTATTTTTCAACGAAAAAGCACTCAACCTTAGATCACCATTTCGAGCACGACCTTAAAGCAACCACGAGGCTATTACGTGTCTATTTACTGCGCTTTTGGAATTTTCGTTCGTCGTAAAAATCTGAATTACGTAAGTTAAGTTTCAAGTCTTCTAAGGAATGTCAGGTGCCTTGTGTAAGCTCTAACAATGGTGGCCATTATCTTATTTCGAAAGCACCGATTAATTTTTCTTTTAGATAGGAAGTGAATGTTGAAGCCATCGGACGTATAGCCCTATTTCTTACTCTATCGAAGAGGAACTTTCCTTTGAAGAAAACATCTATCATATAATTTACTTGCAAAGATGTGACAATGTGTATTAGGAAGAATTAAATCAGTACATAAAATGCGATCCATTCTTTCTATATTACTTAAGTAACATTATTGACAAGTGCAACCAGTTATTTTTCAAGCAAAACGTAACTGCAATTAGTAGCAAATCTGCAAAATTATTTGTGTATGATGGGTAGGTCAAGGTAAAACTTGAATCGGGAAGAACGAAATGACATGAAGATTTCATTAGCTTTGAGAGCTCACCTGACGTTACTAATAAGACTTGAAACTTAACTTACGTAATTCTGACATTTCTTGACGAGCGATATTTCCGAAAGCGCATTAAAAGGACAGGAAATAGCTTCGTGGTTTCTTTCATGTCGTGTTCATAATGGCGATCTAGGATTGAGTTCTATTTGAGTTGAATTAATGTGTGATTGATATTGAGTGTGCTTCATTATGTATTTCTCCCTTCGTGTGCAACCCGTTCGACGTGGATATATAACTGTGGAATAATCGTATCACAGAACCACGAGAAAGCGTGAACATATTCTTCTTAACTAGTGCTAAAAGAAACATCAATTAAATCAGTTTGGATTAATCTTTCTACTGATTACCAGGGATTCCTGATAATCTTCTTCATTAAGATACCAACAACTATCAGTTGAATTAAATTTGAATGAAGTACAACGTGTATAAATATCATGGCAGACAAGTAAAACATAGCCATAATTAGAAGTGAATCCTTCTAATTCTGAGTGCGATGGGAAGTTCAAGGTATGAACATGTAGTTGTAGATTAATGCTGTAGGCTTTCCGTATAACGATAAATATTATTTCTGAGTTCAAGATATTTTTTATTGTTCCTGATTACTGAGACTAATGACATATTCTGATTACACAGTTGCCAAACATGCAGTAAATTTCTTTTGTGATATAGAAATTCATTTGAATTAACTTTGAAACCTATACCACTTCTTTCCGTTTATCGTAACATTTACTAAGGTGCAAGTTTAGAGGAGTACAATTTATATCCTAAGATTTATAATGACTATAACATGTTTCCTTCCGTTATACATTGCGGAGACGATGGAGGGGAGAATAGAGATGCTAAAAGTTTTAGAATGTAAAGTAATTCCAAGTATCATTCAGACCACTTGTATATTTGGAAATATTTCGTAAATATTTCCAACCGCTTGTTTCACTTATAGAAAAGTACCTTTTAATCGACTAATATTTTTTATAAATGTAAGTGGATCAATAGGATGAAATAATTTGTAATATATTTTATGCAATATTATGAATACTAAAGTATTTTTCCTAGTTTATAGATATATTACTAAAAAACAAATAATCAATGATAATCACTGTGGAAACTAAAAATATTTTGAGCAACCCTTTTGGTGGGACATCCGAATCGACTTGAAGTAATGAATAAAAAAACTTTAAAGACTTTAAACTTTTTATATTTCGTAGGTATTTAAATTTATTTTAATATGATAGAAATTAAATTTTAATTTATATTTGATTGTAATAATCATTAATAAATATTGAAAACTTAATTAATTGGCGTGGCCATCGACTGCAAATTTGAATTCGACCAATCAGATGACCGGAATTCAATTGTTTCGTGTTATCCAGAATGCAATTTCCTCAGTTGCTGAAAGAAATTCTACTAGACCGGACGTCATATTAATTTACTTAAAATAATCGTTAAAATTTGAATACGGTTACTTGCGTTACTTTCGGAACCAAGCGATTTATACGAAATGTTAAAGTCTTGCAATTCCTTTATTGAATATATAAGTACTTCTTAAAGTGAAAGTCATTAGTAAAAGCAAAGGACGTTTCCCGGCGGTGAAACATCCGTTGATCCAGTACTACAATTTAGGGTAAGTTATTTAAAATACGTTAATTGAATTTTGCCTTTTTGTTATAAGGACAATATAATCCGATGTTTTTAAATAACTTCGGGAAAAAAACTTCATAACATTCACGTTCTTTAAAACATCTGTAATAAGCTCGGGCACACGTAAGACTAATCCTTGTAATCATCTCTAATTCGCGTACATTAAGTTTCGACATATATTCGACGAAGCTATTTCGTTCGAATAATCAGCAGATTTCTTAATATTATTTATTTTATATATATATATATATATATATATATATATATATATATATATATATATATATATATATATATATATATATAGTAACTGATGTTTTGTTTAAAAATAACGGTCATCGTCATTTGAAAATAGTGGTCAAAGTTAATGCCTACCTATGGCTTTAGATTGCAGAACCTGCCTCTTTGATACTTTACATATATTCCCAAGTTAATCCGCAGTTAATAATTCCTCGTAAAATTAATTAGTTGCCTATACTAAAAATAAAAATACTTTAACGTTACTTAACAATTATACTCAAGTTATTCGGCAGTCAGTAAATAATTGTAAAAGGAAATGTCTGTCTTACTGTAAGAATATCATACCATGTTTTATGATGCATTTATAAAATTATTTTGTACTTGCGTACTTGCTATTATTGCGTAATGTTATTTTCTCTAGTGTTCATGGAATCTTCATTAATTGCAGTTCTTTCTTAATGACTAGCACGCTTAGTTTCATACCTTTATTTATATTTCATTATTTATATTCCACTTTTTTGGGCAATTATAGGTAAGGAAAAGTATGAATTACGACTTATGCTCGAAACATATTGCTTTCTCGTGATTTTAAGATTTTGAATTAATCCATTTTGCAGCATTTACCTTTGTACTCGAAATTAAATGTTTTAATCTATTCTGTCGTTAGTACTTCGTATGCCTTTCAGCAGATATGTTCAACTATGCGGATAATGAAAACAGTTTTATTAAAAATAGTGAGAATCTTGATTTGAAAATTTACAGTTAATTTCCATGCCTGTTTTGGCCGTAGAATATAGAGCTATGCTTGATTGAAATTTAATGATATTTTAATCATTTTCCATATCTTATTTCCAGATTTTCAAAATGTCAGTCTTACTTCGACAAGACTGGCATATGAGTCATCTGTTTCAAAGGTCATGGAAAGTAGCTGGTAGGAAGGGATATGGAAAATGATCATTATCTCCCTATTAGGTAAGTAGAATATTTCTTTATGTCTTCGATCATATTAAAACCGGTAAATATCGTCGTGTAATGCCATTCTCAAATATTTTGCATTTTTCATTTTCTTTGAAGTAGGCTTCTTTGAATTATCTCACTTATAACCGATATTCTTAAGGAACTGTATGTAAATTATTGAACCTACTGACTTACTATGCATAGTTAGAAGCAGCGTAGACTTAATGCGTAGACTTTGAAAGAGTTTGGGATATTAATATTGGGGCAGTGAAAGAAAGCGTTCGCATTTTTAAGGAAGCAACTTCATTTATTATATGATTCAATGTTATGGAAGTGCTAAGATTAAATACAATTCGATAATACTCGTATGATTTCCTTCTCACCTTGCTGTTGATATTTAATACGGTTTTGTGGTCCTTATTATTCAAGATTCAGTTCATCGGTAATCAGTATAAGTTCCTATTACATCTATGGATTAAGTTACTCCATTTGATGAAACAGAAGTAATCTCACAGTAAACTTTCAACGTCCTAGCTGTTAAGTTAATCAAGAGTTACCACCTCTGCAATATTTATCTAACTTTAAAATATAATTCAATGTAACAGGATAAGTTAGTACCGAGCACGATGTCATTACTAAATACAATGGAGATCGATTGTTGCTTCTCAATTACTAAACTTCAAAGCAATAATGATTTCAATAATAATTTTATCAACGAGCAAATAGTATAGATTGCCAATTACTGGTTCTTTCCTTATGATATTTATATTCGAATCCCGATTTCTGCCATATGGCAAATGGCAGAAGATATGAAAATACCAATCTCTCTTCTATGGTGAATTCTTCAACGTGATCATCCACTAACTCCTGCACATCAGCATCGTCGATCTCCAAGCCCATACTCCTGCTCATGGAAACGATTTCATCAACCACCTTGACTGCTTCTTCAAACCCCTCAAAATCTCTTTCTGGGACACAATCAGGCCTAAGTTTTCTCCAGGCTGACTGCAAGGTCCAATAAGGAACCTCATTCCAGGCTTTATCGATGAGATTTATGCACTGTAGGATATTGAAGTGATTATTTCAAAATTCTCCAAGGGTTAAATCCGTGTCATTAGTGACCTGGAAGCATCTGGTAAACAGGGCCTTGGTGTAAATTAAACTTGCGTTAGCGCATAATAAAAGTGTAAGCCTATCCTTCATAGGCTTGTGACCGGGAAGTGCTTTCTCCTCCTGGGTGGTGTACGTTCGTTTTGGCATTTTCTTCCGAAATAAACCAGTTTCATCGCAATTGAAAACCTGGTATGGGACGTAGCCTTCACTTTATATTAAATTCGCAAATATATTAACGAATTCTTTCGCAGCATTAATGTTTGAACTTGCTGCCTCGGCATACCTTATTACGCTATGGATGCCGGTTCGTCCACGGAATTTTTCGAACCAAAAAAACCACCTCACCTTCGTTACTTGTACTCGGTAATTGTTTCAACAAATCGCTATGTTACAGCCTAGCCTTTCCACAAATTACAGCGTCGCTAACACTATCACCAGTTAACTGTTTTACATTTATCCACACTAATAACAATTTTTCTACTTCTTCTAGGACCTTAGACCTTTGTCTCGTTATTACAGTCACTCCCTTTACTACATAAGCAGCCTTTACAGCCTCTTTGTTCTTTATAACCGTGGAAATCGTGGATTTAGCCATACCGTATTGTTTAGCTAGATCCGTTCGTCTTTATGAGTGTCGTAATTCGTCTTTATGTGCGTCATTGACTGCAATCAGTTAATAGCTTGCGTATACGGAAGAAGGCCCATATTGGATAAAAGAATAAAAGAAAATTCGAAATAAATATAAAATACAGTGATTTGAATTTAAGATAGCTAAATGTTATTTTATTGCTATGGAATTTGTCCCATTTCACTAATAAAGTAATCCGCAAATTGCTCACGAACTGTGTTCACTGATCAACCTGTCTGCAACTGTTTCTCAGGAACGATGCTGTGTTATGTCGGGGTTGCCTACTGAACTGATCGGCAGCCTTGGTCGTGAACCGAGTTGTTGTACGCCAACCGAGTCAAAATTTGGTTGCCAAAGCTGGTCGTAAACCGAGTTGGTCGTGAACAGAGGCGGTCGTGAACAGAGGCGGTCGTGAACCGAGGTTCTACTGTATATGAAAAGATAACTTTTGAGAGAAATTTTGGACAATAGTTCACTTTAAAAAACGTATATCGATTAATTTTCTCTAACATCTGTATTTGTAAGTAATCAATACTTTTCGGATATATTGATGGCAAAGCCAAAAAATGACAAAGAACAAACTGTTAAGAGAACGAAGAGAATTGGATTTCCTTGGGGAGTGGTATTATTAAAATCAAGCAACCAAGAAGCAGATATTATTAAAGAGATATAGTACTCATTGCAGAGAAGTAGATTGAATTCAATTTTGACAGTTGAAAGAAAATATTGTGATAATTTGTTTGAAATTTTACGAAATCTGTTATTGAGGAACGGTCGTAACTAGTAGAATTTAAAAAGGCTCATATTATTCTTATTCGAATTATATTTCTATTCCACAATAACTGGCAAGGAGAGTAAGGAACTAGACAGCGAGATTGCCAATCAGACAAGGACAAAGAATATTGAAATTCGTGCGAGGGCAGTACAAAATAACTATTGATAAGAAAATATTTCCTGAGATTGTTAGCAAATTAATTAAGTAATCATATAGGGAATACGTGTATGGTTAATTTAGAGAAAAAAAGCTTCCATTATTACTTTCAAATTACATTTCTAGTGTCTATACCTGACTAAAAAAAATTAAATGCAAGACTTCCACATGACCAGGACAAAGATAATTGGAGTACATAAGAGACCAGAAATGTTAAGTATTTAGTAACAGTTAAGTAACATACTATAAGAATTTGTATGCATACTTAATGTATGTACAATTAATGAAAATTCGTAGATGGTTGTATATAGAGAAATCGGGCTTTGTTTATAATATTCGAACTATATTTCACCACCACCACAAGTCGTAGTAGTATTGTTAAAAGTGCTTCGACAGCTTAGGTCATTTCGCACATTGGCTCCCACCGGGAATCGAACCCGGGACCGCTTTCACCAAAGGCAAACGCGCTGTCCACATGACTATCCGGGAGCCTCACCACAAGTCACCTACACAAGGAGAGAATAAAGAAGAGTAATCCACCCAGATGACCAGAACGAGATAAAAGGAGTTCTCGGGAGAGTAGAAAAATCAGCATTGAGGGAAAACTTTTTTATGAGATTGATTAAATTCTAAGTAATGTATGGATTTCTATAATAGTTTCTAAAAATTCTTAAGTAAACATTACCTGGCGGGAACAACAAGAAGCATACACTACAGAAGACTAGGACAGAGAGAAGTGGAGTTCAATGGAACAACGCACTAAATGAGTACTGTCAGAAACATATTTACTGAATTTCTATAAAAATTAAAGTAATGTCATTGAGTAAAATCATTGATTTATGTTCGTGGTTAGTTTATGATGGGAATACATGTATAAAAATCTCCGAATTAGCTTTTCAGTCAACATTGCCTGGCGACAGCAAAGTGAAGAGCGCCACCCAGATGACAAGGACAGAGAGAAGTCGAGTTCATTGGAGAAACATACTGAATGAGTATTGACTCAAACATTAATTCTCAATAACTATACAAATGAAAGTAATTTATGATTGTAAAAGATCTTGGTTTGTTTATGTTGGAGAAATCGGACTTGTATAGCATTCTCCGAATTAGTTTTCAGTCAACATTGCCTGGCAGGAACAAAGGGAAGCAAGCCATCCAAATGACCAGGACAGAGAGAAGTATAGTTCATTGTAAACAAGGCACGGAATGAGTACTGAGTGAAACATATTTTCCGAAAGACTAAACAAAGTAAAGTAAGGTATTAATGATGAAAAATCGTGGTTAGTTTATGTTGGTGAAATCTTACTTGTATAATTATTTCTGAAATAATTTTTCAGACAACATTACCTGGCGGGTGTAAAGAGAAGCATGCCATACAGATGACCAGGACAGAGAAAAGTAGATTTCATTATAGCAACGCAAAGAATAAGTATTGACTAAAAATATTTTCTGAATTTCTATAAAAATTAAATTAGTGAATCATTGATACAAAATCATGATTAGTTTATGTTGTAGAAATCTAAATTGTATAACTGTTTTGAATTCATTTTTTTAGTAAAGATTGCCTGGAGCAAATAAAGAGAAGGAAGCCATCCAGATGACCTGGCAGAGAGAAGTGGAGTTCATTGGAGAAAAATACTGAATGAGTATTAGTAAACATTTTTTCTGAATTTCTATAAAAATTAAATTAATGTATCATTGATAAAAGTTAATGGTTTGTATATTTTGTTAAAATCGGAATTTAATAACTATTTCTGAATTAGTTTTTCAGTCAACATTGCGTGGCGTGAGCAAAGAGACACAAGCCATGCAAGTAACCAGGACAGAAGAGAAGTTCATTGGAGCAGGGCACTGAATAAGTACCGACTAAACATATTTTCTGAATTTCTATAAAAATTAAAGTAATGTATCAAGGATGAAAGTTAGTGGTTAGTCTATGCTGGAGATATTGCATATGAATTATTTCATCTGAATTAAGTTTTCAGTCATCATTGCCTTGCAAGAACTAATAGATGCAAGCCATCCAGAAGACCAGGGGACTGAGAAGTGGAGTCCATTGAAGAAACGCACTGAATAAGTATTGGCTAAAAATAGTTTCTGAATTTCTTTAAAAATTGAAGTAATGAATCATTGATAAAAGTTTGTGGTTAGTTTATGTTAGGGATATTGGACTTATATAACTTTCTCCGTGTTAATTTTTTCTTATAAACTAGATTGCCCTGTGGGAACAAAGAGAAGCAAGCCGTCCAGATGACAAGGACAGACTGAATTGCAGTTCGTTAGAACAATGCACGGAATGAGTACTGTCTTAAACATTGAAAATGAAAAGAAACACTGTAAATTTTCCACACTATTTTATTTTATTTATTTTTTTAAATAAATAAAAAAAAAATAAAATAGTGTGGAAAATTTACAGTGTTTCTTTTCATTTTCAAATGGCTTTCCACAAAGTAACGCCTGAACATCTTGATTTCAGTCTTAAACATTATTTTGAATGAATATGCAATTTAATGAAAGCTAAGATTAATGAAAGATCGTGGATAATTTATGTTGGAAATATCAGGCTTGTATAATTATTAACGAATTAATTTTTCTGTCAACAATGCCTGGTGGGATCAAAGAGAAGCAAGCCATATAGTTGACCACAACGTGGAGAAGTGGAGTTCATTGCAGCAACACACCAAATGAGTAATAACTAAAGATATTTTCTGATTTTCTATTAAAATTAAGTCAGTGTATCATAGAGAAATATTCATGATTATTTTATGTTGGAGAAATCGAACATGTATAATTATTTCCGATATAATTTTTCAGTCAACATTGCCTGGCGGGAGCAAACAAGCAAGTCATCCAGATAACTAGGACAGTGAGAAGTGGAGATCATTGAAAACATGCAAAGAATGAGTATAGACTAAACATATTTTCTGCATTTCTATAAAAATTGAACTAATGAATCATTGATGAAAGTTTGTGGTTAGTTTATGTAGGAGAAATTGCACTTGAATAATTTTTCCGCATTAGTTTTTCAGTCAGTATTGCAAAGAGAAGCAAGCCATCCAGATGACCAGGACAAAAAAACGTGGAGGTCATTGGAAAAACGCTCGGAATGAATACTGACTGAAGCATATTTTTTGAATGATTATGAATATTAAAGTAAGATATTATTTTGAAAGATTGTGGTTAGTTTATTTGGGGAAATCGGACTTGTATAATGATTTCCGAATAAGTTTCTCAATCATTATTGCCTGGCTGTAGCAAAGAGAAGCATGCCATACAGATAACAAGGACAGAAAGAAGTCGAGTTCATTGGAAAAACGCACTGAATGAGTACTGACTGAAACATATTTTCTGAATTTCTATAAAAATTAAAGTAATGTATTTTTGATTTAAGTTTGCGGTTAGTTAACATTGGAGAAATCGGACTTGTAGAAATATTTCCGAAATAGGTTTTTATTCAAACTTGTCTTGCGGGAGCAAACAGTAGCAAGTCATCCAGTTGACCAGGACAGAGAGAAGCGGAGATCATTGGAGCAGCGCACTGAAAGAGCATTGACTTATCCTATTTTCTGAATTTTTATAAAAATATTGACCAATACGACCCCAAGTTTCGAACTGGAGGAAGAACCCGAGGGTGAACCCCTAAAGTATCACTCTACCCCGGAAGACGAATAAGAAATGAAATACGTTGTTTTTCTTTCGAGCCAAAATATATTTTCAATTATGTATAGTATAAAAAAATATGTAAGGTCTGAGCTTGTATAGTGTACCATGACTTTGAATGTATATAGTAGGGATATAAAAAAACTTTGCGCCCGTAGCCAAACTATCTATTGCAGAATGTATAAATTTATTATGATGTGTAAGGCAGGGCTATGTATAATTTATATATTTTATACCTATTCATTGAATTTCCCGTATTATTGCTAACGTCTTATTGGGAATAAAGATTGAAGGTAGATTATTGGAGGTGGTTATGGGAGAGGACGTGAAGAAGGCGATTGATCGGGAGAGGGGTGAAATGGAGTGAGTTTTGGGCGCTATAGTTAAAGGAAAGGAATTGTGTAAGGCAGAGGGTTGGGAGTGGGTGGTAAGGGTGTTAGTGGTTGGGTAAGACGAAGGGATAGGGTGGGTAGGGTTGATAGTTTGAAAGGAGTAGGTTAGGTAGAATGAGGAATGGTAGTGAGCGGGTTGGTGGGATGAACGGGAATTGGTGCGGTAGAGGGTGGAATGGAGTTGGGAGGGGTACAGGGAAGAACTGTATCTGGTAGGGTAGCGGTAGCGATGGCAGTGGGTGAAATAGAGGGTGGGATGAGAGTGGGTAGGATTAAGGGAAAGACAGTGGGTGGGTTAGCGGGAAGGATTGTTTTTTCTGGGGTAGAGGGAGGAATGGTGGTGGGTGGGTAGAGGCAGGAATGGGAGTTGGAGGTTAGAGGGATGGATTGGAGTAATTTAGGTAGCGGGAGGTGCGGCAGTGGGTGAGATAAAGGGTGCCATGTGAGTGGGTAGTGCACAGGGTAGTGGGTGGGATAACGGGAAGGATTGGATTCACTGGGGTAGAGAAAGGAATGGAGATGGGTGGGTAGAGGGTAGTGGGTGGGGTAGCGGGAAGGGTAGGAGGGGATTGGGTTTAGGGAAGAATGGGAGTGGTTATGGTAGAGGCAGTCACAGTAGTGGGCGGGTAGAGCGCTTAATGGGAGTGGGTAGGTGGGTAGCCGTAGGAATGGCAGTGGGCGGGTAGATAGTGGGATGGGAATGGGTGGGTAGGAGGTTGGACGGGAGAGGGCAGGTAGAGGGAGGGATGGGAGTGTTTTGGTTTTAGGGGGGATGAAGGTAGATGGGGTAGAGGGAGGGATGAACGCATAGTATAATGAAGGACTGGTCTGGGTGGTGTAGCGGGAAGGACGTGAATTTCTTGTGTAGAAGGAGAGGTTGTGGTGTAGGGAAGTATTGGAGTTGGTGGGTTAGATGGAAGGATATGTGAATTGAAACTCGAGTGATTTGATAAATTTGTATTTAGACTTAGGGGAGTTTCAAAACATCTGTGTTGAAATTTATTTTCTTCCTTCCCTTCCATTTTATATGAATACCCTTTTATTTTCCCTGGCGTATTCCTAATTTTTTCTTCCTCTCCTTAACTACTTCCGCTAATAAGGGGCATTACACAAATTACATAAAGGAATAGGGTTGAAAGGGGTGTTCCGGCCAGGCTTGATTTGGAGGGGGTGTCGAAAATTGGTGTTTTTTGCGTTGCGTAATTTGTGTCGAGCATCCTCCTCACTTCCATTTTCTGTTGTTTACCCCAATATTGCGCCAAAAACAGCTTCTTGAAGCTTTCCATGCCCGTATACAGGTGCAACAGAGCTGTCATCCATTCACCTACTTGTACCATCTCGCCTTTTCTGATGATATTTAGCATATCCCTTTTTATGTACTCATCTAATTCGCTAATATAGCAAATCGGTCTAGCTCCTTTACGCCCATCAAAATGCGGTACCCTGATATTGTGAAACCTGTGATATCGTCATCCCTCTGGCACATTGAGATTTTACCATCCTTGCATCTACCCACAACTCCTCAACTTCCGTGTGAATTTCATTCTGTCCTTTCTGGATGCTTTCTTGGAAGACGATGAAGTTTTCATTCCATTCCACCTTTGCTGCCTCTGCGCTTTCCTTTACATGATACAGCAACCCTCTTCTCATCTCTCCTAACTGCTCTGCCTTTTTGTAGAACATCGCCTTGAGTTCTTCCTACCTCCTTTCTTTTTATTCTTTCATTTTCTAATTCTCTTCTTGTTCTCTCTTATTGCACTTTCTTTCTTCTTCCCTCATTTTCTCCTCCTCCTCCGGTACTCTCTTCTTGTGCTTTATTTCCTCTTCCCTAATTCTCATCCTCTTTTCTTGTTCCTTCTTGCCTTTTCTTTTCCTTATTCTCTCCTTTCTCTCCTCTTTTTGCCAGGTAAATAGATGAAATCAGCTGCAGTCGCCATCTTCCTACTCTTAAATTCTCTCATACCTCCCTTGGTGATTTTCTCAGGTTCTCCTTGTGTTGGCCTAATAATAATTCCTACATGCACATTAACGTAAATTGGTTTTCCTACACCTTATCAAACACCTTTTGGCCTAATCGTGCCCCACGTTGAGTGCCAAAATATAATATATCACTTATTTTACTTGTTTACTTATTTATTTTATGCAATGTTAAATACAGCACTTCATAGTCCCACAACTCCAACCACACGCTCTTGCGTCCACCCTGGCACACCCCACAACAGTGAGTACCATAAAAACCTCCAACATGGTTGCCCTTGTTGCCATTGTTGTCAGGAATATACTTTGGCAGTTTAATAGTTATATTACAACACGTTACCAATCCTAAAGATATTGTTATGGAGTTTGAACTGGCCTCCTGCACTTCAGGACAAAGCACAATGCAACTCAAGTGCTGTTGCCACTCACTACACAACCACAACTAAACTTTAACAATCAGTTTTAGGCAGTGCTAGTGCCACATAACATACATCTTTCAAGTTATAGAGTGTTGCTACAAATTTTTATTCAACCCTAGTAATTAGTTCATTAGCAATAAGATGATGATGTGTAAGATGAAAGGAAGAGTAAACAAAAAATGAAGAAACAAGCATTTGTGCATTGGAAGGCTCAAGAAAGAAGCAAGTTACATCTCAGTTTGAGAGAGAAGAGGAAGGTAGTTACAAAAGAAATAGACAAAGAAAACTATTGGACATATTTTCCTTTATAATGGTTACATAAAAACCATGCGACAGACACAATACATAATCACAGCTGATTTGTGAATAGATCTTCCTCCAATATGTAAAAAAAATATTTCTTGAAAATGTAGCATAAGTCATACTAGATATCTTTAACCTTTATCTTTTGACCATATTTGAAGGAATAATTACGAAACTCTTTCTTTGAATTTAATATCAAGTATTAGAGTACCTTCTCATTTTCTCCTAAAACTTATTTATTAATTCTCTCAATATGTACTATGGCTTGCATGAATTAAAAGTTAAGCATGCTGTTGCCACTTATCTATTACTGCATATTCTTAAATTAAGATATAAAATATATACCATCCTCAGAAAATCACAGTTTCATTGACAGGTAGTATGTGCATTACATTGCATGGAAAATGTCAATATCTTATTTAGAATAATGTCTAAAAGAAAATAAGGTCAGAGAAGATTGATGATAAGTTATAACTATTGGGAAAACAAGAGGGCTGAAGAATGTAATAAATATCTTTACCTAGGTGTGCTATAACAGTCTAAACATAAATTTAGTAGATAATAAATATGAATAATTAATAAAATCAATAGAGAAAGCCTTTCTATGCGGTACTCCATTTACAGGTATATATATTAAAATCACAAATTCCACTGAGGTACTATATTACGACAACTGGTTTTGAACAGAGTTAGTTCATCATCAAGTAAAGAACCACAAGCAAACAAGGAATATATATAAAACAGAAGGCAATTAAAAGGGAGGGTGGGGCATATTTTATCAGAGTGGGTGTATTTGGGGGAGGAAGGGGTGGAAGGAGACCAACAGTCAACAGCAGTGGGGAGTGATAAGGGAAGAGATGTAATGTAAGAGAGGGTGTAATTATGTTGTTTGTGTTGTATTATTTCGAGTTGCTCCAGGTAATTCAATTTATTCCCCTTGTACTGGTAATGGAGGAGAGTGACAGAGAAATCAGAATAATGCTTTTGTTCGAGTAAATGTTTGGTTGGACTTGGTATTGAAAGATTATCTGTGTTCTTTACTTCTGGTCTGTAAATTTCTTTTTGCTATACCAATGTAAATAGCACCACAGTCATTACAACTTAATTTGGATGTACCTGATTTGTTTTCCCTGTCAATTTTGTCTTTATTTTTTAAAAGGGTTTTTCTTATGTTGTGAGTAGTGTAAAATGCTGGTTTGATGCTATTGTGTGTGAGTAGGTTAGAAAGATGATAGTCATCATGTAATATGTTAAAATATGTTGACAATATTTTTGCATTTCAATGAATAATTATCTTTTCATTCATTGCAATGAATAATTATTTACCATGTCAAACTTCATGATATAAGAAGTGAATATTAGGGAAAGTTAGGATGTTAGCAGGGTAAGAAAATTGGGAGACTAAAGTAAGAAATAGTTTTTAGGAAAGAGGATTTAAGAGAAAATGATTAGAAAGGGTAGCTTTGATAATCATCCAAGGATAAATTAACTTGGATGTTAGATAAGGAGTTGAACGACAAAGTAGGAGTTTTGCATTCAAATTATACTGAAGAGATATTGGTTGATTAACAACTTGATAATCAGTAATCAATAATTATTTACCATGTCAAAGTTATGTACAAATTTTATCATATAAGAAATGGATATTAGATATGATATTAGGTTTTTATATGTTTTTACACTGATATGTGTTAAACCAGTTTTAAAAATCTACATCAACACTTTAGTGATAATTCAGTTTTGATGATCCTATTTGGCAATGCCCTCTCATGCTCCTTTCAGGGATTTCAATGGGAATGAAACTGCATAAGAAAACTCACAGTCAAACACTCATTATAGATGCCATACTGAGGAAAATATAATAGGTACAACAAAACAAGTAAGTCATGGCTACTTGAAAATTATTTTTAATACATTATACTTATTTTATTATCATAAAGTTATATGTTACACATCACATATTTAATATTTTATAATCTATGATTTTAATTTCCTACACAGAATATTGTACATGAAAATGAAAGTTCCATTCTCTGATATGTATTTCTTGTTACTTATCACAAGTTTGGATTGGCATCAGGTGATTAATACTTCTATTTTTACTGTTATGTACATTCCAGAGTTAAATACAAAGATTGAACAACATTCCTAAAAAATATTTTAAATAGCATGTGAACACCTAGCTATTAAAAAAAAAATCAATACTTCAATGATACACAAATTATCCATCAATTATGTAAATTTTACTCCTTTAATTGCCAAGTAACTCATACCCTTACTTGCATGCACTTAAAACAAAGTATTATAAAAAATATAAAAAAATAATAAATAAGTAAGTAATTATATGTCAATGAATCCAATAACCAATATTAAGTAAGTACAATACTACCATAAAATAGCATTGGTTATTTTATAAATGAAGATATATTTTACATAAAAGAATACAAAATGTGTTGAAATGATTGAAGAATATTAATGTGAATGAAAATTTGTAAATGTCATGCGGTTATAGCAGTAATAGTCAGTGATAAGTCTTCTGCAAGAATTTCTGTTTATTCAGCTTTTTCTTTCCTTTCCCAATTCTCCATTGAAACCTGAAAAGGGTTAAAGTAGTGGTTAGAGAGTTATAAGGAAGAACAAGGCTTTGATGAGTTTAAATATCACATACATTTCTATGAATATTAGTAATAGTTGTGTAACTACTGTTTAGTAATTTAGTGCTACAATTAAATGTTAGCAGAGGCAGAAAATAAACAATCTTTCCTTAAATATCATCACAGAAAAACAAATGGTACCTATTCCTGAATGAGAAAATTTACAATTTACACTATTTACAACTGAAAATGTATTGGCGGCAATTTCAAATTCAAAGGAATAAGACCATGAACAAAAAGCAAATATAGTTACATACTAATAATTGAAACTTCACTTCTCTCAAAACTATGCAAGCTTTTTTGATTGACTTAGAATTGGAAATTTTGTGACTTAGTCAGAGCCCAACATGGAAAGATAAATGTATGAATAGGCAGGATTTAAGTCACAGCCTTGTAAAATGAAGAACAGAGCAGTTCAAAAGTTTATGTATGTTGCTACTGCAAAATTAAATACTCAGGGAGTACAGGATAACTAACATGAACTCATTTACTGTAATAGCAGCTGTAAGGGTAGAATTTTTGACTGAATGATCTTCACCTCATGTTTATATCTTTCTTCATAATTATTTCATTTATCAGAGTATGAAAAATATTAGAGTAAATACCCTAATTATATTGTGATCATCTTTTTGAAAATATGAAGTATGAAATTACTGCTTTGAGTTACATCAATCAACAAGAAAATATACGTGGAGTATTATTTATCTGTAGTAGTATTGTTAAGAGTGCTTCATCAAATTACGAGGGGCAGTCATAATGTTTTAATTATCATCTCAAAAAAATAATGTTAGATATTTAATTTTTGGTAGGTTTATAGGTACATGTTTCTAACCATGGTACACATTATAATTCACGTGACATAGTACCAGGGCATGCCGCTAGAGGAGCCAAAACAAATTGGAGCCGCCCATTGTTAAAGTTGTGTATCGTGTGGTAAATCATTTTCTGCATTTAAAGGGGAACAATGCTGCAACCATCCAACCTGAGTTGGTTCATGGTAGGGTGGTGCAGATGCTTCCAGTGTGGTGAAACAAGTCTGCATGACAAATGAAGTGGCAGACTATCTCTCTGTGAAGAATTGGGAATCGCAATAAAAATGGAATGCAAGTGGCCCTGGTGCTTGAAGACCAGCAACACACAATCGAAACTATAGTAGAACAAGTGAAAATCAATTTTCAACATCTTGAATGATATTAAGAACATGTAAAAGGTCCCCGTCCCCCCGTAGAATACTGGCTAACTTCCAAGGAACAAGACTATCTCTGCATGATATTCTAAGTATAGTTAATTTATAATTATAAAACTTAAATCATAGAAAACATTTAATCAATCTCCCTGAATCTTAATTTCTTGTATTTAATCCATCAATAGATCTTAAAATGACTTCATTCTATTTCATTAATTAGTTATTAATGTGATGATATACTAATTTGATAAAAGTGATCTAAATTTGCATAACTTGCTTTAATTTCAATAGTAAAGAACAAAACAAGTAAGTTCTTCTTGAACATTCTGTGCTTTAAAGTATCTATCCTGAACCACTTCCCATCATCTATGAAAAGTATTGAAAATGGAAGGATGCCTACTAGACAAAATATGAAAAGGAAAGAGGAACTTTGCTCTCATTACAGATTAACTTCTGTTAAATAATTATTTGAAATTTATTAAATTAAAGGTTAATGGTAGTTAAGTGAGGTTTTCTAAAGATCCATCCCTAGGCGCCGTTCTTGCTGCTTTATCACAGTTTTTTTCCCACGACTCGAGCTCAGAGCTGATAAAGAACGTCGGCTTATCAGCAGGCATCGGGATTTTTCAAACCGAAAGGTAAACAAAGGCGTGCAGCACGATTTGAAAAGTTATAAACAATTGCAATATACAACAATTTGATATCTCCGTCGTATCCTTCGTCTCAAGACTAGTACATGCGTCTTTTGATCTACGCTCTACGATGAAAATTAAGGTGTTCAATGTTTTCTATAGAAATTATCCGGTGAGTTGTGGCAACGCTGCATTACCAGGAGATCCAGCCGCGGGGATTTCAAGAATTTGAATATGGCAAATCTCCATTAAATCTAAATAATTACCTACAGTAATTAAAGAGTAAAAAATGCTCCACAAATCAGCAACCATAATATCGTAAGGCCTTCGGCGGTATTGTGAAATTCATGTAGCACAAGGATTGCCCTTTAAATTCATGCGGTGAACTATCCTGGTGCTGTAATTGGACGTCCGATGTTCCTATCGTTATGTTCTTTTGTGGGTATAGGGGGAACCAGACCAAAGAAGCTAATATATTTTTGTTTTATTGTGTAATACATGATAATTACACAACTCTTACAAATATTTTAGTTTCATTGTGCGATAAAATAAGAGGAAGAAAACTATGTATGCATTTTAAGATCTTTTTTGCTTCTATTGACAATTTTTTAATCCGTTTAGCAATAGTGAACTAAGAATTTTTTTCATTTGAAACAAAAGATCATTTTACCCCAGATATCCCGGTTAAATGATAGTGGTACGCATGAATGGAAAATATCATCTCTGCTTAAGAAATGCATTTCATGAGGAATATTTTCTTTTATATATTGTATTAAAATCATTTATTAGAAAAATGAGAAAATATAACAAAATGTACAGTAAATATAGCTTTATTATATGTTTTTTCTTTATATTTTTGTATCATTCTCCGAACTTTAAACAAATAACAAGCGAATTATAAAAATGTAATACGTAAATGGCTGAAATAATTTAATTGAGGCATTATAATCCCTTGATGTGTAATCTGAGTATGATTATCTTTTCGAGGGAATGTTTTGCCCCATTATAAATGTGAACATAAAAACAGAGCCCCACTTTGAATGATGAAAATATAGGCTATATGAGAATCACTACTTCATGCCTAAAACGCTCACGTATACTAATGCAAAGTTACATAGCTAAGAACAAAGACTTCTATAACCGTCACTTACATTAGGTCAAGAGATCCAGAAATAACTTTCTCTAGATCTTAATAGGAAGTCACGAAACAAACCGAACGTTTTCAGAACAAATTTTACAGCCTACAGTACAGTTTACAGTGAACAGTTTTCAGCCTCATTTGAACACCATCCATCGTTCTCTTATAGAAAACATGTTTAATCACGAAATTGAGGGTGATCTTTTTTCCCTGGATATAACTATTCCCTGATCTTATCTACCTAATAAGAACGTGTTCACATACACATACTGACATTTGTATTTTTTACAGCGCCTTGAAAACTTCATCTTGGACATACAATGAAAATTAAGTCGTCACCATTTCCGTGAGATTATTTTCTTCAACTTTTGACCTGAATTTTTTTAACAACGGGGCATTGATAAACGCAGTGCGACTTTTGGCGATAAAGCATCATCAAAAGCCTCTGCATGTTGAAGGAACACGGAAATCCATCGAGGTTGCGGTTCGCTCAGCGTCGAATTTCATGAAAGTCCACCCAAATCGGCTGTTTGTTATTAATTAATATGTATTGTGTATTTATGTATATACTAACCACTAAAAATGTTAAATCAAATAATTTACAGTTTTTATAATAGCTATAAATGAAACCGTTTAACATACCGGCATTCCCCCATTCTCCCCTATGAGGTTACCGTTTTTCAACGTCTTAAAAAGCAGTTGATGTTTTCAAAATTAACGTTTTGGAGGTTTCTCTATGAAAACAGAAAAGCAGCTTCAAAAAATTGATTCAAGCCCATAAAAAGTTTATTTATCTTAATGAAGAATGTCCTGAACCATCGTAAAGCCATTTTTGATGGATAAGTTCTCTATTTTATTTCTTTTATAAGGGGTTTATTACTTTTGCAAAATTAAAATAGGAAAAATATTAACGCGTTATTGAGACAAACACCAAAAGAAACGAAATTGAATGAAGATTCGTATTATATTCGTGCAATATTGCTTACGATTTGAATTCGTGAGAGTATCCGTAAAATAGAATACGAAATTTTGGTGAAAATTCGAGGTTGTAAACAACTCATCCCCCTGACGACCGATCCCATTGTTGAATCCGAACTCATGCGTTTTCATTTAAGAATATACGAGGTTTTAGGTGATTGTAAAAGAGGACGATAGATTACATGCATAACCAGAAATTTTATGTAAGAAGGTAACCGGCATTGGCAGGTACATAATTACGACCAGAATCGGTTAAGTGCAACGATGGAAGTGCAACCATCACAAAAAACCTCGTAACGACCTCTTTTTACCAACTGGAAAAATACGGGAAATATTTTATTTCGTTTCTGCTAAGTACATGTGCATCTGCATTCAGTTCAGTTAAGCTTCAGTTTCTGCTTTGTCCGCCGTTTGGGCCGGAAGAATTTCCCATGCCAGTTGCGCAATGAAGTGTGAAGTTGGTGATTGATACGTAATTTAATCATAAGCGATAACTGAAATCGTGACGGAGATTCAGCCAAGCAGATAAGATCCCTAAGGGAACGTATATAAAGAGAGGAGAAGAAAAGTTGACTTTCACTCTTGATCTAGAGTTCACAGCCGATTATGGATTACTGCAAGAGCATCTCTGCCTTTAAAGCACACCTGGCAGTGGTGGGCGTAATGAAGTTCCTTCTTTCAACAGGAATAATATCTTAGTGCAAGGTTTGTGCGTGTGGGAGATTGCGCAGAATACAAGCGAATGGGAAAAGTAGAAATCCTGTCTACCGGTGCAATGATAAGAGCTGTCGAAAGGTAAGCTCAGCAAAGGTGGGCACTATTTTTACCCATTTCCGACTTAGTTTGGATGAGGTCCTTGCAACATCCATAGGATGGATCAATCGCTATCCCTCTGGTATCATCTTAAGGGAGCTTGGAGTAGAACGACACACTGTTGGACAAGTGATTCAAGCCTTCAGAGACTTAATTTGTGTCTGGCTGCAAGAAGAGAGCTTACAGGCCCAGGACACACTGTGGAAATTGACGAGAGTGCCTTTGGTCGTAGAAAATACAACCGTGGTCGTCTAATGAGGACAAAATGGGTCCTAAGGGGCATTGATCGCGACATACGGGAGACTTTCCTTTGTGTGGTTGATCGGCAAGATGCTTCTACGCTCCTTGAAGCAATCGAGGGTTTCGTCAAGAAAGAAACCTGCATTAAAACCGAATGTGGAGAGGCTATGCAGGCATAAGGGATTTAGGTTACACTCACTACACAATTAACCATTCCCTAAATTTTGTTAAGCCAGGAGAAAAAGAAACTCACACCCAGAATGTGGAAAGTTTGTGGTCTGTGATTAAAAGAGACATGAGAAGAAGAATCGGGTGGGTAGGAGTAGGACCGTTCGAAACATACGTGGTCGAATATGTATGGAGGAGCAGGCATCGCACTCCAGGAAAAACTATTCCAAGGCCTCGTGCGGGCAATGAATTGCTTTAATCCGCATCTATAGTACGGAAGATAAAAGAAGATTATGTCTTGAGCATGGATATTTGAAGAGGCCGATGGCTACATAGTAAAAAAGTTCTTTTCAGGGCTGCTAATGGAATCTATTTGCTTGGCGTTTGAAATATTACCTTGCATATAGATACTGGTAGCAGACTTGAAATCATTCTTCTGTCTACTGTCAATACTGCATTCGTATACCAAGTTTTGGAAAAAAATGTCCAGAGATGATGAACCTCATTGGTAATTAATGAATACAAAAATATAAAAATGACATTTACTTTCTCATTCCAACTTATGATCCTTCTGACATATAAAGAAATTTTACTGTGTATAGTACGCCTTTAATTGAAGGAGGTAAAATGATAGATTGCTTACTATTAGATAATAATTCAACAGTTAATGTTATAACCATGAAGTTTAAGAGTTTTTGAAAGTTCTCGTAATTAGGAAACGAAATATATAAAGTTTAAAAATTTGACATTTTACAGAATAATTACCTTATGCAATTTATCTTAAGTTCTTTTTATTGTTATGTCCAATCAAATTTGCCATAGAACGTAGAAAGTTAACCCTTTAGTGCTTGCCTGGGGTGTATGGTACACCACGCGATGCAAATTAAAAAAGCGCCCTTCGTTGACTTATTAATTATTTTCTTATAACTTACCCTGCCTTCCGCCTGAATTTGCAGAATGGATTTTTCCTTTCCGTCCCATAATTGCCCTCTGAATTTTGTAGAATATACTAATGTAACGCATATAGTACATGAACGATTTGGACATGCAAGGCAATAACTCCTCCTTTTGCTGAATTATTGGAATGGGTCTTAGGGCTTCATTTGAGTTGGTGCTCTTTGGAAGAACGGATGACGGCTTGTTGAACGCAGCGGATTAGGTATTTCAGGAGTATAGTAAGACGCAAAATGATGCAATCTGTACTCCTACGTAATCTCTTGTTTTCTCTCTCTTACCTACCATAGTTTTGGGCATTGGAGATCGACCATCGCAGTGTTACATTTAAGTCTTCTCTACTCATACGCTTCGTTCATTTGTGTGAGGAATTCCAATCATTTTCTTGAAACTGCTTTAACTGTTCAGAAGTAAACGAAAATAGGGCTTGAATTAAGGGCGTAGAAATTAAGGCTTTATGACAATTATGACTGGCAATTTAACTTAGGAAACGTAGAACCATGTTATTCTTCACACGGTGTACTCCCACGGCAGTTACCGCTTAGGAACGTAGGACGAAGTAAATGTGCCTCCAACAGAACTCAAAACGGTAGCAATTGGTATGGTAAGCAGATTCAAATTCATCTTAGTTAAAAAATTAAGTTAGAAACTCTTAGTTAAATGAAACAATTAATTAAAAGCAACATTTATGGGGATCTACCAAGGATCTCATAGTTTGGAAACAAAAGCTATAATTTACGTCGATTATGTATGTATATATGTATGTATATGTCGATGTATTTTTATAGGGTACCTTCCCTATCCAATTTCTCTTTAGGCCGTAGATGATTATTTTCAAATTATTTTCGCAGTGGAAACAGTAACTAAAGGATTAAAGCGAAACTTAAGATGCATTTCTTATAGGATCGATTTAGCTCTTCTGAATCGTAACTGGTAAACTATAGATGCAAAAAAAGAATATATTTTTTGGGGCGTCGAAGCTTAAGCCACACAAAAATAGAAAATGTCAATAAAGTATTATTAGACATGGATAGTTATTAATTATTCTATATACAACGACTATTTGCGTTAGTTACCAAAGAGGTAATATGAATTATGCTAAGACCCTCTGCCATACACCCTCTGCCATACACTAAAATTCGGTAAGCAGAGTGTGTATACATATGCAGTAGCAAAAAGAAAATTTAGTGATTCCAATGTTTTTATTTACCGTTGAAAGATAGAGGGAGTTAAGAAGCATTCGTAATGGGATTGCTTTGGGTCTTCTGAACCATTATTGATAATCTATAGATTCATATAAAAAGATTTTTGAATGTAGACGTCGTACATAAAAGTTGAAGCCTAAATGACATTAAATGAAAATATATTAGAGGGGGATTTATGTTATCTTTTATCCTAAATGCAAGTACAATACGTGGCAGTTAGCAAATAGGGAAGGGGAATAGTGGTTAATTAGTAGCTCACTAACTACCGCTGCCGGAAACCAACATGTACGTTCCAAAGCGCTAATGCAATGTTAAACAGTTTAAGTGTTTCAGCACCTGACTAAATTCATCAGTAAATTTGACTTCTAAAATTTAGCATTTACTCATGCATTATGGATTCAACTATAAATTCCTCAGTCTCGAAAATGATGATTTGACGAACGGTTTCATGAAATTTTCTCCAATCCAGATGAAAACGATCAGTGAAAATAAATATAATTCTTTCCCCCTGAATTCATTGAATTAAAAAAGAGAGAATAAGGTCGTTCAATACTTCTAGTGGTCGCACAAAGGCTCCGTCCTGTGCTCCATTCTTAAAAATCAACTTAGTAATTAAGTTATGAATGGAATTGATGAAAGTTTTTCTCTCTCCATGGGTGAAATGTTGGTGCCTGCTTTTCTTTTGTTATCGAGTTACGAATTTTCGTAATTTTTGAGTAAACCATGACTTTCCAGAAGTTTATGGTCATAATAACGTAAGTATTTGAGATGCACTGCTGATTTTTTTTCTCCGAAATAGCTGAATAGTTGCACAATCTCATATTCCGATTTAATCAAACTATTAGATTTGTAATTAGCAAAGGTTAACAATATCGTCCGTTACAAGTGAAATAATGGAATTTAAACAAGTTAAAAAGGAAACGAACAATATTTTGCGACACCGTATTGTGAACATTTATATGTAAAATGGATGTAAATAGCAAACTATTAAAGGGATATGAAGATCTTCCGCATTCAAATTCTTGAAATCCCCGCGGCTGGATCTCCTGGTAATGCAGCGTTGCCACAACTCACCGGATAATTTCTATAGAAAACATTGAACACCTTAATTTTCATCGTAGAGCGTAGATCAAAAGACGCATGTACTAGTCTTGAGACGAAGGATACGACGGAGATATCAAATTGTTGTATATTGCAATTGTTTATAACTTTTCAAATCGTACTGCACGCCTTTGTTTACCTTTCGGTTTGAAAAATCCCGATGCCTGCTGATAAGCCGACGTTCTTTATCAGCTCTGAGCTCGAGTCGTGGGAAAAAAACTGTGATAAAGCAGCAAGAACGGCGCCTAGGGATGGATCTTTAAAAAACCTCACTTAACTACCATTAACCAAATTAAATACTCCTGAAAGCAATAACATAAGAACATATTTTAAATTATTCCAAATTTCAGACAAAAGCCATAATATAGCCATAAATTTGTAGGACTACAAATTATCATTTAAGGTTTGGTGCTAGTTTTCAAATCTCATTGTTAATTCTATATGAAGGCACTAGATTTTCTTATTATTAAATATAGCCATGTTCATTCAAACCCATATGGTCTAATCTGATAATGAAGTAATTATTCTTATCTATGATGATCCTTTCCATTTGTGCCTATCCTTTAAGGAGATTTCTTACCAATGCAGAAGTATATTAGAAAAGAGACGAGGATAATATTGTATGATAAAGTATGCTCCTAGCATTTCCAAAGAAAATTGGGCAAGTAAAAAGGCTAACAGTATCAGGATTTGAATCTAGATCATTGTCTAGCTGGGAACTGTTCTAGCTAAGATAGGGACTTAGAGCCAACAATTCGATAGCTTCTCTTTCCACCATATTGTTCAGCAAAGGTCTGTTGTTTATTCTAGGTTATTTAAGGTCTGTTGTTGTCTAATTATTGGTCATGGCTATGGAAAATACTACTTAGTTTTATAAAGCTCTCTCTATAATCAATCAAATTTTCCAAAGGAGATGTTCTGATTTAATGTTCTGGCAGGATAGCTCAATTGCTTAAAGCAGCCAACTGGTAAGAGGAAAATTTCGATTCTTGATAATTTTACCATATGTGAAATTATTGATTCATTTATAAATCAATGAGAGAAGTAATTCTTCAAATTAGAAGTTTGAATATTCTAATAGATTTAAAAGTTGTTTTAGATTAGAAGATTTAGCTATGGGTTGAAAATTAGGTTTAGCATTAAAAATAAACAAAGAATTTGATATCAAATCATCAGTAATATGATTTATCATCCACATTTATAGTTGAACACACCAATATTTACAATTATATTTACATTGGCAAGGGCAAACATCTGTGTGGACATACAAATTTCCATATCATATGTAAGGTGGATAACAGAGTTGGACAGCCTATTTTCGATATTATTTACATCAGTACATAAAGATCTTGTTATATCATTATACTTGAAAGCGAAGGATCAAATAATAAATATTAGTAATTTGCATCTCACAAATTCTTAAGTGCTTTTTGATTCAAATGCAGAAGACCAAGACTTGATGAACTAAGCACAGTAAGTTTTCTTGTAAGTGATGACTCTTGAGTGAGTAAGCAGAGAGATATATTAAATTTAATTCAGATATAAGGGAGAGGTAATCTCATTAGTTACATAGGGGCTTGTATTTTTTGTTTATTAAATTTACCTCTCAGAAGCTAAGAGGAATTATTCTGCTGCGTTACTATACCATCATTTTTTATTTTCATTTCCGATTTTGGCCAACCCTTATTCCAATTTCCCTGAGAGAGATCTTACTATATTCTGTAGTAATTAGTTTTCCTTCGAGAATTGAATTGAAAAATTCTTTCCGACTAATGTCCATAGCAATTTGAAGTAGTACCTAATATGTGTTGTTCACAACCTTGAGCTCCTTTAGCTCAAATTGCGAAGTAAAATAATTTCATTCAAATCAGAATCTTATCAAGAACTATTTACAAGTTATGATAAGCAATTAGTTTTACCACATAGAAGTATTGAGATCACTGCTAAAATCATGATGATTTTCGTCCGTTTGTTCGGAGAAAATTTATTAAATATTCTCAAAATATATTGTATGGAGATATAAATACATTCCATTCCTTTTCAGGAAGGTTGTCCGACTCATTCATACAAAGTCTAAATTGACAGCGTTCCGATTTCTGTGCAACTCATCAGTGACAGCTCAATGTCAACGCTGATATTTCAAAAGATAAAATTATCAAGAATGAACTTTAAAAATCTTCGGCAGTTTACATTTTCTACGAACATAATATAATAATTTACCGGGTATAACTCCTTAATTTACGATGCGTGAATACCTCTCGAAGACTTCAACCTAACATTTGCGGAGGGCTTCGAACTAAATTTAGGAAGAGAAAGGAACGAAACTGATCTTCTGAGTCCATAGGAGGTACGGAGGCAGCTACCTTTCCAATTTATTTCAGAAAAAAATCGCAGTCCGCAAGAAAATTAAATGAAACTCCGCCTGGTCCGAGGGGAATTGAGACAGCAGATTTCATTCTGTTCTCCGATGAAGGAATTCTGGGGAAGCTTGTGGAATTTTGTTCCACGTATACTTTTTTCCCAGAATCTGTGGCTATACGTGCAAGGGAAATGCGTGTTTAATATCGGGGTTTAAAGGGAAGACTTCGAAAAGAAGATCAATTATATATAACTGGGGGAGGAAAACCCGTCTTCCATGGATCCGCAAGGGAAAAATTTGAACAGATAAACTCAATGTAAAATTGCTCAGATAAATTTCGAAGTATACCAAAATTTGGATAGCTAGCGATAAGAACTCCACATTATAATTTTACAAGATGTTACGGGGCATGATTAAATAAATTTATACTACGTATCAAGTTTTATATTTTAGAAACCTAACGAGTTATGCGAACAGTAAGTCAAACAGTTGTTAGCTCGAAAAATTATGGGCCATCTGCTTAGATATGCTGCCCCATTTTTATAGTGAGTTTAAGAGGTATTCCAGTGCAGAGACCCTAAAAACGTAAGGGAAACTAAGTTTTTATGAGAAGAGATAATATCAGTATGACAATATTCGAGATGAAAGCACGTTTTTGGAAATGTACAAGGCACTTGAGAAATTATTACTGACCGTATCATAAAACTAGCAATTAATTTTATGGTTGATAATGGTCATTAAGTTGAATAAATTTTGTCTCTATTACTTATTAAGTCTATCTTTCTTGACTCGTAAAGTTATTCTACAATGCAATATACTTACTTCGACGGCAAGGTGATTTATTTCGATTCTGAGCAAAAGATTGAGTTCGTATATACATTACTTCATGTTTATCGGAAATATGTGTACTGGAGATGTAGTTTCTCTAAGACAATCACTTAAAATTAGTTCATAATAAATGTAGCAATACCGAAAAAATTCCATTAAGAAAATAGAAGAACTATTCTTTTAAGTGCCGTTTTTACTTGCATGAACTATATCTAATAATATGACTAGAGTATTTTTCAAGTAGATAAGTACTTAACAGTTACTTATAATCGCACCAGCAAAGGTTCAGTACCTTTGCTATTTTTAAACAATGGTAATACTTTAACAGCAAGCAATCAAAGGATCAAACCATTTTGGAGCGTAACGTCATAACAAAACTGTTTATGCAGTTACTACATAAAGCTCTACTAATACAAATCTGCTTTTTATATATTAACCATTCGAATTAAATATGGATTCATGAATGCTCAATACAAGGTAGTTTATGAGTCATAAGTAATTGGTTGCAATTGTGCAATAAAGTTAAATTATTACACTAAAATCTTATTTAAAAATTAAACCACCTTTCAATTAACTAAAAAAATTCTTAATAGGCTTTTGAAGGAACAGATTCGTATCACTTTCTTGGCCGAACATGCCTCCCAGAACGATCCAAAATCACATCCTTCCGGGAAATGGACCCCAAATCGCATACGAGCATACCACAGAGTATTGGTCGGAATTCTCATATCTGTTGGGCTTAATGGGGAATGATGTTAACGAAGAGTAAAAGCCAATCGCTGCGTCCTCCGACATGACGTGGGTCTGAAATATGAGCGTTGGGATGGCGTAATAAATACCTTGCTAGGGTTTGTTCAAGAATCGGAATGTCCCATTAGACCCCGACGACAGAGAAGGAAAGCCAGTGCCAATACCACAGGCGCCACGGTAGCGAAGGCTTTCGCATTGGTGGCAGGAATGTCCACCAAATTGACCGCTCGCAACCATGAATCTTGGGGCAAATCCAGCCAGAACCTGCGAGTGTTTGGAAGAGAAAATCACATCCATCATTCCAGGATAAGCTACCTCTCTGGTGAGGGATTTCAACTCGTTATGAGTTTCCAATGGATAGGTGCTACGTAGACATCTCGAAAATTAGCAGAATATCTGTTTTTCAACTCCACGAGTAAGATAAAATTGATGTACGACGGCTCTACTTCGTGGAATGTCAGAAATAAGATTTAATAGAAATAAAACTTTGTAGGTTTCACAGAAGAGTTTTTGAATTTAACTTATATCTTATACATTTGGTTTTATTTTAATACATAAAATTTAAAATTCTATGGTAGTACCTACAAAGTATTATTTCTGTAGAATCTTACTTATAAGTATGGTTGTTATTACCGGTTAATATTACCGATTTCAGACTTTTTCTATCTCTTAAATAGATTACACTCATCGTCTCTACAGTAGCAACTTTTTCATAAAGTACTTGCTATGTGAATTAAGAATTAGTTATTCCGTAAGCCTAATATAGATGTTAAAAATTTTTACACAAATCTAGGGAGATTAATAAAATAACTGCATAAACTTTTGAATTGACAGGTATTATAGGCATTTCATTGATGATATGCGCCAACTTATTTTAAGATCTAAAAGTGAATGCGTATTTATCAAACTGATTAAGAGACATTAAGCATTAAGAGGAATCCTTAAGATAAAAAATTTTTGACCGAATGTGTATCAGAACATCAAAGTCCATTGTTTAATATTGTAAATTATCTCATGATTCTGATTAATTTTATAAAAGGATTGGCTTTCTCAAAGGTCAGAAAAACTACAAAGATTTACAAAATTTTCATTTTTATCAAAATTCTCGTAGTTTATGATCGAAAATAATATTCTAAAAGCAAAATAAAATAATTTGTTTAGTTTACTTTCTTCAGTTGATTTATTCCCGGTTTCGATAAGAAATTGAACTGAGGGAAATTATGGTGTTATCATAAGGTCACAGAGGGTCCATGGATATTAGAGGATATTTATAATTTACGATATATGTATGATTGGGGTTTCAACGCCTGGTTGGAGGAGTGAATATATATGAAGGGTCTCAGGTTCGGTACACCATTAGTATCTTCAGCTTGATGATATCCAAGCAAAAGAACTAACCCAAAATCAGGTTAACAGTGAATCATTACTAGAAGTTTAAAATCTCCAATAGCCGTCTTAGTCGACGTTCCTCACCTTCTTCACCGGTATTCGGAGAAAATAAGAAGGATCGGATTACTGATCCCCTAAGAACTCTTAATTTACATTTGAATAACGATGCTATCATCCTCAGTGGATAACCCACTATGTTAAAGTAAAGAAAGCGTCTTCCTCTTTGCTTTATTCTGGTCACTTAAGATGTGGTCTGACCAGTATGGTGATGTTGATTATTGATTATGATAGTTTCCGGTTTCGGCATGAAAGTTTGCTGGGAAATATGAGATCGAACCCAGGACCATGTCCAACAAACCAAAGACGCTCACGCGACCAATGAAGCTCAAGAGAAGCCTTATCCCGTTTTCTCCGAATAACGATGAAAGAAAAGCCGACAAAGACGGCTATCGGAGATTTTAAACCTCTAATTCATCAACAGCCGTGTTCAAAATTGTCATCCATTACTTGAAAGAAGCCCTCGGCTGGTAACATGTAATGAGTTTCAAATCATTCTCATTCCTACAAGAGAAGGACATACGCCAACGGCATGAAACATTAGCACATCTCCTTTAACAGTAAAGTAACCTGGGGAAAGTTTTCGAAGATCGGCTCCAATAACTTCTGAGCGAATCGAAACGAGACGTTTTACGGCCCCTTAGGTCTCCCACGGCCAAGGATTTGTGGGAGACGACGGTCTCAGGATGTAAAACCATCCATCAAGGGCGCGGAATGAAGCTCTTTATAGCACCTCACCTGTTTGTGCTCCTTTCCTCCTGAGTGGGGGTGAGGGTGAACGTGACCGAAGAGACCAATCGAAACGCTCGCCTTCTCCTATCACTCCAAATCCAAGTCCAATTCTGAGTTTCCAGACTGGAACGAGAGACATGAAGTGGGAGTTAAATGCTTTTCCTTCAGGTTACCGAAACATTTACGTGACTTGCCAAAGGACACGGCAAGTAAAGTGCGATATCTCGGACGGAGACGGGTCGCACGAGAATGGGGGACGTTGACCCCTTGCAGATTAAATTAACAGGGTTTAGAGACGTCGTCGTTTGAATATCATTGATAAAATCAAGATCTAAAAAAGGAGTTACTGTTGGAGATATTTAAAAAAAATACTAAAAATTGTTAAATAATATAAAGGTTTACAAACAACACATTAACTTTTTATATCCAAGTTAAGTTGTAAAACCTGTTTTATTTAAAAATTTTTCGTTACGCGGGAATTCCACAAAATTACGGCCTCCTCCGTGAATTTTATATTTAAAAATTGATGGGTCAAATTCTTCTGTATCTCTTGAATTTATGCAATGACGGCATTAATTGATCTTGCATTTTCAAGTTCCAGCGAAAGTTTCAATCGGAAATATATATATGTATAATTATAAAATATATATTTTGCAAAATAAGATCTATCCCACCTCGATTATAACAGTATTATCATAAAGTAAGCATAAGTACACTCTATGGTATTATACATAGCATAGTTAAAGTTAATCACAGAAATTTACATATTTAAACAATGAAGCAGAAATTAGTATTAAATCAGGGATAATTAATTAATTAATTAAATTAAAAATTTAATTATTATCTTAAAAGAAAAATGCACGGATTTCAATGCTTGAAATAACAATGTGTTGCGATAATTTAGTGTGCCTGTAAATTAATAACATTAATAGTATGCTATGTTAATGATTATATTTGGTCGACATAGTCGGAATAAATAGGTTGATATTTAGTTATAATTAATTCATGCAATTTAATGGCTCAGTGCCATTTGTATGTAATTATTGAAATTTTAATACAGCTTCAAGGCAAATTTAGGATGTAAACACGATTTTTTAAATTTATGTTCAAAAAGTGCACAATATGGTGTTAGACTCGCTCTGTAAAGAAAATCAAGCGGCTTATCTTCAGAAATCTCACCAATCGGATGTGGATGTATAGAGAAATAAATAGCGTGACAATTGGTACAGCAAACAAAGAGTAGTTTTTGGCAATGTGACAGCAATCAAGTTTATTGGTGTCAGAGATCTAAGCTACGTTTCGGGAATAATAGAATATCAAACTACTTTTTCAATTTGTGGGGTTATTAGAGGAAATAAATGATTGTTATGGTGCAAAGACAATTGGAAACAGTACTTTTTCTAAACTAAGTATATGGAGAAAGTAAAAAGTGGAAAAAGCGATTGGTATTGTTAAATGTAAGACAGACATACGAGATTAGGAGCGAAATAAATCAGATTTTCGGAAATGGTTTCATGGTTGAAATTAGTGAGAACTCATTTAGAAGAATAAATAAATAAAATAATTAATGAAAGCTAAATATATTATAAAATAAAATAATTAGGTTAGAAATTAATAAATAAATTATGACTCAAAATTCGTTATATTTTGTTATTTTAATATTAATAAATTAATTTAATTCTTAATTTCCGAGGTTTCTATTATACTAACCTTACAGATACTCCTTCGGCGAAATGGAACGTGTTAAATTCTGAATTTCCGGTATCAGCAGCGGTGTCCTCGTATAATATATGTATGAGTATTCGTGCTGGAATCCCTCCACAGGTCACAGGGGCGTGGAATCCATCCCAGAAGCCTCCTGACGTTGATCTACACGCCGTTAAAGGAGAGTGGAATGTGATGTGAGACAGCTGTCAATCGACGATGATACATTAGTATACAATGCTAAACCACTGGGTAATCAGGGAAGACTTCAGCGCAAAAATAATATGAGAAATAATTAATCACATTATTATTATTTTACGACTAAAATTGGATTTTAATCAGGCCCTCAGGCTTGGCGGAAACACTTTAATGAAGCAATATAATTTTACATTATATGTCTATAACAAAGGCTTGTTGGCGATAAGTTTTCTCTCAAAATTGTATTTAACGATCACCAATGCAATTATTTCGAGTCTAATTACTGTTGACGAATACCTATATTGCTTTTTTAAATTGAATACATTACCATGGAGGGGCTCGATTCATAATTTAATAAAAGAAGGAAGTCTTTCTTTATGCCTGGAAGTGATTATCGGAATGCTGCAGAATTAATTCGCAGAAATATCCCGTAACGCAGGAGTATTACTGCGAAAAATTAGCGCATTTCAATTACAATCGGTGACCATGACATGATAATTTATGAAATTTCTACGGCAAACATAAAATCCCGAGAAGGAGTGAATATTCATGACGTACCGGATGATAATTTCGTCAAACTAGAATTTTGCAGAAAATTTGACGTAATTTAATTCCGAAAACTTCTTCCCACAAAACTTCGGCTGTGCTTCAGCAATAATTTATTATTCGGATATTCCAGCGTAAAGCACACATAGATGAAATAACTTGACATAGTATTAACATGCAACACGGAAATTAATTACCTATTGAGTGAAGGCAATGTAAATATTTATGAGATTAACGCGGGTAATGAACTAAGCGTTTATTTCAGCTGCTATAATTTCGTTCTAGCTTTCACAAATCAAATGCATTGCATTTGACGCTTGAATTATGAAATTACGCGCGTTTCTGTTCAATCTTTCATCGAATAGCTCTTGATGATTAAATACTGCGTCGGTTTTTGTTGTTTAGATAAGATTGTTATGATGAAATGACCAAGTTTTCTTACAATTTTATAGTTAGGCTATTTTCAGCAGTCAATATTTTCCCTAGGAGAGGTACAGCTTTTTCAATTGTTTCAATTTATGTACCGAGTTACTCTAATGTAATCGATTTGATAACTTGCTCTCTAGATAAATGCAATATATTAGCCTTACAAATGACTGACACAGAACCTATAAATATAATTTCATTTATTTAAAAAAATTTAGTCAGTAGAAAACGGCTAAAGGAAAATTACCATAGGCGCAATTTCAACATAAAAATATAGATAAACGAAAAAACATCAAACAAAATTAAAATTTGTGACGTCCTATCACAAAGTCATGCCTGAAGGAACTTATAGCAATAATAGTACTGTCACTTTAATTATAATGGTAGGCGATGTAATTATTATAGCATCGTTACCATGAATTTTAACTTATTATGTTTTTGTTGATATTGTCAAGAATGAAGACTTTCATTAATTTTTTCTCACGAAATATGATTTATTTTATGCTTTAAAAAGTGTCATTCAAGTGATTGTGCTACGGTCACACAACTATTCTGTATTGATATAATTCTGATACAGAGAGGAAAGCAAGGGGATAATACCTCATTCCTCATATAGTACGACAGTAAGTCTCATTCCCTCCACACAGCTTCTGGCAATACATTCTAGATGGTTTGCTGCTAGTACTACGCACTAATCGAACTCTCATTTTTCTCCATAGAGGTTATGGTTGCTAATAGTAGATAGTTTGTTACCTAGAAGGATTTTATACTTCGTTCCCTCCACAGAGTTTTTGGTAGTTAATGGTAATTAAGAAAGTAAAACTCACTTAGTAGAGCTAACAAAAATAAATTTTAATAAGAATTACCGAGGTTTTGTGTAGATTGTTGGCTAGTATTACTGTAACCCTTATTTTCTTCACAGAGATTATTGTTGCTAATTGTAAATATTTTATTGCCTAGTGGGATTGTAAAATTCACTCCCTCCACAGAGGTTTTAGTAGCTATTGGTAGATGGTTGGAGGTCCAAATCGGTCTTCGGGCTATAATGTAGTCAAACTCTACAGTTCTGTACCTAGGTGTTCTTAGAAACTTAATCAACAGACGCATTTCATAGTAGCTACGTCCATGAGCTTAATTAAAACTCACCGCTCTCCTATTCTTTCGCAGAATTAGGGAAATGCATATAACTTTACAGTGGAAATTGCTTATTGACTTACGCCGAACAAAAGTCGGCGAGGCAAAACCGCAGCGATGCAAGACAGGAGCCGAGAGTAGCTTAAAAGACGAACCGGAGGAATCGGTTCGTAGACAGAAGAAGGCAAACTAACACGAGAAAAAACAGCGAAGGAAAGGAAGTGCACCGGAGAAGTTGTAGAAATAGTCGTCGCGCCGAAGAAGAAAAAAAAAACAAACGAATCGGAGAGGGCGAAGAGGAAATGAGGACGGCCTGAGAGAAGGAACGGGTTGAAGTAAATAAAAGCTTTCCATTGTCAATTTAAATGCCTTTATTTTCCAACGAGATTAAGTTCGCCAAAGAGCCCTCGAGGAAAATGGACGGGTCCTAGAGGAAAGAGTGGGCAGCGGCAGAAGAATGGAGGTAAATAACCGTGGGAGGAAAGGGGGAGAGATTAATGGAGAGGTAGTGTTCGATGCGACGTTTCTTTTAGGGAACAGCTTTGAAGTGATCAGCGGTGTTGAAACTACGGCCAGCAAATACATCGGATGAAAAGAGTTTCTAGATTGGAGCGAGAATGAAAAACGTGTATCGAGCTACTTTTCTAAGTGCCTGGTGATTTCTTTTCCATCGCTAACTCTGCAATATTGCGGTCTTGGAGAATCACACACAGACAAACTAATCGAATGGAAACGGATTAAAACGAAACGTTCATTAGGAAACCGTGAAAAATAAGCGGGACGTATATATATGTAATCGGAAGATTCAACAAGAAAGACGCTGGTTATTTAATTATTTGATTGACATTGTGGTGTTTCTTTGCACTCGTTAGGGGTTATTCCATTTAAAGTAATTATAACTGAATGCTCTGTCTCCAACCACGCCTCAAAAGGAAATAAACCGCAATTCAAGTTCAACATTCGACATCCAAATCCTACACAATAGATAAGGAAAAAGGACAACGTCCTTCTTTCCTAGCCTTGGCCGAATATAAGACGTAACCTGAATTTATTTAGTTTCGTTTTCAAATTTAACAGATTGTCTCTACATGCCGCCAGTGGTGAGTGGAAGGGTTTTTACCTTTTATATTTAATCTTGCATTCTGCAAGCATATTGACAACACAAATTTCTAGTCGAAATCATATCGAGAGAGTCCTCAAAAGAAAAAAAAGGATTGAAAATATTCCTAAAATTCGCTGCAATTTATCCGTCCGGCATCGAACCCGGGTCTTCCTGGTGATACTTACTATGCAGCACAACAGTAGATCACCATCTCTAACTATGAGTAAAAATTCAAGCAGAAATATTGGTTGCAACTGCCTCAAACGACGTCCTACTTTTCCCTTATATTCCTTACATGAGAAAATTTAATGTTCTCTGGCATCGAACCCAGGAACAGTATGGTCTTATCTAAATTTGTTTCTTAAATCGAGTCTTAATATATATCTTTTAGCTAAGCAAGAACTTCCGATCATTTCGATAGTGCATAAAAAACATTAAAAACTACCCCAATATATTTTAAACGGGAGATATATTTACCACCCGGCATCGAACCCGGGTCTTTCTGGTAATATTTACTATGTAGCACAATAGAAGATAACCATCTCTAAATATGTATGAAAATTCAAGCAAAAGTGTTGTCTGCAACTGCCTCAAACGACGTCCTACTTTTCACTTATATTCCTTAAGTGAGAAATTTTAATGTTCTCTGGCATCGAACCCAGGAACAGTATGGTCTTATCTAAATTTTTTTCTTAAACCTAGTCTTAATATACATCTTATAGCAAAGTAATAACTTCCTATCATTTCGATAAGTGCATAAAAAAATAATGAAAAACTACCCCAATGTATTTTAAATGGGAGATTTTCGCATCGTCCTATCATCAAACCCAGGATATTTTCTGTAAAAATTACTAATGTCTTTGATAGATCATGATCATATCTATAAGATCCTTGAATTGTGATACTCTACCTCTCCGGAAAGTAGTTTTTAGAAATTCCCGAAAATCAAAGCAATACATTTAAATGGAAAAAATGGGAAATTTGGGGCCTTCTGGCATCGACCCATGGTTCAAAGTCGGCTTTTTTCTGGGGGTTCACGTTAGGGCCTATAAGCTGTAAAAATTTCAAATCAATGACGCTTGTGGTTTAGCCTGTGAGTTAGTAGCCTATTTATTTGACTATCTATACATACGAATAAATCCGGAGAAGGAATTATATATAATAGATAATTTGTTTTATACTTTTTGCCCTATCAGTGATTATATCTTATGAAATGAATACGAATTAATTAATTTTATAATTTACTGTGTATTTCATGTAATAAAATTGAAAACTTATTCAACCATTATCCATTTCTAACTTAAAATGCAGGATGATGTAGGTGAAAAAGGGAGGAAAAAATTTCATCCAGTTCGTTTTGACATTACTGTTAATTTTTTCAATAATTAAGAGATCTTCGGTTTTATTGAAAAGAATTTGAGTTAAATGGATTGGAAAACGGAGTCAATACGAATAAATGACAATCACGAAAAACTGAATTCGAATTGACAACCGAATGAATTATGATAACATTACCTAATAATATTATGGATAGCAAATAATTAGTATTAATCAAATCTTAATCAACTCTTTCTGATAATCATTACCTTTCTTATACATATTAATAGTTGATTCTAATTCCAAATCGTGGATGGAAATTTCGTTCAATGTCTGAAAAGTGTACATTATTTTCATTCTATTTTTTCGAATTTCGGAATATTCATAAGTGGACGATCGCAGTCCGCAATAATTAAAAGTCTTTCTAGTCTAAAGTTAGCGGTTCCAATTCTGTATTACTAATTCAGATCAAGTAACCCAGGGATCACTCAGTACGTTGCGAAGTTTTGGTCAATACAAGTAGCCCGAGGCAACTTGAGAGACGTTGAGATTCGACGGCTTCAAATTCAGGCGAGTTCTGCCCAGCTTTGTTTGAGAAATACCGATTGGTAAATTTCGAGTCTGCCGAAAACCCGTGTTAGCACTTGATGAACCTCGAAACATGAATATTTGCACGTACGAACGATATATCACTCTGATGTTGATCAGATTCATTCTCAATACTTAAGAGAACTTTATTTGCTCTCTTATTAGTTAAAAGCGGATCTTTTAATACAACGAACAATTTCAATGTTGAACAACTAAAATGTAGAAAAAGAAAATAAAGGCAACATATACTATGGATAGACGTATGAAAAGTTCGTTGTTTTTGTCAGCTTTTAAAAACAACTAACAAATTAAACTGTTTGATTCGAGTATTTCCTGTCACTCACCGTAAGGCAGCTGGAAGGTGATGCGTTAACTTGTATGCACCCTGATTAAATATGTGTATTTTGCCACCTGACCTTCGGAGGATGGCAGGGTATATATAAATGTGGATGTAAACAAAGGAAATTTTGGACACAGCTGTTGAGGAATTAGAGGTTTCAAATATACGATAATACAAACAAGAAAGGACACCGCACTTTTGAAGAACACCCTGAAAAAGTCCATGCGTGTCTTTTCTTTTCTCAGAATACCTGTGTACGAGACGAGGAACGCCGACAAAGACTGCTATTGGATATTTTATACCTCTAATAAATGTAGATGTTGATTTTGATGACTCGCGACACCAAGGATGGCCTAACATGTTTACAGTGGTCTTACGATTGTATTTGAGACTTTCGTATATCTTTGGGTTCTATCGAACTGCTCTATCCCAATTTTTGTCCAAAATTCTAACATCTTTGGGAAGGTACGGGTTTGAAATTTTTGTTTTTAGCTTAGCAACTCATTATAGCATAACTCATCGATGTATAGATGAAGTGGTAAGGACCTGGAAGACATACGAAGAAGAGGGAAGTAATGAAGATAGGAGACTGAAAAAGACCATTAAGGCGAGAAAAAGATGGGCATTCATCAATGAGATGAGGAAGATGTAATCTGCTGAGGAGAGAGGATTTGTGGAGATTAGCGGGAGGGGTGACTTTGTGGGGGAGATAATGAAGCAGCGACGCGGCTTTACAGGATGCTGGCGGAGGAGCCCTCAAAGAAATTGCGACGGAGCGAAATGGGAAATGCGATATTTCGCTTCGATTGATCGACGCTCATTCCCGATCCGATCACAAGACTTCTCGGAAACGTCGAGATTGATGCGAGGGGGCGCGTGCTGCGATTCTTTTGTTTTTATTTTTTCTTTAACAAACCCGGATGCCTTGATGTTGCGGATTCCCGACGTCGATGGCTTCCAGATGACGTGGCATCGATTCTGATTTCGTTTGAGATACGGTGATTAGTCGAGCATATTTATGAATATACATATATAGGAGTATTTGCTCCCGAACGAGCAGGAATCAACAAGATCTGAGATTGCTTTCCGCGAATTGGGTGCTTGCGAATTAAGCTGCCTTTTGAAAATCAAGAAATGAAAACTTATCCACACTATATCCAATTCCGAACCGAACCAAATAATGTTCACTTCCTGACGGAATACTTTTGTTTATGGCTCCTGACTCGAGGTCTTATCCATGGTTTTCCTTTATGCACTTTAAGTTCACTTTCTTTTATTGAAGATCACTTAGTAGGGGAGAGCGTCTGACTCGGTTTCAGGTTGGGTTATGGTTAATTCATTTAGCGCAATTTTAGGACGGTGATACTTATTGATAGTTGTTTTCAGGTCGTAATCCCAGATTGTGGAGAATGAGCTATTTTGAGTGCGTTTTAGTTTTGAGTTGTGTATCCAATTCCGAGGTGTGTCGTCAACAGCTCACTCCTAACGAGTCAAATTTAATCAGATCATGAGTAGTAATTTTCCTAAATGTTTTTCCTTCCACAATACGAACATTTTTATATTGATAGACAACTTGCCATAAGATATTAGGTACCCGTTAATAGAAGCTGTAAAGAATTCAGTATAGGGTCATAATTCAACACAGTATGAATACTTTTTCTTTTCTGAGAACTTAGATTTCGTTTCCTTAATTCGAATATAATATGGATAAGCTCTAGCAAATGCTACTCTTTTAATTTGTATATAATATATCATATTCAAGATTTCTGAAATTAAACTTGTCTGGAGACAGAATACGAAGATGTATGACGGTAAAGATTTCTCTGGTTCCATTTTAAAAGGCTGAAAAAGAAAAAGCCATCATCACCGCTTGAATTCTTTCAGACAAGTCGTCGATAAAGTTACACCGAAATCTCAATTTCTTCCAATTTTCTGTTCCTTTTATGCAAAACCTGATTCTTTCTTTCTAAGTTTATCTTCAAATCCTCTTTTAGCCCTTTCTTCCCTCTAACTTTATTTTGATCGTCTTTCCAATCATGTTTTCATCATCTCCTCTCAGATGACGACCAATTCAATTGGTTTTCTCTCTGAATCCAACCAATTTTCCACTCGTTCCAAATTGTATGATATAATCTCTCAAATTGTCTTTTATATAAAATCTCCATATTGCATCGAATCTATGTAAGTGAAAGTTATATGAAAAGCTTACAAAAATATAGATCGTATATTATTGATGCATATTTATGTTCTAAAAAAACCGTTTAAAAATAAAACGCATTTGCACTACCAACATCTACATCGGCTACCTTCTACACTCATGATGATGTATAAAGATTAAAAATTCTTCTAAGAATATTTATGAATAAAGTAATTGTGTCGATTGCTTCATAAGTACAAACGCAAAATTGTAAAGTGGACTCTGATACACATGCCTTTGGATTCTTCCCTAACACGTTGGTAACGGAGCTCTTTTCTGATAAATCTCATGGAATCTTCATGACACGCAATCCCAAACTCTCGTAAAATCCCATTCGTTTTATGAGCCGCCATTTTTTAGAGAGGACGTTTTTCAGACGTTGTGCTGTCGATAACTGCAATGTAGCAGAAGCTCCGCAACTTTAAACACAGCTTTACCTCTGTCGATGGCATCTCGAAGGGCAATAGATGCAGTAAAAAAGCCAATGCTTGCAATATGGATTTTTTTATGAATCCTTACACCATCAGAATATAAACGATTTATTAATTGAAAATTTGGCGCGTTTAATAATCTAAGTAGTTGGATTGTGATTATTTTAATTTAAACTTTTAGCAGTGGGAGCAAAAGATTTTACTCTGATATAGATACTCCATCTAGCCATACAAACTACCAACTTATTAATTTACGCAGAATTTTCTGCAAATACAAGTATTGACTGTGAACATCTACTAGTTTTGGTTTTGACATCTCCAAATTACTTCAACTTAACTAAATGACAAAATAAACATTTAATTTCTCATTAACTTTATTTCCTTGACTATAGTGTGTAAAATTCAAGCAGTCTATTTTATTACATTAAATTAAAATTTGAGTTACTTTCAATGTACTAATGTTAACAGTTCATAAAAATATATATAGAAAAATTAAGTTGCATCGCGCTTATATAAGGCTAATTGCATTCTATTTTAAAGTCAAATATGATGAACAAAATGCTAGGTGCTAATTTAAGAGAGTCAGTAATTTGGACTAAATAGAATAAACTACCCGATGCTCTGAAACCTTCTGTTAATCATGGGAAGGGTATACAAATTGACTCCACTTGACTCATTTAACACAATATATATTATCTTGATGCAACTACGAATATATTTATTGAATAGGATTTTCGTCTATGTTTAAATTTTCTGTTGATGCTTGAACATTCATCCTTTTAACTATATATTGAAATGAATTTGTAGCAAGGATAGTAAGGGATCATAAGTAGGTAATAGTTGAAAATAAATAATCCAGTTCTTCAATTCCATAAATAAAAAAACATTAATTAATAATAGAGAGATTTGAGTCATAATTTTTACTGATTTATAGGTTATTAATTACCGGGGAAAAAATAATATGTATTTCCTGAGATTAGGTAAAACGCTATTTCTGTTGATTTAAGGTAAAATTAATTCACGTATGATAAAATTTGCTCATATTTATGCATATAAATATTTATACATTGCATCGGAAATCACATTAAGGGAATAGCAAATCAGAAAGAATAATAATAATCAGGGATGGGATTAAATAACTCAATGATTCGTTAAATTAAATGAATTTTCAATTGCAGTTCATGAAATGGAAATTTTTTTTAGCTACTCACATCACTAATTTACTAACAAGAATTTTTAACCCAAGTAAAATTTACTTCGGAAGTTATCCATAAAGAGTTATGTATTAATGATCATTTATTTCATTCTGGTCATTCATTAATTCTCTATCAAGGCTTCTTTGCCAAAAAAGTAAGTGATTGGGTATTAAAGTTGTAGTTGGCAATGGCTCGCAACTTGGAATTGTAAGGTTCATCCTCCGAATAGAGCATTAGACACCCGCATCATTCCCACAGAGTTACCGCAGAATTGAACTTTATGGTTACCTCTCCGAAACATCTCAAATTAGAGCACACCGCTGGCAATTTCTTTATCGTATCGCAGCACTTCCTCTCTTCAAAAATACAGCAATTCCACAGCTTATCTTCATGAATTACTTCAGATCATCTAATGGACTCCATTAATAACTTCCGAGCCTATTCTCAAGTTGGGAGAACCATTGGATGGCTTTCAGCGGCGGCATAAATATTTTCAGAGGCATTTCACCGGTCGCTGATTGCTTAAGTTCTAATTAGAATTTATGGGCTGTGAATTATGACAAAAACGCCAAATTTACAAGTGAAATGACACGCGACCGTTTTGTTGCTGAATTACGAGCATCGCAATGAGTTGGGGCTTATCAATTGCTTTTCGGGCGGCCAATTAACGCAGAGTTGCGTACTTAGGGCAACTTTTGTCAACCGAGATACGCTATGAATATTTTACAGGGGGTTAAAAATTGCCGCCATCCAGTCTCCGAGGGATTTTACCCTTTTTTGTGGCCTATGGCGACTTTTAATTTCTTATTGGTTCGTATATGTAAATTCAATATGCAATCTCGTGACCTAGGCAGTATACGAATTAAAAATTCAACGTGAAAATGAGAAGAGGCGAAGACATTTGAAATTTCAGAATTAGTTCTATGCCATAACGGAAATTTCAACTATTCTGCAAGAGTCGGATTAGAATAAGATATTACGCATACCATACTATATCATTAATCTATAACTAATGAGTAGGACAGTTATAACCTAATTCAAAATGGCAGTTGCGTTTCGATTTAAGTCACGAATTCGGTTCCCTTAAGGTAGAATCATAAGAGGATTTAACTGAATTTTTAACAGTTATTTGCTTATGTTTAGAAAGTAATCTAAATATGTATATTATTAGCATATTGTACCAGTTTTTTCGCAACGTGTGAACTTTTCTTGCACCCAAGTAAGGCATAAAAAATCCTACCAAGAGAAAAAAGGGAAATACTCACAGTAACTATGCACTCATTGAATGAATTTTTAGAGTTGAGAAATAATAGATAAGTACTTAAGGAATACCGTGAAATACCTTATGAAACGTGAGAATACAATATAACTATGATATCTGTTTATATATTCTGCACCATATGACTATGAATAAATTAATGTCGTTATCGTGCTTGGAGAAAAATCAATGGACTTTATGTGAGGCTGTGGCAGTCCTGTAGGGGTATAAATGTTGACTTTTTGGACCTTCGGCCGACACTCCTATCGTTCCGCTTCCTCTTGAATCTTCTTGGGGTTCATCATGCAACTTCATAGGATTCATGACCACTGAAGGTTTATCTAAGTCCAATTGTGAATATGAGATACACGGTGATGCTCCCACTTTAAGCGAGTCAAATATGCGATCGAATGTGAATGCGGAAGCTTATCCCGTAAAATTTTGCGGTCAATCTGAAAGCAGTACATATATGAAACGAGGTTTGTACAGACTAAGCACAGCTGCTACATTGTGTAGGTTCATTAAAACTGAAGTAGCTTGAGTTGATCTTGAACATTTGATCCGAAGTAGCGATTGTGACATAATTTTTGGTAGAGAAAGCTGGCTTATGACAGGAATTAGCGTTTACTGAGTATTCCCCAAAGTTATCACAATTTTTCATAAAGACCGTCAGGATGTAACCACCGATAGTGTTTATAGCAATTAAAAATTATCTTAGGAGTGTTTGCATACGTTACAAACTGAAAAATGTAAGTAATTTAAAAGTTGGGGGTATCAAAGGAGTTATAATAGCCGGCTGGGCATGCCCTGACATGTCAGCGGGCTTTACTGGTGGTTTTTGTTCAAACACAGTTGGTGACCCCTATTCCCCATTCGGAACTTAAATATTCTTGGTCAAGCTAAATTTGTTTCAACGACATGGTAATTTACATGGAAAAAAAATATAGAGGATTGGTTAATATTTTTCAAGGACTCATACATTAAATGGTGTGATGATTGACGGTAAGATCTCAATGCAAACTTACATTCACTAATTAAAGTCATCAAAATAAATACACTGGCAGATAAATATACGTATGGTCTTCGATAAAGAGACCTCATAACAGTAGTTAATATGTTACCGTACTAAAAAATTTAGAATCACAATCACGAATAATTTAACATTTGGATACCCAATTCTCTAAAATATTTAGAGGGGCTTTTACGAAAATCAGGTTCTTCAAGAGAATAGTTGGAAGGAGCTTTGAAAATGTACGTGGGAGATGTTACTTTGCACTTTTCCTCACCTAGAGTGTTCATGAAATGTATGTGACCTAGTTCAGTGTCACCCGGGTGAAAGAAAGTCAACCGGGCGCAAGAATTGCTCGGCGCAAGACCTTTCGCCGACGAGACAAGTCGAAGTTCTTACGCCTGGTTGACTTTCACCCTGCTGACCCTGAAACATGTGACCCTTCAGAAAAGAATGTCACTATTTCATTCGAAAAGGTCCAGTGGAAAATATTGCGATTTCTTAATGATAACTTTGACGATCATTTGCAAAGTCTTCTTTGACATAGAACGGGGATAGCTGTAAGAAAGGAGATTATTTTTTTAGGCAAACTTGCTCAATAAATTCAGCGATTAAGCATTCTCGAGAGAGGTGGAAAATGTTGTACGTCAGATCTGTTACAAATATTAATCTGATGTTGCAAAAAAATCATGGAAACAGATTACAAGAATTGTCGTTTCAAAATTTCCTTTTTTTCTTCTGACGATAAGTAGCAATAAAATATAGACTTATGCAGAATGCACTTCCTGCAACATGTCGGAAATCGCATGGAAAGCAATAGTTTTCAAGATTGATTATTTATTATATGCTTTAATATATTGAAAATTAATGAAACAGGTGAATAGAATAGGCAGCGTTTTCTTTCCTCTCATGAATGATCGCCATCAGGCATCGTTGCCAAATTTATCCTGAACTTGAACAATAGAAGCTAAATCATACTATCCGTTAGTGGCATTAATGAGATGCAAGCAACATATCTATTTAACATCCTTAAAGAAAAAATCGATTAATGCAGATGAATTAAAGCCGAACTTGAATTATTCCAATTCATGCACGATCTCTTTCTCCGTTCGATTAGATAGGAGAGGGGAAACGTGCTGCCTTTCCTTTAGATCGCGAAACTAAATCGGAAATTTGAATCACTTTGTTATCCAAGTCTCGTTCATTGAATTGAAAATAAATAGGAAAAGGTAGAGAAAAGGAGATTAAAGTATGCGAGGCGAGCGCCTTGAAGCCCATGGGATTTACGGAAAAGGAAAAAGCCTGGAACACGAACTCGGATCTTCAACATTCCGGATCGATGGCATCACCTAAGTCCTACCTCAACCTAACTCTAAGCCTTTCCAACTTATTTTTGGAAATATTGAACATTTCTCAGTTAGAGAAAACGAATATGAAGCCTACAGGGAGAGAGTAGTTGTACAATATAATTATTTATATCCTTAATAGAACAATAGATCAATGGAAAGTTCTCCCTGCAGGTATATTTAAGTCATTTCCTTCCCAGGTGCGTACCTTTAAGGCGGAGTTAAATAAATTGTAAAAGATTTAGCCAAATTCTGTTGGCATTGGCTGACTCTCTGAGATTTGTGATGGTGAGGTTATGAATCGTAAAGATGTTTTTTAATGGGATGGGATAAAATTTGTAACTTTTAATGTGTAATTAGCATAGGACTATCTATATCTTACTTTAACCATGTACGACTGTAGGTATGTATTCTTCTATAATATGTAATATGCATACCACTGAAATCAAATTTGTAACCTAATTGTAGTGTCTCTGGAATAATGATAATAATAATAATAATATGTAAATCCCTTCAATTTCGTAACTGCACCAGGTGGAAACCAGGTTCCACGTAAATATTGATAATCAATAAGTATAATTAATGAATTGACCTCCAGAAAGATAGCTAATATATGGCTATGCTCTTTTCGACAACAAATATGGAATAATAAGCGATATCTCTTTATTATAACATCCTCTACTCCCTGACAAAGCTTCTCACCCCCAGTGAGAATTTGTGAGCCCCTGGTTAAGATCCCTGACAGATTTGCCTCCCTGGCAGGCTGGCTTCGCTCCCATTTCAGGGACAGCTACAATGCTTTCTATCCGAATTTTCAGTGGTACAAGGCAAGAGGAAAACACCAGTATTCTCCATCAAGGAAAGAAAATTGGAATACGATTCTTAATGAATCAGAGGTTTAAAAATCTCCAGTAGCAGTGTTTGTCACCGCTCCGTACCTTGTTGACTCCGGTTTTCGGAAACAACAGAAAGGCTCAGATTACCAACCTTCTAAGAAACATTCTAAGTACATTTCAATCTATCCTTGAGTATTATAGTATTTATAATGAAATGTAATCAGTGTGTGTCCAATAAGGTTAGTAATCCGAACCTTTCTGTTATTTTCGAAAACCGGTGACAACAAGATGCGGAGTCCTGACAAAGACGGATATTGGAGATTTATACACTTCTTAATCTCCGTATTATACTGAAAGATAAAATTCTTTCTCCAACGCATGATTCTGGTACCGGACAATATGAATATGTGATATGCATCATCCAATTGCGACCCAAATGGCATGTGCAGCATCCCTACAGAAAAAATAACCCAACCTTTAAATGTAATGAAAGAAAATTTAACACAGGGCTGTAAATGAATTTGAGGTTTAAAATCTCCAATAGCCGTCTTTATGACCCCTGATGAAAGCATCGCTTTCGAAATGCGAAATGAGCGTTTCTAAAAAGTGCGGCGATTCTTCCTAGTTCCTCCAAATACCGGTGAATCAGGAGATGTCCAATAGCCGTCGACAAAGACGGCTATTGGAGATCATGAACCTCTAAACCAACTTTTAAACCCAATCTAAAGAATGGAGCAGAAAAATTTACGAGGCAGGAGACCTTGAAGGAAAAAAGCTTCCATTATCAGCATCCAAATTGAACGTCTCCGTTCCGATTCAAACCACAAGATTGCTCCTTAACCATTGATGATACACCCCTCTTGAATCATTAATCCCCTCACACCCGAAAATGGCAGAAAATTGAGGAGCATAAAGAAGCTTTCTCATGGATGTGCGTCTTTCTCTTAATTTAACCATCCCTGTCTTTCCTCCTCTGCAAACCACGCTTCGGCAGTTCCCTATTGTTCCTCCATGTTTATCGGCGGTACGGAATTCCATTCCATCTCCCACCTTCCGATCACGTAGGAGATAGAAGCAGGTGGATCCATTGGGGTCGCCCCTTGCGTGGAGAGGTGCATGCGAATCAAGTGAAGGCTCGCTGTTGGGAGTTGGAATTAGGGCTTTAAGGAGGGAGGAAAGGTGGGGCCGCATTAAAACTTCAGGGACAATAAAAGAAGAGAGTTGGTTCGGGGTTTTGTGGAGAGGGAATGGTTTGAGGGGACGAATAAGCAGTTGGGGTTGATTCGAATTCTGCAGAGCGCTGCAACCGAGTGGGAAGTAAAGAAGAGAACAGCGGAACAAGGTGGATTGGTGCGTACGTCTCTGAGAAATGCGTTGGATTGTTTATCGAGGAAACGATAAGAATAGGAGGTATGCATTGTGGGGATGAAATGGTGAGAAACGGAATGTGTTGAGTAACTTTATGAATTATCACAAATTAAAACATCGCTCGATGCAATCATTAATAGCTTTTACAATCAGTAGGTTTGCTCAGGTTTTCCACACCCCCTTCTTTGTGGGTGGTTTCCTGCAGTGGATCCTATTTTCTTGAGATTTTGCCTCTGTTTTTTTACTCTCAATCCTTCTAAAGTTTTTCTCTCCTTTCTATCAACTATACATTTTCTACATAACTCCTTTTTGTACAGATTTGCACCGACAGTTACACTCACTAATGTGTCTTTGTTGAGTTGAGTTGTACTCATCTCTTTCTGTACAATCGTATTCAACACCTTCGTTATTTATTTGTATACATGAATATTTTTTTCTTCAATCCTGAATAATTATATTCTCAAATATTTATAATTTGATATTTTTTCCTTTTAAATATCTGTATTTTATATTTGTATTTTAATATTTGTAATTTAATGTTTGTATTTTAATATTTGTATTTTAATATTTGTATTTTAATATTTGAATTTTAATATTTGTATTTTTAATATTTTATTTTAAATTTTTGCACTCTTAATATTTGTATTGGTACGATTTTCAATGCCTCTCTTTTTATTAACTTTCAATATAGCATGTACCTTTATTCTTCTTAATATATTCTTTTCCTATAGGTTAAATGGAAGGTGGAACTTTTTAGTCTCAATTTTCGCCTAATTAAGTCCTCTTTGTGTAGGTATAATTAATTTAATTTAAGTTTCTTTATTAATATCATCGATGACAGGTTAGATTAAAGAAAAGACATTTCATTGAGGAAATATTATTTCAACTACGGAAGTTGAGAAATTTAATAAATAGGTTATGCATATTCTCTTTCAACATAAGTCAATTTCAACGGGAATCTAGAAAGGAAAGGTGAAGACGTTGTATGGAGCTCAATGTAAAGTATATCGAAGAGCCTGTTGTTCCTAAAATTTGTTTAGTGTCTAATCCATAGCTGAGTTCATTTAGGTTAAATATCAAGTATTAAAAGATTAAAAACAGGCATAAAACATTCCAATGATGAGCAGTTATTGCTAACTGTAATATTAATGATACAATTTCCTTGTAATGTGGACTCCTGCTAAACTTCCCTCCCCTTCTTCTCGTCAGCCCTGTTTCCGGGCTCTTCCCCTTCAATTTAATGTGCAGGATGCTTAATTTGGGGCTGTTAATTTCTCTTAAGCACGAACAGGAATTATAATTCGCTCACAAGACATAAACAGAACAATTATGGAGTAATTTCTGTAATGGATTAGTTAATTAAATTAAAGTTATACTTTGCCGTAGTATATTAAACTGCTAAGTGTATTTCATAATAAGTATCGTCAACATACAGCGAGCAAAAATCTAAACGTGTTGCTGAAATCTTGGTGAAGCAATCTGAAGCATAATAAAATCGAACTAATGGAAGATTTTTGGAAAATCTGATACATTTACCTCGTGTTTTCAATCATATAAGTATCTTTGAATCTGCTCAAATTTAAAAAACTCGAATTTTATATGTAAGAAACACTTGTCGGAATAACTTTCATTCAGAGATTAGAAGCTAAGAAATTTTGATGCCATTTATTTCATCAAAACAGGTAAATCAATGTAAAATTACACAAATGCGAGGTTCCTTTAGAAGAAAGGACACTGAACGTCTTATCAAATTTCTGTAAAAGTAAATTAAATTAGATCAGAACTCTTGTCAAAAGTAAATTCTTAATGCAAGGTGTATACCGAGCGTGAGGGGCGAGGTAAACATTGGTAATTACCTCTCATTGGTAAGTTCGTAATAAATTTTCATACATCTGCTACTCAATTCACAGTGGTTATGTTGGCTCAAATTTTGGTCAAGAGAAGACTCTTGTATTCACTTATAAAATAAAGGACGCTTTCTATGTAGATATCTCCATCCATGTTTGAAAATTTATCACGAATTTACCAATGTCTCGAAATTAATATTTTTTACCCTATAGTAAAAATACATTTAGTAAATAAAAAGCTCTCATTGAAACGAAAAATTTCATTGTAAACTATAAACGGCTACCTAGCTAGATTAAGATCTTACTTCTGAGCTCATTTGCTTGCCTGACCAGCAGTGGATTAACACCGCTCTTTGGATCTGTGCCCATATTTTATTAATGGATGGCCTCTCACTTTCATTAATCCAATTATTTATTTATGGTAGCCGTGGAGACCAGTCTTAAACTCCGACTGATCTAGAACTAAGCCGATTTCCTACTTTCATTTTAGGAGGAGATTTCTGTCGCCTGGAAATGGTTTTCTGCCGATTTACCCTCGTCTTATGGCGGATCATCCATTTTATATTTAAATCACATGTATAATCTATATTGAAGTGTACTTGTCTCATGTATAGTTCTCAATAATTGCAACTGAAGTGAGTTAGTGTTCACTCCGAGTATTTTCACCTAAAATCTTTGCTATAAAACACACGATAAATAATATAAATGATAACCTTCAAAAATATATAAATAATAAACTGAGATTATATATTCCTTAACCAGGGATGCGCAATTCTTCATCATATTTTGATGGTTTGATGTCTAATTAATATCTACATTTTCAATATTTAAAAATAAATTTTAGTATTTCCCAAATATTTTTCTAAAGTAGAAGTGAAAAGGAAACGATGGTCTTTTACATAAAAGCAAGGAGGCATTCTGCATTGACTATTTAATGATTTGAACGAGGACTGCCTTCCTGCGAAAATTATTTATAATTGAAAATTTTTCAATTACTTTGATACTGGATATAGAAAAAATTATCTTTCATCTATATTGCTACAGTCTTGTTCACAGCAGTGATAGCATAGACGTGGCCGAACGGTGGAACTAATTAAGGTCTCTCCTTATGGAATGTCAAAGAAAAGGTTCCACGTAGAGTCATTTTCCTTTATTTACGTGGGCGTTTGGTCGTGGCTTTCTGGATAGGTGGGGACCTCACTCCTCGCTTTGCCTAGTAAGCGTATCTCCTTCTACTGTAGTTCTTGGTAGCTAATATTAGAGGGGGTGAGGTTACGGTTAGCCTTCGCACTGAATATATTACAGACAGAGAGAACTGAAATAATGCGTGATGACGAAAAGCGTCACATTGTTTTCTGACAATAAATCTCTGTGATCAGGTGTGTACACATGGAGAAGAAAGTCGAATGACAAAATTGACAAACGACCAGAGAGTTAGCGGAACTGAAGGAAGAAGCTAATCGATATTAACTGGTTGAATGTTTCGGATGGGATACCAAAAAGATGGGAGCGACATTAAGAGCCATGCATAAAAACATGCTGATACGAGTTTGAAGTGGAGCAAAGATAATGTATCAACTTCAGCCGCGAAGCCAATCTGATGTGACATTAACTCTTATAATGGTATCTAAATGTTGACTTTCTATGCTCGAGCCTCTTTCAACGAGTTTGGCATCAATAATTGCTATATAACGATATATTTTTGCAACGAAGATTCATTACTTTTCATCTTGAGTTTCTCGATACTGGTAAATATATCAAATGCACCACATAATTAACTTGATTAGGCTGCGGTGCAGTATAAGGAAAAAAGGAGGTACGCAGCTAAATTCATTATATTATCAATGCAATTTAAAAATGAATTTATATTTCTGGACCCATTTCTTACTGTTTTCTGAGCTTTACTCTCACACTGCCTACAGCCTGATCTGTAATTCTGAAGGAGTAGTAATGGAAAATAATTACATGATATAGCTAATTAAGTCAGAAAAGAAAACTGCGATAGTTTTTAATTGGCATCCATCGCCTTAGAGTTACCCTCTCATATTGGCTATGGCTACATCATTCTGTAAACATGCGCGATTGCTAAATTCACGGTAAATTATAGTTGACAATATGATTTTTCAGATGAGAAAGCATACAATCATGATTCTACCTGAAATTCAAATTCTCATAGGCGAATGATAGAGAAAGCTTCAAAACCATTTAAACGAGTTAACCTGAAAAATTCTTAAAGTCGCGCCTGTTATGAAGATGGTAGGATTACGACAGATTGCTAGGTTTAGACGAAAAAAGAATGCGGAATGGAATGCATTAATCACTAGATCTAAGGTATTAATTTGAAATGTTCAGGTTTTAAAGACACCAAAGTGGTGTGACTCTGAATAGAGATGATTGACAGAAAGCCTTCAAAAAGGTCTCTCACTGTGACGCCATAGATTATCATCCATCTACATCGCTCTATATCGCCGATAAGACTGTCGAAAGGATTCGAAACACGGTCAATCAATCCTCCATTTATTCAACGTTTTACAAGAATCATATCACTGAATTACGTATACTGAAATTATGAATCTACACATTTTATAGGATTATCTGCGTGTCTAAGTTTAATTTTTAAATATTAAATATGAAATAAAGGTAATTCATGATATCGCGGGATCCGACTTAATGCAACAGTAGAAATTACAATTTTTGGATATGAATTTCTGAATGGATTCTTCCAATAAATTTGAGATGAAAAATTTTCAGCTAATTCATATTAAAATTAAAGGGGAAAACATCACTCACATTTTTATTGTGACTAGATACTACCTGTAGTCCAATTATTATGAAGGTCGAACATTCATATCGATATTCGATTTATTTGTACAAAATATAATGCATATGGGTCGTTCCACGCCAATTCGCCAAGAAAATTGACCCTTGAGGTGACCGATTTGCTTAACTCAAAACTGAGAAAGAAAAATGTTTTGAGCCTATACTCAAAACTATTTTTCTTTCTTAAATGAAATATTACCCTCACCAAATTTGTTTAATTTGTAGAGGAGGAATGTATGTACAACATGTTAAAAATTGAGAAAAATCGAAGGCCAAGGTACATCGTCAAAAATCGATTTAAAAATGTAAAATTGTTATTAATTTTATTAAACTGTTTAAATTAAAAAAAAATTCTATATTTATCTTTCCTAGCAACACACCTTTAAATTAATAAATATTGTGTGTTTCTTAGCCTCTATATTACCGGAGATATGGTCTCAAATGCGAAGGCACTTTCGAAAATTTTAATTTTTTAACATTGCAGTATTTCACAAAAAATTGCGTAAATTACAAAACGGCTCGGGGGTTTTCATTTTTTAAATAAAAAAGCGATTCGCCAAATTTGGTCAAAATCGGTCACCTCGAGGGCCATCACCTTGTCGAATTGGCATGGAATGACCCATATACATATTTAAATAAAACTAGCAATAGCCGCAGAATTGTAGTAACCACGTTAAAACTTCCTCAATGTGATTCCGTAAAGTACAAATCACAATCATTTCCCAAAAAAAAGGGTTTTGGTTGGAATATCAAATCCCAATCTCGTTCATGGAGTGAACAAGATTCTTAAGAATTCAGAACGAGTATTCATGATAATGTTGATCAGCTTAATGCATTACAATGAACATGGTCATGTATCCATATTCTATTATTATCTGTTTATGCTTTAGTATTTACAATCAAAGATATATTCAACAATCTAGTAAATTCAGTTATGCGTTTTGAGCTTCCCCGTACATTTCAACGTGATTCGTTCGAGGTAATTATTAATGCCTACGGAAGCCGATTAGCGATCGTTGAGAGAGGACGTATCAGATGAAATTTTAGGCTCCAGTAATTATTTTACAACATCGGTTTCGAAGCTCCTCCACAAATGTGGCATTATTACTTAAATATTGCATTTGAATGAGACAAGTAACGTTTATTTGTAAAACCACCCTGAATGAAATATTGATTCAATCCTCCTCAAATTTGCTCGAGTGCATTGAAAACCGTTCATTAGTTCTGCTCTTCGAATTCGTTTCAGGGAATTCAGACAGCATTTGAATAAAATATTCATAGTGTGAACTGTTATTCATTAAACTTTACTTTATTTATTTACCTATGTTGTTTCAAATCTCTTGCTTCGGAAAACAAATATTGATAGACGGAAAGAAGTGAGAAAATTGGTCCAATTGAAAATAAATATTTTACACATGGATGATCTAATCGATTGATATACGATAAAAATAAAAATTTTGTCCTCACGTTGATCTATAATATAAAATAAAGTGTGGGTGTGTGGGTATGCGGGTATGTATGTTCACTAAAAACTCAAGAACCGAGAGTCGCAAAACTTTGACATTTTCTATATTATTAAAAGTCGACCCCGCGCAGATTACAGGCTATTTTTTATTTACTTAAAGTAAACGGTTCGAACCCAGATGGGTAAAAACGTTTATAAGAAATACACGTCAAGGTTACTTTTTTCGTTGCAGGGTTTATTTCTTTTTCAAAATTAAATTATAAAGAATGTCGAATCAAGCATAAAAGTTTTATTTATATAAACGTATTTTTTTACTGTCTTTTTCGTAAAATAAATGAGTTTTATAGTTGTGTTTTACTGAATATGTATTTCCCTCGATTAATTCAACTGGTTGCGTATAAACATCCTGGTAAGTTGCGGATTTTTTGAATATATTCTTCTGAATTAAGTATTAAATTTAATCTATTTGCATTGATGTATATTTAGCGATTTACGGAAATGGAGTTAGCGAAGAACGTAATGATTTCCCAGATTTGGTGCTTATAATCTTTGAAGAGTGGAACGGCGAGTAGTAAGTTGTAGCAAATCTCCAACATCGTACAAGAGACCAAAAAGGTAAAGCAATTTTATTTTATTATATGCAGAATGTAAAAAGTGATTCATTCGTTTTGATTGAGATTGAGATACAAGTCAGCTCCATTATACATTTACCTTCCGAAATGTATATTCGTCGGTGGTTATTAGAGTGATATATATAATTTATTTCTGTCATTTATATTTAATATTTGATTACTTTGCTGAATATATCTCTTTAAACATGGTATCGATTATCTTAATGTGATCTTAGAATATATTTTTACACTGTCTTAGTTGAAAATATTTTTTATTCAAAGTATATGAAATTGAATATTGAGTTGGTACAGCTTTGTAGACTTAATTGTACCTTAAATTTATTGGTATATTGGATTGATAAGTCTGGTATTTGCTATCCACCGACAATTATGAAACATGTGTTACGATTAAGGTTGTTACACTGGTATTTATGAAACTTAATATTCCGGTTGAGAATCAACGGGCACTTCTGCTAGTAGTTAATATAGGAAGATATTAGTAAGTTTCCGCATTCCTCGGTGATTTTTTGCGTGTGAGAAGATAAATGATAATTTTTCACTATTCAAATTACTTAACGTCAACAACACAGGCGTAAAAGAACACATAAAAAAACTGAAAAAGAGAGAGCGTCCACACTACTACTTGTTTCACACTATTACATGTATTGTATTTTGTTTCATTGTCTATTTTAAATTGTATTTATTCTTTATTTACCATAAAATACGTATTTTCAATTGGCGTGGTGTTAAACCCTAATAAGGATTTCTCATTTGGATGCCTACACTTTACTTTTAGTTAAAGTTAAATAATATTAAAGCTAAATGTCATTTAAGTTATATATTCTTTTTCGTGAAATAAATTATTATTATTATTTTGTATTAAATAGTCATTTTTTACTATTCAAATTACACAATGCCAACAACATAGGTGTAAAAATAAAAAAATGGAAAAATAAAGATGGAGGAGGAACCGTCTTGGACAAAAGAGCAATTAAAATGAAAATCATTATGTAATTATAATAATCTTGGGAAAACTCGTAATCATTCATGGAAAGTAGACTGAAGCATCTGTTCGAATAGAAACAACACGGAGATAAATGAACGGAATCAAAGGAGAAACAAACATTATGAGGTAGGTTACGGATAATGATTCACTGTAATGGAAAGACATCCATTTCCCAGCCACTCAACGATCCCGACCAGGAAAACCTCTCAACTTCAAAAGGGACTCCTATTTGCCAAACACGTCATTTTCGTGGGATTCCATATTTACCTGTATAGTGCTCGAAGGTCTCGCTAGGGTGCAGGAGTGTCAACAGGGCGTGAAAAGAACACGTGTGTAGCAGTTGTTTACCGCCCCATGTGTCGCTTATTACATCTTAATTTTCTGCACACACATATACTTCGATCGTTTAGCAAGATAACTCCATTACCCCTAGCGAAAACAAGTAAGAGGTGACATATTAATTAAGAGCCTACAGAGTTGTAGTGAAATCGATAGTGAAAGGACTAAAATTCTGTAATGACGTCAAAAGTGTACAATACAGAAGTCAATAATTAAATAAAGAGGATAACGGTAAGTGCTCCACTTTGCCTTTGCTGGTGAAACGGTGTAAAAATATTTTCTAAAAGAATTTTTACTAGCGGAAAGTAGCGTATCCCAACATTTGAAACTTTTAGGACGACTTTGTTTAATGAGAAATACATCTTAATCTATTTGCTTTATGAATACATATAGGACCCTTTATACCAATAAATGAAATTTATCTTTTTAGCCCCCCGTCTCCGTAGATTTTATCAAAGATAAATAAATTTAGCTTTTTCTTATCGCATTCCATAGCATATATACTCCCGTAAAATAAAAAACGCGTAAAAATATTTAGCTTAATTACAAGCAAGAGACATTCAAAGAAAAAAATAATAGGTTAAATTTCTCAGAATGAGGAGAGAAAAGCAATGCTTCCTACACAGGATTTTCTTGTACAGGATTTGTGACTCTTGTAACAATTCCTGATTCCAATATTCCAAAATAACTGAACAAGTGTTAACGACAGTATTCAAACCAATAAAACAGGCAATAGTTCAAGTCCCAAGGAAAAACGGACTTGAAAAAAATGGGTGCAGAGAATCTTTAGACCCTTATGTGCAGAGAATATTTAACCCTTCCCAATAGTTCAAGGTTTAACTGAAAGATTCAACATTAAAATTTCTTATAATATGGATATAAATTAAAATTCTAGTTGCTGCTTGAAAGGGCAATTAAAAACAAGGAAGATTTATTAAGTATCGAGGACGAGATGTTTCGAATGTTCCTAGGATGAGCTGTTTGAAGGAATTAAAAATACAGTACACTAAAGAGAGTAATAACTGAGAGAAGGTTAGATATAAATAAATTACCAAAATATTCAAATAATATTTAAATTGCTTATCACAACAAAAAATCGAACGAATAGAAGTTGTAGTAAATAGTATAGTAGGGAGAGTAACAACTTACATCAAGATCTAACGGAAATTCAGTTTACTATACCTTATAATTTAATCTATCTATCTACAACAGGTCACCGAAAGGTTTTTCAACGCATTCGAAATTTTAAAATCAACTTTAAGATTGTAATTTTGAGTGGAATGGTTTAGAAATAAAACATCTAATCAGAGTACTTCCGCATTAGGTGCATCTAGTAAAGATTACACTTGAGGTTTAAATTTAGATAATTAATTGAAGCTTTAAGGCATTCTAATTTTAAAAGCTGCATCGGAAATATTCTTAAAGGTACTAAAAACGCTGGCTTCCATAAATATGCTCCTTAATATACTGTGGGGAGTTGAGTTGGCGCAATACAACCGTATGAAAGATTGGATTTAGGTAAATATTTACCACGGCAAAAAGTATATAAAAATATGATAAACCCTTGTAAATTAAATAAGGAAAAAAGGATGATGTATTAAATTAATGGTTAAATATGATCATAAGTTACAATGAATCCTACTAAAGATTGGAAAAATCCTCCATCTCACTCATATTTGGAATAATATTTAAATACACAAAAGATAATTGTTTATACAATGACTCCTGAATAGTAGCATCAATCACCAAAAGGCTTGTCATACGAGTTTTTCGAAACGGTAAAGTAAATTAATGCAAAATGTTTTTTAAAACCGCTCCGACGACCCAGCGAATGAAAGTTTGAACAGTTACACGTTCTATATTATTCTGGGATTTCATCTTCAATGCATACATACCGCGGGATATTATTTATATTTTTTTCGCGGAACATACTTATTCATATTCATGGGATTCTAAAGGGGAAAAAATGGGTTGAGAAAGTAAATCACACCCTTCACACAATGCAGAATGTGAATGTTAAGTGGGCGAATGCGGGAGCAAGAGCGACCGTCGAATATGGAAATCGCAGATCTTTGTGTCTGCTTGAAGGGAATTGTCCAAAGGACTTGGATGAACTCCGAGAAAATAGTTTAATTAACTCCAGAACTCGAGGATTAATTACTCCTTTAATTGGGAAATGGAAGGCCTTTGTCATCGACGTGGAAATTTTAATTTACAGTTTTTATTCCTTTCCATAAATTGGGAGATGTAGCACTTGAATGTCGCTATTATTAGCGTATAAAAGTTTTTACATTTTTCCGACTAAATTTATCATTGACATTACATATATTCGATGATTCTTAGCTCTTTCATTTGCGCTCGATTGCTTAAGATATTTGGTGAGAGGTACATAAAATCATTTAGATTCGGGTTGTGTAACCTTTTCAGACCAAGGGACACATTCGAAACTTCATTAGACATGCGGACCAATGACAATGCCTTAAAGTACACTATAATTTTCTCGTAGATGCATGTATTTCATACCTACCCAATACTATGCTGCAGATTATCTGCGCAAAATATTAATTATAATATGCAAACCGTAAGCTAATAACTAATTACATGATTAAAGCATACAAAAGGATAGAATAATAAACTATTTAGAAGAAAACATAAGTTCGTTGTTCTCAAAAAGAGTACTTTAACGAATAATTGAATAAGGTTTGGTATAAAATGCACTCATGTTACCTAAAGTTTCAAGTTTCTGACATAAAATATTTCTCATCAAACTTCAAGAATACTGGTTTGCATACATTAAACCTGCGGACCGCATTGTGCACTGCTGGTAAGTTATTAAAAATTCTATGTCAAGATGAAGAAATGTCTGAGTTTTATTTTTTTAAGGGCAGAGTTAGAATCCACAGACATTGGTGGACCGTAAATGAAGCACTTCCCATTTTTATCATCTTAATAAGTCAAAAATTATCAGTTTAGCGATAATGAAACAGAAATATTAAAAAGAAATGTTCTTTTCCACCTATGAGTAAAAGTTCTCCTCCAGAGTTTGATTTTTCATCTCACTAATAATAATTAATTGTCATTAGTAGAAGAAATAAGAGTACTCAAAATTTGCTTCGATGCTTTAAAATTAAACTGTATTTCAGCAAAATTCAAGCAAATCTACTAAAAAGAGAAGCAAAAGGAGAATGATGAGATAAAAGCTGAGTAGAGCGATTTGACAGATAGCTACGAAACTTGAGATAATGCTTAGACTATAAGAGGCATTAAAAATTTGATTAGACGAAGAACCTTTGGAAAGAATTCCTTTCTCTTCCTTATCGAATAAAAGATATGAAGTCTAGAAAAACCTACGAGTTTTCCTTGTGTCTTATAACAGGTACGAGAGAAGAGGCCGATGTAAGGTTGGTCAGATCTCCACCCCTGGCCACCCACTCTACTGCCACAAGAGACTCCTGTATTCCTTGTATCTTATCCCTGAAAAAGTAATGCAGAAAAAATCTGTTTAATTGCATAAAATAATGAGTTATATACATGGTAATTAAATGAGATAGAAGCTACGTATACACCAGCGCGATAGTTTCCATTTAATACTGAAAGTAGCAGAACTCATTAAAAGTTCATTTGAATGGTTGCAAATTTTTATTGCTCGAAATGCACAAACGTATACGTGTCGTTTTTTATGCTTCAACATCTCTAAAGATTGTATAAAAAAGAAACAAAGATTGAAATTCAATCACGAAGAGTTGATGACGAGATCCATAGAAAGCCAAAATAAATAAATTTAATAAAATCAACCAAAGTAGTTGTGTGTGTGCATTTATGTAAAAAACCTTGTGCCTGAAGATGGGCTTGTAGTCTGCTACCGGTTGCCTGTTTAAATAAATCCTAACAGAGGAAATTTTGCTAATTTCCTAGTTATTTCTTTCCCAATACATAAATTTGCTCTTACTGACTAATGGCAGAGCTTTAAAGTAGCTTGACTAGATGGGCAACTATATACTCAATCATGAAGAGTTAATGGCCGAGATTCATAGTAAACCAACATAGAAAAATACATAACTTTACTCTTACTTTGACTAATGGGGGAGTTTGAAAGTAGCTTTAATAGATGGCCACCCATATGGTCATGTGTAATGGACTATACATCCCAAAAATAAAAGGATTTAGAGTCTGAAAAATATAGAATGTGCTTTTAATTGCTTTTAAGATTTACGGCACGTCATTTCCGAATAACTGGAAATAATTTTCCGTAAAAATTAACGGAGAACTGAGAATGTTTTTCACCTACTGAATTGATATGCCTCGTAAGAATAAAAATTTAAAATTGCCGCAAAATGCATTTATTCCATTTCAGTACTCGTTCGTTCCAAAGTCAGTAAGGGGTGGCATTTTTTATCCTAATGCATTAGTGTGCAAATTGGTGGTCTGCGAATGTAATCATGGCGAAGCACTGGGCTTTGATTCTCCGAAATGCACCCCAACGAGAAAGCGGTTCCGATAAATTAAACATCGCGTTGCCACGACATTGCTTTCTCTCCCCTTTCTAACGGCCGTCAGCACAATACCGATCGATATGTTCGATTTAATGCTCGAACGCATGCGAAGAGAGCAACTCTTTCCTAATGCTCACCCTCATGTCTCTACATGTGAAAACGTCAAGAAAATTCATGGAGGTTCACTGGAAGAGTGTATTTCTCTGATTCCTCCAGTAGAACACTCTTGAAAATGTGTCGGACACAGTACTTTCAACACGGCAGTAGCCTCGAAACGGAACATCAACGGCCAAAATGAAGTTATTTACGGAAAGAAATAAACTTATTAAAACTATTTTGGAGGCAAATTTATTTGAGGAATGCTACTTCTAGAAGGAAAAGAATAAAAGAAAAATCAACTTATGGTTGGGAATATGATTGTAGCTAGTTAGATTGAGAAGGCAGGCAACTACTAAATTGAATGAAAATTTGTTTCAATGTAGTGTTTTGAATAAAACTACGATTGATATAAACAATGGCGCAACATGAATGAACAGTTGATGTACATCTTTTATTCTTCCGTATATTTTCACAACCCCATTTTTGAGGGTGTTTTCCTTCTGCAGATAATGCTTCTCAAGCTTTGCCTTGTATTTTTAACCAAAAATAAATTTGAAGTTAACTAACACTACCTGCTAAACTAATTGGCATAAAAAATTAAATATGTAAAATTAATAGATGATATGAATTGAACATAGATTCTTCATTCCATTAATACGAAAAGCACGGTAAGGTTTGAATCCGCGGAATACTATGAAAGAGATAATAAAACTGAAATTTTCAGGGTTTTTTTGAATAGTTTCGCTTGTATTCTTAGGCCATCAACAGGCCTGAGATATGAATAAATTTGTAAAATTATACATTTGTGCAATTTTCCAAATTGGAAAGAGGGAGAAACAAAAAATTAAATTTTCCAATTATCAATTCCAATTAAAAAAATATAATTTCCAATTTTCTGTAGAAAAGTGATTTTACAAATTAGAAAGGAAGGTACAAATTATCGTTTTAACAATCAATTAAGAAATCGATCAGAGAGGAAGAGTTTATACAGCACATACGCGATTCATTAAAACGTCACACTTGCCTGCAGTCTATTAAGTCAAGGTTGCTTGATTTTCAAGATTAAAAATTGGAGACCTTCCAGTTTGCAGCAAATATCATGAAAAGTAAGTATTCTTTTTGATTAGAAACCAATCCTACGTTCCTTTTTATAATGGAAATAAACTAATTACGTTCAAATGCCAAGGGAAAACGGACTTGAAAAAATTCTGACAGGGCCGGGAATCGAACCCGGGATCTTTCTCTTCGATTTTCTCTTCTCTCTTCTCTTCGGTTCGATTCTCGGCCCCGTATACTGATTCAAGACTTGGGAATTTTCTTGAGTACACGCCCTTGTGTGCAAAGTACCTTTAACCCTCTCCTTACGTTCAAATGCTCAATTGTATTCATATACATTTGTTTTACATAATTTATAAATCCCAATCGATCGTAGGTGTTTACGCTCCGAGAAATATCAACTGGAAAGTGTTTGATCCACATAAATCCGAAGAATGTGGGATGCCTTTGATAAAGCAAAACCGGAAAGAAATTCTGAGATCATAGGGAAACACGCTTCGTAACGTAAACGTACATCTCTCTCGAGTGCAAATTTCCCCAATAACTCAGATAATTACCTACGGGAAACTTTTCCAGGTTAGAAAGATATGCCTTTTCATCATCACCATCCCAAGAGCTTATCTTGCGAGGGTGCCATCTTCAGATTTGCGCTGTTTAGCGAGGCGGTGTTTCGAGAATTTAGTGCTTCCGCGGTGGTGCCCTCTACTCACGGTCGATAAAGGCGGGAGGAAGGAAGAGAAAGCGTTTTTCAGGGGAATTGTGACAGATGAAACAATGGGAGATGTAAAGGAGACGACTGAGGAGGAGCTAAGTACCTTTGCATGTGCGAGGAACCAAGGAGAATTAGCTGGAGGAGGACAAAAGAAAAGCGAGAATTTATGCTCGCCGAAGCGATGAAAAGGGTGGGAAACTTAAATGTTACTACGCTATGGATTTAATTCTACCTCACATACCGACTAAGAGCGAAAGAATGGCGTTGGGGGTTCAGGAGAGAGCGATAATAAGACTGTGTAATGAAGATAATTAAGCATGAGAAAGCGTTCACTTGAGCCCAAGGTTCAACAAGAATATAATATCTGAATGAAAGGAGATGGACATGGATTCGAGTTCCAGTCATGTAGCTATTTTTCCTTACTTGTTTAACCTAAGGGAAGATATTTCGACGAAGTGACGTGACAAATTTTGTAGACGCTACGGCATACCTTCTGAAAACATAGTTTGCCTTAATTCAAGTCGTAAGTTATACTCACATTCGTAAAATTTGAGGACGAATACTTAAGAAACTCGGCTTCATCAAGAGAGTAATCGGTTGGAGCGAAGAAAAAGTACCCATTGGATTTTACTTTACGTTAAACCTCACCTTGAGTACGCCTGTAGTATAATCAACCCTTCCAAAAGTACTGAATTCGTGATTAGAAAAAAGTACATAATTTCTTCCGCGAACAATATGGGAGATCCATTCACATTTGATTGCTCACTACCGGATTAATCTATTTGTATAATATTATGGCTACTTGGATCATTCCCTCCACTATTATCTACGAGAAACTTTGAAGATGTTGGAGAAACTAGGGTAGATGAAGAGTAGGGTAGTTTGGCCTTTCTTCACAGATTACTACATATAAAAGATGCTCTTAATATTTACAAAAGAAAATTTGAAATTCACAAGAACGAATTTCATGGAAACTTATTCTGTTGAACTTGTATTCGAGCCTCGTAAATTTGGAAAATAAATCATCTATTCATTAGCGGAAAGCCTAACCTTAACTATGTTTAAAGTATCACGAGTATACAACTATCAGTGCTTGAGTTTTCGGAGAATAAACACTCACACTTTTACTCATTTTACACACATTAAGATACATGCAAACATTTAAATGTCATTAATTATCTATTCTCACGAATAGATTTCTCAGCTTCATTAGGTATACATTCAAATTAGTTACCATAAAAGGTGAACATCCGTGTAGCTGTGAGCAGAATTACAGAACTGGAACTCTAATTAACTTGATACATACACAAATAGAGCATTGTTATTTTGAGCTTACATAAGCGACACACCTCTGGGGCTGTAACTGAAATGTTTGCTTGTGTACGTTCCTAGGGTCGATTACCTCTTGAACTCCAAGTTACCGTACATGCTACATTTCATATCTTTAAAAAAATCACTAGATTTTTACTTATTAATTAAAATCTAGAGTTTAATTCTGAGGATATACCTTCATGAATGACCTGCTTGAAGAGTATAACACACTCTTGTAATTGCAAAACGTTTCGCATTTATGGGAGGAAAAAACGTTATGTATATAAACTTTCTCAATTTTACAAATCAAATACGAAACAATATGTTATAGTTATATAAAAATCACTTAGTTCCTACGTTTTGCAGAAGTATTTCGATCTACTTCGACCACAATGGGGTCAAAATTATGAAGAGAGTTCCTTAAGGTAAATCAATTCTTCGAAGGTTGCACAAGAAGTAAAAAATGGTGACTTGTCTTGGACTCAAACCCGGAGTTCTTCGAATTCTTTCAGCTTAGTTTGAGTCAAGAAAATACGTTTTCCAGGTGATATACGATTCAAATGGGCAAGCAAAGGCTTTCCTTTAACTAAGATTATTGTGCAGTCAATTTCGATTAAATTGGTAAGATTCGGACTAGGACATTTTGGCCCAACCAAGTGGCTACCCCAATAAAGCAAATTTCTATAATAACTTAAAAGCTTTCTTTCAAACATGGAATATATCATGGAACTGAAATGTAAATAACAGAAAAATAAAAATGACTACGAGTGCACCAATGAATATCTGTCCTTCTCGCTGATTTCATCGTGAATAGCAACATATATCGCACAATAAAATTATTTTATTTATTCACGATAACTAATTAAAGGTATTTAAAGCTCCATAAACATTTATAACGTTATCACATCACATTTACCAAATGCATAACTTCTCGTCATCCACAAACAAAAGAATGGGATTAGCGTATCCGCTCATTTAATAGATTCACAATTGTATTCAAGATATGATATTACCGTAAGAATTAATTCTAATTAAGAGAGTGCACATACATCATATTCTAATGGTGAACATAATTCAGTAGAATACAAGTTACACGTTAGGAATTTAATACTTTTTAGGTTTTTTCTCTTCAACAACTTCGTTCAGGTAATTCAACACACACGAAGAAATTGCAAGTCACATTCCTTGTCAAAGCTGTCATTGACATTATAAGTAATTAATTAAGTCTATTTATACTATTTCCACATACGTTATACTCAAAATATGTATTGAATCATCTACACTTATGCACTGTTCCAGTTGTACACTATGTCAGACCCATTGAAAGAATTCACAAGGTAGAAGCTGCGGTTTTCACTTCGAAGAAACTTCCTCTCCGAACAAGTCACCGGTAAATGTATCCATCCAAGGTCTCAAACTCTTATAACACATCCAAAAGAAAATAAAGCAGTGAATTTTTGAAGTAGATAATGACCGCCATAGTGAAAATGGGTACGAGAACGACCTGTCGCTTATTGTCTGTTGAGATAGTAATCAGTATTGTGTGCAAATTTTAGAATTCATTAGGTGAAGAGCTATTCTAAATAACTTGTAGTATACCATGCACACCACTACTCTCGCACTTTAGTTAACGATTAGTCCCAAGGTAAGAGATTAGAAATTGCAAAAATTGTGGAAATGTAATTTAATAACGTTACATTTATTCCATTATTAATAACGTTATTTTTATTCCATTTCGCCCATGGGCTTCCACCAGGAATCGAACCCGGGACCACTTTCTATAAAGCCTAACGCACTGCCCGCTTGGTTTTCCGGGAGCCCTATCGATTTAAATAAAAATGACAATGATTAATAAACTTTTTTTTCGAATTTTTGTAACATAACGCATGTCCGTGTGCTGAATAATTAACGATTTGCTTAGGATCATTTCACATATTCAGCAAAGATTTCTGACATATATTTTGTCTAACTTTTATTCTTATTAGGAGATTCCTCAAATTGTTTTACTTAAGTTTTCCGATCCTACTGCAATGAAATAGTCCATTAAGCATCAGTAGAATACCATTAGCTTCAACAGACGTACTGCAATCGCAGATGAAAGCAAGGAACTTAAAATCCCATACTTCATTTTCTAGTATATTATTCTTTAAAAAGGGAAGGGATGAGTAAACTTGCCCGAGATATTGTTACTAGGTATACATTTTATTGGAGTTTTTCATGGACAATAAAATGACTTTTCGATTCACCTTAAAAATATCTTAGCGTCCACAGTGTAGGTAAAATTTCAATTTACAAAAATCATGAGCGTTAAATATCTCAAACTTTGTTCATTCCACGCATGGATTGAACTCGATTTCAAGGCTTTTTTCTTTTATTTCTTACCAATATGTTTTTGTGAACTACTACTTCTGTTCCTTATATACACTTTCCCTTTCGCGATATCTTTATTTACTGCAAGAGGATGCGGACATGTATTTTCGTACTTAGCTTCTTAAACTGCTCATAGATATTTCACTTTCCTTTTTCATTGCTCTCACTATAACGTAATTCCAGTTCTTTGTTTCGAATGACCTTCCATTCTTTTCCTTGGCTTTCTAAGTTCAAGGCGGACTTTTTCTTGCTTTCTGAGGTAACTATGCATTTAACTTTATTTTCATCCGCTTTTTCTTCTTCTTCCTTGCAGGATTAGGCTTTAAGCCTGTTCCGGCTTCACTTTACCATCTTAAACATGTTCTTCCTACACTCATTTTACCTAATGTCTAATATTCCAAAGCTTGCTTCGGAAATCTCTCTCTGGGTATTCGCAATACATGCTCTTTCCATCTGTTTTTGTATTCTATTAGTCGCTCTGGCATCACCTGAACTCCTAGTTCCTCTCTTATAGATGTACTCATTATTTTATCTCTCCATGAAATCTCATGTACCTGTCTTACTATTGCTTTTGTACGGTTCCTAATGCTGTGGTACATTTACTTCGCCTCCTCTGATTTTTCCAGATGGTATTCTCTATATGCTTTGTTCTTCTCTTCAATGGCTCGTGCTATCTCTTCGTTCCAGACTTTTAAACCTCTTTTTCTTTTATTTTTGATTCTGGATCCTAAAACTTCCATAGATATTTGTGTAATAGCATTCTTAATATTTCCCGATTATATATTGACGTGCGGTCTGGTTTTACTTGCTCGAGCAGTTGTGTTAACCTGTGCTGATATAATTTCTGAATACTATCTTCTTTCAGAAGATATGTTTCAAAGATTGTTTTTTTTCCACTTATTGGCTCCTTTCTTGAGATTTGTTTTTTTTTCCTTTTTGCCCATAGTTGTGTTTTTGTTTGGACAAGGAAATGATCGGTATACATATTTTCCCCCTATATACATCTATTATTCTTGTGGTTAGATTCTGATTAACAATTATATAATCAACGAGGGATCGGTGACCTCCAGCTGACCAGGTGAATTTATTAATGTCCTTTTTCTTAAGAAATGTATTTGTAACTTTTAATTCGTTAAAGCTTATAACTTCCCTTAATTTTATCCCGTTCTGGTTCAAATGGTCTTCTCCATATTTGCCAATCAATTTTGGGATAAAATCTTTACCAATTCTAGCATTTAGGTCACCAGCTAGTATTACATGATCTCTGTTGTTCATCTTCCCAATTTCTTTCTATAGTATCTGGTAGAATATCTCTGTTTCCTCCTTTTTCCCCTCTTCAGGTGCGTATGCTCCAATAATTGTCAAATGACCCCTATCGAATTTTAATCTTAGAGTAATTATTCTTTATCTATAAAAGTATATTCTCTAATCTTATTTTTCCATTTTTTCTCTATTAAAACAGCCACTCCACAACATACTCGTATATTCTGATTAACTCCACTGTATATCATCACATAATTTTCAAATTCTTTCGTGCCTTTTAACTTCTTTTTTGTTTCTGTAATGACAGCTATATTAACTTTATATTTTTTAAGAGTATTATTAAGTTCTAATTCATGAGTGCCTAAGCCCTGTACACTCCATGTTGCAATGTTCAGTATATCCGTTATTTCAGTATTCATGTCCTTATTCTTGCATAGTCGTCGTCTATTGGGTCTATTATCCGCTTTTTATCGCTTTATATTATTGGTAACTAAAATTTAAAATTGCGCTTTCAAGTAAAGCCAGTTGTGACTGAAATACAGGCTAAGGTTTGGAATAGTACTAGCTTATATTGACCAAGATTTATTCACCGTTCATTTGGCAGTGTCTCCTGTCTTAAATAAGTAATACTATTTGTTAAATAAACTTAATGGAAAAAGTATTATCAAGCAAGTTTTATACAGGTAAACACTATTAAGTACGCACTTTTCTAAATCAGCCTGATCTCGAAAATGGACACAGGGAAAGTTTCATGTTACTTTGTCACAAGAAGCAACACAAACTCATTCATTCGTACAGACTCCGAAAAGGAAAAACTTAGGCGTTACTCGGGAGATATTATCAAAAGTGAGGCGCACAAAAAATTATCGTTCGTTCAACAATTTTGTGGCCATGTAAATTTACATCCCCTAAATTTATTTCTTCCCTGCATTTCTTAAAGTCGAACAAATAGATGTGAAAATTATACCTTTATTCCATTTGAATTTTATAATGACGTATAAAAATATTTGAGACGAATTAGATATATTTTATTTGAAATTAGCATTTATCTAAAAGTTACATATGGGATAGGTACCTGCAGTAGGGTGAATCGAAAAAACGTATTTTTTTCGAAATCGGTCTACGACTAGTGCTTACAGTTTGCGGTTGGTGGTCCTTATATTCCATAAAAATGCATTTCAATCGGATTATATCTTCAAGCTGCGGTTTTTACTCAAAATTTTATACTTTTACGAAAAATGTCAAATATTTGCAATTTTCCTAATATTTTCTCGATGTTTCCGGAGTGATTCAATGACAAAAAATAACACACATAGCTAGCATGTTGCTTAAATTAACGTAGTGCTTTTGAATCAGGGAAAATGGTTTGATAGTTCACCAAAATTCGTCAAAAAAATTAAAATGTAGAGAAATATTACGGATGTTGGAACGAATATATATATACTAGAAAGTAATATAAATACGCCTTCTGTCTTTTAACTGACGTTAAATTTGTTTCCGGAAACTTCATTTGCTCCTCAATATCCTAAGGTAAATTATGTAACAGTTTAAACATGAAATCGGGAAAAAATCTTGGGGCAAAATTAGTACTTATACCAACATATACATCTATTCCATTTTAGTTACCTTGAATCTCTGTTCTCAGATATAAGAAGTAACTTAACTGTTTTCAAACGACCTTTTCGATGAAAGACCGGGTATAAATGTGGAGCTAAAGGGAAACTAGAGGAGGAAATACCGTTTAGAGCACCTGAATGAATATTTGATTCTCTTCTACGCGAAGTAACCACAGAGAAGCTGGCGAAATCATTACACATTCAAAGCGAGGAAGAATATTTCTGGTGCGACGTTCTCTGAAACCAATCCATTCCACTTGCAGAACGGAAAACATGTGATATTCCCCGTAATCCTATTGGGCTTGAAGTCTTCCTCGGTGCTCCGATGCAAAATTTATGCCAGCAAAAATTCATGACCAGAATTTTACTCAACGTTTGAGAAAAGAGCAAGCACATCGTAAGTTCCAGGCTCGATTGAAATTCACTAAAGAAATGGGCGGTTAAAGTCTGTTCCGAACAACTGTTTCGAATCAACAATCGAAGTTGTTGATTCTAAAACTTTTCCATTCTGCGTTTTCCTCTGGAAAGCAAACTCGTCGGTAATTTTCTTAAACCTTTGCAATGTACATACATACTTGAAGTTGAAATAGTTCAAATCTGTAATGTAACGCTGATGATATATCTGGAGATACTACTAAGGTTAATGCATGTAGTATAAAAGAAGCCTCTTTGGCTAAGAGATTTTTTTAAATTTTCATGAAACCACAATTGGAGAAAGATTAATAACGAATTTAGGTTTTAAATTTTTTTCCCGTTAAGGTTCGGTTTTTATCCTGTAAAAAGGTTTGTTAGGAATTTTTTTATGAAATATTTCTGCTCGGTTCCGGTACAATGCTATGACATGATCTCAGAATAAAGAAGAGACAAATATGATTTGCGTTGAGTAAATAGTTATTTGTCCGTGTCACGTAATACACTATTTCTATCTATATATTGCATTGAGAGTACAATGTGTGATAATTAGTATGGCGTGCATCAACTTTTATCTTCCTGCAGAAAATCAGAGGGCAGTGCAACTATTCAAATTAATACAAGAACTAGAAGATATTATAAATAATGAAAGCTGTTGGAGCCTTTTACAAACTAAATTTCTACCATTTTTCCCAGAATGGCTCATCTCTAATTTATAACAGCCAATATATTATATCTAGATGAAAGAGCCTCCTCTATTAATTCTAAAATATTTAGTGGGATTTTATGAAATAGACAAGTAGTCTTAGGGTTATGAGTTCATTGATCCTGTACTTCAAATCTATCACCTACTGAATAGTGACTTTGGAAACAGAATAATGAACAAATTTTATTCTACGAAATTTACACCGAAAGATGTATTTTACTATGCAATGATGACAAGTCTATATTTATTAGAAAAGTTAAATCGGAAATAGTAGTTCCATAAAACTAAGACATGCACCAGAACAGTGGAAATAAATAATATGATTTTTGTCGTTGATTCCTTTTTTCATATTCCACTGAAGAATTCGAAGCAGTCATCGTGACAAATAATGGAACGACTAGAATTTTGTGTTGACACTTTGACTCTCGTCTTCTTTCGAGTCCAGATAATCGTAGTTGGTCTGTTATTATTCTTTCTTATTCCCCCGTTGAGTATCAACTGGTACTACTAGTGGCTACTTAGTAAATAATAATAAGCTGCAATTTAAATTAAAAGATATAAAAAACAGTCGTGGATTTGAACACCTGAGAGAAGTAGGATTAATTGATTAGTTAAATATTTCCCCAAATTTATATTTGATATGAGTATCAATCAACGAGTTACTTTATTTAAAAATTTTTATAAAAGTTTTACACTTTAATGAACCATTCCGACCTTTGGGGATTAAAGTAATAGATTGTAGCCGTACTGAATGTGCCGTACTTACGCATTTTGAAAAGTTAGTTGTGGAGGATTGTATGTTGTATTTATTATCCCAGCCAGCAGAGATAGAGGGGTATTTTAAAACTAATGAATAAACAAAGGGGATTGTTGCCTTTTTAAAATAATAAAACGCGAGTGTACAAGTGCAGTAGTTATTGCTTTTTGATAATGTTTGCACATAATTTATCAATTGAAATTAATGATGATTTCATCATTCCGTAACTACGAAGGAAGTCCTGCTTGGGGTCTCAAGTAGACTTCCTAGTTGAGATACTGGTTCATTTACGTGAACTCTAGACATTCGAATTTTCCGTAGCGAGGCAGAATCATTACATAGGATCTATTATTAAAAGAATTAATATATGTGTTAAAACAATTTAAAATTTGACCATACTTTTACACTGATGTTGACTTATTTTAGAGGAATAACTTTGAGATTAAATTAACTTATACTGTTTATAAGAGCTTTGATTAAGCTGCGGAAATGAAAGTATATTTGAATACATGTCAAAATTGTTTCCAGGTTTTTTTCCGATGATTATGAGGAATATAGCGAAAGTTTTTTAAGATTTCAGACATGGAGATTTTGTAATTTGGTAATAAAAATAATTACAGTTTTAACACAATGGGTTGCAGGGCTTAATGTATATTCTTATGAAGCTTCACATAGTTTCAATAGGATTGTTATTTGACATAAATACCCCAATAAAAAGCATAGAACATATAAAAAGAGAGGGTTCATATGGTATTAGGATGTAAAACAGATTGCAGCTTCTATAAGATCGACTAAAGTGGTTTTAGTGTTATGAGGTGTTAAGTAAAGGTCTTTCTCGATATCTGAGGCATCTCTTAAAATGGAAATATGGAGAAAGGCGCGAGATTAATTAAGGGATGAAAGAGAAAGAGATGCTACCGAGTCAATTAGACTCGCAGACGAAAAAGGTCCGCCAAGGGTCTCCGAAAGAGACTTAATTTCTTGAATTAAAAGGAAAAGAATTTGAGATTATAATTAATATCATAGAGAGACTAAGGCTACCAGGATTACAAAGGAAACGAAAATTAAACAACACAAGAAGGTCCCTATAAAATGAGATAGCTGGAGCAACTATCACATTCCGGTAGTATTCTTATTCTTGATCAAAAGGAAAGAGATAAAATTGGAGGAATACGGCCCCAAAATCTTCGGTATAATTTTCATTAACCTCTAAGAAAATGACTGCAAAACTGGCTCAAATATTCCACTTTTATATTTCTTGACGAAGAACATTTTCTCTAAAGTAGTGGCTTGTCTATATGTGACAAGCTGGGACGAGATGATCTTTTTTTAAATTTTTATATGTTTTAAATCAGTGCAGATTGCGTTCAGGGGGAAATTAATTTATTGCGATATTCATACACTCGTTGTAATAAAAGATATTGTTTGTAGCTTAGCAAACAAAACAGGGAAACATATAGAGAAATATTTAGTTAGCCTTTACAATATCCATAACCTTTTCATTCTTATGATCAACTATGATGATGCATCCTTTTATGATGGAACTCTCTTAGTGATAGAAGACTTAAGTCTTTTATGTCTTTTAGTTTTTGCTATCGGTAGGTTTGCGCAGCTTTTTCACACCCCCCATCTTTGTGGGTGTTTTCCTGCAGCGGATACCTTTTCCTAAGCTTTTTCTTAGGTTTTTTTTACATCCTCAATCCCTTCTTACATTTTCTTCTACTTCCCTCTACGTTTTAATTGATACATATAATATACTTATAATAATGTAACAACTTAACGACAGGTTAAATGGAAGAGGAGACTTTTTAGTCTCAATCTCTCCTGTAATAAAGTTCCCTAACAATAATAATAATAATATCGACGGAAGCTTTTTGATAAATTTATAACTACCGATTTCGGGGAGGAGATAACTGATATTGTTATCACAGTTATAAACTTTCGCGATCTTCGGGAGAAAACAAAGACGCTATACAGGGAAGTAGTTGCCAGGACAGATAGTTACTTTTGGTCGTTTTTCTCGCGAAGTATTAGAGAAGCGAATTGCTCTCCAGGTTAGATAGGAATGCCGGTGTTTTACACCCCCTGCCACGCGCCACTGACGGACTACAGGGTTTAAATATAAATGTAAAATATTTCTGAAAAATTGCATGGTTGCCAATTACCTTTACCCCCGTTTTTATCGAAGAGAAAACATTATTTAGGAATAAGTTCATTTGGTAAGTGCATTGACTCCGAATGAACAATTAAGGCTTGACGATCGTGATTAATGTCCATCCTTCCGCAAAGGTGCTCATTTGACTTGTACTCTAGTATTTCCGCATTAATTAGTGCTTCGTACGCAAATCGATGCACGCGCGTCTGTGTGCTCATAATTACGAGACATTCACTACGAAACCTATGAGAGAAAGAAGGCTTGAGAAAACAAACCGATGAAAAGAACGTTTGAAAAGGAAAACATTAAAAGTGCCTCCAGGTGGAAACGTAATTCAGACGGAAATGCAATTACTAGGGAAAATGTTACTGAGAGAGTTCATTAACCTCTAACCCGATTCGATAAAAATGCAGCGACTCCTATTTACGTAACGATGCGTTTTGAATCCCTCCGGTCTAATGAAGTTGTTTCATTCTGAGGAAAGAAAAAGGGCTTTTTTTACTTTCCGATCAAGAGATCATTTAACGTATGACAAGAGACGAAGAATATAGTCGGAGAGTATTAAACTGAGGGTAATGTGGTGATGGAACTCGACGAAGCAAAATCATATATGATTGGATTGTGAAGTGAACGAGTTCTTGTGCTTCTATTTAAAAATCAGCTAAAGCATAACAGAAAAATGGTTTTGTAATTTAAGAGCCATTCTCAATCATCTCGTTGGTCCTTATGATGTTTCTATAACTTACTTGTTTGAACGCCATAGAGAAAGAAATAAAAATTCTTAGTAGTTCCAACAAAACAGTATTTCTTCGACCATGTCATCATAAAGATGAGTCAAAGTAAAAATTGTTTTGTGGTAACAATTAAGTATTTTTACTTCTTTTTAATGAAACCAAGTAATGTATAGATGGTAAATGAGCTTCTGGAAAACGTGTTTTTATTATCTATTAAAGTATTGTCCCGGTTTTGGTAACAGTATAGTTGTCTAAGATAAAGGATAAAGCTCACCCAAACCTTGCTTAGCTGAAAATATAATGTAGCTGAACAAAGTAAAAACATAACTGCAAATAAAGAAGGAATGTTAGTTGGATGTAGAGTTGAAAGAACAGGCAGAAGTACAGTTGGAAGTTCGATCGGTAAAATAGTTCGAGATAGGTCAATTCCATTTAAAAACTCAAATATTTGGAGACGCTAGAGCGATATTGTTTTCTAAAACGAGTTTCAGTTGTCAGAAACAATATGCTATAGATTTATCATACATCATATATGAATTATGAGCAACCAGTAGAGCATGGAAGCATCAAGATAAAGAATGGAAAAAGAATTCTGCATTTGAAAACTGTCATTTGGAAAAAATGTCAAAAATCGGCATATTTAACAACGTTGCGTACAAGTGCGTACGTGAGACCTGAGCCTTCAAATTCGACGATGAAGATGTTGAATAAAACCTCACATTGGACATAATAGCCATGTATTGAATTTACACGAGTAATTTAGCTTTTTCGTGCTTCATTAATTAACACCAACATCGTAAAATTTTGTGGTTAGTAACATCGTTTTATTAATTTTCTTCATAGTTATGCCGAAATGCCACAAAGTGACGACCTACCCCATGAATTTTACCTTCAAATTTGAACCACACATATCCTGAGGTATGTACACATACATTAGGGGTCTCAAAGTTTACCTGGAAAAGACACAGAGAACCCAACGGCGGCATCATAATATTACGCAAATGGGGACGCGGAACGTCGGAGAAAATTAAGGCGAAATACCGAGATTTGGAAAAGGGAAGAAAAGGACGTAAAAATAGGGCGGGAAATGTCGTTGCCGGGAAAACTCATTGAAGGCGAAGGAGAGCCGTGATAAATGGAAACGCGAGACGGGACGGGGTTGAAATTTCTTTTGATCGACTATCGCATCCTCAAGTGACATTCGGGATCCATTATAAGAAAGAAATTGAGGATGCTGAGGAATCCCTCCGTGGGAGGGCGGGAAAGGTGAAAAAAGGAAACCGGAGGCGAGTTGATACCGCCGAAGCAATAATGGATTAAAGTGTCGTAAAAGGATGGAGGATGAAGCCCAGTTTTACTTTTATTTCTTTCTTGGAGCAATACGGAAATGCCCTAAGCCTCTGGAATAATATTTGATGATTACGGCTTTCGTTTCCTCGAAACGGACTTCGGTAAACAAATAGCCCATGCCCACCGAGGGATCCATAAATTCCCCGGGAAGTAATACTCCGGTAAAAGTAACCTAGGGTACGGGCTGAATAAATAGAGGAATAGATGAAAATGTACATTTTCCCTCTGCAAAATGTATATACCGACAGAGTTCTGCCGTTACTTCGGAGGGAAACGACCTGGAATCACTGAATAGCCGAGATATACACACCAGTATGCACATACGCATGAAAAAGTTAGCAAACATGTAACTGGTAAAATATTTAAATTGGAGAACGGCCAAAAGGTATGAGCGTACGTTGTTTATTATGCCATTTAAATTTAATATAAGAAATGGATAGGCACCTGAGAAATAATTAACATAACTGAATGCAAAATATCTCATGAAAAAAGCAGTGACGATAAATATCGCGATGGATACGGTAGTAAAACAAATGTTTAAAGTATTTTTACAGCAGTGGCCAATACAATCGTGAATATTAAAAATTTTGCGAATAATATAACTAACACAAGTACATACATATAATACATTAAAAGTTGCAAACACTCATTCGATAAGTTTTTAAAATCAAATAAAAGTAAAATTTCTGATAAAAACTTTACCTCTTGCTTTAAAATATTATAATCGAGGGGGACCTTCTTTGAGGGTACAGAATAACATCGGCCAAATCTCTGGCAAAAGTGTTTTTAACTCCCAACAATTTCTTTTATATTTGACTTGCAAGAGAGTTATGTAATTCATTTAAATCTGACTAGATTAAAGAGAAAAAATTCCACAAGTTTTTACGAAAAAAACGGAAGGTGTCCCATGAAATTGTGAATTAATTTTGCAAGAACTTGCTTCGCGTGCCAGAAACAAGTATTTGGCGGGCCAAGTTTGGCACGCATGCCATAGGTTGCTCACTCGTGCCATACAGCTTTACAGATACAGAAATTTTCTGAGATTGTGAGGAAATTTAAAGCAGAGTAATACGCTTATTATTCATACAACTAATAGTTTTGCCTTGTCAAGATGTGGATAGTAAAGTAAATATTTTACAGAGCAGAGCAGGCAAAATAAATGTTTAATTATCATCCACATCTTGACGGAGTAAATATGTCAGTTACCAAAGGCAGTAAAGCAAACCTCAGAAATCGCGTAAAATACTCATTTCCAAGTGTGTTATTACTAGGATACAATAACTGAGCAAGGGAGGAATACTACCATGGACAAAAAGGAGATACGTTTCGGTGAATGTTATTTAAATACCTGTGTATAGAGTTTATAAACGACAGTAGTATATTTTAAATGTTACTCGGGCCAGTTTTATAACATTATTATATCTTTTTACTAACTAAATCACATAGCTATTTCTATCAATACGTCAACGTGAGTTTATTATTACTACAATTTCTTTCATAATAATATATATCGTATTATACCTATGATTTCATTTTAACTGCTTTTCTGGAAGCATAAGTTTTATATCGGTGTACAAAACGAAAAGGTATAGGAGACTATAGGAGACTTGATCGAGGAATTCTAGGTTCTCCTAAAATAACGAGCTACACTCTAAACTCCTGTGCTTCATCCATATCACCAAGGACCATAAAGCAAACTAGAAATAGAAGTAGCGGCTTTCTAATAAATAATCTCTGGTTATTTTATCTTGAGATGATCGTAGAAATAAATCCAACTTTAGGACGAGATGAAAGAAGACTTTTCTAAACTATAAAATATTGCAGTAATATACAGACCTCACATTACCACGTGCGTCCCAAAATACTATAAAAAATCGTCGCTATCTCCAGAAAGAGATGTAGGAGGTTAGAGGCTGAACTCCCAACGAATTAACCTGTCTGTGAGATCTCAATCCTTAACCCTCCCAGACTAGTCGCGACGAGGAAATTGCGAGATGAGGGGAGAGAAAATCAGTTTCGGGGACGAAAAAAACCAGGAGTTCATTGGTCGACCCACTTGTGGAGATAATCTAAGGCGCTAGAGACAGGAGTTCTCTTGAACCTCGTGCGTCCAGGACATAAAAGCGGATGAGGAGAGTTTATATTTCTTGACACAATTTTTTCTCCAGCAAAGAAGTTGGATAAACAAAGGGACCGAAATGAGTTTCTTTGAACATCATCTAAGGGATCTTGAGATTCTATTTTATAGAAGTTAACTTATTATGACTTAATCGGGTATAAATGAAAACGTCTGATTCATTTTCATCTAAAAATTTGGGAAGTAATTGATGGATAGTTCCTACTGGTTTGTTTTTTATAATGAAGGAGATACTTTGCCATTCATTTAAGGTACAAAAGGGAAAAAGCCTAGATTTTCTAATTTTATCAAACGGCGTATTCGGTTTTCTGCTTCCTGAAATGTACGGCTCTAAGCTGAGCTAATAAAGGAAAATTACTTTGAGGGGCGCAAACAAACGTTTTAGTATAAAGAGAGAATGCTTCCCTAGGTGGTTCTTCATGATGCACGGATATCAAGTTTCTTTAGGTTAAAAATAGATACGGAAAATTACAGACCCGCTACATAGACATCAGAAGTAGTGATGGGAAAAAAAACGTTTTTTTCATGCGAACGTTTTAAAACGTTGGATAAAAAACGTTTAAATTTCTTAAAAACACGTTTTTTACATTTTATTCCCATATTAGGATTGAAATGAGACATTTATGTGTATATTACTCTCTGATAATATAAACTGATTCATTATCTGTTCCAAGTAATAGTTATTCAACAAAAAATTGAAATATATGACGTAAATTTATTACAAACTTATGCACAATGATGCGCTGAAAATCACATTTGAATACTCGGTGATCTCAAACACGTAAATCTTCCTTACTTGTCATATTAAAGAGCCATTAAAGGAACCAAATGGATTAAGCATGTAGTAGTTATGATAAGTATAATAATTAGTATTAGATATGAAATTATTTCAGCCACCTTTAACTGTTTCTGAATTTTAAAGGAAAATATTCAATTGGATATAAATGCTGAGGAATCCTCCAGTTTTCGCACGGTAAGGGTGGAGTTAATATAAATAATAAATAAATTATTTATACTATTATTACGACTTACCTCGAATAGCAGAAACATCTTCGAAAAATGTTTATATCTTTCAGCATATCGATAGTGGTTTTTTTATCTAATACTACAGGGGATTAATTTAGGCTTTAATACAGTAAAATTAAAAACAAACAGCAGCAACATTTTTGTTTGACATTCCAATCGAATTATGATGACACATGTTTTGTTTTAACAATTCCGTTTCGTAGCTTAGAATCTTGAAATAAATGAGTGAAAAAGTTCGTAGGTAACTATAAATAAGAAGGATATATTTTTAGATCATGTTTTTTAATCATGGACAATATCATCTTCCATGGTATTAATTACAGCCATACTTATACTATTTGTAGATAAATTATAGTCTGTAGGGCACAACTCTAAAGATGCGCAAAACTCGATACAAAAGCAAAAGAACCAAAGTGGCCATATGTTTTGGATTGGATTAGTTTGTAACTGTGTCTTCAAATTCCTCCACAACGCCATCTAGATCTGATTCTGAGTGAAGAAATGTTCTCATCTAAACCCGCAAGTGTAACAACTTCCTCTCCATCCAGTTTTCGAGAGATTATCGCTTGAAATTTTAGCTCTTTCGGTTTCCAGTAATTTTAAGTTGTGCTTGATCAAAATAGGTTTCAAAGTTCTTGCATTAGTCAAGCTGTTCCTTCTTAGGTTATGAATTTTTCCGTTCGTGCTAAAACTTCTTTCCGTCGCCGTGGATGTGGGTGGAAGTGAAAGAATCTTTAAGGCAACTCGTGAGACTTTTGTTTTGGAGCATATTCCCTTCCAAAAAATTGGAGGCGAAAGTTTTTTAGGTACTGAAATGACGTATGGTGCCTTCCACTTACCATCGTCAGCCACGTTGTTTGCCATCTCGGAATGAATTTCAGCTATATTCTCTTCACTGAAGGTGGGATGTGATTTGGCGAGAATATCAACAAATTTGAAAGCATCAGAAATTTTTGATGGTTCCAAGCTGGAACCTTTTCTTGAAAGACCAAAAAAATTAGCTGGCAAATGGACCTTCGTCACGGCCAAATCTCTTCTCTTTTTTAATAAATTTATTATTTTACAACTGCGACCATCAGTAATTTCAGTTGTAATCATACAAAAATGTTTTACTCTTTCAAAGGGATCTAGGAAAATGCAGCAGACTTTGCTAAGCTGTGGCTAATCATTTGCCATGTCGATTATGTAAGCTTTAAATGGTTTCAGAATGTCTTGCAGATTATTTAAAAAAATCCAAAAGTTAAGTTTCGGACAGTACACGTTTTTTTGTGTCGTGACGAAGCCTCAGGGATGGATTCTTAGGATTCGCATCAATCGCAATTTGTTGTAGCGCACTTTTGTTAGTAATTAATGATTCCAGAGCAATAGATGTGGATCAGAATCGAGTAACTGCAGGGTTTTTTAAAGTGATAAAAATTTTTTGCTCTTCTGAACATCTGAAAACTAAGTTCGAAGGATGATACACACGCCGAAATAATCCATGCAAAGATACGTCTTCCACCCAGAGCTTGAAGCGGAACACTGAATTTGATGAATTCCAACACGTGAATATGTGGTGTCAAAAAACAACTATGTACACTATTTTCTGTTCAGCAGCATGAAACTTAGTGAACCACGTGGGACCAATTTTCGAAATTTGCTACTCTTTATCATAGATTGCTTTTACAAAGCTATAAACTCGTTTTAATTTTATCATGAAGACAAACTTCCACAAAGTTACGCCTGAAAATGTTGATTTTATACAATGCATCAGTCTTGCAAACATAAAAACACTTACGTTTCTTATAAAATCGTTTCAATAACTAGAGAAATACATTCTTTAAAAGCTATTAAGTCAGGTCAACTGCAAAATTTACTAATCAGGATAGTAAATCTATCGGATAAACCACGAAGAACGCCATCTCAAAATTGACGAAAAAACGTATTTTTCACATTTTTTTCAAGACGAATGAAAAAAAAGGTTTATTCAAACGTTTAAAACGTTTCATTTTTTTTGAGGTTCCCATCTCTAATCAGAAGCAGTTCAGGCTTATTTTTGTCATCATCAGATGTAGGTCAGCAAATTAACCTAAAATAAATAATTAATTCGAAATATTTATTATGATATGCAAGCCTTATGTGCGCAAACATGTACTCCTGTTTAACTTTTTAATAAGTTTTACTGCCTTTTGCCACGTCAAGTTGTGTTAATGTTTCTTACTCTCCTTTTTCCGAATCGATAAGCGTTTTTCTTCACGCGTTTACCAATATCACCCTATAAAATATTAATTATATATACCTGTATTCATTATTTATATATAATATAGAAATAAATAAATCTACCTGTATTTATTACTTTTATTATTATTCCTATTTTGGCGACCTTAATTCTTCTTGGAAATCTTGATTCACTTTGTCTAAAGGAAAAATCTCAACCAAAGAAGGCCGAGACTTCTTGTCGATAATTGTCAGTTTTACCTATTCTGAAAACAGTTCCGCATTGACCTTTCCAGGTCGGACAATTTTATTTCTGCAAAATGTTATTATTAATGAAATTTTCGTTTACGCAAAAAATTTTCCATGAACTCCATGGAATCACACTAGGGTAAAAAATTTAGAGTTTGGGAGATGATGTCTTTGAAAGGATAAAAGACATGGAATGATGCACGCAGAAAATAGGGACCACAGATTTTAATGAAAAGATCGGCGAAGTAAACGAAAAAAATGCATCCTACACTTTCAGACCTCTCGATGAGATAGACAGCAATCTACCAGTAAATTTTGCGAAGAAAACATGACTGATTTCAAAATGAAAACGACTCTCTACCTGACAAAGGAAAACCCCAATCATGTTAGCAATTTCCGCAGTATGAGGGAAACTCAGCTGCCCTAAAAACATTTCATTAGACTAAATGAACGTCTGTATTGGCAACTGAGAATTAAATTATCCTAAATCCCATATTTTTGGCTTATCAATTTATTAATACCTCGATGTGTATCGAGCCCATTAAGTGTTATCACAAGTGTTGTATAGAGCGACTCAAGTCGTGGCCCAAGGAATGGTGATTGCATTCGAAACATTTTCTATCGATTCGTAGTGAAATATAAATTTCCACAAAAGTTTATTATGTTAAGAAAATAGTTTCGATGCGTAAATGAATAAATATTTTTACCCGAGTGCTTGTGTGGAATCGCGCTGTGTTGTGGGATTAGAAATGATTAAGGGTAAACAAGAAGGAGGTTTATAATGGAGAAAATCAATTAGTATGTTTTGGTAATGAAAAGCAGACAAAACGTACAAACGGACTGCCATAGAATGAGTAAATATTGACTGTTTCGGGAATCTAGAAGAAGATATTTTTCACGTATAAGATGTGAGTACTTCTTTGCTTCGAGAAAGGATTATGTCGTTCACAGTCCGTGACAATTTACAGCAAAAAGTGTTTTTGTTGCAATTAGTAGTACGAGCGAAGTAAGGTACCAGTTTGGCTGTATCAGCGATTAATCTCCCCACCAAAGGCATCGGTCATACACGATACATAACAACCTAAATCTAAAAAATAATACTTAAGTACCTCCGCGAAATTATGCGGGCAGTGTAGTTGGCGTAGTTAATTGCTATGGTATGCGGTGATTACAAAACTTTGCGAATTAAATATAAGATACATTTAGGACAAAATTAATCTTCTAGTACTTCACATCTTAGCTATAAATTCAATAAACGTATACTAAGAATATTGAATTATGGACGGACGGATTCTTCCAGAAAATCACTGTCTCTACGTAGCCTTCTCAGCTTAAAATAATTATTCATCCAAACTGTTAATTTTTTAGGACTGACTTTTAAACTTACATAATTAAGGAACATTTGCGAGCCTCTCAAATGAAGTTAGTTAAAGCTCGGGTACACACGTGGCTGCAGGGACATTGCAGAAAAACCCTCCATAGCCCATATGACGTGAATGCGCTAGGGCGCTCTTTGGCGAGCAACTCACGGTGGGAAAAAAATTATCTACCGCCGTCAGACAGGCATCAAATAGACGTCTGGCAAAAAAATCCGTGAGTTTCCATACGTAAAAATCTCTAAAATTTGCGAGAGAGACACATCTGATAAAGGATGAGGAATTATGGATGAAAAATATATATGTACGGAGCGAAGTAAGGGCTAGAGAGTTTATGAGGACCGGACGCTTTTTTTGAACCTCTAGAGCGGTGGCCGAGGTCAGCGTTTAATGAGTGAGTCTGGGAAAAAGCGAAAAAGTCCTTCCTTTCGTTGTCTAGCTGAGAAAACGAAAAAGAAGACAACTGTTGCATCAGACGCGTCGGAGAAAGAAACAGCGAGACGGGGCCGCGTTTCACAGAGTTCACTCGGAGCGAAAAAACGATGCCTTAACGCTTGCGGTGTCATAAATGGACGGAGCGAAATGACGGAGCGATCTCGTCGCTGGCTAACGAGATTTGCCTCCACGGAATAAATGTCCTCTGTGACAATCCTCCGTTTGGGGAAATTAACATTAATGAAGAATACCGGAAAGGTTGAAGTATTTAAATACAATTAAGCGTGGTTCAAAATGATAATGTATTTTGAATGCCAGTTATTATGCATGATCATCATCTTCTCTTCCGACTAAATCTAGGTCATCGTTCCTTGCTCGTACATAGCATTGTTAGTCATTTAAGACTATCTTAGCGTGTTTACATCGGATAACCCTCTCGTATTTTATTTATTTATATTTAAGGACTACAAATATGCACCCGGCCAGGTGGTAGTCATTCTGCGGGAGGGAGGGAAAAATAAAATACCTTGTCTGGTATTCATCGAAGTAGGTAGGAAAACCTCCCAAACACTCCCTACAAAATGAAGTAAAAATGAGGATCAAACCATGGTACATAAACTTCATCAGTATACCCCACACTTACTGTAATACTTATTTTTATATTTCATGATGAGCAGGGAAATAACTCTTACTCTTCGTAATTTTGACTCTAAGTAAGGGAAATAAAGAAATACGACTGAGTAGTGTTACATGCTGGACTTAGGGGCCGCGTGAATTAAACACCGCAGAGTTCAGTTAGGAGATCTAACTTACCGGAGATGTTGCAGCACTATTCCCAACAGCAAATACTCGACGGGGCTCTTGCAAATCCATAGAGTGTTCGTGCTCAGAATGTAATGTTATTTCCCTTCTTATCTACGGAGTAAAGCATCGCATAAACACTTTCGATAGTGGACAGCCAGGGCAAGAAATTTCCCAGGAATATTGAATGTTTTAGAAAATGTTGTATTCAAGTTCTATCAAAATCTGCGGAGAAACTTAGTACAACCACTAATAAAATAAAGGCGGAACTGGGCCATCTGCCGGTTTCTTATTATGTTACATCGTAAAATAAAATTATTATTAAATTATAATTATAAATAATATTTTTAATATTTTATTAACAATATTTATAAAATATTTTATTATTTATATTATAAAATTTATCTGAATTATTAAATTATCATTAAATATAATAACTATAAAAAAGAAACATTTAAATAGCCCAACATATACATGATAAGACTATGATTTTACAAATACATGTAACCACCCAGAGATTTAAAAGTTGAATTAAAGGCGATAATAATCGGACACTCTTTGCTTTTATTTTGATGATGTAAAAGGTAAACATAATAAGCATAGAAATTTTCAGCTGAAATGGAATACATTTTGAAAGTTCATATGTTTTAAATTTCTCTAGAATAAGGCTGAGCATTTCATGGTCAAAATTCAGCCAATCAGCAGTGCGATGTACAAAATAACGAGATATTTTCATACTAGGACAATATTTGTTTTAAAATATAAGAGATTAACGAAAATTGGGTGTTGAGGAAGAAATTAATTTGAATCGACAGGCAGAATAACGTTGAAATACTTCATCACTTGTTGATCTCTTCCCTGATTCCGTTATCATTTCATTCAGGATGAGTGAGTGGTTAATCAATACTGTCGCTTAAGAAGGCTTCTAGCAATTATTTCAAGGGCAATTAAAAGGAATTGTTATTTAATGGCTTAAGTATGGAATTACGTTATTAAGGAAGGTTAACTAGACTTACTGGAGAATGTGCCAGAAATTCTACTATTTTTTTATGCTTTCGTTGATTCCATGTCAATCATAAATGGAATCTCCCTCAAGAGAAAGGATTAATACCAATAAGAAACTTTTATAACACTCAAAATGTTGTCTGATATTATAGATATTCTTTAAGATTTAAATAATTTCCTAGAAAACGGCTTATTCATAATTTTTCAGAGCAAAATAAAACTTGTTCACTCACTTTCAAAACAGGGTAGGGTTTTATTGATTCCGTGAATGACGTTACATTTGAAAAAGAGTTTTTAGATAATTTATTATCGCTTTAATATTCCAATCATACTGGCTAAATTTTGTTTTCCTGGAATATTTTTAATGACTAATTATAAAAATATTTATCATTTTCTCATTGATTATGATTGGCTTTGAAGTATTTCAATACGACATATGGATTCTCAGTTCTAGAAAAAGTATCAAAAACAAACTTAACACTAAAGCACATGGAATGCTACATTAGTATGTATTTTAATATAGCATCATTTTCATTGCATGCTATTAAAAATATACGAAATAAATGTGCAAACAACTCTTTTCAATCAAACTATTCTTATATATATTCTGAATTCCTAGTATATGTTCGTAAATCATTAGTATTCGTCCATTTGCTGCAAAATTAGTCTATCTGCAGTTTATTAGATTCTAGCAAAAGTTTCCCTGCGTTTCGTTCGCTGCTTTCTAAAAACGCTTTTTCTGAAAAAGTTCAATATGACCTGAGAGCTCTTTTCTCAAATAGTTAAATTAAATGGATAGCTATGGATAGTTCGTTTTCTTAATTCTCAAAGGCATTTTCTTCTCATTAATTTAACAGAATCTCCGTATAATACCTAAAAATGGCATTTTAATTATATTTCGAAGAGATAGGAGATGAGTTAATCAGAAACGAAATTTTACATAAGGTCTTTATATATGCGAGATTGAAACTGAAAAATCTCACCTTCAATCTAACCTTTCGTCAATGATATTATATACATAAGCTGGGCACAGGCGAATATAGAAGAGAGGAAAACTTTAGAAGGACTGGATGTAAAAAGAGCCTGAGATAATATCTTAGGAAAAGAGATCCACTGCAAGAAAACACCCGCAAAGAAGGGAGGTGTGAAAAACTTACGCAAACCTACTGATATTACAAGTTAAAAGATTTGAAAGAAAGCTCTGTATAACATGGAAATTATAAAAGGAGGACTATAATGAAATCACAAAAAGAATAATAAAATAAAATCAGAAACAGGAATAATTACAACAGTACACAATGAGAAACTAATAAATATCACAAAAACATAAAATAAAACATTCAAACGAAATTTAAAAAAACATAAAATAATACATTAAAATAAAAAACAGGAACAATAACTATAATACACAACGAAAAAATAATAGATCTCACAAAGGATATATAGTCAATTTCAGAATAATGTAAATAAGATTAAAAACAACGGAAGATAGGGTTAAAGTAGAGAGGTGAGAAAGCTAGAGGACAGGAAAAAAGAGAAAGAGGTGAAAGACATGAAACAAGTAGAGGAACGGTAAAAACGCGGGATAAAACACGCTGGTCGTAACTTTTGTCATTAGATGGAGGCAGATTTAATTCGGCTTTATGAAAGTGCGCCGAAGGGGTGGGAAATTAAAAATCTACCGCCGGAGCAGAATGGCATAAAATGAGCTTCGACTATGAGAATTTTTTCTCTACGTGATGAAAAGATATATTTCTTTTTTTTTCTGCGAGGCTTTCGATGAGTCGCGAACAATAGGATTTTCATGTTTGGCAGGGTTCATAACATTTTCTAACTCAATTTAATTGCCGAAAGTCCTGGATGGTGATTAAGAGCGCGAAATGCATTCTGGGGAACGAATTGATTACTCATGGGAGCAAAAATATTTGTTTAAACGATTGCCATATTTGAAAAAATCTAATCTGAAAATATAAGCGATGAAAAATATCTGTGAAGCTTAATTTTCCTTTATTGCATTAGCGAGCGAAAGTGGTGCTCAGGTTTTTAATAACCGAGAAGTACCCTTTCGTAACTTTATGATTTTTCCATAGTGAGTTAAATATAGAGTGAACAAAATTGTTCGCATTTACCCTCAACTTTATTACAATGCTGTGAATAATAAGTTAGTTATGAAAAACTAAAATGTTTTCCATCGCAGTCAGATAATGATGCCAATAATACATATAAATGATATATTACACAAACGATTATTAAAGCAAGGTAAAACGGCTGATGTTAGAGGAAAAAGCAGTTGTTTTTCTGTGGTAGTTCATTTGGTTATAGCACTGCTTGAAAACCTGAAAAGTGGGAGATTCGGATTTGAGTCCCGACTCTGACAAACCATTACTCTTCCGATTATTCTCGTAGCATAGCACGCTGTATAAATTCCTTACTTAAGAATTCTTACGTCGAACAATTATAAAATATAAATCATGTATACTATATTGCAAGCAAAATAGGTATTTTACTTCGTTAAATGTATTTCAGCAACTACTAAAACTTTAGTAACACTTTCAAGTTACCGAAAATAATATCTTTCCGTCACTGGTACATCTTGTCGATTCCATTATTCGCAAATAATAACAGACGAAAATCAAAATTTAACTGTAACTGTTATTTCTCTTTTATTGAAACCTATATAAATTCTAACCTCCGCTATTAAAGCATTCTATATAATATTAATGTGAATCTTTCTATTAATATATTATTAATCTAAAGCATTCTATTAATATTAACTAATTATTAAACTTAATCAGTAAAAACGAGCTAAAAATCCATCCGCAAAAATCGAATACTCACTGAGCCGAGAAACGTAAAGACATAAGAGCATTTAAATAAGATCACAAGGAGTAAGGTTTCCGCCAAAATACAATTGTGGGGTGAACTCGGAGAGGTTAACCAAGATCATAATCGTTCGTAATAAAATTCAAACAGGATAAACTGAAGGCGACCAAAGGGAGAAGAGAAAGAAATAAGTGCATATCGAAAGAAAACGCGGAAATTTTGAAACCGGAAATGAAAAAGGAAGAGAAAAGAAAACTGATGGAGCGGATTGAGTCCCTACGGAGAAGAGAGGAAAACTTTAAGACTAAAAAAATCAACGGAGAGAGAAATGAAAGCGGCGAGAAAAGGCTAAAAAGAAACCATTAAAAAGGGAGGACCTAGGATGGAACCTTGCGGGAGTAAAAAAATTAGTGAGTGCCGAGGGGATAAACGAGAGAGAAGATTGAAGAGGGAAAAAACAAGGTGAAGAGGCAATAACCGAGGTGGATAGAGAGAAGGAGGCGAGTAAATGAGCAAGGAAAGGGCGAAATAAAGCCTTTAAAAGAGGGAAAAACGGCGTAAAAAGACAGGCAATGGGAGGAGGGAATGGAAACGGAAGTTAGGCAGTAAAGCGAAAGAGGAGAGATCGAGGAGAACTATCAAAGGAGGAACGGCGGGTTGGAAAGGAAAATTGGAGACATGAGATGAGGGCTCTCGTGAGGTTTCTTGAAAATGGGAAAGTAGAGATAAAGGCGGGTAGAGCGCGCAATAGGGTTCTGCGGAGAAAGAAACGGAAGTGCGAGGCACACGGGGGAAGCTGAAGAGGAGGTGAACGGGAGATATGTCAAAGGAAAGGAGTGGCTTTGGGATGGCGACCTCCGCTGCATAGAAGACAAAAGGAGAGTGAATGCAAGCTCACGAAACTCTCCCCGAACCCACTTCTTAAATCCAGCGTGGACATGGGGACTTGGAGAGAAAAAAATCCTTATCAACTCGATGGCGTTGTGCCCGTTTTCAAAATCTGGCTACGAGGGCGACCTCATCATCTAGGGGAAAAAAGAGATAAGGGGTAATGGTTTCCTCAAGGAGGGAAAAATCTCTTTCCTTGATCTTTTACGCGGTTTGTCACGGCTGTGGAAATTAAAAATTTCGAATGCCGCCAAAGTTCCCTCGAAGTGGTGGAGTAAATTTATTTTCGTGACGTGATTGCGCAAGGTTTTTATGACTGATCTTCCGACGATGTGGAAAGTTCTATTGGACTTCCGTCATAGAAAAGTAGGTCACGCGCTCCTTAATAATATTTATTTACGTAAATTTTTATATTCTTTGTACTTCTTAATTAAGTTACACATTTATACTATTGTAAATATGAGAATGCTGAAATCATTTCAACAATAGAGAAAAAGTGGTATAAAGTACGTCACAATGTAAGTAATTCACAATAGTATATATTAGTATTAATAATTATGTATTAGTTTACATTTAAGACAAATTTTCCGAACTAGAAAGAAAATATCCTAAGTTTCAGCTTACTTCGGGCTAATTACAATAGAAATTCAAAACGTAATTAGAATTTTGATGTCGTATTTCGCAAAATTATCTGTTCATATCTTCTCTCACACCAACTAGACTTACCAACTATTAAAGTTTCGCTCACTGATTGGAGAAAACACGTTGAAAATTGGGAAAAAGGTAACTTTTTGGCGAATATTGAGATGCTTATCAAAGACAAAGTGAAATGGGTACCTTAGGGTCCTGTTAGATGTTATCTAGCTTAAAGAAAAAGTTCTAGCGATCTTATAGAGGAAAGAATATAAAAGAGTAAAAATTACAATCGATTACGTTTGTGAAAAAGGGTTTCATATATTTGGATCCATTCTGTAATTATTTCATACAAAGTAAAATAAAATCAAATAATCATTTGCAGGATTATCTATACTATTTTCATTTTATTATTTTATACATTTCTCTTTTTTACAAAGATACTTAGTCTATAAAGCTACAGTTAAAGTAAATTTATATAATTTCCTTAACCGAAAATGTTTGTTTCATAATTTTTGAGATATTTCAATTTTCAATAGTTATACGAATAATTAAACTGCGTACTCATTCCGATTTTTTGCAGTAACTGACTAGGAGTCAGTTGTTTAAATAAATGGTAAATAATTGATAGTACCGAATGGAGTTCAAACAGAAACTGAGGGCTGAATTTGGTCAATTCTTCTGTTTTCGCCTAACGAGAAGGTGATGCTTTTATAAACTATTTATGAGGTTTATCCATTTCAATGACTTCACTGAATTGCCACTCCAAGTAAATCGTAGACATAAGAAAAAACTGTCATCGGTGAAAATAGTTCCCTTTAAAATTCGGGTTTCATATCCATACCAGCAACCATACTGTGATTTTGTTTTTCGTTTTTATTATAATGTACATAGGATCTTACGATCGAATCAACTTTGGGAAATCGCTCTCTTTCCATCCAAGCCGATTATTATGTCTGGATTCGATATCGTATGCAATCAAAAAGCTTCGCGGATCCCGATGAGTATAAAATTTAAGAGAGAAATTTTAGATCCGACAAAGAAACTGAAGCAACGCCAATGTCCACCCGATTTCATCCAGTTTCAAAACATCACCATGGTAATGAAGGGTAAAATCCTCGATATCGGAGAGATTAAAGGCTATTACCGACTCTTTTCATGACATCGCCGGCGGCAAACCCGCGATTCCCGCATGCCAGTGCCACGGTATATATGGTTTCGATTAAGATTACGGCCCTGAGTTAGAGCATACTTTTCCAGCCACGATTTGGCCGAAGATAACTGCCGGCCAAATAGAAAACGAAGCTAAAATGATAATGGTGGCGCGGAAAATCGCAATATTTACTTCCATGGCCTCCATGAGGTTGTTAGAGACGCGCAATTATCGACGCAAAATTGCAAAACAAAACAAGAGCGTTAAATAAAAGGCGCCGCCGTAAACTGGAAATATCAATAAATGAAACGACGGTGAAATTGCGCGAACGGGGTTCGTTGGGGGAGAGGACAAGCGAGACTCGTTTCAGTTTGTGATTACGCGGTTCTTTTTATTCACTAACGTGAAGGCGACGAATTCTTTTCTAAAGTTTGTATTCAGCCCGGATAAGCCGCACGACAGCACGAATATACGCTGTCGGTTATTTTCTCTTTGACCCCACGGGGAACGTTTTTAAAGCTTGTCAATAATGAGTTGATTCTCTCCCTCCTTGCGAGTGAAATTAAAGGTGAAATGAAGGGAACGGTCATTGATTTTTAATAACGTACCACCAATCGCGTAATTTTTCGGGATTATAGGTAACGTGGTGGGGAGAAAAGTACGAAAACAATGCCAATGTGATCCGAAATGTGGAATATGGGACGACTGCTAATTTTAACAGTAGTAATTACGCTACTGTGCTAAAAAGTATGAGGAAGGATTGTACAGTATGCATAATACTACGAACAAACAAGCCAGATAACGAGCTTACACCGAAATGGAATAGCGTGAGTGATATAAATAAGTATGAATAACATGCTACCTTGTTATTTAAAAAATATACTAACATGAGCATATTAATGCAAATATGAATAGCAATAAAAAGAACCATTGCGTATATATTTAATATTTAGTAGGTAGTGAATTCCCATGTCAAAAATAAACGGATTAATTTAAACAATCTCCCTTTTATTCTAGATATCCATCACGATGGGCACTGAAGCTAGGAACATAAACGAAACGTCAAAAAAATAACTTGAAATAAATTTTATTGGGCCAAATGTGATACGTGAAGATTAGCTGAATTCACACCATAGAAACTTCTTTATATATGCGCGTGGCTCATTTTTGCTAAAATCTTCCATTCGCTTTTCCTATTATCCTCTAATCTAATATTATGTGATAAAAATATTGAGAGAGCAGGAAACGGTGTATAACGGAAACTCCACATTATTTATAATCATGGTAATTGAAAACAAAATTGTAAATGTTGAATAAATGTATTGATAAACTTATTGCAGTATCTTAATGCTTAAAAATATCTTAAGCTATTAATGTAATTTATAAAATTAAGCTGTGCTATGTAACATTGCATAATGTTTCCATGCATAAAAAATCTACTTGACGGCGCTAACAGATTTCTTTAAAAGTTGCCACAACGTATCATAAAATCCGATCTTAGACCGAAAATAATAAAGTTTAGGAAAATTAGGATGTTTGAATTTATAAAGCATAAACTGGAATTGTTAATTTCTTTATCCCTTAAAGTTTGAACTCGGGATTTTCTCCTCTAAACGAATTTCACGAGTCACTTAAGACATTTTGAACATGATTAATAATGTAAAACCAACTGCTGAGATAATTAACTTAAAAAGTTTAACTTTAAGAACGTCACAATAATTGCGACTCGCGGAGTAGATAAAACGAAAGAGGCCTTAAAGCTATCTTTTCTGCTTTCATTTCTATTCTGTTGACAGTTCAACCTTCGTATCGCAAATGGATTTAGCAGAAACTTTCCTACATCTCATTTACAAGTTTCGGGGTCTTAAGTTCTCGCAATGTCCAACAGTCAACCTAGCGACGTACGAGGATTAATTTCAAAAGCAAGTAGAAATTGCAGTATTGCATGGATCAAACTACAACACATTTCCTCAAAATTCTGAAATTCGAAAGTAAAAATTCTTGTGTATAGGACCGCTTTCTCATTAAAATGTTAGGGCTAGAGATATCGTTCATTCACTCAGCTTTTATAGGCCTAAATAGGTTTCTCAACTAGAGTACTCCCACATTCATGGAGATAACGTTCAAAATTATCTCATGAAGTTCGCGAACAAGATTTTGGTCTAGCAATAATATACATACTAAACGTTTGACTACATAAAACGTAGGGTTCCTTTCCAGCAAAGTCATTACCTAGAATGCTGGTTGATTTCCATTCCATTTGAAGAAGAAATGAGGTGAAAAAGATCGGGATTGAGATAGTTTGCCCTTGTTTTTCTCATTGAGCCAAGATTTTGCAAACGGAAAATATCCACATTAAATGAGGTACAAGGACCTCATGAAAAACAGTTTTCATACCATTAAATAACGAATGACCTTGATAAAAGCTACCATTCAGTGTTATTCAATCAAAAGTAGCTTTCATATTATCCTACCCATAACAAAATTGAAATGAGATAAAAGAAAACTTATATATCTTTATATTACTTCTTATACTTTGTACTGAAAGATAAGGGAAAGTACTTCGTTATTCAAGGTATGGTAACAGGAACTATGATGACTGAAGTTCCCTCGGGTTTCCGTCCGGGAGGCTACTTAAAATAGAAGTACTTCATTCATACGATTCACCGGGAAAGCACCAGGTCCTTCAGGAACTATGATATTTGAGAATTTGCCTTTCTTTTCTTTCGCTAGAAATCTTCGAAATGCTTCCTAATTCATCTCATATTCCTAATTCATCTCTTATTTTTGCTTCTTCTGTTCTTAACTTCTGCTAATTAATATCCTTCTCTTATAATCGTCATGATGTATTTAATCCTAGATGTGCAACTTATAACTGGGAATATTTTGGATTATTCTAGTATTTTCTGTTTGGATTATTTACTCATTCAACCATTCGTTTTCATGTCACTAATTGTTATTTCGTTTCTATTCATCGCATTTCCTCTGCAGATCTTGTTTTTATGTAATCAATGTGATTTAAATTCAAATAAACTGAATTACAAATTAATATTATATATAATTAAAGGTCAAGTCAACTCATATCTTTCATATCATCCCATTGCATCCCATGAGCTAGAATGTGACTATACGTAAGATATATGTTTCTCTCTCTTTTGATAAAAGCAAAAATCCAAATGACAATATTCCATTCGCATAATTTAAATTTAACAGGAAAATAAATTAATAGATAAAACTTAAATACAAAGTTCTGAAACGAAAATAATGTGGTAAAAGCTAAGGACAATTTAAAAGCATGAAACGCGAGAGAAAGATACGCTAGACAAGTACGCTCAAGCTGAATTTTAGAGACATGCTACAATACAAGGATTAAATAATGTCAGTAAATTTATGATAGAATTCAAGTCACGCTATCTCTGAACGCATGATTATTTTTTTAAGCTGAAGAATTTTGAACCCGAGTATTTACTAAAACCTCATATTATAGATTTATATTTATTAGACCCAGATTTATATTTATTAGTGCTTCCAGTTCCAATTACGCTATCGATTGAAATATAATCCGAACAATGATAGCTCCAAATGCCTGGCAGTATTCCGTTTTTAAATGAATTCACGAATAATTCAGAGTCACATATTTTCACGAAAACTTTGGTGTATAGCATACAATTTTTGCATAAAAATTGCATGCTTTATCACGAATAACTTGATTCACAATTTGCGAGGGTAAAGATACCGGCGTAACTCAGCCATGCGCTTTAAAAGATATATGGAAGATTTCTCAGAGCAGAATGACAAAGAATGTGATTTTGATAATACAGCAATGTGGTAAATCGCAGAAAGTGCCATAAATCATGATGATAGGTCAGCTACTTAAAGCTGCAGCAGTGCAATAAGATAGACCATCTAAAACCAAATGATAGATTATCTCGAACATACGAGCCGTAGAAACATACATACATATATACATAGAACATACATACATATATACATAGAACATACATATACGAGCAGTAGAAAATATTACATGCAAAGTAAACTGAATCGAACGGTTTGCGGGAATCAATAGAAGCTATGCGATATTTCTCTTTGTAAAATCAGCAGCCTATAGGCTGATTACATCCCCAATCCATCCAAGAATCATTGAAAAGCGCTGGGCAGGGAGTGAGGAACCTGGTCAAAATTAAGTTAGTGAAGTTGTTTGCCCTTAATTTATTTACTAAAGAAAATAAGCTGACTAAAAATGTATATACACGTTAGTTCTACTCTATGACCCTAAAATTAACACCTTTCCCCGAATTCAATACGAACCAAGATTAATGCCATTACCCAGCATCACTAATACCTCCGTAGCTTTCATATCATCATAATTATGGACAAAACTAAGATAGATGTAAATTAAATACAACTTTTACTCAATATTGTATCAGATTTTATATTATCAATATTCTATTCATCGATATAGCGAAAACAGCAATATGTTTAAGGAAATGCAAAGTTGAAAGGAAAAATTAATTCTTCCATAACTGACATCAAAATCGAATAAAATTCTTGATGAAAAACATTAAATTTCCTATTTCAGTTCCTAGAAATATTAACCAATTTACTTTAAACATTAAAACCTCGTATTCCATCTCTAACAAACAAATGATTCCTAGGAATGGACTAAGTATCTGAGAATCTATGAATGTTTCAATGTCAATTAATTCCTTTGGTTTAACATGGAACTTGTTATGCAGATCTGTGTAAAGAGGTTTAAATACTACATATAAATATTAGAATGTATCACCAATATTATTATATCACTAAATACATAAAAAGAAAATTAAGAAGGCCAATGACTTAAAATTTTCGGATGCTCTGTAGGGCATGTATTATTTTATTTGCTTATTAAATTATTATAACCAAATAACCATCTATCATCATTAAACCACCAATCTGTTAACTATAAACTTGCGGTAAAATGTATTTATTTTGCGTAAAATTATGTGTTTTTTTATTTCCACGAAGTCACGCCTTAACATACCAATTTCACCGAAGAGGTGGTCTAGTTTATTCCTCTTAGAGCGAGAACACAAGTCCTGAGTTTCCACAATGTGCAAATTAGAAAACTTATTTTTCCTCAACGAGAGAGCCTTTATATCTTCCTTTTCATCAAGCGAGTAATGCGGAGTGCAAAAACTTCCATTCTCTTATTTTGGGGATTACCCTTTGTTTCGTTTTATCCCTTCAAAGTCCTGCCACAATTTCGGCGGCTGACAGTTTGAATAAAACGTCACCGATCATTTAAAAATTAATTTTGAAATTCAATGAAATATAATAAAGTTGGATTTTTCATTATTTAATTGATACTTTAAAGTATCCATCTAATTGAAGTTTACTCAGATCGTGTAATTATGAAATGATAAAATGAAGCCTATGTAAAAAATTCATTAAGAATCATACTGTAAGCGGAATACTTTAAGACATTCTTCATTTCGAACTTCAACTTTAAATAATAATTATCTTTCCAATTAAATCAAAACCCATCCAACCCTACCCATCAATGGGTAAAGTTAATACCTTATGAATAGTTACTTTCTTTCTATTTGAGTTATATTGAAATAAAATTCCGCCCAGACACTTTTAAAGAGTTATAAAATTTTCGAAGTTCTAAAGGTTCATATAGGATGCAAGCAGAAAGTTGTTTTCCCTTAACACAGAAGAAATAAAGCATTTAACGGTCTAAATATAAAAAACATAAATGTATGTTGCAGTTGATGACCCAGTTTTTCATTTAATCATACAAATTGAAGAAGCAAAATGTTATTCTTTAGATATTTTACATGAAAAACAAGATATTCCTACAGCACCATCATGGTTATTACTTTCTCCATATACGAAGTATAGAGAAAGTATTGTTTTCATGAAAAAATTCGACTTCGAGATTTCAACGGAAATACATGTTTTGGGGTCCCTAGAACACGATTTGACCATTTTCGGAATGATGTCTGTGTGTATGTGTGTGTGTGTGTGTGTGTGTGTGTGTGTGTGTGTGTGACAGTGGGCGCTCTAACGTGAAAACTATTAGTCGTATCAACACCAAAATTCATATATAGCACTGTGGTGTGTGCTGTCAGAGTTGATTAGTTTTTCAAGTAAATCGGTAAACCGGAAGTCGAGCTTCATTCATCAAAGCTCATTTCCGGTTTTCAAAATATCTCCATAAATATGATATATAGGTATATTGTATACCCAATAAAAGTTTTAGATAATCTGTTTTACTATAACTTTTGTATTTAAAATATTTTTGTATCACCAGTTGATTAGGAGTTATTCGTGAAATACTGATCAACCGGAAGTAGCTGATTATGTACTTTGTGGGCGCTCTAACATAAAAACGGTTCGTTGGATCAACACCAAATTTCATATATAGTATTTTGGTTTGTGTCGTTAGAGTTGATTAGATTTTGGAGTAAATCGGTTGATCGGAAGTCGAGCTTCATTCTTCAAAGCCCATTTCCGGTTTTCAAAATATCTCCATAAATATGATATTTAGGTATATACTATTATTTATAAAAGTTTTAGAAAATGTAATTTACTATGACTTTTGTATGAAACATATTTTTGTATCACTGATTGTATAGGAGTTATTTGTGAAATACTGATAAACCGGAAGTTGCTGATTATGTACGTTGTGGGCGCTCTGGCCCTGGGGCAAAATGCCACTTCATCGTTTTTCATCGTACATGTCCCGAAAAACATTATTTATAATGTTTGTGACGTAAAAGGTAATAATAAATAAATTAATTACTCATCTTCAAAGTTTAGATGGAATATAGAGTTCGAAATTACTGTCGTAAATAAATATTTACATCTTATGTATGGAGAAAGTCATGTGCTGGCCACATCAGATTTTTTTCAATCAAATGATAGATATGAAACAACTAAAAATTAGCTTAATTATTTTCTAGAAAATTGGCTGTTGAAGTCAGAAGAGGGATTGAATAAAATTTGCGCAAATTGAATTACTTATGTTTTTATTTTACTTTGGGTGTAGTATGGCAGAGTTTGATCCGGCCAAATTATACAGGGTGGAATTTCACCAAAGATCATTGATTTCCACAACGTCAAATTGAAATTGTACGGTGAGAATAAATTCTCGATTTGAGGTTTGTAGCCGACACTCCGACAGATGTATTGCGGCCCTGAGGGAGTTGTTCCCCACGCGAATTGACAGTTGCGGGATTAAAAGGGGAAAAACATCCCAAATTGGCGCCCAGAGGGCATTTTTATCAAATGTGCGAGAAATTTCCGTTATCATCATTTCCACTCGGACTGAGCTCGATTCAAAACGGTTTCCGCAGAGCGAAGGGAAAACACATATAGAGCTAATTCTCTTCTTCCTACGGTCAACCGAAAGTTTCCATCCCTGTTTGTGAGATCTTGAAATATACGATTTTTCGAGCGAATGTGAAATAAGCTGGGAATCAAAGACGAAGTTCATGCATAAATTTACAAATGGCAATCTCTCTTTATATTCCTTCTGATTAACTCTTAACATACCAAGAGAGGTCCTCGGTGGACCCTAGAAGGAGATTCCAGATGTTACTATTACCTGTATATTTTCTGTATTTTGTATATGTCCCACCTAATATTAAGATAAAAAAGATGTATTTATACTTTTATAAAATACATTTTGTAAAAACGTAAATAAATAAAAACTCCCTTAGTATATCTGAATAACCCTTGCTTTGAATATTACGTGACGAGTGCTGTTAGCTCTATCTAACCCTAACTGAAATTATAACATGAGCTGAGGATTGCAGCCAAGGCATAAGATGAATCTGCACCATAGATTTTGGGTAAAATGTTTAGTTGGTTTTCATACCATATGATATTGAAATATAAAACTTTATACACATTCATGAATTGTAATTGGACATTGAAATGGAGTAATATAAAGGTTATAGAACAGCTTTATAATTCTTCATTATCTTTATTCAATGAGTTTTCTAATATAGCTTCAGCATCGGTATGAATTTGAGAGGAAATTGTAGGCAAGCATAATTTAACCAAATTTGAACCCTTGAGTAATTTTTATACGAAAAAACCAATGTGAATGATAATAAAGTTCTTATATTCTGAATGCTTTCATGGGTGTCCATGCCAAGTTACAAAGTCTGCGCTCAAAAGAAATCATGTTCGTGTATTCTGCACGTTTTTTCGAATCTAGCACACCGTGCGTCGACATAAAATACAATGCGATCAGAAAAGTCACTCTTAGTCAATTCATATGAGAATATCAGCATAACTGCATTATATATAATAGTCAGACTACGTAGACACGAGTTGCGATACAGCGAAAGCCTGAAATAACTCGACGTAGAAATTTTCGAATACGACTGACTGATATGGCGAAGAAAAACGTCGTTTAAATATAATACTTGTTGCGAGAAAGGTAATACTCAATACAAGGGGTACTTACGAAGGGAGGCGTAAAAAACCATAGAACATTTCAAAGCTTCAGTTATAACGTAACGAGTTAAAAGAAGACGAGGCACATTTTATTCCTTATAAAATGCATTAACACATTTTACGATATTGCGGCTTGGGTACAACAAAATAGATAAGGAAGAAAATGAGTTTTTTAAAGGAAAATGATGATGAAAAAATGGTTCTAGAGAGGATCTAATGAAGGTCAGAAACTAAAGATATAAGAAAAAAAGTTTTCTTTTTCTCTATAGGCCTATTATATTCTATTCTATTGGCCCATCCGCTCTATAATCTACAAAACCTTGGCATTGTCTAAACTGGCATTGATGACTCCTTTTTGAATAGTTTTTGTCTTTATATTTCCCTTTGCATTTTCCTTATATTTCGACTTCCAGAAACTCTCTTTAGTATTCCACCCAATCTCCACTTTATTTATCCTACTCTTGGGTCTCTGTGGTATTGTTTTCATCAATACCTTTCTCTCTTGCAATCTCAACCTTTCCATCATTTGTTTTCCTATCAGTTTATTTACTTTTCAAATAAATTCTGAGCTCTCACCTCAAAGCATTATGATGTATTAATACTCTTCTTTGTTAAGGCTGCGTTTTTTACTCTTGTAAGAAGATATAAAAAAACTAAATTATTAGAAAAATCGCGCTAATAATTTTGGAGGTACATTAAGACAACAATGAAAGGATGATGAATGGGAATAATCATCAGAAAGACTTATGATGAGGGCTCTCAAAGAAATGATATGAATCTTCTGAAAAGGAGTATGATTCATAGAAAATTGATCGTTAGTATTATTCTGCAACAAAGGTATATAAAGTGAGGGATATAGTTCACATTTAAGGGTAGATCAATACCATTATTTATCTAATTCCGTTGTAGTTACAAAACTTTATGATTGAAAATCACTTTAAACCATCAGGAAAGAAAAATTCACTCTATATCTACATCATTGACTATGGATAATTACAATCCGGGAATCATGGGAAATCCGTGAAATTTAATCTTATCAGTCATGCATATCACAAGACCTAAAGATATATGGAGCGCAGAGATCATCAAGTACTTGGGCGTAACGTGACAAAGAGAAGCTAAGAACAGAGAAACTTTGAATGTACTTTGAGAGAAACAAACATTTAATTGAAAATGGCGATGAAATAACCACAAAGCTTTTTAATAATAATGAATACAATCAAAAATTTAATTTACATAATCGTATAATTCCATGTTTACACGCCCAATAATGTTGATTTTAGTTCACTGAAGAACCAAGGAAACAAGATAGTTCCCTTTTCTACCATTATATTAGACCCAAGGGAGATTACATCACCATAGTTTCATTTTTTCCGACGTCACGCCATGGAAGAAGACATTTTCCGGCCCCGGGCACATTTTAAACCCTTCAAGAGATCAAAAACGTTTTCTAATTTTTTAAAATGACTCCCGGAGTTTTATAGTGGCCTCACTCTAGATTTTAAATGAAAATGGACCTCCTTGGTCTTACTCGTGCCTTTGAGATGAAAGAACTGCGCAAAAAGGTCTCGGAATCTCGCTCCTTTGTAACAGCATCCGGCTCCTTGGTGCCTCTGGACCCATTTCTCAACAACACCGTATAATATATTAGTTGAAGTAACAGGATTTCGGGTCACGGCCACCTCTGACGTTGTTATATTCGAGACAAACCGCTCCCCGCAAAGAATCACCCGCATAATGAAATTTAATGCAGAAATTTCGGAAAGCTATTTCTTCTCGACCTTTTTCGCCGTCTAAAGTTAAACCTCGCCTTGATCACTTAAATGAACCAAAACTAACGCTGGGAACCGCTCTTTTGGAAGAGATTTCGAAGGGAGCGACAAACGGAGGAAAGGAAAAATTGCGGGAGTGATATTTTTTCCGTATTTTTCACGCTTCGGCGGTGAGAGAGACGAGCGGTTCCTCTGAAAATTTCGCCTGGAAAGATGAGTATGAAAAAGGAAGGATGAAGCTCGGCAAAAATATGAGGGGAGGAGATGAGAGTGGAGGGGCTTTCGTGACGTAGGAAACAGCGCGTTGTTCGTGGCTAATTAGAGAAACTTAGAGGAGGAGAGAGAGGGATAAGAGGAGATGTCGGTAACCGCGAGACGCACAAAGCAGTCCCCAATTGCCTGAGTGTGCCTCGCGGAGTCGAGGAACAGGTGTGAGTGAATGGGTCGTGAAGAGATGGAAGGGAGGCATCTCAAAGGGCGGTTTAAGTGAAACAAAGAGAGACTGCTCTCGCTTACCACGTGTTCTTTCATCTCCCGGGGGAACGTGGTTCTTTAACCATTGGTAGATTAAGACTGCTACCATATCTTGGTGAATATTTTTCTTTGTTTCTTAAAGTGAGGTATGTAAAATTTTTCTTCCATATACTTGCCTCGCCGTAGTTCACGGCTTTGATAACTGAAAGCAACTTGGACGCAGTGCTCGGAGAGGATCATGACTCTATATATAGAGCACTGTCCTTCATCAGGAAAAAGGGGCTTTTCCAAAATTATTTATATTAGTACCGGAAAAAGGGAACTTAGCATTCCCCTACTTTTCATTAGTTCAAGTTATCCTTTGATTCTTATTTTTAACTAACGAAATTTTAATCCATACCAGCCTTAACATATTTTATTATTCATGATATGCTTTCTTTTTTGTAGAGAACCAGCGATGGTAATAATAATTTGATACTAAGCTAATAAATTAGTAATTGCTAGATATGACCTATGCTTTGACGCACCTTAAATAAAACACACGCAAAGATACTGAATAATGTTAATCAGTTTGATCTCTCCATATAAAGGAGGAAAGCATTCCTTTTTAAATAGAACTGTTGATGATTGGAATTGTTTACCCTCGGAAGTTTTTTAGCCTTTTTCTGACAATTTTCGAAGGTGAAATCCAGTTTGTGTAAATTTTGTACTTATATCCTGTTTTTAATTGACGAATTGATAATTCACTTTTGAATTTGTAAACGTAAATTGAAATAACGATATTTATCAGTTGGCTAATGTGTTGTCTTTGTTTAACGTTGCCACCACGCTTGTGGCCTATTTTCAAGGACGTTTTTAATAATAATAATATAAAATACAGTGGGCCTAGGATAATTAATACATAAAAAAATTTGAATTTATTTACAATTCAAACTTCAATATGAACTTTTCATTGGCAAATAAAATCGTGGTCAATTCAAATTTTGTCCAGGTTTCGAACTTTTCCTGACAAAGTGATTTCAGAACACAAACTGTTCAAACAGGCCAGGCGACGATAAAATGTGGTCTATGCGGCCTTCGCGACACATTAATCAAGTGAGAGCTCTTAAGCTATCAATAAGTTATTTTTGTCATTCACGATTATTGATTATCAATAAAACAATTTAGATATCGATTTTAATAGGTTTTTTTGTATTTAAGGTGAAGGTTACAGTTCATTGGTCATTGTGCATCATTAATGTGATCTAGATTCATAATACCCTGCATATAAGAAGAAAGAAAGAGAAAACGACCACCTTACTGACGTTGCCTAGTAGCCCCATTTCTTCTACAGGGCTGTTCGATTCTAATCGTGGAGAAAAAAGGTATTTCGTTTGAACTATCCAGACTTTGCTGGCAACCTTACAGATGACAAGCCTTTCTGCCTTAAAGAAGAACACATCTTTTTTCACTTTGCAAGAAAATTAAAGCCGAGAAACAAACTGATTTAAGTGTTTTTCTTTTCAAGATTTCCCTGAAAACGGGAAGAAATTATCCTCATTTTCCCGAGCTAGTTAGACTAAATGTTTTAAAAACTTTTGCAAAGAACAAGCAAAAAGATAATATTGAAACTCATCTGAATTCATTTGGGTTACGCTATTCTTATTAAGACTACATTGACGTTAACGGTCAGCTTCCGTTGACATGTCTTTGAAAAAGTAATAATGTGAATTAGACATCTCTTCAACAAAAAGCTGGTAAAACAAAGAGAAAATAAAGTACAGTATAAACGAACATTTTGCAGGAATTTAACGCATCCTTAATCCTAATTTTCTGTTTTAAGTCATTACTTGCAGCAGAAGATACGAACTTTAGAAACAAATTCTCAGGTAACAAACTGAGGACAATTGAAATTAGAAAATGAAATTTATAAAAATCTGCTTTATCCCAAAAGCTTGATAAAAATTCGGTCATGCAGTTAATAACAAAATTCATGCTATTACAAAAGCATTGACAAATTATGCCTTCACCTTTGCCTGGCGAAACAGAGAATATTATATTCAAAGTTCAATAATGAAGATTAAGTGAAATGTAAATATAATTCAGAATCCACTAAAAGAATGAGCTCCGACCAATCAAGACGTGATCAGAGGTCGCGAATTCCATCAAATTCCAAAATTAATTAGAATTTCGGGGGCGTGATTAAAAAGAAGGATGAAAATTAAGAAGCTGAACCATCGAAAAGAAATTACAACTTTTTTTGGGAGGATTCGAACTTGAGGAAAAGCGAGGGACCTGAATAAAAAGGAAGACGTGTAGAAAGGCATAAGAGAGTTTGAACTTTCACATAACGTTCAGAAACGATCTTAATTTATGTTAAAATAATCATTACATTAAATGTAGCTGAAAACTGTTCATGCGTACTCGATGGGACATAATTAACGGCGAATTTAATGAGCAGTATGTTAAACAGGTGATTTCTGGTTATTATTTGCAGGTGGTAACCACATCCATAAACAGAGCTCCTTTCAGTTCATTATTCAGAGTTCTTCAAAAATGAATAACGATTACTCCTAACATTTGGAAAATGATTAGTAAGGAAGGATATCAGATTATTTAATTAATTTGAATCCCTTAGAGGCCTGGAAAAAGTATAATTCACACAAATCCATAATCGTTGCCTAGAAGTACCTTGGAATGATGAGGAATAAAAAGGTGATTACAATATTAAAAAGTAAAAAATTGAGAATGGGAATGAAACTGCTTGAAATTTTCATGGTGTATGTATTGTATTATGCTTTTGAACTTAGTTTAAAATTAGACTAAAATATACAAGTTTTCATTGATATAAATTCCTTCAATGCTGCAATATAAAAAGCTTCATATTTTATAACGAACTAGTACTCAAACACGAAGTATTCATCTTAAAAAGTAAAAATTTATCCCAGATAATTGCGACGAAACTTGTTTTGTAGTCAATCACAATTTCATTACTATTTGTGGAATATTTTTCTTCCGTCTTCCTTTTCCCTTCTACCCTAAAAGAAATTCTAGAATCAGAGAAATGGAATCAAGCTTTGAATCGGGAATTTTCAAGTTCATTCAGTTCTCAGCAGAAACAGAAACTTTCTGAGAAAAGTTTTTGATGAACCCTAAAATGAATGCCATTTACCTTTTAATATATATCTTAAGGCATATTCTTTGTTCCATCGAGATTTGTCTAGCCACTTAGTAGGTGAGCAGGTGTTTCAGATCTTCTTTAATGGTATGGAAGCATTTCTAGTTCGTTAAATAATCAAGAGCCGCAATAATCTTTAAAGAATAGAGAAGTGGCGTGATAATATCCTACCTTTTTTTTCTTAACGGGGTTTTTGCGCATGCTCTGTGAGACGTTTCCATTTATTACGTTTGCGAGTAAATTAATTGGTAGGCCTAAATATTTTCGTACATCAAATAAAGTATCTCAAGGGCGTTGACAAATATTAAAAGATTGAGAAATAAGATACTCTTTTAGATGAGGTTCTTCAAGGAGGAGGGAATAATTTCAGTAATCTAATGCTCGAACTGCCGTTAACGTCGCGTCGTAACTTTGACGTTTGTTAACGTCTACGGCAATGAAAATCTCCAAAATAACTTTCTCTAATTAGAGTGGTGACACATAAGTATAGCGCTACAACATTTTACTTGCGTCGAAATATCCATTATTAATTTTAAATGTTTTATGAATAATAAAAACGGTTCAATTTATAGAGATGTGAAAATTAAAATCAATAAGAGGCAGTTAATACGTGATAAATATAACCAATAGAGAGAACTAAAAATAAGCACATCAATACGGGATATTATAATAAATGTTTGGCTTTCATTTGTTTTATAACTTTCGGCGTTCACTTTTTTGTAACTAAACGGTAGGAAAAACAAAGCTTCGTACCATCCGAATAATAAAAAATAAAGACTAGTAGGAACTAGTCGAATATGAGTTCCCCAGCAAACTCAAAATATTTATGTAAATAAAGATAAGATGGTGACAGAGAGTCGGATGCAGATTCTTCACATTCTCTTTCACATCCAACGTTTTTCACTTTTGTAACTCGTAAGAGTTTTGCGGCATTTACATTTATTTTAAAATTCTCAGTATAATATTTTACTTTTTTGATGACGGTAGAATATTTGCTTATAGTTGCAACCTCAACGGAGAAACTATCATCCTTGATGATTTTTTCATAGAAATAATAAATTAAATTCTTTACATCGTAAATATATATTCCTCAATATTTCCTTTGATATGAATGTACAAGTTGGAGGTATTGTAGAGGTAAACGGAAAGGATCAACTACAAGGAGCAAAACATACGAGATAAAATATTCGAAATTAAAGCAATTAAATAGCTGTAAGCTATAACTTGAAAAACACATGAAGTAAGCATAAAAAAGGTCATGACAAACTCGCGAAAGGTACTTCCCTTTCCCTTCTCTCTGATGAAGTGTTCCCTCTGACTTCAAAAGAACTACGCAAAAACACTTAATATAAAAGTACTACTCTCTACTTTCAAGATATCCGAGATGTGTTTTCCTGAATCGGAAGAATCTTTGCTAGAAAAGCGATTGGCGAAATTATCCGCGTTGCAATCAAACTGTGTAGAGTTCATAATTTTATTTACCGTTCGCTTACCCCTTACGCTTTTTTTATTTATTTGCGTCATCCGGGGAGTCAAAGAGATCCCCGCGAATCATCTAAAAGAGAGAAGTACGGCAGCGAATTCCCCAAAGGATTGAAAAGCTAACAACGTGAGCGACGGCACACAAGTCGCAGCACGGGTTTTTGTGTCGTTTTTCATACGGAAACCCGCGGTTACCCTCTCCCGAAACTCCTTTTTTATTTGCCATGTCTTTTCACCTCTTTCCTTCGTCACCAAGCGTTCCTCCGTCACCCTAAATATCAACCGGAAAAAATCATTTCCGCCTCTGTTGTATCCGAACGAGTTTAGCCGATATTCCGGATTATCTCTTAACGACGGTTTATCGCGTCAATCAAGTTTCAAAAGAGGTGTCCCCGTTTTGAACTCGATGTCAATTCGGTTCTCATAGATACTGATTGAACAGGAACGTAGAATTAGGAAGGGACAACAAAAGGTGCTAACGAAGGGTAAAGGTGAAAAAATTTTAATGTTTGCCTTCCCTTTTTCCTAATTCTTATCACTCTAAAGGGTTCGATTTGGAGATGGGAAAATAGTGTAAGAATGATAAAATCGAAATATTCTTGAATAAGTGCAGGAAAGATCCCTTGGAAATGTTAGGCTCATTTCATTTGAAGCTTGATAGAGAAATATTTAACTTAAAGTCAATAAGTTGGAACGTCTATCAAGACTACAATAGGAGGGGGTGGGATAGCTCGCCGCAGCCACTTCATCGCGAGTTACTTTATGGCAACTTGAATTTTGTAGAAATAAACTGCAATTCATACTTATCAAATGTTTGGGAAATGTAGTAGTACTGTTAAAAGTGCTTCAAAAGCTTAGGTCATTTCGCACATGGGATTCCACCGGGAATCGAACCCAGGACCACTTTCACCAAAGCCGACCGTGCTACCCACAATGTGAGTAGCACGTGTGGAGGCTAATGGTACAGTTTCAGTCGCAAATTACATATATTTATCCAAAAAATATTCGTTTGAATCGGAGTAGAATTTGTTTGCAATTTTAGCGCTTCTTGCCAAAATCTCGAAACTTCGAGGTAAAAATTCTCACAAAAGATGACATTTGATTTGGAAAGAAAATTATATCAGTAATTTGGGTGTGCCACTATTGTCGGGTATTACATTTCTATCAGAAAAAAAGAGAAAACGACCCACCCTACTGTCTAACCAACATCCGTAAGATTTCTGTATATTTTGTGTATTTTCACGAATATTGGCGAACTGAGAAACTAATTTCCTTGATTCAAACGTTATAAATCTTTAATATTAAGCAACAACAAAGCAATATATGAACTTCTTTGCCGTTAAATCACTTCGGAAACATTGAAGAAAAATGCAAAAATTTGACTTTTTTCACAAAAATTAAAAATTTTGACTAAAATTTGCAGCTTTAGGACATAATCCGATCGAGTTATTTTTTTGTGTTGTAAGGACCATCAGCCAACTTTAAGTATTAGCCGTTGACGGATTCCGAAAAAAAAAGTTTTTTCGATCCACCCTAACCCACATGTCTATGCGGTAGCCCCGAAAGTTTGGGATATTTCTTTCAGTAATATAAATGGTTTTGATATGACTCGGTAAATGTATTCTAGGAGAAAATTAATGCGCATGATATCCTGAATGCGGTTTTTGCTTCAAAACGGAAGGGTCTCTTCTTAGGTTAAGTTGGGCTGTCTAGGGTTGGAGATGATTTTCTCTACGCCAAAGAGAGGTTATAATCCCCATAAATTCTATATTTTCATCGATAAAATTATAATGCATAATATGCGTGGCGAAGCGGTGGCGGCAGATATGCCTAGATCCACAGGGGGAACATCTAATTGCTTTTATACACTACGCGTGCTAAAGATATCCTCCTACAATCTACGTTTCCTAGGAAATCCACGTCCTGGAACGTGTTGAGCACTCAATGTGTTAAATGATACTTTCTTAATGATAAGGATAATAGTTATTATGGAACTTGATTATACAAAGCACATCATTTTAGTACAAATCATGCTCGTCCGTTTTGCACTATTATAGGAGAAATACATTCAAGAAAAAATAATGGATTTAATATATATATAGATTTTTACCATTTTTATACTTCGTATCTTCGGATAGTTCTACCGATTTTGTAAGAATATTTTCAGTATTGTAGAGAGTGAGAGTGAAGAAGCATTCAGTATCAAAATCACAAACAAATCTTAAGCAACTATTAACTTTAAAAAATTGATATATAACTAATGTACAAAGTATAATAATGGTTAAAATCTACAAAAGAACGAATCAGAATCGTTTTGGTTCGACGTTCCTCTCAAAACACGACAGCGTAGCGGATGACGGTGCTCCGCCGAACGGATCCGGCCCTTGTAGCGTTGTCGAAAAGTCGATTTTTAAATTATTGGGGCAAATTGGGGCAAGATTTTATTTCAGATTCCCATTAAGAAAGGTTCATAGCTTATTGTGGTGTAAGTATTCCCGTGTCACACGGTGTCTCAATCTACTATTTTCCTCGCTTTAGGTAAGACTTTGTGCCAAAATAAAGGTCCGCCATTTTGTAATGTAAAGTATATAAATATTCGACAGAGCTCATTGAAACCAAGTCTTATGAAGGACAAAGAACATATTTATAATATGGAATCATATTTTACCCGATGATTTTCCTAGTTTGGGTTCACAATCGACTTTAAGTTAAAGAAGTTCGCGAAAAATCGGAAACTGGAAATTTTCGCGAAGATTGGTCAACTTTGACCCCCTGTAGAATTGTAACGCGTGAGAATCAACAAAAATGATTTCGCATTTACATGCGAATTTATTTAAGAATGACCATGCGAAGTTTCAAAGTCCCATTCAAAAAAAGCACTTTCTTATTTTTGGCCAGCTTTTTTCGATTCTAGCCCACTGTGAGACGGTAAAACGAGTTATAACTTTGCTTAACTATTTGCAAAAATAATATTTTACTTTCTTTGAACATAAATATTTCTACTATTGATTGAGTTGATCCATAACTAGTGAAGAAGATGATTGTGGTGTTATTGATTTTTTGGATTCCTTTGTTATAGTCAACCCTTACTAGAAGATTTGTTTTCGTTCCAGAATCGAAGTATCGTATACGTAAAAGGAGGAGGCGAGATCAATTAGGCCATTTGGGAGCCCATTAAAATTTTCTTGACTAGGAATTTCCTGTACTTAAAAAAAGGAAGAAAGATGCGGCATATGAGAAAACTATTGGACGTTTGATTTCAAAACGTGAAATTTACCGTTGCATAAAATGTGGGCTTAAAACTCAAGTTTTAATTTCCTACTATTTAACCAAAAATATATATCTGAAGTATAATGTCATTGATCAATTTCAGATTTATCGGAAGGATCTAAAATAAATGAAAGAAGGACACATATATTTGTAAGCCGTCATACAAATCTATTCACTCCTACGAAGAAACTCATAGACTCAATATTAACCAATTAAATCTGAAAATGAATTCTGCGGGAACGATTCAGAATGTGATCTACTCCTCTCCTAACTAAGCTTTACTAAGTGGAAAGATTCATTTAAGAATATATGATAATAACCCAGGATATGTTTGCTTCGGCTGTGTATACGGCATTTGAATCCGATTCTCATTCTGAATGCTGGAGATCAGTTAGGTGAGAGCTCCCTTTGGCAGTCGCTGAGAGAGCGCTAATAGATCTCCCAAACAATGCCCCAGAAGAGGGACTTAGTTCCACTGTTATTTGCGAATGCAAAGCTCGGCAGGACTCTAATGAAATGAGGAGGTTTCTAACAAGAGAATGTACCCCACCGTTATCAAATCCCCGACCCGTCTTTTATTTTCCTTGCGATTATTACATCGTTGCATTCCGCGACACGTAATCTACTTTAATAACTGTAGAAGTCTTCTTTTGGAACGGTTATCCAAGAGAGACCTATCTAAGTTCTCATCTTTGAAAATAATTTTTTTATGAAGTAGGTTTTCAGAAAATAAAATCTCATTCAAATTGATATCGGATTATATCTGGGACGCTAATAGTTAAGAGAACGCGATGGTATTATTCCTCCGATGAGTTATATTTGCATGTTACATAGCAATTTATAGAATTATGCTATGGGAGGATTCCTCCCGGAGGAAGTAGTTACGCTTATAATTTCCGTATTTCTCTATTTATAAGATGCACAAGATTTTGGTATCTTAAATATGAAGACATATACTTCATGTAAATATTTCCCAATGTAATGCTAAAACAGATATTGATTTTAAGAAGTGGGTGATACGATAGCTCGTAGCTCACGTATTTCAATATCTAAAACAAGCGTTTACTATTTAATTTTTGCTCCACTTTTATTCCACATTAATTATTCAAAAGATTTGAGATATATACGAGAGCACATTCATGTTTACAACAACTTCTGAGAAATCAATAAACAGTTTAACTTTTTTTATATAAAATAATTCATTAATAATTCGGCATTTCATTGCCAACTTTAGCCTGAGGATGACTTCGCGGAAGTCGAAATACGTATAGCCTCTTTGCAAGTTTCTTGATGGTTTATGGAGTTATTCTTTATATATAACATAACCATCAGCAGCCGCTTTGCTTGATTCTAGTTTAACTTTTAATTAATACAAATTGAGAGGAAACGCAAAAAAATGGAAAAAACAATAAAATAAATCAATTTTATAAAATCAGAACACAAGATTGAATGACACATTAAAAATCTTTGTAGAGAAAATTAATAAAATATGTTCTAAAAGACACTTTTCGCTAATTTTAAATTGGATAAGGGTTGCAGTTAGCGATATATTCTTCAGTGTGAAAGAGTTGAGCTCAATATGATATCTTTAAAATATTTAATCCTAGAGTTGACAGGTTTCCCTGCCACACGACTCACAGGATATTTATTTAGATGTCTATAGCATTCCCTTCTTTTTCATATTGAAACCAGACCAGATCTATTGAAGATTGGATTTAGTAAGCCATGAAATTTACAGATAATACACTTGTGTTCCATAGAAGATAACACTTTGTAAAGCATTCTTCAACAGCGATGAAAGATAAAACAAATATTGAACAATTCCGTAAAGTAATAAACATCTTCTCATCCAAAAACCAAATCCTTCTAGACATTTGGGGACTTTTAAAAAATTAAGTCGCGGGAAAAGCCCAAGTTCTCCGTAGTAGAAGATTGCGAGCGAAAACGTGAGATCGATGTAAAGAGAAAGGGAAAGACAAGGGAGTTCTTAACGCGAAAGACTGGAAGAGGTCAAAATTGATGAGGAACTGTTGGGGCGGGAAGATGAATAGGCCGATTAGGACCAGGTATGAGAATATGAGAGTGGAGTGAGAAATTAGCTGTACGTTGGGAAGGTTGAATGCGGGATAAGGTTTTCCAGGGATTAGATTCTCCGCTTTCGCTCGCCCCATAAGCACGTGACGTGATTTGGGTGTCAATGAGTGCTCATCTCGCAGAGCTCCGTTAATTAAGAGAAAGTGCTTTGTGGGGGAACGCGAGGGACATGTGGGATAGTTCCCGGGAATCCAGAGAGGAAAAGGAGATTGGGAGGGGAAGTGACTCGGGGAATAAAACATTACAGGTGTCACAATGTAGATATAATGAATAACTTAGGTGGAAGAATTACATAGGGCAATAGGAATGGTCACGAACGAGTGGTACCATTCTGTAATCTATTACTGTAATTCCACAGCACTATAATGACCAGTACTCGCCGGATACAGTTGATATAACTCAGTAGTGTCCAAGACGCGGCTGCAAATCTTTCGAGACCCTTCCAGTGGACTAATTATTTTCCAAAATTGCCTTGCAACATTCCATCCGAAAGCTTAATTTTTCCTCCGGAAATGTACATTTTTTAAAAACTGAAACTACTTAGATAGAATCTAAAGAACTATACTATTAGATCACTTCAAAATAACCGCGATGAAACCATTCAGCTACGGTAGTTCTTAAAATTTCAGCAAGTCAATTTATGCGGCGAATGTTAGTATATGCTTGAACAACCTCGGTCTAAAATTTACCGTGACGTTTTAACGTTCTCTTTCTTAATTCTTCGAACGGTATGGAAATGTTATTCATTATTATAAAATTGATTTTTGAAAAAACATCAGATAGTGCGGTATTGGTACACTATTGTATTGTGTGGCAACTGGTATTGTCAAAATATCATCGGATATTCCTATCAACAAACTGATTGAAGATCATTCTCAGGGATTCATAGGATTCTACTCTTATCTCATACTTCGATTCAACTGATGCTACCACCAATGGCACCTGATTATAAACTGATACTAAGGAAAATTATTCTGATAAATCTACGAAGAATTATATTCTCAGATCAATCAAGGAACAAATTTCAATGAAAATAATATCATTCTCAAAGATGATGAAATTAATATCTTCTATCGTGTTTTACAGTAAATATAAGTTTAAATTGCGAGACTTTTGATAAGATTGAATAATTCGGTTTCCATAACCTGTCTCATTGAAGCTTAGATGATAGATTCGCCTCTCTACCTATAGTACTCCGACTGTAATTAACGCTACTAATATTTTTCACGTTGAGAATAAACAAGCTATTCAGCCAATCTGATAAATCAATTTATCAGATTTGGCAAATTTATATATTATTTAATAATTTAGTTTGAGAGTGTATATTCGCCTAAAACTCGAAAACCAACTGTATATGACTATCTAAGGTTTACTTTAGAGTACCACTTAGCCCCAATTAGCAGGGTATTAATTAGTCATTATTTCCATTTGAGAATTAACGTGAAAACCAGAAGTTTAAATAATAAATGTCACTGCTTTAAGAACTGTCCAATATGAATATTAAAAAACATTAGGAATTCTAATGGGTAGCTTTCTAAATACAATACAAAAACTATGGTGGAAAGACTAGCTGTACACAAACTAAGTCCGAAAGCAGATGTAATTGATAATTTCCATTAAGTATATCAATGCACCGAAATATATTCAATGCAGCGAAATGTAAGCAAGCAATTTAAATAATCGAGAGAAGAATTATTTTTCTGCTGAATTTCCATTACGAAAATTATCAATCACGGAAAATGCATAAAAAACAGAAATAACCAGCTTCGAGGAAAATTCAGTTTGGGATATGCGAAAGGATATTCAAACTATACTCTCCAGGCAAAGAAATCAAGCCGAATTCATCTTGTTTCTTTCAAATGTATAGTACTGATATCTCTATTTTATTGAAGATCTCTGACATCTAGAAATATCTTTCAATATTGGAAGTAACGCACATCAAAGAGCCAAGTAAATACCCTTTAGAACGAGTAGAATCAACATTTTGATGTATAACTAATAAAATTGGTTGTGTTACTCTTTGCGATGAAAATGTTTCCTTTCGGATATCTATTCGAAAACTTGAACGTCCAAATAAATCAAATACCTTTCCGATAAGAATGGAATCAAATGAAGACTCGGGAAATGAAAAAGTGATAAAACTCATAAATCGAGGCGACTTGTTCTGAGGGACAAAGAGTTTGCTCTGAGAAGGAAGAGATAAAAAGATAAAAGAACGGAGGAGACGTATTAAGTAAACGCATCGGATGATCACGCGAACGGCTTTTATTTAAAGGGATTAACCTTCCACGAAGAACAGGTTACGAGGGTTGGGGATAAGAAGGAACCGACTGTGAAAGAGCCGTAAACCACGAGACCCTATCGCACACGATGTGCAAACGGAGACAATAAAACAAAACAAACGAGAGAGCCGAAGGTAATTGAAGAGGAACGAAAGAGAAGAGGTCTGCGGTGGAATCCATTTATTAAATATATGACTTGACTCCATCCGATAAAACGTGCTTTTTATAACGTGCATCGGCAAAAAAAATAAACCGGGATTACATTGATGCTTATATACCTTCCGCATTTATTTCTGCATCCACCACACCATGCTCACTGTATACGATGGATTAACCATTCGATGGTACTAACCTTTTGTTTACGTAGCAAAACTTTCCTCAGCGCATTTCGGATGTGGTTCTATTCATTGCCTTTTTCAATAGAATCCCGAAAGACTAACTGACGTTCTTTCACCGGGATTTTCCCAAATTAACTAGGAGTTGAAGGGATTCCTCTCCGTCATTTCCAATTATTTTCCTCGTCCTCATTTCAATCAATGAAGGCAATTGCGAACCCAGAGGGATATTAATTATTCAGTTCATTCAGTATTTTTGGGGGGGAATGTTACGATTCAACGATACGGAAAATTTTTAAATATGAATGGAAACAACGTATATGTTTTCTTTTAATTTTGCAGTTCCTGTCGATATTTACAACTAACAGAAATTGCATGAAATATTATAAATCAAGTTATGCTTGTTTTCTCTATACAATCATATAGAAGAGACTTTAAAAGAGAATATGCTCGCAAAGCAAGATAATCCTTTCAAAATAGCTCTATACCTTTATTGAATATTCTGTATTTCATTAATTTTCTCAGAGAATGTTTGCGGGTTAAAATTTACTTGCATACAAACGTCAAATTTATAACAAAGATTGGAAATTGCACAAAAATATTGCATATTTTAGATACATGATACTCTTTTTGAATATTAGACGAACAAACTCGATCACTAACTCATTGAACATTAGAACAAAGTATACTGAAGCTCATAATCGCATCAATTAAAGCATGACTAAACGTAAATATTCAAGAGAGAAGTCTAATTACAATTTAAGATTCATTTCTGCAGATTTTACGGTTAGGAAAGCATGTAATTCATTTTATAGAATGAAATTATAAACAGAGACCAAGCGGATGTATGAATGGATTTTTTTAACGAAAAATTCATGTCAAGAGAGTTGTTGACATATAAAAGCTTGATATGCTAAAAGTAATAAATTCATATTATTATTTTATTATTATTATTATTATCTACCGAGGAATGATTTTTATCGGCATTGAGTAAGTTCAAAGTGTTCCATTACGATGAATTTTGCCATGTTTAAAAATATTCTTTGCAAACGATCGTTATGCCTCGAGTTTTAAAGGAGACTTTAAGTCGCAAAGGTTTGATCACAGTTCGTAGAAACCTTAGATAAAAGGAGCTGAGCAGAGATTTATAAGACGCGTTTAGGCATGATATTAAATAATAAATTGTTAAATCTTTTGAGATTTAAAACATGCTTTCCTTCTGCGGCAATTTATTCCTAATTTAAAATTCCAACCGCCGCAAAGTTTATCCCCTAATTATACTCGCGGGGAAAGTAATTAGGAAAAAAGTTGTTTGAGTAGACCGAGGGAGAAAATCAGAAACGGAACTTCAAGGAAGGGAAATCTGCGAGACAGGGGTTCGAAAGGCATCGAACAAGATCACGTGTCATTGAAACCCGTGTCTAGGATAAAAGGTGGCTTCATAATCAACTGCCTCACTTTGAAAAGCGTAAACGAGCTAAAGATAAAAGATGGGACCAATGCATGGAAGTCTAGACGTAAGAACAAAAAGTGTAAGGTAAGGATTAAAGTTAGCAAGGGAAGTATTAATCGCCTCTATAAAAAGATTATTTGTACAGCGGATGTAAAGCTTTTATTCATACAAGGGATAAAAATAATTAGGAGAGGACAGCCATTATAGGAAAAATTATTTTATTCAACTGAAGAAACAGTGAGATAAAATATTACTAATTAAATTAGCTATTAATTAAAAATATTTCAAACAAACGAAAAATGAACCATTTAAATTTAAAAATTGCAAGTAAAACGAACATATAAGAATTATAACGCAAATTAATGTTTAGACTGATTTTTTTAATACGAAGTCTTTTAGTTGCTAGATTTCAATGGACACCGAGTAAACCGATAAACACAAAAAAATTGGGAATAGAAAAATTATAGACAACTGATATAAAAAGAAAAGTAGGTCGTAGGTCTACGGGTGATAAAAAAATGGAATAAGTGTCTTGCAGTCTCATCTTTATCTCAGTAATTGGTAAGCAACTTTAAGGAAGTGTTAAAGCTTTCAGTTTTTGGACACTCTTAGTATAATGGATATTTAAACGTAGAATTGTGGTGCGTTGAAGATATCCGCTAAATCAATAAATATTTGCCATAGGTTTTTCTCAAATCTATTGATATAGAATCTCAGAAGGGTTGATATTCAGTAAAATGTACTAAAATCGTGAAAAATCTGGTAACATTTACTTGACTCTTATAATAGCAAAAATTTAAAGCATACATAGATCCAGAAAATATTAAAATACATGTTACATGATTAATAGCTGAGGTTGAAACTATTATTATAGCGCTGGGTATGACGCACATAATAAAAATCTGATGTGGCCAGCACATTACTTTCTCCATATATAAGATGTAAATACTTATCTATGACAGTAATTTCGAACTCTAAACATTATAAATAATGTTGTTCGGGACATGCTGGATGAAAAACGATGAAACTGGCCTTTCGCCCATAGAGCTCAGAGCGTTCACAAAGTACATAATAAAAAAAACTTCCGGTTTATCAGTATTTCAGGAATAACTCCTAAACAATCAGTGATACGAAAATATGTTTCATCAGTGGCGCAGCCAGGATTTACCAATGGGGGGGGTCTGAGGTTACGAAAATGCCTACTTTACAGGGGCTAGTATATTCATACCCGCTACTTACTACAATATATGTCAATTCTTTCAAAAACTAAATACATTCAAAACTAGAGGAGTTTAACGCTTATGTGGCCAACTTATTACACTTTGCAAGATAGTAGTTTACATAAGCGAACAATTGGAAACTTAACAAGTGTGTTCTTTGGATTTCTGGTTTGGATACGTCCAATATCTATTAAAAACTCATTTTTTCTATGCTGAAGCTTTTTAGTGATTTAGATATAAACTTTCCGAGTCTTCGAGAGTTCTTTCTTCCTAGAGGTTGCAATGCGTGGGAAGGAAAAAACTAGCTACGGTTATTTGGCAAGCGATATAAAACGTAACATCCACTCATTTGTTCCCCCGCATTGGCGCGCCCATGCTTATTTCATTATCTTTCGTTATTTGACTATATCATCAGCAGATTTTGGAATTTAATTGAAATATCGCCTGTCAAGAAAACGCCATCAATGTATAAAAATAATGATATGAAGTATGTATACAGCTTATTGCACAAGGTTTGTATAAGAAACAAAAAATCATTTTTATCAGATGTAATTTTCTGACAGGCTTACAATTAAGCCTGATTTCGTTATTTATGTATTAGCTAAGTATTTCATTGAATGCGTCTCATACCGAAAATTAAAAATTCGGCTCCATTAAAAAATACAGTAGACTCTTGATTATAGTTGATATTATAATTGAACTTGCAGTATTAAAGTCACATACCAAGGTGAAAAAAATGAAGACGTCAACTTACAATTATTTAGACTAAGTAATAGGTGGTTTAACCAGCAAAGAGCTGATGCAAACCCAGTCTTACGCACTGAGTGTTCAAAGAAAACAAATATTTTCCATGAATTGAAATTTTGAATGGGCATTGCATGACCAACGGATAACAGGATAAGTCATGCATTTCGTGGGATTCTATCACCAGAGAAAAAATTGGCTGCATTGAAAAGGAAGCTGAAGAATTTAATTCACAGTTTTAACAGTTTATCAAGTTTAATTCAAGTCATCAAGTCACAGTTCCGATAAATATGTGCGTAACTTATGCGCACAATACCTTTCAGCTGACAGATTTGCTTCGAAAATGGTATATTATTAATAATATCATCGCAGATTAATTTTTACTGAAATCTTTCATTTCTCCAATACTTTTTCAAATGTTTACGGAAATTCGGTTAGCGAAAATTTGTATTAAATATACATCAAATTAACAGGCAATCATAAAATAAAGATCAGTATATTTTCTATCATCCCGAGTAATGAAGAGTCAACTGTATGCAGACTTTTAATCGTCTAGAATGCACAATAAAGGAAAAAGTAGCTTTTCAATTGTCGCTAAACTCATCTTGAGATGTGTCCTCTGATAACAGCCCTAAAATAAGAAAATACTAATTTATGCATCTAATAATGGTTATTTCACAAAAAAACACTTAGCCATTAACTTACGTTTTTTCCGATAGCGGCCTCGAGCTGTTAGCGGACTGTGAAAGGAATTTTTGGATGTCCATCGGAATGAAATTCAAACTAAACTCTCCTTCGAACTGTTGTGAATTTTTCGAAAGCACTACTCACGAGCCTATCTTTGAATTTACACCCTTGAAACAGTCACAAGCAAAAGATCTAACTGAGCGTTTTATCATTCTGTTTGTTTCTCAAACGTAATATTAATCTCTGTTTTCAGGGTGCAAGTTTAGAATTACTTCTCGAATGTTCCCTTGTATTTTTTCGAGGAGTAAACAAATCAGCACTTTCGAATTTTTCTCATGGGAATCTTACCTTATGGCGTGAGTTATCTAACTAAAGGATAGGCTTAAGACGTGCACGCGTTGAACATAGTGTGCGAAACACTCGTATCATTGCGCCCCATTGATATCGATGTCTACTCTGCTACCGAAAGCATCACCTTAACTGAAATCGGAGCCATATTTACGGGTACGCGAAGCTTTCGCTGAATTTATCAAGCAAACACATGACAAGCAGTGTATCTGTATGATTTGCGTGATAACCCCCCCTCAGCGAGGGGGGGGTTTTGTACTCTTCAGCAGAAATAAAAGTACAAAGCTAGTCATAGGACTTTACTCTTGGGGGGGGTTTGAACCCCTAAAACCCCCCCCTCGCTGCGCCACTGTGTTTCATACAAAAGTTATAGTAAAATTTATTTTATAAAACATTTATAAATAATAGTATATACCTAAATATCATATTTATGGAGATATTTTGAAAACCGGAAATGAGCTTTGAAGAATGAAGCTAAACTTCCGGTTAACCGATTTACTCCAAAAACTAATCAACTCTAAAAACTGTAATAGAAGTACTACATATGAAATTTGGTGTTGATCCGCCAAATAGTTTTCATGTTAGAGCGCCCACAAAGTACATAATCATCTTCTTCCGGTGTATCAGTGTTTCACGAATGACTCCTAATCAACCGGTGATACAAAAATATGTTAAATACAAAAGTTATAGTAAATTACATTATCTAAAACTTTTATAAGTAATACAATATACGTATATATCATATTTATGGAGATATTTTGAAAACCGGAAATGAGCTTTAATGAATAAAGCTCGACTTCCGGTTGACCGATTTACTCCAAAAACTAATCAACTCTGACAGCACACACCACAGTACTATATATGAAGTTTGGTGTTGATACAACCAATGGTTTTCACGTTAGAGCGTCCACTATCACACACACACACACACACACACACACACACACACACACACACACACACACACACACACACACACACACACACACACACATACGCACAGACATCATTCCGAAAATGGTCAAAACGTGTTCTAGGGACCCCAAAACATGTATTTCCGTTGAAATCTCGAAGTCGATTTTTTTCATGAAAACAATACTTTCTCTATACTTCGTATATGGAGAAAGTAAAAAAACTCCGTATATAAATGTCTTAATATTTCCCGAAAAATTTAGGAATTCATTTAACTTGTCCGCTTCCTCTCTGGAACCGCTCGTCGAAGCTATATAGTTACCCAAAAGTTTTAAGCACTTTAGTGGAGGGGGCTGCGGTAATGAAAGATACGATTATCATCAAGAATAAGATACGTGGAGTTACGACAAGATTACCTAAACTAACGAATATTTTGCTCGAAAACGCCAAGGGATTGGTGCAGACCGTTAAAGCGTAAACATCTGTGGAAAATACGAAGTTTTTAATTTCATCACTGCTTTTCATCGAGCCGAATACTCTCTTGTTAATCTTACAGAACTTGTTCAACCCCTTGGAAATGCTAGACTCTTCCGTAACTCTCATTCAATTGTTCTGCTACAGAATTATAAATTTAAGGGATTCCGGAGCAAGAATATTTAAGGAGTCACTCAATTACGGTTATTAAATCGTCTCCTTAGATCAGTGTTGGAAACTTTGATATCCTTTAGGTCTACTTGGGTATACCCACTCGGCAACGTCGTCTGAATTTACTCTACTTGCAATTCTATCGAAGAGCGCCGAAATTTTAAGAGCTCCGATGCTCCGAAATCCGATTCGAATTCAAATCAGGGGATCGATCCAGATTTGATTCCGTTCGTGAAACATTGATTTTATATCTCCAATTAGCTGTTGTACGGTGGGTGATCGGAGTTCAATCATCGGAGAAAGTTAAAGGAAATTAGTGGGGGAATGTGCTTTAGGAAGACGTGATGAAAAAAAATAATTTAACGAAAATTTTCATAGTATCCATTGAGTTCTTCACACTCCATTACAAATGCTAGGGGAATATAGGATTATATGATAAAGAAGAGACATGTGAGAATACTAAAGAAGAAAAGAGGATGTAAACGACGGAAACAAGAAATCCAAAATAAAGTAATAAAGAATATTATGAATAAAGTAGGCAGATAGAGTTCTTGATCAGATAGAAATTTATTCTGAATAAAGTTGGCAGATAATGAGCATTATCCGAAAGAGAACGTAATTTATAAGTAAAAAGATACCTCTGGGAGTATACATACTCCTGTTACCATGTCTTGAAAGAAAATGTTTTCACTTATCTTTGAGTAAGGTGGAGAGGTTTAACACATATAATATTATTATATCTTATGGTAAAGAGAGACAATGAATATATTTTTCATTTATCATTTTCCTTATGTTGTTCACGGCTGTGATAATACGAAATGCAGAGAATATAAACATTTATGCTAGTACATTCTAAAAACCAGGAAAGTTAGCCATTCAGATTAGTATTGCGCACTATTTAAATAAATATGTAAATAGTATTTAGTAGTTAGTACATACTATCTAAGAAAGATGTTTTTCATCTAGTTTTCTTCTCCCTGAGTACTGTGAAGTGCATTTTCCTTAATTGTGAACCTACGTAGAATGTTTCTCATTACGCCATTCTGGCTTAGTATGAAAGGCTAGGGCTAACTATCTCATTCCTTAACTAACTAAGAGGCCGAGTTCCGTCTCAAAAGCTTTGCCAAGCTGTTGGTGAAAGGGTTTAAGATCCTACTATACTTCAGGATAATGACCGCACACACGTTTATATGGCTAAGTGCATGTTATTGATTTAGGAATAACGTCACGTAATTTTACTCTTACATCGTACATAGACATGTGATAGATCTACTTAGGAATTAGTTTTAAGCGAGGATTTTATAAAACATGAGTTATCGTTGGATCGCTTCCTTGCAAGAATTCAGATTATTCAGGAAGATAAAGCAAAGTTCTACGGAAGTAATGGAATATATAGAGACGCATATATGGCCGAGTACATGTTATCGTAGTAGGAATAACATTACATAATTTTACGATAAAATTATACGTCAACATGTGATCAATCTTCACACGAAAAAGTTTTAAGAGTGGATTTTATAAAAACTCGAGTTATTGCTGGATCGCTTCCTTGTAAGAATTCGGATTATTCAGGAAGTTGCATACGGAAGTAATCTCAGTCTTGCGAGAAGATTATTGGAATACCGTCTTAATAAGCACTAAGGCAAATTCGGTCGCGATAGCGAAGCGTGAATTTTAGATAAGCTGAGCTCAAACGATGGAAACTAATTAACAAATTACGATGCACTTGGTTGCGGTGTGAAGTGCGGTGGCGGAGATGTGAAACGTGAACACAGTGATGACGCTTAGTTCTCGAGGAAGAACTTCGCCAAACTGCATTACTTCTGGAGCGAGCGTGAGTTAATCTACCACGGTGTGTACAGAGCAGAGAAGAACTACGCACCGAAATAAAAAAAAGATGTGCAGGAGATAATGCTTTTCGGGATCCGGAAGACTAACTGTAATTCCGCGACTCATGAGACTTGAGCTAGAGACTTAGCTGCGGTGAACTGCTGCTGTGGCTGAAGAATAATAGAGCAGCAGATATCATTCGGGGAAGTTAGCAGTTGTTAATGAACGGAAGCGGGAATCGCAGTTCTCTTTCGGTCGCTTTGATTTCAGTTGCTTAGTTTTTATGAGGTTATGAGATATCCAAGTTGGAGTTGAACGGAAAAAAATGAAGAGAGCAGACATATTAGAAAAGTTGACTCCCCGCGGGAAGGACTATGGGGGTAACGAAGGAAAGCAGTGAATCACGATGTGCATTAGGGTGGGCCGAAAAAAACGTTTTTATTATCCGAATCAAATTTGCCCTATGCGAGAAAGTTGTGTACTGATATAAAGATCTCGCAATCCAATTTTTTTTTCGAAATCGGCTAATATTAACCACTGCCGCCCGAGCCCTAAATTTTAAAAATTTGCGAAAATTCAGGCGCAAATGAAATACAAACGTCTATGGAGTCGGAGGTATAGTATATAATGAAATTATAGCAAGTATCGACAGCTTATTAACATCTCTGTATTAAGGTTCTGAAATTTTAAATTCGTTTAACGCAATCTATGGTTTTACGACGCCTGGGAATATTCAACAAATTGTAGGCATAGGCAACCCGCAAAGCAACCAAAGATTTCTGGCGGAATATGACCTCACTTTAAATTTTGCCTTCTGGAAGCCTTAATAGCCATCATTTTCCTATTTTTTAGAATTTTATTCCTTTAAAAATGTCTCATTCATCGTTTGGCGTAAAATAATTGGCGAAGAAAACCTAAAAATTATTCATTTTGACATTAAAGTAAATTTTGAAGAATAAATATGTATCTGATAATCCTTATATCAGAACACAACTTTCCCGCTCAGAGCAAATTTGATTCGAAAAAAAAATTTTTAGGCCCACCCTGATGCGCATACACTGATTGGAAATATGACATTGCAATTTTCCTCTCATAGTAAAATATATGGTAGAAACCATACATTTTACTTTAATGAGCACAAATCCCTTAGAAAAGTAAAACAATACAATTTGTAAAACCTAAACATATAAATAATCCGTACATTAGAATTATCGTCAATAATGATATTGCGGTAAATTACATACATTTCAGTAAAACTGAATGTAGCAATAGCATATGAAAAATATCATGAAAAATGTAGAAAAATTAAACGAAATAATAACTTTTAAATAACTCTTAATTATATATCTATAAAATTTATAGATCAAATATAATTGATCGAGTAAAGATTCTAGTGTAATGCAATTACTTTCCAGAGAAGGCAACTGCAATTTAAAAGACGTAGCAAAATGTTATAGAAAATTAGCACTGGTAGCATGTTCGGTGATTTAAAGATAATTTATGACATTTTTTCATTAATGTGGTAAATAGAATTTTATCTGCAAAATGAAATTTCCAAAAAATCTCAAAAGTAGCCAATACGCTCCGATTCATCGAGGTAGCTGAAAACTTAAGACTTCCCATTCACATAGGCGACATTTCTCTATATAAGCAATAACTCTTAACAATTAATATGAAGCACAAATTATAATTATAGAGAGGTTTAGATACATATATTCTCATTAAATCAGCAAAACTTTAATTTTATAGCGGCTATTTCTCAAAAAATAAGGTCAAAGCACTGAAATAAATCTTTTTTGCATTTTATGCTTCTCAAATGGGTGGAACCTTTAACTTTGCGTGCTGATCATTCCAAGTCTTTTATTTAAATTTTGGATATTTAATTAAAATTTCCTTTAAATCATGATACGTGTTATACTAAGATGCGTATTGTACACCGATAAATACAGTAAGTCAACCGATAAATACAGTAAGTCAAATGAATGCTGATGGTTTGTTCAGTAAGCTCACTCCTCCAGCCACAGTGGATATAATAGAAGCGGAGTTGATGCGGCAAGCTTTGTAGCTTCCCGCCTAGCTCCTCTTGTGATAGAATGGCCGCGGGATACCGTGGCTTCGCTTGAGAAACACGAACGGGACGATATCGACGAGCGCTGATTAATCGAATCGGAAAGTCGTTATTTTCGGCCGGCAACAAACTGCTTTCACGAAATCACATTCTTTGGAGAAGCCGTCGCTCACGGCAACTCACTTGTTGTAACTCACGGCTCGGAAGTGAATCGATACCAGAAGAGCATTTAGCTGGAAGTGGAGGCTAGACTCTAGGAACGCTATGCAAAGAAAATTATGCACTCGCTAGCGGTTAGATGCAGTGCAGTTCATTTTACCTAGTTTACTCAGCAAAGGAAAAATGTAAGAGGAGGTCTAAGAAAATAATGTTAACTAGATAGAGAATAATTTTTTTATTTCATAGATAATTTTATTGGTGGATACAGCCTTCAAGAGAAGACAAATGTGTTTTCCTCGACGATGACACTATCGATGCGTCGTTAAGGGTACGAATACAAAGGAGGTAATCAACTCACCGTTTATCGATGCCGACCTGTGCCAACTTGCGCTGTGCGAGACCGTGAGCAAAGAAAGGAGATTAAATTCAGTTCAACATGAAACTGTTCGCAACTGCTACTCTAGTTCCAGCATATGGAATGGTACTTTTACTTGTGCGGATTGCTTTCAAATAAGCTAAATCCAAAGGGAACAAGCACTCACTCAATAAATTGTGTAATTTAATATCTGTCATTTCTTAATATATCATCAGGTATTTGGTGAATTTAAGCAAGATCAGAAAAATGATATTTCCTGTAAAAAGGATGAAGATGATGACACAATAGTTAAGGATCTCCTATATAGAAATTGGCAAAATTCACGTAATCAGACCAAATAGCATTAAGGTTTCCTTGGCATAACAGACTACTTTTACACTTTAATTATTGGAAATAGCAGTGGTATAGCAAGTTACTCTGCGGATCCTAAATAATATCCATATTTTCTGGGTTTAAGTTTTTGTAAAAGTTATTTTCCAAAATTTCTGAGTGATATGCTCCATAATTTAAAATTATTAATTGTTTTAAGAGAATTTTCAACATTTACCACATAATATGCATCTAACACAGGTCAGATGGAAGAAGATATCGTTAAGTTTTGATCTCGCCCAAATTAGAGGTTTTTTATTTATTTTAGTGATTGAAGGTAAAATATCTCTTTGAAACACCTACTGAAAAATACCACACCTTTGGAGGAACATATACACTTACGAAACTAAAATTTGCATGTAAAAACTACATTTTAAAGCTATAAATAACAAGCTTATATAGTCAAATGAAGTTAAAGGTAGTTAACGTACAGCTGACGCATGCATTAAATGTAGTTTTCAAAGTTTTCTACATTAAGACAAATTTTATACCATTACCTGAATATAATTTACTGCCGAAATTTCTGGTAAGTAAAAGTAATTTTTGAAGAACAAAATTCAAAATGATCGTTGTAATGTCTGTTTTAAAGTATACGAGTGAAAAGAGCGTAAACATACCTATTGTCATCAAGTATATGACCTTATGCATAACGGAATTTTAATCATCGAATCAGGGAGGAAGCTAAAACGCATAACAAAAATCACATCCCTATATGGCATAACGAAAATTAACCGAAAAAATTTGCATATTCATACGTCCCCAAACCGTAAACTATCAAATTTTTCGAGGGCCGCGAACTTTCACAAGGGCGCGAATTTAATTCGCCCTCGTCCTCAGAGGAGAACTTTAAAAAACACACACGCGGGGCGATAAAAATGGAATTCGTCGGAACTAATAAAGAAAAAAACACCGAACCCGCAAAGTTTGAAGCAGGTGTCCTCGTCGGCGCTTTAAAAAAATCCACTCACATCCCTCCCTTCCAACTCGCGGCAAAAAACGAAGAAAAATCGCCGCTCTGACCTTTTTTAAAGCATCCCGGATCTTGTAAATCAAACTCTCCTCCTAGAGAGCTTCAGATTGATGTCTTTATGCTCTTATCTTCCGATGCTGAGAAGCCTTCATGCCATCGTTCTCCATTCCCCGCGAGGACTGCCATCGCTCTTAATCCGTCTGAGAAAAATCTGCCTTTCCCAGCTTCGATGATCCCCATTTTCTTTCTCCGTCAATCTCACTCGTTAACCCTCCACCTGAGCTGCATCCCAACCGACTTAATTCCGAATCTCGCTTCTTTCTCACCTCCCGCGCCGAGGGAATCAAGCTGTGCTAAGCTATCGGCTTTAGCGATCCGGGGCGTAGTGTTGCAAGGCTCTCGCACGCACAAATCGCGCGTGATTGATTTTCTGTGTGCAGTAACACAGTGGTTGGTAGATAAATGAATAAATATAAATAAATGTTAACATTGCCATCTTTATATATATACGAAATGATCGCATACGGACACAAGAATTTTCCAAATATATTCCAATCCACCACCATAATATCAGGGATAAGTATCTTTTAAATTATCCAATACACAGGTCTAAATCTTATGAAAATTACCCCTTGTAGATGTGAGTAAATTTTTTTAACAATTTGCTGGTCGAAATCAGGAATATGTTTAACAAGATTTTCCGTAGTCTTTCTGGAGAATTGAAAAATTATTTTTGTTCAATTAATGAATTTTTAAACTAAACTGTTCAATTTTATAATTAATTTACTGTCATCCTATTGTAAATAAATTAGTGATAATTGTTAATATGTAATTGTAATATTAATAATGTGACATTAGCATATGTTATTAGTAATGTATTTAAGTACTGTACTGTTTTTGTATCTAACGAGATATCTATTCACTTGAGTGTAATGTCTGAATATATTGCGAATGTTATATTTCAATAAATAAACTTAACTAAAGTAATGGATGAATAAGAAAAATTTGTAATTTCCTCACTTCATATGGAAAAGAATTAATTCCTACACTACCACAGAATTTATTGCAAAACATCCTACCAAAAACCTTCCTTCCCCTTTTCTTCACCCTCTCTTTTTTGCATCGTTTATTCTGCAAACATTGATGCACTCTAAATATAAAGTTTTCTGATGATGCTAGTCCGCTAGCAAAATATATCGCACCAATAAATTCTGTGGGAGTGCACGCAGTAATTATTTTCCACATCATGGCCTTCACGAGGTAACACCTTCGCAAATAGAAACTTGTACAATTTTACACAATTTATTACTTATTAAAAATATTATCATAATTATTAATAGTGTGGAATTGTACTAGTTTCTAAATATAATTGAACAAGTGTTTTGTTACAATAATTTGTTTTGTATGATAGAATTTCACCAAGTATCACTGAAGCAGTTTTAAGCCAATAGACCTTTGATCTTTGAACCCTTTCTCAACCCCTACCCTTCCCTTAAAACAGCTATGATAAATATATTGCTTGGCTTCCATATATTCTTTACTTGATGATGGCAACTAGGCCGAAACAGGTCGTAAAATATATATTTAACAGTGGACATTACGAAGTTTTCTCATTTATTTATGTAATTCCACGAAGTCTGATCTAATGCTATAGAAATTATAAATATTGCGGTTTTTCGAGATAAATATTACGGATTTTCACCTTTGCGTTTGATTTCACCTTAATCCTTCCTGTTTATTTCGTCATATTTATTTGATATTTTGTCTTACTTTTCGTTAAACTTTCAAACTTTTACTTTGAATTTACTGTATCTTTATTTTTTACCGTTTTCGCTGTTTATTACACCCCCTTCTTTGTGGTGTTTTTTCGCAACGTTTTTTATAACCTTCAGTGCAAAGGTTTTGCCCACACTAGTGTATCTTAAGGAAGAGGAAGGGTGAAAATTGCACATAAGGATGTGCACCCAGGAAAAACCCAAGAAGAAACGGACATGGAAAAAAGTCCACGGCCTTGGTGGACTTTTTTCCATGTCCGTTTCTCCTTGGGTTTCTAGTGTATCTTGTTTTAATTTGTACCTGTACATACATATCGCATCGATACATGAGGTCTGGTGTAAGAGAGGCACACATGGGCTTAACCTCTTCAATAAAGGGTCTGTTTATCTATCAATCCACTCTCACGCCATTATTCTTACTTTTATTCCCTTTTGTTACCTCCTTTTATGTGTGTTATGCCTTCATTTACATGAAGCCTAACTTGATATTCAGATTCAAAAGAAATAAATTATTCTCACTAATTTCGATGCGCTGGACACAAACAATATCAACACTAATAAAAAACTGCATATTCTACGAGATATTAATTGCTATACTTGCAGGCAATTAAATTCTAATTAGAAAGTATGGATGGGGTATTATCGCCTTATCACAGAGATGTTCCATGTTTTCAAATGCACCGTTTTTATAAACACTTTTCAATATCACAACCTGCAATGAAAATATCCACTCCATCATAATACTGTACATAGAGGAAACTACTTGATCAGGTCCACAAAATATTTCATTATTCTAAATACTAAAAAGAGCCAAAACATTCTCTGAATAGTAAAATATTTTGCGGTGTTCACCAAGTATATTTATTTAAGTGTCGCAATGGAAAAGATTCACCAAGTAACGTCACAGTTTGTTATACTCATGATATTTGTAAACAACCAAAGGCTTTTTTTACTTCATGCTATAAAATTAAGCGATCCAAATATAACTGGTGGATTTTCACCTTACAAAATTATTTATTGTAACAAGAATATGAGTAAAATGATATTTAAAAACTTGCATGTATTTACTAAATTTGTGGATTTATATATGTTTAATTTTATTGTACACACATTCTTAACGCAATAAAAAAATTAGTCTGTAAGATTTTTTCAAATAAAAAACTTTAAAGGCATATGCTCACTCTTACTTCCAACATCCAATCCGGTTTCCAATTGTTAAACTTTGGGGGATTCGGAATTAAGAGGTTAGAGTAGATCAAGAATCTCTCACCGTCACTAGAAATCTCGACGGCAGCCATTCTGCGACTACCTGGACTCCCACAGCTATTCTCTAGGCGGAGAGAGATAGGGTTCCCCTTAGGCGAAAATCCCGCTGATGCTTGGTTGCACCGAGGGGCTTCCGCCTGTCCTACGACATAATGGGAAGGATACCTGCGAGTTTCTAGAACCTGTCCTGATTTCCCTATTTCCGATAAGGACCAAAGGTTTAAAGCCCCTTTAAAGGTAAGAGGTAGAGTACCATGCGACCTTAGCATAGTTTTGAAATGTATATGAATGCATATACTTGAAATGCAAAAATAACTAACACATATTGAGTATAATGATATAAGAATGATTTACGAAATACATGAGAAGAGAAGTAAAAAAAACGCATGCTTTTGATGTCGGATGAATGAAAGATGGTGCTGATTATTAAAGAATATATTTTTTTAATTAATCAAATTGATATAGTATTATATTAGAGACGTTTATGGATCTTGTCAAACAAATTTTCTTTTAACATCTGTGCAGTTGTTGGAGCAATTAATTTATGGAGAAATTAATAAGGTTTAAACTTGCTCGATAATCAAGTAATTAATATATAGTCAGCAATATAATGTATGAGAACTTATTAGATAGCGTATTTTAATATACTGTATGGGTAAAGTTTAAGTTTCAACTATAGATCACCGTTGTCCTATATTTTTAGTTTTCGGTACACATATCATATTTGGTCTTTATTTTAAAGTGAGACTTATCAGAGGAAGCATATGTTTAACTTTTAGCAGCTCATTAAAAAATGTTCGTATCGAACTTCCTATCCTTAGGTATACCTTTCCCTTTAAGCAATTTCAGTAGCATACACACTCATCCAAACATGTTTTCATACAAAACATCTCATGTTTTCATTTACATCCGCCTTTCCTCTACAGCAATTATTCTTGATTCAAAAATCAACTACCGACGGAGTTTTTGAGTTGGGAAAAAAGGCGTAATAGAGGTGCCGTAAATCAAGGAAAATGTTTTTTTAGGCTTAGTTACAATAAGAGGCGTCCTAGTCGCTGAGAATTGCTCAATCCCTTGTGAAAGATTAGATAAGAATTTTTCGTACGTTTACTTGATTTTCCGAAACACGTGCACTGAAATGTATCCCCAGAATAATAACCCTAAGGACTCGAAAAATTCGAGTAAAGATGGTTGGAGTTAAAATGATCTTTAGTTGAAAAGGTTTAAAATACTCTCGTCTCATAGGAAATAAGCCGGGAAATAACGAGTCATTCTACGTAGAGAGGTCTTCGAATTAGAGGAGATCGACTAGGTCCGATTGTAATAAGAGAAGACCTGAGGAAATTAAAATGTGGTTGAGTAAGGTTTTAAAGTAAGTTATGATCTAAGTATAATGCAAAAGAATTTCACCAAAGACCATCAAAGACTACTTACAAAGCTTATACGTATCCTGGCCCCGAAGGAGCCATCCTCAGAGAACGACAGAGAGAGAGAGGCTGGCAGTCTCTCTCTGTCGTTCTCTGAGGATGGCTCCTTCGGGGCCGAAATACGTATAAGCTTTGTAAGTAGTCTTTGATGGTTTTTGGTGAAATTCTTTCGCATTATGTTATAACCATCAGCAGCCCTGCCTTATTATTCTTATGATCTAAGGTTTAAATCTCCAATACCTGTCTTTGTTGGCGTTCCTTGTCTCATTCACTGGTATTCTGAGAAAATAAGAAAGGGCACCGCACTTTTTAAGAGCACCAAATACGTATTTCGAAAGCGATGCTTTCATCTTCAGGAAGTAATTCGTATAAAGTACCTATTTGTACCTATTCACTCATGAGGATGAAAGCATCGCTTTCAAAATACGCATTGGGTGCTCTTAAAAAGTGCAGTGCCCTTTCTTATTATCTCGGAATCCAGTGAATTAGACGAGGAACGCCAACAAAGACAGCAATTGGACATTCTAAGCCTCTAATTCCTTAACAGCCGAGTTCCAAATTTTCTTTCTTTAAGTTATGATTATTTCGAATTGTAAGAAACCTTGCCTTACGAACAGCAACGCTTTCGATTCCTCTCAAACCATAGGCGGTTAAAGGAAACCCGTGGCATTTGGAAGACGTTAGGGAGCCACAAAACGGCGGGATCCGCAATAAAAAAAATCCTCCCGCTTTCTCGTCTTATTCCACATTCGAAAGACACTCGTCCCTTCCTTCGCTTAGCATCCCATCAACATTCTCATCTACGGACCCTTTGCCACCCAACCGCTGATCCAATTTCCCCCATCCTAATCCATTATCGGATGAAAAGGGGGCAAATCGGTGTCTTTTGTCGAGCGGGAAGGCGCCTAACACATCTCCCCGAAAGCGCTAGGGAGCGGGGATTCCTCCGACAGAGGGCAGGGCTGCAGCTTAGGTAACGGGAGACCTTTGAACTCGGGATTGGCCCGAGGATTTTTCCCAAGCTTCCTTGTCCCTCTCGACGCCACCGGAAGTGAGACTGCGTGACGCAATTGAATTAGGTCCTCTGTCACGGCCCGATACCTAATGGGGTAAAAATACTAAAGTCCTGGGAAGAATGATGAAGTTTCTACAAATTGAATCAGGAAAGGTTCTTTCTCCTGATGAGTAGTCCAAAAACTGAGTACGTAGAATACTTTTATAAGCTTCTCCTAACGATAGTTGAGTTGAGGGAAAAAGGAAAAATTCGATTTTTTGAGTTTATTTAATGTTGCCCATTTTTGCCCATAATTTCAATACGCTCTCCGGAAGAAGACAAAGTCCAAACAAGAAAAAGAAAAGTTATATTTCTTTACGGTTTAAATTTTTACAATCTTTAATATTTTTATGATTCCTTATGAATAACACGTTAATCACTGATTTCATCTAAATAAAAATATACTGTCATCGAATGAAATTATTTTGTATATCATCATATGTGTAGCACGATGCGAAGGTATAACAAATGGAAGTATCAAGGTTTTACAAAAAGAGAAAAACAACAATTTGGAATCTTTCATTTTGATTCCTTCCGAAGAATAAGTATGGCATTGTTGGCGTAATGTAAAATTATGACTTACGATATCATTGCAATACACGGAATACGATTTTCTTAAACTTGTACTCTTTCGTACACATTTCTACATAGTTACTAGAAATAATATCATAATAGTTGCTAATTAATCTGTAGTCTTCGCAACTTTGTGAGTACCATCCAGAAATATACCACTTAAACAGAAGTATAACACCGACATTTGAGCTATTTTGATGATATAATTGAGTCTTTATCTGACCTTATCTATATAGTACTGTTAGTTAAAGGTTTCTGTGTTTTCCGCGTTAATATACATTTATGCCTCTCGTTGAGGCTAAGGCTCATTGGGCAGTAAGTGTCAATGTTAATATTAAATTTCATATCATGAACTAATTATGTTTCTGCCCAAACTAAATCCAGTAAGCTTAATTTTTCATGAATATTAAAAATGAAGCAAATCGATTATTCTGCTCTGGCTTTGACAGAATAAATAACCAGCTTAGAGTTATTACTTCGTTTTTCACATTTTACTTTTAGTAAGAAACAGAATCATAGATGAGTTAGTAATTATTTTCCATAGCTATTTAAACAGAACCCTTAGGTTGTCTATATTTGTTACGATATTTATAACATCATGAAAATTATAATTTTTCCTTTGATATAATAACTTGCAATTGCGTGGCCATTTATAAAATATTTAATTCGGTTTTCATGACAAATTTGTGGTAATAATCGCTGCAAGTTTTCTGAAATACAATTAAAATATTATATATTGCACGGAGTATTTCGAATAGAGCACACAACATAATTAGATATGGAAATTTAATTACATTTTGAATAATTTATAGATGGAGTATGTAATTAATGATTCAATTCTACGAAAATATTAATTCGATTGAATCAAATTAATTACATCCTCTACTGTAGAACGAGGAAAAAAATCACTGTTTTCAATGACATTCATGCATAGATACGAAAGACATTATTGCAATTGAGCATTTTTGGAAGTATTGTAAATTAGCATGTTGTAATAATTTCATTATCAAATTAGGTAGAGATAAGGATGCGAAAATTTGCTCGGAGTAAATTTGATAACCTCTAGTATAGCTAATCGTCATTTTTCTACAAGGGAATCCATGATACTAAATTGTAAAATTAAGTATTTTTCTAAACGAAAGACATCCCGTTTTTCGTAAAGCAGTTTTTCGAAATTATATCACTCTTTAGTATCTGAAATTCAGTAAGAAAGCTCATCTCGATTTTTGTAATACTCTGCTTTTTCATCTAAAATATTTTAAATGAAAATTGACATGCTTAAAGCAAAAAAATGCTCATATTGTACAAGAGTAATACTTGAAAATGAAGAACGCTTTTGACTAATCACCCTAATTATGTACATCATGATCAGGTGCTTTATTCTGCTGCCTATTAATGAGTGGCTATATATTAATTTAGGAGCGATTAATTAAAGACATTCATTTTCGCGTGAAATTTAATGATGAGTTACAAACTAGATTTTGTCTCGCAGATTTGTCATCTCTTAACCAAAGGAGAGAACCATTTACTTACTATATTACATTTACAATTACAATTGATATCTTTTTGGTTTCAGCAGGGATAATTTATGGTGAGACGCTAGAATATTTTTCGCGCTATTATAGAAAAATAATTAACTGAATATGAATTCAAATGAAATTTAAGTCAGGTATCAGAAAATAATGTTAACATATCGATAAAGTGTGAATAAAATTTCCATCAATTAGTGGTATAATATAGATAAAATATTAATATAATATAAGTCATTTATAAATAAATAAATGCAATAAGTAGCAAGTGTCATATCTGTAGTAGAATGAAATATATACATAAATATTAATAAAATATCAATAAAATATCGAAAAAATCATACATGATTATTAATAAAATATATATTAATAAAACATGAGCAATACGTAGGAGGTTTTTGGCTCGAAGGGGGAGAATCGGATATTGGGAAGAAAGAGAATAGATAGAGAATAGGAAAAGATAGCACTGGCGCATTAGAAGAAGATTAAAGAATACAGATAGAAATACAGTTAGTGTTAATACGTATGGTATTTCATAGGTGGCTTAGTCTGGAGATGGAGAAACAAAATTTATATACAATGTTAACAAAATGCAAAAAATATTAAAAAAGAAAATACGGAAAATAATAATAATGAAAAGGAGAAATAAGTGAACGTAAAGTTAAATAATAAATAGTAGATAACAAATAAGACGACCTCCAAAACCGCCTACCCTGGACGGAGTTATCAATTCGCAGGTAATCCTTAAGGGCCAATCGAGTGCGGGGATCGCTTAAACAAGCGAACACGGCCGCACTTTTCTCGGGAGGATTGCCCGCGAATACGAGCATTTGTAGCCCATGCCGGTTATACGAGAGGCTACCTCCATACCGCGGTCAGAGCCTATTCCGATTGGCAGAAGGGAGGCTTGGGGGAATAGAAAGGGATACGAGTGATAGGGGACAGACCCAGGGAAGCCCGATTACTCATGCATCGCGCAACGGAAACGTCAAAAGTTGGTGAAATGATGTGCGCGGAGGCGTCGAGTTTAATCGCAGGCGTCGCTCACTGCCAATTTGTTGCGTGGAGGGCGAGAAAAAAGGGATTTTGAAGGATGGCCGGTGAGAGGCGGACCCTCATGACGTCACGAGCTGGGGGAACATACGCGTGGGGTAGGCGAAATTCGATCGAAATTTCCCGTTGTGAATTTCGGGGGGGAAATCTTCCAAAGCAAATATTTGCGTGTTCCGCAAGGGGGTTTCTGTTTTCTTCCACTCCCGTACACGATGGTTTGGCGAATGTTTTCCTTTCCCCGCCAATATTTCGGCCCTTTAAGTATTTTCCCCTAAATTTTCGACGTTACCGCTATTCAGTTCTTGATTGGTTACCGCGTCGGAGTCGAGGTTCCCCTCGAATCACATCCTTTAATTAATTTAAGGAATAACATGATATATATATAATATCCGGGGCGCCCCGGATGGCCAAGTGGGCAGCGCCTTTGGCTTTGGATAAAGAGGTCACTGGTTCTATTCCCGGTGATAGCCCTTGTGCGAAGTGACCTACGCAGTCAAAGCAGTTTTTACAATACAACTACATTCTCAAGATAGAAGATGCTAGGTCCTATAAGAATCCATGTTGCCTTCGAAGTTTAAATGAATCCGAAGAAAACTTTAATAATAATGAAAACCTAATAACTTATGTCTTCATGTAGACGAAACATGTCGCACAAATATGTTCCAGTGGAAATTACCATGTTCTTTTATTTCTTATTTATGGACCATTCCACAAAATCGAGCTTGAAGATGTTAGATTATTAATTAGCAATGAGAGATATCACGCCCAATTATTTCACCGACTATTCGACTTATGAGATTATATTTTCAAGTAATGATGATATCTTTTAGCGTGTGAAGTTTAGTGATCGCTTTTAACTTCAGAGATATTTAAATAAGCTTAAGAAGTAACATGATAGCACATGTCTATATGTCCTTGAAAGTAGTTGCGCATTAAACATCCCTGTGGAAATTACATTGCTCTTTTAATTTTTAAGAGTTGACCTTTCCACAAACTTAAGCTTTAACAAATTAAATTAATTTAATTAGCACTGAGATAATTTACTACCAATCCCTTTTTTGTTGGTTTTGTTCTTATTTCCAAATGATGATGACCTTTTGCAGCATGAAGTTCAACGATTGCTTCAACTTTAAAGGCACTAGTCTGAGGTAGTGACCGAATTCCTCATAAGCTGATTCCGACAAAACTTTAATGCATTTCAAATTTTACGAGTGTCCTAGGAATATGGAATCTATGAAGGAATAGCATACTGATTATACTCCCAATGGTACACGAAAGTTTTTCTATCTATTAGAAATACCTTCCCTCGTGAATCAAAAGCACATATTACTTTTGAGAGATATTTTCAAGGAAATGCCATCGCCATTCATTTCAGATGCATTCAGTTCCTTGAGTATATTGCCCGGGTGGCGATCTTACTCAGGCAATCTTCTTTCCTTACAGAGAAAAGTTCCTCTTAGAATCTTCCCTGGGAAGTAAGCAGTTGCAACTAAAGCAAAATTTCAATAATGATTGAATTCAAATACATCTGCGGGGAGTACTTGGAGGGAAAATTCTCCAAAGAAAGAAAATACGTTCTGAATATTGCTAAAACGTCTATCTATCAAATATTTCATCAAGGACTCTGTTTGATAGTTCCAACCTGATTATTAATAAAACTCTTACCATACAAATTTATCACCCACATTTTCCATTGCTTCATTCAATTGTTTATTTATTAAAGGTCAATTACAAATATAATGATATGTTGTTTCTTATATATTGAAATTGTTTTTATATATGTTATGTAATTTTGAAATGGAATTTATTTTTGTAATAATATGTAATAATGAAACTAAATAAATGAACAATAGGCTTTATCTGATTACCGTGGTCAAAATATTTATATTATAATTATATAATCAATGATAAATGATGATAAATTATAAAATCATAGATTTAATTTCAACAAATCAACTTACAAATAGTGAATGATAGTAAAGGAGATGATAAACATTAGACTTATTGGTAGATTAGCATTATTTTTTAATTAAACTTTTTATAAACATCACAAATAAAATGTGTCTAAGAAATGTAATGAATAGATTTAACGGCTACAATGTAGTCGAAATTATCGAATGTTTGTACTCGTATGTTTTTAGTAGCATCAAATTTTTCCTTTTCCTAGAAATTCGTGACATTGGTTAGCAAATTATCACAACGAAATATGTTTTTAAGAACTCCAGGATCACAACTCTGTCTGTGACATAAGACGCTAATAGGAGAAATTTTAAGTTCGATGCAGATTCGTAGAAAAGTTACTCACAGTCGTTACATCTTGAGTCACCGAGACTACAAGGAGAAGTATTGCAAAACTGTCAACTCATCTTTCAAATCATCTTTCAGAAAGGCCTTATTCGTATGCAGCCCGTAACCTTTTCCTCAGGTAGAGGCAGGGGTCGGTAGAGCTCCCTCAAAGTCTGACCCAGCATATATCAAGTTTCTCAAACCTTCTCTCTTTGATGTAAACGAGACATATATCGTCCAACTTAGTAATGCGTTATGTGAAAAAACAGTAAAATATAAAATATAACAACATAAAACAATATTGTGTACTATCATTGAACTAGCTATTTCTATAGATTATCTCAATTAATGATGATATTGAAGTAGAGGATGGGAATCTTTCATAAGTTGTATCTACCATCAAATACATTAGATCTTATTCATTTTCATTTTGTGAAAAACCATATATTTAAGCCTTATTCGACAAATATTAGCTACATTTATAACTAAAAATATATGATTAGAATTTCTATAATTCACTTTACACTAGAAAGACATTTCAGATTAAATTACAACGCTTTATATCCACACGTCTTTCTTATATCTTCGTGGAATTAGTTTAAAACAACCTTTTATTAAGAAGTTGTACAACACTGGCTCAACACCTCTTCAGTCACCGGCACCTTCAGAGTTCTGCAGTTTGTTCTCGTTCTATTTACGAAATTTATGAAATTTATGTAATATGAAGAACAAAAACTAGGCTCGTTGGACCGTGAAAGTAAAAAAATAAAATTTAACTACTGAAGTAAAATTCTAGAAACTTCATAAGAAGTCATCTTTTACTTGTTTGAAATCGCAACTATGCTCAAATCTTTATTATAACTCCTTACCCTCGTTGAACGAATTTCTCGCGCACTAAAACTTCTATGTAACACTTCCTAAGAACCACAGTTCCACTTTAATTTAAGCAGATGTCTTATTAATCGCCTGTTATAAAACATTTTTCATGAGAAAGTGGAATGAAAACGGGAAAATTAATCTAGCTATATTTTTAAACCAACATTAATAAACCTTACGTAATAATGTTCAAAGTGCAAGTAGGTGATGCTCTTAAAAGAGTAATAATGTAGCCATCAAAATGAACTCGATAATTAGCTTATTGTAAATGCTTGTACGAAGTTATTTTTAACAGTTTCGCTTTGGGAAAGTCCCCACGAGTAGATCAACCCTCGCAAAATGTTCCCACCTCGCATTATCAAAGGTATCCCGCAAAAACCTGTATGAAATCACCTCTGCCACGACCTGAGGATGATCCACAAAAGAGACGTGAAAGGGGAGAGGCATCGGTCACACGAGAATAATCGGAAATCAATACCCTCCCCATAGCTCTCCCTCCGACCTTGCAACGTGATTACGCCAAGAAGACATTCGGATGGATAGCGCACCTTCCATGACACCAGAAACTCCCTCAACAACCCCCACCCACGCTCAACTCGATTTCCCCCAAATCCATCGGCGCCGCCGGATTCCAATCCCTTCCGAAAAAGCGCACCTCTCCCATCCTTTTTTCCGGACGCTGCACAGTGGGCTAGAATCGAAAAAACCTGGACAAGGGGCTAAAAATGGGTTTTTTGAGTGCGGTTATTGAAACTTGGTGTAGTTATTGCAAAATGATTGAATTGTATGTTCCCGCTCGTCGTATTTTATAATTTTCAGGCGTTAAATAGATACAGGGCGTCAAACTTGAGAAATGTTCACGAAAACGGGAAGTTTCGGATTTTTCGGAAAAAAGTTCAAGTTCGTTGATATATAGTTGCTTTTGAGGGAAGCTGTTGGAAGAAACAATACATCAGTAATCTAGCATTACTCTTTGTCTTTCAATTTGCTGAATGTTTCATGCTCTAAGATGGTTCTTTGGTTATTTAAAGCAACAAAATGGCGGACACCTTTTTCGGACAAATTTCGAGATAAAGTAAGGAAATCAACTAGGTAAACAGCGATGGACTATCAAGTCTCTTATACCACGTCAATCTACAAGGCTTCTAGATATGGAATCTGAAGAGTCTGTTTCATTTCACCTGCTACCCTGTGATTGCGGTGGACTTTTCCTAAGCGCTGCGCGGTCCGGCTGGGCGCCGTAGAATCCCCAAATCCGATTTCGGTGTCTTGTTGGTTATGTTGAGCCGAAAATTTTGCTTCTTTTATGTTTGATTCTGGCAAACCATATTATAAACATATTTTAATACACTTTAAGATATGAATTTGAGACCATTACTTTAGATAATAAATGTGGAATTGAGAAATTTTGGCACATTAGAGGCATTGGTCTCTATTTTATTTTTAGCAGTAAAAATAACTGTGGCGAACTTTATACTATCTATGCTGGTCTAAAACACTGTTAACAGAATTGAGAAATCTTCTCATCTACCAATTTTAGCCGGCCCTTATTTTATGGGCTCTGAGTTAAGTACGGCTTACGGCACTCTAGTGCAATGCCAACATCCGTACGCATCCGCCCCTTTGCTAGAGCTATTGGGCACGTGCCTTCGGGGTTCTTAGGAAAGAGAAAATATTTTGGAAGTTTCAGTTTTAGTCTTTCTTTGAAGGCAAAAAAATAGTTTCTTGTGCTTTTGGTTTTCGGATATCCTGCCACAGTATTTTGGCTTCAAGAAACTCCACGAGATACAACGACGATCCGTTTGCCCTGGGGCTGTTATTTGGAAATCTCTAGCTGATCCATCACATAAAGTATGAGTAATTTATTAAAATAAGAAAAATATGGGTAAATGGCGTCTTAATAAGATTTTTAGAAAATTTGATATTTTTTACCAAGAGTGATAGGAATCTTAAATGTTTTTATGCCGAATATTGCGTAACTAAGTAGTGATTTGGATACTTTTCATCATCCAACATGGAGAATTAAACAACAAATTCTTATTTATTTCCGTTTTTAAATAGTCTTTTACTTGAAGTTTATTGAAACAATGGATTGTCTTTTGTGAAATGCATTTTTTCGAAATTACTCGATCGGTGATTCATCAAGTAATTATAAAAGTGAAGGAAACCAAATCAATCTTGGATCGAAAGAATCATCTGCTGAATTTTTTGATTTGCAAGTTGAACTTGAAAGATTAAACTCTGATGTAATGATTCTCTTAGGTACTGCCTTGTTCCATAACGAGAAGGGATTTCCGTTTCGGAAGAGACTTGCGAAGTGTATTTGCAATCTCTGCTAGCACATACAGCGTCAAGAATTGTAGCTTCAGTATCAACAGTACAAGCCTCAAAGCGTAAAATAAAATGCTCTCTAACCTGCAAATATGGTTTCGATGGAAGCTCTGGCCATTCACTGTAGAAGCAAGGATGGCAAGAGGGAAAATCGTAAGAGTTCTTATTCGTGAGATCTCTCGCTCCTCTCCGTTTAGTCAACGATACTACAGGTAAATAGCACTAATTCAGCGTTTTACTTAAACTTAAACTTAAAAGAAAAACAACTTTCATCTAGCAATTTCAATAATTTGGTTATCATATTCATTAAGGTAAAATAATATGGTCAAATTCGCGGCCATCCTCAACATGTTTTGGCAGCCAATTCGTCTTCAATGGAAGAAGGAGACGAAGAGCATTCCGAAGATGGAATAAATTTTCCATTTTTTCAAGCTACTGCTGGGATACTGCCTGTCTCTACGTAAATTTGTATCATTGGTACTATATGCCTCCAACAGAATATAAAGTACTTATTCACGGAACAGAAATATCAAAAGATGCGATTCTTTCGTTGGGAGAGCTATCAGAAGAAGCCGTGAAAGCTAGAAACAAGGATATCAGGAGGTTTCGGGAAAGATTCACGAGGAAACACTAGAGAATAGCCACTAATGAGGACTTAATAAAAAGGCTGCTGCTAACATCAGATACCAGGTTTACCATGTAAGGCATATTGAAATCCTAGAAGAAAAGGATCCTAACAACAGAGTTAAGAAATCTCCTCATCATCGACGACCGAGAGAGTGAGTTATTTGAATCCGAGGATTCAGATGAAGAATCTTCTGACGACTGAGTGGGAGGCACTTAATAAGATAATGAAATACGTTAATTACAATCAATAACTGAGTTGTAAGCAGCCATTCCGACAATTAAGGTAATATATGTAAAATTCACAGGAATATTAACAATTTTAAGAGTTTTTATACGTATTAAACTAACTAACAAACAATTTCCGTAATGTGCCAAAATTTCTCAATTCCGCATTTATTATCTAAAGTAATGGTCTCAAATTCATATCTTAAAGTGTATTAAAATATGTTTATAATATGGTTTGCCAGAATCAAACATAAAAGAAGCAAAATTTTCGACTCAACATAACCAACAAGACACCGAAATCGGATTTGGGGATTCTACGGCGCCCAGCCGGACCGCGCAGCGCTTAGGAAAAGTCCACCGCAATCACAGGGTAGCAGGTGAAATGAAACAGACTCTTCAGATTCCATATCTAGAAGCCTTGTAGATTGACGTGGTATAAGAGACTTGATAGTCCATCGCTGTTTACCTAGTTGATTTCCTTACTTTATCTCGAAATTTGTCCGAAAAAGGTGTCCGCCATTTTGTTGCTTTAAATAACCAAAGAACCATCTTAGAGCATGAAACATTCAGCAAATTGAAAGACAAAGAGTAATGCTAGATTACTGATGTATTGTTTCTTCCAACAGCTTCCCTCAAAAGCAACTATATATCAACGAACTTGAACTTTTTTCCGAAAAATCCGAAACTTCCCGTTTTCGTGAACATTTCTCAAGTTTGACGCCCTGTATCTATTTAACGCCTGAAAATTATAAAATACGACGAGCGGGAACATACAATTCAATCATTTTGCAATAACTACACCAAGTTTCAATAACCGCACTCAAAAAACCCATTTTTAGCCCCTTGTCCAGGTTTTTTCGATTCTAGCCCACTGTGCGCTGGGCGCAATTACTCCCCATGAAGGAATGTCGGAATTCGGTTCACTCGGAACGGTCGATCTTTGTTTTTGGCCTGATTTTTTTCGCCCAAAATTGCGCGGCGAAAAGGCATTCCCATCGCGAGGGGATCTTGATTCGTAAATCTGCGTGGGCTGGCTTCATTTTTGGAAAAAATAACGAAGGAACTGCTCCTCGTTTATCTTTCCATTTGATGTCCCCAGCTGGCGTGGCAGTAGAGAGGGGAGTAAAGGCTCTCCAACGTTCATAAATCTTTTCGCTGTTAGAATCGAACCTTTTTGAATGTGAACGAAAGCTTACGTGTCCATTTATACGGTATCCGCTTCGATGATAACCTTTTATTGCAGCAAGCATGTTGGTTTTTCCGTCAGAAATTTACGAAACAAAAAAGGTGTTAAAGCAAAACTACTACTATCCAAAGCTAAACATTATGTTGAAACACGATTTTTGTATCTACTTTATCGCCCTACTGGCAGTATTTTGGTATTTGGCAGAGGGTGTAAACCCCAGATGCTTCAACTACTCCGATTTGTTATCATCGTTTATCGTTCGCGGAAAAAATGATTTTTTTTAATTAAAACTTGTTTTTGCATTTGTGTTGATTTAAGTTAATTATATGATTGGCTGAAGTAGCTTGAGGGTCGTATGATATGCCTGTTACGAATTGCCGAGAATTCCTACTATGCAAAACTAAAATTCCTGTAAAGACTACTAATATTGTGGATAATAAACAACAACAGAGAATTATTTCAGGCAATTCTTCATTTCAAAATATCATTTCCACAAAGATTAGAAAAATCTATAGTAATCTTTATAACAACTAAGAGAGAGGAATGTACACTCCTGGCCAAAATTAACGCAGCACCTCCCTAGCGATCCTTACGGCCGGTGCTGCGTTAATTTTGGCCAGGACTGTACAATGCAGATACATCTGTAATATAATTTTAGACTTTGAAATTTTCCGTAAGTGTCGCTTTAAATGGAAGCCATATCTTCTACTTTCGAAGCAGATAAACTACCAAGCTTGATTTTTTAGATGGCTGGATTTACTCCTATATAGACTTGACAGATCGCAGATCGATTAACTTTTAAATAAAAATTATCAATCGAGAATTGCTAATGCATCGATCTCAATGCTATGGTATTTCAAATAACTATGTTTATCGAGCTTAAAAGTATGTTAAATTGACGGTTTTCCCGCTTCAGTCACCTAGCTTAACGATAGTAAATCGGAAGTTTCAATAGGCGTAGCTCATACGGGGTTGGAAATAATTCGTGAAAGGGCAACATGCGGTCCGTAGGCTGAGTATTGGACGACGCCCATGCTTTAAGCAAATAGAGCCAACACGCATAAAAACCTCACCCTGATTTTGGGATCCTTTAAAAGGGGTGCGACTGGTGAATATAAAAAAAGTAATTCTTCGAGAAAAAAATATTCCCTTCCCTTTTCATCATTCTACGGCTGTTAACATGTCCGCTATTATTGCTTTCAGCTTCTATTTCCCACATTTCAATGTACATATTTATCATGTATACTTTAAAGTTTGCTCTCATTTTTTTCTTGGAAACTGAAAACGTTATGGTGGATTTTTAAAACTTCTCTGGCTTCTCATGTACAAGTTGTTGAATTAAAGAAACACTGGTTGGACTACTTAAATTTAAAAACATAATTTCTTTAATCTGCTTTGCATATTTCTGCTATAATATTTGGTTATCTCTGCACTCACTTTACTTACGAAGTGAATAATTTTCTGTGGTGCTAACAGGGAGTTTAAGTACATATAAAGGCAGTTTTTCCTTTAGAATTCCTAGAAATAAAGTTATTGGTGAATTTTCTGAGTGAAATTTCAAAAATATGAGAGTAAATGGAAATATTATGAATACCTTGAGAGTATTAAATTGAAATTTGTAAATGAAAAAAAAGAGTGCCTACAGCAAATTCTCTTAGGAGACGTTCCAAATACATTATAATTACTTGCATTCTCATCTACATTTTCAGCGATTTGCAAAAGATGAATAAACTTTACCTAAGTATCTAGTTTTACCCTTAAATAAGAAATATATTCCACGGAGGAAGGCGTTGCCTTGCCTCTATAAGTAGAGAATAAATTAAGAATGTACTATTTTCCACAGTACATTTAATACGACCTGTTTCAATGATATAACGTCATTATCAGACGATTTATTATTGAAACCGGTCGTGTTAAATAAACTGTGGAAAGTAGTACAATCTTCAATTATTCTCTTTTAAGAAAAGTTTTGAAACCAATGCCATTGCTTAAGAAAAGGGCGGATATGTCAAGATACTTCAACAGTCGTTAAATACAAGCAAACGGAATATTCCCAATAAAACTATAATAAAATCAATGCATTCCAAACGAGAGGAAAACGATATTTTTTTCGGTATTCTACGCTCATCTATTAGTATTCCATATTGGCTGAGTCTCCTTGACTAAAGAAATTGAGAAAAGTTTTTATCGTAACATAAACTCAAAATTCTTAAAATTTCCTAAGGTTACGACGACAAAAAGAACACCAGAATGTAAGAGGGTAAAAATAGAAAAAAGAAAGGAAGGAAAGGAGGAAAAGAGTTATCTTCGTAAAAGCAAATAACAAATTAGGTGCTTCCGTATCAGTTTCCCTGCTCAACTTCCAACCCGCCCGCTCATCCAATCTGATTTCCTCAGTCCACTTCTAATAAACGCCTACGACAAAACCTGCTTTAGACGTTCAAATACGCCTACCGCTTCTATTCATTACACCCACACAGTCGCTTTATTTCATACTCTTGAGAATAACAACGGTGTACTAACATAAGAGCTACCCACTGACCTCCATTTACTGAATCGTGGATACTTTGTTAGCTTAAGGTAAAGGGATTTCTGCATAAATTCGCTTGATGGACATAATTTTGCTATTTCGCGAAATGGATGCAGCGTTAAAACACAAATACAGAGCATCATGCTATTTATAAACAGCAACATGCTGCAGAGCATGACCTATTTATTTTTTCATGTATTTTATCTGAGTCTTGTTGCAGTATGAAGAACTTAAAGATGTAATCGTTATTTAGAGAGGCGTAACTTGTAAATGACAGTTATTTTCAGTCATTGCTATTAATCATTTCAGTCCAAGAGAGATTTCTGGTAATGATACCTGTTCTTTGCGGAGTTATGTACCATAAAATTTATTTTATTTGATACATTCAAGTCGAGGCAGTTTAGTGGGAAGAATTTTTAGTGTCCAATAAATGTGTAGGATTGGAAAAACTAGGCTGCGGTTGAATTTAAAAATCAAAGAAACACGGATGTATTTTATTTACTATGTTCAGTTTTGAACATTTTAGGTAGAAATGGAAAGATGAGATGTGTAAGGAAAGAAAATTGGAATGGCTTTTAATTAATTAGAGGTTAAAAAATCTACAATAGCCTTTGTCAGCACTCCGCGTTGCTATCGAATTTCGGAAACAAGGGAAAGGCCCGGTTTACCGAACTTCTGAGAAACACCCAATATACATTTTGACATGATAACCATGTTATCACCTTCAAGGGAGGTGAAGAAAACAATGAAAGGTGCAGATAAATAATTTTATTGGTTTCCGCAGCTACTCGGAAAGATCTCGAAATCGCTTCTTAACTATATTGCAACGTATGAACGTCAAGAATTAAGTCTCTATTCGAAAATTATAAAATGTAGCAATTTATCTCATTTAATTGGAGTAATGGGAAGATAAAAGGCCGTTAAACGAGAAAGAATAACATGTCCTCCAATTTAAAACATTAAAGTCAATCAAACTACCTCATCAAAATAATTAAATAAGCTAAAATATAAAGTTGTTGAAGAACGCAGTATTTCATTAAGGTAATTGAGAATCGCCATCGTTTAATATTAGAAACGCTTCTAAATTTAAGTTACCGTTGCAAAGCAGCGTGTGGTGGAAGAACGCCTGATACACAGGCTTACCACACGACACACGAGATTTGCCAATTGCATAACCTCCAGACGCTCCACAGGCAATTACGCTTGATACGTGTAGTTTCTACAAATAGATGGTAAATGATTTGTAGAAACTACCGAGTATTTTCTACTTTAATACTCAATTATTTCTAGGGAGTATTGATGAAGCATAGTAGATTGGGAGCTTGGTTGGAGACGGTAACTGTTTCCTAATCTTAATTAAATATGCATATAATTGTAAGAATAAAAAAACTACAAGGCAAAAATAATGTTACTTCGTTACTATTTTTTCTATACCTGTCTACAGTATACCCAATTTTTCAATATTATATTCAACAGATTTTAAGGTATTGAATGAAAAAGATTTATACCTTTTATGAAGAGTAAACGTGAATTTTTATGTCACTTAGTTTATTGAGGTAAATTGTTGATTTTAAGATTCCTTTCCTTATTAATTAAAAAAATTTATATCGTTCTTTAAGCAACTCAAAAATCATTCTTTGAATGCCTGAACATTATACAAAAAATTCAAAGATAATTATTATTATTATTAGGGTCTTTATTAGGCGAGATTGAGACTAAAAAGTCTCCTCTTCCATCTAACCTGTCGTTAAGTTATAACATTATTATAAGTATATTACATGTATCAATGAAACTTAGAGGAAAATAGAAGAAAATGTGAGAAGGGATTGCGGATTTAAAAAAAAACCTAAGAAAAGCTTAGGAAAAAATATCCGCTGCAGGAAAACACCCACAAAGAAGGGGGGTGTGAAAAACCTGCACAAACCTACCGATAGCAAAAACTAAAAGACATTAAAGAAAACAAGGTACATATAACCTGGAAAATTACAAGAAGTGTTAGAGACATATTATCAAGAAAAATAATGAGAGTTAATAAAAAATGAAATGCAGAAAATACAGTAAGTAGATACATACACTTGTGATAAAAAATATGACTGAACTAGAAAAAAGCAAAATAAAACACGATCAATACAAAGATTACGCTCTACAATAATTATATAAGAGAGTTAACATCATAATTTAAGCATAAACAATAATCTAAAGTAAGTTAATATAATGGAAATACAAAATAGTAAAAAAAAGAAAAGGTTATACTGGATGTAAACTGTAGTAACAATAACGAACAAAATATTCCAAAGTAAAGAAAGAAGTTTAAAGTGTTGTTCCGTGCAGCATGAAAAAAACCAGGAAAAAACGAACTTGACTTATGGTAAAAAGTAAAATGCTATGATGGAGATAATTAGCGTTATTGATTCTCTAGAAGATATGAAAGGCATCTCCTCTTGAAAGTGTGGATAGAACAGGAAGATTTGATACTCTGCGGAAGGGCGTTCCATAAATTAACCGAGGTCACTGCAAAGGATTTATGTAGCATTTCCGTCCTGTGATTTGGAATGAGTAGATTGTTTCTTCCTCTAGTGTTACAATTATGTACCGACCCTAAGCTGACAAATTCTGAAAAGAGGTAATCGGGAGTTTGTAATCGCATGACACGGTAAGTTGTTGTTAAGATGTGTAATTTTCGACGAGAAGCGAGCTTAAGCCAAGACAATTTCTCAAACGCACCCGAGATATGGTCGAATTTCTTTAAGTTAAAGATAAACCGAACCGATGCATTCTGGGCACGCTGCAATTTGTCAGCTAATTCTTTGGATAAGTCTTGGTAAACAATATCACCGTAGTCAAAGTGTGGCATGATTAATGAATTTATCAGTTGAGCTTTAATCGAAGGCGTCAGGAAACTTCCTAGGCGTCTAAGAGAATTAATTGAAGAATAAACTTTTTTACACACATTAACGATGTGTTCCGACCACGTAAGATTATTATTAATGATAACACCCAGATTATTCACAGAGTCGCAAAATGTGATCTTCGAGTTGTCTAACGTGAGCTTTGCATCGTTATCTTGATTAAGCCTTCTTATCAACTTGGGTGTCCCGATGACAATGGCTTGCGATTTTGAAGGATTTATTTTCAAAAAATTGTCTTTACTCCAGTTATTAATTTGTTCGAGGTCATGATTTACGTGCTGTATGCATTCATGGAAGCCAGAAATCGTGGTGTCGATGTATATCTGTAAGTCGTCTGCGTATAAATGATGCTTACAATGTTTAATTACTTGAGGACAGTCATTAATAAACAGAGAAAACAATAAGGGGCCAAGGGTTGATCCCTGTGGGAGACCACGATTGATACTTATCCAAGCTGATGAGGAATCATTCGAGACAACTTTCTGCTTACGGTCATGTAGATAGGAAGAAAACCAACTAATTGAAGATTTTGAGAACCCTATAAAACGCAATTTGGCAAGCATTAACTCCGCATCCACCGAGTCGAAGGCTTTACTAAAATCAAGTAGGATTAAAGCTGTTAATTTGCTTTTATCCATCGATTTACGAATATCGTCAGTTATTTTTACTAGGGCTGTTGTGGTGCTATGCGACTTCCGAAAGCCTGATTGTGTACTATTGAGGATCGATTTTTTATTTAAATATTTTGTAATTTGCCGATGCGCTAATTTCTCGAGAGCTTTTGATAAAACCGGAAGGAAACTGATAGGTCTAAATTCATCAATATTCAACTTGGAGCTTTTCAAAATTGGTTTAATTAGTGCTCTTTTCCATGGTTTTGGAAATTTACCACTAAAAAACGATAGGTTGAAAATATTTGTTATAATATGTTGCAATAAAGGATATAGTTTGCTAATGATAGTGACTGGAATACCGTCAGCACCTTCTGCTTTAGATTTGATGCTTATTAAGGTATTGTATACCTCAAGTTGAGTGACCTCCTTAAAAGTAAATTCCGATTGAATGGTAGAGCGGTTAACTTGCCTGTTTAGATTTTTTAATACGCGATCTTTATGGTTCGGATCAATCATTGTTGGAGGAAGGGAAAACTTATGGTTAAGGGAGTCAAGGGAAATATTTCTTAGCGAAGGAGGCTCCTTAGATAATATACCTTAAAAGCCTTTAATTCCATTACTTATTACGAGAAAATTTTTCTTGACTCAGTCTTCAAATTATACCACGAATACATATTTCAAGAATTGTTTTCAAATCCCTACTACTAGGGGTAGAGAGATAGCAAATATAAAACTGGAAACCAATCAAATAGATTGCAAGGAAACTGTTAAAACAGGACTTCTCTTTAAAAAGAGGATGTTATCTTTGCAGTACATATTGGTTATACAAGGTATGCTGGAATACCAGTCCGATGTGATTTATGGTTGATGTAGCGAAGTGCTATTGATCTTTCTGTCTAAGCTCTCTGATACAGTTAGCTCTGAGATTTAGCACACGTCCCTCTTGATCCGACTGGGTAGACTATCTATATGTTAATCGCATTTCTGAGAATAATATATCACTGAAATGTATGAGAGAGTGCATTTGAAATAATAAATTTAGCGTATTATGCAACAAATACATACAGGCTAAATAGTAAAACGTGTAAAACTTGTATGTAATAGATGTGCACATCTATTACATTAAACACGAAAAACAAGGAGCAAGAATTTGTTATTTTTTATACTTAGCCACCGTGCTTACTAGGTCAACGTACACGCCTATCTGTTTATTTTAAATATGAGAGAGAGCCTGTTCGAAGAATATATATTTGAAATTAGGCATATAATTCGAAGAGCCAATCTTTCAAAATGTTTCTATCGTTAAAAATTCCCCATCATTTCAATTTTTATAATTTGATATTCTTTATCGGCTGGCAAGGAATTCAGAAATAATACATTTTTCGAAATGTCACTAATAATTTCATAGAAGAGTACATCTTACTTTTATTCACCATAAATAGTATCATCTTTAATTCTAGCATCTAATTATATTTCTATCTAATATTTAGCCTGAAAGCATTACTTTCTGTTTCAACTTGGAGCCTGTATAACGTTTTTCTGACATTTATGCTGTAAATGAAACAGTGCTAATGTCTAGAGTCTGATTTTTTTTATATAACATTTAGCCCTAAATGATTACTTTCTGTTCCATTTCCACAACTTAGAAGGACTTCTATACAGCTTTTTCACTTTTATTACTGTAAATGAAACATTGCTAATGTCTAGAGTGTAATTCTTTTTCTATGTAATATTTAGCCTTACATAATTACTCTCTAGTTCATTTCACTCACCCAGAAGAGTTTTTATGCTGAAAGAAAAATATAAGAGGCTTTTATTATCTTTTGGTAGATGTTCAGCCTCTACATTGCTGTGGGTCATTCTGCAGGTAATTCAAAAATACCTCGGCTAGCAGCGAAAAGATGCCTTCGGAAAACAAACAGCAAATAATCGTGTCCCGCAATTTTGTTCTTGGCCAAAGAAATGCTTCCCGTCACCTCGCTTTTTCCATCAGGAAGCGAGATAACTTTCTGCAAGCGGAGTGCCCGACAGAGTATACAAACTGCACTTAGAAATAATGAAGTTTTGCTTAAGCTGGAAAAACTTCCAAAGGAATAACCTTATAAACCAAAACCGAGTTTAAAAACATTTTCTGCTTCCCATCGAATTCGCCGAGGGAGAGCAAGTGGTGTAGCATTAAAGAGTCAAAAGGAGGGGAGAAATCGATACATTTTTGACAAAGAGCAACGAGAGAAACGTCGACGAAGCATTATTACGCTGACGTGGTAATCAACGCAATTGGACTTGGGATATTGGATCTGCCCATCCTTCATTTCTTCTCTTTCGATGATAGTAATTTAATGAGAGATGACGTAATTGAAATGAGAGTTTGTCGGTGGACTAGAATGCGACTTTGAATTGACGTAATAAAAGTTCTCGTGCGTTTCGGAATGAAAGCGTTTTCACGTTCTATATCGACTATTTATTTTTCTTTCGCTACTTTTCAGAAACCAGCTGAGTTTGATTCTTTCTTATCCATTTCGCTAGCTAAAAAGCCGCCAAGAATGGTGATACTGGAATGATATTACTATTACATATTAGATATTATATTACTATCATTGAAATGGAAAACGTCGTGAAATACAGTGGATAACAATGGCGAAAAACTAGACGAAAATATTAAGATTACTAAATTTTGTTGTATTCAGAGTGAAGCAACGTTTCGTTGTTTGCTTACATACCTTAATTTTACTTGCGGTACATAAGTGTTATTTCATTTCCCAGGTTATACACATTAATAAATTTCGCGATACGTTTTTCTTAAATCCCACACTCAATGGACAACAAGTTTAATAAAAATTTAAAGAATATCGCAAATTACTTAAAATTGTATTCTCGACCATTAACAATGGTTTTACAAATCTTTAATTTTTGGAAGGCTTAACGTGAAAAGGATATTAAAAAACGAAGGACTAGAATTCCATATAATACGTGTTATTTTTTTGCAAATTAGAAGTTTTTTTTAACTAAGTATCCTTTTAATATGGAATTCAAGAATTCTAATTCATTTAAGAGTAAGAGCCAGAATGTTTTCCGTATTGATAAGTCAAACGAATCGAGAGATCTGGGTAACTAATTTTACGAGAGAAATACAGAACGCAACAATATCGGAAAAATCTACTGTATGTGTTCATTTATTCATACATATAAGGACGTCAGGAAAAATCGAATAGAGGTCAGTTTTTAAAAGTTTATTTTCATTTATCGGCAGCGTAGGGGAACCTATTCAAAAATATTTTCGAATTTAGTTATTTAGACTTGAGGAAACCGGAGAGAATAATCAAATATTTGAAGTTTTATCTGGCGAGCATTAGTTATAGGTTTATCAAAATTTATTTTTTACGTAATGGATTGATGCTGCCTTCACTTCTAATGTTATTCATGGCGAACAAATTGAACGAAGTATTTAGGTTACCACAAAAAGTTTGTCTTTTTCGGCAATATTTCGTTCAATTGGTACACCATGAATAATATTTACTTTTCAGTTAAAGTTTAATCATATTTAATACCGATGGAGAGGAGATGAGCTTAAATAATTTCATTCCAAAATTTTAAAATTCCATTCCAATCTACTGTGGGAAACTAAGCAACTAGTATTCGTGTTTTTATTTTAATAATCAGTTCAATCTGAAAACTTTGATAACTTTTGACACCTAAGAAGACTGATATTCAGTAATAAATAGCCATACATTTGTACCGTCAATGTATTTTTCCCTATCATAATCGAGTGGCAGGCGTGCACGTTAAAATGAACGGGGGATTCGTTTGAAAAGATTATTTCTTAGTTGCATAATGTTAAGCTATTATGGAAAATTGAATTACAGAACTGCTTTATGATATGAGCTTGCTTTTCTAACCTGTATATCAGTCCTTTCATAAGAGCTTAATGCACGTTATGTTGAATACATGTTTGAATAGCTTTTAGCGGTGGATTATCGGATAATCTCCTAACAATGCTGTGTATTAATAAGGTTGAGAGCAACGAATTCCATTTGAGAGCAATTGAAATCAAGTATACACTGGGGATATAAATGTTTCAATCCTCAAAGTTTCAGCTTTTAAGTTTTTAGAAATTAATAAATGCACGAGGAAAATGTAAGAAAAAATAATAAAATCTGAAAATCCTTTATCTGATACAAAGGATGATGAAAAAGACGGGATAGAAATTGTATAGCAAAAGAATCAAAAATTAAACAGCTTTACTAATTTCACTCTGGTATTTTGTGGGCAACTACACAAAATTTATCAAAAACTATACATTTATTAAGCAGTTTATATGACTAGAATTTAGAAATTTAGTTCATTCATAAAACACAATGGAGGAAGATTATCATAAAAGGAAAATGTAGTATCAAAAAGGTATTTTGTACACAAGAGAAGTAGACAGAGATTGAGTTTTTACAATGTGAAAAACGTAAACGGAAAACATCGGATGAAAATTGAGGAAACTCAAGGCTCATTATTTATATCGGTTATATATTTTTTATCAGGTATTATAAGATGACCTACTTCCATATGAACACAAAATTATCTTCTGAATACCTATTTACTCTTTGAATTTTGAAACGAATTTATAGCAATTTTTACAGGGAATTAAGTTCCATAGGCCGCTGAAATGGAATCCTCTTAGGAAATTTCTTTTAACTTTAGAATTTTCTGGAATAGATCCTATTACCTTCATACCGCAGGTCTTGGTTGCCCTAGAATGGAACTTATGATACTTATTATGTTTACAAGGAGAAACTAACTACATTCTAGTAAAGTAAAATAATCACATACTTTATAAGACACACTTCTCATCCAAACTTTCTGGTTTCCATATCATAGAAATTCTCGTATTTTCCAACATTATGTTCCATATCATGATTCCCATAAAGGAAGCATTCCTATCATCGTACATTCTCAGGGGCCATATCTACTTTAATATTTTTCTGAACGGCGAAAACTTAGGAATAGTTTTGAAATCATGCGTCAGAGACGAATTAAAAACTAAGAACTTTAAGAACCCTATCATGCATTTTGCGATTTTGAGTTGCAAACTGGTTTACTTTGCTAGAATATGATAAATTATTTTTATTGGTTCTATTATCATACTTATACTAACAATGTTAAACGCGGGTGCGTAGAAAAGTGTTAGTAGAAGTATTAAAATAGAAACAAAACACAAAATCCGTCTTTCATTTAACCTTGAACTTTTATCGGTTTCTACTAAAGTTCTTTAACTAGATCGCACCCTTTATAACGATGATCTGAGTCAACTAAGGAGTAGATGTGAGGAAACACATTTAATCTCACTTTCGCCCTGATGAGGCAGTTTAAACACTATCGACTTCCTTACCTTTTTTTCCAAACTAACCCCTCAATTTCAGCATTCATTTCTATGCTATTTGCTCATTTTATCTATTTTCTTCATAAATCAATACCTCAAGACAAATAAAGTAAGTTATAATAGATAGTTATGACCACAGCCCGGAAATATTGCTCTGATTCGAGAGGTAATATAGTTCAATTTGCATAAAAATCACAAAGAAGACTAAAAATTACCAAAGTCTTAAAGACGAACATCATCGTCAGATGAAAAAGTAAGAAACGGAAAATTAAAGAAAGGGCAGTTTAAAAAAAAGGAGGGAGAGATAAGGCTCACATCAGCCGAATTATTTACTACAATACTGAAACCTACGTTTTGAGTTGCATATCTTTCTGACAATTGTAGCATTGTGAAAATTAAACTGTTCTACTCACTGATGATGGAATGAAGCTTTACATGGCACGATTCACAGCGCGGTCTTGACCAACGAGACCTGATCTCCCACTTTTCGGGCCGGTATTTAAACTACTAAGTGTCGTTAGTTTTCACTTCTGTTTATCTTTGCTTTACTCTATTAAAAAGTATAAATTTATTTTGCATTATTAGTACCATATATTCATTATCAGTGTTGTAATTTTTGGCGTTTTTGTAAAATGATTAGAATATCAGCTATAAAAACTAATTTTCGGAGTAGTGTAGATGGATGTTAAAACGGATAAGGGAAAAATGTACAAAAAACTCTCCAAGCACAACAGTATAGGAAATGCAGGTTATCCAACCATATTATTTCAATGATAATAGTTTTTCAACGAAGGCACTATTTTTCCACAAAATGTTTACTGTGCGATAAGTTATAAGAGTTAATATTTAGGCAAAAGAACGGGAAGGGGTAGTGAAGACGGGTAAAGAGAAGGAAAGAACATTATCCCTGAGTGTTTTAGAAACATTTTTGCCCTTTTACCTGAACATCCAAGGGCGCTTATGAAAATTTTCGTAAGTTAAACACTCCCTGGAAAAATACTATGACTATTTATTTTGCAATGCCTTCCCACGAAATTATGCCCTCGAACATGGATTTAATCGTAAAATACACGTTGAAAACGCCAAGGGCTAAACGGCATCCAATGTTTCCCGGTTGTTTTATATTTATTTGTGCATACTTGTGTTTGCTCGTCTCCGCAAAAATATTCATCAACCATTGAGTCTAAAAACAAAAAAAAAAAAAAACAATCTTCTTGGGCGAAAGGTTAACAAGGCTACACCTTTGTCGAGGTATGGCTATACTTTGCAATGTACTTTTCCTCGCGTCATTATTTTCATAGTGAAACTGGAAGAAATATCTACATCAAAGATGCAAACATACGTCTTCATTGCACGGAATAGGGACTAGGAAGGACCCATCTTTCATTTAATCTTTGTCGAATGTAAAATACATGAAATGGGCGCGGCCTTTAACAAGAATGTGAGCTATAACATATAGTGGTATATAACAAGTAAAGCGGCAATACAAAGAGGAGAAAGAATTGGTAAATAAATAAATTTAACGATTTTGAACATAAAAGAATATGTTTCCACTGCAGGAAAACACTCGCAAAGTGAAGGTGCGGGTGACAAAGGTGAAATATATGCATAATAAGAATGAATTAAAGACAGAGATAGATCACTGCATGAGGAATATGAGAAATACATAAGGTGTTTACATGTAAAATATACTTTAGAAAAAAGTATTCTTTCACAAAGAACATCATAAAGAAACTTGGTAACTTCCTCACATTTGCGCTGGAGTTATTAAGTTTTTCCTCTGGTTTGAACTTCAACAAGGTAGCCCCTAGCAATATTGACTTCATTCAAAATACATCTACATCTACGTTAATACTCTACGAGCCGCCTTTCGGCGTGTGGCAGGGGGTGTAAACACCCGTTAATCTAAACTACTTCTTTATGTATTCATATATTCATTTTGCATTATACTTCTTTATATTATTGGGCGTTAGGTGTTGAAGGTTCAGGAAATTCTTTAGTCAGTGCGAAGTACTAATCTTAGATTCAGAATTAGGTACATTTAAGATACTAATATAATAAATAACTAAATCATAAAATTTCAAAATTGATCAATTCGTTTGATCATGAAATTATTATTAGATGGAGAGGAGTGTATATTAGGCTGGGCCGAAAAAAGAACAATTTTTTCTAGTGTCGTACTCTAAGAGCACTCAAAAGTTGCATATATGCATCCTTATTAACAAAAAAAGAAAAACTTCTTGAATTATATCTTTAGTTTGTGCAAACGGTGTAACGTTTAACAAAAATCACAAAAACCGCCTAAATTTACCTTTACGCTAAAATTATAAGGACTACGATTGTTATTTCTAATAACCTCACGGTACTTATTTATTGATGTATCTTAATAGAAAAAATAATTTCATAACCCGTATGGTTCATTCAGAGTACGTAAATATAGCTCAAATTTTCCAATTTTTGTGAAAAGCGAGTTATTAGCCATTTTTCGATCCAGCCTAGTGTATATAGAGAGAATACAATTCTACACTACTACTACTACTACAAGTAACTATAGGTTTTAAAGCTGCGGAAAATACTAAGTTTTATACTTTCTCTTCCTAAATACACGAAGTTACGCTATACTTTACTGCTTTTACTACTATAAGGAAACTTCCTGTGTTAAGGTAAGGAAACAGACACAACTAAATAAGAGAAGAAGTATATATCCATTATTTTCAAAATCATTCGTACATGGCGTTCTCCGTAGCTTATCAGCAACAATAATTAAGCCTATTTCCACACAAACATTAGCAGGAACGAAACAGCAAACCTCGCAGTACTCCACAATACAGCTAATCTTTGCGAATTTTCAGCCATAGAGAAACGCAAACTTGTGTCCCTCGACTCAAACGGCAACCCTTATCGCGATATTCCCCTTTCCTCTGCCTTCGTCGCCCCTACGTGTCAAGCAGCTGCCAAGCGACTTGAACGGAAATGGCAGTTAATTAGGCGGAAAAGGGTCCCACTCCGCGGAAGGGGAAGTCGCGCAACGAGTCGAATGGCGCCGTCGGTGGACAGGTCAGAAAGACGGCGCATTTGAACAATGAATCCTTGCAATGTGCGGAAGTCAGAGACGGGGAATGGGCGAAGCGATAGAGGTTGCAGAGGGTATAAAAAGCCAGGGAGCGCGGGGTCTGGTGAGGCCTAATGAATACCGGTTCCCGATTCTCGAACGGTTCAATTATTCCGTGTGTATCCTCGTTTGGGAAAATCGAAATTTCGGGGAAAGTGGAGATGAGGTTCGAGATTTCAATTTGAAATGTAGATTTGGCGGTTGGAGAAGCGTGGGTGAAGAGTCCGATGAAACGCATTTTAGGTAGGAAAATGTATTTTAAAGGGTTTTTTGAATGAAAGAGAGGTCATTATGATATGAAATGAGGAGAAAGTTACGCGGGGATTTGGTAAGATGAAAGTTCTTTTCGGAAAATAAGCTAGTGGGAGCAAGCTAACGCTAGTTCAGTTGAAAAAGGTGGTCTATGTAATCGTGGCCGGTGAATTGGTCCGGGGGGAATTCGTACGCGGGGAATTGATCTCCCAACAGATTGGTACGCGGGGAATCGATCCCCCGCGCTGATGTTGTACTACTGTTATTCAGTCTTATTTTAATCTACACATTCCTGATTATTGGTTAATTTTATAAATAAATTAACCAGGTGGGGGGGTTGGATTGGTTGTACAACATCAGCGCGGGGGATCAATGCCCCGCGTACCAATCTGTCAGAAGATCAAGTCCCCGCGTACGAATTCTCCCCGGACCAATTCACCGGGAGCCCTATGTAATGAACAACAAGAAAACATGCGGCAAAACTTTTAACCAAATGAGAGTATTTATATGGCTTCACGTAATATCAATGATTGGTTTGTTGATATTAGGTAGGATGAGTGCTCCAGCTCGGGAATTAAGCTGGTGGGAGCAAGCTAATGCTAACGCAGCTAAAGAATTAAATAGATAAACCCATAGTTTTATATTAAATAGAGTATGATTCTCAAAAATGCAACAATATGCACGAAGTTTTATATAATCGATGTTATAACTTTTTAATATATTTAGCCCAATAAAAAATATCACTAATGAATAAGATTTGATATAACCCCAAGTTTTTTAGTTTTATCAAATTAACGATAAATCAAAGCGTGACATTCTAAAAATATTGTAAGGGATATTTAACAAATATTATAACCTCAATTATTAAATCTGTTTTTACCTTCACACCATTACTGCCCAAAACTACATTATACCCTAGATAATATCATATCATTTAATTTCATTCAGTAGGAAACAAACTTCAATAAGAAATATTTTTATGGTTTAACACAGTAGAGACGTTCTCTCTGACGAAATACGGCAATGAAAGCGTGACTTCCAAACAGAAACAGGAGCGAAGGCTTCGACCGGCTCAAATCCGTACAATAGATTGCTTTATCCTATTACTTGGGAAGTCTATAAATGAAGAGAGAGGGCTAGGGAAGACTACTTCGGGTCGCAATACAATCAATCTAAACAATACACGAAACACTTCTCTTCCTTTAGGTGGGCAAATTAATGAATGGACTGTACGAAGAGAATATGTAAGTCTCTAAGTGACTAACCGTATCATCAAAGAGATAGCTAACTATCCATAGCATTTTTGAACTTCACGGGGGTTTAGAAGAATAAATTGGAGAATCTAAAATATTATCTTTGATTCGGCATCTACTTGAAATAGCGAAATCTGTTTGGCGATTCCTTCTTGTACTGATTTAAAATCTTCTTTGGGCAACAACTTTATTTTAGATTATACTTCCTCCAATCAAAAGACTATATTTGATTAACCTTTTCTTTTTGAGGAACTATGATTTGGTAAAATTTAAAAAAAATAGTTCATTTTGAAGTTTTATTTATAGGAGTAATCTTTCTAGTAACGCTAAACTAAATATATCAAGCTTTATAATCCCTTATAAAGATTATTTTTAGGACATACAAAAATAATGTTTTGAAATTAATAATGAAATTTCAGGAAACCCTATTTTCAAGAGGGTATTCTTGTTAAAATTGAGGAACTAATGGGCAATTTTCAAATGCGGCTAGCATATGAATGGAAGATTATGACGATTTTGTAATCATTAAGATTGGGGAAAGAAAAATCAATCAATCTTGGAATATTTATGTCCACACCATTATTTAAAACTCACTCCTTAGAGTGACAGAAAATCTCTTAATGCTGTACTTCCGGAAAGTAAAGATTTCCACCCTGAAAACCTGACGAAATAATAGAATGTAAAGCAGTGTCTCTCGCAAACGTCCCCCAGTCAGGCAATTTGCGCTAAACCTATGCAAGAGCAGGCGAAATACCAGCGAGGAGAAATAAGCAAAAGGGAGCAAATTAGAAAAAGTAATTCCAAGAGAGAGAGAGAGAGAGAGAAGAAATTCAATTAGAACCCGCGGATGAAATTCAAAAAATTAAACGGCGAAATAATGCACGCGGCGGGCTAGAAATCCAGCGAATCCTGGCGGCTGGGTGCGGAAACTTTCGCACATGAGGGCGGATGAGTTTATTCCTGCTCTAGTTTCCCACCGTGTGATTGGTCAGGCAAAGTGTGTCCGAGAGTTAGGGGTGAATTAGAGAGGGCCTGAGGGAGGGAAGATGGGGCGCCGACCTGTGGCCGGAGAGGCGATAAGGATTAAAAAGGTATCTCTCGAGGTGTGGATTGGTAGCTTGTTGAAGGACCCCGGAGGTGGGGGGGTACTGAATTGAAAAGGGGAAGATGGGGCAGGGTGTAGAAAGGACAACTTTGGCGACCTCGTTAGGGAACGTTGTGTTACGGCATTGTGAATGACAGTGAGGGGGAGATTCGGGTCATGGAGGATAGGGAAAGCCGTGAAAATGAAGTATGAAAAGGCTTTGAGCTAAAGAGGAAGACTTGATAGTGACACAGGGAAACAGGGATTAGGTTGGGAGCGGATTGGGAAAGATAAAGGGAGGAAGAGAGAGCATTCTCAATGTTTTTCCGGCGAATCTCGTTTTTGAAACGTTATTAAGTATGAACGTACCTCGTGAAATTTGGAAAATCATAATTTGATATATATTTAAGTCTTGCCTTTCTGAACTACTATTTAAAATACGCTTCCGTCGAAAAATGCAACGTTTGGTAGAAAGAAGTCATTAGCGGAATATACGTAGCTGCTCAGATTTTCTCGCGAGTTTCCTTAAAGCAAAACGAGCTGCAAATTCACTCTGAGACAGATGAATGGCTTATTTTAAGCTGGCTGAGACAGCTTCTAATTCAGTGAAGGAAATCTCTGCGTATTACAAACACCGTTAAAGTTTTCCTATCAAAAGCTACGTATATTTTTATATTTATACATCAAAGAGGAGTTGAAACCTTGTGCTCATAAAAGCCATGAAAAAAGATTCAAAAGCCTACAGAAAATGGATTTTTTTAAATAAATGTTCACTACAAAAACTATATATACTTTTAGTCATGAATTCTTAGTATTAGCTCGGTCACTTTTGTCATCAGTATCGTAAGAATCATCTACAAATGCAATGCTCCAATCCAATAAAGGGAAATACTATCAGTTTACAATTTAAATATGATAAAATCAATACTTAAGCTAAACTACGAACTCTTCTGACGAACTTACTTATATTTAAGTAAGTTTGAATAAAACTCAACTGATTTAATAAATATAAAAATAAATTTATTGAATCAGTCGAATAATTCCTTTTTAAAGGTAAAAGGTGGTGAAATTTTGTATAAAAATATTTTTTGAATATTTCCAAACTTTTACAAGATAGGTATATTTTTAACCAAATATAATAAATTTTTAACCAAAAGTCCTTATCTTCCAATAGCTTTATCTTACAAGGTCCTATGGATTACCTGTTACAACATAGGTATTTATTTGATAAAGCTGACTGGACGAAATAAAAAGAGTAGCGATATTTCAAACAAACGTTTAGGAGTTTATGTAACCGATCGGTCAGAAAATGGCTTAACTAAAAATAATGCATAAATTGGATTGCATACATAGCTTTACTCGCCCGATCAATTTAATTGGCTTTGGAATGGAAAAGCGCCAATAGAGAGAGAATTGCCTAGAAGCTTGAACCTTTTTAGTTTACACTGAATAACAATCTTCTGGAAATGTCTAACTTAAATTAATTTAAAATCTCTAATTGATATTGGCTGCATCATTATATTCTAGTGATCTAAAATGCATTGCATACATTCATGCATTTATTTTGGAACTTGGGAGAATAAGGGTTTGGAGCGTTATTATGAGAAATTCAATTTGAAAACATTGTCTTACCTTAAATAACTGCACATAATGTTCAGAATTGTACACTAAGAGAATGAAAAAGATAGCCTCTTCAAGTAAAATTTTAACTAAATAAATATAATCCGCATTAGCAAAACTTAGCCTAAACTAACAAACTCAGGAGAGGAAACCTTTAAAAATTAATCTTTAATATCTATGAGGTAAGTAGAAAATGCATTTTATGATAGAATTATCATCCAAAAATATAATCTTCCTTCAAATATATCCGAGAAATTGGTAAGAGGAATAAGGATTGATCCATTTCCTTCACCATTGTGAGAAGGCAGAGCTAATCAATACATAAGGGATAAATACGAGTAGATTCAAATTCAACAGTAGACAGGGGTATTCTGATGGCAAGACTCTAAGATTAATTCTTACGTTCATCGGATAGCTGGGACGAAAGCCCTGTTGGTGGGAAGGATGACTAGGGGAGAGAAATTTAATATCAGGGAAAGGTGCGGTTTGAGGGGAAGGACTGCGGTGATGCGGGAGAAAGAGGAAATATGAACGATGAAAGAAAACGAGAAATTGGAAAAGAGGAAGAAGATATAAAACAAAATACAAGAAATTTTTATTAAATAGAGGTGGGAAGAATGATATCACGAGGAAGTAAGGCAGAGTGATGCATGAAGATTCAAAGGAAATCGCTGACGATTCATATTTGTATTGAAATTAATAATTCATATTGAAATTTGTATAAACGAGCTCTTTCTTTTCTCAGGGTTAAAAAATAATGTGGACAGCAGCATTTTAAGGATATCTACCCATCAACATGGAAATTTGGTATACATGAACTATCATGTCATGATAGTGAAGCGGTTTACATGTGGTAAACAAAACGTAAAACAGTCTAAAAGAACACCTATCCTACTTCAAGTACTATAAACAAATGGCCATATTTAATATTGTAAAACATACACAGACACAATTACAGCCAAGCGTCGCATAAAATTTAAAATAAAACAATCCCTGCACAAGAACTTCAAACCGGACGTATAAGAAGGTATCATCATATACAGAAGAAAGAGAAACTTATGAAAAGTACCCTGGGCCCCAATCCAAATTCCTCTCTTTTCTCCCTCTTTAACGTATCTCTAAAATCCAGGTATACCCTTTAAAGTAAATATTCTTTACGACTCCCACGAAGTGTCATTGAAAGAAACCCACCCTTTCACCATCCTTCCAAACGCTAGACCGCATATACCCCACTGTTCCCGCTTTGCCTTTTGCTACCCCTGGATGTGATAGTATGGCAGTTGAAATGTAAATTTGATTCTAATCTTATCCTTTTAAATACAAACCTTCCCAAATACATCTACCGAAAAATGCTCGTCCAACTCTTTCATCGTCTTTTTCAAGGCCATGAAAAGACACCAGAAAGAAGGTATAGCAGGCAATAAGTTTACTAGAGAATATTTTGCAGTGTTGCCATATTTTGAACTTATGTATCACCAGATGTATAAGATTCGGGGGCAGAAGTTGCACCCGTTCAATATTTTTGTTGTGCGCTGTACGGTGGGTGCTTTTAGATCAGTAATCCTGGTCCATCCGTTGTTTCCGGAATCGGTCACAACGAGATTGAGACGGCTTTACTGAGTTTTTAAACCTCTAAAACATCGAAAAGAGTTGAATAAATCCAAATATCGCCATAAAATTAAATTGGAAAATAAAATTATCCACTATAGGAAACCTATATAGGAATCTCCTATTAAAGGGAAACGTGAAATGGAGTTCATGTAGCAATGGAATCTTGGATTGAATACAACTAGAAAAAATATTATTGGAAGAAAAGGTATCGGGAATATTGCAAAAAGGTAGGAAAATGGCCGTGTATATGGACTCGCTTTTCTATTGTTCTCCGCTCCACTTCCTCGACAATCACGAGACCAGGAAGAAAAAGAGCACGACACGCTGTATCGTCTAGAATATTTAGCGCACCGTAAATGCAACAGATGCTATCTCCATCGTCGGATTTGGGAGCAAGCTCTATTGTTTCTCCCAATCGAGTACTACACGGAGAAATGAGAACACTTTGTGTAAATTATACGTTAGAATCAAATGCAAATTGACCGTCTCGGGTAGAATGGAAGCGAAGACTAAAACTAATCAAAAAGTCACTATTTGAAAAATCATTGAAAAAGTAAACGATTCTTTGCTACAATAACAATGAGTCTGAAAAATATACCATGGCTTTTTTCGCTGAAAGTACTATATTTGGGAAATGATTCAGAATTAGCGTCTGAATGACGTTAATTAGTTATTGATACCAAATAATCCTGAAAATAAATTAAAATTTTTCTAAAAGTCGTACGAATTTGTGATTCATCGGAAAGATTAAATCTAAACGTTTTAAGTAGGCGGACTAATTCCTATACAGAGTTTATACTTAATAAGGGTACAAGGGAATGGAAAATAACTTAAAATACGTAATCCTTACCGGTATTTACTCTCTGGAAATGTTTATACTCTCAGAGAGGAGGAAGTTACAGACACCCAACATTACGGATTAAATTTGAGTAGAGGTAAAGCCATCATTTTTTCTGTAGAAAATATAGTAGAGATAAGATAGACAGGGATAAGATAGTAAGATTAGAAAGGATGTTTGCAGTTCCAAGAAATGCTCTCCTATAGATACAAATTAAATGTAAGAAATTAAAGAGAAAAGGGAATTGGAGAAACAAGAAGATGTTTAAAGGAATAGGAATAAGGAAAAAATTAAATTGCACCACAAGAGAAAAATTATAGATCTCAATTAATTAGACGTGACCTGAGAGAATAATATAATATTAAGGACGGGATAGGAAAGAGGTGGAATAAAGGAGATCAACGCTTACATAAATATATTATTTAATATTGATCACTTTTTAATTATCAACCACTACTTACTTTCTAGACAATTATCATTCAGTTAATTAACTTATAAGATCCTTAAGTAATGAAAAATCTTTGTATTTGAAAATGGAGTTCTCAAAAAAGCAAAAATTTACCCGAATGATATTTCACTTTAAAAGTAACAATTATTAGATATGATAGGATCCTTGTCTCCTAATTGTTATCAAACGGACAAAAAAGTAATATAAATTGCGATTTCAGTGATTCTTCGGAAATATAAAAATTCTGATTTATTAGTTAAATATGTTTTGTCCTATTCTCTTCCATCTGAAAATTGTTAATATATCTCTCACCATGTAGAGAAACCGATTTAATGGATCTAAATTGCGAGTTTATACACTTTTATACATTACTTCTCAACCTATCGCCATGTTCATGGGCAATAAAATTCATTGAATTCCTCTTTATACGAATTTTCTTGACTTCTTGAAATTAATCTCACACTTTATGTAATCCAATCCAGCCTTCCCTTCAGTCTTTCCCCTCACATTCTACCTTTAATGTCATCCTTTCCCTCATCATTATTTGAATCACCCCTTTCTTCAACCTTCCTTTTATTTCTTCGCTCAAAAGTCTTTCATGTGCCACTATTTTCAGCACATTCTTTTTTCTATCAACTCAGTTATTTTTTTCCTACACCAAATCTAAAGGTCCCCAATCTTTTGATGTTATCCTTCTTTAGCGACTCTGTTCCACTCCAACGAAAAGAAAACAGAATAGACTGGTCTTTTCCACGTGTCATGTCTTTCTCAACACTTTTTGGCATCAGCCCTCTCCTCTTCATGCGGACTTCTTCGTTTCAGCTATTTTTTAAAAATAATTTATTTACAACAAGATTATTTTGAGTACCAATTGGCTATTTTAATGTCCTATACAGCTCTAAGGTTTGATCTCCAATTCACTCTGTAACAGATCGTACAAAGCAATAAACCTTTTGTAAGGTGCTACAAGATGTAATGTTTGGTAATAGAGATGCAACTACTCTGCTTTCTATTGCATTTTTGGTACACTCAAAGAAGTTTACTGAGAGATTTCAGGGCAATTCTAAACAAAAAAAACATAAGTAATACGTCTCGATAACAACTCTAATGCAATGAATGTAACAAGGAGACTGCGGTCATAAACTGCATTACTAAACAGCTCTTCTCGTCACAGACGTGGAGTCACCTACATCGCTATATTGAATCTCATTATTTAAACCCTGTCCTCGGCGTGCCTGCATCAGGTGAGCGCCTCAACCACTATGCCTCCGAGGCCTTTAAAATACTTATTGGTAATCGTGCATATTATTTCTCGGATTTAAAACCTTTATTTAAATGTGCAAAACATATAATGGCCTCCAAATACCGACTATAACAGCGTTTCTTAGATAAAGATATAATCGATAATGAACAAAGACAGTGGAATGAATAGTGTTGGCATAAACAGAAACAATCCAAAGTCATACAAGAAGCGGGAAGGGAAAGGAAGCAATTTGTAACAGAAAGTGGCGAAGACGGGAAATTTAGGCGAGGGAGTGGTCTGGGAGAAAGGACGAAGAGAATCTCGAAGTAGGAAACAGACTTTGGAACAGGTTTGGGAAATTAAACAAGGGGCCGGATACCATTACACCTTTTAGCGGATCCTCTCAGCTCAGGGAAGAATTATGGGCAAAATATAATACTCCGAAAGCCATACTTAGGGCAAGAGAACGGAGGAAACAACCTCGGTTTCCTTCCTCGGAATATATATGCTCGAATTTCAAGAAGTTTCCTCGAAACGGAACTTGGATCACTTTAAAGTTTTTGTTGAACCTTTACGTAAAGTTTCTTGTAGATAAAAAGTGATATAAAACAGTTGTTATAGAATTATGAATCCTGGAGCGATATTAATCCATCATTGCTGGTTGCAGTGAGCGATTCTTGAAATGAAAACTTATCGCGTAAAACAGAATATCCAAATTCTGATACCCAATGATAACGAGCTCCCGTGACCCCTTGAAATCCCAAATCACGTTTGGTTGGTGCATAGCTCACCGTTGCTAAGGTAATAAGCAATCATTGTAAGTGCGTGCTAATTACCTTAATGTATCACCTATAAGGTAGGCGTGCAATTACGGCGTGAATGAGTATTACCCCGAAAAAATCAAATTTATGCCTCATGCTGCTCATTTCGGCGAGAATTCCATTAATCTGAGTGAAGCCGTGAGAAAAATGTTTGTGTTATATGATGTTAAACGTATACGATCATGCACTTTTACGTTTGTTTTTTTTTTCACAATATAGTAGAACAGATATGAGATGTAATTAGGCAAACCTGACAATATATTTCCTAAATAATCTCTTTGCCAATGAAAATACTTATAGTGAAACTTCTTTCCATTACGTTAATTAACTGTTTTAATTAATATGTTAATCAAAGTAGCTTAACTGTTTGCCAATTCATTAGTGTTGTATATGGAATTATAATTAATTAAATAATTGAATACTTACAGTAACAATACTATACCTATATTCCATATAGAGGTTGAAACAACATTTTTAACAGCAATTTTTTAATTCACCTTATACTTCCAGCATCATGAACATATTTGCTTATAAATTATTAGTCAAAATTATGTTTCGTTTATTAATTGGTAACAGCATCTAATGTGATAGTAAATATTGCTAAAGGTATCTCTTTTGATAATTGTAGCCATAATTTAAAAAATGCATTTCCTTTAGAATAAAGATGAAATACTATTCATAAGAAAACATACTTAATGAGAACAACTTACCGACATCTTCAGTAATGCAAAAACGGATTACATTTAAGATAATTTATTAAATAATAAATTTCAAAGAATAACTCAACCTCTTACTATTTACAAGCATTCCACTGAAATAAATCTAACGGCTTTCAAATGAGTACGTAAACATCATAGTAGTATTGCAATTCAAAATCTGAGATTGAATTCATAATCAAGACATTATTGGATAATTAAAAATATTTCCACGTCGAATGCCATTAAACTGCTTCAAATTTGGTTACAGTAATCATACCCCATTTGATGACACTTATACTATGAAAAACGGTAATACCCAAAGACTACGGGAAAAGTATTTACAAAATGATGGAGCAGAATATAATATGAACCTTGGTAGTTTAAGTGAATGAAGTAAGCATTCTTTTATTTCAACATTCCCGAAATTGTTGCAGCGGTATATTCGGGAAAAACTCTAGGGTGCTGGTGGGGACTGAAATATATTTCGCAAAATGATTGAACGGAATATAATGTGAAACTTGGAATTTTAATCTAAATAAGGAAACATTTTCTTCCCGAAATTATTGCAATGGTGGAAACTTGACGAATTTTGAGATTCTAGCGGATACTGAAATGATATTAATAAAATGGTTGAACGGAATATTGTATGAAATATGAAAGTTAAACTGAGTGAGCCAAAGATTGTCTTATTCAAAAATTTCCAAAATTTTGCAACGTGGAAGTGGCAAATTTAGAGATACTAGCGAGTGCTGAAATGACTTTCACAAAACGATTTTTATTTCCAGCTTTCTACGCCAGAAAATGCCCTCAAATAACTCTCGAGTGACTTAAAGCTTCTTCCATTGAACTAGGATAAACTCGCAGTTTTATCGCGGAAAATAAGCGTCGACGGGCTAGTTCTTCCGCCACGTCTCAGCAGTGCGCGATATCAAAGGAAAAGGCCTGAGAGGATGATTAGAGGAAGCGCACTGTTTACTTTGTCGCGGAATCTTCTCCAGTTCGTCTCTCTTTGGTAGAACGCATCCGAAAAAGCCATTGGGAAGACGGCAATTCCATCCCACGCAAAAAAAAACACCGAGCGCTAGCTACAGTGCACCGAACCGGGCGATAAGTGCACAACATGACTCACGAGTACCATTTTCGTGAGTTTCATGAGGAAGGAGACTAATTTCGGCGCAGTCATACCGTAATCGAGGAACCCGTTACGATCCCGTGCGCCGTAGACCATACACCGCGCTCGCAGTTTTTCTGCGTTATGAGTGAGGAAATGGTGTGCGATGGCGGAGGGATTAGAAAGGGCCTTTTGCTCAGGGGATTAGGAGCGAGAGGGGGAAGGTTGTGGCTGACTGTCGGATTCGAAGATGGGGGAGAGGATCGAATGAGGGTAGGATAGAGAAATGACGAAGCATAGAGGAACGGCGATAACACATAAGCAGTCTTATTGATTGTACGAGAGGTGATGCTAAGAATGCGAGAGGAAAAACTTCAGAGTGAGTTTACAGCGCGGACTTCGGAAACATACTTCTACGTTTGCTATTCACAGTGAAATACAATCAAATTTGGGTGCATTTATTCCTCATGTCATTTATTATTGCAAAGATTATAACAAAGCAAAGATTTAGGGATTTAAAAATACATCTACATCTACATTAATACCCTACGCCTTTCGGCGTGTGGCAGGGGGTGTAAACACCAGTTGAATCTAAACTACTTCCTTATTCGGTTATTGTCGCGTATCGTTCGCGGAAAGAATGAATTTTAAAAACGATTCGTCCTAACCTCTATTTCTCTTAACTTACGTACATTATCGGATCGATCGGGGTACCAGGGGGGTTGCATGATACCGATTGTAACTCCCGAAAATGTACTTTCCCTGAATTTATTAAGCAATCGCAGCCTTGCTTCCAATCTCCTTTCTTTCAAGGATTCCCAACCTACATCTGAGAGCATTTTTGTAACGCTTGCTTTTTTATCGTAGCATTTCTTAACGAAACGAACCGCTTTACGCTGCACTTTCTCGAGTTCACGGGTACACGTTTCATCTGCCGGATCCCATATACTTACCGCATTTTCCAGGTGTCTGGCCAAGGTAAAATAACATCGCTCTCTCACCTTTTCATCGCATTTAGCGGCAATACGCTTTACGAAGCCAAGCCTTTTACTTGCTTTGCCGCAGATTTTTCGAATATGCGTGCTCCAATTTAAGTTATTAGTAATGTTGATCCCGAGATATTCAACTGAATCTACTACTTTTATATTAATTCCATTAATTTCGTACGGGTAATTTGGACGCAATTTTTTCTTTTCGAAGAAATTAACTACGGAGCATTTACCTACATTAATATCTAAGTCCCATTTAATATTTCCCCTAATGTTTGTTCTTCTTGGGATAGGTGTATGCTAAAAATGCTATAAAACTTTGGTGTGATTCCTTCTTTTCTAACTTGGCGGCAAATTATAACAAAGCAATATTTGCTAAAATTTCCAACACACAAAAATACTAGAAAGTAGAAAGTAAGAAATTCTTAACCAGATATATCCGAATGGTGAGGTTGAAAACAATGGTAGATTATTTAAGTATTCAGGATGGCATAATTTTTAGCAATTAATTTTGATTATCAATGTTTTTGATTCGCTCCATGAATGTATTCGATGATATATCTGTTTAGTATTTCGTAAGCGTCCTTTTACATCACCATTTAATTTTTACCTCAAACATATGTAGAAATATAATGTAAAATGGGTGATAAATAGTTAAATCCAACTCCTACTTATTATTTTTTCGACTACATTACTTAATTATCTCAGTATAGCCTCTATAAATACTAGTCATTAACATTTTAACTGATTAATAGTTTTACAATCTAGAACATTTTTTCTTTTAAGTGAGAATATGAAGAGAATCCCTTTTCACAAAATAAAATATTGCGTATGTTTCTGCCTACAAGAAATTATTTTAAAATTTAACCATAAAATAACTTTAAATTTTAAGCTCTCGCAAACCATGATAAATATTTTCATTCATTTACTATGTATAACTAATAATAGGGAGCCTCAAAATTTTATAATAATTATTATATATTGTATTGATTAATTAATATTCTTATTACTAAATTATCTTCTCTTTAATTATTCAAGCCCATTTTATATCGTAATAAATTCTTGATCTTAAATTCTGTCTACCTACGGCTTGAAACGAGTAAATATCTAATCACATGCGTAGCAGCATTGACTTCAAAATATAATTAGGTCTTAAGGCGTGTATGATAGTTAAAAGGTTAAATTTCTATAATAATGGACTGAATAAGGGATTAATACAAACATTGGGAGAATGATTGAAGATAGAAGTCATGGGGAAACTTCGGCAAAAAGGAGAGCAAGATTTATTGGGCACACATTGAAGCACGTTGGATTCCTACAGTCTAGGAAGGAATGGAGGAGGCGAGGAATCACAGTAGCAAGACCTCGGTTGAATTACGAGATGCAGAGAACAGTAAGAGTTGATTCAGGAATTATGGAGGCATGAAGAAATTGCCTAGGGACTGGAGAGAAAGCTGCGAGAAAGTGCTTTCATGATTTGTGACTCTTGATGACGAAGTCTGTAAATAGGGACTCAAAATTCTGCGAATGCAAGAGAACGTTATACCGACATTGTGCGATCCTAAATTCTTCGTTATGCCACACACGCATGAAAAAACGTATTTTATTCAATGCAAAAAATAAATAACCTAGATGAAAATGAACTTCACTTAATCATGAGGAGGCGTGCGCCTTAAACCCAGGTTAAATAAGAAGGGTAAAATCGATCAAGAATGGTACTCAGTTTTCCAACTTTCCGGGCTAGTATTATAACCACTAAACAGCTATGTCAGGTCAATTTCATTTTTGTTTGTAAATAACATAGAAAATATTTAACAAGATCTCACTTTAAGGTATGCTTTTGAGCTATTTTATGACAGGCTCATGGAAATGCTACAAAATCTTTACGGAAAAATATTTGAGATCTGTTCATACAATAAATCACCGGATTAAATATATTGAGAAAAGTCTAAGGGAGATAGATATTTAATCCTTAAGCTATGGTTAACAAGCTAAATCACTAAATCACTTTGTTATTCTTAGAATAAGAAAATAGTTCCATGTAGTACAATTAAATATGTAAAATCCCTCTGTATCTGTATTTGGTGGAGGCGTTTGTATATTGTTTACTTGACTTGTTTGACTTATTGAACTAATTGGGCGTATTGCTATTTTAAAGATGTGTACTGTCCACGGGAGGTTTTGGGAGGGGTTTCCCTCCCGTCTTTGGGTGAATGCAGGACAGATTGTATTGTTATATCCCCCTCAACCGTTGCCACCTGGTATTAATACCGACTTGCAGCGTTTTGATAAATACATAGAAATCAGCAACTAAAAAGATGAATTAGAATTTTTTGGCCATTATATACAATACATAACTGAAATAACTTGTATAAGAAAAAAATTCGCAGGTGAAGGAGTTTTTAGTTACAGAAGTGAAATTTGAAAAGCACCACTTTTACTTGCGATCTTTTTGCGTCAGCAGTCATCTTTGCTGATTAAACTTTTCTTTCTGTGACTTCAGAGAGCGATTATCTCATTTTAGAGCTTGATTAATCCATTTCGTCAATTAAGTACACTAATTAAGACAAAATGTACATGGTCCCCTGCAAGTCTTCATTATAATCCAGAGGTTCAATGCACCACGATATCTGTTATGCCGCAGTAAGCTCTCCCAGTTTGGTTTCTAAATCATCCCAAAGTAGTGCGAGATATAATAGCTTCCAGGACCTCGTCTTTATCTACTACATCCTCTTACACGCTTAAGCGTTCAGTAGCAAGTAAAGGGAAAGCGATATATATATACTGTTTACTGCTCTTGAGTTGCAAAGAAAAAAATGCATTTTAACTTTATAGGCATTATATGTCCATGGGGTGTTAAGCAATGAGAAAATGCATTTTTGCATTTAAGCTTTTCAATAATTTCCCATTTTTCACGTTTATATGAATAAACCACTTCACCAGAGGTGAAATTGCGACAAAATAGTTTAATCTGTGATTGCAAAGCCGATGGAATATTCCGTATTTCATATTTCAATATAAATTCGTGTCACACCCACCATTGTAGCAAGAAACCCAGCATCTACTGCGTTTCCCGCGATAGCTACCGCGATATAATCACTGTAACTATAGTCTTCTAGCGAATGTTGCTTCAATATCTTTATTCAAATCTTACCTCTACGCTTAAGAGAATTTTACAACCCGCACGCACGCACGACAGTGCGACTTATGTTTGCGAAGCTATCTGTGGCGAAGTGCAGCCCTTTATCAAGCACTTTCTAGGGTTATTAGATGCAGCTTACACGATGAAGCTAATAAAAGGACATCAAATCATTTAATATTTATGAAGAATAAAGGTAATACATATATTAGACGAAGGAGGGAAATTTAATTCCAAAAGCTTTTTGACAACTTAAATGGTCTAATGTAGCGAATTATGAAATCGTGTAATTTTCGTAACGCTTACTGTATCACATTTGAAAGAAATTCTGAGAACAACTCATTCCATATATATATTACTGGTTTACTAACATTCTTCTGCTTCCAGAAAATGCAACAGAGTTTCTTGAATTGAATTTTCTATAAAACGGAACATCGTTTCCTGAATTTGCACAACTTACTTATCTTTAAGATGACCCTAGCTTTTTAAAAGTATGCTGGACATAATTTCACATTATTCGGAGAATCACAAGCAAAATCCTTTCCGGATGTTCTTAGAGTCGGATTTTTAAAAAGAAGATATGCCTGGGAAAATCCGTGATTCTTATAACCTTACACACATCCTGCTACAGGAGGAGTTCTCAAACTTTCTTGGCTACCTATACACAATCTCATATTCAACTACTCCTGTGCAAAGGTGCGAAAAAATCCGATCTGATCGCCCGAGTTAAAAATTTCGATAGAAACGAGTGCGAGCAATAAAAGCATTTGGAATGAGAGATCGTAAGTGGATTAGACGGAGGAAGATGATGAAAATGGAGCCGGAATCCGAGAGGGGTACAAAAGAGAGGGGATCGCCCAAATCTTGAATTTGAGAACGAAAATAATTTACCCGAAAAAGAAATAAGGAGAAAGACGGGACTGAGCTGTAAATCAATTCCGGGGCTTTCTATTCAAAAACTCTCTCACGCCGTGTTTCCTTTTCCCAAAGAAGAAAATTCCGCACTATTTTCTTCTTTTTCGATTAATTCCTGATCAGTTTACCCGATTCTGAATTTTGTTCCATTCTGCGCAAAAGTGGATACATTCCTCAATCGAATGGGGAAAAATTAAACGCATTAAGCAACTTACGATTTGGTGTACATTACAAGGAAAGGAAATAAAGACGTATGAGTCTACGAACTTTATTCCTTTGCAGCGAATTTAAGATTGTTTGCATTTTCTACGTAAGTATCAGAATCCTTATCTCAGTCTAAATATATTGATTGTAATCCGGTAGATATCGGGTAGATCTAATAACTAGAAAGTAATTCGAACGCTAATTATAGTTAAACATTTTAGAATTATTTATTAATTTTCCTTTTTAACATTTAAATGTTGATAAAGCCAATTAATTGTTTAAAACTCATTTTATGAAGCTTATTCGACATTTTTAAAATCAAAATACGCAAAATTAACCTCAACGTTATGGTAAGTTTCCATTCAAAAGAATAGCTACTCGTTAATATACTGTACATCTATCTTTAGCATAGAAATCCTATTTTTCCTAATATCTGCTTTTTAACTCCTTGTTTTGTTATAGAAATATTCAGCAGATGATGAGCCAGTGAGTTGAAACCATTTTTTCGGAGATAAATTTGCCATTTTACATTTAAAAAAGACTTCTACACATGCCAAAGAATTACACATATGGTAACGTCAGTATTTGAAAAAAAGTGGAGCGAAATTGAATAAATAGAGGATATAGGATAAATCAAGGTCTATGACTGAGGTTACAAATTCACAAAAATCATGATAAATGATGAAACGCATAAGGAGTTTATCTAAATAATTAATGAGATAATTAATGAGAATTATATACCTAAGGAGAAAATTACCTAATAATCATAATCACGTTAGTTAATCTGTAGGATATTTAAGCAAGATAAGAGACGGATGGAATTATATATATATAAATATATAATGAAAAAGTAATACCCTTCACTCACAATTATACAGCAATATACGAGTATATTCTGGAAAATACCAAATTAATGGAAAATTGATTGTCGAATGGTTTCTATTTTCAAATGGAAGTTAGTGTCAGAGGAAAATGTGGCTTGGTTATATATTAATTCAATTAATTCAAAATGAATTGCATATATACTATATATATTTCTTCAATCAGAAAGCGCATTTTAGAAGTCATGAGACTTGATGAATAAAGTCATTAAAAGTCAAATCCATTCCATACAATTAAAAAAGGCTATTAAAGAGAAACATTTTATTATCATTCGAAGCTTTCAGAAGTCATTAAATCCAAAAATATGCGATGAAATAACCAATTTAAAATAAAGTTTAATCGATTTTTGTTTTATGTCAATGAATCTCTAAGCATTCTTGCGATCAAAGGACAAAAATAATAAACATAGAAATATTAAATAGAACATTCACTTCTATTTACTCCACTATCATAATTACTTTACCTGAAATACACCTGTAATCAGTTAGCCTTATAATTTTAAACATATTTTCTGTATCCAGAGTAACTTCGGAAGCGAGTGACGCTGAGAGCAACATTTTTGAAGATATTTCGCTATGACTGGGCTCAGATATCGATCTTTTGTAGCAAAATTTCACAATAAGTGTCCCGCAGAACCTCTGAATTCCGTAAAAAGATTAAGATGGTGCAAAATAAAAACTGTCTACAGAAAGAGAATAATAGACACTGCATCACTTGCCTGAGCAGGTCAACCAGATTAAAAAGAATATTGATTAAAAAGAATATTGATTAAAAAGAATATTGATCATAACTGAATATAAGGTTTGGCCTATCTTAATAACATCAACAAAGACAATTTTAATCATCTTTATTAATGTATGCTCACATTTTCCTGTTTTAAACAATAATAACTTTTTGGAGTTTTGCAACATTTGTTTCTTACTGAAACGGCTTCGTAAACAGATTTCAATTTAAAAGGCGTCTTGGAGAATTCTCGGAATACAAGAATTCACAAAAGATTAAAAAATTAAAGAAGAAAATGACTGTGCTTATTCTAGCTTTCTAGTAAAAAGAGGAGATAAATATATGCCATGGTGTATAATCAATTTCGGATATATGCATTATAAAATAATGTTACGAATTATCCCCGTTGAAATATTGAATTATAAAATATTGTTATGAATTATCTCCATTGAAAGGGGAGAGAAAAATCTTGCAACTGCATATAAGAAATTTTGGATTTATAAACAAATAATATTTCGAATTTTCACCGTTGTAATATTGTAAACATAACTCGTTGAATGGTGGAATAGATAGTGTCAGATATTAGAGTAAAGGTCGAAGATTAGCAGGCTCTTGCTTTGCTTGAATGGTTCGTTTTCAGAGGATACGCTTGCGGTAAATGGTCCCTTGTTCCGCTCTGGACGAACGCTCAGAATGGGCGCTTCATATATAACGTCGCTAGAAAGGAAAAAAAAAACACCTCCCCATTATTTCCTCCCACAGTCCCTCCCACGAAACCCTCCTCCGCACCACCACTGCGACCCTGGAAATCATCGCGCCTCCTGGAGTGCTTATTATTGAGTTGAACAAGGAGAGTGGAGGAAAAGGAAGGAAAAACAAAAGAGGGTCTCATCTTCGATATCTCATTCCCAAATTTCTCACTCTTCCTCCGGTATTGTCTGCGAACTGTAGATGATGGGAAGGTTTTTAATCCTGTACATCTCTTGCTATTCCTCGTCAGAGTGGAATAGAAGAAATACAAACTTTCAGCGAATTCAGTCGAAGCTTCAAGGAATACGAATTAAATCAAGATTTATTCAATTCATTCCTAAAAGTAGAATGTTCTTGATCTATGGGTGTGTTTCACCCATCGCACAAATATTGTTTTATTTAAAAAGTACCTCCTATTGTATACAATTTTCCAGAAAGTGACTTTGTATGCTTTTGCTGAAATTTAGTATGAAATGTGCACTTTTTGCGAGTAATTTTGCGATTTTCCAGGAAGCTCAAATGGCTGTTGTAATTTTAACAGACAAATTACTTCAAGAATTACCACTTTCGCCGTTGATACGTAGATATTCGTACGCTCCTCTATGCAAACACATATCCTTCATATTAATCAATATCTATTCCTCTAACGACATAAAACATTTTCTTTGTTAGTGGCACTACCTTACACTCCATACTAAACCTTAACATGATTGATATGCAAAACTAACTAAATGATAATCTAATTATATTTATGTATCCATTATAAAATATTATGCATGAACAATGAAAAAAATGTTAATGATATATCGAGAACTGAGTTGAGTAAGACGGAATGAATTTTAAAGAATGATTTTTTTCATTCGTATATGATAGATATTCGACTCTTGGTCTACATGGTTCTCTAACTATATTGAAGGAACCCCTTAAAATAAACATACATCATCACTAATTCAGTAAGAAAAATTCAGCATTTTAACCTCAAACGGAAATAATTTTCTATAAATTTTCATCAATTCAAATGATATGCTGCAATAATCAGTACGTTCCATGATTCTGAAAGCAATTTTTTAAACTTTAAATCAAAAGCAGTACGATATCGACCTAGATAAATTCTTGTTACACGTGTTTTACAGTAGCAACAGGTTAGTTAAGCCTTACTAATGATATGAACAATGTTTATATATATTTTACCTTTGGAAGAGCAGAAAATAATCTATCATTATAAATATGCTATCATTTGAACATAATAATACTTAGTTTACGGAAATACTGCGATGTCTTCCAATTTTTGCTTCAAATTGCCTTAATGTAATATTATAATTTAAGGGGAATTATTAGCCATTCCGTTGAAAATTAAGATATTTTTGGTGGTAAAATCATTACTTAGAGATACATTTTCAAACCAATTTTAACGACGATCAAATACGATTTTTCATCGCCAAAATGCAAAAATACCTAAATTTGTCAATAAGCAGAGAATAACACTTTTCTATTCGTGCAGAATCGTGTTAAGAATACCATGAATACGACAAGACATTTTTAAGAGCCGGATTTATTAAAAAACGAGCGCATGTAGACTAGGAGAAATAAGAGCTCGAGGACATCCAGAATTACGTCCGAAAATGCGCACTTCATATTCCCTATTAATCTCATTTCCGCCGAGAAAATAATTAATCCCCCTAAGCTCGATTTATCGCCGCGTTTTTCATCCTCTCGGCGTAAGTGAAAAAATAAGTGAGTCGCGGATGATATTCGCACACGCGGCAACACGAATTTTATTACCCTAAAATCCTTTCAATCCTCCAAAAATAAAACGGACTTATTTTCCAGTCGCGAGCGGCGTTACGAACGCTCGCCTAAAATATTACGAATAAAGGCGGCTCCTAGCGGGAATTCCGTAAATCATCCTTCGCATCCGAAGCACCGTTTTTATTCGGAACCTCGCAACTTAAAACAGCGACCTTCATAAGCGGTCGAGAGTTTCGTTTGTTTTCGAGAGAGAGCTCTGTTTTCCAGTAGGGACTCAAAACGACGTCGTTTTGACGCAGGAGGTTAATGCATGAATTAAAATGGCGAAATCTGCGTCGGACGAATTCGAATGGGGCAGAAACAAAGGAGTCCTTTCGCGCGTGCATTAATGGCGGGAAAAAACAATCGTTCCGCTACGAATCGATAAACTCGGAGCTGTCGCATCCCTTGATGCCGGTTTGTTTTGCATGGAAACTAATGAACCTACGGACGCGGGATCTTTGCAAATCAACTGGGATTAAATCAAAATAGAGGAAGAGCGGGAATTCTTAATGTATGTGGTATTAACGGAAGATCAGAGAGAAGGTAAAGATTCATGAAATCCTTGATCAATCGCATATTTAACCTCCCAATGTCATTAGACGTACTATTACATTAGGCGTTATTCTTCACTTCATATACAAGTTTTATTTTCGTATAATGAAATATCATATTCATATATTCTCATTAAGTTAGAGTTTTGTTTTGTATATAAGCGTGTTTGTATTTTATTGTTTCATATATTATATCAACGTTAAATCTAAGAACTTGCATTCCGAATTTTTCAACTGTGTTCATTTTTTAACAGCTAATAATTAACTGTCGGACAATTTACTTCACACAAATGAAAAATTAGCAGAAACATGTTTAAGAGGAGCGTAGTGTTTGCCCTGTATTTTTTGTTGGGCGAACTTAAAACATAATAAATAAATAAGTAACTTCAGAGAATTTTCTTCACGTACTCCAACGTATCTGTCGCCTAAAAAGTTTCTATTTCTCACGTGATAAAAAACTTGTCATCGGTGAAATAAAGATAAATTTTGAAATCATCATTTAAAGTTAGTTTCGGGCTGATATCTTTCGCTTTGAATATTATGCTGTATGTTTGAGAGTGTAATTCGCGGAGAAAAAACAGCGGCTGCGAATAAACCTCATCAGAGCTTCAGTGGTTAGAGTCGCAGGACTGATTCTCAAATTTCCATTGCTGGGAATTGCCGCTCAATGTATCTCTCAGAACGTAAATTCTATTATCTGCGCTACTGTGCACGATCGATTAGCTTTGTTAAATCGCTTCGGAGTTGAAAATAGGAGAGATTTCACTTACCGTAAAGCCGAGCAGTTCCTGAATTCGTCGTAGGTCACTTCCACGGCGCACGATGAAGACGAATCGACCCCAAACAATACCGGGGTGTTCGAGCCGCAGGGGCTGTCTGCAAAGAGAATGAAGTTATGAGGAAACTTTGAAACTGCCTTCAAAAATAGATCAAAAGAAATTAAAAAGAACGCAACAAAACTTCTAAAGATGGAAACTTTCCATCAACATTCCCGAAGTAAGTCTCTAGTTCAACAAGAAAAGACTTAACTTGGTGGGACTCCATAACAATGGAGCAATTATTTTATTTTGAGATAATCTATATATATAATAAATCTGTAGAGGGGGTCGTGTCTGTACATTGATCCGATTTCAAAAAAAGTTGTATTGCTAGATACTGGGGTTGTTCCCGAGTCCGAAACAGGTTTTAGAAATTTTCATGTCTGTCTGTCTGTCTGTCTGTCTGTCTGTCTGTCTGTCTGTCTGTCTGTCTGTTACAGCATCACTCAAAAACTATCCAACCGATTTTGATGAAATTTGGTATGATGGTCATTTGTCATCCGGGGAGTGACATAGGCTACCTTTTATCCACCTAGCTGTCCCCAGTTCGTCCCCAGTCGGGGTCAAAAATCTATTTCACGCTATAACTCTAAAGTTAATTATTTATAAAATTTCAAAATTTGTACGATATTAAAAGTCTCCCTAGCGCAAATGATAGGCTAATTTTTGTTGACCTAACTGTACTCGGTTCGACTCCAGAGGGTCGAATAGTTTCCATAAGAAATACATGGGAAGACATTTTTATCATTTGCACGGTACTTTTCTTTAATAAAATTAAATTTGAAATAATGGTCCTTTGAAACTTAAACTAACACCAAAACAAAGGAAACAGAATAACGTTTTTTATTTTGGTCGTAGAATATTGCTTTCACTTCGAAGTTGTGAGAATTAGTAAGTTAAATACGAAAATTTTATGAGAATCTGATATTCTAAACAACCCGTCGTCAAGGCCAATCTCGATATCTTTAAATTCAAATTCGTTAGCATTAGCGCATCATCAACAACCAAGCTTTGTTTATAGCAACACCAATGTTTGTTGATTCTTTACGTGAAATGAATGGTCATCGTCGTACTAAATGAATTTTCTTTTCTCATATAAAGTAATTATAGCTTCTTAGCTTGGTAAGTTGATACCTTTTTCATTCTTATATTCCGATCTAAGTACTAATCGTTTCATTTAGCGTCCCACCGTGCATTTAATGAATCAATGAAGATCGTAGAAATATCCCTGAATTCAGTGATTGCTTCCATTGAAGTGTAAATAATTGGGCTTAATAAGCAGCAAGGAATGACAAGCCTTTTATAGCTGACTTGAAAGGTAAACGAATTTTGTACTTTTAGATATAGAATGGGAAATTAAACCAAGAAATATTTTATTGGATCATCTATTGGTGTGTTTAAGTATAGTTACTGTCCACCTACATCCACCTACTCGATATCTTTAAATTAGAATTTAAATTCGTTAGCATACGCGCGACTGCAACAATCAAGCTTTGTTTATAGCAACACCAATATGTATTGATTATTTACGTGAAATTAATGTTTATCGTCGTATCAAATGAATATTCTTTTCTCATATAAAGTATTTATATCTTCTTAGCTAGGTAAGTTGATAAATTTCTCATTCTTAATTTCCGATCTAAATACTAATTGTTTCATATAGCGTGCCGCCGTGCATTTAATGAATCAATCAAGATCGTTGAAATACCCCTGAATTCAGTGATTGCTTTCTTTGAAGTGTAAAGAATTGGAATTTAAGCAGCAAGGAATCTCAATCCTTTTATGCTGGACTGGAAAGGTAAACGAATTTTGTGTTTTTAGATATAGAATTGGAAATTAAACCAAGAAATGTTATATTGGATCATCTATTGGTGTGTTTAAGTATAGGTACTATCCACCTATATCTTTTCTTGATAGTGATAATCATACATATTGGTATTTTGTTATATCTTAAATAATATGTTTAAATGTTCGTGTTAAGCGATTGCCGATACGTTATTAAGTATTTTAGACTATAAAATATGGAACACCTCTCTCAGATTATGGGCGGCTGTCCTTTATTTTTATGCTTCGGTTCTATGCTGGCTGCTCAAATAGTATCATTAGAAATACGCCTCAATATGTATGTTGTATGTTGCAGGGTTTAATTATTCCAAATAATCAAAGTAGTATTCATTTTACGGACTATAGACAAGTATCGAAGAAGATAAAATATGCATGTATTATTTTCATTGCTGTAACTAATAGATTCTATGTTTAGGCAAGGACAAATTGGATAAACTGAATAAGAATTTAGTCGAATAAGCATCATTTCGAAGTATGACCTCTAACAAGATATTTCACTTTCGAAGTCTTTTTCGTTAATTTACTTCTCATTTTCAGTTACATATACTATAGAAATTCCCTCTAGAATGGAGTATTGCTGGTTTTCCTTCAGTCCAATATTAAACTCCGGAACTTTTTTCAGATATGTTACTCTATGCATGAAAATATCATCTTTGAATAAGGAAAGGGTTAAGGTGACTTTTCACATAAAGGCGTACACCCAGGAAAATTCCCAAGGAAAAAAGGACTTGAAAATTCCACCTCCTCCTCATTCCACGTTTATAAAAATATCGGAAGACAATATTTTTCGTCAACGGTATCTGAAAACATTGAAAATAAATTAAATCCTATTCAAGAGAAGAGGTAAGAGTTCACTCTGATTTTGCAACATAAAGGTCAAATTATTATTGCGATATAATTAAACAGATGCGCCGCTTACATTATCAATAGGATAAAAAATTCTACACAATTCATACAGTTAATTAAACAGCAGAGGGTTATTTATTAAGTGTTAAGTAATTAATTTAAGAAAACGGCCGACGCCATCTTAAGGGTATTAGATGTTAATTAATAAAAGGACGAGTTCTAATTAGATTAACTGCTATACATCGTAATTCGTTTGCGGCGTTTATTTGTTAATTCGTTTATTTGATAGTTTCGATGATTTCACTGACTCGCTGACTAACGAACATATTGGACGTGCTTAACGACTGGTTCGTTCGTTTTCGTTTGTGGTTCACAGGATATGTGTGGCTATTTTTGTGATTTCGTCTCCATTCATTTGGTACTCAGTGGTTTCCTCTATTTGTTGTAGCGACTGGTGCATTAGTTTATTCTGTGATTTACATTTGTGAAGCTGTTTTTGTGATTTCGTAAGACACACAGGATGAAGAGAAGTATTGTTTTTTCATAAATTTAAGAGTTCTCATATCTAAATTTTTTCATATGTAAATTTCATTACTTTCGATTTACATTCATTTTTCCGTTGAGAATCAACGGGCACTCCGCTAGTATTTAATATAGTTCTGCACTTAAAAAATTCCACAGTAACACACCTTACACAACACGACCGGCTAAATTATTCAACTACCTATATTTACAGCGAATCGAATTCAGAAGTAGAGGGATCACATCAAATATACGTCCAATATTTCTTTCTTATTTAACTACTTATGAGTAGAAACCGCTTTTATTACAATTAAATAACATTTATGTCGAGCAGGTAGAGCAAATATTTCGAATAGGAATTTTCTTCTACATATTGCCGCAAATACTGATACATTATAATGCACCAGTAGTGACATCCAGGTAGTATAATGGATTTTTTCTATACATTGAAATTATTTTTCTCCATAAATGTCGTGGTTAAAAAGTGGAATAGTTTAAGAACGTAGAAAATAAGAGAGTACCAAAGAGTTATTAAAAATTATAAATTGATTATTGGCCAACTGATTTTCAAAAATAATATCGCGAACAATAAATTAAGTTATCTGATACCTAATATATTCTATCTTTAAGTACTAATTAATTGTAAAAACTACTTAGTAACATGTAGTAGATATTTTGAGACGTTTGAATATTTTTACCCGTTAAAAAATAGAGTAAACTAAAAAAAAACGGAATAATTCGTAGCGACTTCAAATATGTAAAGAAATTAATAATTGAGGACTGCCTAGTACTCTGATTAATTGATCGTGTTCAAAAACAATGTTTGAGAAACAAAGACAGTGTAACGTGTTCATACCGCATTACCATAAACTTAAAAATTTGTAATATTATTGAACTAAAAAAAAACTTTGATAGATATTATCATTTAATATTATTCATGAAGACAAACGAGTTCTTCTCGCATATTAAAATAGTTTGTTTCTGGCATTTACGAAATAATTAAAGGCATTCAATTATAGGTGGTATTTCTTGCATTTTCAATTCTTTATTAAAACATATTCTATGCTATCCTTTCAATGAGCATTATTTCGAAAACCAGTCAAGTTTAACAAAATTAATGGTCGTTCTATTTATTATTTGCCGAGTTAGTCCTGGTGAAAGGGAGTTCCAGAAGCACATTTATCTCTCGTTGTTCGGCCACGGATTACATATGAGGGTTTCGTATAATCTCTACTAATTTGCAGAAAGGAAAGACTATCCATGAATATTCCGGTGGCATTAATCTTCCATCTTCTTCTGGTATAATAATACTTGTTTCAAAGTTTATCTAAATTTATGCAAGAAAACGTCAGAAATAACAAATTATATCTGACTAATGATTGGATTAACCGGATTTAATTGAAAATAGTAATATATGTTTCTTATTATTTCACATTACGAATGAACCGGTTAGGTCAGGTTACAAAGTGATGCATGGTCCTGGGTTAACGTTAGAATTCTATGTAATAGTGATTGCACAATACAATCCTATAAAATTATGCGATACTATTCACGAAAACGCAATGCTGCATACAATTCTAATTAATAATCACAATAAAAAAATTTTAAATGTTACAAAATCATTATCCATAGCAATTATTTATATCAAGATTACTTTTGGTTACAAAAATGGGTCATTTCAAGTTAGCATAGATACTTTCCTTACATACGATAAAATACATTTCAACATTATATCTTACTTACCCATAATAATTGACAAATTTCAACTACTGCCGATTACAATTTTCATGTCATTATTGAATGTAATTAAGAAAACTTGGCTATCATTTATAAATGCGCAAAACTTCATCCGCAATAAAGACGATTTTAAGATGAATCCCAAAATGCCAATGCACATTTTTAATTCATTCAGAAAGATGGACTGAATAAAAAAAATCCGAGATTGTCCATGCGTCCTCTTGCCAGGTGTCCATCTAGCCGTTTTAACAAATTAATCTTCCACGCGATCGAAATGTGAGAAACTGAAATGTCGATGACGAGATCAATTCTCATCGCTACTCGCTATACCACTTTCAATTCTTAATCTACGTCATTTTAACCTGCCTCTCAAGTTTCACCTGTATAGTCATTTGGGAAAATCGTCGTCCTCTCACTTCGCATACCTATATATCCTTTACCTTAAGTTTAAATTAAGAAAATAAGGAATTCTCATTTGATTCATTGCAAAAAACGTCCCACTCACAGAACGGAAAATTGTTTTCAATCTTTCATTGTACTTGAAGCAAAATATTGTAACGATCTACCCAACCCCAAGCCTTCAATTTCTTTCCTTCAAACGGACAGTTTCAAATATTCCAATAAACAAGGATAATTAATGTATCTGCATAAACAGTTCAACTAATTCCTCTAACACTTTTACCACTATCATTCCGAAGAGGCAAAGTTTACATTACCATTTGTATAACTAACAATATCATTACTCATATTAATACTTTTATATTACTATTATTACTCCTGTGATTAAATTGCACGAGTGACTGTTATTTGTATCATCGTCATTTATTTTTAATACCATTATTGTAATTACCTTTAATTATTATGACTATTTTATCTGACTTAATTTTAGCAGTTTGGTGTAAGAGAGGCCAATATGAGCCTTAACTCGCAAAATAAAGAGTTTTATAACATTATAATATTTAATTCTAAAATATAATATAATAATAATTAATTAACAATGATGACAGTGATGTGCCTCGAATTGGACAATAAACATTGTTTATAAAGTACCCGGAACAGTTGGGATATCATTTGCCTTTATGATCTAGATAAACTTCGTATTTTATTGTGATTGGAAATGTTTGACATGATATTATATGTACAGAGTCCCACTGCATACTTCTTGGAGGGCATAGAAATCCCAAGAGTTGACAGCCTAATATATCTTGGAATATACATAAGCCACGATCTTACATGGAAACACCAAAATGATAGAATAGTTTCAAAGGGCTTCAAGGCTTTGAACTTCGTAAAGCGTAATCTGAAAAATAGTAGCAAGAAAGCGAAAGAATTAGGTTGCAAATCGCTTGTAAGACCTATTCTGGAGTATTCTTCCTCAGTCTGGGACCCTCACGACAGCTGTCATACAAAAAGCGTCGAGAGAGTCTAACGCAAAGCAGCTAGATTTGTGACAGGGAAATATAGTAGGAATTACAGTGTAAAGGAAATGTTGAGGGAGCTTGGATGGAAAACCTTGGAGAAAAGAAGAAAAATAAATACATCATCATGCTTTTATCGTGCTTACATGGACAAACCTGGGTGGAATGAACTATCTTCTAAACTAAATGATCCACATTACCTTGGCAAAAATTATCATGGCTACTAAGTACGTGCATACACAAAAAGAAAAGATGTTGGAAAATTTTCTTTTATGAATAGAAGTATAGCGAAGGGGAATTTATTACCTGAAGAAGTTTTGAATTTCTTTCCTGATACTGAGGAAAAGTTTAAGAAAATTTTAAATAAAATTAGGCATTGATACTTATATTGTTTGTTATATTTGCTTTGGAAAAGTGAATTGTTGTTTTGTCATACATATTATGAATTTAGCTGTTCATACATAGAGTTGTTATATATGATATTTAGCTTGGGTTGTGAATTTTCCTCTTTCTACTATCTTATGATTGTTTTATAATTTATTGTTGTTAATGTAAGTAGTTGGAATTATTTTATGACAAGCGGCACTGCCACCTGGCTCTTTGCCTACTTGCAGTGCTATTGTAATAATAATAATAATAATAATAATTAAATCTTCAATCATTACAAAGAGTATTTCTTCCGATCATAAAAGCACCTGCTAAGTTCAGAATGGGGAGATTATGTTTAATATTGTATTGTAAGAAATTGCGAAATCACTTTTGTCTCCAAGAAAGAATTATTGTTTTGGTTCGATTTGAATTTCTATACTGTTTTTCGAAGGTTATGATTATCTTATTTCGTCTTGCTACTTTACTGCACAACTCTGTACCGGCACTGTAATTTATTCAGATGAATGCAAAAATATGTTCCGTTATTTTAAAGGATATCATATCAAATCATGGACAGTAAGAAACGAATATCAGAAGCCTTATTGAAGATTATTCTTGAAGAACTTCATTCATATAGTGCTAGCTTTGAATATGTTGGACAAGTTCACCTATATAATTTAATATCTTAAGCTGGGCTAAAGTAAATCATTCACTTGATTTGCAATAAAATTAAAATTCCGAATTTTAAGGGATATAACCAACATCCCCTCACTAACTTAGTCGTAATGTAAGGAATACGAAGATATGAGCTTGAAAACATATCTGATAATTATTTTTTAGGCTTTAGAGTAACTATTGCATGCATACGAATAAAGCCTTATGAGTACAGGGAGATAGAAGCACTAACAATGAAGAAGGGAGAAAACGGAAAATATTTACTGTACTTCGTGTCAATTACAAGGATGCTGCGAATCCGAGCAACCCTTAGGGTTATCTACTTCGGGATTTCGTCCGAGTTCCCCTTTCAGAGGCTAATAATAACTGAACGTGTCTCCGAGAGATATCCTCGCAAAATACAATTTACGCGCAGATGCAGTTCAGAACACGCGGAATAATTCAGGATGGAGAATAATGAAATCTAATCTTCTGCTTTATTCATCTAAAATCTAACAAAGAGTTAAATAACGCTAAGAGCTTCGAGATGATTCTGAATCGCGGACTGTACCATTGGTTTCTGAAAACTTCGTCAAAAGTCTAGTATTTTATTATTTCGTTTTTTAATTTATTCCGTTTTCAATCTCTTCCTTAATTGTTTAAAGCTAAAAGAAAGCGAAAAACAATGAATGTATGAAGCATAAGTTTCAGTGGAATGATTTGAAGAAGGAACCCTATGTTCTTCTATCAATAAATCCAAATAAAAAGAATTAAAATTTATAAAAATGTCTACTTTCAAGTTCAATGAACGTTCATGTTACTATCTTAACAAAAAATACACCACCGAAATTGATTTCATAGATAAATAATAATGTGTAAATTTTTAAAACTTGTAGCACGAAATCCTAGGAAAAATCAGTATTTACACCTAACCACGTTAATAGCCAAGAGCCTCTGGTCACCACACGAAAAAAGAAAAAAAACGAAACATCTAAAACATATCACCGTTATTTAGAATTGTGTTCGTTACTAGATAGAATAGAACAGTAGATTTCATGATTGTAGTAAGTCAGAAAACTTGAACAACCTGAAAAGCGAAGCTGACTTGGTGGAAAGAAAATTTTTCAGTTCTATTTAATTGCGTATATTCGTTTCAAATCTATCATTTGGGCGGAGTCTACGTTTTTTTATCATTCTAAATATTGATACAATTGAGATGGGATGTGTAAATAATTTAGGATGGATTTTTTCGTATTCCCTTCTGACTATATTTCTTTGAGATCAGAAAACCTTGTCACCACGCGAAAAAAGCTTCAAGAAAACACATTATAATTGGTGCCATTTCCGTTGAAAATCCGTCACATATCATATCTACGCCCAGAAAATCTGGGAGAGAAACTCTGGGGGAGAGAGGGAGACGGGTAAACGGTCGGATTACGGAAAGAGCGCCGGGAAACGATTCAGAGACCGGGAAGGCCTCGGGCAACGGATAGAAGCCGAAAAAAGGAAAGCCGATGAATGGGGGTTACGTTCGGACACTGCGCATACTTAAGGGGAAAGAGAAACACCGAATGCTTAGAATTCGGACGAGAGTCTGAGCGATGCTAACCTGTAGCTGAAGGCGACGTATCCTTTAAAGGAAAACATCGGAGTTAAAATTCTAAATACAAGCCTCCGCTTCCAAATCTCGTTTCCGAGGAAGGAGAAGCAAATGCCTTTGTCTGGCTGCATCTCTTCAAAAGAGTTCGCTCACTCTTTTGGAAGCTGGGCACGTGAGAGAGAAAAGAAGTTTGATAAAGAACGCAGAGTGATGTTTATTCGAAAACAGTCTTAAGCAGCAACGCGAGGAATAATGAGGACCTCTAATACGGGACTATTTTTGCGGAATAAAACATCTTTAATTTTTTCGGCTAAATAATGGCTTGCTCCAAGGAAAGATTACCAGGAAAAGCGGTAAATTACTTCATGGATGGAAATGGTCTTTAAAGAGGATATATAGAAGCAACTTATCTCGTGCAGTAAGATTCGAGATTAAATATTTCATAAATATACTGACACGGTTTCTTCAGCTCTATAAGACTAAAACACAAAATCGGAGGAAAAGTTAACTTTCATGTTCTTTGCTATTTATGATTGATTTTTGAAGTCTGTCTGAAGTTGAATCTTCCTTGTGATTTATCCTGGCTGGTTAAGATAAGCACCATTTCGTGCAAATAACCTACACCCAATTTCCTTGTTTATTTTCCTTCTAGTTTAATTTCATGAAAATTATATTCATTACTTCAAATAACTTAATGAAGAATACACTCGTATTAGTGAATTAATAACAATAGTACAGTAGGCCCTCGTTTGTCACGGTTAATTAGTTCCAGAGTTTACTGCGGTATGTAAATCATGTATATTTTTGGAGTTAGAGCATATAAAACCTATTTACGACATTAATACGTCTTTTAAGATTATTAGAGCTTCTAAGCATGAAATAAAACCCTTTAGTCACAATTACCATCATATCACCCAATCTATCAGACAAAGTAAGACATATTAGACGATACAAATCAAATCACCATTTATTGAATATACTTATTTAAAAAAAAAAAGAAACGCGATAGAGTGAAACCACAAAAGTCAAAGCGAGGGATGCGACTGTATATAATTTGTAGTATGGCATCATTATATCATGATATAAAATTAGTATATATTATTACATATATTTAACTCCAAGATTTTATACGCTTATACATACTATTATGTTATTATTTGTAGATGAACCAAGACCATGAGCGTATGATCTAAGTAAACATTATAATTTTTAAGGGGATAGTTTCAGACAAAAATGAACAAACGGGAATAGAGCACATGCAAATGAAGCACAATAAAAGCTCATCTCTGATTTTTACAATGGAACTAGGTTCGAAGAGGTTTCATTTTCCGGGTGTCATAACCGATTGATTTTCATGTCAGTTAAGTTATTCTTTCTCCAGATTATACATTGTGTACCTGGATTATACATTGGATATCCGATTGTATATCCGGAATGATGGTTATGATTGAATGAATATATTTCACCACCTTTCGTTATTCGGAAGGGGAAATAATCGAATGTACAAATAATCGTATTATTCATTTTTTTACGAATCGTTCGTAGAAATAATGACTATATAGAACTAATGTGTTTTGCGTCCATCCAAGGATTATGCAAACATATCGACCGGGGGCGTATTGGAAATTTTATCAACCATATGGACCGGCTGACTCATTAGACAATCTGCATCTATTATATATAGATGCTTCTCCGGATTCATTCATGATATACCCAGATACCCAGATAGGATACTAATTCACAGGCTAAACTACTTGCGTCATTGACTCGAAATTTTTACCACGTATTGGCCATAACGTGAAACCCCCAGGAAAAAAGCGACTTTGATCCTCAGTGTCATAGGTTCGATTCCAGAGGGGCCCAAAGTCCCGATTTTTCCCGTTTAAATGCATTACCGTGATTTTCGGGAATAAAAAAAAAATACTTTCCGGATAGGTAGAGAAATAAAACTCAAGGAGCCTATATATATGGTAATGATCTATCGAAATCATAAATGAGTTTTACGGAAAATATCCTAAGTTCGATGCTAGGTCGAGGCAAAAATCGGCCGTTTAAAAAGCATTGTGGCGATTTTTATGATTTTTTTTGGACCCTTTCCCGATGGCATGGATACTTGAAATTCGGCATGAAGTTGGAGATCATAAATTTATTTCATAATCAAATTTTTTGTATTCGCTGATGGTCCTTGGTTCGATCCCAGAGGGCCATTTACATTCCTCAATGCATTTCTTATGGAGATAACGGAGACAAATTTTAGGTACTTCCCGGCATGATATCGATTTCAAACTTTGCACAAAATAAGATCAAGTCATTTTAAATCATACTGTGCATTCACAGCGTAAATATATTTCCTGGATTCGACACCAGGCGTCTCTTATATCAGTAGTTGATCCGATTTTTAATAATTATTTTGAGCCCTATCCCAATAATATAGAAACTTGAAATTCGGCAAATAGATAGAGATCATAAATAACTTTCATGAACATGTTTTAGATTTCCAAGATCGTCCTTGGTTCGAATCCAGAGCGCCATTTACATACCTGTAAAGTAGAACGTCGTTTGAGGCAGTTGTAGCCAATATTTCTGCTTGAATTCTCACACATAGTAAGAGATGGTGATTTTCTGTTGTGCTACATAGTAAGCTTACCAGGAAGACCCGGGTTCGATGCCAGACAATTAAATTGCAGCGAATTTTAAGAATATTTTCAATACCTTTTTTTTTTCTTTTGAGGGCCGTCCCGATATGATGCCGACATGAAATTATTGTTGTCGATCTGCTTGCAGTATGCAAGCTACATTTTACTCGTTTCGTATAAGTATGTTCATACGTCCATGCATGAGAATATCCCAGAAATATATTTATTAATTTTTTTACGTAACCCGTGAATGCATCTAATGTTAAAAAGTTAAATTTTACTTAAAAATTCTCTCGCAAACTAATTAATTCTATATTAAAAATTTAAATTAAGACGGTACCTAGAACGTAAGTAAAATGCAGATTAAAACTAAATAATAATATTTTTTTAAAGCCTATTGTGCAATTTGTTTGATTATTTACGCTTGATTGAAGTATTAATGCAAAGAGATACTGGGACAACCTTCACCTATCTCCCCAATATTCTTTACACAATATGACCTACCAAAGATACGGAAAGAACGTTGAGATAAAACCTCTTCTGCGGGAAACAGTATCTTCATCACAAATTCCGCACTCCAGTTACTTTCCTGTAACAACAATCACCTGACGTCAGATAGCATTGTCGCAGCGTATAGTGGGTACTGTCGTAGCGGTTGCATTTTAAAACGCACGGAGTTGCGCTAACACTTTCAGAATTTCCAGCTGTTGCTCTTATCGGAAGGCCCCATATACGGCGAGAAAACCTTAGATGGGCTCTAACTAACGTGGAATAGTATCGCTCGCAAACTTTAACATCGTTCTAATGTATGCAATGATCGAGATAGTCTAGTGTCTTAAGTTTCTGCTCACATATAGAACGTGTAAGAGTACCTCTAAGAATTTCATCTGAATTGGCGATGCAAATGAATTCATATATATTGATATATATTATTTCAGAAACATCTCACCTTTCAAAAGACCTAGAGAACAACCTTGTCTTCCGATTTTTCCCAGGCATCCTCCATAACGCTAACAAAGAGCACAGACTCAATTTCTTGGTGCAACTCGAAATTCGCAAACATTCCAATTCCTCCAAACATTCCTTAGTTAACAAGCATCCCTCCTCGATCCCCGCTGATAAACTCTATTTTTCTTTACAATTACGATTTCCCTTACTCTATACCTTCAAAGTGTCTAACTCCCACGACCACTCACCTTTTTCACCTGGCCCTAAACTTCTTCCCCTCTTTCTGCCACCCTTCTCTTTTCTATAAGACTATCCTGATAGCCAGTATTTAAAGGATTCTTTTTAGAAGTTTGTATACCAGATGATGACGATTCGTTAAAATCGGTATTGTTTTTATTGCTGTTAGAAAAAAGTAAAACTTGTGGAAAAAGTGCAATTTCTTATGATTATTTCTTTATATACGCATTCGCGACAAGTAAGCAAAGCCGTGAAATTTATAATAATATTTAATAAAACTTTATCAGTTTCAACCAACAATAGTTGTTTGGAGTCAGGTCAGCACACACACAAAAGTGAAAGGTGGGAAGAAGCAGCATGTTAACCGATTACAATATAGTAGAATTAGTAGTAAATGGTTACTATATTTAACTTAGTTTACTATATTTTATAGCTCTCATACTACTTACGTTAGAAAAATTGGAGGCCTTCGAGATTTCGAGTTTAGAATAGAAAAAGTGAGTTGGCTTGATAAGGAAACAAACACGGAAGTGCTACAGAAGACTAAGAAGGAGAGGGCTTTAATTGTCATAAATAAGCGTCGAAAGAGGATGTGGGTAGATCAAATATTAAGAGGAGAAGGGTCTCTAGATAAACTAATTGAAAGTAAAATGGAAAGATAAAGACATGGTACTAAACAAAAAAAAGTTGTTGGATTACATGAATATTGGGGTAAGTTTCTAATAAATGAAATAAACTGTATTACAATTGCTTTTTAAAACCCTTTGATAATTCATTCATTGACTCGTTGAAAGATCTCTTCATTAATTAAGACAGAGAGCAATTAAGCTAAAAAATGTATTCCAAAGTTCAGTGAGTCGAAAATGATATAAATTTTAAATATCATTAATATTAGTTTCACATTTAAGCTGATTGGAAGTACATAAGAAGATTTGGATCCAAGATAACGTTAGGTATAATTTGGGAAAGAGTGATCGACAGCTGAAAATCTCTATGGTGAAGTGAACTATGCTGTTCTAAAGATAACACATTTCTTTAAATAAAAAGAAAATATGTCTAGTCGCTTTAAATTAAAATAATTAATTAAAACAGAAAACATCAGGAGAGAAAACGTAAGGTATTTAGGTTATATGGATAATTTAAGGTGATAGTATTTCAAATGTAATTTACGGCAAGGAGAAAACACTTGGTGCATCTACTGTTGATTGATTCAACATCCCAGCCCATAAATATTGCAGGATATAAAAATAGGTACGCGATGTAGGTCTTTAAACAATGGAAAAACCTTTACATCATAAGATAAGGCTAAGTGCCACCTCCCTGCATCCATAGCATCCTGGTCCGTTCCAACTCTCTCTGACGCCAACCTCCCCTCGAATCAAGGGACTTGGACCGAGCGGAAAATGGATGGGAAAAGACCATGATACCTCTTTGACAATTCAGCCAACTCTGGCCCTCGGGATTTCCTTAGGAATCGAAAACGGACGGACTCTACAAACTGATAGTGTCCAGCAAACTTCCCCAAAGGTCGCCGACCTCAGGAGTCACGAGGGAACCAAGAGGTGAACTAACGGAAACCAACCCAAGCTAATGACTCGACTCACCGTTATTAGCAAACTAACTCTCTGTAATAAATGACAATCATCCTCTGGGTATTCAGTTCCAGTGGACGAACAATGGAGAAAACCAAATATCGCAACAGCTCGTAAACGGGTGAAAAATAAATCGAATTACGAAAGAACTTACGAGGTAGGTGATTAATAAAACCAGAATTTGAAAAGAAGGATTCTACTTGAAAGAGAAATATTTAAAAAAAGAGCGAAGAAATTTGCATAAATTTTCTCCAAATAAAGAATGTTGATACATATACTGTATGCAACTAAAAGGATGAAAAAACACCAACTGAAGTTTACGAAAGAGGAAAAAGCAAAAGTAAATGGTACTTGACATTTCCGAAGACTACTTTGTCCCTTATTCACACATAAATCGTCCGAGATCTTAGAAAATTATAACAATAGACAGTTATAGAAAAAAAGATTTATTATTATTGTATTAAAAGCTGTTAATGAGGTTTAACTCCTGCTAGATATTGAGCAGGAATTTTGAAGCGATAGGAAATGGATCTCCGTATTGTAGAAAGGAAAAGAACCCTTTTTCTTAGTTCCACAGTAATGATCTCCGTATCATATGGAAGCTGCGTTAAGAATGAAGGTTTTAGAAGGCTTGGATAAGTGATCTCAACCTGTGTTTCTCAACCAAATTGTCGCGTCCACGAAATGGCACTTCAGAATTAATAAAGCAGTTCTCTAATAGGCCAATATCTATTATATTTATTGTTAATGAAATTTTCTTTAATCTGTCATCGTTAATTTGAAAAAATCCCTACAATTGTGTGATTCAATTCGCTAAGAAACTAAGCCACTAGTTGCTAACGACGAATTTCGCTAACTTAGTTGCAAGTTAACAGAAAAAATCAAACTAAACATAAGGAATAACCCAGGGATAGGTTTTATGGGTATATATGGCCGTGGAATTTAAAGCCAGAGTTAAAGTAGGGATCCCACGCATGTGCTATCCCATCTTTAGATGCAACCCAAGCATAAATAAGAAATGCTTCATATTCATGCTCAAGAATATGCTCAGGCAAAATCAAAGATTGAATGACCATAATTTTATGATGGAATTTCTTTAAATGCTAAATACCAGCATAACTAAATACACTCAGAAAATCTTCCCTTTACATTGACATAAAACCCTTGTTGAAATAACTGCAATTATAAAAGTTATATAATTATTATATAGGTATCTAAACCGTGCACATTTATTCTTTCACCTGCTGGTATTCAAATATTATCTGCTGACCTGTTCCATGAAACTTTAATGTAAAAGTCCTTAACATATTACCTAGCTTAATACGATATAAATATCAATTTTAGATAGATAATACTTCTATGCATGTACATAGAAAAGATGGCGCTTACATTTCAATATTCTGCAGCTTTTATAATTGAGAGATACGTCTTTACCGATAATGGGAGGTTCGATTGCCTTACAATCGTTCAATTATGCTCCAGGGCTTCATCCAACACCGCCCCATCATTATCCCTTCCCACACCTTCGTCTCAACTCCACGCGCAAGGACCAAGATAAGCCTTCCTACACCATTAGAGGCGTGACGAGGTAATACGGCCAGACTCGAAATGCTGAAATTGCGTGCCACCCAATTGTCCGAACGAGAAACAAGCAATTGCTTACTCATTTCGACGCATTACGGTCGCCCACGGAAGAGCTTTGGAAGGGAGAGAAATAGTGGATTTGCAGTGATGTGCATTGGTTGTTAGCTGAAGGTCTTGTATTTGTGGCTAGATGAAGAGAACTCTATTAACATCATCTTAAGATCATACGTAGGTGCCCGGTACTTTTAAGGAAGTGAAAGAAGTAATCTTCTTTTTGCATTTGCTGAGTATAAATTGCGAATATACCCATTTTGCTTAGATAGAAATTAAGTGTAAGGTTTTACAAGAAAGTGAGCGTCTTAATCGAAGGTTGTACAAGAAATGAAACATAGTGACTTGACTGAGACTCGGACCCAGGCTCTCACTTTCCGGGCATGTGTTTTAATCACTTAACTATCAAGACACGTCCTTCTCATTCCTGTAAACGGAGTGGGAGATCTGGGCTCGAGTCCCAGTCAATTCACTATTTTTCACTTCTGGCACAACCATATTTTACTTCTTTATTTTACTTTTCAACGAAGAGTCATAAGATAACTTACTCTTAAGGTTCGATCACTCTTACAGCTCGATTATATTGAGCGAGTTCACTAGCTGCTCGCTAGTAAACTCGCTAAATGCAATCGAGACTTTATTCAGCATTTTCTTAAATATCAATGTCTATCCCCATAAATTTGAAAATTACATCACGTGTAACTTATTATATAGAGCATGACGTTTCCCTTCATTTATGTGTCTCTTCTTGACAAGTAACAGGAAGTAATTCGAAATTTCGTACACAATTTTCCGAAAAAAGTTACCAACCTATCTTAAAAACCACACTCGTTATCCACAAGGACTGTTTGCTATTTTTGACTCGACTCACAACTTTTCGAGCAATATCCTCTCAAACAAATTCCTCACAGTCAGCTATTCCCAAATACGTGATCGTTCTATAATGTCTCACCGTGGCTAGAGAATTTACCCCAATCCACAGCTATAAATATTACCTTGAATTACGAAACAATTCATGTTTTCTATGAAAAGAGGAATTTTTGCGGGGTCAGATTTTGTGATTCTTGCTCCAAACAAATAATGGTCGATTCTTCTAAAATCGATTCATTTTATGCTGAGAAGCAAAACCAAGCATCCATAATTTATTTTATCTTCCATTCAAAATCTGGAACAACCAAAAAACTGGAGTGATCAGTCGTAAACATAGCGTGTACGTTAAACGAAAAAAACCTAAAAGACACAGTTTAATTTAAAACTTAAAGTTAAAGTAAAGCCTTTGTACTATTTGATCCACAAATTGCAAAAGAAGCTGGGGGAAAAAACGACCTAGAGCGAAAAAAATCGATCAATTTGAAAATGATAACGTTTGATTGTTTGAAACAAGTTTTCGGCCTCGAATCCTAAAACCAATTTTTGTTCATGAGCGCAAAAGATTTTTTCCTATTAACTTCTGGTTTAAATGAGCTAATCAATCACTCGATCGGTAATAACTCATTTTGGATGGATATTCAAAGGAAATAGAAAACATTACTTGATAGTGACTTACGCAAGAATGGGAATAAATAGGGATATTTATCACTCTAGTTGCTCTACGGATATATTAAAATTAATTTATTGTAGCATGTTAACTTTAAGTAAAAAATATTAATTTTTCGAAAACTTTGTTCAAGAGCGCAAAATCTCTTTCTCACGCTTGTATATCTCTAAATTCGCCCATAATACGGGAGAAAAGGCAACTGGTGGACCATTTACGCCAACCATTGCAGAGAAATCTATCTATTTGGTATAGGATTTACGGTCCCGCGACTTTTCCGAAAAACGGAGATCATTCGTTTCAGAATCGCAATCGAAAGCCGAAATGCCATTTCTCATGTTACCAAATCCTGAAATATTGGTAAATACGACCAAAAGGTATCAGTTACTTTATTAGTAAACATTAATGGGCAAAACCACTTTTATTTGGTAATTTATTAGTAAATTCTATAAGATGCTTATTACGTCCGTATATCCTTCAAAATATTCATCAGCCAAATTTACATTCGTCTGCTGATTCCGATAGCAAAAAAATATTCTTGAGGCTAACATGAATCAGCGAGGTCAATAATTAGCTGCGATATTATTTCATTCTGAAAGAGGAAACGTAATTGTAAACATGCTATCTAAATATTACAATAATAGTATGCAAGCAAACTAATTGCTTTAAAAATTTCAAGCATGAAAACAAGTCTCAAAATTTAATTTAATATCGAAATAGCAAATGTGCTGATATTGATAATATTTATGAAGCTTTCAGTTGGAAAGGGTTAAAGGTTATTTGCACATAAGGGCGAATAAGCTTTCAGTTAAAAACAAAAAAAAGGTTTGCATAATTGTAATTTTACCCTTCACTTCCCCAGAAAGAATAAACAGCGTCATTACTTCGAAACGCGGAAACAGCATCTCTACATGTTCTCAATAAAGCACACAATCATTACTAATCAACAGTAAAAGGTCCATTCACAATAAAATTATCCAAAACACGATACTACAGCACATGGGTTGAAAATACATATGAGATAAGAAAAATTTCAGTACATTAATATCACGCAAGTAAAAAGATTTACGCTAAACTGCATTTCACTGTAAAACTAAAAGATAAAAAATACAGATAGAGCCTTTACAAATATTATAAAATATAATACAAATATTTTATAATATTTGTATTATATATATGTATATATATATGTATATATATCTTGTGTGTATATATGGTCGCATATTTTTAGAAAAAGGGAAGAAAATGTCGGGCCAATAATCTCCAGGGAGTTGGAGAAAATATGGGTGAGCAGGAAGGGAAACTTGAAGAAAGAGGAAAAGATATAGGTCAGGAAAAGGGATGAGGGAAGTTGGGAGGAGGGGCGATAAAAAGTAAAGTGGGCCTCGAGAGAAAATAGCGGGAAAAGTTGTGTCCGAAGAGGGTTTCTCTCCGCTATCCATACATCTTTCTCTTCCTGCGATCGATCATGCGAAGCAGGAAAAAAAACACTCCAAGGATTCGCCCCCGCAGCCAGGAAGACAAACATATAAACACGGTGGAGAGTAATGCCCACAAAAGGGTAAAGGGGACCATTTATCAAAAAGAAGTCTTGGGAGGACAAGGGAGAGTGATGCGAAGGAGAAACAAAAAAGTTGTAACGGCTATTGTTCAAACAAACCGAGACGAAATGGCAAAGAGGGAAGGGGAAAGCATTTGGTTTCCATTGGCGTAGAACTCGAGGGTGACAAGTTTGTCTTCAAGGATTCTTTCCGAATTTTCTGGCAAGTCTGGAGAGCCTGAATGAAATGAAAGAAAAATGCAAAAAAATTGATGAAATTTTCAACGCAACTGAAAGATGCTTTGAAAATAAAAGGTATTGAAAAGTAGGTTTACCGAGCAACCTGGAATCTTGTAGAAATTCTATGAAAGTCAATAAGAAACTATTCTTCGGATCTCTGTAAATTTAAAAATTGTCTTAAATTCTCTTAGGAGATAATCTAATCCTTTTTATCTTAGCATCTTTTACCCTGAAGTTACTCTAAAATATTCGATGTAGAGATGGGAAAAGGCTTAATAGGAATGATGTAATCAAAATATTGTTGAGCAAGGACCAATATTGATATCTTGGTATTTTTACGCTTAAATTATTTGAAGCTTGATGGAGAAATAGTTAACTTGGAGTCAAATAGTTGAAACTTCTACCAAGGCAACAGTGGGATGCCTCGCCGCCGCCCCTTCACCGCGAGGTACATTTTCTGGCCAAGAATTTAGTAGGAATAAAGCGCTATTCATAATTATCAAATGCTTAGGATATGTGGTAGTATTCTTATAAGTTGTTCGACAGCTTATGCAATTTCGCACGCGGGCAACGAACAGGTATTATATAACCCGGTACCGCTTTTACCAAAGTCGAATCCGCTGTCCACTTGGCTATGGGGACCCTTTTCAGATACCTATGTGCTTTGATATCTATGTCCTAAATATTAAAATAAGATAGTGAATCCTCTCATCACAAGATATGGCATAGTTAGATCGATATTGTAAAGGACAAGCGTTTTACTTGCAGAAATTAACTTAAAATAAATAAAAATTGAGGGATGCTTATGTTTAAAAGAACAAATACAATATGTTAAATGTATGACATGTAACACGTTTAGAAGTACTGTATAATCTACCCGTAGCGATTTTTTGTACTGCCTTTAAATTCTGTAATAATCTTCGATGCTTTTCTTTAAAAGATTTACAAACTACCTCTATTTGTGGGAATTTAGAGTTGTTTACAAACACGAATGCATTTCTCTTTTGCGAGAATTTGATGTTAACCATCGAGAAAGAATAAATTTCGAAGGTAAAATTACGAAAATCACCGGAAGAGAAGATATCATAAAATATTTCCCATAAAATTGTTTAATGTAAATAAACGTCACGCCTCTCGATTAATAGTGCATACCATATAGAATAGTATAAAAGTAAGGGAAAAAATGTCTCCAATAAAAAATCTACAGGAAACCCAGATGATAAAAACGGACCTAAGAAAATACTTAGGTTAAAGAAATACCAGAATTCAAATCAATTGCGGAGAATTTGGTGGCACTAAAAGGAGATAAAATGGAGGAAAATTGGATCAGCTGGAGAAAGAAGATGAGAGGTTGTGAAGAAGCTGTGCGTCGGTGGTCTTTCTATAGGCGGGGCCCTTCCATTTTCCACTTTGCTCCTTCGGTTGGCTTCCAAAGAGACTACGTATGGCCAGACGGGAAGAATAAATAGTACGGGAGATGTTGACTGTATAAAGAGTGGGATGGGGAATTAAACAAGAAATGGAAAATATATTTCGAACGCTGTTGTCATAACGGTATAACAGACGAAAATTAGATCGACGACGAAAGAGAAGGGGGAGGTTGGGAACCAAAATGGAAAAATTATTTCTTGCTTCTGAGCTTATTCATTATTATAGCGTAGGATATTAAATATTTCATGAATCATCCAAAGATGTCTATTTAAGAGATGAAGAAATCACTACATAAAAATTCTACAATGGTTTATTGAAAAAGCCCAGTTTCAAATAATATATACATCATTTACATATATCAACATCAGGTATGAAATTATGTGAGGGATCCCTTTTCTTAATCCACACCGCACTTAAATAATTTGAAATAGATCGCGTTGAATAAACGTAGGTGGAATTTTTACTTAGTAATTTTATTTAAAATCTAATGGCATTCAATATAGCCAAGATTTTCTTCCATCAACTTTATTTCTAATTAAGTTAGTATTACCGCCATGTAAAAGTTCTAATGACTTCTTTACCTTCTCAAACATGCCGTTAAACAAACACACTGCCGCATTAGCTCTAAAAAGTTTCCTCATATCGGGGAGGGATTTCAAATTAAAGCCTAAGTTTAGATTTTTATGATTAAAAATAGAATGAATTGAATATAATTTTGGATGCTTCATCATAGTATAATTTTATTTGATAAACAAGCAATTTTGAAATCACGCTTGAGGGTTAAAGGCAAAGGTTGGTAGGTCATGACTATGGACTACATATAAATACGATATGCGTAAAAATAAATGAATTGACTTAATTTTTGCCTTAAATTTCCAGAATATAAATTATACAGCTATGTTTCCCGGTAAATCCATCTATGAATATCAGAACATGTGAATACTGTTGAATATAAATTGATATCAGCATGAATGGATTCGTCTACTTCACAATTTTAAATTTGATTTTCACAAGTCGAACATGAAAATTTTAGAATTCAAAATTAGAGATGTCTCAATGATATCCCTGAAAATTAATGAAGCGAACATTTCATACATATAATAAAACAGCGCAAATGTTACTCACTTCACCTCAAGTAAAATTTATTCCTGTATGTTTGCATATCAAACATCTTCGTAACAGAGTTGTGGGAAATTAGTGTATTTTTTTTGAGAAGTCTTTAAACGTATCCGTATTTAACTTTCATCTCCGTTATATTCTCTACGGCCTGCTTCGTTGAAATACGATAGAGTATTATCAAAAAGGTATATCAGGAAGAATGTGTTTACATCCTCAATTTGGCAAGGAAAATTCATGGATTTTTTTAATGAGAATAGTTTAAGATTATTTTTCAACCTTTGAGCCCATATTCTTTTACAAATTATCAAGCTAACATTTATTTTCAATGAAGTTTACCATAGAAGAGTCGAATAAAACAGGATGCCGAAAAATTAATAAACAAAACTTGATTTTCAGCGTAAGCTAGGATTTAAAAAAGCCTTGCTTTTAGGGATGTGTATTTTATTCATTAAAAATTACAAACTCTCTCAAGTTATAAAAACAAAGCTTTAAAACTCATGAAACCAAATCCTCAAGCAAGATACGAAGCAACTTCTAGGTCACTAGTATCTAGTTTGAGTTTTAATATTCTTGCGAAAAAACATTCGTTAGAACATGATATGGTTGCTATGAACAAGGCTCTGTGGTAAAAGACGATAAGCCAAGAAAACATGCGGGAGACCTCGAAATTCCTACACTATAAAACGGAAGGGTAGTATGCATAGAATAATGAAGCATCGACTGTCCAATTACGAAGAAGTTAAATCAGAAATGTGTAAAATTTGACTAGTGGGTTGTATATGTAAACTATGGTACAGTAAGTGATAAAAATCACTGAAAGAAGAGATTAGGAGACACCTGGTAATGCGGAAATAAAGATTAATGTAGATAATAAATTTAAAGATGGATTCTAGTGAACTGCTTTTTTTATGGATAAAAAGTTAAACATAAAAGGCACATAGTAAAAGCTGATATCCTTCAGTAATTTGAACAAAATACCATTCTTAATTTAGTACAATATTGAATTATTTAACATGGATTAACTAAATCCATAGGTATTAAGCGCTCAAATCATTACGATAGGGCAAAAATGTAAGCGAAGTAGAACATAAGAAATAAATAAATGAAAGTAAGCACCGATATACCTTCATAAATGCCCTACAGGAAAGTAAAATTAATGAGTTCCATGTTATGAACTAACTCTACTACACATTCGTTTTTTTTTTCAATGAAATTAGTAGATCGATAAAACTACCCAGAATTTGCGTAGGAATAACTTAAACGTTCAATTACCCATTAAAACCCAAGAAAACATATTGGAAACCTGTTAGAACTTCATTTTGGAAACAAACGACATATTTTTCTAATAAAACGCTGAAGTTAACGAAGAAATCATTTGTATTTCTGATTTAGAAAACTGATTTTCTAAACAACTAAATTTAATTCGAAGGACCTTTAGGTCTTGGATTTAGCACTACATATTTTTACACTCTCCTATGTAAATGCTCAAATTTAGACTGCGTTTGTAGTTTCAATGATTGTAAAAATTTTAAACACTGTAAATTACGTGGTTATTTGATTCCTAAAAATTTGATTCACTAGAAAGAATAACAGACGATAGATTCACTACCGCCGTCAAATTTGATCCTAAAGATACTATGGAGCATTAATTTTACAACGCAGAGAGTAAAAAAATCACACGCCGTAAAAAGACTGCTCAGAGAAGTAATTCAGGGCATAATAAGAGATAACACCGGCATTTGTGAAGGGGATAAATTGGCGACAACGATAAAAACAATGAAATCTATTTTTAGCTGGGGCTCTATAAAAAACAACAAAGTAATTACAACAGTAGAACTGCAGTAATTACTACTGCTCATACAAATAGTGGTACTATTTGATTTAGCTTATACCAGGAGATTTTATATTAATTACTGTAGTAATAAAAGTGATTACGCCTAAAATTGAGGACACCCCTGCAAGATGTAATGAGAAAATAGTTAGGTCTACAGATGCCCCGGCGTGGGCAATAGCACCAGCTAGAGGTGGATAAACAGTTCATCCTGTCCTGCCACTCTTTCAACTATTCTTCTAGCTAAAAGGAGGGTGAAAGATGGTGGTAAAAGTCAAAAATTTATGTTATTCAATCGAGGGAAAGCCATATCTAGTGCATCTAGTATTAGTGGTACAAATCAGTTTCCAAAACCCCCCAATTATGATAGGTATTACTACCAAAAAAATTATAGCGAATGCGTGAGCAGTGAAAATTACATTATAAATTTGGACATCACCAATTAAAGAGCCTGGTTGACCTAGTTCAATTCGAATTAAAACTCTTAATGCAGTACCAATTATACCAGCTCATGCCCCAAAAATTAAGTATAAGGTCTATAAAGTCTATTAAGTCTATAAATCTGTGAGGCTCTATTATACCGTACTCAAACCTGTTACAAACGATTCTGTATATTTCATTACCTTTGGATAACCATCGTTAGTTACGGATTTTAATTGTCCACCAGTTGATTGGAACTCGCAAGCGCTCCCAATCTATCATACGTGAAAAGTTGTTACTTTTCCTCGATGCTAGGTTTACCAGGATTTTAAAGGCCAACCTCTGCTTCGGCCGTGATCCCTGCTTCCGAAGCATCCATGAATTTTAAGTAAGGAAAACAGTACTGCAGGGTGCTCCGGCTTTGATAAGTGAAAGAAAGGAAATTACGCATGGCACAGGAAATTGAATACTCCCCTTGCATAACGATGCCCTCGTCCGTTCACCCATTGTAGTCACGCAAAACGGCCTTAAAGGAGGAATTGCCGACGGAAAGTTAATGCTTTATGCAAGAATTATCAAAGCCACGATGGGTCTGTTCGGAAAAGAAACCACTATGAATAGTAACACACTCATTAAAACTAGAACAATGAGCAAGTCAAAGATACGAAGAAACTGTCTTATCAGAAAGAAACATTAAAAAACGAAAATATTAAAAAAGGTGAAACGGGACAGAGGGAATTGGTTGAAAAAAATCTTTGTTCCTGTCTGAAAGCTTTAGCCGAGCGAATAATTCCATTCCTTTACGAGATCGCTGCACATGAGCCTTCTCAGAAGCAATAAGAGGCTTTTGAATTAAATACACCGACTGAGGGGTAAATTAGGACATACACAAACACATGAACGAGGTTTATTCCAGATGAATGTCTCATTAAGAGCTGTAATTGCTGCCCGAAGCGAATGAGTGATCCGATTTTCAACTTTTGACGCAAATCAGTTTACCTCAATCCTTCCGTAGACCGATGAGAAAACCAAAATGTTTATCTGGGTAGAAGCTGAATTTTATAAGCATCCGTGGAACAAATTTAAGTTTCCATAAAATAAAACCTTTCACAATGATATCGTTCTACCCAGGACTTGCTTATCGGAAGGTAAGGATATTTTAGAAAAGATGATAATATGGAATAATTATTCCTTTGCAGGGTTGGAAGCAATTTTTTAACGTTGTGAGTGATTTCGAATGAATGAATGATTTCAAAAATACTTTGGATTTTAGGAATAAATCTTTAGAAGCGATAAATCATGTACTATTTATAGCGTAGAGAAAAGAGTAAGATTTACTAAGAATGAATGTATGGTTTCTTCTGAATACCAAGAGAGTTTTTCATAAAGTTTCAACAATAATATTATCTTTACAGAATATAAATTCATAACCGTTTGTTTAGTTCGCTGTCCGATGCTTTCATGCATTTACTAGGAGTAAAATTCTTGCTATGAACAGAAATTTTTCTCCCAGTGAAATATTGTTTTTTTTCTAAAAATCTCCATTGAAAATTTGGAAATTGATATATGAAACTTGAATAAATGAAATTTTCTAATACGTAATTCTTGTAGTAACTGAAGCTGTTCCTACATTTTCTTATCTTGATTCATGCCAACGTGAACAAGTAAATGGAAAGTATGTGAATAACTATCGTCATCACAATGGGCTGACGATCCAAGAATTTGCTTTTTATATTTCTCCAAGCCCTTTCCTCCACAGTCTGTCTCTTAAATTCCTTTAAAAGTCCCAGCTTAATACTAACGCTTAATGCCTTTCCTAATTTTACCGAAGTTTTCCGCCATCTTTCCTTATTTTCACCATTCCTTCTAATCCTCACACTGACAGACTATTATGCCTCAAGAAGATCAATCTTTTCCTCATATTTCAACCAAATTGCTTTCAGACTTTCCGCAAAGAAGAGATGGGAAATTGCTCTTTTACTTATTTATGGCAAATGAGCTATCTAAAGTTAAGGGTACAATACTAAGAAGCAATGAGGAAATGCACGAGCGTAGATGCAGGCTGTTTTGAGGTTTCATTTCCAAATATTATGATATCAGAGTAAGGTTTCTTGCTTGTTAGCGAATGCCTTTTCTCGGAATCATCAAGAGAATTCTAGCATAATCAAGCGTAAAATATGTACGAATTTTTAGTACCTCAACAACGTTAGAATGAAAACTACAAATACTTTATGAATCCGCGTATGAAACGTAACAAGGTTTTTAAGACTTTATTCTAAAATTTTTATTCCTACTGTTACAAATACCATGGAAAATCTATTAGTAAAGAATTCAGTCCAAAGGCAGGCTATTATTAAGTATTGAGTCCAAATCCCACACCTTCTAACATTAGCTTCTAAGAGTTGGTGAAGGGGAATGAGGTTTACTAGGCCAGTTGGTTTGCCTTTACTTTCCTCACCACGCCAGAATCCTATTAGAGGAACGTGTCCACTTAAGTGAAGAGCAATGATTCCACGAGTTACACTTTTATTAGAATTCCATAAGGAAGGACCTTATCCAGCATCACTCATACCTCAGTGGCATTCATTTCATTATAGCCATGGACAAGACTTAAAGAATAACAAGATTAAGTAAAAATTTCTCAATCTTCATCTATAATCATTACGATATGGTAGACGGAACATAAAATTTATATCCTCCTATAAATGCCATAAAGATGGCGTTAGTGAAATTTATGGAAATAAGGAAAATAAAACATCAGTCAGGTTGGCCGAGTGGTCTAAGGCGCCAGACTTAAGTTCTGGTTCCCATATGGGAGCGTGGGTTCGAACCCCACACCTGACAAATATTTTGTCGGCCTCAGTGGCGAAGTAGCTAGGATACTACCCTTGAAACCCTGAAATTCCGGGCTCAAACCCTGGTTAGCGCATGATTAAATAAGAAATAGGTTTATATTTAAGGTCATCGTCCTTAACTAAAACACTTCCAATAAATAAATAAAATTATACAAATTGATCTGAGATGGCTATACTACGTGGAACGCTATTACAAAGATTGTTACAAAAGAAGTCTTTATAAGAATTTTCTTCACCATAATTCACCGGGAAAGCAAGAGATTTTTCTACAGGTCTTTGTAAGTTCCACAACAGAATTTCTTATATCGACCAGTTTGGAGCGTTGTCAAAACTTAATTTCCATTCATTCAAACTTCAGTTGAGTAGTACCATGTCATGTGTTGTAGTAATTTAGGGACCTCTGGAGAAGTAAGGAATTGCTTGACAGAGTGATTAGGTATTTTATATTAATTATATTTATAACTTATATGTATAAGTAGGTAGAGAAAACTGCCACCGGGTTTACAGCCTACCTGCAGTTTATATCATAATAATAAATAAAAAATCTCAAGCGGAACTTTCAAACATTTGTTTCCTTATAATCTCAGAAAAAAATATTTTATACATTTTAAATTTAATTTCGTATAAATATCTTAACTCCTATAAGCACCCTGCTGAAAATTCTTAAATTTCTGTGAAAAATAAGTCTTTATCATGGGTGCATACGTTAGCCTGACCTTAATCCGAAACAAACCGTGAAAAATGCTGCGTATGAAGTAAAAAGAATGCGTCGAGGAATCTTCCGTGGAACGCCTTAAAGTTAGCCCGCCAACGGAACTGCGAGCGCAACAAAAAGTCCCATCATCTATCCGACCGCGCAAAAAAATCCCAACGAGAAAAGAAAAAAAGCGTTATTTTTCGAGAAAGAATAAAGAGTGGCGGGGAACGAAATCCCAACCGGTCGAAAAAGGGAGGAAGAGTGGGCATATCCTTGAGCACAGTGGCAAACAACATCAACGTCTGGAGATGGACCCTGTTTGGTGTCACCGGTGCGAAGGGAGCCTCGAGCAAACAGGTGGCGAGGGGGGTCCATCTGGTTTAAAGGAATGACTTCACCACCACCGAGTCCGAGATAGAATTTTAGAAGAGGGAAAAGGAGCGGATGTTGCGGGTCCGCCATTGTTGTCTTAAGGGCTCAAACGGAAGCGAATCCGTTTCCCCAGGGAGAACGTGTGCACTTTCGAACGTTTCCCTATTTCCTATAGCTCGAATCTCCTATCTTTTCTCGAAGATTTCCGACCGATGTAGCTCGAATGGTTGGGTGATCGATGAATCACGATGCACTCTCTAGCAACTAGTCATCAGAGTCGTGACCATTCATAAGGATGTTAAATAAATTTAAGTTCTTTGGCGCTGTACAGTAAATGAAATCGGTAAATCTCAGAAATCTATTATTCTTAATCTTCTTCTTCAGCAAAGGACCGAATGGTCACTCTCTGTGGCTATCTCTATCTCTGTTTTTTAAACGATACCTTTCATGTTTTTTCTACTCTTAGTCGTTTACTTTATTTGCCCGCAATTTTTTTGGTAGAACACTTATCAATGATAAGTTGAAAGTAGAAGAAAATTATAACTTTGTAAGATATTTTTAATACGGCGAATGGATGACGAATTTATGACAAATTATTGCATCATTTAAGTTGCAAAATTATGTATGGCTTCACATTTCCTATTAGTTAACTCTGATAGAGATAATAGTCAAAGAAAACGATTTCATAGCATATGGGTTCCTGTTGCACATACTGTAGTTATCTGTACATTACGCTCGTCTAGTTTGTTTAATTCCTTTAAATACAAATGAATACTATAAATGGTAGTAAAATTTTATGAAAAAAAAATCTGATCATATAGTGTTATATACAATTGGCTAAAGAGCAAAATTTCGTCGAATAAAAATAAAAGTACATCTCATAGCTAAGTATTTTGCTACACCTTGATCAATAAAGTTTTTGATTCCATTTATAGAAAACCTCCATTCTTCAGTTCCATTTTCTTACTCACCTTCTAATTAATAATAAAATCTTTTTATTCCTCAGCCCTGCATATTACATTTTATACAACAAATTTCAGGAATATAGGTACCCCTAAGGTGACAGCCACCTGTTTTGGGGTTACCGACTCTTCATATACTTGGCAAATAATACACAAGCCATTTAATTTGTTAGATAACATAAGATAAAATGAAGACCATGCGTATCAAAAAATTTACAAAATAAATTATAATAATGAAATCATAAAATTAAACAAAATAGCTTTCATACAATTTTTTTAAACATAAATTCAATATCATCATATTTAAATAAAAACTCCTTAATTAATTTTATAAACTTCATTTCTGTTGAAGCAGTGGTTATGTTCTCCGGTAAATAACTAAAAAATTTTGAACTAATATACAAAAAAGAATATCTAAAAAATTCACAGTTGGGTTTTGGGATTTTCGTTTGTTTAGATCTTAAAATATATGGTGATGGTTTATTTTCATCACCGCCGCGATTATAGTACATCTATTCTATTCTATTCTTCAATTCTACTAAACTAAGCTCTAACTGCTCAAAATTTTACAATATTGTGATATTATTTTCACGACGCGAATCGTTCAATTAGCCTAATATTCGTCACGTTCGATTTACGGCGAAAGCGTGTAAATGAGGTACTCATTTATCAAAGAAGTTGGATATTATAGTATGGAATAGACTACTGCAGAGAAATATAATCTAGAATTGAAATATTCGGCATAATAAAATTAGAACATAATATAGTGACATGTTCCGACAATGACTTTTATGACCAGTACATTCAGAGGTAATTCACACCGGGACGAAACCACTAAAGTGTACATTTTCATGAGATACAGCGGAGGTGGACAACTGCGCGGTTAATGCTTAATCAGCCCCACCCACGCCACGAACTTAAAGCGAGTTCTCATGTCAGGCGGAACCGCATCCGGGGACAAGTGGCGCGTAACCCTGAATCAGGTTTGAAACAGTAGTAACTCTAGACTCTCATCACCGCTTCAATCGTTCTCACCTTCCAAAGGGCATCACCCGACCCATTTGGTAACACCAATTCCATGGTTATTCCCATCAAAAGAGGGACACTACCACAAAAGGATACCCTTCTCTTCTTACGGCCCTCGATGTACTCTTTGGAGACACGAATCCTTCTCCATTTCCAATCCTCCCACGCGCTTGCGTTGGCGAAAAGCTCTGAGACCACAAAGGCAATTCACGATTTCGGGAAAAACAGTTTAGGGCTCGTCTCGCTCGCGATTGGAGAGGGAAATAAAAGATGGAAATTCCATTCCGCTCTCCTTTCCTTCTATTTCAGTGGTGGAGTATAAAGGCGAAACCTGACAGTGGCGACGAGAAAGAGTTGCTCGGTAAAATAGAAGTGAGAGCTTCGTTTCCCAAGTGCATCCAGACGTGATATTAGGAATTTGAGGCGCGCAAACATCTTTTCCGTCGACTTGGCGTTCCTCCAAATAATGTTCCGTCCGAATTATTTTTATGATGGAAGATATTCCACTGAAGAGGCGCGCACGAGTACGAGCTACGAATTAAAGCATTTATGTATGTAAGATGAGGAACTCCACTACTATAGCTATCCTCTGCAAGATGTGTCATATCATATGCTATCAATGGAAGTATGCAATACTATACATGCATTAAATTAAGCTTGAAAGTCAGAAAACGTAATATATACTACACAATGGAATATTTATCAGTGATAACAGCATCATTTCACCACAGCTTTAACTATATGAAGATTAAACTCCTTAGGACTTGATAGCTAAACATAAAACACTTGAAAATAAAGGAAAGCTGGGACACGGCTGTTAAGGAATTAGAGATTTTAAACCTCTAATATAAACCACTTGTTTTCCCTTAATGTATATATCTTACTGAAGTGAATTTATTTCCCTTTCCCATTAGGTGACTTTTAACAGTAAATCAATCACTTATATACAATTTCTATGACAAATATTTTATTCAATATATAAAGTTATACTAATGGACATCCACCATAGCTTTGTGAAATATTTAGCTACTTACCTTTTAGGGCAAAGTACAAGGAAAACCTAAGAGTTTTAAAAGTTCAAATCAAACCTTTCATTTCTTCAAACAATTTCCTTAGCGACCTGTTTTGTTCAGAAAACAGCCATAATAAGGAAAAATATAGCTGGGTTATAAGCATGTTTATACACGATTAAAGCATTTTGTAAAGAGGGGGGAAGGGTAGAGTTTTAAAGGATCAACGCGATAGTCCCTTCAACTTTTTCTCTCCAAAATTTAATTTAAATCCTAACTGAACTCGAAATGATTTCCAGTATTAATAAAAGTAAATTCCGTGTGGATTATACTTGTCATTCTCAGCTACTATCCATTATTTATCAAATTATTAATAAATTACTATTTTCTACAATTAATGAGTGTGGCCAAATAACGCTGACAGCTACAGGTTGACAATCAGTATTTATGTCAATCTAAAAACTAAAGCAGCAGAAAATAGTTAAAGGATTCATTAAATGGTTAAAGGAAATGTATGTTAATATCAATTTCAATTCACATTTTCTGTTGGATTAAAATCACTTAGGAACGTTATGAGAAGGGTAAGGACTGTAACACAAGCTATCATCAAAAGCCTTCGCTCTCTATACCTCAACTCGTTACGTTATATATTTCAAAATAGACAGTAATTTGGAGGATGAAAATTAGGAAAAAGCTACCTAAATGCACTGCAAATTCAATAGATAATCATAAAGAAAACCGTGGTAATGCGCTGTGATTAACTTAAATCGTTCGTTGATTTCCGGATATTTAGAAATTATGAAACCTGAATTTTAACTACGCTAGTTAATGCTACTGATCTTAATATGTTCCTTATAATACGACATCATTCTTTTTGCAGGTTTATATGTCTAATGAGTGGGACATTTTTCTATTAGCATATAATTCAACATAGTTTTTATGGTATAACTAGTCAGCGACCAACATATGCATCTAAAATATAGGATTATTTTTGCTAAAACCTACAAGTCTGAGATGGATTGCTCCATTGAGCACATTGAAATTTTATTAGATATCAAGGATATTTAGCAACATTCCGCATGATGATCATGAATACACCAAAAATTATCCTTCAATACAATTTAAATTATTCAGAGTATTTAGCGAAACACAATCTCGGGTTTTGATCCATGATTTTAATCCTCATAATTTAATTACTCATTTTTTTATGAATAGTGATTTCATTTTAGAATCAATACTGAATGATCACCAACACGTAAAAAATAAAAAGAACGCAATAAATGTATCCTTAAATACGCTTCAAGAAAAACACTGCAATCACTCACAGGAAGCCAATGTATTCGGGTAAGCTAATAAGGAAAAGGGATAGAGAAGGCTCATAAAGGAAGCCTCGGAAATCTAATCAGGAAGCTTCATGTTCGTACCCTATGAAATGAACTTTTAGGAAACTACTTAATTAGAAGGAAGATGATGATCATATCTCTTTGCATGGGAAGAAATACGTACTCGCTAAACGCTCCTCCGTTCTATTTAACCTCTAACACACCAAGCCTAGATCGTCAAAGTTGTTTACCAAGCTTAGGTCTTTGGAGGACTCTTTTTCTTTAATCCTTATTTTTTTGTTGCGGTATATAATTTAATGCATATTTTTTTGGTTTCTTAAACTTTATCTTGTTGTATTTGGTATATTTATTTTTTCACTACTAAAAGTAAACACAATTTTATTCATATACTCTTATTCATGAAAGTATTTTCATTGTTATAATTCGATTGAAAGTGGCATAAAAACCAGTTACATAATTCAACTAAAATAATTAGTACAAATTCATATTTTGCCATCCCTACAGTTCTTAGTTCAAGTAACAATTTTAGTTAGGACAAGTTAGAATTGACACTAGTAATATAAAAGATTAAGCGTTGTCCTTCCGGGACATCAAGGGAGCTTTTATTTATCTAAAAGAATGTTATATTAGTATAGAAATATATATCTCTTAAACCGATGCGGGACACGTTCAAAAATCAAGAAAATATGTCTGTAATTATAAAAGCAGGGCAATTACAAATTTAGTTAGGGCTGTTTACAGACAACAGCATTAGGGACTAAACGGGATCCTTGCGGGACACCACGAGGGTTTTCATTTATTCCCCTTTTCATTAATGTCTGATAACGTTTTATTTTAAACTGACGCGGGAAACACACAAAAATCAATATAAACAATATTTTTGCCTTAGTAACAGCAGGGTCACTAAAGATTTCACTCTAGGATCCTTCGAGAATCCCTTCTGGTAAGGGTTAAGAGCCGATTTACAGCTACGACGATGTTTTTGCTGGAAGCTCAAGACGTATATACATCAAATACCGACCCCCCTTAGTTCGAAGGGCCATATTTCTTTCATGGCCCTCGTCAAACAGGAATCCCAGCAAGATAAATGACCTCCTTAAGCGCCACCGACTCCTTTAATTTGTCTTGAATTTTGTATTGCTTCATCTTTGACCACGCCAAGGCCTCGCGTTTAAACAGGTTAAGCCCACACGCCGGCGGAAATGCTAATGGCGAATTGCCCCCGGGGAGAGGTTGACCGAGATGGACAGCGAAAAACAAAAAACGCCGCCGGTCTTTATGCTTCTCCTGGGTGGGCCACAACGAAACTGGGTTACGATCTGCATTAGTTCAATTTTTCAGGGCAGAGGGCGGCGCAGGTGGCGGCGAAAAATGGAAGATGCTCGAACTTCGGGAGAGTCATCAAAATTTCAAAAGCTCGGTTGTTTCGGCGCAAGGCGACGTATCAATAAGGGGCGGGAGCATAAAATGTGCATGGCGAATGAACGAACGGGTGGTTCCGATGAAAGCTGAGATAAATGGAAACTTCTTGTTTCCCCCCTACTGTATGCATAAATGGCAAAAGGCCTTTTACAGAGCATTTATTTTCGGTGAATTGCAAAGCTTGAAAAACACGAAGGAATTAATTGCGCGGGAATCTTCTCCGCTTTTCCCATCCTTCTAAGAAGACGTTACACATTTCATAGACCATTGAGTTCTTGACGTATTAGAAACGTGTAATAATGAGGTTCCATCAAATTTTTCAGAAAATTAATCTCGTTGAATCAACCACCAAAACTTTGAGGCATCTATGAAATTAACTTCTGAAAAAAACAGAAAATATAATATATTTTTGTGTCAAGGTAGGTAATTTTTAAATTCATAATAGACACTACAACTCTCGTAGTGTCTTTAAAGTCTTCCTACACTTACTTTTTTTCCAAGCCTTATTCCCATATATTCTTTATGGGGTCGGCTGATGAGTTGGGTGATAATGAGAATGAGATACGTTTTGGCGATGATATGACTTTTACAGCCGAATGCCCTTTTCTGCCACCAACCCTGAAGGGGAAAAACAGAGAAACACACACAACCTGATTCCCCGATCAGAAAAATCCTGATCAGCCAGGAGTCAAACCCGGGGCCCTGGGGTTGGAGCGATAGCGCTTCGCACGCTAACCACTCGACCACCGAGTCCGGTTCTTCCGACACTTACTATTAATTGTAAATTTGAATGAGTAGAGAGCTGTAACAGATTATTTTTCCAATCTAAATTGAATTTCGAAAATTCATTAAAATAATCAGCAAATTCATTTGATTTAAATAAAGAATACTTTTTACTTCAAAATTATTGTATTTTGTTTGCATATTTTTTCGTCAGTTCTTCCCTCAAGTGTGCGGAATACCTAATTTTTGATAGTAAGAAAAATTACCACTTTTATATTTCCTTCTGTTTCATCACATTGAATAAGCATGAGTACCTTTAATGATGGATGAAAGTGCCATGAAAGGAATCTTCAAGGCTAAAATAATTATTCTCGATAATTTAGACTCTTTAAGAATGAGTTCTAAGTCAAAAAGTGACAGAATCATCATTAACCATATCCTCAATTAGGACGATGAAAGAGGGGGTTGTCGCAGACACAACTCAAGAGGAAAGCAAGCCCTTCTAGTGTCAACTTATGCGAAAGATACAAAAGCTAAGAGCATCTCCTGAAGTAGAAGCACTTGGAGATCATTTTCCCATAGCTCAAGAAGAAAAATATTAAATATGTAAGGTTCCATTCCATGAAAGCGCTTCTTTGAGAAAGCACTTTCATAGCTATCAAACGCTGCATATTGACTGGTTATTTACTCTATTTCATTCACAGATGAATCGAAGAATTAAAAATTGGAGAATGTATCGATGACAACATACGATATGGCGATGAAAAATGTTATGCTAAATCTAAAAGATTATTACAAGGATTTAAAAACAGCTAAATTCTGGGTCAATAAATTCAAGTTATTTAATAATTCTTTATATTTTTATCTCTAATTAAGAGTATACTCTCAAACTGAAATACAAAAAATCTGATTCTTAGACATTAATAAACAATGATGTCCAATGTAAGTTACGTCCCAGTCTCTTACTTACTCCTAAATTTTAGAGTTTCCATCACTTAATAGACATTAGGATGATTAAATCATGGAAGAGAGGATATAAACAAAAAGTAAATCACTCCTTCACGACTGTGAATAAGAGGTGATATTTAATATGAGAAGTCACATCCTTGTTTATTGCATGGTATTTGATCAAGATCTCTCCTTATGGACTGACAAGAAAAGTGTTACTCGTAGAATCATTGTGCTACACTTGCGTGGACATGTTCCGCTAATCACATTCTGGTTCAGTGAGAAAATCAAGGGTAAACTACCTCACTCCTCATCCTGCCTATATAGTAAAACCTCATTCCTCTCTACTAGCTCTTAGTAGCTTATGTCAGTGGGGGTGAGGCACCAACCGGCCTTCGGGCTAGATACTTTGCAGACATTAAGCTGAATCCTATCCAATTCAATCCTTTAATTTACATTCTAATTATTCATTGGTTATGAAAAGAGCTGATCACAAATAGGCAACCTTTGGTATATACAAGAATGCAAATCTTCATAAGAACAATTGATGATTTCAAATCGATCACATTAAAAATTTAGTGTCAAATTATTGATAAGACCTTCCAAGACAAATTTCCTTCGCTTTCTTTCAACATTATTACAGGAATGATCCTTTCATTTACTTTCCTAAGGAGAATGGTAAAACAGCAACAAGCACTAGTTGATCTAAGTGAAATCCCTTAAAGAAAACTCGCTGGACAGGAGCTCGATCTTTAAGAGGCAAACACGAAAAGATTCTTGGAGATACGATGCATAATTGATCTCGAAATTTCCATGGGGCGAAGGGGAGAGGCGATGAGTAGACGTTATAGTTCCAGTACAAGTGAGGAATAAACAAGGGCTCGTTAGTCCCAAAGAATGAAAGGGGAGCCAGGAGATGGGAATAAGTTGATGCTGAGAGAAAGGAAAGTCTTCGGAAGGAAATATGGTACTCCTCCGGGCTAACCACCTCTTAGGAAAACACGTCCCGAGGTATCGCGAGAAAGTAGCTGAGGAATGAGTAGACGAAAGATTTGGATAGTTCGCGAAGATGGCGCGAGACGGCGTAACGTGTTCGACAAACACTCCGACAGCTTCGCAATGTTTACTGGCGTGAGTCGCCTCGAGACATGGGAACAGGAGAAGCCGAGGACATCAAATCCAGGGATGTTTACCGTTCAAAATTACGGCCAAGACGACGTGCGCCGTACAAGTCGAGTGAGCCCAAAAGTTCAAGTAAGTCAAATGGCTAATTACAAGATGCTTGTATTTAGTTACCCACCTCTCGGTAACTCGTGCGCGATAAGTTTTCCTGCTTAGAGGTCTTTCATTTACTTCTTGATGAGAAACACCTCCCTTCTATTATATTCAGATATTTTTTGCTCGTAACGTATCCTCGACTCAATATTCAGTAGGCTTTTGTAAACATAATTAGGATCAATAAAGCAAACTTCAAAAAACTTCATGAAGAAATTTACATATTTAAGCGAGATTATCCAAGGTTAAGACCTAGTTCCTTTAACTTATTTTCATATTCTCCTAGCCCCTTTATGGTGCCTACTCAACTGCAGACAATCCCTTAACAATTTTCGGCAACTAAAATATTAGTCTACTTTTACCTTGTTATTAATGCATTCAATTTCATAAGATGCAATTTATTTTTGTACTGAAATTTTAATGGTAAATAATAAAAATAGGTTGATAGGCTATTCTAAGAGAACTGGTAAATGCCATTATCTTGCTTTTGAAATCCACAATATTTCCCCGAATTAGCTATGTGATAGAAAGAAAAGTTTCTGTGACCATATCAAAAAACATTTTACCTACTTCAGGGCCGTTTGTCAATTTTTGCCACTTATTAACATTCCCGAATGCAAGCAAAATAATGTTAAATCACTCAATAAATGAATCTATTCTTAATGTTAGCGAACAGTTTTGATTAAATACACAAACTCTACAACAATTTGCTCACCATGGATGAACTGGAGCACAAAATTGAATCGGTGGAAATTGGTCTAAATTAGGATAATGCACCAAAATATTGCTGCGAGAACGCATTACATTCATTGTTGATAATACAGTTGAATATATTGTTGCTTATGTAAATTCTCAGAGAAACAGCCCTTGCCCTAGCAACTTGTTACCAGCAATGTGAAGCATACTCGGCAAATGGAGATTTAAAACGGTGTACAAGTTCTTGATTAAAGCGACATTGATATTGAAAAGTCTCTTTTTCCATCTAAATTTTTCAATGATATTAATAACAAAAATAATTAGTAGAATAATACAGTTAAAAGGAACAGTTTAAAAGAAATGGATGTAACCAAGGTAATAAGAAAGTAACCATCTTAGGACAAAAGATCCACTGCAGGGAATAACTCACGAAGGAAGGTGTAAAAAATATCCACAAACCTACTCATAGTACATGCCAAATGATGCAAAAAAAGCTCTGTGTAACATGAAAATAAAAAAAGTAGTGCTATAACAAAATTACAAAAATTAAGTCAATAACAGGAAACATTTCAGTCATTCACTTTGCGAAAGTAATTTGTATTTCACGAAATATTTTTTTTCTCGCTAATTCCGTAATTTTTCTCCTTCTGCTGAGAGAAGGCAATGGATCTTTGAGATTGAATGTATATACCTCATCAAATAATACGCGGCATTCAGAGAGAGAATATAGAATTTATTATCGTTTCAAGTCATGGAAATTTCAGGGACACACTGAGAGAAATATTCATCTCATGTTCACGACCACAGTCAATAAAACGCGTGGTCGCTTGCTTTGGTTTTGCTGACTCCATTCAGAAATCAAAGGACGGAAGAATTGAAAAATGACGAAAATTTCAACTATATCTCTAAAACCAAATCCTTTACGTAATAATCATGTGTTTATTAAGCGTTAAAACATTTGAAAATGGCTCATCATTTTACTATGGGAGCGATTAATAGTTGACTCATTAATTCGATAACAAACGCAGCTAAATACCAGGTAATTATCCGATTTTAAAGTCGAATGGCTACGGTTTAAATTTGAAATCGTCAAATATTTCCATTAGATTATTAGCCCGCTCCTACGAAACTTACGGCAAACATTTTGATCAATGAATAAAGCTTGTGCAGTAATGCTCATTAGCTCCGAATTTGAATCGAGAAAAAATAATTTGAAAAATATGAGGATAAAAATTTTGTTAAAAACGTGCATGTAAGCGTTGGCGAACTTATCCTTCAGCTGCATGATCATTTTCTTGCCATCTTGGTGGAAGTAAACTTCCTGTTCTTCCGATGAAAGAATATCATCTTGAATTTTTACCTCCTCACCAAGTTACCTTTTGAAGACATAATGTTAAAGCAGTGGTAGCTTTTTTTCAATTTCCTCGCCGGATATATCCTTGATCTATGCATGTTTTTCTTGAAATAGGTGTTTGATCGAGGGATTGTAACGTCTCGTTCAGTCTGCCAAAGCGACTTTCTTTTCCCGGAGTATAATGACTCCCATTGGTTTCATCAGTCGGCAAGGGTGAAGGGAATTCAAGGGTCGGTTAATATTGGTTGAATAGTTAAAATTGGTGAAAAGCAGATGGAAGAATAAGCATGCTGAGATATGAAAAGCCACACTTCCGAACGTTCAGCGCGCGAGCCGGACGGCGCGGAGCCGCTGCGAGCGTCACGCCTATGCTCAAAAATTTTTTCTTTCTTAAATGAAATATTACCCTAGCCAATTTTTTTTAAATTGTACAGGAGGGTTGTATGTACAACATATAAAAAAATGAGAAAAATCGAAGGGGTGGTTACATCGTCAAAAATCGATTTGAAATTTTTAAATTGTTATAAACTTTATTATATTGTTTAAATTTTATAAAAGCTTCCAATATTCATCTTTCCTAACGCAAGAACTTTAAGTTAAGTCATTATTTGTATTTTTAGCTTACATATTACCGGAGATATGGCCTCGAATGCGAAGGCACTTTTTTAAAATTTCAATTTTTAAACATTGCAATATTTCGGAATCAATTGCGTTAATTACAAAATGGCTTGGGGATTTTCATTTTGTTATCAAATCAAAGCGATCTGCTAAATTTGGTCAAAATCGGTTACCTCAAGGGTCAATTTTGCCGATTTCCTTGTCGAATTGGCGTGGAATAACCCATTTGTTAATTCTACAAAATACAATACAACTAACTGAGGATAGGGCTGTCCATAACTTGGTAATAACCCCATAAAATCAAAAGGAAAAAAACGTCTTTTGAAACTATGTGAAAAAAGCTACACAGAAAATAATTTTAAACGACATTATAGCTCGGCAAATGAGATATTTTTCAAAATATTTAAAGTTGTTCACGATAAAACTAGAAAGGTCTAGATACTGAACTACATCATGAGATAAATTGGGCATTTTTACCAGAAAAAACTTCAAAAGAGTCAGATGGAAGTTTTCCTCTCTACTTTGTCAAAATAATGGCATACATTTTACTTTTCCCTCAATTCAGAATTCATTATCTCTAAAATGTATACTTAAACTAATAATACAAATTATTCATCGTATTCTTTTGAAAGTATATATTGACAGGACTATTTGGTTGACGAATATGTACGAATGTATGTACCACATTATCGTGTATATAATTGCAGCGATAATAATTTTTATGTCATTTATTTCATAAAAAATAAACATTATATTTCCACCAGGCAAGACGCACAGATTATAGTTAAATTTAAAGAATTTCATAATTTTCCCTGAAAAGAGTACAACTCACTCTTTTATTTAAATCATAAGATAAAATCGATCATTACATTTCGAATAATACATATCTCAGCAAAGGATTAAAAAAAATCCTTTTAAAAGTTTTTGTGCCGGTAAAATTATGTGAATGAATCTGTATGCTGTAATTGTTTACAAGTCTGGGAATGATATATATTTTTGCTTGACAACATACCTATTGTTGATTACAAAATACGTGGCGATAACTTAGGTTATAATAATAATGATAAAACACTAATCACGGAAAGTTAGAAAATTAAAAAAGGATGCGGATAAAATTAATTTCATTTATCATAAACACATCCATAAATTTAATCCGGATATAGTATAGCTCGCTAGTATTACTCGTTGAGATTTCCATTATCTCTTTAAGCCGTAGTAAAACTCAAGCCGTGATTCAGAAAAATGGCAACACCGCCCAGATTAGAAACCTCGCTCGTTGTGCCCCTAATTGGAGGAAATAAGCTAGCCCAGTCTTATTTTCCGCACCAGCAATTCATTTTTTTCCGCCGCGAGCCCACGTAAGCAGATGCGCTTCTCGGGGAATCTTCGCTAACGAATGACGACGGTTTGGCCGGTCCACATGCGGTCCCCGGAAAGAGCACGACACGGGCGCATAAAGCGAGAAGCAGCGATAAGAACCGTTACGGTACCGAGTACGTGAGGAGCTCTCCCCGGCTGTGTGTACGTGTGCGAGTGCTTTCGTAGAGCGAATCTGCCGGGTCGATGTTTTTATTCGCCCGCTGTCGGATACCCAGCGGCAATTTAGGAAAGAACGCTTTTTTTCTACTCGGAGAGAGGCGCTCGATACACGGCGAGCGGGCGTTCGACGAGGGCCCTCCAATGATTTCGAGCGAGCTTTTCGAAGATTTGCGAGGTCTTGGAGCAGGTGAGAAGAAGGGTACAGGAAATCTGATTGGGAAGAAGGCAGCGGAAGGATGGGACGACGGCGGAGTTGAATATTCATATTCGCCGCCTTTTTCTACGATCCGCTAAAAATTAAACAGGGGATGGAGGTAATTATGGCATAAATTAACCCCACGAAAAGAGACTTGGTAGATTTTTTAAGGGAGGATGGAATGCGAGTTTCCTGTGAGCCTACCCTTTAACGATTGACGGAGGAAAGTAAAAAATGAGAAGCAAACTCTCGGGAAAATTACCTTCACTTGCGTTGCTAGAGGATTACTTCGGCTGCCGAATTTTTTAGCCTACGTCGTACGACGGAAATGCATTTTTCAAATTTCGAGGTTATTTCTTTGAAAAACCATACGGGATGGATTGCCAGTACACTTAGAATTGAAGAGTTGGAGGCTTAATATATAGTATTAGAAATGAATATGAAAATTCAAAAGTACTAGCTACCACATAAATTGATAGACGAAACAGGTATTCCAAAAACTATTATTTCAGCCAAGATTAACCTTCAGGTTGAAAGGATCGTAAAAAGGGGGTATATTTAGTACCCTTAAAAATAACTATATTAACACCTTTCTAAGTGGTCGTGTAGTTAGATTTCGCAATTCTTGAAATCCACTGTTTTGGCTTCTATTATGTGGTAGCTCTTCATGAACAAAGAGGAATAAAAATAATTTTGCACGTTACCACAGGTTTGAACCAGTAATGAGCGTTTTTATTTTTCTATCACTCATCTAAATTCTTATTTCTAAATTCTAAAATAATATACATTTATGGTATAGCTATTATTCAATTTCTAACATTGGAGCAATGTGGCTTTGGTTATTTCAAGCATTACTTAAATAGAAGAGAAACGGTTAAAAAGTTAATATTTAAATCAATTGATGCCTGTAATATATGAGTAAATAAAAAATATTGACTATAATCATAAATTGTAAGTGCGCGAGTAACTAAAACTCGTACCTCACATATTTAGAAAGCGTTCATCGTAAATATCGATAGTTGACACGCGCAAATTTTGGTAAGTTACCCGTAGCAATAGCATTTACGAGGTTTCAGTTTGGAGCTTTAAATTTTCCCAAAATACAACTTTTATGGAAAATATTTCTATGAATATTTTACTCATTTTTTCTTTCAGCTGACTATTGTGATCAAAGCCGCAACGATTTGAGAGTGCAACGAACTCTGAGGTAATAGAAATGCCCCAAAAATATTTGGGAATGCTTCAACGTACGTCGAGAAGGAGCTACGCGTTGAACGACATACGTTACATTTTATTACACACTTTACTGCGATAGAAGATGAGTTCATTCGAGTGGTTCAAAGGAGCTATGGACGAACTAGTACATTTACTTTCTGGTACTATCAGCATTGCTCTTAAAAGAGATAGAAAGCACTTCGATAAATAAGCAACTCTTAGAAATGTCCATCCATTAGTGTTTACTTCAGACTAATGTAGAATGTTTCAGAGCATATATTTTCCTATTGGCTACCTTTTCCTCTGGGCGTTATGAAATATATCCGAAAATTTTAAATTCGTGACCGGGAGGGTTCTGGGAAGCAAACATCGAATTGCAAATGCTTATTGCACTGCCTGGAGCAAGGGGCATTTCAGATCTCCAAACATTACATTAAAGCGGTCCGTCTACTACAGGAGGTACACTCAAACTGGAATTTTCAACAGAAAAACTCATTTCTATTCATCATGCACGCTGTATAAGGACAAAATGTAAAAGGAAAGCATTTAAATTTTGGTCGCGAGTTTAAAAAGTACTATAGAGAAAGATGGAGGTGATAAGCACGTGAATAATTCATCAATGCCATATACAATTTATTTGAATCAATATTTATATTCATTGTACTGTTATTTTATGAATTAATACATATTAAGACCTGATGTATACCTACAACCAGGGCATCGAACCACAGATATTAACGTAATGAGTTTTGCGTTTCTTTATAATGTTTAGCATGGAATGCTAAGAAGTTAAAGATGAGTTTATATAATATGTTGAAAGGAAGAAATATAGAGATTGTGATTTGTGACAGTAACAGTATCGTTAAACGAATCCCACATAAACCCACCATTTCTTTTCCATTACTTTATTTTCTAAACAAAGAAAGATTATAACATTATGCAAAAAATAGTAAGGCTTTTTAAGGAACCCAAATTATTGATGGTGCTGATTTTTAGTCCTGACCTTTACCCCTCCAATGTTTTCATTCTATAAATTTTACAAATATTGAAATGAGCCAAGTTATTCAACTATTGAAGCATCTATTTTTGTATAATCAATAAGAAAACCTCTAAAAGAAACACATTTTTCAGAGAACAAATATCTCGCCCACTATCAGGCAGAACAGTAACAGAAACTAGTTTCTCTAATCTATTCACATCTTCATGCAAAGACATCTGTTTTTATTTATAGCTATTTACAAAAGGAGTACTTGTGTCTTTACCGTTAGGTTATACCTTTATTCACTTACATATCTGTAACTTAAATTACTACATATCTGTAAATTAAATTGTAGGCTGACAATACTTTCCGACCCGCAAAAAACGTTTAAGAGAAAGTTCAGCATGCTTGACACAGCAAGAGGCAATATAACCGTTTCACCCTCCTTATGTTACGAATAAATATGGTAATGCCTGCATCTGAACCGCTCCTTGGGACCATGTGATACGTATAATTAGATCCCTTACACGTAATTCCCATTCTCGTTTCGCTTACCCTTCCTTTTCTCGGGACGGCGATTGTTATTAAGAAATAAGAGAACAGCTTAATGAATCCTCGGATGCTTGCCAAGTGGATCAACAAAGGTCAGCCAAATAGACGCCATTCCCACTCGAGAATGCCACGGTACACCCTCAATCCTTAAAGGGGTTAAGAACATGGGAATAATAAGATCGCTTTCTTCCTGACTCTTTCTTTTTCTGCTTCGGTTCTCCGTGGCGCACCGAACCACAGACGGAAAAGGCACTAAAAGGTGGTTGCCCAAATGGAGTCGTTTGGCGAAACGGTCCCTTTTTGTGGGAGGGAAAAAGAGATGTAGAAGGAAGAAAGGGTTGCCGAAAGAGAAAGCATCAAAACGAGTTTCTCGCCGAAAGCAGCGAAAAAGGAGGCAAAAACAAATAGCTTTGTGAGGTTTTTCTTATTTAAGAGGTGCGCCATATGGCTGAGGTAAATATGGGGGGCACAGGTAGGAGAGGGAATGTCTTAAAAGCAGGGGGAGAAGGGGGAATCAAAAGCGCGGGGATCGAGGGAAACGCTCAAAAGATTAAAAGGGCCCAGCGATGGACAAAGGCGGTACGGAAAGCGGAAAAAGAACATTTAAGGAATGCATATAATAAGGCGCAGAGAATGAAGGAGATCAAAGGACAAACTCTGCGGCGGGGTTCCCAAAATCTTCGCCTCCTTATCTACAAGATGATTCAATTCAAAGGCATGAAATCTACCGCCTATGATGGTCTATCTATCCCTATCCATCTTAGAATGGAGATCGCGATATCTCATAGTCCCACCAGAAGATTGGCATATATCCCTACCATCTCCGAGAAGTTGTAAAAGCAATGAATAACCTAATGAATAAATATTGTTATTTGTGTGAATCCTAAATAATTATTTTAGACCACAATTACTCTGTATTTGTATTTGAAAGGGGACACATATTAACGAATGAGATACTACTGCTTATTAGTGTAAATACCATACGAATGTAGCTTTTCATATCCGTCAATTGTATTAGAAATTAAATGAAGAAATAGGAAACAATTTTTATCCATTCATAACTTCAAATCCGAATTAATATATCTTAACTTGAAGCTCGAATATCCTCTATTGAAATTAATACAGAGATTATATTAAGCGATATCATCTGTTACGGTGTAAAAGGTTACTAGATATTCTTCTCGTAATTTTTAGCTTTAAGGTTTATTTCAGATGAATGGGTAAAAATACAGCAAAAATTAGCATAATACATCCTAAAATTAAGAATCCTTGTTGAGATTAATTATCTTTAGATATCAACAGTAATTATTATATTCAGTTACATGAACACACCTCGATAAGGAGTGAAATATAAAAATATTTAAAAAATATATATTTCTATAAATTTTGCCATCATCGATAAAAGTTTAGCTAATTTAAACCTTAAAATATACGATGCTAAAATCTCGGGTGTTATATATATATATGTATGTTATAATTCAAACAGTATTAGGAACTAAAGAATTATAGGACCGGTAAAAAGAGAAGTCGGCGACAAAGCGGTGGTCGTCTTGGATCTATTTGGGGACTCATAGAAGAAGTAGGTTATTCTTCCAATAGGGTAGTTCATTAATTGCTGATATTTCTAAGTTTCGTGCATATGGTATATTGCCGACAATCATTTAATCGTTTATATTTTTGCAATTGGAATATTTCCTTTCATCAGACATGATAAAAATGTGAGAGTTCAACGTGGTGAAACTAACTTAGCCCTCACGAAAGAAACCGCTAAAATTCTTTGCTCACTTCACATGATCAATAAAGGGGAGGGAACTTCATGAAAGTTGAAGGAAAGGCAAAAGAGAATACGCGAAGAAGAAGACGAAAAATAAAGAACGCGAGTGGATGTCGCAAACACAAAATTGCGAAAAGGGTACTGCATTAATCGATTTTGGCTCCCTTATATGCTTTGCTCTTGGACGCACGTGCGATACCTCTTCGGAAGATGGATATGTTTATAAATACACAATGTGCTCACTGCCGATATCAGCAGCTTTCGAAAATCGAGTTGGAAATCGTTTCTTTGAAACAATGCCGGACTTTGAATTGGTACCTTTAGAAGATGGAGATTAGAAGTTAGATTGGCAGACTGAGAGCGAGCTATTTCTAGGGAGACACGAAGGAGATTACTTGTCCTCCGTGAGAAGTTAGTCTTTATGAGTTCGCTGGAATATTACTGAAATAAATTTCGAATGGGGTCAGCAAAAATTCTACTCTTGGAAGCAAATATTGCCGGCATTTTCAGAGAGACGAGATAAATGCATTACTTCTCACACGTCGAGAGATATCTGACAAAATAATCGTGTTGGGTTCATCCTCAATTGGGTCGATTGAACACGCCTCCAGTAAGGCTCTAAAATATTTAAAACGAATCAACTCCAATTTTCCCGGCCGCAGAAAAGCTTTTACCACTTCAAATCCCATACTCTTCATCGAATGTTTCCTTTAATTCTTTACTACAAGTAAGAAGCGAAGCGAAATCCAGGAAATCAACAAAGTTATAGTATCAATTTAGTATAAAGCAGCCCGTTCTCCTCTCCGATATACCCACTTAGTGATAAATAATAATAAGTACACATAGACATATTATTTTTAGAGAGTAAGCTAAGTAAAGAAATCAAGGTTCAAAAGAAGATCGAAATTATTATACCGTACCTTATACAATTTTATAGGAATTTGCTACGAAAAAGAATTACTTTGATTTTACCCGGAAGTAAGAAATGAAAATAAGAATTTGCAGTCGATTTTCTGTTGAGTCTCTGTAAGATAGAATAAATAATGCGATACTCCAAAGCACAGAGATGGACAAAGTATTTGCATAAAGCTCAGCTCAATATTGTCATTTATGTACATGAGATTAAGTAGGATATCAAATTAGTTTGTATCATAGCCAAATTATTTATCTGAAGTCAAATAATATAATTTACCGTTCTCGGAGAATCATTAAATTTTAGGTGGTTTTAACATGTTTATTTTATAATTTCAAACGACGACGACTCCAAAATTTTGAAAAGGTAATTTAGTATTGAAGTTTTAAATAACACTAGCGGAAGTGCCCGTTGAAATTCAACGGGGATAATAAGTAAACATATATGAAGTTATACTCTCCTCCGATTTTAGCAGTTAATAGTTGACCGGTAGAAGACCCTCTCAGCCTTTATGGTTTGTATATTGGTTCGCATTAAAGATTTTATCTAGGAAAATGTATTGAGAACGAAATTTATGATAGAAAGAAGTTTTTTCCCGGTGAATATGATGTAGAAAGTGCTCTCGGGTTTCCAGCCGGGTTGCCTCCTGCCAAAGGGTCGACGTTTCGGGTGCGTACTCTGCACCCATCTTCAGGAACTCATCAGTTCCTGAAGATGGGTGCCGAGTACGCACCCGAAACGTCGACCCTTTGGCAGGAGGCAACCCGGCTGGAAACCCGAGAGAACTTTCTATACGAAATTTATGATGTTTGGATAGTATATAAGTTTACACATACTTGTAGGTATTTCATTTGTATGTATTTAATATTAATAAGTGTACAGTTACAATGGCTTTTATACGATTGTAGAAAGCCAAGAAGTTTTACAGACCTTTACTGATAGATTCACTAACATTACATGCCTCTCATTTCTCCCATTCTACAGATACCGTACATTACTTATGAGACAATATTTAAATCCACTAAAGCTTAAATCTCCTGTACGCGTACTTAGTGTCATTTTGGAAAATCTCCAAAGCTTATATTTGTGTACAGCACACACACTATCGTCATAAAAGGTTGCAATAATACTAACTAAAGTACGTAACCTAACTATCGTACTGGTAGAAAGTCTAACATACTAAAATATTGAAATTTTGATGGCCACTTTTCAAAAACATGGTTATATCTTGATGAAACACTTCCATTAAAAATATAGGTAAATTATATTATGCATTCATGATTAATTGTGCTAATCAATAAGTTAATGACACTACTCGTATGTATGTTATTAACTATGTCAAATTCATCTATGTTGGCGTAGAAAATGAGTTCTGCAAATACTTCATCAGTAATAAAGGAAATAATTTAGTAACTTTAATCGGTAGTTCTAAACTAAATAAATTCATTTCACTTCCAATTTATAACTAATTATAACACTTTTGAAGTATCTGAATCATAAAAAATACTTCACAGCACCTAACGTCTGTGATATGATTAACAAAAAAGAAAAAGGCAATGTCACGAGAAATATCTGTTTAAAGGAAACAGACAAATTTATTTAAAATATTTTGAGGATTTCCTACCGAAAAAACCACTAAACAAACATATTTTTCAGCGATAAACCAACTGAGGCGTGAGGCTAGCTCTAGAAATTTCCGCCATATAGTTTGTTTACATCCATGATGCAATGCGGTTAAAGTTACTTTTAAGAGTTGAATACCAATTAGGGCTAAAATAGCGACAAAGATACGTTTTGTTAGAGTTTACGTGAAGATTTCAGTCAAGGTCGACTCTAAATATTTAGTATAATACCGGACCTAAGTTTGGAAAATCAGTTTTAACTTAAATACAAATCAATGCAATGTAATTGATAGTGATAATTAGTCATAATTATTATCACACTGATATATTTTTAATTATTTACATTCTCCAAATAATTAAACATGTTTACGCCTTACCTTTTCAGTCAAGAGTGAGATATTCAATATTCTGCTACCTCACCACTTGTATTTCAACACCTCAAAGACAACAAATACAATAGTAAGTTCACTTACTTAATCAGGTTAATCATTTTCGTTGACCGCGGAAATACGATGTTGTAAATAGATATGCTACATAATTAAAGTCAGAAAATAACATTAAAAAGGTCTTCAACTTACCAGGGAGTATACAAATAATCTCTAGATTTCTCAAAAGGTAATTTAGTTGACACGCATTCGTCGTTAATGGGAACGGACTTGTTGATAACCTTAAAAATCTCTCAAATATTTCATCTATTTTATCAAAATACTGGCAATTTCTAGTCGAAATCGCTATTCCACGTCTAAAATAAGAAACTTTATTTAATTTACCTTCTTTTGATGGTATTCCCGACTTTTAACAACGATTCTTTCTAATTTAATTTCGCAATAGAAATAAGCCCTGCAACCGGTCAAAGTGAAGTTTACGTGCATTTCTTATGGAACCGTATTAAGGACTCCTGGGTTCGAACCCGGGCTTTCTTAGTAAAGGGAATAGTTTTCCTAGGGGTTTCTAACTCGTAGAAACACAATGTAGTTTGTTTCGTATCTCTAAGTCAAACCGTTCCTGAAATAAAGGGGGGGACGGACGGACTGGCGGACTCTTCGGAAATTATATACCAGGATAATTACATTTCAATATCAAGTAATATCCTGCTACCAATTAGGTCCGGATATTAATGCATCGAGATGATTTTGAACCAAAAATACAATCATCTCTATAATAACATACTCAAAACATTTTATAATTTGACATTAATTATACCAATACATACATACCAACAAAAAGGCTAGAATTAATGAAAACTTTGCCCTTAGAGGACATATCTTAAAAAATTAGGCACAAACCTCTGAATTAGTTTTGTTTATTGAACCGTACTTCATGTTATGGCATATGAAATAGCTACAGGATATGGTGTCATTCACTCTGAAGCTTTAAGTTGCAATAGTTATTACCTTTCTCTCACGTTTCCATCTAATTTCCGACTAATCCTCAATTACCGTTTCAATTAGAGACGCATCTAAGATCCCAGCCGTGAGATATTAATCGGACCGAATGCAAGAACGAGGTTAATGCTCGGCGGCAAAACCCTAAGCTGTGAAGGAACAAGAAATGGCATCGTGACATGTCCCAAGCACAATTCGCCGCTGCAACACAAGAGGAGGTTTGCCCTCAAATGAGACGTCTTGCGACGCTTCGCTGCCTCCGAGACAAGGGATCTTTCTCGGTCTGTGGAGGAAGCAAAACACCACCGCAAATGTCGACCGGCGCTATCTTCATTTATGCTCCGAGAAATGCGTCTCACATTCCTCCCGACATATTTCTTTCTATTCTCTTCATAGCAAAGAAACTGAGTAAATTGAAGTGGATATTGAGAGCTATCACAAATTGAACGGTGAAGAAACCAGTTAAAGTTAACCATAAAGTGGTCAAGTAATACAAATTTGCGGAAAAAAGCGTAGTTTTAAAAGAGTTCGCATTGGTAAGCTATGACTATAAAGGGTTTGAGAGGGGGCGTTTTTGCGGAAATTAAACCGCGAAAAACTAAGCTCGTGAAAAATAGATTTAGATAAGTAAGATGAGCAAGATTAATCATTAAAATCGATACAAAAAAATTTAATCAGATGGTCTATTTACCCTCATTAGATAACTATGTTCTTTAAATAGATAAAATTATATTATAATCTATAAAAAATTATTAAAATTTCTCTGTGACGGATAGTACCTGTTTAACAAAACTTGGACAGATGCCTCGGTAAATCAGTGGTTAGAATACTCCCAGAAAGTGGGAGACCCGGGTTCGATTCCCAGTCGTATTGCGATTTTTCACTTCTCTCTTAATACGTGATAATACAGATAAAACAATTTTACTCAACAAAAGATTCATTTTAAATATTTTTAGAATCATAAGATGTCCCCTGGAAAGAAAAGAGAAAATTTTAAAGAAAAATAATCTGAATGAAAACCAAACTATGTCGATGAGGAAAGAAATTTGACTAAACAAATTGTATGGACACACAAGGTAAGGGTGTGCCGTCTGGAGTTAGTCAAGAGAGAGGATGTACTACGGATAATGATGGTAGAATCGCTTGAGGTAGGATTAAAAAAATGGAGAGAAAGTTACATAAGGGAAAGTAAAGAATTGCTTAAAAAGACATATGGAATTTACCGAGGAGAAGGTTGATAATGATCAAAAACCACTTACGCTGTTAACAGCTTCGCTCATTCCTAATCTTCCATTTCGTTTCTGATTAGCAGAATTCCGTAAGTACCGCAAGCGATTGGGGATAGAGTGAAACAGATGTCATCCGTAAGGGATTTAAAGGGGTTCAAATTAGGAGAGAAGTCGGTCAGATAGAAGGAGATGATGAGAAAGTGGAGAGATAAGCATCTTGATATTGTTTGACGCTTCGTTCTCCGTGTCACTAAAGGCGCACGGATGCATCGGGCGAGAGAAAGCCTTTCCGATACGGAAGTGCTGAGAGAGAAATGGAGAAGTTGGGTCGGTACCTCCAAAGTACGCCGCCGACAAAGTTTAAAATAAGACCGCCTCTCACGAGTGAGCATGAAAAGAAAGTTCTCCGGGGACTGGCGTAAGACGGACGAATACCGCTTCGCCCTAACACGCATTAGGGTCTCGCGGCACGAAACTTGAAGGAAACAAACGAAAGGCCATCACAACAAACGTACAACACTTTGCGCATTTAGTAAGGCATTCCATCCGACCTGTATTTGAAAAAACCTATACGTCGCGACATGCTTCGAAAAACGAAATACCGTTTACACTCGAGTATATGCTGACCCGAATATATGTCGAGGTACCAAAATTTATCACAAAAAACTTTAAAAAGTAATAATAAAGTCATATGAAGCTCTAAGAATATCGTACAAAGTTATCTGTATATTAAAATTTCTAACGTTATATCTACCTGACATTTTATCAACTTACAAATGAGATGAAAATGAAAGGTAAATTCCAGAGATTCAGAAGGATGCTCAGTACTCACCTGCAGAAAAAGAAGATTACGTTAGATAACGTTTTGGCAAACAGCAAATAAATAATAATTAAAATTGATTCATCGTAATAGTAGGCCATTAAATCCGTAGAAAAGAAGAGAAAATGGAGGGAAAATTCCTGACTCCTGTAATATCTCTTCTTCCACTTTTCTCAACTTTATCTCTAATTTCTTAACTTTAATTTTTTTCAACTCTACATCAAGAGTGATAAATTACTTTAATACCACTGAGGACGAAAGCATTGCTTTTGAAAAGCAAATACGGTGGTTCTAATAAGAGCGGCAAACCCTTCTGGTTTCTTCCTATACCGGTGAATGAGGTGAGGAACGCCGACAGAGACGGCTATTGGAGATTTTAAACCTCTAATTCATTAACAGCCGTGTTCCAAATTTTCTTACTTTCTAAAACTCATGTTTTGAGGGAGTTTTTATCTTTAATTAATAACTGTATTACGCCCAAGACAAATTAGAGTGCATGATAGTAAATTCCTTAAATAATCGATTTTTAAATAAATTTCATACTATAATAAGATCATTCACTTACCAACTTAAGTAACTTAAGGTTCGCGTAAGGGGACGTTACTTAATGAAATTTATAAATGAAATGGAGGACGAGGAATAATTAAGTAAGGCCATGCTTTATGCAACCAAAGAATTTAATACGTCCTACCACTCCTACTTCCAACTTACTAGTTGGACAAGTATTAGTCATGAAATTCTTTGAATACATAATTCTTTACGTTTTATGCAACAATTCCACGTTTTATTACGCAGGTGGTCATACTCCTGTTAAACACAGCGTCCTGAGTCATAAAGTGAACGATTTGTTCGAAAATAAATTTCTTTCTCCGTTTTTCTGGCGATTCTACAGCGTTTTATATCATCCGAGTGGGATGTTATGCTAATAACTCAATGAAGATGTACTCAAAAGATTAACAAGTAACCATTACTTTTAATCAGCGCGATATAATTTAAATATATCATTATTTATTTAAAGGGAACAGAGATTAATGGTAATAAACTTCAGAATGAGGTTCAAAATCTTCCAGACTTGTTCCAAAGCAAGTCAATTCTCAAATCGCAACTCGCATTCTGAAAGGAGAAGATAATTATGTATGGATATTTCAGGTTGAAATCCTATTTGATAACGCAAATTAAGAATTCATTTGAATAAGCAGAAAATTGAGGGGGTCTAAAATAAATAAGGCAACCGGTTGTGGTTAGATATATTTATTGTGGAAATTACTAAGTTGCTTTATATACGCTATGGCTTCCCTCAAAGTTATGCCTTTCACATAGATTTTATCAGGAGCGTAAAATGTTTAGATGAGATTTAATTTTAATTGGTAATTTAAGTAATTCAAGTAATTGGGCTCATCGATTGCTTTAAAATCTACTAAAATCTTAAGATCTGTTAATTTCTTAAATTCTTATTACTTCACACAAGCGCAGTATTTATCTTTTACATCTTTAACCCTACATGTTTGAGTTTTCACTTAATCAGTAATTGAAGGATTACAAATTAATTTGGCTATCCATCTTGAAATACTATCACAATATAAATTTCAAATATTTTATTGAACACTTACTGTAAATAAAAGTAAATTATATTGTATTATTTCATGTGTATTTATATATGCTACCACCAATTTATATAATATATGTTAAACTTTATTTAAACTTCAGTTTTTATAATTTTTCATATAAACTTCAACTTTTAATAATTATTCTCATCGCAAATGCTTTATTTTATGTATGTACTCAAGCTTATAATTAGTAACATCCAATATGTAAATTTTATGATTTATAATTCTGATAGTAATAATGATAGTGATATTTATGCTTTTAACTTAAATAATTTGTTATATAAATCACGATGTGTGTGATATTTCATACTTATAAAATCCTATTTTTTATTGTATTTTATCCTTTTAAATTCTGTTGACGTGATTTTGGTGCTGTGATACTCTTTGTTACTAAAGGGTATATTGCGTTGAATAACTATATAATTATAACTTTAATAATATATATAATGTATTCATAATACAAGTATTTATAAATTGCAAAAATAATACCATTTATAACTATTTTATCTCTTGTGGAAAGAACAGCAAATCAATTCGCGGTAGCTAAAAATATTAACTACGAGTCAGAGGCGGTAATTTTTAAAATTTCAACGACTGCATGGTTGAAAATACCAAGAACAACTCTCAACTATAGCGTAATTGGAAATACGTAATTGTTCACATTTTAGAGCCAAACTAAGAGCTCTTCTCGATCGTAACGACTTCGAAACTCTCGCAGTTAAAAACTTAATTCTTAATGGTTGTTATATAGAAACTGCTTAACATCCGTGACATTTCAATCATTAAAATCTCCGACTGAATTATCTCTAGGGTACTCTATTTAATCGTAGCTGAAGGAATTTTCTAAGTAAAAATACTCTTGAAACGAAGAGAGCTTGAGGAGGATGTACAACCTGATGAAACACTCTTAGATTTAGATTTAAAAGATGAAGCAAAGAGAGGAAACCTAAGAAGAATGGAAGATTAAATCCTTGTTTTAATGTAATATAACATTTTTTTACCAAACATCATGACATTATTTAAACCATAATAAGATACTGAAATTCAATTTCAACCTATTTCTGCAAGCTAGTGAATAAAAAAATCACAATGGTTTACATCTAAACCATGTATTGATTTATTGATTTCACGTTGCATTTAATTTAAGTTAAATTCTAGAATTTACACGAGTTAACGAAGCATAGATCATCACTTCTCAGTATGAAGATTGAGAAAAAATAGCAAATGGAGTGAAAATATTGATTCAGTTATCTTTTGCATCGAAATTATCGTAATCACTATTGCATTTCTATTATAGCTATCTCGCAAGTTTGGGAAATAGATAAATTAGCTTCATCTACAAATGCCTTTATTCTGTGATATCTCCTCTCCATTTTATCATTTCTAATATTTCCAGTCTAATAGAAATATTTTACTTTACAAACGGCTTAAACTTAAAATTCATTGGTCGTCAAATATTATAGCAAGTCCTATACCCCTTCATGTAGGCAATATATGGCCGTTTCTAATGGGGGTTGCCTGCATTCCCGGGGTAAGATAGTTTCCTACAATTCCAGAAATTACTAATAAACCATTGGACTATCGTATCGTAATGCGAGAGTAAACCGATTTAACCAAGATGATATGCAGTCATTATGAGTAAATTCAATATTTATTGAATCAAAGCAGAGAAATAGTAGCAAGGAAAGAAAATTGAAACATGATTTAAAACGCTAATCACTAATCAAGTCTTAGGCCTAGTATTATAATTAAAATTAAAATGCACATTGAGTGCAGTCTTCATTTTAATTTTTTAAATCTTCACTTAACACTCATTATAATAGATAGTTAAATGTTCAGTAGAAATTATAGTAAAATGATAAGTGATGTAAGTATTATCAAATACCAGATTGAGATTGAGAGAGTAATAAAATTTCTAGTCAAATTTCATTATCGATTTATCTGAAGATTAAGCCTATTAGTGATTTAGGAGCATGGAAAGTATTCGAATTAAACTTAATTGTAAGCTCTAAAACTCATTATAACCGCTACTAGTGTAAATCATCACTTTATTCACTAGTAAATGTAAGCTACTAATTATGATACCGTTTGTTAAAGTGGACATAACATTAAACTCCATTTTGACTAAAAAATACTAACCAGACCAAGATATTAAATATCTTCCCAAAATAAGCATATTTAAAAAAATATCATATGTAAAAAGAAGGCAGAAGGTTATATTGGCCATTATAAACGGCAAAATGATAAGAATTGAATACTTTTTAAAGGGAAAATTACATCCATCCCGTTTTCATTCGCTCTAGAACCTCACTGAGAAAGAACAATTGTGACACTGTCATCCTTAATACAGAAATCTTCCACATTTAAACCTTCAACTTGTTCTTAAAAAATGAGTATTCGACGGAGATAAAGGAAATACGACTTGGCAAGGGAGAAAGAAGTGGGCGCTAAACTCATCCAATGAAACCGCCTCCGCATAGCTGAACACGTCGGGTGGTAGGGTAGCTAGATGCGCATATTATCCTTAGGAAAGGAAAAAGTGCAGGAATGGCTCAATGCTTCTTCTCAGTGACACTGGGCCACATTGGACTGGGCTGAGATAAGTTCGAGAACGGATGGAGGCTCCGTGGATCTCAAATCATTCGACTCAGTTACGTAATTCCAAAGAAGATTCGACCCGAATGGGGTGGATACGAAAATTCTCAGAGACGCAGATTGTGGATTTACGAGAGGAAGGAGATTTTTTTTATAAGTTCCCGTTATTAACAGCATTTGAGAGAGTTCTCGGAAGAGGAAGCAGATATTTTACTCCGATGTGTTACGTAATTTTAGGGGAGATAGATGTTGAAATAAATGCATCTTCTCCTGCAGCAGATCCTTTCAAGAAATAAATGCAAAATAAAAGAGTTGGTTGCGAAGAAGAGCAATTCACTAGTTTAAATTCCTCTTTTTCTGCTACAGATGCACGACGAAAATAATGTTAGCCATATTTCTTGCCGAGAATTTTTCCTACCTTGAATCAGAAGGAGAGCTGATGGTGATATATATGAAGCTGATAGCTCACGGTTATTTTATTTTTGTTGAATGCTTTATAGCGTTGAAATGATTCGATATATCATATTCCACATATCTTACGTCCAAAAGAAGCTTAAATTTTAAATTCAATCTCATGAAAATTTATCGGAAAATGTTTCAGGGTTAGAGAATAAAGAATGTGATCGCAAAATTAATACTATTGCAGCCTCTCGGAGAAACTTCACATTTTACGCATTACCATCACTATCAATTTTCCACATGTTCATACATAAAAGAATGTCTTATACCTTTTAGTATACGACAATTCTTCAAGAGAAAATATAAAATAAAATCTAAGGATTATGGAGATTATGGTAAAAACATTAACAAACGAATAAAATTATTCTCCAAGAATCAAATTCCACTAACTCTTACGATATTTCTGAAAATTATTATTGGATTTAACGTCTTTGAACAATGAAATGCTTTGATAAGGTTTAGGCACAAATTTCCGCAAAATATAATTATTGTTAATTGTATAATATCCTTGAAGTAAAATATGGAACGTACTAAGGACAAAGTAACCTGAATTTATTTACTAAGATATGAAGTATCTTTAAATTCGTGTCAGTAAAAAGTATTTAATTCGTATTTTCCCTATCAATTAAATCAATTAATCCGAACTTAATCTTAATTTTAATTTACAGAGCGAAAGATATTTATATATATTTAACATTAACGTCTTTATATTATATACAATAATTTAGAAACGTTATTTTTATCTATATTAATTGAAGCAGAAATGTAAATTCGATGCTGATAAAATATGGATAGTTAAATAACTTAATTCCTCTCGATCATTTAAGCATCTAAATCGAAGGATGATCGGAAGACATAATTCTTTCTCGACCATTCCTTGCTGAATACCTTTCTTTGAGCGTTGCCCCCATGGGATGGTCTTTTGATGGCTCGTGATTGCGCGGCGTATGCATTCCCGTCAACACGGTCCACGAGATTCCCTCCTTAGCAACCGATTCTTCCACACCACTAATGCGCTTATTGTCAACAAAGCCCGTGCGCCCGATAAATTGCCGCTTAGATGGCCATAGTCTCCGGTCGGCTGGTGCGGCCGCACATAATGGGGAGGGAGTAAACATACGCGGAAAAAAGAGAAGTTGTTGGGCAACGTGACCTCACGGTAACTACGGCTCCTATTTTCAGAAACCGCCTTACTTAACGACCCCAGTGAGGTATGGGTTTCATCGTCAACAGCTAAAGGATGACCGGAGAGATATTTGGGAAGTTAAGATCTGGTTAATTACTGCGAGTTGAAGTTGGATTGCTAATTACGGTAAAGGAAGTGGGAGAGACAAACCGTGGTGACGACGTAATGGAGATTGATATTTAACCCTCAGTAAATCTGTAATGAAAACTATATACTAAGAGAAATATTAATGTAGAATATGGATAATCTTAATGGTGTTGATATTTTTAGAGGTATTATATAATATTTCATTTAGTTTATTTTTGACGCGGGATGGGAATGCCCTGCCTTTTTGCCATATATTTTTGTCTTACTCATGAGCTCGGTAATATGAAAGTTGCTAATTTCTTTTGGTGTAGGGTAGAAAAAAATGTATCATTAACTTATCATTGTTCCAGTCATGTTCATGTATGCGGTAATATGAAATTTGCTGACTCATAAATTAAACCTAACAATGAAGTTTATCTTGGTCACCCCTAATTGAACCATAAGAAAGGTTTCATTGATTTTTCCTATACTTTCCAACACCCATTACATCTTATTTGCAATCGAAAGACTTCAACTGCCTCAGAGATTAATCGAGTCGTTTTCATTCTACTACGTATTTCCTAAATCTCTAATTGGATTCAATCGTTGTTTTTCCGTAACATCGTGAATGTACAAAATAAAATCAGTCGGAATATTTCCTTAATTAAGGAAGACTTTGCGCTCTTCTTAATTCGTATTTTGCTATTCAATTTTAATTGACTGAATCATTAAACAACTGCTTCTCTTAATGCATTAGCAATATGTTGCAGACGTAAATAGTGCTAAACCAAGCTTCTCCAAAGGGCTTTTAGTATTAATAAAATAGGGTATGCTATATAAAAGTTGCTTACCCTTCATCAAAAACACGCAAAGAGGAGCTGCTGAGTAATCTCCCGATACCCACATTGGCAAACATTTCATCGTAATATTTTAATGCTGAGAATAATTTTATTATCTCTTTCTGTGGTATTTGAAGCCAATGCTCGTATATTTAATATTACCTTTCTGTTTCTATATTTTTACGCAAATCTCAGAGAAAGACCATTCAATATTCATTTATCTCTTGAAATCTAGTAATTATCTACTGCTCTAGTCTTTGCAATTCTAGGTTTTTTATTGGAAAACTATCATTATATGAATATCAAAATTGATTTCCAAAAATAGATATCATAGAAATCTTTTACAGATATTCAATATCCAAACAGAATAACGGTGCATATGTTTCAATTATCAAAGAAGATTTGTTACAAAGTGAATTAAAATACAAGCTAACATAAAAAACAAAGAATTCAAATAACTCGTTCAGCGAGCAATGCCATCAAGCTAAATATTAAAACGATAATTTCGCCTAAATTCAAAATAATTATTTCCAGATCAATTGAAGAATTGAAAGCATGTTAAGGGTAGAAAGGAGTGGAAAATGAGAATATAATCGTGCTTTATTAGGCTTTATATGGCTAAAATTACGAAGTTAATTACATCCTATGGCAGCTAATTTTGTGTTTAAAGCCATCAAACATCATTTGGGGCTTCTGGAATTGGGGAAATCATCAGCAGGGAAAGCGACGTCGTGCGACGTTTGCTGAGGAAATTAATTTCATCATCGGTTGCCAACCTTTACTCAACCAATACTAGATTATAAATTTATTTTTTCACTCAACAGTCTAAAATAGAAATGAAATTTATATTACTCAAATAGTGCAAAATGAATATCAAATAGAAAAATAGACGATTTAAAATTCTTTCTGCACATTGTATTACGATTTGAATAATAATGTCTAGGAAAAGAGATTAACCATTGAAGAGTCAAGCTACAAATAAAACGGATAGGAGAGCTACAGCAAAAATAATTCGGTTTGGCAACGTAATGAAAACGTCGAGGAAGGTATTAAATATAAAAATCGTCCATGCGAATCCAATGGAAGGATTCCAATGATAGTAATTACTAGTAGCTACTATAGAGTAACAACTCACTTTAAAATATCTTAAGGCGATAATGCATTGATTAAATATTTTTTATTTTCATAATATGACTATTTCAACTCATTTGGAGTTTTTATTTCTTAATAGAAGGTAACTAACTACTTTACCATTCTAGAATTAGAATGAAATAGAAAACGTCTGATTCCTGACATTGTGATACATCGCTTTCAACATGTATATCATAGCAAAGGATAATTATAAGATAGAAATAGTAGAGAAGATGTTTTAAACCGAAAATAGTACTCTACGCATGATTCCATACTGGAGCATGGAGCATGGACCAGAGAGTAGAATTAAGAATAAAAATTTTAAGAGCTGAACAAATAAGTCCGCCAATAGCCAATTACTTCCTTGTCTCCTGCAACATCAGTAAACAAAATCCTGGGTTTGTAATATAGCTCACTAAACAATATGAAGAGAGGGTAAATATTTCTTTTCTCCCTTGCTGAGCTAGATTTTTATTAGCGGATAACGTTCAAAAAAGTACATCGTAGCGCCCCCCTAATTTTTATAACATTCGATAAAGAGTGGCTATGCACTATGATATTAAGAGTATTTAGAAGCATAATAGCCTTGATATAATGACAGTAATGAACAAGACTGATACAAAAATCTGTGAAAGAAATGTTATTATATTTCCTCCACCAAATGACAATGAAAATTGGGAGCCAATGTGCGAAATGACTTAAGCTGTCGAAGCACTTTTAACAATACTACTACTACTACGACAGTGAAAATATTCCTCGGGAGAGAAGCTCTAAGAGATAGTTCAACATTTTTCGGAACAGAAAAAATTTTGAATCTTCCTAAAAATAAATTCCAAGCTTTTTGGTCCAAAAATTTTAAGTAAACATTACTTTAAAAAATTTCCATCGAGTTAGAAAAATGATTAAAAGTTTCCGGAGCTGCCCGGAGAAAAAATCAACCCTTCTTCCGTACGGCGAAAACCGACGACCAAAAAACAGTCGGCAATACATTACTTCCACCACACTCCGGACCTTCTAGATTGCAACACAACGCACCACCAACGCGGAACTTCCCGCTACCGAAGACAAAATAAACACGAAGTTACTAGTGCAGCCCAGCGGAGAACGCCCGATGGAAAGATACGAGAGACCGGGAGACTTGATGGATGAATAAAAACAGCCCGCGAAGACGCCGACCGATAACACCTCGGCATAAACGCTCCACGGAGGGAATTACCGGAGGTGTAGCGCGAGGGGTTGAGAAATTCGGCGGGGGCGGCAGGGTAAACAGAGGTGTCGGGGGCGGAAAGCGTACGGGGGGCTTTTGCAGAGGGGAGCCGTGGGGCAGATATTGACCGTGCCGGGTCGCGTCGAGGGCGCCTGTCCCAGCCTCCGCGTGGCGGCGCTGCGTGTCCGTGGATGAGAGATGGAAGGTGGGGTGGCTCTGGGGTCGGGAGGGGGGGTGAGGTAGGGATCGAGAGGGACCGAGAGGGAGAGAGGCGACACTCACGGAGCGACCTCTGGCGGGAGAGGAACTGCGCGGCCACGTACCACCGAAAACGCTTTCAAAATCCCTCACTCCTTTCGTGGCGTCGGCAGGAAGTCCCGGGGACAGGAGGGGCGGGGGCCCATAGGCGATGGAGGAGTCGGCTCGTCCCGTGGTGGTGCGGGGACAGTGAAACTTTTTATCGAGGTGAGTCCGGAGAAAAAGTGCGAATTGAGGAAGTCCGGTGTGCGTGTGTCGTCGAATGGGGCCCGCGCTCGTGCCGGAAATGCGCAGAATGGGCGGTGGGTGTATTTGACGGGGACGGCGACGACTGGATAAATTAAAGGCTGCGCTTGTAAAAAGTTTCGTTTTGTTTAACGGCTTTCGTGCGGTAAAAATCACGGACGTGACCGTTACTTCGTGGAGTTGCCACACGATCACGGAGATATTGAATAAAACAATGATTTCAAGGGGAAAAGTTTATTACAAAAGGTATTAAATTTTGTTTTAGGATATCTTTGTTTTATGCAACATCTCCGTCGTCATTTCGCATGTTATTTCGATATTCAGGGTCTCGATCGCGAGTGAATTAGTTTATCGAATCAGTGCTGCGTAGCTTATTTTATAAATGAGCTATTTTCTCGGGTTTCGCTGGTACAAGTTGTGTATTGTTTTACAAATTTCGACTCATTTTCGATTAAAAGGATTACGACCGATAGCGATTAATTTTTCCCAACTATCGTTGCTTCTACAATTAGATGAACTAGCTATTCTTACGGGGAATAAGTTAATGAAACAAAACAAAAAAGGTTTTAAAATTAATTAATTAAAAATTACTAAAATAATTAACTTGTACGGAGTGAGTACAATAAAAAACTATGATAAGTCCAAGTTGAAAATTTGTTTTTTTTTTTGTAATATTTAACTACTAAGACTGAAAATAATTTAGTTTTTAATTAATTTATTAATTTTGATTTAATAACTTTAAGGCGTATGCCTTAATCTGCGCGTGGTTTACGCTTAACTAACTAAACAAAATTTTTTTCCTAATGATTTTTTTATAATATAGGTGATAAGATCTTTGAAAGAACGATATTTCCAATTAATGAATAAGCGATAGAGTAAATAAAGGAAAGCATTTTTGTTCAGCGTGATTCTTGAGGATAACGGGAATAACTTTCCTTTCACATTGGCAAGTTGATTTTCCTATCCATTTTTTTAGCGAAGACAATTTTAAGAATTAGCAGGCGCATCTAAAAATTTTTTTCTAGGAGAATATAAGAAAAGGTATCGGAGAATAACGTTGCGTGTGTAATTAAGTAAATTTAAAAAAGTCATCGAGATTCCCAGTATGGGTGATGGAAAGCGATTAATATTATCAATTTAAAGAAAGTACATATGAAAAATAGTAACATGGGCTAGTTTGATAAGCCTTGAATTACGGATGAATATTTTACACGAAAAAGCGATGGTTAACAAGTAAGCCAAACCACTCCATGTACCTCTATCAAAACGACAAGCATCTATATTTAAAAAGGAATACAAACGCAAAAAAATAATTTCTTGAATGAGTGAAGTTAATTTGGTGAAAAAACTTACGATAGCTTTAAATGAATCAACTGTAAGGATTTATTATTTTTTCTTTTAAATTTACTTTAGCCAGAAAAAAATATTTCTGCATTTGTGAGCAGTTGATAAATGAAGTGATGAACTATACTAAATTAAAACTTAACTACACGGAGGATAATATGACGTCGTTCGAACAACTTTCATATATCTATGTGAGGAGAGATGGAGAACAAAAACTGAAAAGTGGGAAAACAGTTCAAGTCATCATAACAGCTTGGAAGCTATTAAAATGTTAATCAAAGTAAATTATAGAGCTTTCATAAAGCGATGAAACTGTTGCGGGATCACGTGAAATAGGAATCTTTTAACATGACTCACTTCACAAATAAATTACCATCTTGAATTCGTTGTTCTTAATAACTGCCCTTACGTTCAAGAATGTTGACGCGGGGTCAGAGCCCACCCAAGCCTCGCATTCCACCACAAACCTCACGTTATTCGAACCTATTACGGAATTGATCAATTCCGCAGCTTTGGAACCGACGAATAAAGACGCACTTAAGCGCTCCATTCTCTTCAGTTAATCATCTTAAACGTCCGGATGCTGGAAAAAAGAAACTTTTACCCTCTGCCCCCAGAGAAATGCCCAATGAAAGGAGAAAACTTAGACGGCGAGCCCCATTTCGAGCCAATCTTTCGAAGCGATCCACAAGTTGAAGATGTTCAAGATGGCGTCGGACACTCTTGTTGACCAGACGCGGGAGATGACGGAGGAGAAAGAGCGCGAAAAAAATAATGTAACAAACGTTCGGGCGAGTCTATTCGAAGGATGGGGGAGATCGAGAGGTGGGGGTGACCAAATTACGATTCAGAACGTAATTTCGGAGGGACTGGTGGGCTCGAGATGTTTGAGAGAGAGCACGATTGGATGCCCTCTCACCCTGCTAATGACCCTCATTCGGACGCCGTGTCATCCGACTTCAATTTAACGACCCTTTCCACCTCTCCCTTGTTTCTCCCTTATATGGAATATCGCTCACCCTGTCTATTATGGGCTGGGACAGAATCACGTTCTTTTACTGCGCATCGCCTGTTGCTTCTCTTTCTCTCTCTCTCTAGCCGCCTCTGGAAGGATGAATTATTTCCTCGGGGGAAACCACGGTCTGCAAGATGTTCCAAAAGTGATCCGTTTTTCATCTCCGTGATATTACTTCTTGCGATAGTATTGTCGTGTTTGTGACACGACAATACTATCGTGACCTACTTGAGTTGTGTTGTAGTATGGTAACAGATTGTGTGACATTTGCTTTAGATATTATGTATTTTTCTGTTTTCCTAATGTTGATTCAGTAACAAAAGCCTACCGTGTAAATGAATGAGAAAAGAGACTCTGCATTGGAGAAAGATAGTCAAATAGGTACTTCAGAAAAACTGCTAAAAACAGAAGCCGAGGATTTTCCACATTTTAAATTATACTCTCCGTTGTAAAAAGGATTCTAGGGGTCTCCAACCTGGTTAGATTTGGTGATAATGAAATCGCCATCGCTTGGATGGCAGGCTCAGTTATCTTTTTTACACATTATACACCAGGAAAGTCTATGATTGTTAAACTCTCCGTTTGTTCAACACCTGGTTATATGCAGCAAAACTGCATTTACAGATGCATTACAACCAAAATGGTTCAAGGATTTCGATGAATCTAGACAAGGGCCGGTTGGGGATCCACATGAGGCTAAAATCTGGTTTACTCTTCTTTGTAAAGTACGTCTCATCATAGTAGTTTCCATAAAAGAGAATATTAGATTCCTCCATTTCACACATTTTTCATACATTTCCAAAATGTTTATGATCTCTTAATTGAATACTATGAATTTAAAGATTCTAACCCTCTGATATCAACGAGAGGTTATACTTCCACGAGAATTTAAGGGTTTGTGTAAAACCAACAAAAATTCCTTTGGGCATCCGCTGTTGGTAGCCTTTCAAATCCAGTGGTCCTATTTTAGGATATAAAACTCGAAAACCATACCAAACGTGAACAACAAAACTTTTCAATTAAGGTAACGTTTTCGATCTGTGTAATTATCGGACTCTCGCATGAAGTCAAAAGGCACTTCAGGGTAACTAACTCCAGAATGCGTACTATTGAAAATAAATTAAAATTTCGGGCGTAAAAATATCATACTTTAAATCCTAACCTGGTTCAGAAATTTTCCATTGCAGGTATTTCCTGAAAACATCTGAATACATCAAAGATTTCTAGCTCTAATTAAACGTAGGATTTGGGGGAGATTGGAAAAAGGACATAAATTGAAGAGTTCAAACATCATGGCTCTAGGGAAAGGTTCCGAAGATTCTCTTGCTGTAAACTCGATCGAGAAAGATTTATGTTCGTGTGAATGGTGACTAATGGTTCAATCAGTATACACAGGAAACTTTAACTCGGGAGAGATAGATATATCTTCAAATTCGACCCAACCCCTTCGAGCAAAGTTCAGCCTCGGTTGAGATTTAAGAACATTTCTGCGTGTAAAATACTTTCCCAAGGATACCTTTGCCGGGTGTGTGTGAAACGGAGAGAGACTAAAACAAAAACCGTGATACTAAAAAGAAAAATAGGGTACAGCGCCAAAGAAAAACTTTCGAGAAATGGCTAGAGCTGCTACAAAGGGATACCCTGGGGCTTCATAGATAATGGGCTACCGTTCCAAGCAAAGCAGAGTGATGGAACTAGAATGGAACAAGGTAATTTATTCCAAGAGGAATGACAGGTGAGATTACTTATGCTTTAGCGGACGCGTACACGAGTTCCGAGAGGGGCATTAGCCGTGGTTAGTGGAGGAAAATTAGTGTGATATGCCAAGATTAGGTCATTAATGGGGCGCTAGGGTCGCGGGGAATGGCTCAGCCGCGGGAAACGTGAAATAAATGTGAAGGACGAGGAGAGCGTGGAAAAAATGTAATCCAGGGAGCTTAGCTCGCGATTTTCACCGGGGCGTGGCCTTAATTCGGGGGAGAGGGCATTTTAGAGCAAGGATAGGACTTCTCTCAGGATTGGAGTCCGTAGGGCGACCACCTGTTCAGGGCCGAGAACAAAAGAAGACTTTGCTGCAACCACCTGTGAGGAACACTGTAACGATTGCCTGGGTGTACAGGTCAAAATTATAAAGTGATATTTTCGGGAGACGCTCTCTATTAGGAGATGACTAGGCGTGATCATATATTGTGTTTTTCGGAAAAGTTGTTGTGAGCACTATGGTCGACTATTTAGAATTCAAGACGAAGTCTTCTCGCAATCTTGATTTGGATAAATACCTCAAACCAAAGGCAAAATTATTTTTACAGCTTTACCCATACATCAACATCTATAATATTGGATTTACAAAAATTTTGGTTACACATTTCTTTATTTTTTACATTTGCTCGAAAATATTCCAATTCCAAACAACCCACTTAAATGTTCCGAGAGTTGAAATTTCCATTTTATTCTTGACCAATCGTTATCGCAATCAGTAAAATGAGTATTATATAAGAAATTAATTTAATAACTTCCATACATTTTTTTCGTTTTCGGCTGGTTCCTCTGATGATACTTCTTTTAGTGGAACCGTTCCAAAATAAAAATGTAATATGGAAGTTACTAAGTTACTTTCTTTTGTGCTATGTTCTTCCACAAGGTAGCGCTGAACCATATCGACATCGAAATCAGTAAACATTGGAAATCTGAGCTGTACCCCAAGAAAATTTAAGAACTTTAAACTCACTATGTCTGAAACGTTTAAAACCACAAAAATGATTGTTTTGACCGATGTTCCAAAGGAATCTGCCTCGACTTTCGACTCCCCAGATTCCTGCAAACACTTAAGTAATAATCAACTGTGAATCAACAAATAAAAATTCATTTCCATTTTAAAATTTACCGAAATGCTAAATATAGATTCATTTTTCATTCGAAATATTATTGGAAAGTTAGGGTTCACTTCCGGACGCGCAGACTCTGGTCTCAGCAATTTGGAAGTGTTTTATAGTTGGAACTTTCCTCGCTCTTTCCAACTTTGTACACTAATATGCATCCTGTCTTGCAAACAAAAATGCAATTCTTAGTTAACCAACTAAACTCCACAAGCACGACCCACATCTGAAGGACTTCTAGTCCAAACTTATTTTACTCCGCGAAGTCCACTTCCGACTCAGTTTTGTTAGATCGGTCTAGGGGTTTTCAGCAAACTCACTAGCATACTCTATTTACGTCAGGTTTATCTCCCTTCACATTTTTCCCTCTAAATGCATAAAAATTGAAACTTAGTTTACGAATTCGGTCCAAATATCACGTTTTTCAGTGAAATTCGAAAAATATTCTGTAAAGATATTTGTATAGTCGAAGTTTAGAATAAACTTAGCAATTAGATAAAATGCAATAAGTGAAAGATTATTTAATTTTACAAGCGACTCTCTTTCCGGGAATATTTTGTCTAACTTACGGCAAACATACATTTTATAGATACGACTTTGGCAAGATAATTTGCATGAGAATGCGAACTTTTTACTTGGGCAAGAATGACAAAAAACAGCGTAGTAAAACAAAACTCTTGCACGAAATATTATTAAGAGAACTTCATTGAGCTTAAATTCTTTTTTATTTTCAAATGGAAATTTAAAGCATAAATTGTTCATATAATTATTTCCCTGTTAGTTAGAAACCGTAATGTAAAATAAACTCTTGGGTTTGATCTTTTGAATCTGTTAATTTAATTCGCATTCCAAATTATTGTCAAAACAACGATGAAATATCTTTTAAATATAGGAATAAATATATCAAAAGATTTAGGAAAAATACTTTGAAAAATGCTACTGATATTAAAGTAAAAGACAGAACTTGTGGTGTTTTTAAAACACTTCGTTAGAAGAGTTTCTTTAGAGCTAATATTAATAAAGATTGAAGACAGAATGAAGAGATCTTCAAACGCAGACTGTTTGCATTCATATCAAAGAAATTTCACACCAATTTTTCCCCGATTCTCAAAAGTAATTTCGTTTTTATCAATGGAAAATAAAGTTCAAACACGTCCTCGGAGGCTCATCCCCTTTACGAACGTAACTTCATTGAGATGTGCCGATACGTCTTAAACTACCTCCAAAAGTTGAATTTCTTTTCTTCTGTCGAAAATAAAAATTTATTTCTTCTGCAAAAGAAAAATAATTTATCGGCCACAAAGTTTCGCTTTTGGTAGAAAATTATTTGGCAATGCTGAATATCAAATTGTGAATAACGAAGGGTGATAATTAAGAAGCGCTTCATTGTTACAATTTCTGTTTAGCTAGCAATGAAAATTTATGCCCAGACACAAAACGTTTTTGCTCAGCTGAAATCGTGCGGAAAGACGTTTCTGAGAAACCACAGACTTCAAAGGAAACGGAGGAAAGGTTTCGTAATAGCTGTCCCTTTGGGGGAAATAAATGGTCTCCTGAAAGAATCGAAAGGAAGAACGATTTCCCTCGATTACTTTCAACAAAAAGACGTCGTGATGTGTATAGAATTTCAGTCGTTCAAGTACTTCCGAATAAGTTAAGGGGAAGAAACCAGGACGTTTCTTTTGCGTAGAGGTAGTAGATCAAAGTTAGAAGAATGAAATGAAATTAATATCAATCAATTAAAAGACTGCTCTAACGTTTCTTGCTCTACCAAGAGGAAAACACTACATTAATAAAGTTATCAAAACAGAAACTGTTGGATAACTTTATTAGTACTTTCCCAAGGAAAAGTGTTAAGGCTAATTTGCACGGAAAGGCATACAAATAGAAAGATTCTGGACGGATATCTAAATCGATAGAGTAGTGGATCAGAGATATACTGGCTCGAATTCCTTTCTTTCTTTCTCCTCGGAGTAATTTTTTCCCATTGTTTTCAAATTAAGATCACTGGAAAAGTTGGGAAACATCAAAGTGGTTGATCAAGGGCCAAATAGAAAGAAATGTTTCCACTATTAATCTCGTTGATTGCACAATCTCACATTTAAAGGAAAAAAGGACCTACGTCAGTATTTAACTGAAATAGCTTACATGCTATGAGAATATATTTGCGGTATTGGTCTTAGGTTGGATTGGACAAAACGGAAATTAATACCTACTCAAAATCAGCGTTGAAATCTACATTTTCGCATTCTAAATGTGCTAAGTAGACCATACTACATGTAAGCATATGCTTGAGTGAAAAAAATTAGCCAAGAGATTGGAAAACTAGCTTCATTAAGATTAGTAATCATTGCTTATGCTGCCGATTTTAAAATTCCAAGAAAGTATTCATGGCAATATTGATATGCTCTGGTATAAAAAATCACTGCAGAAGCTTGGAAGGCTTCTTTGATTCGCATATGCCCATATTTATCGATATCCCATGTTGACCGTCCTAAGGCAAGGATAGTGCATCGTGATGTTTCTCGAAAAAGAATTCTTCCATTTTTATGATGCAAGGAGAATAGTCATAAAGACTCATATCGGGTGAATACACTGGACGTCCGTCTCCAATAGGAGATCCGTTCTAGCGTTAGCAATGTGACTCCGTGCATCTTTGCCTGTAAAGTATTCAGCCCGGTTTGAAGTCCAATCTCTACCATTTGCGAAAAAAACTCTAAAATGAAATAAGGTTTTCCACGCAGGATGAAGAGTGAAGCAGTACGCCCTTGGTTTTCTTACTTATTTTATGTGAAAAAAGACTAAGACACAGGGGCCCTAGAAATAACACTTTATATACCAACCAATACGCAAAGAGTAGCCAAAATGAATAAATCAGCATAACCCATACTTTTGTAGCTTTAATAATGTCACAGCCATAGGCAATACCGAGACGAAAATAAATAAAAGTTACATTTTTCTCTTTCTTATACCAAAAGGCTAAGAAAATACTGCGGTCCGTGACTGACTTGGTAGAAGCGAAATTCTCCAGGGAAATGATAAACAACTCCGTCCCAAAGAAAATGAAAAGGAGTGGATCTTGTAATTAAAAGAGGAGAGATAAAAAAATCGATAATTAACTTGTTACGCTACTCTTCCCGAGGGGGCGCGGCAGCGCTAATAAAGCGAGAAGCAGCTTTCTCTGGGGATGTATTCTAGAGGATTGAAGGGAAAATGGAAAAAGATCGGAGAAAAAACATAAACTAGGCTCAGATCCCACGGTTACTTCCCTGGTTTAACGCTACATTATCTTCTAATTATGAGAGAGTGTAATTTGAACCGACGATCAAATTTTCCAGGAAAAAAGATATTTACTAAGGGTACGAGGGAAAGCATGTATGAGGAAATTGAGCCATAGATGTTCAGATAAAAAATGGGGTACAGTAATTAGTAAGGATATGAGCAAAACAGGTAGAAGCGGAAAGAAATGATAGAGATTGCAATATGTTATCTAGGTAAAGACTAAATCATGAATTAATGTACTGAATAAATGCTTAACATCACGAAGTCATACATCCATACGAATAGAGTTAGTTATCCAAATTAATTCTTTTGGAACAAAACATTACGAAAGCTCATAATAACATACATTTCATTTTCTTTACGTGAAAATTTCATCATTTTAGTATATGTCATATTAATTATCACTTAGGAGCGACAGTATTATATAAAATATAGCGCTACATGCAGTATTATAAAAGCTTGAATCTTACGAAAACAACTGCAACTTGAACCCAACTGTATTTATTTCATTTTAACATGAAAAGCGTCATCTAAATGACATATCAATGTGTACATTCATACAAACATTCAAGAAATCGCATTTTCCTTTCAGTGAAAACTGAACTGGCACAACTGAATGAATACCTAGGTCTCGCTGAAAACATCCACTCATCGATAATATTTATGTTGCTCTTCGAATGTTGATTTTGAGGGGAACTATTTCGGCTTGAAAGTACTGAAGATAGGTAAATACAGGTTCTTTTGGCAGTGAAAAAATCGCCCCAATAAAAAATGGACACTGCATTCGAATTCGCTAAGTAGCTAAGTGAAAAGGGCTGTAAACAAGTAATAAATACTAGGTAGAATAAAACCAAATAGTCTCGGTCCTCGGTTACATTATTTAAATGCGCTGCGAAAATACTCAACGCAGCAACATCCCGGTAAACAGGGAATCGGACATGTGAAAGAGGTGCGCTTACTTCGCTTTTCCGCAATTACCTAGTGGTTTTTCCGGCATTGTAATACATATAATATAACATCCTCGAATGAGAGTGAGCTAATTACTTTAAAAAATCGTAAAAAGTAGTAAACAAATCATGTAAATTATATTACAAAATCGTAGATCACCGAAGAGTGTGCAGTGGATAACTTATTGCAGATTATCGGAATATTTTATTAATCAAAATACGCCTTTTAAAAGCAAAAAGCATGAAAATCGCTACATTAATGTATTTTCAGCGGTATTTTTCTGGTTAAAGATTTAGGAGCAGTGCTTCCCAACCTCCTGGGCTCCGCGGCATCATTACGTGACTCGAACTTCTCAATAAAATAAGCCAGAAGTCTATCAGTCCCTACGCGTCAGAGCAATGTTCAGCAAACCCATGTATTGAAACCTGAAAATAGGGCCAATATATAATAAGTATGTATATTTACATGTAAAAACACTAATTTACTCTTGAGCGTTTCCACGAATTATCTTTTATTTTTATAACAAAAACTTACATGATGGAGTTTCACGGAGATGATGATGATGATGTTGTTCTAAAAAGTTCACATCATTATAGCTCAAGGATACCACAAGATAGGTTGAATGCTGAACTTTTTGCTACAAAATTCTTAAATAGATGTCATACCACAATAAAATACAGCGTAAAATTAATATCATTGAGTATGATAGAGTATATTATATAATACATGAGGATTTAATGTATCACAATAAGATATTTCGTATGAAGCATCAATAAGAGGTGGTACATTTTTACATTACTGGTTGGGAAGCACTATTATGGGGAAGTGATAAAGGTCATGAAGAGATAATAAAACTGAACATACATACATATAAAAATAAAATAAATCCTTTGAAGAATATTTATGCCATGGAAACATATCAACATACTTCTGACATTTCGGGTCTATATATCGATAAAAGGGTTTGGTTGAATTTAAATCACTCCCTTTCACTCTCGCGGTAAAGTGAGGTGCCTTATGTCCCAAAACCTCAAATAGCCTCTCCTGAGGCTTTCTCGTCCCAAAAGATGGTAGATAACAACAACAAAGCATGAGGTATCAGGTGGTAACAATACCACAGCTTTTTTCCTTTTGCGCTTTTCTTTAGCCTCAGTAAATCCCAAAATCGTACCCTTTTACGAAAGTGTCAACTCTAAAATATCTCGGAGAACTGGATAGCATAAAGAATGCTTCGTCTCGTAGAAGCGAGAAAATACGAATTTCTCTTGAGTAACTTCATAAGGGGGAAAATGATGTGTTTAACTTCCAGAATCACTGAATAGACTCCGACCTCAACCGACTCCCAAGAAGGCTGTAGATGAGAAGGATAAAGAGAAATTCCTCTCAGCTTCTCTGAGAGAGGGGAGTTGGAGTAAACTTGGTAAATCAACCTTTTATTAATGGAAAAGATACTGTCTGATAACAATCATGTATATAACTATACGAAAAATATAAAAGAAAGTGGGATGAAGTTCAATTTGGGCACGAATAATTAGTGGAAATGGCGCAAAGAATTCCAGTCATCTCTTATCAAGAAGACATTTAGCTCAATTATGTACATTATTAGCTACGTTATTTACTAATATATTTAATCAATATCAACGAAAGTGAATTTTGCTACATTGGAAATAACTCTACACCCGCTCAGAAGGATATAGGTTATGTAATTGGCTAATCTAGTTATTCCCCTAAAATATTCTCTTTTTTATCAAATTATTAAATTCAGGAAATATTAATATTTGACGTTACTGACTTATTTATACACTCAGAAAACTGATTTTGTAACATTATAATTGTATTCGGGTTAAGCATAATTCAGGTTTGAGTCATTTAAACAACTTTCCTCTAATCAAAAATGTGTTCATAGACGATAATGACAAAAAATATTTCTCCAACGATTATTTAATATCTTAAACGATCTACACTGAAACTTGTATGCATTTAATGCAGTCAAAAATGACAGGAAAAATAATATTGAATAAAATCTTCTTTTAAACTAGCTAATTATGATTTATAATTTATTTAAATTCATATTTTCTTGACTTTCTTCTCTCTCTTGATTTTTGTTCGAGTTTTTGTCCAAAGAAACAGCTACATTTGATTAGCTTTCCCAGCGAATGTTATGAGAAGATACTTAACGAGGTTTGCGTACATAATCGTCTAAATTGGTTACTTATTATCGTTTCCAGATCCTAGTTATTCAAGTAAGTTTATGAATTTTTCCAGTATATTAACCCCTTTTCTGGCGCACCCGTGGAGAGGAGACTCGTAAATTGCTCCCAGGTCTTCCCGCCTTATCTCGGGAAGCACTGTGATACTCTTCCATCAAGCCCGTACTTTTGGGCTCATTTCTTTTGGTGTTTCAAGCTCTGTTACGAGGTTATGATAAAGCCTCATTCTGATTATTTCCTTGGATCTTAATCACCCTTAGTAGTTAGCTAAAGACAAAAAATCAGCAAAATTTGGAATACTAACACGTTGAATAAAATATATAAATATATTTTTTACCTGGGGAAACATAGTTCATTCTCATTATATAACACAAATAATCAAATTAAATGAAATCAACCTGATGATGCAGTCAAAATTCGTCGATTTATTTTTATTGTGGTTGAGTAAAAACGTAATAGACAGCAATTGTGTTAGAGAAAGAAATGGAGAAAAGGTACGTCATAGGCGGGACTCAAACCCGGATCTCCCACTTGTCGGACGGTTTCTTTAGCCAATTATGCACACTGTGTCTCGTCATAGCACCATAAATCGAAGGAGGTAATGCTAGATAATAGTAGATTAATACAAAATTTTTAATGAAGTTATATTATAGTGGCTAAAGCAACCCGGGAAGTGAGATATCCGGGTTCAAGTCTCGGCTATTGCAGGCTTTCTCTCCATCACTTCTTCCTCTAAACTCAGAGCATGTGAACTATGCCCTTTTCATTGCTGAATAAACAAGTCTGTTATTTACTACTACTAAACTAGGCCTGACTTCGTGAATAAAAAATCATAATTTATTCAGAACAAATTACGTGTAATATTCTTCAGGGAAGGGACCAACAAGTCCTTTATTATTATTATTATTATTATTAACATCTATCAAGTTCTCAGGTAACATCTGTCATTGATATTTACTCTAAACGATCAGATCAGCCTGACCTTCAGAAGATCCAGCTGTCTCAAAAATCCTCACACACCTCCGAATCACCAATCCGCACACTTGTGACCTATAAAACAAAAAGAATTTTTGCGAAAGACCCTCACGGAAAGAAAGCAAGAATCACGGGAGGTAGAGAGAGAGAGGACGGTGGTCTGCTCCGGAGACTCGAGGCACGCTTGGAAGCATCTCGAGATGGAAAAAGAAGTTACTGAGAATGAAGTCAATGCTGATGAAAATTTCTTATCAATTAGGGAGAGAAAGGGCGGAGAAGATTCTGAGATTGTGAAGGGTACAGAATGGAGCATTAGGTGGAGCATCTCTTTCGGGCATTGAGAGATGTCGCTCGACCCCGACTCCCACTCCCCGCGACCGAATCAGGAGATACCGGCAAGAAGACGGAAGTAATCAAGAGACTCTTATTCGAAAAAATGCCGTGCTGCGCTTTGCTGGATTAAGAACGACTGATTTTTTCCCTCTTTCGAACGGGGATTCCGAGGGAAGAAGAAATGGAATGTTTCAACGAAGGCATTCCATCTCGGAGCCCCTATCGAAGACCTCTCAAATATCCACTTGGAATCTTCAATTTGAATTTCCGTTGCGGTAGGAATTATTCATGGGGTGCGTCGAAGGAAAGACAATCCGACGATAAGAACGATGGCAACTTCCCTTTCATACATTTCATGTGGTGGAAGCGTGACGTCAAGAGCGCCATTTACTGTTTCTTTTCACGGAGGTAATCAAAAATAAAAAAAATATCTATCGACTAACAATCTAGTTCTACTGTATACTGTTGTTATACTGTAACTTCAGCACTAGTATAGGATCCGGCAAGGAGATACGTATTTGGGATGGGAATTAAAGAGGAGTAGAGAGACTAGCACATTCGAAATTGTTGATAATTACTCTCTGACAAATGCCATTTCAGTAAACACAGAAACGTTAACGACTGAACATCGTGTATTTGTTTTCTGAGACTTTTATCGAGAAAGATACTTTCAATGTTGCCCGATATGGTTCCATCTATTTTTATGGAACTATTTAAAATCTAAGGTTTACATAAAAAATAACCCACTCCTGAGGCCATTTCAAATGCTATAATCAAAAAAATTCGACTTTCAAATAAAAAAATCTGATGTGGCCAGCAAATGACTTTCTCCATATATAAGAAGTAAATATTTATCTACGACAGTAATTTCGAACTCTATATTCCATCTAAACTTGGAAGATGAGTGATTAATTTATATATTATTATCTTTGACGTCACAAACATTATAAATAATGTTTTTCGGGAGATGATCGATGAAAAACGATGAAATTGGCCATTCGCCCATAGAGCCCAGAGCGCCCACTAAGTACATAATCAGTAACTTCCGGTTTATCCGTATTTCATGAATAACTCCTAAACAACCGGTGATACAAAAATATGTTAAATACAAAAGTTATAGTAAATTACATTATCTAAAACTTTTATAAGTAATACAATATACGTATATATCATATTTATGGAGATATTTTGAAAACCGGAAATGAGCTTTGATGAATGAAGCTCGACTTCCGGTAAACCGATTTACTCCAAAAACTAATCAACTCTGACAGCACACACCACAGTAATATATATGAAGTTTGGTATTGATACGACTAACAGTTTTCACGTTAGAGCGCCCACTATCACACATACACACACACACACACACACACACACACACACATACACACAGACATCATTCCGAAAATGGTTAAAACGTGTTCTAGCGACCACAAAACATGTATTTCCGTTGAAATCTCGAAGTCGAATTTTTTCATGAAAACAATGCTTTCTCTATACTTCGTATATGGAGAAAGTAAAAACGATTCATAAAACGATGGGCAATTTTTCAGCTCGTCTGCAACATTGTTTGGACAGTGATAAACTTGAATGGCTGTCATTTAAAAGATGTTACTTACAAAGAATAAGACTAACGTTTCTTATTTTTGTTACATTCCCTTAAATGGCATTATAAATTTAATCTTTAAAGCATAAAAAAGCGAATCATAAAAAATAACTGTGCACGAGTTTTCTGAAATACATCACACTTCCATGGTGGACCCTATGTTACTAAGTGTTCAGGTCTAGTTGTATAAAATATGATAAATTCTGTATATTAATTCATTTATATATCCAAATTGAATTATGGGTAAAAAAGCTATAATAGAGCCACCAGCCTTGTTAGAGTTTAATTAAATTGACAGATTGATTTTTCTTGCATTCTATCAAAAAAATGTAGATATGGCCTCACTATTTACTATTCGATGCCTAACCACAAAAGGGATTTCTGAATAAGAAAAATAAACTACGGGAAGCGTAACAACTAGAAATTAATAACTTGCCTTTTAAACAAATATAAGCTACCTTTAAAAACGCAGTCTGCAATTTTTGGCCAACAGAGATGACAGCGCAGATTTTTTATTAGGAATAACTTTCATTATTACAGAAAATAACAACCTTGATTTTAATTACATTATATTTATAGAGTGAAAATTAAATTCCATTGTTATTTTTAAAAACATAATGTTGCTCTTACTATACGCTTGAGTTATTTATAGTTCTTTGATGTTTATTTTGTGACAGTGATGTGAAATGCAAATGCGAGGAAAAAGAGTTAATTCATCTTTTCGAATATCCAGATAATTTCAAAAGATATATTGTTTTATTAATAGCTTGTTGAGGCCGATTAGAAACAGCTCAATGATTTTACTTAACTGATCAATGACAATCAATACGTTGAGTTAAACATGTACGCTACGTTACACAAAGTGAAAATACTTACATCAAACTGACTATGATCAAAACGTTATTACGAAACGAAAAGTAATAAGAGCAGAGTTTTATATTTGGAGATTAGAATTTTACAAATCGACCAAAGTAAAGGAGATAAATTGAAATTAAAGAGCAATACATAAAATGAAACATGTTGAAGCAGGAATGATAAATAAATGAACTTCTGACGTGATTAAATAAGCTTATCCCGTGACAGAATGCAAAAAAAAAGGCTTTATAGTTACGGTTTTACCCAAGAGCTCTAAAACTGAATTTTTAATGCTGCTTGATTGAAAGAGCTGTATAATTTGATCCAACTGAAAAGAATCAAGGAATTGTAAGGAAATTTCATCAAGATGTACTTTAAGTAGGTATATAATCATTCTAGAAGCATATGAGAAGAGATGTATAATGGCATAGGTTATTAGAGAATTGTCTTTTAAAGGATCTAAGAGATTTTAGAGAGACTCATCTAGTTGCCATTAGCTCATAGAATCAGTTGCCAATGAAAGGATAAATTTAATGACGGTTCTCAAATTATGCTAATTTTAGAATCCTTATCTCCGTAAGTCAGATTTGGAAAAAGAGGACAAATTTGATAATCTCTTAGAAGCGAGTGAGTCATACCTTCTGCGCATTCAATCCCATTTTATCTGCAAGCAAAAAATGGCTATCTCACTCCTTATCTTAAGGCGACACCCCGATTTTTCATTTCCCCAATCCTAATACATTCGAGAGATATTTGACCTAAATCCTCCAAATCTCTTGCATGGATAACAAGTGGGACTCCGTTCTCTCCGAGTACGAAAGAGTACTCTTATACCTCGTTGCGAGCTTTTCCCGGGCATTCATCTCCAGGTGGCCCTCCGAACGCCCTAGCTCCACAGCCAATAGAGATAAAAATCCGCCCGTGTTCCGACGATTCGATTAAAATTCTATGCCCGCGTGAATTGACGCACGATATTCCCTTTTTATCCGTTTAAGCGGCGCAAATGGAGTCGCGTAGGTTGCGATCATTTATCTTTCCACGGAATGAGTGGGTGGGAAGCGATGGGATTCATCAATTAAATTCCTTTATTCGATCAAGCGCTCTTTGTAGATCGCGGAACGAACCGAAATCAGATAATGGGTTTTTCTTTCCTCTACGCGGGGTCGAGAAGCTAAGCGGCTGCGTTGGAGTGTAAAGGCCAAAAGGGCAATGTATTGAAATCTGGACTAGAATTAGCGCATCGCCAGATTCTATCTTAGACACAGGTAAAGGATATCATATTCAATCAACACCATTAACCTCAGTTATCCGAGTTAATTCAGGTGATATAAGAATACGGGAAGGTTATGAGGTGAAAATGAATATATGGAATGTGCATGATATATAGCTCATTTTATTGGAATTGTTTCTCTGTTAACATTAATACAATAGCTTTTAGAAATCATTGATTCAGCCAATACATATAATTAAGATAAAACAAGCAATTTCGCGAAATAGGTATACCATAAGGTTGGTGAACCTATACTGCTGCTGCCTAATGATGCAGCAAAGCTGCAAGACTGGTCACACTACTCATGTAATCGGTGTTTGAGGAAACGTCACTGTATTTGTTTTATTTGAATCACATCTATCCGTAAGGGATGTTCTAAGTCATAGTTGAACTACAATGATACCAACAGAAATGAAGTTTCAAATTTTATAAAATTTTAAGGAATATTTTGAATATTACTCAAACAAATCTTAAGTAGTATTTTTACAAATATATACAACAAGTAAAATGTAGCTTGCATACTGCAAGCAGATCGACAACACTATTTTTTTATCGGCATCATATCGGGACAGTCCTCAAAAGAAAAAAAAAAAAGGATTGCAAATTTTCTTAAAATTCGCTGCAATTTAATTGTCTGGCATCGAACCCGAGTCTTCCTGGTGATACTTACTATGCAGCACAACAAAAGATCTCCATCTTTAACTATGTGTGAAAATTCAATCAGAAATATCGGCTGCAACTGCCTCAAACGACATCCTACTTTTCCCATACATTCCTTATGAGAGAAATTTGAATGTGCCCCGGCATCGAACCCAGGAACAGTACGATATTGTCTAATTTTTTTTCAAAACCCTAGGTTTAATATACATCTTCCACATAAAAAAGAACTTCCTATCATTTGGATAAGTGCATCAAAAAAAATTATGAATAACTACCTCAATGTATTTTAAAGGGCGGATTTTTGCATCATCCTAGCATCGAACCCAGGATGTTTTCCGCAAAGGTCATTAATGTTTTCGATAGCTCATAATCATATATATAGGCTCTTTAAGTTTTAATTCTCTACCTATCAAGGAAATATATTTTAAAAATTCCCAAAAATCACAGAAATGCATTCAAAGGGGGGAAATCGGGACTTTGGGGCCTCCTGGAATCGAACCCATGACATTGAGGTTCAAAATCGCAACTTTTCTGGCAGTTACACATTATGGCCAATACGTCGTAAAATTTCAAGTCAATAACGCTTGTGGTTTAGGCTGTAAATTAGTATCCTATCTATCTATATCCTTGAATGAATCCGGAGAAGCATCTATATATAATAGATATGCACTTAAGTGCATATCTATTTATTCACTTTAAAATGGTCTCAAAACTGCATGTGAATCTTAGGATAAATAAATAAATACGGAAAATGCATCACCTCGATTCAAGAATTGTCTTGGTTTTCACAGATACGGGTTGTTTACCAACTCAAAATTTTTCTAACTTCCTCTTGTTTTTAGAAAATTTTAAAAGAAAGGTAATATTTATGGTTGTAATGAAATAATTTTGGTCTCGCAATTACTTAATTTCAAGTCAACATTCGTAAAAAAAAACATTGTTCATGTAAAAATGTTAATAAAGGATCAGTGAAACCTTTTTAAAATATACCATTATATCATTACAATTGAATACGTTTCAAAAAAACTAATTTGGATCCTCATTAGAAATCACAAGAAAAGTTAAACTTTAGTTAATGAACATTAGATAATAATTATGAATTAAATTCACATATTTAACAAGATTTTGCGAAACTGTACTTAACTTCCTTATTGATATTAAAAATGAAAATTCTTTATATCAGAAGGGGAGTGTAGCTTCACAAAACTATGTGAAAATACGTGAGTGGTTTCCTTGAAACAAATTAGAAAAGGTAACAGTAACAGATGCATTCGGAAGAAGATGATGGTGGAACTTTAGGAAGTTTATCGCTTTAATTTGTGAACGCTCTCAGTGCTAGAGAGGAAAAGATTGCTTAACCATGTGCTTTTAGCTAAGGATAAGAGTTATCACTGCCCTCTGGGGATGAATATGGAAATGGAAAAGGAATGAAGAACGTTGGGTTGATGGAGTTGAGGTGAGCCCAAGATGCGGTTAGGGACATTTGGATAGGAAGGGACAAAGGGTACGGCGAAACTCATAAGTATTGATTAAAAGGCCCATTCGTTAGGAGCGAAAGATGAGGAAAGTGGTAATGTGGGGCTGATGTAGACGATTAGTGGGAGAGGATCACATTACTCCTTTTCATCTTTACGGTAACGAAGCTGGCGAAATAAACCTCAAGTCGTTGATTTACTTCGTGGTGGCCCTATAAATCAACAATATCCAAAGTTTCAAAGTCCTCCTTGAGGCCAATGAATCTTTTGACCCCGTGTCACTACGTACATAATAGCAACGGAAATTACACTTGTCCTGACATTTGTATTTTATTCATAAATTTTAATGCATTTAATGCTTCTCTACCTTAGGGAAGAAACTCTTAAAGAAACCGTGGACAAATGAAAAATTCCTATACTTACGGAAAAAAACTTCTATTGGCGCTATCTATTATAACTTGGCAATTTTTTCTTTTATAGTGAAATTATTTCTTTATTTAATTAATTACTTTTTAGCAAAAGTTTGTGCCTATAATGCTTGTAAAAATAAATATTATGATAAAGTTCTAGTCATGGTATATTTATCGATAACAGAAAACCTCTGCCCTAAAAGAAAAATCCTTTCTCATCATGAAGCTAAAATTTACTAGCATAAAATATGCCTAAGGAAAATAGATATAAAAGTACTTCTTTGAAGTGAAAAATGAATCTTAACTGATATCTTTGGTGATATAAGGACGTTCCTGTTCATTTGAAAATCTTATGATATGGTATTGTAGTAGTGGTATTGGCTTTGACGGTGCTTCAGTAGTTAAGATAATTTGCAATGGTTTTCTATAAATCAAACACGCAGTTTTCAGTACTTTCATGTTTGTTTGAATAAAATGCGATATAATATCGATTGAAGACGATCAAAATAAAAATGAATTTGAGCAAGATTTCTAAATATGAAATAAATTTGCAGTAGGAATTCCATCAAGATTACAATTTCTGTTCAACAATCTTTGATCTAGCTTCACCTCAATGTTCCACACTTTACTTTAAACGCAAAAAAACGGAAAAATTATATTAATTCACAACTCAAGGTTATTCCTCGAGTTAATATGTTTTGAGAGCGGTTTTGAAAGACAAATTCATCTATCACTCATGGTTATTTCCTTGGATAACTCAATATGCTGTGACGGACGTTTTGGAAGGGACACGCTATTTCATACGATCCGTGAAAGACACCGTGGATGATTCAAATGTTTTTCTTTTCCGATTAAAAACCGTCACGTCCAATATAGTAGTTTAGGATAAAACAGTCGGCGGGAATCGTAAAGCTCGCAATTCCCAGTGAGAGGAGGGATTTCAGCGCGAGCACAACCATCTGTCAGAGGGCGCATCAAAATTTTGGCGCTGTAGAAAATCCGAACGCATCCATAACGTCAGTACTTCTCAAATATTTCCGATTAGATATCTTCACCGTCGAGAGGATTAGAGATTAACACGGCGGACGGCGTATTAGGCGCGGTTTTGCAGTTGACGTACGCCGGAGGACATGTGAAAACAGAAGCGTGTGTGTCGTACGAAAGTCAATAAAAACAGTTGGAACGAAAGGGGGGCGTGTCACTCACTGACCCCCACCTTCTTCCGCTTTCCTTTCATTCCTTTGAAGACGAGCGCTCCTTTCACTTTCGTTCGGCCGTTTCCAGAAATTGATGAAAGGAAATCAATCGACCACACACTCCCCTGAGTCTTCTCTGATGCTCGAATGCGTAAATGGGTCGAACTGGGGAAAGAGTTATAGAAATATGGGATATCTTATCCTCGTGAATATGAATGGAATTTGTTCCTGCTACCGTATTGTGATAAGTGGAATATATTTCATTTGTCATTTGGTATGCGATGAAGGAAAATGTATCTTTCGTTTACTTTTGTCTCAGTTTTGTTCATGGCCATATGAAATGAAAGGTACTAAAGGTAAAAATATGCTTAATAATTTTGCCACTGAGACAATTAAAATTTTATATCTACTTTATTTTCAATTCTGAAAAGTGGCAGTTACTAAGGATTATGGAATGCTTTGAAAATTGTAATTCGTCGAGTCATTGTGCTTCACTTACTTGAAAATATTCCGCTTATAGCATAATGAATTAGAAAAGAAAGCAAAGGAAAACTCCTTTACTCCTCATCCTGCCAACTACGCCTCATTCCCTTATTAGCTCTAGGTAGCTAAAGTTAAAGGGAGTGAGTTACCAACTGGCCGTTGGGCTGAATATTTTCCAGACAGATATTTGAAATTAATTTGTGGAGTAAATGTATTCAATCAAAAGAATTGACGATCGCTACTGCTTGAAGATAATAGAATATGATTATTAAAAACAATTAATTACATTAAACCGTTTAAAAGGTTTTCTGTAGGAGAACGCTTGTAAAGAAAGAAAATTTGGAACACGGCTGTTAATAAATTAGAGGTTTAAAACCTCCAATAGCCGTCTTTGTCGGCGTCCTTCGTGTCATTCACCGGTATTTGGAGAAAACAACGATTGTTCTTAAAAGTGCAGCGATCCTTTCTTGTTATCTCCGACTACCGGTGAATGAGGTGAGGAACGCCGACACAGACGTCTATTGGAGATTTGACCTCTATATAAAGAGAACTCTTACTATGTAGAATCACTTATCTATCCAGTATGTATACTCAGAGATAATTTATTCCCGGAGAACGTACTAGAGGTGAGTCCACATTCTCATATCGACCTATAAGTTACTGATTTCGAGAGAAAAATAAGGGAAATAAATTCTAGGACTTATCGCTTCCAATATTCATTGCTTCCCAGCACGTTTTCCTACTGTGGAAGACTAAGGAAATGGATTGTGTGGTGCATGCACACTTTATCACACGCTAAAAGACGTATCCCTATGTAGATATAGATCACATCCAATAGATAAATTTTTTTTATGACGCATAATTGTGAATTGCTGCTTCATAGGAATTCTAATACTAAAAATCTTATTCCTTGCTATTCAATGTTTATTTCCCTTATAATAACCAATATGACCTAAATATAACATGTTTATCGCGTGATATACAACCAAACCTTTTTTCTGAGTGACCATGAATGAAAAAAGATGGCTGCAGCTACCTTAAATCCGCAAGATTTATATCTATATTTTATTTTGTTTACATATTAAATAAACTCAAGGAATTCCCAAAAAATGAGTTATTCTAAACGATGAGGTTAAGATATAAAAGTGATTCAGCGTAAGTTTGTGGAATAAAATGGTTGTTTGTTAAATTGACTCGCTACAGTAACCTTTACTTGCGATCGCTTTTTTCAACATCTGAAGCATGCGCGTGAAAATGTCACCTAATTAGCTAAGCCGACCTATACCAAAGCCTTCTACGAAATATCACCGTTTCAACCCATCCATCAGAAATGAGTAATAGATTGGTATTCTTCTTTGCTAAACACACTCAACACTAATAAAGAACTAAAATACACTACCTCTTCATTGCGAAAATCTGTTGCGTGGCAAGCAACTATAAAGTAAGAAATTAATGTTGGTAACGATTTCCTTACCTTTATAGTAGCTGGAGAAAAAAATTATGTTTTTCCACAAGCACCAATGCATGTAAGGGCATTTTCTCGAGCTAGAGAGCGTGACACATTTAAGTTAAACCTCCTTTTGTCCCTACCATCGTAATGTGTTAACTACCGTGAAAAAGCAAGGAAGCTAACAGCCCCAATTTTTTCATTGGCTTAATTTATCTAAATAATACAATTCTGGGTTGGAGGACGGTAACTGCTATAAATTATGCAAAATAAAAACTGATGGGGGAGAATTTCTTTTAAAGATTAGTCGCGGACTTGATTCAATCAGTGGTCCATGCGGGCAGTTACTCTTTCCAGCTTGCGGGCTACTTGAATTTCGTTTGATGCACTTTTGCTCGGAAGTTTTTATTCGGCTATGAGAAACGTGGGGGCATTATTTTAAAAAGTAGGGCGTGACACGCAACTCAGCGAGGACTAACTCCAAAGTAAAGTCACGCATCAGTAATCAGAAAAATACAAAAAACATTCGTTAGGCCAAAGGGTATATTTAAGAATAACGAATAGAGCTGTCACCCATAAAGATCAAGCCGGAAAACAACGCGCAAAATAAAATCGTTACAAAATCTACGAAGGCATTATTATATGATATGACGAATTAAATAACACATCATAAATGAATATGAATGGATCAATACATAAATAAATTAATGAACACGCTTCATCCATCTATGGTTTGATTCTAAGAGTCAGCTAATTATCATAATTTAGAATTGATCGAGCAGAAACCTCTCCTCTCGGAACTATCTCTAAAAAACACATAAATTGGAGGTAAAACATTACGATGTATTCGGCGAGATTTCACAAAATGAGAATTTGAGCTCCCCGAGGAAATATTTATCTATACCCGCGTTACGTTCGGCTTAATGTATATAATTTACCCAAATGTGTTTACCATGCACGAGAGATTTAAATTTACGGTAGCGGGAAAGATAATTAAAGAGCGTACACACGAATGAATAATGTAATGTTAACAATGGATTGCGGTTCGGAAAAGAAATATTTTGGCAGGGAATTACACGCACCGTCGGTTTTTCGAAGCAGAACGCTGCATTAATGAGGTCTTTTATAAAAGAATCGTTTAAAATATCAGCGATAGGAAGGGAAACATGAAGAGCTCCATCAGAACATGTCATTGAATGATTGAGTATTAGATAAGGATCTCAACATAGTTATTTACAAGTGGGAAACTTTTTCATGTCCTTTATCATAGGAAGTAAATCAGGTAAATAGCGTTCTGTATTCGTAGAATATGGATTGAGACCGATTTCGCTACAATATGTTGTTTTAGATTCTGATAATATTTTCAAGGAAATTACTTTATAGCATGACCTAGAGTAGGGTGGTCCGAACCGTTGCTTACGGGTAGAATGGGGCACTTTATTAAATTCTACGCGGCCCAGTGGACACATCTTTCCAGATGTTTTCCATGCTTCTATGAATTTTATATCCTAACCCTTGATAACTTGAGCAAAGGAAAAGCAAATAATGGTTGGACTCTATTGTTAAGAATGAAACACTAAGTTCACCTTATACATCAAAGTAAAAGATATTGTAAAGAACAGTGCGATAATAACCTAACGAATCATTGTAGTAGAAAAAAAATTGGATGAATCGCAATTAGTTTGAAATTACAACAAATAATACAAGGATCCTTGCCTGGGTATTCTTTTACTAGCTAAATCCGTCAGTAGATGGTAAAAGCTAAGGTATTACTGCCTTAAGTCTTGAGTCTTTCTGCATAGAGCTATTACGAAATTACTGCTATAACATATAAGGAACAAAATCATAGCAGCCTTGACTTTGTGGAACTTCAAAAACTTATGATTGATAAGCAACTTTATCTCAATTCCTTATTGATAGAATATAGAGGAAGTTGTTCATCAATCTTGCGTATATAGAAAATATATAAATCAATATTTTCGATTATATAAACTGAGATTTTTTAGTATACACAGAATAGCATAAACTCATTTCATGCGAAACTAAATGTCTTCATTGCTGTGTTACAGCACCCGTTATCAGGGCCAACTCAAAGTAATACTCATTTAAATTCAGCAGCACATTCTCCCTGCCCAATTAAACGTTTCAGCTGCAAACACACGCTCGGAGCAAACAAGCAACCAGTTGATCCCGCAGAACGGATGCAGGTCCGGGAGGTGGGAAAATAAGACCTCGAGACCATAACTGTTCCAAGGAAGGGCTCATTTTGCAAGCTACTTTCTTCTGCTAAGGCCACCACCGCCTCTGCCTTTCCAATTTCCGTCCTTAATATGGATCCCCGGCCCATTTCCTTAACGCCATCCTCCTCTTTAACAACACCATCTCTCCTTCTCCCTCATAACAAAACCACCTCCATACCGACCTTTAACCCTCTCCCGGAGAGAGAAACATTGGGGAATCGATATGTTAAACTCACCGCCCCCACTCGACACCGAAAACCCTTCCATCAGATGGATACACGAGGGAGGTGAGCAAACAGAGTGGCAGGGGTTTATAGGAACCATCCCACCCACCTCCCCCTTAACATCGCGTTCTCTTTGCCGAGTCCTTGGGGTCCTGTAAGGGTTGGAGAAATACTTGTTTGCATGCCGCATGACCACAAGCTCCTCCCGCACGAAAGCCACTGTCACGGGGAAATGCGTAACCATCACGACCCCAACCTGAGTTTCTTTTCCCCCCTTGGGCCGATGTAATCTCCCTGAATGTAAAAAAGGGGGCCAAGATTGCCAATGAGTTTGCCCATTACGGAGGTATGATTTTTTCTGATATCCCGAACACCCTGACCGATGGAGATTTCCGAAACTGTTGGTAATAAGCGTGAGAAGCGAATCTTAATTGGGGTTCCGTTAAGCCGTCTATAATTTCGCGAGTGCGTTTCTAATTACGAGGCAATTTTCTACTTGGATACGGCGTAATGCTTGGTAGATTGAGCACATGACAGCGTAATCTAATAAGTAATTACTTTTGGCCGCGTGAAATATGCAAAGGTATTTTAAACTTCGGTAGATAAAAGGCTGACTATTAAGTCAACGTTACGCTATTTTTTATCCTGGGAAATAAATCTAAATTTTTTGATCTTAATTAGGTCTACAAGAGCCATATCTTGAGTTCATCACTTAATTTTTCATCGTTCATCATCCCTCTGATTACACCTGGAAGATATATTTCATAAATATATTTTCCTCCACTTTCTTTGGTATTTTGCTACCAAATAAATATACGAAGATAAAATAACTTCCATGAGAATTTCATTGCTTGATACAATACGCTTGATACTAATACATTAAATTGACAAAAAAGAGACAAAAGAGTACTAATAGACACGTTAAAACAAATTATGTCTTAATAAAATGCAGCAAAGTAACCTTTCTATCTCCTTTTTCTTTTTATTGTGATGAAATTTCACAATTCAACGCCTTTTAAACGTAAACTTAGTATTTTCACTCATTTTTTTATCCTCGAACATTTATATAAGTCCTTTAATCACGATTAGTTCATTAGGGCCATGTCTTGGATTCACAGTTATCATCATCATCAACATAATTTTTCATTGTTTATTAATCCCTTTATTACAATTGGAAAAGCAATGAATAAATATGTTTTTCACCTCCTTCTTTGGTACTAAGCCACCAAAAGAATGCACGAAGTTGACAAAATTTACATGAGAATATATATTTGTTTGATATAACAATACGGTTGAATCTATAATATGGCAAAATAAAAAGGATTTCATCATTGATTTCGAAATGCGAGCAACAGAGAAATAAAATTTGGTTTAGTAGACGGAAAACATCAATAGAAGAAAAAAAATCCATATCGAAATTTCATCGTGAATTATTTAGCCTCTGCAGGATGGAAAATGAGGGAGTAAGTTCCCAAATACTTCATACAAAATTCACGATTTGGACTAGTCAGCAGGAATTCTGTTGCATATTGTATCAGATGATTGTTCTATTTCGTCTCATAAAAAACTACAGCAAATTTGGAAACTCTGAAACTTGAAAGTAATCATTTGATGAAATTCTTTGCTGTATTACATTCTAAAATGTTTGCTCTAACTTTATTGAAAAGTAGTATTATATTTTTTGAGTTTAAAACAAAATTTATTGCTGAAAATAATTTGCAATAAAATATATTCTGTCAAACACTACGATTTTGCGGACGAGTTTGAAAAACTACGAAGTTATCTTAAACCTTGCTTTTTCCTTCTTTTTGCGTCTGAGTATGAAATTTTCCAACTGAACTCCAAGAAAGCGCACTAACTAAGGTTTCTAATAACCACATTTTCGTATTCCTCGTTCTAAAATGACTAGACTGTAAAAAAGTTCAAATATAAAACTGTGAGCATAAAATACAAGATCGATACCCGCAAAAATATTTTATGACGACAGTAAAATTTCGAAAATCTCTCAAAAGAAATCCGTGCATTCGGCGCTTTTTCGTTTCTGTTTTGCAATAACACGAGCATACATCGGATTCTTTCCGCAGAAACGGCAAAATACAAGTTTAGTCAGTCGGACGAAGCTCTAAAACCTAACGGCATGCGTAAATGACTTGGCGCGGGATAAAAAACGCCTTTGGTAAGCGATTGTCGAGGGCGAAAAACTCCGCCGTTATGTGCCTCGCCCCTCCAATATTGCTCGCAATAAGCCCCGAACTAATTCTTTTGATGCAAAATCTCGTCGCTTCGCAGCTTCCTTTTCACACGACTTCATCCCTTTATTAGCCACATTTACATCAGAATGGGTCTTGTGGAATTAATATCGAAATTGTCCCCGTCAAAGAGAAAGCAAAACGAAAAGCGACCTTGCTCCTCTCGCAACAAAGGATTAACGCGGCAGAAGATATTTTTCGACGAGCTGCATTTTACATTTCAGCGTTAACGCAGGCAGCGCTCAGAGATTATCAAAATAATGCGCTGGGATTCGGAGCGGTGGGGAAAAAACTCTTTCATATCTGCAAAATTACTTCAGCTTCGAATAGAGACTGGAAGAGAGTGAGAGAAGCAAAAAAAAACGGTTTCTAGGTACAAAAGAGAGCTAAGCGAAATTTAATTACGCGCAAGCTGAGGAATTTACGAATTTGGAAAAGACATTCCGGCGCGGTAACAAAATATGACGCGTAATTAAGCTTAAGCATAACATTAATCGAGTAATAGTCACTGTCGTGTAGGACTTAATATCTTAAATGACAAGAAAGGCCAAACTGAATGCATAACCAACAATGCAAGAATGTATTATGATTTACTTGGAGAAAACTTTATAATTTACACATTTGTATGAGAAATATATTAATTATATAAATAGTTTTGCCTTGACGATCATAAAGAAACTCAACCGATAGAAATCTCACAGATGACATCTGTTAGAAGAAACTAGTCGCATAAAAATTTCTGTGTAAACTTTAACAGAGTTGTACACAAGTAAAATTTAAAAATAAAAACTTTTCCAGTCCGTTTTTCCTTGGGATTTTTCCTGCGTGCACGCCCTTATGTGCAAAGTACCTTTAACCCTTTCTGAGTTATATGAAGTTGTTCTCTTTTCGAGTTTGGCACCGTTGTAGTTGTTACAGTGAAGCTGAGCTTGGGCATATCTAAGATAAACATAAGTAAAAAGTACGACATGGCAATAACTAGAATTCAAGAACATTCATTCGAGACATTAAAATGCAAGAATCGATTACAGAGAAAACTTATTTCTCAAAATGTGATTTAAACGAAACATTAATGGGAGAATTCTACACAGCTATTATTAGATGGAGATTTTAAGTATTCCTTAAGGGTTAAGTGGCTGTTTAAGTTTAAGTTCAAGTCGTGACTAGATCAAAGAAACCTTCACTCTAGAAAAATTACTATTTTGAAAAGAACGCACAAAACATACTTCGATAGTTAAGCTATCTTTCGCAGGGGTTATCTATTAATATACGTAAAACGGAAGTGCTTATGATAAAAGACGTACTTTTACGTATGATAAAAGAAGCTTTATTCTTGCTAGGGTAAATTATCTCATCCTCATTTTACCTATTAAGCCTCATTCCACTGCAATAGCTCTTGTTAGTTAATTTTTGAGGGGATGAGGTTCTAACCGGGATTAGGGCTGCATACTCTACATGTAGCTTTAGTCTTGAATGTTTTTTTGAGTTTCTATACTTGTCTCTTAATCTATCTTAATCAATTGGTAGCTTCTCCTATCAGGAGGTTAGCTCTCATGGATCTCCACTTTCTTCTACTTGCTTTCCTTTTCATTTCCTCATAACTCCAAATTACACTCCAATTCCTTAAATTGTCCAACCATTCCATCCTTGGTCTTCCTCTCTTTCTCTTCCTTACTGTCCATTCTTCCAGGGCTGTCACGATTCTCTCCCCTGATGATCGCCTTAGCACATGTCCCGCGTATTTCCATTTTCTTGCTTGTTCGTCATTCAATAGGCTATATGCTTCCTATTCTTCTCCAAACATACTCATTTGTTATTTTGTATGACGACTTAATTTTCAGCATTCTTCTGGCAAACCATATGTGCAATGAATTTATTCTCTTTTCCGTGCTTTTTAATATTGTCCATGCCTCACACCCATACAGGTAAACCGGCCAAAAATCCTCTCATTAGATCCTTGCATTTTCAAATAATTTCCTTTGCCATTCCATTTCTTGATTTTATGTCATCACTGCAGTACCCATCGTCTGATATTAAACTTCCTAGGTATCTAAAATTTTGGACTTGTTTTATTGGTTTGTCATTAATTTTTGTATTGCAGTCACTGTTGCTCTTTTACTAGCCACAATCATTACTTTGGTTCTACTGGTATTAATTAAATTAATGATTTAATTTATCTTAGGGAACATAATTTCCCAACACTTGGTAGTTCCTAGATAAAGCTTCTCTAATAATTATTTGAAGCCTACATTAAAGAATACAAACATCCAAACATTCGGTAATTTATACACCTTGCGTATCAGCGCATTACGACGCATCGACTAATTTATTCACTCTCTGCCTCAGTCCATCCCGAGATTTGACTCTCTCAACTCAGAAGATCGAAAACAAACACCCCCTGGAACATTTAGAGGCCAAACGTCTGAGAGCTTCATTTGCGATGAAGCATTGCTCAGAGCCTCCGCGAAAAGTAAACTTTGAAATCTATATCAAGAAGATAATGTAGGAGAGAGCATTTGCTTTTAGTGCAAAATTCGCGTATGATTTACGGCCGGAGGGTGGAGAGAAAGCTATTTAAAGGGAAATGTTCTTCTAGTTATATTTTACCGAGAGACTTGAGTGCTGGCTGTGAAAAAAGTTCGCCGGTGTTTCGCCTCTTCCGCACCTGAGGCGATTCTTGAGAAGCTTTTAAGCTGTAACGCTTGGATATCCCTTAACGCTCTCTCATTATTCTCTCTGAATGTTGAAGATTTGTATTCACGTCTCATCTCGACGAAACTCGTACATCCGTCGCTAAATCTTCCGAGCATGTTACACGGGATTACATATCTCGAGCATGCGAAACTTTTTTTATCTGCCTCGTAAATTCATATTACGACTTTCTTCGTTATAATTCATTTTAAAGTATTATTTGAATGTTATGTTATGTTATAAATTTTATGTTTCTTCGTTATAATTATGTGTTATGAGTTTTATGTTTCTTCGTTATAATTCATTTTTAAGTATTATTTGAATTTGGATACTACTTGAACGCCTATAACGCTAACATCGTTTAAAATATTCATCACCTGAATTCCTATTCGTTTTCCGAGTTCCAATAACGCAATAAACACAAAAGAATCATAGTGATATTACTTATTTATAGAGGTGATTTCATTTATTTCTTAGTATTTGATAAAGTACCTAAGGTTATTGCAAACTTATATCCATTCCAATGCATGGACGAATATGACTTTGATCTATCATCGTAGGTGAACGGATTTTTGCTTCATTTAACCTTTCACCATACATTTTAATCATGTATATTATAATTTAAATATTATAATTAATTCGAGAGAGCAAAATCCATCGAAAAAATCAACCAAGTGTTCAGATGTATTCAGTAAATTTATCGGCATGCTCATTTCAAATAAAAGATGAAACAAGGGCTACAGAGCGGTATCATACATTAGCATACATAAAAAAGGAAGAACATTCGTAGGATAGCGCTCTTTTTTAGACTTCAGTAGAGACGTTTGCAAAAATTGTTTGTTTTATACCATGTGAAACGTCAAAGCGGTTAAACGGGAATAGAATGAAAATTAGAATATATACCATCAGAGAAAATCATCTGTGAAAATATGAACTTCTATATTTTATCCTAATTTTAAAACAGTATTGCAAAGTTTTCGCTAAAAGTAACGTCTAAAAGGTATGATATATTTACGGTATATTTCGGTTAAAATTACCTTATTTTTATCATAAATTGATCACTTGTGATAAAATTCAATGAAGCCAACTTAAGAACTGCATTTCCTTCACAACTGTTCCAATTTTATTTCTGTACATTCTATTCTTTTCTATTGGAACAACTCATTATTTCCCTCTTATAAATAAATTGCTACGATAAAACAGTGAGTGTTACTCAGATGATAAAGGACGCGGGATGGGAATCATTCGAAGATAGAAGACTAATTCAAAGGATAAACTTACAAAATAAGTTCAGATAAATTACGTTCTCAGATGATGTAACCGATATTATGCGACCTCCAGTTTTATATAGGCCATCCTGATACTGCCAGAAAGATTAGGGAAATAGATGCTAGAACAAATCGTTTCCAAAATTCATTTTTTCCGCGAACTATACGCGAAAGCAACCGTTTAGGAAAATAGAGTCAGCACCCCATGCCACGCGCCGAAAGGCGGCTTTCAGGGTTTTTATATAAACATAGACAAATGCAATCGGTTCACGATTTTAGACTGCGTTCAAATTTTTATTGATTGGGAGAAAAATAGCGAAAACTTTAAGTATCCGTGTTAAGAAAGAAATAAATATAAATTGAATTTCCTTCACTATAACATAAAATCAATGGAAATCTTTACTGATACCTAACATTAACTTAAATGTTACACTAACTGAGGCCCACTAGCAAAATTAGGGGCACGTTCTGCTTTGGGGAAATCGATACTGTGTTCGATTCACTGTGGGAGCCCATGTGCGACAAGCAATAAGCTATTGATACCTTTTCTAAAAAAATAGGTAAATATGCAAGTACACTGCAACTGTGCCTCATTCTTCTACCCTCATTACTCTAGGTACCTAATGATTTTCTGCGAATTCCAATCTTTCATCTCAACCTTTTGTTCCTTTCCACCCCTCTTTCCATCTTATACATGCTTGTTGCAGACGTGTAGTAAACTTAGCATAAAATATGACTTCTTCTATACTTATAGATGACGTTTTTGCGTCGAAAATAATCATGTTCTTTTGGTTATGTGTGCGCGGCGGATTTTGCTAAGAATTCTTTAATTAAACTGGATTTAGTTTCAGTTTAAAAATTTTTTCCCTTTTTTAGTTCTCTACTATAAAAATATAGAATAATTATGAGGTAGATCCTGGCGTGTGACTTTCACTAATACCACTACAGATGATTTCCAATCCAACCGATCCAATCCAATGTAATGGGCATCAAATAGTAAAGACATAAAAACCGAATGGCTTACCGATAGAGAGGCATTCCTCGTCTATTACAATTGCAATCGCCGGGTGAACCTGACCTGAAATTCAGTTCTTGTTTGCCGAGACACAACATGGTTTCAGCGCGTACAAGGGGCTCATTCAGATGTAGCAAAGCGGGTCTCACTAATTTGGCACATCCATTCCTGCGGAGCTGACATCGCGGTGAGAAGTGCCTCAATTGAAGCAAACCCTAACTCGTGCAAATGGAAGGTGGCGCTCTCCAAAGCGTTGAGTACTATTCATTAGAAAATGGAGCATGCACTCGTTATCTACACTGCCATCCTCTCAGTACTGTCTTGCTGAGACACGACTTTTATTTATCGCTCATCTTAACCTGAAATCTGCTCACTAGCGATGAACTGTTAACGTGCGCTAATTATCCGAATTTGAAATTTGAATTTGTATTTATCGATCAGGCTATAAGATAGACTCGTTACTTTTAAACGTTACGTGGCACCAAACATGGTGGTGCAAGATTTTGTTGAGTGTGAGAGGGTTATAATTGAAGTAATTAAGCGTCAACAGAGGAAATTGGTGTGTAAAATACATAGAAAAGAGGGACTGATAAAGAAACAAATTGAGAGTAGAATGCAAAGAAAAATACTGAGGAGAAGGCAAAGGAAAAGGATGGTGGATGGCATAAAGGTTGGGATAAATATCCAAGAAATGAAAGACTAAAGAATGAATTGAATAGAGAATTTTAAGGCATGTGAACCTAAAAGTGGTAGAAAATTTATGCAGGTGCGGTACATAATCACTAGGTAAAAGGTATGAAAATTGAGTTTAAAAGGCGAAACTGGTACTTTTGAACAAAATATTAAGAGAAAGAAGAAGTTATCAAATTAGTTATATTTTTACTTTCATTATGTGATACTTTGAAATATCTTTGCAGCGTGAAACTGTTAGAATCGTATTCGATAGGAAGTATTAAGGAACGTGAAACTACGAAACGGTAAAATACTCACGTATGAATAAAAACTACAATCATTTAAGCATTATCAAATAAACAGCAAGAAGGCTTCCTTAAATACTGCTTAGCAGAATTCTTCAAACTGAGTTACTTCAAAGGCTACTTAAAAACTAAGCAAGAGCTATGCGGAAAATGTCTACGGTAAATTATGCCATACCCATTCCTTTTCCATACCGGTCTGCAGGGCGGTAAATGGCTAAGAAAAAAAGCGTTAAAGGCTGTACTCTGTTACTCCGTATAATGGATATAGCTGCACTCTGTTAGTAGCAGGAAATGGTATATATTACCCAGTTGGAAGCCTTCATCCGTATAATTTACCGGGAAAACACGATATTTCTACTGGCAAACTTGTAAAGATTATCATCGTAACTTAGGATTCTTATGAACCTTATCTTTAGACATGATGAAATGGATGAATAGTGATAATGATCTAAATAATAATTCAAAGAAAGTCATAAATGAGAAGTGCACAAAGAAATGTTATGTAATAAAATAACATTAGGCGAAACTTTCTGATGCATCTACAAAGGATCATAGATTTAGACAATTTATGCTTGGGCGTAAACTAGCGAAAAAGTTAGAAGACTGTCACTTTAAAGTTGAAAGCGTCAGATAATCATCAGTTTGCCATCATGAATAGGCATTGCATAGCCTACATTTGAAATTAGTTCAGTCATATGCGGATATATAAACCAAAGTTGTATGTAAATGGAATGTTTTGAATGAAACATTTTACGCCTAATTTGAACCCGTCAGAAACGACTGGAGCAGTAAATTTGGAGCAAAAAATATGTGCCAAGAGCAAAGAGATTTTTCAACCCATTACAAAAAATGGGAAAGAGTGGATTCATGACGTGGGAAAACCAAAAATAATGGGAACGGCGACATCTGTCCTCAAAAATAAATACGCTCTCTGACACGCGAGCATACATTAGCGCTCTTTTGAAACGGGCTTATGAGTCCAAATGTATAGTTTCAACTATTGTTTGCTAGAGAGAGGATGGTGGGTGTATCGCATCGGTCATCTTTGTATCCTTTATAAAAAGTTTAAAGACGGACACCTTTTATTTCATCAACTGAGTTGAATTATAATATAAACTAACTGAATAAAAACCTTTTAACGTTATGATGAATTCTATCAAAACCTAATGGTTTCCGATTTTAATACGACTACACGCATAATACTAGGAAAAGTTGAGAATTTTATTTAAGACTCCTTTAACATAATAAAGTTTTTGCATGTAGTATTGTAATCACAAATTATCACAATTGGGACACAATGCGTTGACCATTTCAGAGAAGCTGAAATATACGAATCAAATGAAAATATTTCTGAAGAGAGTGATAAAACGGCATTGACTATTTTTTGTGCCTAGAGTTCAATCCTATCTCCAAAAATTCCTTCTTCATTTGTGATAAGAACCGTAAAGACCTCTACTACATGTTACTATGATTTGGAGTATTTTGATTAAATATTTCCTGACGACTTTTTCTCGGTCAACTTTTATTAATACTTATTGTTAATTAATGCATAAATACCTTCTATCTAAAGTATATTACGGACGCACCTTTTTTGCAATTTCAGAGCTTACAAACATCGGAATGTCTTATATTAGCGTTCTAGCATACAAAATCATAAGCAGGTATTGCAAAAAAGTGAATTTACCTATTGCGTTTCAAGTAATGATTCTACTTTTCTAGAGTCAGTTAACCTCATTTTCACTAGCAATCATTAACGTACACATAATCCTTCATCGGTATGCTGGTATGTTACGATACGTAAAGAACACGCATCTTCTTACAACATGCTGTACTAGAGGATCATCGAAAGAGATAATAACCATTAATTAGGGAATTGTGAAGAAAACAACTTATCAGTAGTTTCGCTGTTAGAACTTGTTCAAATTAATCCTAACAGTGGAACTATTGCTAAGATATTTCCTTCTAAATTACCAGGAGAGATTTCCATTAAGTCAACGCTTCTTTAATAGATTTTATCAGAAACCATCAATTAACTAATTACTATTGTCCCATAGAAATATTAATTAAGAGTGCTGAAGAGTACCGCATGTCAAAAAGGCTATACGTGATAAAACTTGAATCTAAATTATTTTTTTTTTAAGCACACCTTCTTATCCCGTTTAATTTACCAATATACCTGAAAATCCGGGGCACTTTGCGAATGTATAATTCCGTTTACCCACTCCACCTCTCTTGCGGTTGGGAACTGGTTCCTTTATTGATATTTCCCCCTCTCAGAGCATAACTTTTCTCTCGGCGACCTTTCCCATTTGGTAGTTTAGCTGCACGGCTCGAATGCACTTAGTCCATACTCTGACCGGAGTGCCTCGGAATTATTTATTCTCCGGAAAAAAACGTTTCGCCTCCTCACGTGCTGATTCTTTCATGGCCGTAAATTCTGCCGCTTTCTCCCCACCGACTCACTTTTCCCTATCTTTTTATTTTCCGATGATTTTCACTCCGGCCCTTTCTTCGCCGGTCCGCATCGGAAGTGGGCGCTCGGAGGCGAAGAGAAAACTTCGGCCGGCGGAAAATGCATGCTTTTACTTCGGAAGCGAACTCGCGTTCAATGGGGACTCATCCAAATTCGTATCGCACCACCTTACGGTGTTAGGCAAAACGAGCATTTCCCATGAGTGCCTTAAGAAAACACACAACATTTTCTACGCGACTCTTTTGCAGTACCCAGTGAATACCAGTCTTATCATTATAATATGCATATTACCGCATTTGCTAGTAAAAAAAATCTGATGTGGCCAACACATGACTTTCTCCATATTTATTGAAAATAGAAGCCTATGCCGGTAATATATAAATCACTCCAAAACAATGAGTGTTACAGAAAAAGTTTCAAACAAAAGTTGTAGTAAAATAAATTATCTATAACTTCTGAATAAATTGTATGTACCTACATTGCATTCTGACAGAGATATTTAAGAAACAATATTTTGTTCCGGTTAAACCTCAACTTTCGGTTAAGCGATATTCATCAAAAACTAATCAACTCTTGGCATTGTTAGGAAAATACTAAATGTGAATTTTGGAAATGATCAGATAATTACTTTTTAAGATAGAGCGCTCACAAACTTTTTTACCACAGACAGACACACACACACACACAGACAGACATGTTCGGGAAAATAGCGAAAACGAGCTTTATGGGCCCCAAAACATCAATTTCCGTTGAAAACTGGACGTCGAATTTTGCGATACAATTGTGTACATTTGCGAATTGCGAATACAATACTTAATTTATACTACGTATAGGGAGAAAGTAAAAATTATTCACACAAAAAATTCTCCACTACTGTAACCTAAGTCGGGAGCTAAAGGGATCGAGTAAATTTCCGGCTTAGGTAGGTTAACACAAATACATTAACGTATTAAGAATTGTTGTTCCAAGAAATGGAAAATATAACTACATATAAAAATAATTAAATGAATATTATACATTTATCGTAATTCAATCAAACTTCTATTCATAAACAAGTGGACTGGATGCGGAATTTATTAAAGCAATAATGCTTAGATTGAGGAGTGTTAGAGGTTAAAAATCTCTAATAGCCGTCTTTGTCGGTGTCCCATGTCTCATTTACCGGCATTTGGGAGAAACAAGAGAGGACACTGCACTTTAATAGCACTCATGTCCTCTCTTGTTTTCTGCGAATGCAGGTAAATGAGACGAGGAACGTAGTCAAAGACGGCTGTTGGAGATTTTTAACTTCTAATTCTTTAACATTCGTGTTCGAAAATTTTCTTCTTTATATTGAATAGTGTGAAAACGCCTGATGGTATCCAAGCTCACACGGAAACCTCAATCGTAAAATATCAACATATAGCCTTCTTCTATATCGAGAGCTCTCTTTCGCCTAACCCAGGCATGTTCAAAGAAAATGCCACGGTGGCAACCGCCTGCCACCGCTCTCATTGCCGTGGCCAACTCGGTTGTTCGGTAGTGCGGAGGGGGAATCTGAGTCGCGGCGCGGCTGCGGAAGACGGTGTTGTGGTAGCGGTTGGAGCAGCGGACGGTTCGGAAACAGTAATGGTCAAACGCAGCTCGGTCAAATGAGGCTTTGCTATTATAATTGAAACCAATAACTCGAACAATTACAAAATTTACTTAATATTTGTTTTCATGCGTATGCTTTTTACAAGAGTAGTATGACAATATTTACAAAGCTCCCAGGAAGGGTTACTTCCACCTCCTCCGAGGCCGAAACCCTTTTAGCCATGGTGCTATTCGACTAGAAAAGACTGAATTACTTCAAAGGCCTAGTCTAGTATGAAAGAGAAGGTTTTCTCTCTCACTCCCACATAAGCGTCGCGTCAAACCAAGGTCGTGGTAGCGAGTGAGGGAATCAACTCGCAGGGGTTGAGGGGAGGCAGGTTGCCACAGGCCGAGTCCCGTGGCATTCCGTGGCGCCACAGCCACTGTGGCAGTGTTTGAGCATGCCTGGCCTAACCTACTATAGAGTACTACACCTCTGCTTAGATCGATAAGTAAATAAAGTTAAAAGTATAAAATATATATATATATATATATATATATATATATATATATATATATATATATATATATATACATATATATATACAGAAACCAAAAGATCACTGGTATTTACGAGTAAGCATCATCGAATAGAAACTAGTCGTGCTCCTACGGTTTGTTTATGTGGTATTTTGTGTCATTATTAGAAAGGATATAGTTTCCAAGAGAAAAATGGTCCCTATTTATTTTTAATTTTCTACCGTCATAGAATTCTACAAAGGAACTCGCAAGTCAGTTTATTTAATTCTACTTAGATCCATGGCACCAAAAAGGTATGAAAATTACTTATTTAGAGAACAAAAATTTCTTTATTTTTATCAAAATTTTCTCTTAATTAATTTAAAAATGGCTTCTTAGACTCCTTAATTAACAACAAGTTTCTATTCTTGCTAACCTAAAAGCAACTCTCTTGTTCATTTATTCTTTTTTCTTTTTTAACACCCTATTTGCGTATTCTATCATTTTGTATTATTCGACGTTTTTAATCACATTCCGGCATTTTTTATCTATTTATACGTCGTAATTATATTTTGGATTTAGATCAAACATAGCCGATTATAATATGCTCTAGATATTCCGCAATACCAAATAAAATTCGTGTTCTTTATGTAAACGAGGATATTGCCATTATGTCTAATCACTATCGCCTGCATTTTAATATCATTTCTCTTCCACAGTTTCCAAAGTCCATTGTATACTACTCTCTATTATCTGAGTTATTTCACCAACCCTCCTTTTATAACTTTCGTTAAACAATGATATAATAGGAAGTAAGGGAGTTACGCAGTACTATTTGTCACTTAACATTAGACCGACCTATCACATTGCTCAATAGCTCCTGAAGATCATTACAAGTGAAATTTGAAATTTATATTACTAAAAAGTAAAAAATAATGGGGCCTCCATATTGACCTATTCTTATTATAATTCATGGCCGTCGTTGAAATGCAAAATATGATTGAACAAACACTCAATCTTTTATGAATTCAAAGAGAATTTCTAAATAACATACTAAGCAAATCAGAACGGTAAAAACTACTATAGTAACTAAACGCCGAACCTGAACCAGCTTATTTATCTTTTGCTTATCTTAAAATTTCGCCTTTAAATTAGAGCTCCGGAAGTGTAATAGTGGGATTACGCTTGGAAAAACACAGGTGTAAATCACAGCCCACAAGTTCACAGAAACTATAGAATATAAGGAATAAATAATGTAAATACTACTATGTAAGCATCGACAGACTATCGAATACAACACGCAGAACCGTACCGGACTCTTGATAGAAAAATTAATTTTATATGACATTTCATCAATTCATATAATTCGTATATATGCATCCGGGTTGTCACCCCTCCCAGAATTCCCGGAGTGGAATTCGGTTGATTTGGACGTATCTCTCCCGACTCTTGGCAGAAGAATAAAATCTCCTAGAATTTATAAATCTGCCGATCGGTAGCTTATCACCTGAAATTTGAAAATCAATGCCGCTACATGTGACCCGATGCATGGGAAATAATCCGTGATACAATTATTTTAAGTGACCGGTACGCCCTTATATTTATAATCCATCTCAAACTATCGCTTTAATTCAACAATAATGTAGCCTGAGGTACAGTACTACAAAAATTCAGTTGAAATCTTTCATTATTTATTGTGTTACCGCCGATGGCAAAAGCGAGGATAGGTGGCGACGTTTAATTACAAAACAATTTATGAAAAAAATATGTTTATATAACGATACAATAAACCCAACTACATATAATATAAACATTCATAAATAAAAAAATAAAGATATATTATTATACAATACATATACGGATTAATATAAAAACACACGGCGTTGTGAAATAGTTATATAGATGAATTTTAAACAACCTTGAAACAGTATCTACATGACTTGTCCAATCATTCAAATCATTTCAAAAAATATCACAATGTATCATAAAATATATACAATACAATGTTAGCTTGGTATTAGGTAAAAAAAGTTTGTTGTATATCTTTCTTGAGTGAGAGAAAGTCTACTGGAAATTTAGTCACCCAATAAAAAAACCTCCCGAAATCTCCCGGAATGTTTACCTGCAGAATTAAAAATATTCCGGAATGAACCTCTTGCAAGGCGGCAACCCTAATTTGCATACTCTTTAAAGAAACGAAAATTCCCAAAATTTCGTAAGCTGCCTCTCAGACGTGAAGTTTACTCACAATTAATATTTGTTTCTCCAGACGTTTCTTCTAAAACTAATTATCAACCTTTTTCGTTTCATTATAAAAATCGCTTTACTTTCCATTTTGTAAATCGCAATTTATGGACGCTCCTTGTTCTCGCTAAGGCGACCTCGGGTAGTTAGCGCAGAAATGTCTTCAGAAAGGCATTGGAATCGACTTAATCTCGTTGGACGGGAGGAAAAGTTCTCGGAATGAAAGAGCTCATCGGAGCAAACGCGGAGTTAATATAAAGGAAGGGGAAGAAAGCACGGCAGACAAATTAGGGGGATTTTCAAAAGGGATGGGAAATAACGTGCAAAACGCGGCCCAAAAGAGTTTTTAAATGGCATTTCTTAAAAAGCAGACGCTATTCGCTACTTCGAAAAGTGCAAACTCTGTAATTGGATCCTCGTTCTCCAGAATACGTGAGAATAAAAACGTCGATGGATAAATTTTTCGCAACAAAATACGACAGTTTTGTATCGTTCCACAGCCATTCAGCGACAGACGCTGGAAGCGTTTAGAAAGTTTATTTCAACCACTTTCACCGTGTATTTAAATGCATGATAATCACACCACGAAGCGCCATAAATATCCCTTTCTTTAAAGATATTTAGCAAAATGATTCTTTTGTATTAATTTATTATTTGACGTTATTTCTTATCAACAAATTCAATCACTTCAGCCTTCACTTGGCGGAACTTTATGTTAACACGCATAAGATAGAAACAAACTATCAGTCAAACTACTCCGGTTTCGACATTACAACGTCGCGACGTTGTAATGTCGAAACCGGTTGTAGTTCGAGTGTAACGACGCGTCGTTACACTCGAATATGACGTTGTACCGTCGAAACAGGCTGGGTCCTTTTTATAATTTGTGGAATTAAGTCATACCTTGGTTTCATCTTATCTGTACTATTTACTTTAACCTTAATTTAATATTTTCGTCGAGCAACCTTTATATTAATCATTCTGCGGGAAAGAAATAGAAATTTGTGTTTCCATCGATGCCATTAAAAATATGTAACAAATAAATTCCTTACAATTAATATTCACAGGTTTGATAAAATACAAAATCAAACTCCGAAACACTTGAACTTTCTGATAATATTTTTCAGTTTAGCAAACGCAAAATTTTTCTTTCCTAAGTCGATTGCGGTCGTACAAATAGTGTCAAAATCGATCACAGCTGGTTAAAATTTGACCCTACCTCACAGCACCATAGTCTTTAATATTTCTTACTCTCTTTTGTTCTTGCAAGGGTGTATATTAATGCATTACCTCTTGTTTGTCAATAGTTTTAGAAATGCCTTTCTATGTATTAATTTTCAAATAGGTATCAAGTTGCGGAATAAATATCCAAATAAATTCAAAGATGTTCGCTGTCATGATCCCTTCTTTTCAATACTATTTTATTTTCTCTTAACGTTTATTAAATATTTTCATCAAGAAACTTAGATGCTATGAGTAAACTCAATTATTATTGACTCTAGATGTAATGAGCAAGCTTCATTTAGTGCTCACTACCCTTGGTACCAATTAAAATACATTTATAGGCATAAAAATAAAGTACTTCTAATATTTTTTTGGAAAATTTAAATTTCCAATACCTCTTTATAATCGAAGGTAACCGATGATTTATTCATTGGAGTTACCTATGGAAAATATATTATTCGTAACCAGAATATTCTCTACGTTTTGCGGGTACGAAGAGATCGAAATGCTGGTGAAGACAGGTAGGGAATCATTTGCTGGCATACGGTCAGCATTAAAACATGAGAAAAGGAACGTAGATGTATACAGAAGTGTAATCAGGTCCGATTCGTTGAACGGTGGGTGCCCCTGAAACTCATGAATACCTTCTGTGAATTGAAACGCACGAGTAGCGAGAGGAAAAACCAAAAGATGGTCAGTGGTATTTGGGCATGAATGGAATAAAAAAAGAAACATTATTGTCTTAATCGAGGGTATGTTGTTCAGCAAAAAATTAGGTACTCAGTAATAAGACCGTAACTTGCAACATAGGGCAGTGAGAAATACCAGCAATCGTTACCAAAACAGCGCATGAGATACAATCTATGTGAAAGACCAGAGCTCAACGAATTAAATCCTTTTCAGTCCAAAACCAACTGATAAAGCATTCGTGGGAAAATAAGACGACAAAGCTTGATGGATTGAGTGCTAAATGCACTTCTAGCGTAAGAACTGTTTGATTCCTATCATCGGAGAAGTGACATGTGAGTGAGCATGAAAATTCTGTAACTATACGTTACTTGAAATCGGAGAAAACGATTATTTTCTTCAGTGGAATTTCCACAGTTTTTACAATAAAGTGCTATGTTTCCAGGGAAAAAATACTATTTTTAATGTAAAATAATTCTACTTTTGCCAAATTTGGGCCGTATCGATGCCAATTCAATCCATAAATTATTTATTAGAACTCGAGACCCTAGGTATCAATCCTTTACGGTGGATTTATTATTTTCTTTTTTTTAAAGGTCTATCTGCGAATCAATAAATCATAAAATCTATTTAAATTCAAAATTAACTATAAGCTTATTTGTAGAAAGAATTCTCGGGTTTCCAACCGGGTTGCCTCTTGCCAAAGAGTCGACATTTCGGGTGCGTGCTCAGCGCCCATCTTCAGGATGTAGAAAACCCGAGGACTCTTTCTACATTATATTCACAGGGAAAGAACTTCTTCTTTCTACAAACTCATTTTATTTGGTGCTTTTATTAGAGAATTGATAAAAAATTGCATCAAGTGTAATATGGCACCTTCTATCATTATGAAGTTATCATGTTTGTTTTAGTGCAGACTTTTAAATGAAATTAATTGCTTATGTGTAAAATCAATTAAAATTTTATTAAATATATTTAAGCTCCCATGTATTTTTCAGTAATTTTATTAGGTTTTTTCTGGTTACTTGAAGTTAAAACAAAGTATTACAGTGCTTTGCTACTTTAGGATACCTATTGATTTCGTAAACGGTAAAATTTATAAACTAAATTTCGCAGACTGAATGGTAATCGTGCTTACATATCGACGCAAATATCCCGGGTTCGAGTCCTGTCTACTAGTTAATTCTTTTCACCTTTTTTCCTTATAAGGAAATGGAATTGCGTGCTCGTCCATTCTTGGACCACCGACTGGATGTCCTTGAACGGATGTTAGCGGGACATTATGACATAAATACAAAATAAACATCCAGATCCTCCAACCGTCATAAATATAAATAAGAATCGATGATGGTAGAAAATTGGTCGTAAAGGGTACATCTTCGATTGTCAACCCCATCGCTCCTTTCCTTCTTCTCGGTCCCTTCGCTTACACTTCGACGGTTTTCTGGAACCCGCTCGTGTTTTATGAATCGCAACACTGTTCACTGTTCCGGAGTATGAATATTTTAAGGGAGGTTCGCCCCATCCACGCCTTCTTCTTCTGCCGCAGCTTCCCTCCGCCGCAAAACCGACCCGGCCAACGCTGCCAACGCCAGGGCTTCTAACGTCCCTCTCTTCGATGCCCCCCCTATTGTGCGATTCACTTCCACCTCTCGATCCGAAATACTCGCTCAAGGTGTCTGCCTCGAATATGGAATACAATTGCGGGGAACGCTTACGCTGAATAGGGAATGACTTCATGATGCGAGAGGTATGTAATGTCTTCGGAGGAGGTCAGAGGATGCTGAAGCCGTTGACTGCGTAATGGAAAATTGCCGCATGTTTCTTAGAGAAATGTACTTTATTCACCTGCAAAAATTGTTGACTAGCCTTGATGAATAAATAAATATAAATAATAGAATAAAGAAATTACATTTAAATTTGATAAAATCGTTCGTTATTCATGAGATTCTCAAGATAAAACGACGTTATGTGATAAACATAACATACTGCGGTGTTTGGTGAAACTTCTCTATGATGATACTTACATAAATATACTCAGTAAACTTTAAAAATATTATTGGCGAATATTCTATACATAATTCGTTTCTATCTGAGGTTTATTATCGAATCTAAGACTTAAGACTTAAATTTAAAACATTTTGAACTTCCAAAATCGGTTGCGTCTTATATTCGCGATCTGAAATGCATAATCGTAAAACAAGCATCGAATAGAAAAATTTCATAAACATATATTTAAGGCTAGATGTTTTCAGAAGCTCATTAAGTATATTTCTTTGAGTGCCATTCAGAAGAAATTTTACCAAGTAACGCAGTATGTTATGTTTATCACACCTTGTTTTATCTAGAGAATATTACGAATATAAACGGCTATCGTAAGTAATCGATCCTACTAAACATAAATGTGATTACCCTTTTTCATTGCATTTATTCCCAATGACTATTTATCTATTTTAATCGTTCAAAAGATAATCATTTGGACTGTAACAGCTTTCAGTTGGAGGAACTTCAGGATACTGTGTCAAAAGGTGACAGTTCATACCTAGAACTACCTTGGTTGTTTCTCTCTAATTTGTCGCACGATACATTTTACACTTTGATACTTCACTTTAAGTATTTCAATCAAATATTTCCTATAAAAACAGCTCACTTCGCTTGTTTACACTCTTTGTACGATAGTAGGTTTTATTTGTAGGATTTTGTCTAGCTTTCGAAAAGGGATTGTTCACCATCTACCGCAACTGCAAATGATCAAATCTTCTACATATTCAGATAATTTTCTATAAAATTTATACTTGGTATCACGAGTTCTTAATCAAATAAAAACAAAAATTTTCTAATGAGAATTTCCCCTGATAATCGTTAATTTGAAGAGGTGGAGAATGACTTCGCTATAAATGCTCCTTCTATGCATGCTACTCTAGCTCATGCGTTCTAACTCAGAAAAGACAACCGGTGTTTCTAGGTCAACTCTAGCTCATGTACTCGCGTTGAATTCAGCACCAGTTACACGAAAGAAGAGAAAGAGAGAGAATGAATGGTAGTATTCTAGCTTCATCGCAGGACACGTAAAATGAATGTTTAAAAACGCTCTTTTTTGCTGCAACAAAATGTATTCCAAATAACGTATCTCGCACAGTGCTGGAAGCATTCCAAACAACCTTTCCTCCATTTTTCGCCCAACTGGCACCGTAAATAATAAAAATGCTCCAAGACCCAACATTGTGAAAGTAAATACGATCCGAACGGCCCGTAGTTGCACTCTAAGCCCACTGCTTGCAATATTTCATGGAGCTCGGGGAGAAAGAACCTCTTCAACATTTCATATTTCAAGCACAACGGCCCAATAGATATTCCGTGAGTTTTGCCCCGGGGCCGGCGGTTTATTAGATTATCTCCGGGGTGCATTCGCTAGGGGGACGTAAAATATTTTCAATTACCGATTGCTTACTTTATGAAAGCTGCCTCTGTGGACGTTATCGTCATTGATATTGATCAGGGCTCAGGAGTTATTTTTGCGAGCATTTAAGGTGGACCGTCCATCCCCGTTAGATTGAAAACTACATTTTCTCTACCCAGACCGATTTCATTTTATCCACTTCTTACTTAAAATTACATCAATCCAGATCAAGTAATGGTCTCACATTCTGTAAAGAAGGAATCTATAAGTGAATCAATGGATGGAATATTTAAATTTTTTAGATATCCCCTTTCTATTTCTTGATGACTATGCTGATTATACATGCAATGAACTCCTGATACACCAATTCCAATTATTTCTTTCGTTTTTCTTAAAACCATTTCACAATCTTGCTACATATGTATCATCAAACAACATTTAAATCAATAATAAATTAGTCTAAGTACCTATACTTGTTGCTGAAATTGATTTTGGATATTTTTGATTGACATGGATAAAATCAGCAGTGCTCTTAATAACAATTCATCTCCTTCACTGCTTGTACTTACAGTCTATAGCTTCCAATATTTCCCATGGCAGATTAGATCGATATTATTATTCTGCAGCCTCATTTAATCACGAGTTTAAAAATAGTAAGTGGGTTTAACCCGATCATCGACCATGTCTTTGAAAATGTATGGCTTCTAAGACTTTACCCACTAGTTTCCAAATTTTCAAGGAAGTTTCATTCGGAAGCAAATATAACTCACCATACCATACGTCATCTCGATACATGATACCACAACTTTCCGATAGCTAAATTAATTAATGGCACTATTTAAAAGTTAAAGTCGGAAACATGATAGCGTAGCCCAAAGCAGTGCTAAGGTAATAAACGTAATTCATAAAAAAATATATAACTGCTTTATGCCCCTAACGAGATAATTTTATTTACTTTAATATAAAACGCCAGATGAATAAGATCTCTTATTTATCTTTACGGCATCTTTATTTCGTAATATGCTTAACCCATTCGGATCGGAGGCCGGCGATCGGCGGCCTAGCCGACGGTACCCAGGAGCGGAGGCCGCCCATCGGCGGCCCATTTCTAATATATTCCCTAATTGTTCAAATTGTTCAAATTTTTTTTTCTTTGTTCATATTCACTATAAAGTATATAAATCTACTAGAAAACATAAAAATTAGATTCCGTTTCTGACGAAAGTATTAAAATTGCTAGCCGATCTGAATGGGTTAAATGCTCGCTTTCAGTGGAAATATAACCTCTAACATTAAAACCATAAGCCGCTATCGACTTGCTTGTTAGGTATTTAATAGCAGGCTTTCCAGCAAATTGGAGGACATTGCACTCTTATGTTGAAAACCCAGCTGAGAGGATGCAATAAAGCGATTATAACTTCGAATGAGAAAGAAGAGTGCTAAATTCGTACGAGAGTAATGCAGCGTTAGTGGTATAGTAACTTAGTTAATTAGTAAATTAGTAGTAAAGTTACATTATTAGTTATTATAGGAGTACGTACCATAAAAGTGGAACAATATAATTGTCATTTAAAGCTATATATACTCATTAATGATTAGCTATTCATGGGAATAGAATTAATCAGCAGAAAACGTATTTTCCCTCATCGATAAAACACAAAGAGAACCCTCGCTAAAAGCGCAATACTAAACCCCATTTAAAATCGCACGTGTCTCAATCTCTCTCGGTGTTAATTCCGAACCCGCCGACCTCCAATCTGCAATCTCCACTTCCCACCTCAAACGCCGGCTAAACAAGAGCGCCGTTCCATAAAAAAGGACACTAACCCATGAAAACCCATTCCGTTTGCTCCGTATTTATTCACCTCCCAAATGTCTTTCCCTTAACCACTCGTTGACTAACAATCCTTCTCAAACGATCCACCAACGTTTCCAACCCGGAGGGAAACGTCCCTTCTAAAACTTTCATATCCCAGAGGCAATAAATTCCTTTTACTCCACCCGCTGTCCCCATCCCAGTGTCTATCCACGCCACGGCCATCTGTTGATTGCGTGGCTTTGGTCGCCGAGATTCCCGTCCTCGTTAATTGGCTCCGCTACAACCACTCCCCGTGTACGAGCCATTCCGGTCTCTTTCTTTTTCCCAGCACCACATTTCTCCCACCGCCAAGTTCTCCCTCCCCGGAAAACGAATCCCCCCTTTGAAAATTCGTCGCTAAATCAAAAAAGCACGGGGAGTAAACTCGCGCGGGATTTTTACCCCGCGTCTCCCATTTCGGGGGAAAAATTTATCGCCCGAGAAGATGGCGGACGGTGTTTAATCACGCGGGATTGGCTTCCCCGCGCTCGTCCGCGATGTAAATTATCGTCCGTGTTTTTGTTTCGTGCGCGTGCCGGAGATTTATTTTTCCTAGCTTACGTTTTACCTTTTTGCTGGACGTGTAATCGCGTCCAGCGCTAGATAATTATCTCGGGAAAAGTCACGCCCGAAAGCAGCGACGGAACGAAGCTTAACGAGCTGCTTTGGATGAATGCCGTTAAGGCCGGGGATATTTTTCTAGCCCGTGGGGTGGGTATCTTCCGTAGTTTTGTTTACTTTCACGACTGAAAAACGTAATGCCGTGCACTCGGACATCTATCTTTAACCAACTTTGGTCTCATTCCTGTGCAATTTCGACCTGAAAAAACACCTTCGGCTCGTTATGATTGAAATGCAATAGCAATTGGTTTAATTCCGAAATAAGGAAGTAAAGGAAGATATGAAAATTATGAAATACTAAATTGCAAGTTTTTCTGGGTATGCTCTTACTCTTTTTCCGTAAAGACCCCAAAGGAGTAAATTGAGCATTAATTGTTTGAGGGTGTATTCTGCCATAAGATAATTCTATATTTTCTTAACTGGTATGAAGTATGAACGACTTAGATTCGCCGTTCGATTTTTGGTGATTCTTGTCGATTTTTGATGATATCTAAAGTAGGGCTAAGCCATTAAAATGTTCAAGTTATCACTTCGGTGAGATTTTGCTGACCTTTATGCGTTTTCACACTACTATTCCTCTTTTTCGTTTTCCGAATTGAAAATACGGATATATTTCGAAAAGCTAATATTAATTTTATGACGTTTTCGTTGCTATGTTAGAGGAGGAGGAGCATGTCAGGAAATAAGGTATTATGTGGCATAAGATAACGTTGCATAGAAATGAGATTGAGTTTTGGTGCACAATTGCGTTATCAGTAGGTTATAAAAGTAATAATACTGAATTGTTGAACTTTTGCTGGTGATTTTGTGCAAGAAATGAGAAACAGAGCATTTTTTCATGCTTAAATTACGCCCTTCTATCTTTTCGGATATTAATAAAAAACTGTAGTATACTACATTTATAAACACATGAATATACTATAAATTTGTTATTTATACATATCTAGCTGAGAGACTCATTGATTGTCAACGAGGAATTAAATATAGTAATCTTAATTGTATAGAAGTGAACCTAATTTAGGTACCTAACCTAACTTCATATTAGCTAAGTTCAAAGGGATAGATTATCAAAAACAAAAATTTTTAATTTCACCAAAATTGCCAGAATTCGGAACCATAATCTATAGTCGACGTTAAAAATATCAATCTTTATATAAATTATTTCTTACGGAACCTTTCTGAAGCTAGAATGATATTTTTAACTAATTTAATTTTGCTATGGAAATAAAATCCTCAAATAATGAAAATGAGGTTTACACGCATTTCATATAATAACGATTTAACTCGGTGGGGATAGCACCGGAGACAATAGGATAAACGGAAAGAATCTAATTTAAATAAATGACATACATAATATTTTTAAATTAAATAATTATTTTTTGATGTTAATAGAAGTATAATTACTTAAAAATTAATTTGAATGGAGTTATTTCCTCGTATATATGAGAATAAGAAAAATTTTGCCTGGAATTCTTTAAATTTAAGAATTCCGTAAGAGCGATAAATGGTTATGGAGCAACCCTAGTTACCAACCAACCCAACCTTCGTATCCCACCCCAATATTGGAGGGTTGATAGCCCCTGCAACATAGGCAACACACGAAACAGATAATAATGCGTGTTGCCTACCTTTACGGGGCTCTTCCGGAACCAAAATTAAGAATGGTGGCTAAAGGGGGAAAGTCGATAAAGGCAAGTCGAATAGGCAAAAACTGAATTAACCCCTCCCAATTATCTTGATTTACGCTCCCGGTATTCCGAGCTCTTACAAAATAACTTGCCAATTAGTTCAGTCGAGCAATCTTACGCAAATTGCGCCCCGACAATTCCGCCTCTAATCGATTTCTTCCCAAAAGGAACACTCTCCTTTGAAATTACTGGTCGACCTGTTTCAATAAGAAAAATTAATGAACTCTTTCCATTCATTTTGTGTATCTCTGAGATGGGAAAACTTATAACCACGAGGAGTTACGATATTTTCTCATGCTACGAAATAAAATGAAATTTCCTTCGTGTGATTCCCTCGTTGAAGCCGTTCCATTGGGATGGCAAATAATGCCGGAAAATAAGTCAATACAAAAAATAATGTTCCTCTATTGTTCGTTTTGACGGTAACCGCAGCTAGAATAATAAACTTCCCAATGAACGTAGTAAAGTATAATAAATTTGCTGAAGTGTAAAATGTGGTGAAAAGTTGAATTGAATAAAGTTGAGTTGGATAATTGGTATTTACAAGTAAAATCTGTATTCGTGAATTAGCAGCGCATAATGAAAGGCAATATGTTTGCAAAGAATTGCTACCAAAAATCAACGAGCGTTACTGAGGTGCTTGAAATTGTAGGATTGGAATATTTAGATGATAGAAGACTTGAACAAAGACAGTTTATTTAATAAATTCGTAGAAAGTACGTTTTTAGAGGATGTAGTCGATAAACAATAGCCAATATTACGCGACCTGCTTGTTACCTAGACTGCTCATACTACGAGGAAGATCAGGAAAACAGATACTTGAACAAGTCACTTCAGCTCAAGAATTCATTTGTTCTACAAACAAAATGCGAAAGTGACCGGTTAGGGAAGTATAATTATAGTGTATGCATCTCATGCCACGCGTCAAAAGATGGCAGGGTATATTCGTAGACGTAAGATAAATCGTAATTAAAAGACAAATTCAAAAATATTCTTCAAGTTTCAAGAATTATGATATTTATTAATGTTAGCAAGCAATTTTTTTAAATATATAATATAACAATGTAATTGGTCGATAAGAGAATCTCTTTCAAACACTTCAAGGAATGGCTTGGTGGAAGGAATAAATGCCATACAAATGAAGTTGATGTTCCGGATTCTGTGCCATAAATTTCAAAAAATAGATTTAATAGACTTCTCCGCCTTACTGACTTTCCAAACATTCAATCTTATATGAAATATGGATACACACAATTTAATTATTGATAATAATTTGATATTTAAGATTTATTTTCGTATCATCGTACCAAATTTTATACTGCTATGACATCACTCAGGTCACCAATAACTTCAATGACAACGAATTGAAGTGAAATTTCTAAGATCGGTTTTGGAAAATTTTCAGGGTGGCTAAAATTCCTAAGAAATATATTTTAGCATCGAAAGGATAGCTTAAGTAAAAAATCTGGGGCAGTTAAGGTATCTGATATCAAATCGAAAAGATAAATAAGCATAAAAATATGCCGGCAATCTTCCGCGAAAAACCACCTTTAAGCGTTTTACTGAGATTATACACAAAATATATATGAAGGGGTTGGAACCTGACGTTGTTAGGAGAAAGTGTACGGCAGAGCGGTATCACGCCACGATACCGACTGCACCGTCACGCCAACTCCATACCTTCTCACGCAAAGACGGCGAAAGAAAAAAAGACATTGATTTTTTTCCTCTCGGTACACACGACGCTAAAGTCACGGAAATCCGCTCTCTCTAGCGGAAGAGTGGCAGAAGGAGATTCGATGCGTGTGCTCTACTTGTGAGTCCTTCGTCGAAGAAAACGGTGAACCTTGGATTCGTGTCGAACACGTCCTTGAGTAGTTTAATGCAATGAAAATTGAATATATTTGTCGGAGATTTTCCACCAAAAATATGAACCGAAAATTAATGCTCGTAGGTGAAATAAATGTTTTCTGAATAAGCTATGGATTGTTTTACGTTTGGGATAAAGCCCATAAAACATTCTGAAGAGGTCAACTCTTTCATTTCGGCCTAACTTCTCTGCTTCGTTTAACATTACGCTGAGAGAAAAGGGCACAAGGATGTATCTGAGAGCAACTTACAAATGTTCGTACGTTATAAAAGGCTAAAAATTAAAGGTACATTGCTGCCACGCTCTGTATGGCAAGAAATGAATAAGTTCAATCAAATGAAAGTTATGTGCGAAATTCTGACCAAAGTATAATAAAACAAGCTGAAGATAAAAAAACCTAAAATTATGTGGTTAGTTCTGACAAAAGTATAATAAAATCATGAAGATAATTAATAATGTACTCTATGAAGTAAATTATTTACCACCTATAGGGTGAATAGTTACATTTAATATATTTAACGGATAGAGCTACATCTCAAATCATGACTAAAAATTCCTCGCTTCACAGTACCTTCGCTGTAAAGTAGTACATTATATGCATGAATATTAAAAGACAATAACTACACAATGCTAAAGCAGTATGAATTATGTGCATGATTATTAAAATATATAGACTACACAATTTAAAAATAGAAAAATTGGGATACAGCTGTTAAGGAATTTGAGGTTTAAAATCTCCAGTAGCCGTCTTTGTCGGCGTTCCTCTTCTCATTCCCTAGTATTCCGAGAAAACAAGAAAGGGCCTTGCACTTTTTAAGAGCACTCAATACGTATATCCAATGCGATGCATTCTTCTTCAGAAGTAATTAGGTACAAAAAATGCGGTGTCCTTACTTGTTTTCGCGGAATACCGGAGAGTGAGAAGAGGAACGCCGACAAAAACGGCTATTGGAGATTTTAAACCTCTAATACACGATGTAAACTGCACCTTTACGATATATCTGTCTCTAAAGGCAATACATATAATAATAATAGCCCAATTCTTGATACCAATCATATTAGTTACTGAAAATCATTAAAACCATTTAAAATCTTCATCTTAACTCTATTAAAATTAGATAAGTTGGATATAGAAAATAGAGAAATTTGAAGTATTAGGTTCGAATCCTCGTCTTGTCACACTTATTCTTCTTCGCTTATTCTCTAGGTTATCTTGCAGGCGTTTAGCTTCACGTGCTAAGTTAACATCCTGACATTTTGCCATAACTGCAACTGCTTTTAACCGGAGCGATTTGACTTCAATGGGAGCATAAGCAGAACGCCAGCATCAAGTCGCCAACATGCAGCAAAAGTTACTTAATATTCGCGAGCAAAGCAAATGAACCGGAGCGGAGTACAGTTCTCTAGGTCGGAATTAAAGTCACCCCGCAAAGTTGGTCTTAGAACTGCCTTGCATTAAAGACTTTCGGAACCATTGAGGCGAACAAAAATGGAGCAAGGGATTTACGAGATGTCGAGAGTGAGATATCAGGGAGAGAAGAAGATATTCGTGGAATAGGCTTCGGAGGGATGCAAAATTAAATTGGTTACGGGAGGGAGGGGGACTTGGTCGGATTTTGCGGAGTGGCTAGAGGATATAATGGGGGGAAACGGTATCGAAGTGGTCTTGCGAGAAAAGCTCGGGAGGAGACGTCTCCATAATAGAAGAGGTTATAATAAAAAGGAAGTGTGTGATAGCGAGAGGAGACGGACAAAAAGTAAGTGAGCAATGGGAAAGCAACAGATGGTAGACTCCGATTACTCCGTTATCCTTTCGATGACGGATCAATGAAATTTCTTTCAAGAAATGCGCTTTTGAAGGGAGTAAGAATTGTTACGGTACTGATTGAAATGACTTCGAAGAATAGGTGCGTCTGGTGAAAGAGACTAATATCCGATTTAAGCCTTTCTGAGGGTAGCAGCAGTATTGTTAAAGTGGTTTGACATAGTATTTGAAAAGTGGTTACAGCTTCGGTCATTTTGCACGTGGAAATAAAGCGAAATTTTACCCTATTTCGCTCAGGTATTTCTGCTTATCTTAACAGTAAAAAATATCAATTTGTTACCTTCAAGGCGTTCATTCCCTAGTTCTTCCAAAATCATTATTGGCCCAAAAATTGTTTTGCTTACCTGGAAAGAAAAGAAACAATTATTGTTAATAAATCGAAGACGAAAAACTTTAAAATCCCTATAAAAATTAGGAGAAATAAATACAAGAATGTTGTTAAGTTATGTTTAGGAAATTTTGTATCACTTCTGTTAGTGGTGTATATAAAAGTGTATCACTTCTATTAAAATTAACATTGAAATTTGCTATAAAATTGAAAGATTGGCTGCTAAAACATGAAGATGTTGAATTTTTGTTACGTAAGGTGGTATAAATTTTATCATTTAAAGTTTTCCTTTTTACGTTAACTATTTTTGTATTTTTGGTATATCTGTCAAGACACATGATCATAATTTAATTAAGTATGAATTCAACAAATACAGTTTTTTTGTAGTTTGATAAACTTGAAGAGTCGGTAATCCTAAAGCAAGTGCTTCTCACTCACTCAGGTTACCTACGAGTATATTCCGTCCATTGATGTACCAAATTTGTATTATTTATCACAAAAAGGAATATACATAATTTTAATCATCATTAAATAACCTTTATGCAAATTATTTCATACAGAAGTAGTAGTATTGTTAAAATTAGTCGATAGCTTAGATCATTTCTCACATAGGCCCCCATAGGGGATCAAACCTGGGACTGCTTTTTCAGAAGCCAAACGCGCTGCTTAGTATCTGCAGGACTTTAAGAAGGATCTTCTAGAGCAATTCTTCTTAATATTGCATTATGAAATGCCTATAATAACTCTGACAAAAATTATAAAAAATTGAGATAGATATTTCAATAGTTATGCCATCATCTTCAGGGATATAGATACTAAGTTTTTGACTCAGTACCATCTAACGAAAGAAATTTACCATCTATCCGACTAATTACATTACCAACCGTTAATCGAACGATGCACTGAAGGGAGAGCGAATGGATAGTCTAAAAACTGTAAGGTAGTAAAAAGTTCTATCACCATTAAACTGAGACATATTCTGCCTTTATTCCTCCATTTTATTTCTAATTTCCCGGCGCCAGACCTGCTTTGATATCGAGACCATTTTAAGATATACACGTTTAACCTACAAAGGACTATCCGTGAACCGATAAATTCACCTCTCCTTGAGATACAAACGAGAGAGAAAACATCCGATACGGGATTCAACTTCGGTAGTTAATAAACCTCAGCCTTTGTAAAAGAGACGCGCTCGGAGATGAGATGTAATAAGGCGGTGGGATTCAGGGAATGTAAGGAAGAAAATGATGAGAGACCGAACCAAAAAGGAAGAGTTGAATTCAGATACACAGAGGGGATAAGGGAGAGAATACAGGGGAGAGAGAGTCAGTGTTGGAGGATCAAAGGCGCCGATTGGTGCTACTTCTGAGGAAGTTAATCCCGGGATCAACAAGAGGCGGATGAGGAAGTCAACGGGAGGGAAGGCGGCATCTCTTCGTAATCCGAATAGCTGGATGGAGGTGGCAGATGAAGGGAAATTTGTAGTGCGTTCGTCGAGATAGATTGAGGCACCATGCCGTCATAAAACTGCCCAAGAAGTTGTTTATGGTCTTCGGCAAAGTTTTGATGTGGGATGATGGATCGTTCAGAGACATGTTTGGTGACTAAGTTTCCACGATCACTTTTTCGTCTGCGGTTATTGAGTAACGCCATACGATCGGTAGAGGGATCCTGGAGTCGCTTAAAGGAATATTGAAATCTTCTATGGACGTTTGAACTCATTGTGTGAAAATGCAGCCATCACCATTATCCCTTCCTCTTCTTCAACTTAAGACTGGGCCTTGTCGCTGCAACCAAGTAGTCCTATTTTCTGCAGTTCTCTTGAGTTGTACGTAGCTATTGGCCTTCATCAGTTCTTATGTCCTGTTCAGATAGAGTAGTCTTAGCCTTCCTCTTCCTTTCTTTCCCATAGCTTTTCCCTTCATAGTATTAAAAATGATTTATTGTGTCTGAAAAGATGACCCAAAAAGTTTGTTTTCCTGTTTTCAATTGTTCTTAAGAGATACGAATAGCAATACACCACGTGTATTGGTATTAGGACCAAGTCACCAATATATTAGTAAATATAATGGTAATGGCTAGCTGCGAATATAGAACTTTTGAACTGTTATATCTTATCGGGGAGAGATAAGAGATTTTAATATTCTTGTTAATAAATAATATAATATAATAACGAGATTTTAATATTCTTGTTATATAATAATGTCATCAGAAAATTTACTTTTCTAATTATTTAACTACGATAAAAGTACGTTTTCTACGACAAATCGCCGGAACAGGTTGTTGAAATGGAATTATTCTGTTGAGGAAGAATCAATACCCTTTTAATTTGCTGTTATGATAGATTTTTGTAACATAAAGGTTGCATTGGTTGAATTTACTCAATAATGTATGCCTTTTCCTCTTCTTACAACTTCACAAACGTTTTGATAGATTCAGAAATCTAAACCTTCTAGACGTTGAAGGCGGATTACTGAGAAGTTGATGTCAATTCTATAATTAATTTTAACTCTCTGAACACAGAAAGACAAGTCTTGCGTGTACTTATTATTCATTTCTTAATGGAAGCCCATTCCAAACATTTAGCGCTATGAATTTGAGTAATCTAGGAATGGTTTGATTCCTATGTCTCCAAGGGGTACTGCGAAGAATTTACATTTCCAAGATACAAAATTGTTGATAAGCTTGAATTATTAAAACATCTTCGGAAGAATAACTACATTTAATTATACCTTATGCTTAGTAGAACTACAACATACTTAATTTTGCATAATTAAAATGTAACTAAGTTTTCCTGAGATAATAACATTTACAGCTCATTTAAGGTTTGCTGCTAAGCATAATCACTACATAAACCTCGTGAACGATAGTAAGGGATGCCATATTTGCATGTTTTTACAACTTTCCTTAACTAAAAAGATAAAAAAACTAGGGTAAACACTTCGGTCCTCCCTTTCACTTCTGCGCGGCAGAAAGCCATTTTCGACAGTCACAAAAAAGCGAAACGAATTGGGTATCGAATAACCTCGGCGAAAATGTCACGAGCGGAAGAGTAAAAATAAACCGAAATAAAAGACATCGGAGGAAATATTTGCCTACGGACTCTCTGTCAGTCAAAATCACAGACCGATCGTTGGTGTGGGAAGAAAGCGCGAATTTCGACTCCGAATCGGCGGTTCGATGATGAATGCCAATGAGAGCGACTCATTCACTCCACCACAAAATGCAAAACGCCGACGTGGGGCGAGAACTCCTCCGTGGAAGAAATATGGAGCGTTTCGCGAGATATTTTGACGCTAACCGAAGATGAGACGTGAGTGAAGGAGACGGAAAAGATCAATAGTTTGGTAATAATAAAGGAAGCGAAGAAATAATGCTCTCCGGGAGAGATGGAAATCGAAGTTGAGGAGAAGAGACGAGAAGAGATCTCGATTAACAACAACTACCTCAGAAATGAGAAAAGGAAGCCTTGGTAAAGAATGGGAACGGGATCTGGCCATGTGGGGAGGAAAGAGCGCATACGAATAAAGGAGTGAAGCCCTCCAATGAAGAGTGTTATCATCCATCATGTCATCCCACGTTCTTCCCTCCCACATTCGATCAGAACGGATATTCTTCAACTTCGTTTTTCTTACCTCTCATTAATTTTGAATGAAACTCATTCCGGAACGCTTCAATCTCTATACACATTTCTTGTTATAAACTACAGTGGAAGCAACTTATGAGTTCAGGCTTTACTTTGTGGTATTGAGAAAATATTTAACAATGACACGTTACTATACCGCTATATATTTATACTAGCTGAAGCGCCCGTTGATTCTCAACGGGGAATATAGAAGTAGATCAAATTCAAGTTGCCGGTAGTGCAATGCGTAAATTCCCTTTAGAATACAGTCTAAAATCCCAAGCTATTCTTACTATACAGGAAAATGCATGAGCTCGGCTCAACAATCGCATTTATCGTCAGAAGAATTGGCTGTTTACAACCTCAAAAATTTGGAAAATTCACGCTTATTTTGTCGAAATTCTCGAAATTTCGATTCGGAAACAATATTCCACGATCAAAATTAGAATATTCATTTAATTTCCGTTCTTTTGCTTTTTGTCTCGACTCTGCACGACTATTTTTCTATTTTAATTCTTCAAAAGAAATATAGCCTGTTGCCGATAAAAGTAAAGATTAGATTTATTCTTTATTATATCTAGGCGATCTTGGTTCAAACCCAGCAAAATTATCGAATGAAATGAATGAGACAGTGCGTCCTTCCTGGTCCCAGAAAACACGTACGCAAAGTTTAAGGCGAATCCGGCAAACGGTTTGTACTAATATCGTAGACACACTACATACATACAAACGTACAAACCAACCGAATTTTTGCTTTATATCATACTAACTTCCCTCATCCATGAGCTGGTAATCTCCTGACTGTAATCACGTACCTGCAATTGCTGTATACCTTCTTACAGAAAATTTCTCGTTATCCATTTAATATATCGTCCTATTCAATCATCAGCTTTATGTGCCTAAAGTCCATGAGTATTTTTCGGGATAAAACATGAGCTCGGATTCAACAATGGGATTGGTCGTCAGGGGGATGAGTTGTTTACAACCTCCAATATTCTCATAATTTTCGTATATTTCACCGATATTCTCGCAAATTCTAATCGAAAGTAAGATTCCACGACCAAAATAAGAATTTCTATTCAATTTTCTTTCTTTCGGTGTTTATCTCGACTCTGTACGACTTTTCCTTCTAATTTAATTCTTCAAAAGAAATAAAGCCTGCAACCGATAAAAGTGAAGCTTACGTGTATTCCTTATGAAAATCTATCTGAGCGATCTTGGTTCGAACCCAGCAAAATTCTTGAATAAAAATGCGACAGTACTTCCTTCCTGATATCAGAGGACACGTATGCAAAGTTTGAGACAAATCGGGCAAACGGTGTATACTCCAATACAAGACAAACAAACAAACCCACAAACACACAAACCCACAGAATTTCTGCTTTATATATATATAGATATAGGAATCCATTAAAGTACCATTGCGGAATTATTTTACAAAAATGGAAGCACAAACAAATAACTCACTTGTAGGTATAACAAAATATTTCCCAAATTTTGTCCAATTCATATTAATCATCTTTCTCCTTAACCTACACTCTTACCGTCATAATTGTTCAAGCCTTATTTATGTGCATAATCTTGGCAAAATTTATGATATTTAGTACTCTTGCTGGTTTCGAATCGTTTTGAACGTAATATATACATTTTGGAAGAAGTAGAAGCTGTAATATTTAGAGAAGTTTGAGTACGCTTATGAAATTTTTAAGCAAGCGTTTTTTACAAGAAGCAGATGAATTCTCACTAAAAATTAAGTAAACAGAGTCTAGAACTGATTGAAATCAGAGTTATTTCCACGTGTACAAGCAAACATTCATACGAAAGTCAGTGACTAAGTGTTCGTAGTTTTTCTTCAGTTTATGGCAGAATAAAAGTTCGTAAAAAAATATCAACGATAAATATAAATCTACAGGAAAATAAAAACAATTTCTTTCGTTAAATCAATAAATTAATCTCCTTTATTAAACCTCCCTAAAAATGTGTGTTTACATGCATCCTTATGTAGCTGCGAAAATTGAGTTTTTTCCATAATTTTTATAGCAAAACGAGACTTTTCAAACTAATTTCGAAGCAACGGTATTTCCAAAAATATTCGGAACATCGCAGTTGTTCTTTGAGCTCAGATTTCTCCGCGGATGGTCCAAATGAACTGGGAAGGGGTTGGAGGATTCCGTGGAAGTTTTGCTGCCATGACAACGCCACGGCTCTCGAGCTCCGCCTGTAAAAACGAGTTATCTCTCCAATTTCAAGGAGACACGAGGCCAATGTTCAATCTTCTCCATCTTATACCTTCCGAGCTATTTCGGGCCTTATCGACGAACCGTTCTGATTCACACGTGAAGATGTTTGCCGATTGTATTTTCGACGCTCGGAACTCGATTATTTTTTATACAATCCCTCGCGCAGAGCATCTTTCGACGCCATTTCGTGACGTAACAACAGCCGATGGGTTTACGCCCCGGCGAGATTTTTCTCAAAATGCCTTTGATACGCCCTAAAAGAGCTTTCGACTCTTCCTTATGGATCACGTGCTTCCTTTGAGTCTTCTTTGGATACTAATTACCAAACTAATTAAGAGTACGAGATAAGCCATACATTATGGTATTATCTACTTATATTCTGATGCGAAATATAATTATATTACTTATTATATCGTGTGCCATACGTAGTCATACTCATAGAGGAGTATCCTATTGAAATATTTGCTTCATATTGAGGGAACAGACATAATTTATAAAAATAACGAAATTCTTCATTTTCTGCAGCGAAATAAGAATTCCCCTAGCGTCGAAAAGGAAAACAACATTGTTTCTATGAATATGTTTATTTCTTCTACACTTATAAAGAAAAAGGGGATAAAAATAGTCGAAAGCTAGAGTAAATTGTATACCCAAGATATTTATGGTACGTTTATGAATGAGCCATAGTCTTAATAAAATTATTTTGAGGATATAAATGAAGTCCATCTACGAAATTATTGTCTCTGAAAATTTATATTATAATCTATTATAAATATAATACTTTTCATTTAGATTTTCTTTCACACAACTATACAGTATTCATCCTAATTTTGTTTTATGCTGAATAAGGTTGACTTACTAATAATAATTGCCTCTTTTCTTTCCAGGTAAGGAAAGAGTTTTTGGATCAATGAAGAATTTGGGAGCATTAGCAACTTGCCTTACACCTCAAAGGTAATGATTGATATTTTCACAAATACATACACCGGTATACTGTTATATATACCGATTACTGATGAAGGGAAAACACTTAGTGCTATCTATTGTAGCCATATCCTTGGAGTTTCATCGAAAAAAAGGTGAAAGGTATACAACTATCTCCAATAACCATGCATATTTCAACAAATATTTATTATTTACAGAAGTAAATTTACTTCAGTACAAAGTACTGATGAAAGTAACTCAAGGTCTCCTACAGTTAGAATCCATAACTGATGAAAATAAAAATTACGGAATCGCTTTCTACATTCCGCTGCTACTACTAGTTCCTTATAAATACACAAAAGCTCTTTTTTTAACTGAAATGACCGATTCGACATTTCCGGTCGTCGAAAGACTTTGAAAGGTCAGATCGAATGGCGGCACGTGGGAAATCAAATGCCAGTCAAGTTTGGCCGCTCGATCGCCAAACGTCAGCGAAAATAAAACGGCCGAAATCATTGACAGCGCGCAATTCAGCCGAGGAACTCCTCCGGAAGCGGTGGAGGCATTGAAAGGAGACGTGCGGCGTATGAAGAACACGTTCATAAGCGACCACTGCTGTAAAGCGTTTAACGACCGAGTGCACTTCGAATACTAAGGGCTGAATCACTCAATCAGCAAAGACATGCTTTTATGGGGACAGCGGTATTTCGAGAAACAAGTTCAGTCATCTTTGCAACCTGTCCTAGTATAATGCCAACATATATAAATAGAAAAAATGTCTACACTTGGAAAATTAAAGCCATATATTCTTTGCGGAACTATAAAGATTATGTATTTATGTGAGAAATCAACGATGACGTTGGTCACGAAAAAGATTGCTTATAAAAATCTTTACAAAACTATCTAAAAGAATACTCTAAACGCTATAAAGTTTACATAATCCAGAAGAGTTTAAGTTTTATAGCGGTAATGCAGGAGATGATTTGGGAGGAGAGAATTTTAATTGAAGTGATTGAGTATCAACAGAGGAAATGGATGGGACATATTGAGAGTAGAGAGACTGCTAAGGAAAGTAATTGAGGAAGAATACAAGGTAAAAAGCAGAGGAAAATACAAAAGCAAAAGATGTTGGATGCTGTAAAGGATGGGATAGATTACATCTTCATTTCTTATATTTTGGATTTCCTAATTTAAAATCTTTTTGAGATCATGAATTAAAAACAAATATTTGAAGGAAACCACTAGCTGATTTTTAGTTAATCATAATTCTTCTTTCTCCGTGATAAATTATAGTATATATTATCCGTAAAACTATTAATCAAACAGGATTCAGCCGGTGTTACACTCTCCCTTATCAATCTTAGTTTATCTCTCTTTTATCTAACAAATCCTAATTCGCTCCGATTTTTGTGGTCTTCCGCCTTATCCCTGAAATAACAGTAGATCCTCATGAGCTACCCTTTCTTGCGTCTAATGGAGCAGGGCCGTCTAAAATTGCCCCATTCAACGGGAGTCTTTGTCAGCCTAAATCTCTCACGGAAGGTAGGGACAAAATCTAGTGATTTCTTTTATGCCCCTGCATTCGTATGGTTTCATATTATTGGCGTCTTTGCAACCACTGTTACAGAATAGACTATACCATTATGATACCACTGTGTGGTATCACATATAATTCATTTCAATTCATTAATGCGTGCGAGGGATCTTGGGGAACTTTTATTTAATTCGTTGATGTATGTACGTGAAAAACCTTAAATTAAAAGGAATTCTAGCAAAATAATCATTTAAAGATGTAAAATTATAATTTTTATAATGATGACTACTTCTGGCTGTATTTTTTTTTCTAAATCATGCATCGTAAATGGAAATATGTATTCATAAAGTCACGAAAAGTATTATATTATCTTAGGAGATTCATTTTTCGTTCAAAAGAGAAGTGGTAAAACCTTAATATGAGGGAGTACCCGTATAGCAATCATAATCTCGAAATTTATAGCTTAATAGAGTTTCAACCTCAATATCACAAACATAGTAACTTACAATTTCGTGAAATATGTTCGAAATGAAATTTTACTTTACACGAGAAAGCGTCCACCTAATCAAAAGTTAAACTTCACCAATGAAATCTGACCAGATAATAATAATAGAAAAGTTACTCCATTGAAACGGTTTAGAATACCTAAACATAATGTATGAGCTGATTCCGAGACATTGCAATCAAAAACAATGATTAGTGATGCGAAATAGTATGTTCAAGAGAGTAACGATTTCAATTCAAAGCGACGATGATTAAGTATTGATAAGCATAAAGGTTTTCTTCATGTTTCAGAAAACATATACTATCTAAATCTTGAGATCTCCAAAAACCTTAAAATCTCTCTATGACGATACTTGTACAACATTTTACAAACTACACCCATGCATCAGCATCGTTTGTAACAATATTTAGAAAAATAGGGGTAGATTCATGTGAGCCGTATTTTATTTATCGCGATCGCAAATTATCCGCAAGGCAAGCAGTAAACGGAGAAAGCGATATGAAACGCTTATCTTCGTTGGGTAGTTTGGTCACGAAATTATATCTCCGGCCAATCAATTTATATGTCCATCGGGGATAAGAAACGGGAATCTGGGGAATAAAAATGGGAGATTAGAAAAGCCCTTCCTAGGAAAAGAGCGGCAGCGAGGAAAAAGTGAGCGATGCGATAGATCAACCTCTATGATTAACGTCGTAAAAATCCCTTCAAAACGATGTAAAAAGGTTGTATACTGGAAACAAAAAATAAGTACCCATAAAATCATGAATGTATGTCAATGTATATACATAATAGTCAGTGTATATATTTACTTAAGATTTTAGCGGTAGTTTAATCTACCGTAATTCCGGTCTTTTCAATACGTTATCCGTGGAAGAATTCTTTAAGTGGAATACAGGAGATGTTACTATACCAGCAAAATAAAATAAATGCCTGGTATAGGGAGGTAATATTTGAATTGGCTGACATGGTCCTCATGAGAATTCAATATGAAAAGACCGGATTTGCAATTGACTCGACTTTTTCTGAAATCTTACATCAATATATACAGTATACTATACTGTATACAATACACTGACTAGTAAATGTCACTACTATTCTGGTGGTAGATAGCGCCACATATTGTAGGTACAGCTACCTATCTACGTATCTACCACCAGAATTTTACATTTCTCCTGCTCGGTGTTTCGCAGGAAAAAATAATATTGTGAATTTTTGAACCTACTAGTACATTTGCTGAGTTAATGCCTTTATTGTAACATATAATAGAATAAATAAAAATAATGTTTGAGGTATTTAGAAATAAAACGTTGTTTGTTTCAGGATAGAATTTTTATTTCGACCAGCCTCAGCAGTCAACGGCCATCATCTGGTGTAAATTCTGTTGTTAAACTTACAAAGTAACTTACAAGTTTTTCATGACATCTTAGTTATGGCGTTTCACGAATTATAACCGTCGCACATTGATTTTGAAAATAATGTCCATATAAAACAGATTTGCTACTCGTGGGATGATGGCATTTGAAAGTTGAGCGACATTGAAACTTTCAATCATCAATGGGCATACGTATAATCACCATAAGGAACATGGATGTTTTTATGCTCGAGAGAATAAAAAAAAAATTCAAAACCGATCAAAATACAAATATAACAAACTCCCTAAAAACTCAATCTCGGAGGTTTTCGTTTCATTTGATTATTTTTCCGCGCGTGGATCGTATTAAAAACACAAATTACAAAAGTTGTCGGGACTCTGCGGCCTTGCGGCGGATTTCCCACGATCCGTGGGAATTGACTTGGAGGGGACATTTCCGAGATTGCTCGCTTCATTGAATTATAACCGTTGCGTGAGTCGAGAATTTTGGAATATGCAATTCAAAATTCCAATTTTTACGGGAAATGCGTTTATTTGGACGACGAAATCGTGCGTCGTGATCACAGGTGGATCCACCGGTGTACTTTAAAAATCAGCTTCCTGGTAACTTGATTGAAATGAAAAAAATGAGAACCATGGAGTATTTCCCCAAAACGTATATCATTCATTCTTTGTTCGTATGTGATGCTATATTTGTTTTCTAATTGGATTTTAACCATACTCAAAGCATATTGGAAGGAGAAGAAATAGCTTGGTCTCAGTTCCACAGAAAATTTATTATAAACGACCGGTTTCGACTATGGTCTGGTCATCTTCAGGTTGAATCTCGTCTATCTAATTATAAACGACCGGTTTCAACTATGGTCTAGTTATCTTCAGGTTGGTCTAGTTATCTTCCTGAAGATGAATAGACCATAGTCGAAACCGGTCGTTTATAATAAATTTTCTGTGTAACTGAGACCAAGCTATTTCTTCTCCTTCCTTTATGGAGTTCAACAAAGTTACAGCTAACTCTATTGATTATACAAAGCATATTGCTTCAACCCTTTCAGACTATGCGTGCAATATATTGTCACAATTTTCAGTGTTTATTATATATTATTCATATTAATGAAATATTTATTTTCATGGATTTGCTTATTTTACTGTAATATTTTGTCAAAATTGCATCAAAGGAGTCTCATTATAATATTTCATTGTTTTTTTAATATTAATATAGTAATAACATGTAATTTTTATACTCTAAGGGAAACATCAACTAAATAAAAAAAATCTGATGTGGCCAGCACATGACTTTCTCCATATATAAGATGTAAATATTTATGTACGACAGTATTTTCGAACTCTATATTCCATCTGAACTAGGAAGATGTGTGATTAATTTATATCATATTATCTTTTACGTCACAAACATTATAAATAATGTTTTTTGGGACATGTTCGATGAAAAACGATGAAATTGGCCTTTCGCCCATAGCGCCCAGAGCGCCCACAGAGTACATAATCAGCAACTTCCGGTTTATCAATATTTTATGAATTACTCTTAAACAATCAGTTACGAACAAATATGTTTCAAACAAAAGTTATAGTAAATTACATTTTCTTAAAATTTTATAGAAAATAGTATATCCCTAAATATCATATTTATGGAGATATTTTGCAAAAACGGAAACGAGCTTCCAAAAGTAAAGCTCAACTTCCGATTAACCGATTTACTCTAAAAACTAATCAACTCTAACGACATCACCTGTAGTACTATATATGAAATTTGGCGTTACAACGAATAGTTTTCATGTTAGAGCGCTCAAAATGTACATAATCAGCTACTTCCGGTTGATCAGGATTTCACGAATAACTCCTAAACAATCAGTGATACAAAAATATGTTTAATACAAAAATACAGCGTTTAAACACGGAATCGTTTTATTCAATGAAAATATGAACAAATACACTAACTTATGCTGTTAGTTGAGGCTAATTCAAATCTATTTACCTTTAAAAACTCCGTGATTCTCAGATCTCGACTGAATTAAAAAAATCTGATGTGGCCAGCACATGACTTTCTCCATATATAAGATGTAATTATTTATCTACGACAGTATTTTCGAACTCTATATTCAATCTAAACTTGGAAGATAAGTGATTAATTTATATCATATTATATATTACGTCACAAACATTATAAATAATGTTTTTCGGGACATGCTCGATTAAAAAGGATGAAATGGCCTTTCGCCCACAGCGCCCTGAGCGCTCACAAAGTACATAATCGGCAACTTCCGGTTTATCAGAATTTCATGAATATCTCCTAAACAATCAGTTTTACAAAGATATATTTCATACAAGAGTTATAGTAAATTTACATTTTCTAAAACTTTTATAAATAATAGAATATACCTAAATATCATATTTATGGAGATATTTTGCAAAAATGGAAATTTGCTTCGAAGAATAAAGCTCGACTTTCGGTTTACCGATTTACTCCAAAAACTAATCAACTCTGACAACACCCACCACAGTACTATATATGAAATTTGGTATTGATACGACTAATAGTTTTCACGTTAGAGTGCCCACTATCACACACACACACACACGCACGCATACACATATACATCATTCCGAGGGGCTCCCGAATAGTCATGTGGACAGCGCGTTTGCCTTTGGTGAAAGCGGTCCCGGGTTCGATTCCCAGTGGGATCCGATGTGCGAAATGACCTAAGCTGTCCAAGCACTTTTAACAATACTACTACTACATCATTCCGAAAATGGTCAAAACGTGTTCTAGGGCCCCAAAAACATGTATTTCCGCTGAAATCTCGAAGTCGATATTTTTCATGAAAACAATACTTTCTCTATACTACGTATATGGAGAAAGTAAAAATACTTTTTCTTCCTTGAAAAAAATCAGGTCTGAAAGGGTTAATAACGAAGAAACCATTAACAGTATTAAACTTAAAAGCTTGATAGTATTCATAACAGAGCTTCAAACTCCCTAAATTCACCGAAAGAGTAAATTAATAGTAGCATTAGTAAATGCCTGAAGTACAGTATATAAGTATATCAGAGCTCAAAGGGACCTGATCTTCTTCCATGGAAACCATGATTTACTTGCGTATTATCGAGATTTCATTTATTATTTATATTTTGGTACATGATAGTGAAAATGTATCTTTCAGTTAATTTTCTCCTCAGACTTGTTTATAGCTGTGATGACGTGAAATTACTAATGTATGATTGATTCTGTAATTAGGTCTCTCTTAATGGAATGCTAAGAAAATAGTCACACGTAGAGTCATTGTGATACTCTAATTAGACATGTTTTGATTTTAGTATTCTGGCTTGGTAAGGAAAACAAGGACAAAATTGCCTCACTTCGCATCCTGCATGGTATAACTCATTCCAAAACTAGCTTTTGATAGCTAATATTAGAGCGTTATAGTTAAATAAATATTGTACCAGCCGCCCTTATGGGCAGAATAATTTCCAAACGGATCATCATGATTATTTAAAAAGAGATAAAATGTAATGGTTTATTATTTTTTAAAGTTGATTACAATCCCTTATTTGTTGGCCTACAGTTAATAGATGCAGAACTTCCTATCTAATCAAACGAAATATCGGATCATCCTTACATTAGGCAAAAGTTTGGATTTTCTAGCTTTGTTGAAAATCTTCCACTACCTCATCTTTAAATGATTATGAGATGGATAGTAACGCTCCAATTCTAAAAACGGAAAAATAGTCCCTAGGGAGAAAAAGGAGGAAACATGGGAATGAATCACGAGAAAAACGGCACCAGGTCATTTGTCTCCGTGGCTTAAGTACGATTGAAGATAGGGAAAAAGCTCGTTAGTTTCCGAAAGTAGGAAAAAAAAGAACTACCTTTCACTTTTCCCGCTCCAGCTGCAAAAGAAAAAACGTGAGAAAAACGCGGGCAGAGAACGTTCTACCCCGACTTTGGGTTTTATTTTACATAGGAAACCCATCATAGGAGGAAAATTCTCTCTTTATGGAAAGGTCATTAATTAACTTTCTACGAATTTAAAAACAAATATTCAAAAGACCATTGAGAGAAAATCAACTGGAAATCCTTCTCTAATTTTCGTATTGCCTCAAATACTACTACGAAACCCAAGTTTTGGAAGAAATCAGAGGAAAAAAAGCGGTTGTAAGGCGCATTCTTATTCACCCGGGTACGCAACCGAGCAAGTTTGGCATGCGAAAGAACAATGATTAATATTTAAGTAATATTATTAATGTACTTTATTTTCCCAATATCACATTTATAATCTTATATCGCAGTTATGATCACAAATCATAAACCGACTCCATGAGTATGGGAATAAGGTTAAGGAAAGAAATCATGGTTTTGAATTGCTTAAAATAAACTTCCGTCCAACAACAGACTGATATCGAAAAACGTTGTGAAGCACACGTAAGTTTTGCTACGTAAGTCGTCACTTCGCCGCGGTGTATTATCCTCTCGGATATAAAAATTAAAAACCAAAATTCTATTTGATATATAATGTCGGAACTAACAATAAATAAAAATATTAACCCATATTATTTTAGAATTTATTATTATTATACTAGAATTTCAATCAAGACAAGTTTTTCGTCACGAGAGAAATAGAAATGTTTTAGGCTGTACATAAATTTGGCTGCACGAGCAAATTTCTCTGAGGTTATGCTGCCATTAAATAGTTTTTTACTAAAGTTTGGTAACTTAAAAATTCAGGTGATGTAATTTATATGCTTACTACTGTACTAATGATACACGCATAAAATTAGAAGAAAAATGGTAATCTAAAATGGAATGGTATGGAGTAATGTTAGTGCTAAAAATATATCATTAGATGCTTGTTCCTTATTTATGATAGCCTATTGGCATATTAATACATTGCGAGCCTCAATGGATGCTTAAGGAAAGGATATTAACTGGCACGGGGAAAGCCGCAGTTTTAGTTCTTTTAATTCTTACTTCTAAACTTCCTAATTAAAGTAACTTTTTTCAGCAATACTTGCTTTTTAGATCGCAAATCAAAAAGGGATTTACATTTTGTAAGCTGTAAAGACCACAAAATTGTCTCAGACTAGATAATGTGCTGCATGAATGACACTTTAATATCATATCCTTATTTATATAGACAACAATTTAGGAAATTAAATCAAACGTAGTCGATTGATTAGGTCAGACTCTTCTCTATCGTAAATATCAAATTATCTAAACAAGCTCAAAAAAATAAGACTCTTTACATATCTGGATGATTGAGGATTCATATGTAATGCACGTGTAAATAATAATCTTCAACCCATGTAAATGAAATTTTGAGAAAGACAGCTCTCTATATATTTTATATTTTCGTGCGCTATTTAACTTTACGAGAATATTATTAATTCTGGAAAAATACATTCAAAATTCATTAATCACCTCAACTATATTTCGCGGATCACTCATGAAAATTTGATACAGCACTTAGGTATGCCATTTATCCAATATTTCTCATTTTTTAATAATATCCCGCTAAACTTACAAATTAGAACTAATATCAAAAAATGCGACGAATCGGAATTCATCTTCAAAGAAAACCAATAAAAAAACTTCTTTAAACATCAAGTAACTACTCCATCTCGGCGCTAACTACGTCGTAAAAAGAGAGGTCCGGTAAAAAAGCAGTAACTGGAAAACACCAAAACGACTGCTAGAATGCGAGGCTTCCCTTTTCGAATCATAAACTCTTCGCACCGTAAACACGTATGACGCTACTGCATTTAAGATGGGATATTGCCGGGTTTTGGGACTAAATCGAACATGATCGCAGTAAAAATTCTCTTACTCTAGTATATCTCCAGAGCAGCAAAAAAAAGAGACACGAGTGGATGACGAAAAACGGTAAATAGTGCCATGAATTACTTATTTATACGATAGGTATATTCATATGTGACGTTTTTATAAAATGTTGTTGATTTTATATCTTCCTTCGCGCGATTAACTTATGTAAGAATAAAAATTATTTTGCAGATATATTGATTGCAACTGTAGTCATAATATTGATATTCCTATTAGAAAATGTGTAGATTATGAGATATATGATTTGAGAAATAATTTACGCCACATTTGTGAAAATAACCTCATTTTCCTATAACTGTAGATCATAGTCTATGTTTGATCACGAACTATGTATGATCTACAAGTTCCATTTTAGAATTTCATTGCCATGTGCGATATGACTTATACTCCCATTACATCGTTGAAATTAATTGTTCCGACTATTCAAGCATTCAAAAAAAAGGAGGAATCAGTGGAAGAGTCAAAAGAAAATTTATGGAAAAACGATGCACGGAAATACATACGACAGTGGAAATCGCGAAAGAAAAAATTAGCGAGGAAAAAGAGAGAAGAGAAAGTCCTATAAATACGGTTAGAGTGATTAATTAACGAGTATTCCTAGTAATTTCGATAAAGACACGGCTGTGGTTTTTAACATAGTAGCGCCCATACATGATATATGATAAATTTATTCGAAAATTTATAGGATTGGGACAAAAGCAAAACCGCATTTTCTATAAAATCCTGATTTTCTATAGCACTTTTGAAAAGTCGTCCTTTGTAAATGTGTATATTTATACTTTTATGCTTACGTTAGACCAATAAAAAGCTATTCATGATTGATAAGTTACATTCTTATGGTTTGCTGATAACATTTTCATAACATTTAGAGGGGGAAAATACATTATAATTAATAGTAATATATAATAAATATTAATTATAATTATAATAGTAGATATAATAACTTAAAATTATTTTTCATAGTATCCCTACCAGTTCCCAAACCGTAATTCCTAGACCTTACTAGCGCTTTCTGGAGATATTTATAGTGTTTTATAAAATAAATCACGAATTAGTGGAAAGTCCGCTTACATTTTAATCATACATATTTGAATCGAGAATAAATGATGACTGCGGCTAGTTTCACCTAGTGACCTTGAAAGAGCCAGAAATACGGAAAGCGAAAGATCCGATGATGAGATGAAAGAATAATAAGCAGCGGAAGGAAATCAAGAATAGGAATAAATAAAGAGGTTAGGAAATCGAGAGGAAATGAAGGAAAGAGAATAAAAAGACTAAAAGTTTTTAATGGTGGGAAGAGATAAGGTGGGACACTGTCATATATCAACGGAAAGATTAAGAGCTTCCAAGTCTTGTGTCGAGGTGAACACAGGGTACCAAAGGTGAGGTAGAAATGAGAGAAACAAAAGTTTGGGATATGAAGGAAACTTTAAAATTTTCCATCGCTATACCCTTAATGGAAACCATCATTTTAGTCCTCGGTGGGTGTTTATGAATCAGGAATACACCTATGCGATCTTCATTGATAAGTCAATGATTATAGATTTTTTTTAAAGCACAGAAAAAGTATATAGTGATGTTCATTCAAGAAAGAAGATCTAAAAGTTAAAGGGAACTGCAAAATATTCTACAGAAATTATGAGATAGATGTGTCTCCTAGGCAGCGTAGTGAAACTTCAAAAAAATTTCAATGGCTTTGTTGAAATATATAAATTTTCGTAAAATTTACGAAGCAAATTTAGGAAATATTTACGTTGCTTTCAATAATATTTTAGTAGCTATTTCCTGTTTTAATTGCCTGAAAATAAGATATTTTAGAGTTTATTTGTGCCTAATGTTCGGATCCGCAGAATGGAATGAAAGATCTGATTTCGAAATAAATGACAAAGTAACAATATTTTCGACCTCAAAATGTATGACTAATATAAGGTAAGTTTTACTTATTAAAAAAAAAATTTCTTGAGAATACTTTTCCTATTACCTACTTTAATGATTAAGAAATTTAAAAATCCCATTCATAAAATGAAAATCGCATGTTATCTCAAGGAAACTTATTATCTAATCCCGTATTCTGATTAGACACTTCCTAAATATGACGAAAGTATTTCTGGGCCTTTCTATCAGCTATATCTATAACAGTATTTTTCACAGATGTCGTCATTTTCAGACGCATGGGAAACTAGTTTAGACTAAAGTACACAATAGAATCCTTGTTTACAAAGGAAGTAACAATGATTCCCATTTTCCTCGTATAAAGCGTGCACTATTTTTTCAAAGGAAACACCGTAGATTTGGATGACACACAGCTTCAACTTGATGCTATTAGGTTAAGCTACGGGATAAAACATCAATTTCCCAACGTAATGACAGAATCAAACCAATTTGCCCGCTATGCGCAATTGAAAGCATCTTACTGGATAGATGCGAGAGCGATACGTTAAAACATGCAAAACGATCGTTCCCTATTGGATCTGCTAATTAAATTCTAGTCTTCCACCGAGATGAAACTCGATCGACTGTTTAATTCTAATGGAAAATGGAATCGAATCTATCGTCGCGACCACGATGATTTCTGAGTTTAGCATAACCCATCATTGGCCCAACATGTCCAAATCCAATAATCATTCCATCCTCTCACACAATTTAACCAGCTTGAAAGCTAACAAAGGAAATTTTTCGCAATCGAAAATAAATTATTGTTTGAAGCCTTCTATTTTCAGCGATTAGCAATTAAATCAGTCAATTCTTTGTCCATCCTTTCTCCTCTATTTTTCTGCGTCAATGGAAACGCAATCCATTTCCGTGCGCTTCACGGAATAAGATAAAATTATTGGGTATCGCTATGACATCGTTGATGGTTCATTGCAAATAACGTTTTTATTTTAGCGATAGCAAGACTTAAAAGTTTATTTGTCCATCACGACCCTGACAATGAAATATAAATTTAACTAATGGACCAAAATAAAAAGCAAAGGAAATCAAGTTAGGATGAAGAAAGCTTAAGTTTTGGATGCACAAAAAGCATAAACATATTAAAAATCCGAATCACCAGAAGGAAAAACATGCCCAGAAAGAAAGGATGTGCGAAGAATCCTCAAAAATAATAAACTAAATATAGTCGAAACAAGTGAACTTACTGACTTAATTAACTGACGGAAAAAATTGATCTGAAAATTAGAACGATATCAATAACATACTCTACCAATAAAATGCGCAAAAAGGAAAATAGCATATAATAATAATAATAATAAATCGTCTTTATTTGGGCGAGATTGAGACTTAAAAGTCTCTTCTTCCATGTAACGTATGGACTCCTGTTTAGTCAAGTGTACTGGACTCCTGTTTAGTCAAGGAATCAACAAGCCCGTCTTTAGTGAATCCAGTCCCGGGTTAAATTCCCTGTGAAAAAATGTGGTCCCTATAAGTTTGAAATAAATTCAGCTGTCAGAGCACTTTTAACAATACCACTAATTGTTAATACTTACTAAACTATTCATTACCTCTAATGTTCTGGAGGAAAAAATAGAAGTATTTTCTAAACATGTAATACACAGGTTTTCTTACAATATCAATATTGACCACATGAAATTAAATGTCAATACTAGTGGTTACAATAAGGTAACAATAAGGTTAGGAATCGATTGGCGCATGGAAATATTACTACTATGTGGTTGGTCTCCCTTCCCATGCCCCACAGACTTCGTGCCTACCCCTTTTTTGCATCTCCTACTGCGATGGTAGATACAATGAAAGGTCAAACAAATGCTGAGCAATAATAAATCTTAGAAGTACATTTCAGTTACAAATGACTGAATTGTAAAGTTGATTATTTCACATTTATTTCCCACAAAGAGACAAAGGCCCTTAGACAATGAGACATGGGCAATGACATTTAGACGAAGCGTGTGAACTTCAACACATGCTTCGCAAATTTACGTTGGATACCACTGGCTTTATAGCCCTGAAATCAATTCTAAAACCAAATGCAAAGCTCAAGAAAGTATTAATCGACAAGGACTCCTACGCAAATACAAATGGACTTCCACATTGATTAGATTTCCAATCTCTCTCCCTCTGTCCCTATTATTTCCTTTCAGTTGCAACGGCGTATCCCAATGTCAATTCCATCCCGGCTAACCGCAAACTATTGCATAGCCATCAAATTTAGAGGGAAAAAAACACCGCTATCCGAAGTTTAGAAAAATGACGTGGTCAAACCGATCGGTGAAATATCGGATTCCGATTGCCTCGACGCCCTTCGCTTTTAAACTCGGAAAGGAAAAAAACTTCCAATCCGTTAAAAATTCACCTTCGAAATTGATGCGGAGTACCATAAACAATGGGAACGGTCGCTGCGTTCCGGAGCCGCACCGTATACATCGCATCCCAAACTAATATTTGATATAAACCGCTGATATCAGAAAGGAGCAAACAGCATCCGTGTCAAACCTCGCTTTCGAGAGTAAGCCCACCCAATTATGCAGATAAGGTGTGGGATAACGGGACCCTAGAGAAGAGAAATGCCTTTCGGTGAATGAAATCACGGGTGCTTTATGTGCCTTGAAAGCGATGAGAGACACCTCTCCATGTTCTCGGAATCGAAATAAAGCGCTCGTATTAAATCGGAAGAACGGCGATCTCGCATTTACGGCCATACGCGTTACGCCGAAATGTATCAGCTTTAGCTAGTTATGGTGAGAGATTATGAGAGAACGGTTTGATATCGGCATTCAATTGCTCCCGACAAAACGATACTGTACGGATTTTAATAAATATAACTAGGATAAAACTTAATATATGCTAAAAAGTATTCGAATCAAGGGAAAGGGTGAAGGGTATATTGCACATAAGAGCGTGCACCCAGGAAAAATCCCAAGGAAAAACGGACTTGAAAAAAGTCTGACTGCGGCCCAGTCAGACTTTTTTGCAACCTTCAAATAATTTTGTAGATATTGGTGGCGGAAAGGTTTGTGCGCTATCTTTCCAACACTGAGGTACCGGGTTCAACTCTCGGCTAACCGGATTTTTCCGGACTAGGGCATAGGAGAATGTGTTTGTCGTGCCTGTGTATGTGAAGGGTTAATCGTAACAGTTGTCTCTATGAATACAATTCACTTAAATAAAGTCGATTATTATCATTAAGAATGAGGGAAAGGGAAGAAATGTTTAAGATTGCATAAGGAGGTGTGTGCCTGAAACCAAAGAATAAATAAAAGTGATAAATAGTGAGTTGACCCGCACTCGGACTCGGAGACTGAGACCTAGATCTCCCTCTTCTCGGGCAGATATTCCAACCACTAAACAAACATGCCGCATCGATCCTACTCTTGTGAATGGGATGCTTTGTGAGCCAAGAGACGCTTAAACACAAGGGAACGGGGTCCAGTCATGTCTCTATTTTATACGTGTTTGTCGTTTGGCTTGGAACCTTTTTAAGAGCGAGACGAAGTAAACTGCTGTAGTTTTTACTTTCTCCATATACGAAGTATAGAGAAAGTATTGTTTTCATGAAAAAATTCGACTTCGAGATTTCAACGGAAATACATGTTTTGGGGTCCCTAGAACACGTTTTGACTATTTTCGGAATGATGTCTGTGTGTATGTGTGTGTGTGTGTGTGTGTGTGTGTGTGTGTATGTGTGTGTGTGTTAGTGGGCGCTCTATCGTGAAAACTATTGGTCGTATTAACACCAAACTTCGTATATAGTACTGTGGTGTGTGCTGTCAGAGTTGATTAGTTTTTGGAGTAAATCGGTTGACCGGAAGTCGAGCTTCATTCATTATAGCTCATTTCCGGTTTTCAAAATATCTCCGTAAATATGATATTTAGGTATATACTATTATTTATAAAAGTTTTAGAAAATAAAATTTACTATAACTTTTGGTGAAAACATATTTTTGTATCACTGATTGTGTAGGAGTTATTCATGAAATACTGATAAACCGGAAGTTGCTGATTATGTACTTTGTAGGCGCTCTGGGCTCTATGGGCGAAATGCCAATTTCATCGTTTTTCATCGATCATGTCCCGTAAAACATTATTATTCATGTTTTTGGCGTCAAAGATAATAATATATATATATATATATATATATATATATATATATATATATATATATATATATATATATATATATATATATATATATATATATATATATATATATATATATATATATATATATATATATATTAATCACTCATATTCCAAGTTTAGATGGAATATAGAGTTCGAAATTACTGCGGTAGATAAATATTTACATCTTATATATATGGAGAAAGTCATGTGCTGGCCACATCAGATTTTTAAATATTGTAATACATTCGATTGATGATGGTATCGTTCTTCAAAAGAGGCTTCGGATATTTTCTATTATGTTTCACAAAAGAAGAATGGATTGATTCAGTGCTGTTACATTCTATTGAAATAATGCAGCGATAGGGGTGCGTTATGTTAGGATGGATAAGTTTTCATACTACATATAACTTATGAAGTGTTAGTGATTATTCTCTATGGTTATTAGATATGTGTTATGTTTTGAAGAGCCAACATAATACCTTCAATAGAATAAAGGAAATATACATAAAAATAAAATAATTGAAAATTTGGCAAACTCTTACAAGCAGTTAAATATGGATGAGATCTACCCATGAGGATATTCAATGAAATATTGCTTTCATCTTCCCTACGAAGAGTCGATAAAATATTAAACAATATACATCGTATTTCCACATATATATTCCATTGTAAAAATATTTATTACATTATATAAAATATATTACAAATGATATGTTATAAATATTTATATTTTATACTACAGTACATATCAGGATTTTCAAGAAAAGGGGGTTTGCTTTAAAATATTTACCATAAGTTGACTCTAATTGTATTAAAAAATCTAAAATTTTACATTAATTAATAGATTACAACTTAATTAAACTATGTTGAGGAAATTAATAAAGCCCTTTAGCGAAAATATTTTCCCTGAAAATACAGACTTCAATTTTATCTGGTCGACTTTCTATAGTTTACAGCTAAGATTCAAATTGTGCATACTTCTTGCTATGTTTATAGATATGCTAGTCTTCAATGCACAATATGCTAAACGAAATTGATTACTAAATACTTCAATAACACTATAGATAATTATTGAAAATCTATTTACGCTCCTTGCATAGTTCTATGGAAGGGCAATCATGTATTTGAGTTCGTCTCAAATTCGTACAAATGCTGTAAATTACATTTTGAATGGTTGAGCTAACGAGAGAACATTCTCGTACAAACGGCAAATGACTCGTGAAAAATCGCGGATTAAATAGGAATGAAATCAAAAAGGGAGGAATACGCGAAAGGTATTCTTGCAAGAGTGGAGTTCAAAGATTTCTTCCCCTACATTTCGCGGAAGGGAGCTTTCAGAAAGAGAATGCATGCATAAAAGTCTGAAAGCGATATCCATGGAACAACTGGAGCGGAGATACGTACGAAGTTCGTGGGACGTAGTGATTTACATTTTCTCGATTCTGAGGCTTAACAGAGAAAATTCTGCGGTAAAATTTGTGGCCGAGGTTCAAAGCTGGTTTGAGAAAGAGAGTTGTGCGAGCTGATATGTCATTCCTACTTTTGCACTGAACAAAACCAGATGCCAACTTCACAAAAAATGAAACGCTGAAGCACATTATATCTTAATTATGGCGCAAAAAATCTTGAGACGATAGATGTTTTGTCAATGAAATTCATTCTAATATTTGAAAATAAGGGAACATATCTGTTGCAGCTCCTATATCTCACTGTGCTAAATTTGTTCCCTCTCATTTCACAGAATAATTTTCAAAGTAGTATATAAATAGTACAATATTCCGATATTCTTGAAAATAGAGTATCGACCAATCAGCGGAGAACCATTCTCCAGGGTATCAATATTATCGCAATGCGATAGGGCTTCCGGTTAGCCAATTGGGTTGAGCGATCACCTACAGTTATAAGTGGTTCCTAGTTCGATTACTACTGGTAGTTGATATATGTGAAATAACCTCAGCTATCCAAGGACTTTTAACATTATTACTTTTAATTTTAATATACATTTTACTTTTATTATTATTAATAGGATATTAATCGATATTGCTGAAATTGAAGACATCGCACACAGGCTTAGTATTCTATACATGACGGAATTTTTGAAAGATTCTCCGTTGAAAACTCCGTTTTATAATTCCACAATGAAATATCTTAATAAAGATCATTTTACTATTATGTAAATTAAATTACTATACTACGTAGTTATACTATTATGTAGATTAGATTTACTGGATAATGTTTACCTTGCTCATAAAGGATTCCTTTTAGCGGAAATTTTGCGGCATGGTAGTTCGGTGTTTCGAATAGCTGCCCTGAAAGTGGGAGACCTGAGTTCGAGTCTTAGGTATAACGCTATTTCTCACTTTTTGTTTACCGTTGGGCTTTAGGTACACGAATCCTCGTGCTAAGATTATTTCGATCACCATAAATAAATTTGGTGTCATCTAATTGGCTACGACTAAAATTCCCGAGGAATATTGGCTGATCAATTAAAAGTTTAAATCCATCGCTACCTCCCAATATAAAAATATAATACGGATATAAATAATTCAAGAATTTTCGGTGATGTAAAATTCATCTCTGCAGAGAAAAGCCTAATTTACGTAGAATGACGCAGAGAAGCTTCCCGAAAAGTTCCCGATGATCAAGCAATAAACGCGATACGAGTTACCAGAGTAAAGGCAAATCTGATTTATGTAAAAGGGATTCTGGAATGGGGAAGCTTTTTCCACCCAATTCTTTTCTGCAGAAACACCAGCGCTTCCTTTGAGAATGAGCAGGAAAGGGAAGCTATTACACTGGGGCTAGAGTAGGAAAGGGACCTTTATCTCTTTCGCCTGGAGCAGAAGTGCGCGGGGGGATACGGATAGCGCCCGGAGAGGGAAGAGGCGTTCCTGGGTAAGCAAAATGGAAGGGAAGAGGGGTCTGAAGGAGGAAAACTTGAGGGAATAAGAGAAAAGGGAAGCCACTTGTGTATTAGGGGCAAAAATGCGAGGGAAAAGGAAGCGAAGGAGAGAAAAAGCGGGAGAAGAGGTGAAGTGAGTGAGCGATGATGAGGAAAGGGGCGAAAAAGTTTGGATTAAGTTAGAGGGAACGCTGAAAGTTAAAGCACGGAAGTGAATGAAAAGATAAAGAAAGTGGATTATGCTTAGGAATGGGGGATTATGGGAAATGGAGTGCTCATGCCGAGGTTCAACAGTTGCTTAATAAGCCTGCTCTTTTAAAATTAAAACTTTAATTAAAGACTTTATGCGAGATAATATTGTGAGATGAGATTTTAGTCGAGGATGAACAGGTAAAAATTTCTGGGGTGAAGGTGGTTCGAACTTGGATCAAACGCTTTTCGTGTGGATAATTTAGTCGGTTAGATACATTAGTAGCCCTAAATATTTGGAAGAATAGTAAAAAAGTTCCATCAAGTTAAGCTATGACTTCAACGATTAAATTTATTCAATAATAGTTACTCCGTACGAAAATTTCACATGAATCGCCACTCGGGTGCATGCAATATGATTAAAATAAAGCGGTACAATTTTTTAATGATATAATAAATACAACTATATGGGTTATACTGATGCAGTTATACAGATACATATAATTGTATGTGATAAACACTCGTATACATTCACATGTATCAGTGTCCGCGTCAAAATAGTTCTTTTGTATCGATAGATACCGATATCTACACACCCAGAAACGAAACTCTATGGGAAAATTCAAATCTTAACTTAATTTTCTAACCATATGGTGCATTTTTTCATTTCTTAGTATATTTTTAACAGGAAGCAGGAAACTTTCTCTTTAAATGGTGTAACATTTATACGTTTTGGTGGAGTGTGAAGGGAGATAAAAGATGATCACCGAAAATGGATGTTAGGAAAATTATATAAAGGTTTGTAGCGCCCCTACCATCTTGCAGAGGTAAAGTAAGCCAAAACATTCGCCAAAGTTGAGATCAGCGAAATTATTTCTCACGTTATAAGAAAACTAAGAAGATTTCGGTAATTTTCGCCTATTTACTGTCTACAAGATATCAATGATGATTTATTAACTGAGTCAATTTTGGAGTAAAGGTTCCAAGGGAATGCATCTTCTGGGAAAATAGAGGATCTGAGTTCGACTTCAGGTCACGTTCGACATTCCCCCTCTTGGTTATTTACGGGCGCACACCTTCGAACATAGAATTTCCTTCCATTTTTTCCACAGAGAAGTTTTATCTTTCTCGGTTGAACCAGGAGCAGATCGCGTATGCGACCGGTTTGATAAACAAGTAAGAAAGGAAAAGTTTTGGTAAGAATTTCATAAGCAAATGTATGAGATAATGATGTTTAATATTTTCCACGGATGTATTACGTACAGTATAAACAGAGTTTTTAGAAAGGAAATGAAAACACGAAGAAATTTTCTCGTTCCAGTATCTTAAATTAAGAAATCTTTTTAAAAGCTGTAATGATGTTTTGGAATTGTTGGAAACATTAGATGTGGTAATCATTATTTTACAATTATTTTTGCCTCTTAACAAAATAACTTCGTAGTAGCTGATGCAATAATTATAGCCCTTGACATAAAAAACGAAACAGTCTTTTAAATTTCAAAGAAAACTTTAAATAAACATTTTTAGGGCAGGCAGGATGAAATAGGTGATCATGAATACTTTGAACAGAAAAAATGCAATAATTAACGGGATGGATTAAAAAATATAAGATGAAAATTGTAGCAGCTTTTTCATTCACCTTCGTCATTTTATCATATTCATAAAAGGTGGTTTAAGATGAATAAAACGTGAAATCACTTAAAAGGAATCTTATGAGCCACATTGAAAGGCATTAAAATTACGACAAAAATGGAACGAAATGTAAATACTTTAGTAACAAACTTTGAAGGTACACATTATTATAAATGATACAGATAACACAGATAAAATGGGTTGAATTAAAAAAAGAAAACAATCCACTTGAAGGCAAGGAAATAGCAGAGACAGAGAGAATTAGATACACAAAAGAGCAATAGTAGTGGTAAAAGGATGAAGGAAAAGAAAGAAAGAACAAATATGGAGGAAAGTGAAGAAGTTGGGTGAAGAAGGCAATATTCTCAGGGTAGTTTCGGAATGAAAGGAGAGAGAGAGAAAGAACGAGGGAAAGATGAGAAAAGGAAAGAAAGAGATATGAATGGGAAAAGACCAGAAATACGGAGAAAAGATGAGTCCCAGATGCCTTTGGAAAGTACGCAGAAGGAAGCAGAAGAAAAGCGGTTCATGGAAGCGAAGAGCCGGAAAATAAGTAAACTGAAGAAGAGAAGTAAAACAATAAGGCGAGAGATGACTTACACAGTGCCGATAAATAACCCAACACTGCGAGATGAATTTTTTATTTTTTTCTCTCTTTTATTTCTAAATTCGCAAAATAGCGTGAGTCGTAAGGGGACGACTCGGAATTAAAACTCCCGAGGTCATTTGCCAAAATGAAATCTCTTTCGGAATCTGGTCTTATCGCGTGACTTTTAATTGTGTCACGGAGTGTAGGGGTAAAGAGTATATTTTGACCAGTGCAATCTTCATGGATCGTTTCGTACACGTGAAATGATGTTTAATTGGACAGGTTCTATCCCCAGGGTAATTAAATTCGTGCAAAAGAATCATTGTCAGAAAAAAGGTTGAGGCGTTTTCGTGTTTTCCGTAATTAATTTAAGACAGTGTTTGTTTTGATTAGCTGGTAATATGTTAGGTTAGATTTAATAATATTAGCCAGCGTAGAAACTGAATTACAAAGGATGCAGAAGGTTGCAAATCTATTATAAAACTATATCAAGATGAAGGAAATTTGAGGACGTATAGCGTTGCTTCTTTCATTAAACCTTGGAGATTTAATATTTTTTCTGAAGTGAGAGAATTGATGAAACTGTTTTTCTACAATATTTTAAGTTTCTTAACAACAAACACCAAAGTCTGGCAAAATGAAAAATCATGATAAAATTCATAAGCCGTTTAGCTGAAATTATGAACGATTCAGAAATGTCTATGTTCATATGACTTAATTCTAACTTCTCAGTACGATATGTTACTATTAGAAATAAAATAATAGTTCTGAAATTAAAATAAAAACTATAAATTCAGCGAGGAAGTTCATACCTCCTGTTAGAATTAACTTAACATTCTCCAAAAGATTGAATTTACTGACCGATGAAGTACTTATACTCCCCTAAGAAATATTCGCATCCATATTATTAAGGTAACATACGGAAAATCTAATTTATTCAGTTTCTAAACCATTAATATCTCAAATGAGCAGTAAAGACTTTTTAATATGTTGATAATAGTTAAATTCTTGATAGAATAAAAGTACATCAACTCACAATCGGCGAAATTGATGGGAAATTAATTCCAGCGATAAGTAGGTACGTAGTAGCCATAAGTAAATTCCAGTAACTAATATAAATGTATTAATATATTTTCCTAGCCATAACGATATCAGCTTTTCATGAAACAGAAAAGCGACTAAACCCAAATTATAATTCCTTCTCCATCCGCTGTGTTCATGAAAACGCGTTACATTCCCATTTAGGAGAAATATTTTACCTTGATGATGCCTGTTGATGTGAAACGTGACACGAGGACGCCATAGGCGTAGACAAAACACGAGAGGGGCAGACACATCCATTCGGGTAATTAATTAACAGAAGGTTTCCGACGCTTACACCCCGGACGTTAAGCAAATAATAGTTTAGTGGAGAGGCTAATGAGAATGGCTATGATCGAGGGGAGCCCAGGGGGATTTTTTCAGCTGCGAGAAAGGGTAGGAAATATCGTGCTAAGGTTGGAGATATCTCCTCTCTCAAGGGATGAAATAGTAGTGCGAGATAGGTAGATGGCATGGAAAGACATTTACGCCACCTCCGACGAGGCTTTGAGGAAAAGTAGTTCACCTTATCGTCAAAAGAGGGCCCGAACAGAAGTGAAACATTAAGACATTAGCGCCAACTTATTGTCAACTACGTTATCTTTTACGAGGGCGCGCGTTAAAGCAAACTCGCTTGTTTAACTAAGTCTCAGGAAGCTCCTATGAGGAAGCTTTTACCGCTTGCTTGCGCGCCAGGAAGGCTATTTTCTTTCCTTGAAAATTTCACCGAAAGATTTTTTTAATGAATGCTCCGACGGATAATAAATTGCAGTTATGGTGGCAGAATTGTACTGATGAAAATGAACCATATTTTATTGACTATGTTACTATATGACAACGGTGAAAATGGTGAAGGTAGTAAAAAAAACGTCGAGTGTAAGTACAGGAAGGATGAAAGAGCGATGTCCTGACACCGCATAGAGGCAAATATTTATGCTATATATGTCTATGATACTCAATAGTAGGGCATACGTTTATTGAAATATCAATGTATTAGCATCTATTTGGCCGGATCAATTTTGGACACAAGTAGATTTAATTTTACAAGCACAGAGCGTTTTAAAACTTTTGGAGACAAAATTCCGGGAAATATATGAAGGGATGGACTAAGATTAACTATTTCAAAGAACTAGGAACAAGAATAGAATTTTCTAATTAAAACAGATTTGATAAAAGCAGCTGAAATGAGAGAAAAATGTTTCTTATTTCATAAATAATTTAGATTCCATGTAGTCGCGTCTATAAAAAATATTAAAATATCATTTCGCTGCGATGAGGTCATTAGAGGAATAGAGTGAAGCACAGTTGCCGATTTAATGAGAGTTAAAAATGCTAAAAATTATAAATAAACTCACGAATTTTTAATTTTAATAAATAGATTGTAATACACGGTAATTAAAAATGCGCAATCGGCTTTCAGATAAATGCATGTTGCATAAAATGTATGCAACATAATTCATTGATTCATTCGATGCTTATGTAAAAATCGGTTATGTGTAGGCAAGCCATAACATCAAATGGCTTCTATTAATAATAAAGGATATTGATATTTTTTAAAATTAAGCTTAATATCCTAACATTATGATATTCTATCAACGTTATATGAATATAAGAGACTCGTATAGTCCACGGCATGTTCCAAAATGCTTTTTATTCCCATCCCTTACATCCATTTTATCACAATTTATAAATCTTAATTTTTACCTTGAAGCATATGCAATATATTTAACATTAAAAAAATATTCAATCTTTTCATTATCATTCGGAATTCACTGCAGGATTTTGATAAAATCAAAATTAGCATAACTTTTATAAACTGCCTATGGTTAGTGATACTGTGAGGTATTTTTACAAATTTAAATGTATGAGTTATTCATATTCCATGTGAATTCATTTTCATATCATTCCAGAAAATATTCATCGTTTCGAATGAGTTAAATGTTGGGAACCGAAGCATGTAGAGGTACTACGGAAAACAGTTTCTACGGAATTTCCGATAAACCTGATCCGTGAAACGAGACGTGTATTAAAAGCGATATTCAATTTCATCTAATTCCATTGCTGACAAAATAGCCCAAACTTGTTCCAGTAGCAGATATGCGAACATTTCACTTGCAGTTTTTGGGAGCAAAACACAATTACTGAGCTTCACTCAGGTATAAGAGGTGAAATTTTTAGAAGAGGAATCGGCTAATTAAAGTAAATTATTCTATTGATAGATAAATACAGGATCGGTAGGTACGAATCTCAAATCAATTCTTCCTAATTACACTTTAGCTACAAATTATTTCTGTTTTGGTGAACGTATTAACTCGCTTGATCAACCTTGAAATTAGAATTATAAATTTTTTTAAATCAGGAAAAGATTTAAATAAAAAAATGTTTTCCATAATATGGATGGATGGCAGTTAATATATCAATAATATTAATCAAATTATTTACAGATAATTATTTTTCTAACTTTATAGTACTAAATAAAACAAAAGAAATATGCAAAGCTCTCTTGATCATATCAAAGTAGTTTAAGTCAAATTAGTTCTAAATTGTTATATATTACAATTTTAATAATAAAATGAATCTTTTTATGAAGCATTCAGAAGAATCTTTAAAAAATCCCATTAATAATATTTATGCCACCTACCCTTGATCTCATAACTATTAGCTAATTTTTATTTTATTTTTGTAAAACCTTCACGTTTTGTTTGAAATTCATCGTAACTCAATTCTAACTAATAATATTCCTAAAGATCACCTTTAACTCGGCAGAAATCGATCATGAACGAAGCCAACCAAGCTTTGGCACGAGCAACCTCTCCTTGCCACCTGTATCTTCTTCATCAGGCTTCACCTAATAACATTCTATGCAATTTACTTCCGTAGTAGATAAATTCATCCCAAATGCCTTGGACAAATTAAATGCTCGGCCCGTTTGCGATCCTTGCCCGTGATCTTCTAGCTTTTACTACGGAAACCCAACAAATTAGCAACGCCCAACTAGGAGATCAGCAGGAACCATTCCGATGGAGCCCCATCATGGAGGACACACTTTGATACAGAAATAGATTAAACCCTATCCTTTCTGCAGCCTTCAGCAAATGCGCAAGTAACTATCTCGGAATGGGGCGGATCGAATACGCTCCCTCCCGTGATCGTTCCCCGTGTCTTTTCGGATGGTTTAATCCCAAAAGAGAGGCAACAATGGGCGAGATAAAGGCCGGAGGATGGGACGGAGAGGCGCGGGATCCTTTGCCGAGCACCTGAGCCGACTTCCTTCTTTTGGGTCACGGCCACAATTGGCTGCAAGGGATAACGACGGAGGATGGCACGGCGGATAGAGAGTGTAGTGAAATGAAGTGGTCTTGGGTCGACAGAAAGTGGACTCCAAGAGGATAAGGAGAAGGAAAAGCACATGTTCCGTCCTTTTAGGAGTAATGGGAGAGCGGTAAAGAAGACGGTATGAAGAAAGGATAGGGATCTTCAGAGAGAGACCCTTTCGCTACAAGGCGGAGATCGAGCGTGATAAGTGCTTATTTCCACACCAGAGAGATATTATTGCGAAATCTTCGCTTTATGGGTCTCGGAACAGTCCCTCTCCGAAAGCGTTTCCGCCTCTTATATTTTCATGCGCCGAACGTATCATTTTTGTTTCCGAGTGACTGGGTATAAAGGTCTCGAGATTCCGAGAAAACAATTTTCGGAGGTATTTTGAGGGTAAATTCGGGCATGGAATATTATTATGAAGGTGAGGGAAATATTAGAGTTGGGTATATCTAAAAATAAACGGATATTTTAGAATTTGATCGATTTAGACGAAAAAGAGATCTACTGGAAAAAATTTTGATGAAACGGGAAATATTTTATTGAATTTATATTAAATTAAATTATATTGATTAAAAATAAACGATTTCTTTGAAATTAAATTAACTAAAGAATTGAAATTATTTTGTTAGACTTCGCCTTCCATAGCCTCACGTATTTACAACAAAAAAATTGTTAATTGAAGAAATGAAACGACATAAATTTGAGTTAATCCAAGGGAACTAAGCTACTGAACATAATAAATGTGTGTATTCCAGAACAATTAAGGGCATGTGTACCAGGCAGAATGGAGAGAATTTATCCCAAAAGAAAGTAAATTTTGAGAATCTTGGGTATAATGATGGACAGGAGAAGTCAATTTATAACAAACTAGCATTCTTAGAAATTTATAAATTCTCTTTTTAATAACTTCTAGAAGTTATTAAAAAAAGCGTCCTGTAGAAATGTTACAAATGTATATTTTAATACATTCGTTACTTGAATAGCCGTCCACTGGTAATATATATATCTTTGAATACTTCCATATGAAGTTATATTTTTTTAATGATTACGTTAGAAATAATTAAAAAAGAATTCAAATCAGCCGTAAGTAATTCAATCTTAACCATTAATTAAATTTTAAGAAATTCCTGGTGAATGAATACGATACATTCCAATAACGAATGAAAAACGTTCATGAGCAATGAGCATCACTGAAGATGCTAGCGTTCAAAAGTATTTCTATTTTATTCGGAGGAGCTAAAATGGAACAATACTTTCCCAAAAAAAATCGGCTGTGGAAAAGCTGTATTTCAGTTCCGACTTTCAGAAACTCCTTCCTTTTTATCCTTATCGCAGGTAAGACATTCCAGAAATGCAGTTGAGGAAATTGGCGAAGTAACCTAATTCTCAACAAAAGAAGACACCGTTTGCGATTGCGATTCGTAACGTTCTTTGATATTGCTGAGGTCTCAGCAGACAATAGGCATGTACCAAAGCCTCTCTTACGACCCTTGACATATGGAATGTGTTACACGGGCGAATAAAACCCGGTCGATACCCAAATCCGGTTCATATCTCAATTCTTTCGTTTCCCGTCATTTTCCTAAGCTTCGGGAAGGCTCCAATAAACCAAACGCACCAGACCCGAAGATTTATGCTCCTAATTCGAGAACCCAACATTCCTTTATCGCGGGAGAGGAGGGGGGATTCCGGTCCTGGGATATTTCCCAGTCCGCATGAATGGAGATCGTGTATCCAGAAGCTCACAGAGAGTACTTAGTACAAGATAACGTTCCTTCACCGTTTCTAAAAGGAGCTGAAGGGTTAGAAGAAAAGACTTGGAGGTTTCTGTGGAGAGACAGGGGAACAAAGAAACTGGGGACGGAAAGAAAGTAGGATGACACTCTCTCGTAAGGAGTCTCTCCAACGGGGAAAAAATCCGGGGACGAAGATTTCGTTGGGAGAGGGGGCAGGAGGGGATCAGATGGTGCTAACTTCGGCGTTCGGAAAATGGAATGGGACTGAATGGATGGCGAACAAGGTGCTACGTTGGGGAGGTACAGACAATCCCATCCGATTTATATCGTGAAGCAGAAGGGCGCTCGATCCGTGGAAGGATTGATGGTGGGTCGTAAGTCATTGCAGGTCGAAAAGGGAGAGAGGATGATCGTGGGAGGTGAAAAGAGGCAAGTAAAACGAATGAGATAACGAGAGAGGGCAAGAATTACGAGGAAGGAAGCGAGAAACTTCCCAATGGACAGAGAAGGGGATAATATTTTACGAAGGTTGGGCAAGAATGAGCATGACCGCTGATAATCGTAAATTAGGGAGCTCGATGTATCAATATAAGTTTCGTAAACGTTTATCTTCGAAGAGATTTACGAAGCTTTCTTTTATGTTCTCTTGAAACCAAAATGGAAATATTTCATTTTCATACGTAGGAGTACTTTAAGTACAGCACAGTTTAAATAATTTTAAATGTTATCAGGAGTAGATTTACACCATCAGGGATCCGAGGCGTTAAGTCCGGATTGTTTTTCAAATTAGAGGATATCCTAGTGAAACTAAAATAGCTGTATCTTCAATAAAGAGCTTATCACAAAAGGATGAAATTGTTTCATTTTATCATGAGTAATAAAATATTTTGATATTGCAGTGAAGATTCCATTGCAATTAATAATGAAATTATTTTACAACAAGTAAAAGTCGTAAATTATTTTCTTTTCTACCTCTCTCATTCTCTTCATGCACATTTTCATCGAGTTGGAAGTAGCTTGGCAAGCTTGGCGTAATGTGAAAGTTTGCATTGCTCTAAAGGGAAAGGAATCAATCACCTATAATCGTGATATAAATGCTGGGTGAGCTTTAAATATACAAAAATGAAATGCGAAGACAGGAAAGGAAGGGAGGGAAGTACAGATAATATCCTGAAGGAAAGGGAAAAAAATTTAAGGAATAAAAGGAAATAAAAAATACGAATATACAATAGTACTGCTAATTAATTCAAGCCTTATAGATTTGGATTTTGGAGTAGTGAATACATATTCTAAATGGAGAAAATAAGGAGTATTGCGAACGGAAGATGCCATCAGCCACCATAACTCGAAAATTTAGAGTATAATTGATTTTTATTTATGCATAAATATGCGCAGCTACGCTTGTAGGAAATGGTATTTATGAGATCAAGATCTCCCTTTTGGTATGACCTTTTACAGAGATGAAATCCCTAGAGATTTCAGTTTGTAGCGGAATTCGGATACGAATATACTGTCGGCAAAGCTATTTCTTCGACAGATTCCTTACCATCGGATATCTAACAAAACTGAAACTTCAGCTCTTTTTGTTCGTGGCGATACTTTTTTTAACTTTCTGATGATCGATAACCTTACTGCGGCTTTAATTTGACCTACAGCCTGCATTTAGAATATCGAGCGTCCATGTGCCAACCTTTACAGTGTCATTGAAGGAAACATAAAAGGATTCTCTTACATGAATGATACAGCGTTTTCCACAAGTATTACAGTAATGCGGCATTATTTTCTGCAATAGAATATCTAAAAAATATTGCGTATCTTTTAACCGATACAGTAGGTATTCCTTTAATTATTTTATATTCGTTACCTACAGCTCGAATTTTGCTCTGCATCTATCTATAAGTCGCACAACTTATCTGTGTACCTTTTTTATTTCTAAATCATTTTTAGGAATATCTATTTTATCATCTATTAGTAATACTTTCGGTAGATTTGTGCAGCATTTTCTCGTCTCCTTTTTTGTGGGTACATTTCTGCTTTGTGTATTAATTCCAAAGCTTCACTTGAGCTTATTTACAATCACAGCGAAGTTTATCTTACTCCACTTAAATTTATATTACAGTGTATTATATTTTACTAATTAGATATATCTCACTTTGACAATGGATTAGATATTCCGTCTGACAATAATATTTCTTCATTGATTTGTAGATTGTATCGTTGCCTTCTACAATTAAACTTGAGCTTTAATAAAAAAGAAAGAAAGGGCGGGTGTATAGACTTGTTAACATGGTAATTATTTACATTTATCACATTTACTTATTTAATAAAAACGACACTGGTCACTTCTTATCACTGATTGATAATGCTCGATCATTAGCTATTCAGAATATCTCCGTGATAAATGCCATAAATAATTAACAATCGTCAAAAAAATTGCAGTGAATTTCTACGTACTCAATAAATTTCATTATTACGAGCTCAAATCGTTCTCTCCAAAAATTTCAATCGATAAGAGATTTAACCTCTCCCCTCTGCATCCGCTACTGACGTCAGTGTATAAATTTGTATTGGATCTTTCATAGAAGGTATCGAGTTTACAGGAAACGTTGGAGACGACAAAATACCTAGAAGCTTAAGAATACAAGGAAATCCGAGGTGAAATTATCCGAGATTGTACCAGCAGCGAATAAACAGGTAGCGAACACTGCCTTCATTTAGCTACCGAAACCGTCGCGTGTAAAAGCGACTCGAGAGTCCTCTATCCGTACATCACCATCATCTGAAGGAGATCCAGCCGTAGGACGAGATAGAGCACAAAGGATGCTGGGAAAGAGGCTGAGGAGCTCTGAGAGTAAATAGTGGAGTAAAAGATGAGCCAAAAACAAGAGGAGGGTTAGATTTCACCAGGATGAAGCTTTCCACTGTTCCCTTTGTAAGCTTTTGACCTACGTATAGGGAAATTTCGTAGGAGGAACGTGATTCCGGGGACTAGAAAATCATAACAGCCAAAAGCCATTAACGTAGTCACTGTTGAAAACGGCTCGTGTTCCACGCCGGCAATTTCGCGGGGCGTGCAAAATAATTTACGCTACGAAACGTGATATTGCTTTTAGAAGGAAGAATTTCTGGGAAAATAAAAACAAAGAGGAAGGTATTTTAAAAATATTTCTCCTACGCGCATCCTGATTTACCTCACTGCGCGTTAGTCTCATCTTACAATTTTCGCAGTAAAGCAAGATTAAAGTAAAAGTTTTCTGAAACAGACAAAAGCCATGGTCGACATTAAAATGTACATACATTCTTTTCAAAGTTTCCACAGTTGAAACTTGAACATGAAATTCGATGCATGGAGCTCGAAGTATGAATTATCGATGCATTTGATGCTCTTTCCGAATTCGATGTGAAATTTAAGAGGAATTACTCTTTGAATGTCATTAGAGGAGAGGAGCTTTCGATTCTCTTACATTGATTTGTATTGAATTGATCGTATAAAAATTTAAGAAGTTCTGCAAGAATCAGGAGAATAAATATGTATAAAATAAGGTAGGCTATCTACAGGCAATTATGCATTTCATGAGTGTCATCAAATTAACCTGGCATAATATTTTACGTTACGAACAAATTAGGAAGCCAGATAACTTTGATAACAAATAGAAGAAAAAACGTCATTTTGGGAATAAGGATTAAATGCTAATAACCGTAGACTAATTGTTGCTTAAAAGCTGCCAAAGAGGAACGATTCAAAACTATTTACTTAAAAACACTTCTTAAGGAGCAATGTTAGTGCTTTATATCTCTCCTATTTACCACAAAAGTTTAGTTTTATCGTTTATAAAAATACTGTAAATAAACATAAATAGCCTTTGCTTTGAAAGTTCCTCGTCATATTATAATCAAATCGCTAGTCCTTAAAAGATATTTAAAAGAGAGAAGCAATGGTCAACACGCCCTTTTCTACATCTACCAAAGCAAAGAGAATATATTATGAAAGATAAATCGTATACATTAAATTACAAGAAGAATAGAACTGCGCAGATATTTTCAACAAAAATATGCATATCAACTCCCTACTCTCCGTCAAGACATACTATTTCCTATGCATAAGAAATAAACGGCGAGGTTCATCATTTATGTATGGAGATACATAACATAAAGTGAAGACTTAAGGATAAGCTAAAATAGTACCCTCTTAAACAATTTCGATTCTCGAGAAGCCATTAGATGCCGACAAAAACGAGAGTATTCCTTAAGAACCCGGAAAGGCACTTTGTTTTCTTCGAATCCCTGACGCTAATCACGCATCAACTTCATTTCAAGCCGGAACAAACTTCGCGGAAGTCAAACGCGCTTTCCGCGAATCCATTATGATTCCATCGCCATTGTGGATGGGCGGATGAGACAAATGAAAACGTCGTATGAGGAACAAGAGATAACATGCTCTTACTGAGCAGGGCCGGATCGAAAGCACAAGCGAACCAAGTATCGCTTGGGGCGGCCTAATTTCATGAACGAGGATATGAAATTGCAAGAAAATATCCTTCTTAGATTCTGCTTAAGAAATGAAAATCAATCATGATAATGGATTAGGTCTTTCTGTACAATATTTAGTCCGAAGACAAGTTTGAATCACATCCTCTCCATCATAAGTAACAAAAAGACAGCAGAGGAGGATGATGAGAGAAGTGAGGTAGCTTACCCTTGCTTTCCTCACTGACAATGTATAAATACCGTATGTGAAATAAGTGAAGTGAAGCACAATGACTCTATGGGGAACACTTTTCTTAGCTTTCCAAGGAGAGACCTTCATCATCATTATTTAGCCAAACTCTCACTTCAGTAGCTTTCTCATAGATACAGCCATAAGCTATACTGCGAAAAAGGTAAATGAAAGATAATTCTTTCTTGGTCTTGTACCCTAATACAAATTAAAAATATCCAATTCATCAGGATATGATATTACAAATATTAGATTAAGTATCGGGTATAAAATTAGGTATTAAAATCAGTTATGAAATCAGTCGCTATTGTAGCTGAGAGAAATCAGATATGACATCAGATTAGTTATGAGGGACAAAATCCAGGTATGAAAATCCTGTATGACCACAGTTTATCTTACATATAACGCAAATCATTTATAGTATCGGTATTACATATGAATGAGGCATGAAATTCAATTATTATATCTTAAATGATATGTTTCTTACAATTCACGAAGATTGATATCAGATTAACGAGTAGAATACTTTAGCTAATGGCATTTGAAGTTATCGGTCTGCGAAGGAATTCAAAAAGAAAATCTGATCATTAAACCAGGAATAGAATTCCTTCAAACAATGAAAATTATACTTATTGTGAACAGAAAATAATGATGATCGTTCCCCTATTTTAATAGCAACAATAATGAAGAGAAAGTTATGAGCGTGGGCTCCCAAAATGCTCCTTGTTTGTGTTCCATGATACTTCGTGATGTCTGAACCGAAGATTGGAGAGCATTATCCAAGAACACTCCCAACTCCACAAAAGGAAAACAAACTTCAGGTAAAATTTCCGCGGGGAAACCAGAACTACGCTTATCGAAACGGGATATTCCCGAAGACGATGGAAAAACGCGGGGAAAAACGAGAAGAAGCAGTTAGTGTCAGACGATCGCCGGAGGATAAACAAGCTGACGGAGGCTGCAGATTTTCCTTGTGCGACTCTTCCTTTGAAGTAATTGGTACGAGAAGCCAGCGCTCCAGGACACGTAAATATTTTGGGCGGGACGAGGAGATGGGAGAAAGTAAAGAAGGGAAGGAAAACAACGGAGGGAAAAGGAAAAGAAAGAAGAAGCCCCGTCGCACCTTTCCCCGAGGTAAACACAACCTTCGCTTCTCTATTTTAAATTCAGAGGAAGGTTTGAGAGGAAAAGAAAGGGAGGGAAACGAGCCCTTGGGGTCAAGGCGGCGAAACGTGTCATCACGTGCCTAATTTAACATTTAGGTCATTCACTTCGGGGACGTATCTCGTGCGCCTGATAACCTTCCCGTGACGTGTGGGAATTCCTTTGCCAATAAACCAGAGGAGGACCTGAATCCCACGGAGAAATTAAACCGTTCGCTAATCCCGTGGAAAAACCTATTTGGAGCGAAATAAGAGGTTTCCCCACGATGCAGAGGTCCTTCTGCGGCGCTGTTCTCCATCTTTAGTTATCCTCTTGATGAAGAAACACTGAGCCACACCATTGGGACGATGGGTAATTTTCTTTATGCGAGGGTTTATCGATATAAGGGCCCTTAACTGCATCTAAGTTAATACCCAAAAAGCCGCCTGCCAGCGTGTACTTGAAGGAAATATTTAAAGTAGCAACGAACTGGACAAAATTGCGAAAAATTTGCAATTCCAAAGTGAATAACTTTCTAACCCATTTCACAGATTGATAGTATTTTTAATAGCGAATTTAAGCGGAGTGCAGAAATGGAGGGTTACCAAAAAACTTCGATTTTACCGAATAATACAAATAGGAGTCATCCATTTTCAGTGAATGTGTCCAAAAACACCCCTGATTCTAATTCGCTTGCATCTTATTATACTAACCTACCCATTACATTATACAACCGCCGTAGTCTTTGTAAGAAAGAGAAAAAGTAGTAATTGCCAATATCATGTACTATATGAAACCGGCCATGTATAATAAAACTCAGGAAAAATTACTCTCTTTCTTTTTGTTCTGAAGAAGTTTCACCAAATGACGCCATCCTCTGCGGAATTTACTATAGTCTATGTCTTAATACCAATCTTTTCCCTTGCATCTGACAAAATATACCTTCCTTAGTAATATCCCTTTCCTACCCCTTCATATTAACCATATTTTTCAGCTTGATTTCTCTAAGCGAATACCTTTTCACTACATCTACTTTCTACGCTTCCTTGTTTTCATTTCTATCGATCCAACTAGGTTTTCCTATTTCAATACATCTATGGCTTTCAATACTATAAATATTCTCATGAAACGGCGAAACAATAAAAAATCAAATAAAACCAAATATTACCTTTTAGATAAAGGAAGTTGTGCAAAACACATTCATAACTCAAGCACATATTTAAATTTGCTTAAAATTATACCATAAATATACATAAACTATGAATTTACATATATTTCTGGTGAAACAATCAATATATGTAATGAGTCTTTTTTAATAATTAGGGTAATGCATGTTCATGTGAATGGACAGGACGTGAATACGCTGTCGGTAGAATAATTATGCATTGCAATACCCAGAAATAGCCTTAAGTTATGTAACACGTGTGTAATTACCTACGGAAATCAAAAACCGCTAAGAGCTGTTATTTGTACCAAGCTATGCATACAATAATTTGAAATTCGTAAATTAGTGTCACTCGTTGCAAACCAAATAGGAGATTATAACAATTGCATATTTTTGATAAAGCTGGGCAAAGGCGCAGCTAAATTATTCGTTTGGACGTACTGAGATAATTTTTGGCCCCTGCTACTCAAAGGCTGAATGAGTCTTGCCTTGCAAGGGCTACTGGGCCGAATGCTATGCTCCTAAATTTGAGATGTCGTTGAAGCAGCTAAATTTGAAGATCAAATCTTCTTAATCCCTGATTACGAATTCGTCATATTTAAGAGTTTAATAACATAACAATATTATCGTCTTCATTAATTGGACTTATTTTAGTCAAGAACCCTTTTTACAATAAACCCTTTTACAAACAACCATGCTATAGCCAGAATGTGCCCGGAACCTACGTGTTACAAGGATTGCATGATAACCACCACGCTTGCATGAAGGGTCATTATGCTGAGCTCCCGAGTTCCAACCTTGATTAAGGCATCATTATTTAATTTAGCACCCGTCAGTATTTACTACGTTGTATGTACAATGTTAAAATTGATTAATAAAACCTGATGGCCATGGATTTTCATGTAACTTAATCTCTATGTATCTTAGATTACGCATTTCCTATCATACCAATTTAGGATACTATTTTAGAGCAATAATGAGGTAGAACATTTTTATTTATAAATTGTATAATTAGCAATATGAATATATTGATAATTATAGTATATTTCAATCTTTTCAATAATTTGCAATGAATGTATCTGCAATTGAAATTCAAGATCAGCAAACACACCCTGATATTTTCATCAAAGAGATAAAAATATATTCAAGTTTCAAAAAAATACATTATAAACCAAAAACCAAGAGCCTTTGATTTGATTCCGATGCTACAGAAGTCGCGGGAAACCAAATTGTCCATTTCTAAACTCCACGCAATGAATGCAAGGGAAACCAGCTTAAAACGCTATCCCCCTCCTGCTCCCGGATTAATGAGAGAATGTGCTCCAGTCGGTAAAATTCTTTCCCAATCAGATTTCCCTCCTCCGCGCAGAAAATCAATTTGGGAATCGAACGTGCGAAAGGGATTGCACGGCGCTTTGTCACGGCGGATTAACCAATCACCATTCGCCATCCTCCTAATAGGCCCCCGACATCCATCTTGCCCTCTCTTCCTCTACGCTTTAGACAATGGGACCGGCCGCAATTAAGCGAATGAAGCGACCAAGGAAGGATGAAGAGCGAATTTCATCAGCGATCCACATTTCCCTTGTATGGCCGCGCGATGAATTACAATATCGCGTGGCCTGGGTGGATGTCCGAGGTAATTTCCAGCCGGGGAAGCGAACCGACTAACAAGGTCCGGAAGGACAGTGAGAGAGGACGGAAAAAGGATGGGGAGATCGAAGAAAATTAAAGGGTAGAAGGAATTCGGGGGCGTGGCCACCAACAGGACAAAATGAGGAGAAAGAAAGAGATGAAGCGAAAGGAAGGTAGCGGATAGAGGGGGAATCTGCCCTATAAACCATCGGAGGAGAGGAATTTAGAGCGAGAATGCCTTTCTCATCCATCCCTGACGTCCACTAATGTTCGTTCATCACCAGCCATCACAGTTCCATGGAATGAGAGATAATTTAAAGAAACTATTTGAGGCGGAAGAATAAGAGATTAAAATCATTTAACAAATGAAAGAACTAGTAATTTTAAAATGATAAATTTTGTCGGACTCGTTTCCTCAACATGTAGACATCTTCATGCAACTTAAATTCAAACAAAATATATTCCTTTTGAAATAACTGAATTCTTTTCTTTATAAAGTAAGGCACAATTCACAAAAGTCAAGCTATTGCAGCTATGAACATATTTGATTTATTCAAAAGTAAAAAGAATCGTTAACCAGGAAGGATTTACACCCTTATGTTAAGAAAAAAATTAACTACATCTTACCTTGAAGGATTTTTCTGATCATGCTAGTTACATTAGTGATAATCTATTTAAGCATTAAAATAATGTAATTTAAGTATTTATGTTATATAAAACGCGTGTACTTTGTATTTTAGCTACGCGTGTATACGGTTTTTAAGAATATATTTCATCTTCTAGTTCATAAAAGAGCATTAGCAACAATAACTCCGATATTACGATTTCGTATATTGCTAAGTTAATAAAATAGGAATTAGAAATAGGAAAAGTTCTTCCTTTTTCGTCTTTAATAAACCTGATATTGAATGACTACTGGAAATTTTTTTACTACTTCACCAACGATAACTAATAGAGTATGTATATTATCTGAGTATAAATTTAACATATTTTCTGTGGAATTCTAAAATTATGATTGAATTGAATTTCCTACGGAGTTGAAATCATAATGAATAACAGAAAACAAATCCTCAAATATAACTGCCTCTCAGTTATGAAAATACTCTCTCGATATTATAACATGGAATCACATTTTTCCCGATAGTATAAAAAAATTAAATACTAGATGTACCGAGTCAATTCCAAAGGGCGATATCCTAGTTGTCAGAGAACAGAGAATATAAAATTTTTATCAGCACAAAGTCAAAATTTTGTTGTCATTTCGATATTATTAATTATTTTATCATCAACAACAGATGGAGATAAAATGGATTTATACGATGATATCAAAATTGAACTCTTTGGAAATCTGAGCCTATAAATGGAACATATAAATTATGTTATCTGTTTAAATTACTTAATTAAGTTTGTGAACCAAAATATAGACGATTTTGCTCATGAATACCTGCCAGAAGGCTAAAGGAATTAAAAAATGACTGTTCCTTTCACGGATACCTCATCAGGTTCATTGATTGAGTGGAGAAGCTTGTGTTTCACAAAGTTAATTAAAACTTCAACAGAACTTCGAGAGGACAAGTACCTCCAAAAATATTTCAGGATAGAGTTAGTAAAGGAAAAAATATCTACCTAAAAGATGTCTGATATACAAGTAAAAAAAGAAAGAAAATTTTATTTTCACATATTCTAAAGATTAACAGAGGGCAGACTTTTTACATTAATTTGAAGAAACTGTTTTATTGTCTCATTTGGTAAAATCTTGTCATTTACACGACAAAGATATTCTATGAAGATTCGATTCACCCATTATGCTATACGTTAGATATTGAAATATTAAACTCGATTGACGAGAAGGCTAAGTTCGGCTTACTTTGTTGTAGTTACGATAGAAATATATGTAGTGTAGCATCTGACCGGGGAAAATGCTATTTTGTTTCGAAGCCTTTGCGATTCAGAGTTTGTTTACTCATAGAAAGTCTTCTGACATTTACTGACGGAATTTTATTGTTCATTGTCCGTTGCTTATTTTTTCGAACTGCAATTGACCTTGTTTGTTGTTTCTTATAATTTTCAGCAAGAAGTTAGTAGTTAAGAAGTAGTAGTAGAAGTCGTAGATTCACGTTACGTTTATGAAAGGTATGGACTATTAACCAATTGTTATGGCGTAACAATGTTCCTCAACACCGAGAACACAGATTACAACTTTGACGAACGATTTGAGTGTGGCATTTGGAATTGCTTTGAAATGAAATTTTCATGATATTTTTGAGGGAGTTTTATGAGCAATTTTTCAAAAGTAAGACTGTATTCTAAATGCCATACGTGAACGATTGCCGGCTGTTTCTATATTGACTAAAAAATTACATTACACACTTATTAGTAATCAACGAAAGTTTCTAAATCGATGAAACTATGATACATGTATTTCATACAGTAGTTGAAGTATTGTTAAAAGTACTTCGACAACTTAGGCCAATTCGCACGTGGGCTCTCCCCAGAGATCGATCCCGGGACCCTTTTTAACATTTCATACATATTGGTGATAAAATGAAGAAGATCAAATAGATTAAATCAAGTACTGATAATGCAACTTCAATATAGGAACGAAGTTCAAATAGTTACCGGCAAAATGCATAGGGGTAAAATTAGCAGTAACTATTACGTCACAATACTCGGCTTATGAGATAGAGCCCTCTTCCATTCATTCATCGCAATGACGATCACCGATTCATCCCCACAATACGTGCTCTCTCGTTTCCCATCCACTTTCACAGATGCTCTTATACCAGCTTTAAAGCCTTTCCCACTCCTTTTTCGAGTCCTCTCACCTAAATGCTTTCGTAATCATAAGGGAGGAAACGCGATAAAGCATCAGGAATGAATTATTGGCGCAAAAATACAGGTTAGCGTGCTTGGAGATATTCCGGTCCGTAGATAATCCAGGGGTGGAGTTATTTTAGAGACGCCACGGCGGGTGGGATTATGACAGATTATCTCCGGAACATTTTTGGGGGATAAAAGAGAGCTCTTGCGGTCCTTGTTGCTCCGATGCAGCGATAAGTTACAACAACTTCGGCGTATAATCTTAATGCGTATCGTAATTACCTTTGAGGCATTCTTTAATCTAAATTTCTTGATGGATAATGCATGAAGAGCAGTGGGAATGAAAATATTCGGATTTATTCTCACAACTATGCTGCATGCATGTAAAAACATGATCTCATATCCCAATAGTACCCCTAGATGGCATAACGTGAAAACGCAAACACTCAAATTAAAAAAAAAAACCTTTTAACTATTTCAACTATATTTGTGCAAATCTAAGGTAAAATAGGATTTTTGTTGAATTTAATTTTAATGCCGCTCCATATAGTTAGGCCAAAACACCTTGAGTTTATATCCAAACACTCGACTCTTGCTAATTGGGAACGAAAATTTTATACAAGTTAATTTGAAAATAACGAGAATAAATATTTAATTAAGCTAAAATATCAATTATCAAACAATTAAAACCCTATCGATCAAATAATTGTATATTTTATCAAAAAATACGGTTTTCCTGAATGATAACCAATTGATCACCTACTTTACTTTTAAAAGGATTGAACATCAAATTTCGTATGATTGATTAATTGGAAGCTGAGGGTTTATCGGACAACAAATAGAAATGCTCGAGAGCTGATTCAATTAATTAACGACGGTAAAAACAGATGGATAAAGCCATATTCGACTGCAATTGATTTTAACGGATATTAAAAGAGACTAAACTGAATTACAGTAAACACTCTGCGGCTTTTCCTTCAATTTTCTTTACCGCATATTCGAATATTCCGACTATTACATTGAAAAACAGTCTATTTGAATTAATACAACAGAACAAGCCGTTATCTAGGATTAGCCAAACGTTTGCAGGTCTCCGTTCGGGATAATGGCATCTCTCTGATTGAAGTTACCAAAGTACCGTATACACTTGAGTGTAAACAGACTTGAATATTAGCCTATAGGTACCTATTTTTTTCACAAAAAACTGGGAAAACTATACGACTAAAGGAAAAGGGTAAAGGTAACTTTGAACTTAAGGGCCTGCACCCAGGAAAATTCCCAAAGATAAACGGGTTCTGGCCGGGTGACTTTGAGAGTAAAGCAGCCCATTGAATACAAGACGATCCCGGATTCGATTCCCGGCCCCGGGACTTTTATGAATTCCGATTTTCCTTGTTTGAAATGCAGCAACTACAGGAAAATTTCAAAACAAAAATAGATGCAAGTAAAATTACAGTGATTGAAGCATCAGAAGGTTAGTAGTATAAAATTGGCAAAGAATTGTTAATTAAGGTAGTAAGGAATTTAAAAGCCGATTTTCGTTAACAGCAGACATTTTCCACCGGAGAAGAGGTGAGTGGGAACTTCACACGAGTATGAGCCGAGAGGAACTTTTTTAGAATAAGAAATGTTCTGAAAACATCAACTTTTACACGATTTTATACGGCATATCAAAAGGAAAACGTTGACTTCCATCTCGAAAGCTTTGCAACATACTGCACAAAAATATAACACAAATTCAATACTTTAATCAGCGATCATCTCGAAAGATACTAGGTCAACTGACAGTTTTATTCAGACCGAAAAAGGATTAGTATTATTTTAATGACAGGAAAGAGATCAAAAAGCCGGCCAGAATAAATCGGAAAATCACTTTCCAGTATCAATCGTGGTGAAACATATAAAAATCCAATAACACTTCCAACTTATCTCGAGCGTTTGGTTAAGCGATGTCATCGGATAATTCCGCTCCGATAGCCCAGAAAATTTAAATCTCCCAAGGCACGGCGGCAACCCAATCGCTTCCACCATGACACAACTAAACCCCAGGTCTTGTTCAACGATGAAAGAGGAAGAACGGGGTGATTAAATATTCACTCCTGTTCGCATTGAGTGGAATCCGCATGATGCCGAATCGGCTTGACCTTTGCGCTCCAACCGTTCCTCACCCGCTGCTGAATTACGTCAGAGAGGTGTAGAAAGAAAGGGAAGTAAATTGTAAAGCAAAGGAACAAAGGATGGGGTATGTCAATTTCAAGAGGAGAATTATAGATAGATTTTTCCATATATTTTTGAACAAAGAAAGCGAAAAATGTCACAAGCAAAATTATAGTTGGAAAAATTACAAGTAATGTTACACCTCACGATTAAAATCCACAATCACAGAATTTTAAATGAACTGATTGATAACGGCCAATGTATAGTAGCATGTCATTAAAACTTTGAGCCAGTTGCAAATTAATTCTTTTGTTAATATATTTATTTGCATATCATAGTAAAGAGGTTAAGGTTACTTGAAGTTAAATAAGAAGGAAAACTGTATTCAGTTAAAAGAAGAAAATGGTTATTGAAATGAACAGTCATTTACATTCGTCACAGAAAGGCGGATATTTGTGGTTATAGTGCAAGAAATAAAAGATAGATGAAGAAAAAAAGGGAAAAATATTCCTTAGAGGATATTAATTAGTATACTACAATGCAAGGTGATTAAGTATACTTTAGTGTACTAAACCTCTATGTAAGAAAATATGCTGGGATATCAAGAAAGTAGTATGGAAGGAATCGATAAAATCATTGCAATGAGAGAAATCAGAAATTCAGTAGATACTAACAAAATAGCGTGAAAAATGTATGTAAACAAAAGTCGCATGGGATTGAGTAGAAACTGGAAATTATAGATTCCATGTGTTCAGACGATTTGCATCGCAATAACTTTAACAAGAGAAAGATTAGTGAAAGTTTAAATGTGGATAACGATTTAAACCGTTGAAACCACATTTTATAAACCGTCAACTATGGAGACTTTTACTATTCACTTTAGACCAATCATCCTTCTGAAAAGTTCATCGCACCGTCAACACAAAACCTGCAGGGTTTGACAGGTGCAATGTTTGCATTGCTTGGAAGGAGATTCCCGTTCCATGCTCACCCGTACTCTCGAGGCGGAAGGAGCGCGGTTGAGTGGAAGAATCTTGTGTCACGCAATGTACTCATCTGCATCCCTTCTTGAGGTGCATTGTATCGTTGATAGTGCGCGGGATTACAGGAGGAAAATAAAGGCATTACGAGGAAGGTGAGAAACGTCAAAGCTGCTGAAGTATTTTCCGCAGAAACATTGGGGAGAATCTTGATGAGGACTTGCTCGTGAACCAACTCCATGTAGTCTTAGATACCTTTAGCATCGTACTCTCTCATAAATAGAAACTTGTACACTCACGAATGAATTATAAGTGATAAACCTATATAAAATAAGGAGACTTTTAATGGTATTGATTAAAATCTATCCATAATTACATATCGTCTTCAACCATGGTATGAACAAAAACCGTGAGCTTAAACGGTGATATCGAAGTTTTCTAAAGGAATGTCGACCACATAAAAAGAGATAGATAAATCTGAAAGAAGAAAGAATACTACAGGAAAATTCTAGGTCTAAGTACCCTAAACTTATAGCACTCCAGGGTGAACAGGTCTTCCGATAACACAAAAATAAAGTAAACACTGGCAGTTGCTCTTCGCCATGGCACGAGTTCATTTGTAAGACAAACGACGAATCAAATTTTTCGAAGATTTTCCAACCTCCAACGTTTAGCCTGTCGAATGATATACTTGGGATACAACAATTTCTAATTTTAAAATGAATAAAATAAGAAAATATACTATTTACTTATAGTTTTCATTCGTTTCAATAAACATTGATTTTATTGCACTGACAGAAAGGTATGGAAAATTTTTCACGGAAATTATTTTATTTTTATAACCTCCAGATTTATTCAGAAATGAATATTTACCTATGTTCTTTATCTGTTTATTCGCGAATTTTATATAATTGATAATGTATTCTAGGGTTATGTGGCTCTTTAATTCTAATCTAGCTAACTTTGCATGAAAGTAAAATATTCGCTGAATTTAAGGAATTCGTTTGGTTGGGTTGACAAAACATAAATATCTCGTTTGTACATCATTTTGGAAGAGACGACGTGCGCTGTTCCAATGTATGCATTAAGATATAATATCAACTTCCACGACTTGATTAGAATCAGGGAAATAGACTGAGAGATACGGGATATCTGTAATGTAATTAGGTGAACAAAAGCGAATCAAAGATACGATGAAAAGGGAAGAGGGTCAAGCAAAGATAGCATCGCGGAGTATTCAACAGGGGGTGACATTTAAATGGAGAGGACGATTCAGAGAGTGTTGGCCAAGTGATATTTCACAGCTAAAACACACTGGTAGAGCAGTAATAGTCAATGTAAAGGCAATTATAAATATCTAAACGTATCCTTTTGAGAACTAGATTAACAGATCGTAGCCTCCATAAATCTGTTACACAGAAGCTAAAGGAAAACGGTCAAACGTAGAGCATTAATAGGCATTGATAAGAGCAGATCATAAGAGATAGAAACGTGTCTCTAATTGAACAAGATTAGCGGAACGTAGCCTCTATATAAATCTCTTATACTGAAATTACAAAATACATAGTTTCGAGTTCTACCTTCCAGAGGCTCTACTGTAAAGCATTCTGTCATTTTTATTGAGTGTTAGAGTAGATTACCGATACAAGGAAACGAGTAGCTACTCAAAAAAACCGCTGAATGATATACTAAAATATATGAAGTATGATTATGTGAAGAATTAATATTAAAAGACTGTTTTGAGAATAGAGAAACATATTTCAACGTTCAATAGTTATTTCCGCGGTTGAAGAATACTAGGGAATTTTATTATATATTGTTTATAGTTCCTCAAACTACAATATGATAATAAATTTCTTAGTAGCTCCGAGTTTCTTTTACTAGACAGTTGAAATTGCTACGTAATTACTTGTGAACATATAATTGCACTAACTACAATTTTATAAAAATATAGTAAATCTTCATTTAACCTTTCATCAGGCCCGCCTCTTTTCATAACACGAACAGTCGCGCGTTGTATTCCATACAACAGGCCAAAATTGTAAAATTAATTGAACTAATATTTATTTCTGAGTGCTAAACTTTAGGTAATAATATAACTTAAGAGGATAATTTAAGAAGTAAACAACTTTCAGTAAATAATATTATTATTCACCTTTATTTATTTTCATGCTTTCAGAGAGTACCTAAAAAGCTACATGTCTATTAATTCTGAAATTGAAAGGCGTCTAATAAATTTTAAGACGATATAAGTTAAAATCTCCATATAAACGTTATAATAAGAAAAATAGAGTTCACCAACGAAAAACTTACCCAAACGGTCGCGCGTTGTATGTGTTACAACAGTCGTTTTCGTAGTCGGTTTAAGACTAAAAAGAAGCATTTGTCGACTTTACAAGTTAATGGTAAGTGCCATAAAGGAATAGACCCGGGCATGAGGTTCAAGGGACCACAAAGATAGAAACGGGACCCAAAAAACTGTCTGTGTTGTACAGAATACAACAGCGCGACTGACGGAGGGTTAAGGTAACTTATGCGATATTCTTAAAAGTGGTCGAAACATTGTTAAATTCTGAAGCAAAAGAAAAAATTAAAGATTATATTCTAACAAATCTTACATAAAATAACTTATTCACGCAAGAATGCAAATGCTCGTATATTTTAATAGATGACAACTGCATAAATCATACTTATCTACAAAGTACTTACTGCTAGATCTTTCTGTAAGGATGATCCAATTACCTTTTGCATTTACTAGCCTATATGTAAAATCTGGCACTTGAAAAATATTCTTTCAGGATTCTACAAATGGTAAATTTTGCACTGACAAAAATTAGGGCATTTTTCTTTTGGATTCGGATAAGATTAAAAGAAGGACTTTCTAACAGTGTTTTCCGCTTAAATCTGTTGGATATAATTGAGATATAGTAATGAAATTCTACTAATATATTATAGGTAAATTAAACACTTAATTTACAAATTTAGAAGCTAAAATTGCATTTTCAGAGCATTATCCACACACTGATACATGAGAGACTTCCAAGAAGCTCCTCAAAATAAGTAATATCTTCTTTTCATCTCCGGCGTTGTGGCTTCTTAAACAAACGTATATCCTCGAAAGCCAACAACAAACTTTATCGCCTTCCACGTATCTTCGGTAAGCTACGCATCATCTCCGGAGAAAAATATTTTCCGAAGATGACCTAAACTCCTTCTCCAAAGCTCTCATTTTCCCGTGGCTATGGATCAAATAAGGTTTCCTGGCAATAAACCTCTCTCAATTACGGGACCTTTCCCTTTCTCCACCTATTCGCATGCCTACTCATCTTCAGCTCACGTTTCTACCGCATCAACTCATGCTGTCACTCTATTCCTTCTCTTCTCTGTTTGTGGCCATCTTCCCTTACACTAAATTAATACTTTCTGACGTATTTTTCTACTTGATCCCTTCTGTGATGTTTTCCTTCCTCCGAATTTCTATCTGTTTCCGTGTTTCCATCAGAATGGTAACTTTAAACTCGATTTGGGAGTAGATTTCTCAAGCATCCTTTTCACGCGATTAACTTACAAGCAGTCGTATTTTGTTGAAAATCCCACTGAAAGTAAGCATCCACGTGAAGAAATGATAAACAGAGGATTAGATGTTAATCAAAGGACTAGTCTGGTGAAAAGTAATACTCCCTTTACATGATTAATATTTTATATTCCACTTAAAATTTATCTGTTAGCATAATAAACTATCTCAAAAGAAAAACACTTCCTAACTTCCACAATATACATTTCAGTCTACATATCTCGGTTGACAGAAAGGTTTTTAATTGTTTTATACGAAATTTTACCAAGTTAGGATTAATTAGTTTTTTTTATTTTAGCATAGTATTCATTATTTTACTATATTAACGCCCTGTAACCTACGAGGAAAATTTATTTCCCTCCAGAATTCTTTATTACCTTATCGCAATAAAAGTTTTAATTTTTACGGCTTCTTATTTAGACAACTTTTCTCAAGGGGAGATTTGCTGATGCTTTGACAGTTTTAAATGGAATTGTCATTGGATCAAGATAATATACCTCAAAATTCCCTTATACTCTTAAATCTAAAGCGTATGAATAGGAAACGCAAAATTTAACACCTGTATGGATATTTTACATAAAATTAATAATAACTGTACGATAGCGGCAATTTATGAAAGAGACTTCTTGTTCAGTAATCGAAATACATTTGCTCTGTTACCGGTCTTAGATGTATAGAATAATTCATAAATAGTAGTTATGATTATTAAAACCATCGAAAATGAACTCTATCAAAGCGAAAATGTAAGAAAAATTGTTTGGTTGACTCGTTTAGTCCCTCAGTAATCAAATCACTAGAGTTTTTAGACCCGAAATGTAATAATTGGTGTAGTCATTGTACATAGTAATATTCTGGTCGTTCACTTCGTAGAGAAGATATTCCCTAACTATTTTCAATGAACCTCACTCAAGATAAATCTAATATCCTCAAGCTCAACTTTGTGGAAAGGATCCATACTAAATATAAAATGAAAGGTTTAGTAACTTCCACAGATATATTTTTCCACTTAGTAGCCTTTTAGAATAATATATCAGTGGAATCATCTCCGTAAATGTTTGATTTTTTAATTAGTTTATACATGATATTGCGTCACCCAAAGAGAATTCGATATTGTTTTAATTAAATCGTTCTTAAGTTTGGCAACTTCTGAAATTTTAGATTTAGCAGAAATAGACTTCATAACTTTGCTCCTTCTCGCTTTCGGGGAGCTGTTTCTGCAAACTTGAGTTGGCTTTCCGCTCATTTTCCGGTTTAAGGAGGTGAATGGTTAGTTTACGATCCAAGATTCCCCATCGCCACTGTCTGAGAGAGAGCTAGGAGTCCCTTTACGAGCTTACTAACTGAGACATCTCTCTTGAAATTTCATTTACTTTAATTGACAGCTAACTTAAAACAGCTTGAAACCGTTTCTCCTCTTCAACTGTTCGTTAAAGTTCATGTAATTAAAATGTTAAATTATCTAGTACAACAAAGAGTAAAAGTAATATTGCGGAAATTGGTGATTGTTAAATGGAAATTTTAACAGAATTACGGCTATTTAAGGAAAATTTGACGAGTTAGTTATATTGTTAACAATTAGGTGTTCAATTAGCTATTATAAAGAAGAATTAGAGTAATATTGCAAAAATTGAGGATTACAATATAGAAACTTGAGAAGAATTACATATACTCGCATTTACGTGAAATTTACGGAACCTTATCAGTTTAAAGTTATTACATCTTTTTTTCATATTTTCCACATTTTTCTACATTATTTTTTCATATAAGCGTGATAGCGAACGCGATTTTCTCTATTTTCCATTCACTTCATCGTAATATCTTCCTTCTCCTCTGTTAAGCGATCTTAAATCAACTACGCGGTCGAATTATCGGCAGATATCGCTCTTAAAGCCCATGCCGAAGAGATGAAATATACCTTCCTATAAAGGACTTCTCCGGTCAATATTATAAATCAATAAATATGTTCATACTTTGGCCGATCATAAGACAGCTCTCTGAGATCCATTCACTTAATCAGGGAGATTAGAAGCTTCCGGAGAATAGACCTCATTTATCTATTCGCCTAGATAACCTTTGATTCTACCACATGAAACATTACAATTAATGCAAGGATTCTCGAATGAATTGTATAGGCTTTGACGACTCGGCAACAGCTCCTGAATGTTTCAATGGAAATTTACGCATCAGATTTATAATGAACTTTCATTCCCATTTTTGCTTTCCCGTTGTGATGCAAATGAGTCATAATTTCTGCTTTTATCCCTTCGCATTCATAAATTTCCGAGGAACAAGTCTCGATTACATTTGCCGACAATTCTTACGTAAATATGGTTGAATTATACGGCAAGCTTATTCAAAAAGCAACAGAAGATATGAAACTACATTGGCAGTTAGTTATTCAAATCTCGGAATGTGCGAGTGTCGAAATTTGCATAATTACCCTAATAACAGCTTAAATACATGTAGCAAGAGGCAAAAACACCAAAATATTCGAAGCGATCTTTCTTTTCGGTCGCAAACTGCTAATCACTCATTTCTGCACATTTCCTCATGCATGTCAGTAATATTTTGCCCCTTATCTGGCGCAGGAAAAATATAAATAAAACTCCGATGTACTTCTCCTTTAAATTAAAGTACTTCGTTAATTTCCTATGGCGTATGAAATTTAATGAAACTCGGTCTGATTCGATTACACTTCTGAAATTTAATACTCAATATGTCAGCATTTTAGTGGTAGTATTCAGCTCTAAATCCGTTTTGCATGCCTTCCACCAATAGCTTTGGAAAAGGAATGAGTTTTAGGCAAGTTGAGGAGTGGAGTGCTATTTATTTCATTTTCTCGATAAGCTACAATGCTGTAAGTAGAGTACTTCCATGCAGACAAAACATAATAAAATTCCATACGAAGCGACCAAAATGCATGTCACAACAGGGCATTGTTCCTACCAAAAAGATTTGCCGCAATATTTAACAGCTTGTTTTAGATGAAAAAATTCACGACTTATTAAGGTTATTACTACCATAAGAACTATACTTGGTATTTATTAAGGTTTTGATCCTATATGAAGAAGAAAAGAAAAAATTGAGATAGTTCATTACATTAAGCATAAAGTAAAAGAAAATATAGCTTAAATAAATTTAGATATATCATTTTCTGATTTTGTATCCCTTTCGTAATAGCTCTATCGAAATATTATTTAAATTCTCTCGATCCAATATTATTTCACTACTCCACACCAAACGCTTTCACGATCCGCTTACTCTGATAATACCGGGCAGGAATCGAATTCACTCTCGGATCATTCTTAAAGCGCGTTCGCTACTTCAATTTTCACCGGCTCACGCTTAAGAATATAGAGAGAATTCAATTTCGAGCGAAAACCCCCACACCCCCCTCCCGGAGTATTCTAAATACCAGAGAGCATTCGCAGTGAAAACCCCTCCGAACCGAATCCTACTCTTACATGGGTTCATCTCGTTCCCTTCGAAAAACAGAAGCAACGAAAACACCCATAACGAGCAGAAACACGACATTATTAAACTCCGTAAAACGCGGCAGGAATTCCGCGTACGCCTTCCGCATTCCGGGTATTCGGTCGCCTCCAGTCGTCATGAGCCTCGCGTTTAAGCTCCTTTAAAAAAACATACCTTTTCCGCCAAAAGCCGACTCCATCTCCCAAAACAAGCGGAGGATACGCGGATCATCTTACCTCTCTCAGACCTCTTTTATCTCCTTTACCTCCTAGGCTATAACTCCGCCGTATATCCACTCAACTCTCCCACCTCCTTCCCGCCGAATAACCTTCTTCCCTCTCTCAAACCTCTCCCATTTATCCCGCATTACATCCTGCTTCACTTCCTCCACCGCGTTCCATTCTTCTCGCCTGGGTATGACAACCTTTCTTTCTCCACCGACTCCTTTACGACAGTCTCTTTTATCTACTGCGTTTCTCTTAATCCTCTCCTCGCGCATCTTCCCTCTTGTTAGCAGCCGTCTTTCATCCCTTACTTTCAGCGTTCTCAGGGGGCGTTGCTTTCTCCATTCGTATACGTGTCTCTTTACGTTTTTGCCTGATGGAAGTTAATCTTGCTCTGAGAGCGAGGCATCTGGTTCCAACAGGCGTGCCTACTCGGCTGATCTGCGCTGAGGGATGCTGCGTGGGATTGCCGTGCATCTATCTCCCAATAGCGGCTACCGACGTTTCGAGATGAATGGTCTCAAAACCCCATACACCGGGGCCTTTACCGCGGCGGGCGTTTTCGCAGGAGACGAGGAAATTCCGGGTCTATCTGCGGAACCGCTCCTGAATGGCAAAGAAAGGATGGCGGCGTTTCATCGGCTCAAGCGATTTAATTAGGAGCGATTCGCACAAGGTCTGCGGTCGATTGATTTAAATTATAACCTCGATTAGGCTAACCTCACGTTCTGTTTCCTTGGAATAGCAGAACGTATAAATAACTACCAGAAGCAGCAAGTTTTTCCATGCTTTCCATTTCTACTTACGGCCTTTGGGAGTTATTTCTGTGTTTTGACAGCATTCTAATAGCGGTGTCTCTTCTTTCTACCTATTACGTTTTCTTCGAGACAGTCTCATTTTCAAAACCTCCCTCCCATACTCTTCGTAAAAATATACTACCAGCCCCGTATTATATTTTACACGCCATAAGAAATTACGGCTTAAAAATATTTGAATAATTTAGCTAATGGCTGGACAGTATTTAAGCCTGAAAAAGAGATGATATTAAGTTGTCACCTTACTAAAGAAGAAGTTAGAAAGCATTTCGGTATTTTGGATGCTTTTATCGTCATATTCTCAATACAGTGAAATAAAACTAAAAGAAAAACCATGGCGTAGGCATCATCGCAATAAATTTCTCTGTCATTAAAATTAAGTTATCATATACTGAATGAGACATTCTGTCAAAAAGAGTAGTACTGAAGAAATGCAAACAGAGTTATAAAATATTGAGATGAAATTTTCCCGTTAAGTTCCATTTTTAATTATGGAAAATTTCCTTGCAAAAATATTGGGATGTTGTCTGCCTGACCTTGATGAATATGGAAACTTCGATATCCGATTAAACAATGGTTCAGATAATATATGCTTAGTAAATACATGAGGGATCGTCAATGTAGGAACAGCAGTTTTGCCGAAATATGCGACATCCACTACCACTGGAAAAAGGAGGAACAATGGAGCACGTGGTAGTCATGGACCTACAGAAAAAAGGGTTCTTCTGATGAAGTTGTAACATTTAGCAGATTTATCGCCTAAAATATCATGTGAAAATATGCACATTCGTCAATACTTTATTAAAGAAATTGACGACGATCTATAATATGTATCTCAAATACTGAATATTATTTTATAATTATTGATTAATTGTGATTGAGATGGTCTATGGGATCGTTAAGATAATCTATGTCTTCACAATTTATAATTACATTCATTTGAATAGCAGTGATACATTTCGACTCCCATTTTCATTCCACTTTGCTACGCTATAAATTTTACAGCTAAAGACCGTAGCGAGGCTTAATTTCCCTCCCTAAAAAACGAAGAAGAATCGCCGGCTGAGTAAGTTTTTCAAGCTGAAAAAACTAACGCTAAAGCTGGCGTGTTTAAATGAAAACGGGTAATGGAGTAAGAGGTTTAGTTGCAACTGAAAAATGGTCCGCCCTTTCATCTCGAAATGGAATGACCTTTTACGTCGCATTCTGAAAAAATGCACGCGCACCGTAACGCCTTTGAGCTTCCACCTGGTTTCCCTCTCTGACATCTGTTATTCACCTAGCTTCTAGTCTAATTCTCCATGATGGAAATTTATCGGTCTACGAGACCTACGGAGTTTTAAGTCGGCGGAGGAAATCAATTCCGCCGCCGTTCGCTAAGCCCCGGCTAGACTCCCTTCCTTTTTCAATCATCTTCGCTTACTCACTCACTCCTCATATTGCCCTTTTTAATGCCTTTTTCCCCCGCCTTTATGCCTCACGGGATGAGACGAATAAACGTGGGTCACAGTAGTTTCAATTCCCTCGCCATAAAGACTTCATTTCTCTTTTCTTCGCTTTTGGCCTCTTTTCCTCTTTTTTCTCCTTGCCATCCTCTCACTAGGTATTGCAGTATTTCCGTTATGGAAGGAGAAATGGGGAGCGAATCCAATTTTGCAGTATGGACCAACATTTCTAGGATTCAGTACACATTGATGCTCTTCTGCACAAAGGGAAGTCCCGAAGTAATGCCTGCAAAAGTCTTTGGTGACAGGCCATGTGATGATAATAACCATGTGATGATATTCTCTAATGGATTAGCTGGTACCACTTCGAGTCCCAGATTCAGATCCTGGTTTGGACCTAGTTAGAGTTTAGGATATTAAATTTTCCCCAATAAAAACGAGTTTATTGATACTTTATTTATATTCTGAACGTTGGTAAAAGAATTACGCTGCCGAGATTTACCAAAATAATTCAGTGAAGAAATTTCCCTTCGACATCAATTTTTACAATTATAACTAAGAACAATATCAATATCTTTGACTCAAACCTCCTTGACTTTTTACACCAATAACTCGAAATGTCTGCCTCATAGGATAACATCTTCAATATAGGTAACTGTGCAACCATGAAGTCACCCGCCACTGATGACGACGATGTAGTCTTTTTAAAGTAACAAATGATAGAAAGAATTAGAAATACTACAGATTTTGTCGGCTTTAAAATATTTCCGAACTAAATGTGCGTGTGAGCAATTTAATATCGAAGTCTTAATATGGAGATTCTCGTTTTCGTCAACTCCAAGGATAGAGATGTCTTCGTGTTTCAGCGAGTAACTGCTTCTATCTAGTTGCTGGAGAAGGCACTTTGATAGTTCCATTAAGTATCTACACCAGCAACACTTACTTTTACTGGTAAGTAAAAGTAAGTGTTGTAGTAGTCTGTCTGATTCACTCAAATCAACATTCTTGCTGGGAAAATATCTTTCAGTACAGCTGGGTCAATTATTAAATGAAGAATATTATAAATGCTCTGCGGCAATCCCTAGAGTAATTCCATCGAATCTAGTACTTAAAATAAATGCACTACACTTGCTCTGGATATAAAAAAACTCCTTAACTAGGAACGGATATATTACTTAATTATTTTTTAATATAATGCATTGATATTTCACTTGAATAATAATAAACTCACAAGACGAAAAGGTTGTAATCTCTAATATTGTCATTTCAGTGTCAGACGAACCAGAATAGACGAAACACAAAACTGAGACGGAATGTAAAAGTGATAAGCTCTCATTTTGTGTTTGTTATTCAAATAAAATATTTATATACATTCATCTTGAAGATGTAGTGTAGTATTGCTGAGACAGTTTGCAGAATTTTCTCATTTCCAAGCATGTTACACGTTTAGTATCTTTATCTTGACCATCATATCTGATAGCATTCTCCGAAAATCGCCAAGTTCCTGCATGCTCGAGATACCGCTGGAAACGCACACTTCTATTTCATGAAAAAGGAGACACTCTACTGGTAAACGTACGCCAAATCCCTCTACTGAGGTCCTTACCCTTACGTAACCCTTCTGCAAAGCGCTTTAAACATCTTAGGAATTGTCACGGTGGAATGAAACCAGACACTATGTGATTTCCCGGATCCTTTGACATCCTTAACCTCTTCCTTCTTTCATCACCTCTCGTCAAAATAGGAAGTTTTCAAATTTCCTCGCCTCCACCAAGTGGATATCTCATTTATCAAAGCGGCACAATTAAAAGCTGTGTGATTATCTCACATGCGTAGGCACACCGTAAGGTAAAACGACTTGACTCGCTTTTATAGAATATGTGGGATTGGTTAGAAGCGGGTTTAAATGGCGAAAAGGTGGTTTATAGTCATAATCGCGAGACTCATTAAAAATGACTTGGTTTGAAGCATTAATAACTGAAAGCTTGAGTGAAAATAGAATTATCGACTGCTTTGTCTGTAGATGTCTATAAATGGCGGCCTTTAACACAAAGAAAGCTGGATGAGCCCATTCTGCACAAACTCATTCGTTGCTTATTTAGGGAACTTAGAAAAAATCTAATTATCAATTGAAGTTATATAATACAGCGGAAAATCGTAGAAGTAAATAATTAATCACCACACAATTCTCATTACTTAAGTGATAATCACGTTTGTTCTTTTAAAATTCCGGGAAATAAAACTTTCAGAACCATCTATCATTACAATCCAATTGAAAAAATAAATAAGCGGATAGAAATATTTAGACAGAAAAAAGTCAAACCATAAAGGGTTCCCAGATAGCCAAGTGGGTAACGCGTTCACTCTCGTTCAAAGTGATCCCGGGTTCGATTCCCGGAAATAGCATATATGTGCGAGTTTACCTAAGCTGTTACCTACCTACCTAGCTAAGTATCTCATTTTTAAAATATAATACTACATCAAACAATAAAAATACTGAATATGAACTGAAAACGTATGTTTTGATAAAAACCGTAGAAATTACTTTAAAAATATCATACCAGCGTAAAAAATAATCATATCAGAAACGCAGTAACGAACTACGATTATCGACTCAAGTAACTCAGGATTTCACTCACCCACGTAATGCAAGATCAGATTTACAAGAAGAACTATGAGAAACAGATTTACATTTTTAAGCTAAAATAGTGTGTTTAATGTAAAGGAATATCTTTATGTACTTCGTATGTTATCTATTCCTTAAATATCCGAAACTTCTCACGAAACTAGACTATAATATTTATTGCCCTTGAATGGCAGTAGTGATCAGAAAACCTTTCATCTTTGTACACCGAAGCTGCATTGAATTTACGATTCCGTGATTGTGTCGATCACAGTACACGTAAACGCACTTTTCTATCGCACCGCTTCCAATCTACATCGTTATTCAAAAAATCTCCTTTGAAGAAAGGAGCACGAAGAGCGGCAGAAAGACTTCTGAGAGACACTGAAGGAAAATGGTCGATACGGGTGTAATGCTCAAGACTTCCACATAAAATGAAAGCACTTTTTATGGTCATGCATCACCATGCCAATTCGGGGGAGGAGAAATATTCAACGAGGGCATATATTTTCAGAGAGCGCCCATGCACTCGCGCCAAAGGAGCAGTGTATGGCGAGTAGTAGTGCACTAAAGTGAGGCGTGAAGCTGATTTTTTAGGGGAACCTTTAGTGAAAAATGAGCGAGGAGAGATTTTTTCTTGGTGCGACATTGCGACGGCTGGTCCAGGCTCCAGCGAATGGATTTCGCATGTCCACCGCGTATTTGGCAGGGCGTAAAACGAGAGCAGGGAATAAAAAATGGGCGGTGAAAGAGGGAACGAGGGGGATAGGATTTCAAGAGAATATTTTTCCAGGGAACGTGGAGGAAAGAATGGAGGAGAAGAGAACTGCTACGTAAAGAAAAATATGAACGCATTAAATCGCCAGGAGATATTTACCTTGGAACTAATCTGAAATTACTTAAAAAATAAACTGTCAAGCGATACCGGTTTAATTGAAAAAAAGTAGTTGATGTAACATGAAAATTAGTTCAGAACTCTATAACCTCAGAAAAATATGTAGCTAAAATTAGTTCAAAAACATAATTGCTTTGATTCGTTTATGAAAATATAATATCAGATCCAATATTATAAATATAATACGAATATCAAGTGCTTTAACAACTTAAAGGTTTGATTTTTTTGAACTGTTTTGATTTTAAAATACCTATGTCAACCAGGTTATGTTAAGAGTAGCCAGAGGAGAATCTACGCAATAGAACAAGATACACAGAGCAAGAGATGTCGTTAAAATAGAAAAAGAGATAGCTAAAGTCAGTAAAATTTCGTTGGATCTAACGACATCACTAAATTAGCAACTATGAAATTCTAATTAATTAATATTTAGCGGTCTAATGAGGGTTGAATATAAATATTTCTCGAGTCAATAATTCCAAGAACAGCCGAAGTCTTTAGCCTCAAAAGAGCGATCAACATAATCAGAATATTTTTTATTATTAATACGATATTGACGTAAGAGAATAAATTTTACACGACCGTTATCAAAATACAAATAAGAAATTCTCCTTAAGCTGTTAGGTGGCAGTCCCAGAGACCACGTGGGGGCCAGATCAAGTAGAATTTCACTTCGGAAAAACCGCCATTCTGAGAAGAAGCCAATTAGTACTCCAATAATTAAGGAATCATCTTCAGAGGTATAGGGTGATAGCTCTTGGAACAGTGGTTTTACCAAAGTGGCGGTCTCCTTGATCTATTCAGCTCATCAACTCTGGGACAGACCCCTAGAGACTTAAGGAGTATTTTATATCTCCATACAATTTTTAATTCTCATCGTTTATTCACTTATTTAATGACACATGAATTTTTCAAACTATATTTCAGTTTTATATATAAGATACGTGAGCTATTGGTGAAATTGAGAATACTTCGCGAAATCGGTAATCTAATTTAATTTTAAATTAGAGGAGGGAACAGTCTAAGTGGTCTTCCATGTTATTCAGTTGTCCGAGATTATCTATTAAGATTAAGCACATCAATATTACTAGAGAAAATCCGATTAAATTGAAGATACAGTCATTTTATAAATATTTATGAAAATCCAACATAAAAGCATGTAGTATTCTCAAAGAGGTTTAAGTATTATGAGTTTCAAAGCTTACGGATCATGGTATTTTATTATCGTCATCAAGACCTCTGTGATATGCAGCAAAACTATGAATTACACCGAACGAAGTTAAACCAAATAATAATGCTAGCCAGACGTGAAACAAGTGTTGTTAACGTAATGACCAACCATTACCTTCAGAAATGCTAGAATTAATGAGGCCTAACGATGAAGCGAGCAGTTCATTAGCGGAACATTGGATGACCGCGTTGACGCACCGTGATTTGCCTCCTTCTCACAGAATCGCGTTTGATTGAAATTACGAACCCTCATCCGTTGTACAGAGATAACTAATAGTATCAAAACGATCAGACGCTGGATCCCAATTTACTTATAGGATTTGAAATCAGGATAATGGTATCACCAGTGATTGAGGTCTCCATCGCAGTTGGTATCGGATTAAATATTTCTTCAGGAAAAGCGATCGATGAAATCTCCCGTGCGTTTCAGGAGCTAAGTTTTTGCGCCTCCGGGCTCGAAATTCACCCAAATTTGAAAGCTGCTCGCCGGATTACAACGGAAATCGATCGAATGGTCACAAAAGTGTTCTCTCCTGAAAAATGCTGACTTATTGCTAAATATACCCAGAGGGCTTACGGAGGACCCTAGTGTGACATTTTCAGTGTTCTTTCTGTTACTATAACATAGTTTTCTCTATTTTTATACGTGTCATCATCTTAGAATGAAAAACATATAATTATGCTTGACTAAAATTCGTTTATAAAAATGTAAATAAATAAAAACTCCCTTAAATTCCTGAATAACCCTGCTTGATATACTACGTTACCAGTGCTGTTGGCTCTTACTGGCCCTAATTTAAATTAATATGACCTAAAGACTGTATAGAAGGCAAAAGATGAAGCTGTACCATATATTTTAGGTAAATTATATATTTTGTTTTTGTACCATATGCAATACGTATATAAAAATGTAGACACTTCTTTGAATAAGAGTATATTGATATTTTTTTACTTTTGCTGCTGTTAAAATAAATAAAATATCCCAAATTACTGTTTTAGGGACAAAACACCTATTTTGAGTGATTCACCACAACAAACAATGAATAAATAATATATAAACCATGGTGTCCTCCAAATACCCCAGTTATGTAAACAATGTGGGCAACCTAAGCTTGGTACGGTTATTCTAACTTCTATTATTCAAGTATGGTTATTCTAGTATAGTTACTCTAGCATAACTTACAATTTCTCTGAATGCACTGCCATACCTGTCGTTGTAAAGAAAGAAATATTGGAACGCGGCTGTTAGTGAATTAGAGGTTTAAAATCTCCAAAAGCCGTCTTTGTCGGAGTTCCTCCTCTTACTTCTCGGTAGTCGAATAAAGCAAGAAAGTGCGGCATTCCTTTCTTGCTTTATCCGACAACTGGGAAGTAAGAGGAGAAACGCCGACAAAGACGGCTTTTGGAGATTTTAAACCTCTAAAGCATACCTGTCGTGTGTATCATCAACGAAATTAATCTTAGTCAGAATTAATTAGTCTTTATTCCGACTTTCCAACTTGGATATATTTTATTATTGTTATATACATTAGTTACAAGTAGGTAAAAACCAGGTGGTAACTTTTCACAATTTCCTACTTAACTATAACATAAATATCTTCATAATAAATATAAAACAGTGATCCAATGACACAGAGAACAATTAAATATTTGAATCTTACTTTAATTTCCTAAACTTTGTTAGCAAATACACTAAGAGCACGCTAGGAATTAAGCCGAGGAGACAATCATAACATTTTCCCCATTTTCCGCTATAGTGGTTGGATTTAGGCCACTTGAGGGTGACTTGGTTTGAGGGTTGCATAAACTGAAGGATAGACCACATCCATGTTGAATACTTTCGAAGGGTTTCGTGCATTTAAAACAAAGGAATAAACTTAAGTATGCGGAGCATATAAAAACGAGGCATTGAAAAAATATAACCGAATATAAAATAAAGGGCTATTTAATGGGAACAAAAGACTTTTACACCAATTTCAGAGTCCCATGCTTCCGTCACATATACATTTTTTTACGATTGAAAAATTACCAATCTATTAGAAAAAACAGCAGCGAAATATGTAAATCACGGAACGACGCACTTTTCGGAGCGATAAATGCAAACAAAGGAAATAGAGGCGGGTCACGCGCGGAATTTCAATGGGACGGAATTTAGAGTGAAAATAAAGGCAAAGTGGGCGATAAAATATTTAACTACAAAATACTTTGAGGTATATGAAACCCCTGAAGAAAATGTTTATGCATATACATTGAGTGTGGTCATTTTTATGATTGATGCTAAACAAACAGAATTTTATCTCCAATGGATAGGTACGAGAATTCTCTTTTAACCTTGCCGAAAGTCATTGCCAGTTAAATTAAGGTAAAAAGAAAGGAAATCGAAGTAAATATGACTGTGGTATTTACCAAAGGTACAGCTCATTCGTTTCCATGTCTATTACATGCAGTTTCTCAATTTTCAATGAAATATTTTTTCGTGGAATGGAAGGGAATTTGAAAGACAAGTATTACTAAAAGCGTTTTCAATATATTTAAAATGTTTACAATATTCTTCCACATAACAGATTTATTTAAATTTTATGAATATTTGACATTACTAGAGAGTTTTGATGCTTAACAGCAAATACCTTCACTTAGTTTAGGTACTATGGTTCGGTTTAAAAATTATTCCCTTGATTTAGTAATTTACTAAAATTTATTTAGAATATCAATAAGTCAATAGGATAGCAGCAGTAATTAATAGCATGAATAGTAATCGAAGTATTTGACTTACGGGTTATTTAAAAAAATATTACGATGTTTTTTAAAGATATTTCGATAACGCATAAAAATAATGCAATTATAAATCTTATCTTTATTCAACTACGGATAACAAGGAAGAAATTTCACTACAAGTATTCTGATTTCCTTTGTACGTTTCAATTTTGTCCTATGAATGAAGTCATGCTTTAAACTTCAATTATCGTAGGTATTTATAAACTTTTATTACAAGCCAGCCTACTTCTAAGTTAGGAATATCATATCAAATCATTTACGTAGATTATTTACATTTATAGTTAAATTTCAATGAGTAGTCACTATGATTGAAATAGGTCTCACGGTAACTCTCCTACAAATATATCTTTAACAGAAACTCTATGCAAATTTAATAATCAAACTCAGAATGTTTAAATTTCCCATTGAATTCCAATGAGCGGTTGACTAGAGTAGCCGAACAGTTGCATATGCATGGAGCGCGTGTATACGTATACATTACGCCATAGATGGGAGATACGCGAGAGATCTACGGAAACCTCTCCCGTTTCACCCCTCCGGCCCCACGCACACTTCTTACGTGTCCGACACCCCTCGCTCACTTACCCGCACGTAACACGAGCTTTTGATTAAAAGCTCTCCACCTCACCCACACGCATTCTCCCGCTCTCGCCTTCTTTTCTTAACCCGACTCGCTCACCCACGACCCCTCCTTCGCGAGATCTCCCCCGTCCTTTGTAAAACGAAAGCGTCGTGGGAGGGATGAAAACCCGGGATGTTTTTGAGGCCGTTTTGGGAGGCAGGGAATCCAAGGGTATCGCATTTCATCCTGCCTAACTGGGGTGAAAAGTCAACGATACTACACCCCAACCTCAGCGCCCCCACCCCTTCCGCGTCTCTCTATAAAACGCCAACCCTTTCATGAAAAATCCCTCTTTCCCTCCTCGCATATACTTTGCCGCGCACCAGTGGGTCAAAATCGAAAACATAGGGAAATAAAGGCGGATGATTCGGTGTAAAAAATAAGTCTGCTCTCTAACAGGCTCCGGTTCGAGCTTCCAAAAGCATTGTGGTTTTTATAAGCGTCGAGCTCCAATCAAACGCTTTGGTATTTTCACTATTTCCTGCTATTTTTTAGTTTAGGTGTACTTCCATGGCTTTGACTTCATTTTGAATACGGGTTCGAAATTGGGTTCTGATATTACCACCTAATACTCAGTAAAAAGGAGTTATAAAGTGCATGCACATGTTATGCTATTCTAAGCAAACGTACCATTGCCTATATATGTTTCGAAAAATATGAATCTTTCCGCTTTCTTCGAAAATCAACTCATCCGAACTCTATCTCAACCAATACAAGTTGTATGTTTACACTAAGTCTCTAGGAAAATTTCATTTCACATATAAAAATCGAAAATTGTATACGAAGTTAGTATTAATTTATTTAATAAAAGTTTTACTTAATTTAAATATCTCCATGAAATTTAAAGTTTTCAATTTTCTTCAGTTTCAGTGTACTTTAGAGGCTTCGAATTTGGATTCGATATCATGTCACCACAAGGATTCAGATTCAGGTTTTAATTGTACCCTTTTGAAAACAGCCAAAAGATTTCTGTTGCGTATACAAGAGACATAATATTCTGGACGAAAACAGAAATGCTTTAAATTTTGGAAAAGTTTCAAGATTGGAAAACGGGAATCTTTCTGCTTTCTTACATATCAGTTAGTTCGAACTCCAACCCAGTAAAGCCAGGTAATAAGTTTAAACTCAACCTGGTGGAAAATTTCGTTTTTCATACTAAATATCGAAGATCTTGCGCGTTTTAGTATTTCTCTATAATCCTACGTTAAGTTTGCTTAGTTATTTTTTTTATTTATTAAAGATATCGTTTCTAAGTATAATATTTTATCGTCAGAGGATCATTTTTTTGAGCTTTTGTTTCACAAAACTATAATTAATAGGTAGATATTATTTTTCTTTTATTCCTCGTTAAGATTAAGATTGAAACTGAACAAGTATTAAGATAGCAATTTTAGGATCTTCGAGGATACCGATTTGAGGAAATATATGATTCTTCCCATCCTAGTGTATATGGTTTTATCGTTCCATATTTATTTTTTTTAGTTATATTTTATATATTTATGAGGGGAAATATACGGCATCCTTTATTATTTCATGTTACATAAAATAGTCATTTGTCACGATATGTAAACGAATTCAGTAACACAGACATGAGGTATATCGTAGTAGCTAATACACAGCATTGCATTCCTGTCTTATGGCTTTCCGATTCAATGTTAGGACCCACCCGAACGATTCCCAGGTATCTAGTTTCACCTAAATCGATTTTCCAGTTACTGCGGTAATGTTGGTTCCCATTGTTTCTATTTGCTTCATAGGATAATAGCAGATGTTTGCACGCGGTCGTATAGTCGTCGCCACTGTTTCATGCAAATCCAATATTCATGAACTACGTTCGTCGTGAGGTCGAACTGTTTTCGAATGCCAAATACGCATTTGGAAGAGTGGTGAGGAATTCCTGAAAAATCATACATTTTCACGAGGAAACGACCAACGAGAAATCGATGGGTGGAGAAAAATTGCATTTCGACGAACGTCTGCTCTTTTAACGCCTCTTCCGAATAATGGAGAAATTCTATCCCTAACATCGCTGCGGGATTTTTGAAAGGAATATCTTTCTAGGATCTTTCTAAGGAAGGAAGTTAGAATCGAACGCACAACTCATCATGGGGGAAGGAAACTTATACCATCACACGTAGGACTGGATCTGAGTTAAGGCAACTTTACGCTGAACTTCCTAAATGTTATCCCAAACAACGACTTAACCATTCTAGTCATGAATCTTATAACATTGAAATCGATAGTGAATGCGAGATTTCGTGTAAATCCATCATCAATAAGAAAGTTATTATTATTTCCCACAGGATGCGAGTATTTATTTGGGACCGGTTTCACAAGTGTGCTTAAAATTTCAAGTACAGAAAAAGTACAGAATTTCAGAGCTTGTGAAGCCGATAATATTTAAATTTCCTGAGGAAAATTCCAGAATTTCTAAACCATATAATACCTCAATTGTAACTAAGAAAAGTCTCAACATAAAAGTTCATTCGAATTTCATCCTAGCGAAGATACCATATTCTAGTTTTGGACTCAATCTAACGGAAATATTCATTTATAAACGAAAACTAGAAGATTTTTGCGTATAGCTGTATAGCATTTCATTAATTTAACGTCTATCTTACTTTGTTAAAAAAATTCGCTTTCAATTTGTAATTCTAAGTTAAACTTTATTTCCTCGTCAAGAAAATGATCTTCTTGAACTGTTGTTTTACAAAACTTCAAGTTATTAGTAAACATAAATTTATACTTTTATTTCTTATTTGAGCGACTAAAAGATGGAGAAGTAAAGGGTCTTCCAGGATACCTTCCTAGGATAAAATTACAAAGTCTTACTCATTGAACCTCATAATATCTAAATCATAATTGAGATGGGTCTTAGCATTTAAGTAGTTCGTATATTCGTATGGTTGATTCTTCATATTCAAAAATCTAGGAACAAAGGAAGGTATAACAAGAAAATTGATCGCCTCATTTTGGAATCATAAAGTTATTGGAAAATATTAATACTTATTACTTGGCTTCCTACATCTATTTACAACAAGGAACCCCTACATGATCGAGATAAACGCACATTGATTAAGTAATCATATCTCACCTGCCGATTGCTACTTTCGACCCGCAGTAGGAATGAATAAAATCTAGACTGCATGCGTAACGCTCGTTAGATATAATCTATGCTAACAAGTGTGTTTTCAGTTCGCCGTGTTTCCCTTCGCTCAATAGCATGATTGAGGTTCACTGTAGTTAGACGGCGTCTTTTTCAGTGACTCAACAGGCTCCTTTGCCTCACTCTACTCACGGGCCTAAAAATTCCGAATATCATGATTTGGATCTTAACTGTTGCATATTGACCCAAGACACGGATTTGCGGTCTTATTAACGGATCGATAGCTCGTGCATAATTTTGAGACGATTAAATTTTATTTATTTAACCCTTTGTGAAGCAGCACCCAGTACCATACACGTACCTTTTCTAGGGATAAAATTCTGGAATTCTATACAGGGATTATGAATCAGTTTACATATCCTACAGGAGGAAGGATAACTTGGGAAACTACTGAGCCAATTTCTGAATAATCTAATCCCATGATAATACCTTACTTGAAACATATCTGAGGTTTATCTTACATATAATAGAACTGGTAGGCTAAATTTCACTTGGGTTTGATATGTAACAAGAGGAAGAAAACATGAATTTACTACTCCGCTAACACTCGTGGAAAAAGGAAATTTTGCTTCCTCCACGATACAATTACATCGTGTAATGGCAACAAACATTAGAGGTTAGAGTAAATAAAATAAGAAATCAAAATCAAACAGATAATTTACGAAGCTGGTATAGGATAGCTGATTTCTGGTACATGTTCATTTTTAAAATTCATACTACTATAAATATAATTGAATTAGTTTCAAAATCAGGAATTATATTACACTAATATAAGTGGAACTCCAAGATAGATTGCTCAAGAAATAGAAATATAAAATTACTCTTCTAAATAAAGTATTCAAAATATGCTATAACTAAGACTGACGTATTGATCTTCGAAATTATCAAAACAAAACAGAAAAAAACATAATTTCTAGACTTCGGGCTTGCGTGGGAAAAGGAATTATATTTTCAAAGAGATATAAAATTCAAAGTTAAGATAAAACTAACAAACGTGATTCTTACTGATCAACTTAAAGATTAGAAGAGAAATTTTCGGTCTGCATTAAATTATTTATAAAGAAATAATTCTATTAATTCTTTATTTATTGAATTCAGCATATTTAAACATATTTACTCACTCCTAGAGCGTCTATATACATTGAATGAAGCACCTAGTATCGTTTCAACGGATATCCGATGAGAGTTCGTTAGCTTTTCCGATTAAGCTAGGAGATCGAAGATAGAAAAGCAAACAATGGAGGAGCAAACTGGAGGACTGTAAATAATCGAATGGAGCGAAGAAAGAGTTATTTGGAAAGCCCTCCTAAGTCCGAGAGAGGAGAAAATTTTAATCCGATCTAAGGGAAATCTGGATAATTGGAATGAAGTTTCGAAAATTTTCCACACTTTTCTTTGGTAAATACGGCAAAATTCCTAGAAAACGATACTCTACTTCTTTGTTATAGAAGATAGTGAAATAATTCAGGAGAAGATGCGTTATAATTTCGGTTGAAGCTTTTGAACCATACGTTTTAAAAGTAAATCTCGTAGAAATTTAATCAGTTTGTGATGTTATTGATGTTGTACTGCTCCAACCACAAGGTACCAGGTTCGAGTCCTGGCTAATTGGATTTTTCTGGTCCGAAAATGGTCAAGTATGATTTATTGATTCTCCCGATATGATTTGATGGCCGAACAAATCAATGCTAAACCAAATTCATTATCATATTCATCACCAGCAATCATCAATAATCATCAGCCGACTCCATAATAATGGGAATTAGGCTTTGCAGAAAAGAAGTTAGTACCCTATTTAGACCAAGGTTTATTCAAAAATAGCAATGATATTTGAATGATTCATGTTGATATACGTAACATGGCTCAATGTCGACCGAAAATTGAACTTTATCCGAGTACGTAATGAGAAGAATATTTGTAGTAACATATGAACGAGGCAATCGAAAATTTCGAAATTTCCCATGTCTCGTTTCTTTTGATGTATGTATACCCTATCAACAGAGGGAGTGACGTACGCCACTCAGATGAGATCCTGTTGAGCTGAAATAACATGAAATATCAGCCTTGTAAACATACTCCTTTCGGTTCTTCCAATAAAGAGCACGATATCACGTTTCACGAGAAACTCCAAAAACGAGAATTTCGACATTTTCTTTCTTTCCTAACAATAATTTTGTTTCACAAATTGTACAATAAAAGAAGATTTGTTAATCAAATTATAAGCAATTAACTTGTGCACAGCATTGTTTTGTTATAATGACTAGATATCTGGATAATTTGAAAAAACTTAATTGAATTTAATGTTCATTTACATCTACATTAATACCCTGCAAGCCGACTTTCGGTGTGTGTTGCAGGGAGTGTAATTTGAATTGAATAAAAATGAATTAAGAATGGCAGATTTATTCTTTTAAATGCCAATAGTTTATCTCATACGTCAGCCGAAACTACTTTTGAATAGGAATATACCGAAACCGGTCGCTCTGATTGGAAAGTAATTTCAGGCGAACAGCCATTTAATTTACCAAGCGAAGCTGCTTCAACATATAGATATCAATTTTGCGCCTCTATTCAATGTTATGCCTGCATTATTCATTTCTTTGCAGCAGGGTAGTCTCTCATAATTTCGAAGAGTATTCGAAAGACTTTAAAGGAATTCCACCAATTCCACAAACATGATATTGGTCGGGCAGATCTTGATCCCTTGATCTTATGCAACCCGCAAAACTATGTACTTACTGCCTTGCCGTCTACAGTAAGTGGCCTCAGCTTGATTTTTGAGAAAACCAATAAAAAATTAGACGCATGAATAATACACAACATAAAGGGATGAAAAATTTATTTCACATTCCTCATATAGTAAAATAAAGTTAAAATTACCTCAAGTTTTTTTAATAATCACATTTTCCATTGCACCGAGTGTTTGCACGCCTAGATAAAACTACTAAACAACTACGAATATTTCATCAAATCTCATAATGAGTCAGGAAGTTAAACCTGCTAACCGATCAGTCTGTTTGAAAATTACCCAGCAGATTAGTATTTATAGAAAAAGTGAATGAATAATCAAGATAAATGAGATATTCCGAAATTACTACCGTTCTCATTCAGTCAAAAGAAGAGTTGCATTATTCCCCAAAACCGGAATACTTGGTGACAGGAAAATATCACTTTGAATGATAAATCCTGCGATATTATATAATGGGAAAAACATTACGGAATCACCTTTTTCCTCATTGGACGGAAAGAATTATCGCCTTCCGACATATGGACGCGTTAATGTCTCCGAAAGTTGGGAATGACGGGAAACAATATCTCATTCCTTATCGATACGCATCGTTCCGCTTGACTTTTATGGAATTCGACTGGCTGAAAAATTCAGTGGAAGGCAATTTAACGATGGAACGAGGCTCAGCCCAAGGGGGGGAGTTAATATTCCCGAAAGGTCACATCACTTTAAAGGTACACGGAATAAAGGGATCTTGCGCCAACCGAATAGCATTTAGTGCTGCTGACATTGTCTCAATGGGTTACAGGTTCCAGTCTATGGGTTAACTTCAACGAGGTGGCCTTTACCGCTAACGATATCGTTGGTATTTTTGGAGAGATCTGTAATCATAGAGCGGAATAGTCTATGGAATCGGCCTTTTTTACTTACGCTCTTCACCTCTGACTTCTGCGCAAAGTGAATAAACATTTCCGTTCATTTTGAGATGCGCAGATTTCTTTTTGATCAAAAGAATGTGCAGTATTCCATGAAGCACGAAGGATAAAGTTGTTGGATACTATGTGGAATCTATTTAATTAATAGATTTCTCTTATGGATAAATACTATGTAGATACTATTTAATGAATTGACCATTGTACCAGAAAAACCTTAATTAAATACTGAAATTATTAATTCTATTTAAATGTTTCCTTGCTAACAGAAAACGTAAACTGACAGACTTTTGTATTCTTTTGCAATTAAACATATAAAAGTTCCACCAAGTATCGTTTGATTTAGTTAGTTACAATTAAATGAACAATTATTATCCTAGAAGTTTATTCGTTATTTTCTTATTGCTTGGGTTTTTCATACACATAACAAAACGACAAATTTTATCAAGGAAAAAGTAGTAATAGTAATATTTCTAAAAGTTTTTCGATAGTTTAGGTAATTTTGTACATGAACTACCACTATGAATCGAACCCGGTACCGCTTTCATAAATCACAGAAAAAATTGTTCTATAAGGAACAATTCGGAGTTATTTAAAAATATAAAGAGAAGAAAGTTACAAAAATGAAGTTTATGTAAAATAAGTAACCCAATAGTTCAAAACATATTGTAAATTTTCACAAAAATACATACCCTGAAATGCGTGGCATTATTGTATGAACTTAGCTTAAGCACCCCTATTCCCTAAAAACCCACGCATTAACTCAAAACAACCTTGACATATAGCGGAAAATTTAAAATCGTATCCGCATCGTTATCCTTCCATCCTATCACTCACCAACCATAGTAGCTAATTATTTTCCTGGCATATTTATACTCCTTAAACCATCTAAAATCCGCAGAGAAGGAACAGGGACAGTGAAAACATCATCTCTCACATGCTTAAACGTCAAAAAAATAACCTCGGACGCCCGGCGCATAACAAGTTTCTCGCGTGACGACATGCCGAAAAACTGTATATTTTCATAAAGTTCTTTCCCTCAGACAGTTTTCCCGAATCCGTCCCGATGCGTATTTAGCCCCTCTCTTTTCCAACGGGAGATAAAAGCCTTCATTTTCTAAAGAACCCTCCTTTTTATGAGCTGCCTGTGAGAGTCGGTCGTTACCCAAAAAAAGACCGGGGAGGAAGCCCGACGGACAAACATCGCGTAGAAACTTTCCGGCGCGCTTTTTTCGCCCAACCAAACCTTTAAACGAGGGACGGTTGACCCTAGCGCCACTCGTTAGATAAATGTCGAAGCGAAATAGCGAAAAAAGAAGCGCGAATAAAACACTCTCGCAATTCGCACGCCACCGCGAAAGTGTCGCCTATAAATTATTTTCGCCGTTTTTTCCCTCTTTTTCCCCTGCTAATTAAAGAAGGGCCGTTTTGGTTTTTCTACCTCTCTTCGTCCATGGAATATTTAAAGGCTTCAATTCCGCGCTCTGCTGTTTGGCATTTGATGTATGAGAATGGAAGGAACGGATTTTGGAAAATTATGGTGATGGTGCTTTCTTGGAGCGGTCAACGTGTCGGAGTATCTCGTCGCTTCCAAAAGAATTCGGGTTATTCATCTCAATGTTATGTCTATACTATGTTCCAACTGTTTGACAGAAGCTGACTTGACCGACTTCTCGGTTGACCCACAGCCTTGTTGAGAGACATTTCAGTGGACAGTCATTTTTAATACGCCGATGCAAATGTATATGTGGGTAAAGATATAAGTATTTTATTTGTGGTTTACAATTTTTTTAATCATTACCAGTTTCGTAAACGGGATGACATCTTAAAGTCAACTCATCTGATACCTGAAGATGTCAACCTGTTGACGACACCGGTAGTTAAAATAATAGTTGAACATACAAAGTTTTTCCTTATCCCAATATACCTGTATAACACGAAGTAAAGCTTGAGCATATTAATTTTACATGAGTATTTTTTCGAAAATTTTTTAATATACTCAGAGAACGCTTACAAACGAAGATAAAGGTTTACCGATGTATGCGAAAAAATACTCCATTATCAGTACAAAACGCAGAGAGAAGAGAAAATAGATAAGTTTAAAACTATAAGTTAGCTTTGCTTATATATATAATTCCAAACCATGGTTTTCCTAACGAAAGCCTCAAAATGTTCCATAGTTTTTTCTTCTTTCGTTTTAATTTAGAATGAAACTTATCAATTCCTCATTTTATTGCTTCGAAGGCATCACAAAAGTGCCTCACAGGAGAGAAATGGGCAGAAAAACTGATCTTTAGAAAGCATCCTAGAAATGATTTCTTTAATGGCTGAGCCGAGGTTATAAAATGGAAGAAACGAAAACATAAAAAGAGATCCGAGGCAATCATATATATTGCAGCAGTGGTCTACGGCCGAGAAATTAAAAGTGGCAGATCTGCTGGGACAGTTGTAAAAAGGGCTAAATGTGAAAGCATTCGCGGAAAAAAGAGAGGGTCAATTTCTGATAAACTTAATAAACGAAGTTCTAGGAAAACCTTCAAAACAAGCCTCATATTTCTGTTTTCACTTCACCAAAGAAGGGAAGCAATTTATATAGATGGCATCTTTGAAGTTAACAACGTATGTCCAAGTGCTAAACGTTCACACATAAAAACAATAAAGAGAACTGGATGATAAATTTGGCTGGCTAAGAAGGGGATCATTATATATAGATTATGCTATCTATAAAGAACGTACTGTTTCCTTCTTTGATGAATAGATAGAGAAAATATAGGGTAAACGACGTGGATGAATGACAGTTTTTTCCTGTAACTTAATGACAAAAGAATTTTAGTCTGAAATTATTGTTATTCTGGCGCCTAAGGATTTCTTCGATGCTAAGAATTCCATAGATATTGATTCACTTTCCAAAAAATTCTTTTTTATAAGCTTTGGTCACTCTTAGATCAGGATGTTTTTTAAACAAAGATAGATTAAGAACTAAAACTCAAAGCATTACAATTAGTGATGCATAAAACGTAATGAAAAGCAGCCTAAATTCAAAAAATCACTAAGTATTCTCAAACAGTATTGGATGTCAGACGCGATTGGATATCAAACTGAAAGAATGAAATCAGTAAAAAAATGGAAAAGAATTTTTGGGTAGAGATCATCCTAAAATTGTTAAAATAAAACGAGCGTAAAATCTTACATCAAGACGTTCTATTCGAGATTACGATGACTCACATAAAAATTTGGAAAACATACGCATCGTTTATCGAATTTCACTTAAACATTTAAAGAAAAAGAATCCCATTTATTTATACCTGAATTATTCCTGATCATGGAAAAGTGTATTAAGGACATCCATTGTCTCACTAGATGTTAAGAGTTGAAATTCATCCAGGAAGACATTTACATCAAATTTCGCACTTAAATTCAATCCTTACTCAACCTCCAGTCCATAATTTATCTTTCAACCTTATAAATATTCATCAACCGTGATATTTTCAGATGCCGTGCATAAATGGTGTTTTGGATGTTTTTATAAAAGAGAGCGTTTTACGACTTCCGAATAACTGGGTAATCAATACGAGTAAATTCATTGTAATACTGGTTGCATGCATCACTTTCCATTACCAGCAGCGAATTGACTTCGTAATTGGTCACGAAAAACCTTTTCCATATTCAAAATATATTATATTAAAAAACAAAAAGAATTTCAAACAACAACATTTTAAAATTTACATAATTTAAATAATACTTTGTTGCTTGAACGTTTTTGGTTTTAGTGATGGAATACCACAAAGTTAAGACTGAGGCAATATCGCTGATGAAATAATAGCGTACAAATAGTCAAACACTTTGCCTGTTTCATCGCAAAAATAGCGTAAATATGTTACTTAAGATATAAAAAACTTTCTTAGATACACATAAGCCTTCAGCCTAAAGGTGAATATAAGGAAAGGGTTGAGGTTCTGATATTGAGGTAAATAGATGGTTAAATGTTAGATGTTGTTGTTAGATGGCTAAAGCAGTCTCCCGGATAGAGGGTGATCCCGGTTTCGATTCCCGGCCCCGTCAGACTTTTTTCAATTCTGTTTTTCCATGGTATATATAACGTAGACGAAACTAGTCGCGTTAAGCGTACTCCTGTGGAAGTTACATTATTATTTTATGTATGGCACCATTCGATAAAGACGAGCTTGAACAAATTAGATCGATAAACATATTACCTACTCTAACGCAGAATAGTACCTTAAATTATATCTAAGAGCAAAATTGATTAAATCAGCCCCCACCATCCAAATTAAATTAGGCTACCCCATCACCTTGAGTGCTCCTCTGCCTAACTGGACACCGCCGAGGAACACGTGTGCAAAGAAAAGGAGTTCAAACCCGCCGGAAAGCAACCCTGACGAAAGATAACCCGTAGCCCTAAAGCATCCTAAACAAACACCGAAGGAAAAAGCTTCCACCTGAGAGAAAATCGGGAAGAAGAAAACTTCAACCGGAAACGCAAACTCCAAATGCACGAGTCGGTTGCGTGGGAGTCACGGGTCAGCAACAGGGAAAGAAAAGGAATCACAAATCGCACGAACTATAGCCCCGGATCGATATTAGGGTCGCCGAGGTTTGGGCGAAAAATCCTAAATGGCAGGGAAAGGGTTGAATCGCGTGGTTGGAGGACTTGGGAATCTAACAATAAGCGAGATTTTTAGGGCAGGTAGTTGGGTTACTGAATAATTCCGCCATTCTTCCAACCCATTCTTCTTGCCCGAACATCGATCTCTCCCCACAAATTGGACGCATCACGCGAGGAGGGCTTGGCCGAAGAGCCTTCCAAAGGGGGAGAAATGATAATCTTTCCTCGGCCCCTAAGTGGTAACCTTGCATAAGGCGGGGATAAGATCGCCATCGTGGGCGGGTGAGAATGTGCCCTCTATATGTTATGCGTCGGGCAAATGGCGAGAGCAGAAAGGGACAGAAATACTTCCGGCTTCGTTACAGACGGATCTTGCATTGAGATCTCGAGGAGGAAATTTTGTGCTTGAGAGGAAGCGGGGAAAGACCCGGCGCATGCAGGCCGTGCAGAAAGGTTTCAAAGCATTCCGATTTTGCATTTTTCGTCTTTGTTACTCCCCGGAGGTAAAGATTTCGGTGCCAAAATGTGGTGTTTTTTCCCTTTGGTTATGGTGACTGAATACCATAGTTTTTATGGCAACTTGAAAATTATGAGAGGGCAAAGAAAAGACTCGACGCTTTGCCCTCTACTTTCGTGACAGCATGAGAAACTTAAATATAAAAGCCTTTGATTTCCCTGTCAGAGCAGGACAGACCATATAATAAGTACTGCCGTTAATTTCATTACAATATCCTCCTAACATCATGTCTTTCCCAGCGTCATTAAAATTTTCAATATTAGTATTATATGTGCTATCGATATCCTAGATTGATATATACATCTCGGTTAATTTCTTGATAATTTTAAGTTACTTGATGAAATCGTCTATGAGATGAAACCGTAAGTTCATGTTATTCGGATATGCAGGTAGGGTTTTAACATTAAACGTACCTAGACTTATCTACGATTTACCAGACTTACTAGGCATGAGGGTCTCACCATTAAGGAGGCAAATAAAGTCGTTTAGAGGTGTAATCATGGTTGTTAATCTCTTGCTGTGGCCTCAAATCGTCATTGCGCCTTGGGCCGCTGATTGTTAGAATTCGTCCCTGCACATATAGTGGTACAATACAATTAAATGCATGTGGTTTTTAAGTAATAAATTCCATTTGCATTAATATTGGATAACATTAGTATGTCTGTGGAATTTTTTAATATTATGACAAAAATTATCAGAATCAATACCTGTAAATATAACACATGTAAGGAGTCAAGCATTTTTTATTGAGAGTAGGACCCATCTATCTAAATTTTATCTCAAAAGTAAACACACTGTAATTTTTTATTTCCCTGTAACGATCTGGGGAACGCAATCATTTATCAGTCCCCCTAATCATGGTGAGGACCCTTAAAGAAGCATAAATCATGGTAGCATTGTGGGTGTGTGGGTTGTTTCGTAAGGCATAAGTATCATAAGGGCACGCGAATCCAAGTATGAAGAAGAGATACGGGGAAATTATAGGGTAAGTCTTCCCCTCGTGTGTGTGCAAGCCTGCCGTCAAGATTATGACAGCGCTGCCAGGCCGTAGTCAAACCGAACCTCTCCGTTTATTGGACTATACTTAAGAGCATTACTATCGATAATCCCTCTACTATCACTAATGTGACTATTAGGTTCCTAGTAGAACAACTATAGGATTCAGTTAAGTCAAAAACAATCAAGGAAGCGAGCAATTCATCAACTCAAAACGGATTCTAAAAATGCATTCACACGAATATCCAACAATGACACTTGCATTAATTAGTAACCGCCTGAATCGCAACTTTAGAGGTATAAGTCGTAAATCGATTTTGATATCGATCATATAATTTGAGCTTCCGAATGCGACCTCATATTGACATCGAAATGAGAATAGTTATCAACTAGGCTAATTAAGGCTAGAAATGATATCCTGGCTGTTTTTGCTCCGATACTAATCTTTTGACAGCGGTTATTATGGCCGACAAAAATAAGGAATAAATCGAAAGGTAACTAAATTGTCAATCAACTTAGTTATATTTATCAGCCTTAAGCAACCACTGGTCAACACAGTTTTACATATACTCATATTCTATGTAAATTCATATTTTATATTTATTCTATATTATAGTCCATTCGCGATCTTGAGTCGGATAACGATGACTAATTCAACCGATGGAAGCTGTTTGTGTATTCCTCCCTTCTCATTTATATACTTATTTATTCAAAGATTCACATTCAGTTTTGCGATCATTATACAGGGAATAGAATTAACAAACAAAACATATAAAAAATTTAAAATAAATATACATGATGGTACGAAATAAAAATAGAAAAAAGAAACAAAATAAAAACATCACTTATGTACACGTACAGAATACGATTCTAAGCAGAAAAATATTTTCAAGAATTTACAGACATTCATATAAGAATGCGTCAAGCGACAGTCTGAAGGAGTCTATGGAGAGAGGTAGGGAATTCAGAAGGTTTGGAAGTCTATAAAGTATGGAACGTTGAGGAAAGGATGTAGGAACATGGAGAAGAGGAGTTAGTGTAGTAACGCCGCATTTCCTACTTTCTGAATTGGAATCGGCATCAAGATCGCGATAGGACTAAACATATACGTGTTTATTCGGGCGACATCGAGACTAAAACTCTCTTCTTCCACTTAATCAATCGCCATAGATTATATGATAGTTAAATTAAAGAGATAGTATGAGAAAAAACGAAAACAAAACGTGGAAATAAAGTACTTCAGAGATTCTTAGGAGAATTTTTTCCAACGCAGGAAAACACCCACGAAGAAAGGGATGTGAAAAACTTGCTCAAACCTACCGAAAGTAATAGCTAAAAGATGAGGATAAAAATGATGGAATATATAAATAGACTATCAAGTAAATTTCATGTGATATATCAATAAGCGTAACTGTTCGAAAAAAGAATCGACATAGTAAAGTGGTTCAAATCTTTCTCAGAGCATCCTTTAGTAATCGATGGGTCGATTGTGAGCAAACTATACTTGAGTTCAGCGATATCTCAAACACTGACGATACATTTTCACCGGAAATCCAAGAATTATTTTCCGAATTCGGGACGAGATTAAGTTTCGCTGGAGAATTTCCAGGGAAAATCTCAGCTGATTAAATCGTAGAGCAGTGAAAGCAAAACCAAATTTAGGCAGCATATACTGTAAATCATTTTACGTTCGACAATGCCCCGAGAATAGCTCTACTTATTTTCCTCATTAACGTTCCCAATACCTCGGTTCTTTTAATTCAGCGGAAATTTTCCGATTTATATTTTTCCCCCAAAATTCACATTCGCTCTGTTATTCCTATCCCTGCCATTATTTCGTTCTCCCCATGAATTTCGCAAATTGAATTCCCGAAACGTTATTCTAGCCGATATGATGAAGCCGGAGACGCGATTGTTTTATTCACGCGAGAATCGTTCGCCGAATAAAATTAGGCCTCGCAACGAAAGGATCGCATTCCCCAGGAATGGAGGAAACACGTCAAAACTCTAACACTCCGAGGGACGCGTAGGGAAGGATGAGAAAGGGAGGTTTTAAATGAGTGAGGAAAGGTTTTAAAGGCATTGAAACCTTTATCCAACTCGCTTGATGTAAGCGATGGAGTGGACTGAAATGTACGGGAAAATAAACGAAGGGAAAGTGAAAGGTGGAGAAAGGATTTAGCTCGGGGCTCTTTCTCAGATACTGAGGATAAGTGGATGATTGGATAAGTGCGAGAGCAAAGGGAAGGAAAACAAACGAGCAAAAAGGGAAATGAACTCCGAAGCTTGAAAGAGAGCTCACGAATCCCGGGATCTCTCTTTTGGTCTCGCGTATTTCCTTCCCTTGTCATGTAGACCATCGCTTTCCGTCCACTGTCTTTCAATTATCTCGATGTGCGTTCGATTTTTCCACGACAATGAATGCTTGATATAGGGTATTTTAAATAGTTCGGTGTCAATTCGATGCAGAAAAATTTGTCGCAAAGACAACTCATCGGAATTCAACACGGCGTAAGCACAACTTGTCGTAACACAAATCGACGAGGTAGTTAATAAGATACCCCGCCCTACCTAACTCCAGCCAACCCAACCCAGCCAATATTATTTGCCTTACACCAATTTCTTTTACGTTGAGTAGACCCGAAACTATTTAAATACCTATTCAAGAGAAAATTTTAAATTATTCTTTTCCGCTAAAATCCTGATGAACGCAAGAATTCCCTAAACGCAAGAATTTCAATAATCGCGAATCGTACTCATGATGCCGTGAATATCGACATTTCAGAGATATTCTGTTTGTAGTAGCCTATATTGATGTTTTAATTGATCTGTATTCTTGGATTAATCCAAAAATAAAGCTAATTAACATGACGCAAAGCACGAAGAAGATTATATAAAGTTGAAAAAGCAGAAAATGTTTAATGAACAAAAAATATATGAATATTTAAGCACGATCGAAAATTTCGTTCCGAAATCCCGTACTAATACGTATGATAAACAAATAATTGAAAAAATAAATTAATTGCAAAATTTCTTTAATCCATTGCTAATACTAAAAATAAAACAATTTGAATTTAAAGAGTTACTTATAAGGCTCCTTCTCTTTAACAAATGCAGTTATGTAATACCTTTAATTAAATATATAATAGGGCTTATGGCTCTCGCCCCACCGTATTAGCTCTTAGTTCGATCTCGGTATGGCCTCTATCAGTATTCGAATCTGCCGTTAAAAATATTACTAAAACCTAAATTCATTATCAACACTAGTTATCATCACCCTTATTAGTAGGTGACCTCACAAATCATTTGATTTTTGGCTATTTATAATTTTTTTGTAGAAAGTCAGATAAATATTTTTAACAAATAACGCGGAACTTTCCCAGAGAGTGGAAATAATATTTAGAATTTTTTATCTAGTTATATGGTACACTCCTGGCCTAAATTAACGCAGCACCTCCCTAGCGATCCTTACGGCCGGTGCTGCGTTAATTTTGGCCAGGACTGTACATGGAGAGTTGCTGAACCTCTCATTTTAAAGGCTACTGTACTCCAGTTACCAAACAGCTTATTTTATTTTGTGGTGGTGTTCCTTTACACGGCGGTGTTCCTAGTAAAAACAACTTTTCTGTATCAATGGTTTCATAATGGCAACCCGTTTAATTTTCCCGCAAAAATCGATTTTTTACTGAAGAGGCTAGCTTCAAAGGAAGCTTTTTTCACTCAAAGCCTGCGAAAAGCGCGATAAAAATTCTGCTAACGTGTTGAGCGAATTACACGGTGGTTTGCGTTAAGCATATCAAATGCGTCGACTACTTTGCACATTTTTTCGCCCGTGATACTTAATTGAATAAAATCCTTGGTGGGCAAACAGGCGCAGCTAATGTAATCAATCATGCAAATAAACTAACCTCCAACTCGGAATAAATGAATAAATTAGAAATGATACTTCTGAAGAATCGATGTGACGCAAAACTGACTCGGAGCCAACTTACACTATTTGTGAAAGGAAATTTTCAGCAAATAAAATATGTATCAGAAAAATAAACATTCACACAGTTGACCCATCGTAAAATATCCCCGTTAATAACATTATTGGTTAGAAGAGGAATGTCTTTTGGTTAACAGAGAAGCAGCGATTTTTATATCAAAATCATCTAGGGAGAGCTTTGATAAAGTTAGATAAAAGATAAAGTACCCTGCGACTAAAGCTATAAATATATTTATGTATGTTTAAAATACCTTTAAGACTAATACAGTACTAACAATACTTAGATACATTCTAAATTTTAGCGGGTAATAAAATCGATATTGGAAGACGTTATGGTAAAAAACATTTATGGGTTCGTGTGTAAAACCACGGGTATATTTGGAGATGGAGGAAATTTTTTTAAATAATATAACCGTGAAAGAGAAAAAAAAACTTTCCTTCTTAAAAATGGCATTATTCAGCGTAATAGAGCTGATAAGATGTGCATATTTCATCAACTTTAAATTTGTTGGTTTATTGTGAAATTTTGAGGCACTTAGTTTCTATGAGTTTTCGAAATCTGTGATTTATTTCCTTGGGTTAACCCTAAAGAACAGAATTTTTTATTTCACTTTCAAATATCCTATATTTTCTTGAAAATATTCCTCCATTCTGAAAGATTTTACATAACAAATTTCAACCAATTACTATTATATGGAGTAAGTAAGCATATCTTCTCTATTTAACTGATTTAAAAACCAATGCAATAATCCTGATGAATATTTACAACTAGCACCAGAAGTCTAACATTATACTAAATTACGAGTATATTACCTTAAATAAAAGGAATTATTTGTAATAAATGGTTTTTCCTGATTTTGGGAAAATAATTATAGTTAGATAATATCAAAAGCAGAAAAAGTAGTTTAGAATATTAACTCCTCAAGTTCCTCAAATTACACACATTTAAAAATTACGCCGTAAATTGTCTAAGATTGAAGTTGTGAAATATGCATACTTTTTAAGGCAATTAAATCCTTAGCAGTATTAACTTAAGACAATGGACAAGCAGAATGGGTGGCAAAAAATTTCTAAACCCGGAAGTTGTGGCGAGTTCGAGAAGAAGAAACAATCCTTTTTAAAGAGGTATGAAATATATTTCTTCATTACCATCGACATTTCAGTAGCCTCAAAGAATGACAAAAAACTTGAGAATTGGTATTTGTTAAGTAGGGCATATATTTGAAAACGAAGGACAACAAAGACTGAAACTGAACAAATTGCAGATTCATACATATACAAATACGACTGAATAAGCTAAGAAGTCACTTTCGCCTCTAGGTCTGAGGAATGATGCATGTACCATTACGTAAATGTCAATCACTGTAAACATTGACGTTATATGCACTGACCTTCTAAGCCCACGTAGGCTTTCTACGTGGGCGACTCGGCCTTTAATAACCAAAACCCAATATCTCACAGCAATTATAACTTTTTTCCTTTAACTTCACCCCTCGGCAAACTCACGAAAATCTAAACTTGGAAACCCGTCTTTCTTAATTGTGAATCGAATATATATTCTATATTTTCCGCTCCCAAAATAATCATAATTCCCTGGGGGAGTAGGGGTTTCATTTAGAACGGAACCGATCCATGAATAGATAACGAAAAACGAGAAAATGAGTCGGCCGTAGAGAGAGAAAATGGAATAAAAGACATGACGGAGAGCGCTGGCGGGAAATGACAGTGGAACCGAGATGTCAAACTGCTCCGAAGTACGAAGGGAGGAAGTAAACGGAGAAGAATTAAAGGGAAAGAGAAAGTAAAAAGAGAGATGGGGATGGGAGGGTTTAGAAAGTGAGGAGGGGTCGAAACCAGTTTCATATTCGCTGACAACACACGTCATAATTCATACGGCGGGACAAAAGGGTCGCTAAATGGAGACAAAACTCGCAACGTAATGGAGTGTACGCAGAGAGGACGAAGGGGAAAATATGCGAAAAGGCAGGAAAGGAGAGAGAAAAAGGCGGGGAAGGGTTACAAGCGAATTTAAGTGGGGAAAATAAGGATTGACACGCATGAATATTTAAAGGAGGATATATGAATCGCATGTACATCTGAACTGTACCAAATGCCATCTCTAATACGTCCTTTTAATTTATGAAACATTTCTAACCTCTGAGGATTTTCTTAGTACTTTTAGTACTATTATTTCCATTTCCTTTAATATCTATAAAATATTTCGAACTTTTCTTTATTATTACGTTTTCCTTTAATTACAGTAAATAAAGTATTATCTTTACTCATTTTACGTGTTTTAATAATTTCTTCATGTTTTAAAAGAGAAATATATTTTATAAATACTTTACACACATTTATATTCAGGATTATTAATTTTCATAGGATATTTTATTCTCTACTATTTTTTTTAAAGGTTTGGCCTTTTAATCGCATTACGCAAAGTATTATATTTGACCTTATTCATGTATTTCATTCATTTTTTATGTTGTATTTACTTGCAATTAAAGATAATAACTATTGACTCAGTAAATTCTACCCAAGTCTTAGGTTATGAATATAATTCAACCTTTGCTTGTGTACTGACATAAAAAAACGTCATGTATGCGTGCAAAATTGAAACCATATAAAAACTAGTACATGACGGGCTAATAGCGGGTTTTTAACTACCTTGCCTCAACTAACTTAAGATAATTGTACTTTCATATCTCAGCTATATTTATGAGCGTTAGGTTTAGTATACAGATTTATGAGCGCTAGCTACAGTTCGATAGATTTAATCAGAGGAGTCCTATCTAGAGATTTCGTTTAACCATATCTACCGTTTATGTCCACAGTAAAATAACTCTTGCTTAACAGTTCAACTCAGATAACACTTGAATTCAAATTCGATATCTATCCAAGGTTGACGAGAGGAATAAATAACAAATATTTACTTTCATCTAATGAAGAAGAGCGTGTTACTATAGAAATGATGATTTTAAAAATCTTGGCATCCCTAGCAATCAACAGACAGAAATAAATACACATTCAGGGATAAACATACTATAATAATAGAATCATATATAAATAATTCCTTAGTTAAAGTAATCTATCAACATGGTATTCTTATAGATTTTCTTATAAATTCGCAACGATAACCCTTTGGTGAATAAGAATTTCTTCTCTTAATATGGAGACTATAAACGTGGATAACAGGGAAAAGGCCGGAATTTCTAGCGGAATTTGTGTTAGGCACCCACTTCTTCCAAATTCTGTCTGCTTTGAGTGAATATTATGTATCCTTAAGTTTGTGGTCTCGAGGGAAGAAATCTAGTGTATCATATCCTTTTCGTTTACAATGCTCATAAAAGTCTATCCACGTCACGAACGACCAAATGGCGGACAAAGTTTTATAACTCTCAGGGAACGTAATTGCTAGCGCTTGAAGCCTACGTGATGGGAGTCGAAGAATTCCTTGTCAAAAGTAATAGTACGTACGTACGTTTATCTTTTGTTGGGGTTAAACCCCCCGTTATATTGATGGGATTTGCTGAACATTAACACGCATTTCCGTTCCAATCGACAGTAGTCAAAAACTTTTACTCTGTTTGGATACTGAATAAAAGCGTCATGACCTGGATGACGACAGTGATCGGTTAAGCAATTGCTGCAAATACGTTAACATGAAAATAAAGAGCGTTAAAAAAACAAATATTTCACATTAGGAGTGAACGTGAATTAAGCACATTGCACAATATAATAACTATAGAAAATACATTTAGAGATTAATTTTCCCTAGTTTATTATAGTAGGATTGCAATGGGTTGACTTATTTAAAAAAATTAAAAAATGAGGTAGTTAAAGAATATCACCAGAAAAAAGTTGAACGTATTTAGCAAATTTTATTTGAAAAAATAAAACTCTTAAATATATTTAAATTGATATTTGTGGAAAATGATTTAAATCGTAAAATCTCAGGAGTACTTTACATGAAAATTCACAACTAAAAATTAAAAATCGCACATTGTAAATTTGTATCATTATAATCTATTATTTACAAAACCTGAATCAATAAATGCCGCATTTTTAGGAGATAATATAACAGAATACCCTTAATATTTTGACTAATTTTGAGTCAAAGGCAAGATTATAATGCACACTTGAATATTTAGTCCAGTTCATAAAATATATGTTTACGAGAAAAAAACTTTCCGGGAATTGGGCAGTAATGGGTGGTAGGAAAACGGCCCAATAAAGACTGTCCTTTGACCTTTCACTGCAATATAACTGACGATTACTGGAAATTTCCGCATTTTTACTCTCCCTTTGCGTGTAATAAAAGTATATTATGCAGTAAAATGCTCTGAAAACTCTCGGCTTTCATTCTGTGGAACCAGAATTGATCAAACTTTTTATTCATTTTCGTATAAAATATAAATCTCTGAATATTTTCTTTCCATTGCTTTTCATCCAAGTTAAAAGCAAAACAAATACAAAGACTTCATAAAATGGTACTGTAGCAACCTTAATGGGAATATACGAGTATAACACGCAATGAAACCTCGCTGGAGATATTCGAACATACATTCTTGCGGCGAAGTCGATCAGAGCATATGATTAATATGTTCGCAGCGAAGGTTGAGTTCGTGCGGTGGAACAACGCCAATCGTGGGAGCAAAAGCGTGTTCAGTAATTCGGTTTGCTAGAAATGGATTTCCAGCGTTACATGGCTAGAAATTGCGGGGGTTGTGGTGTTCGACAATCATAATATGAACATGTCGCATTAGAGACATTACCTCGCTGTGATGGTCGGGTGGGTGTCCATTACGCGTGCACTGTGATCAAGGTGCCGTGTCATTTGGCCACTTGAGCATTTGCAGTTAGATAAGTGTCTCAGTTCTTAGAGACTTAAGCTCTAGATCTCAATATTAATAAGTACTAGCATCATGGCGGAAAGCTAAAATAGTAACCTCGTATTACATTTTTAACAATTGGAACGAGCAGTAAAGAAAGATTATGTAATTTATATATTGCAAATTCAAACTGAATATCTTTTTTTAATATTCTTTATAACATTTCTAAATTTAAAAATTTATTGCGAATATAAACTGATTTTGTTTAATAAATAAAGTTTTTCGTGAAATATATTTGTTTGTGATCGAATATCATACATTATAACTTCCAATTAAGCCGATTCTTCCATCGCAGTTTAAACGACAGCTTACTTTGGCCTGTGGACCTTTGAGGTGACATACTTTTCAAAGCAATTAATTGTTCACCAAAAATCCGGTTACATAATCGTTATGTTACTTTTTTATTATTATTATCCGTTTCTATTTATCATCATTTCTAATCGAAAACTACATTTCATGATAGAAATAAAACATTTCCTTAGTTATATTTCTTCTAGATCATGCCTGTATATTTTATGGTAATAAGTGATAATAAATGTTTCTAGAACCTAACAATGCAGCACGGGAAACAGTCGGTTGTTAAATGTATTTAACTTAAAAATCATATTTTAATGATTTGATAAATTGTCGTGCCTGAGAAGATAGCCAAAATAAAACGCGGACTATCTGGGAAGTGTTGACGTATCCACCTTCAATAATTCTCAAAGTTTGAAAATTTTCAATCTTTTAAGTAAGCATTAATATATTCTCAATTCTATAGATTGAGGTGGTAGTTTTACTAATAATTTATTATAATGGAGTGGTTTAAAGTAAAGTAATTGCGTTTTACTAATTTATATAATACTTCTTTTCTTTCAGGTAAGACTCAGCCATGCTCTAATGATATCCCTTGCGTGACTCGGGGTAAGTCTAACATTAAGCACCTAATTTTATGTGTATTTAAGTTCCGTTCTGGTTTTCCTCTCGACTTAACAAAGACAACAGATTTTAGTCCGATTCCGGTTTCGCTCTATCGGCCCTTGCCTAACCGGTTATAGTTACATTACTCCCCGAACAATAGGTATACATTACAATTTGTTGAAACTAAGTTTATTTTGCAAAGAAATTTAATATCAAGCCGATTCTATTTATTGTGCTCCAAACATACAATGTTACAATATTTTGAACGATTTTTATTTTGCAAAGAAATGTAAATGGATTAAAATAAATTATTTTTTACAAATCTCGTGATATGAAAGGAATGATTAATGATTAGAAATCTTTATGTAAATTTTAAAAATTTATTTAAATTATTTTAAATTTAGCATTCAAGTTATTTTAATTGTTAATCAGAACGGATTAAAAACCGTTTCTGTTTTTTGTTCGTTTCAAGAATTAAAGTTTACCATCACGTGTGGTTGGTTTCAGTTTTTTATTTCGACACTAAGTTTGTGGCTCCTGTTTTCGGATTGGTTCGGGTACGATACCCTGACTTATTCCTGCGCAATAAATTTCTTTTAGTTTACCTAAAAAAGAGAGACATGCCAACTAAAATTTGAAATTCAACTGTAGAAAGATCGACTCCTATTTCTCAACATAAGGAATCGTCAATAAAAAAATAGAACTGTCAATCATTTTCTGATTTATAGCTCAAGTGAAAACCAACCACACGTGATGAGTACTAGTGAGCATTTGATTCGCAGATAGCATTACGTAAAAAGTATAAAACCTTTCGTAATAGCAGCTTTGGCCATAGAGAGTGGTTGAGGACGTTTGAATCAGCGGGAACGACATAGCGTTGAACAAAATATGAGATTTCCGATACTCCTTTCTGTACACACCGTTGAGATTTCTCATGCATTCTAAAGAGCAAAAACGCCCCACCTCTCGAATCATCTTCTTTGCCGCTGCAGCCCCATCAAAAGAAGCCTAGCATTAATGCTTTGATCTGGGAAATGCTTACTAGATATTCAGAGAGGAGTGTTTTTTTGACTTCCCTACGAGATAAATCACATAATCGCTTTACCTGCACTCTAGGAGACATAAAACGATGAGTAGAGTCTATGGAATGTGCTGTTCTATTCAGTCGTATTCAGAGCTCAAATCAGAATCATTAACTCCATTTCCAGATCGGGACTTCAATTTGAGAACAGAGTTAAATATCTAACAGTTTCAATTGAGAGATAACCTGATTTTCACCGTTCGTGAAGAGCCATTAGAACAGTTTAAACCATGGAAATGTAGACTAGGAACGACACATTATGCGGTTCTCCCAAAACAGGTGGTTACCAACGCCAAATTCAGTTCCGATACAACATAACATCGTCACGAGGTTATAAACACCAAACCAAAAACAACGAAAGAATCATTTAAAAAGAACTTAAATTAATATTAGAAAATAACGAGGAGTATGATAAAAGGTTAAAAAAAATTTCAACAAATTAGTGGTTAAGCTCTATAAAATGGAAAATGTCAATGAATCACTCCGCTAATATAATATAAGTAATCTACCGCCTGTTATTCTCCTCTATCAACGAATCTGCGCTAATAACATGCCTCGTCATCTCTGACGTCAGAGTGGTTCCATATTAGCGAGCCTTTCATTGAATCGCAATATTTTTTAAAATAACGATGCCAATAATTTCCAAGAATTGCATTCGAAATTGATTTATTTATATTCACACCATGATTTCACACAAAAAAGCTCGACCATTCGTTCAAAACGAACATGTAAGGGATGCTAACTTGAATAAATTGATCTTAACTTACGTAAAACGTCACTGATATTCAGGGGAAAATGTTTCCATAGCTCTATAAATTCAGAGATATCGTGTTTTGGAGACCGTTGTCGATATTTAGCCTATTACAAAGGCCGATCAGATAGTGCGAGAAAAATCTGGGGATGATTATCCTCTAGTCATTTACAAAATTATTCTTTCTAAAAGTTATGCGTACATGACGGATACGGCTTTCGCGTACACAATGCATCACAAACGCCGGACGGCGGCAGAATATATACGTAGAAATATAGATGTAGATTGGGAACGCAATCATTACAAGTTTTAATAGTCAATATAGGGTGATGAAAAACTCACTCGTCAGAACATAATGAAGAACGTAAATAAAGTACCAATGTTAAAGAACCTACGTCTTCTCATAAGTCCCATATAAATACAATGAAATATTTAATATGAATTATTTCCCATCCCCATCAAACGGTTGCAATAAAATTAAACCAAAATTTCCCGTATTTCTCTATTTAGTTTACTAAGCGATTTATATTGTCTTTCTACGTAGAATTTTGCTAATTGGAAATGTATATGTTCTACAGGGTTGTGGGTCTTTTAAAGATCGTATCCTAGGTTATTAGGCAACCGCCCGGACATGGTCCTTTTCTTGCAACCACGAACTTAGAAAGTATTGCTTGCAACCGAGTGTACAAGCAAACAAAACGCAGCTCAGTGCGATTCTGAATGGATGGATTCTTAGGCGATATTCTGATACGAAAAAGCTTCCCAACCCTTCGACAAAAACTAGTGTTTATAGCCATCAGGCTTAGAACCAAATGTCAAAGCTCACAGATAAGTTCACGATCGATAAAAATTATAGATATCGTAATGTAAACAATCGTCACGATGATTCCAACCTAACTATGAAGAGGAGTAGTCGTGAAGAGCATCGAGGAAGAAGAAAGTCCATTAGGATCCACTAGGATAGTCAATTCCCAAGATACACGGACGTGACTTCAAAAGGCCGGGCTTAGCTCACGGATCGATACCACGGACGCAACTTCCGGTATCGAAAGCATCACGCTGGGGACACGGGAAGCCGCCTTCAAAAGAGACCAAAAGGGAAATTAACGGCGGACGTTCTCCAAAGCGAGGTAATTGCCCTGCGCTATCGATTTGATAATGGCAGCGATGTAGAAGATAAATGAAGTTTTCTTTATTTCACCGTTAAAACGAAATTTAGGGCGCCCGCGAGGGGATAGCCATCCGCTGGGGGAATGAATTAGCCGAAGGAAAACACCGGTCTACCGCCATCAATTGAATAACGCTTTCCATTAATTGCGAAGTGCTACATCTGATAAGGCCTATTTGGTTGCAGCAAAGCCCAACTGGAGGGACACTATTAACTCTTTACCGCGAAATATGAAAGGGTAATTTCAAAGCGTGTCGCTATCAGTTTCGGTCATTTTTCGATATTAACGCTTTTGAAGTAAAATTCTCATTACCATCAGGAACTCATTTCACCGTGATGCTCACCTCTAAAATTAACACTTGAAGTGTTCATTAAATGCCCATATTGCTCCGTCACTTGTCACATTATTTAACTATAATTAATTTAAATGGCACCATTAAAATTTAATTTATAATGAAACGGTTACTTGGCACACAAAGGCATGCACCTAGGAAAGAATAATTGAAATTAAATCATTAAAATTTGTTAAATAAATAGGGTGACATTTAGTTGTCAGATAAAAAAGTGCACCTACGAAAGTTCCCTAGGAAACACGGGCATAGAAAACTCTGATAGGACCAGTGCTTGAACCTATACCACTTCCCACACTCGCTAATTTCTATTTAATTTAATTTTTTAATAAAATTTAAGGTTGCCGAGTGTTTAGCGTTTTAGCTACACTATCGCTCCAACCCCAAGGTCCCGGGTTCGAATCCCGGCTGATCGAGTTTTACTGATCATGGTATAGTTATATGTGTTCGTCATTGTTGCTGTTGCCTTGTCACCTCCCGACAAGTTCATTGGAGCTTATGAGGGCTTCACCAGATAGTGGTAACAGTGGCACAGCAGAAAATAAATAATCTATGTTCATAATATACCAATACTTTAATTACCATTATATTACAAAATTTAATACAAGACTAAATTTTAACGTTATATTTTTATTTTAGCCGTCTTCATTTAAGATACCGTTTTGAATAAGAATGTGCGGTTCCATAAGAAACAAAACAAAAACGCCTCATTTTTATAAATCGTACATCAAGGTTGTGATTTCTTATCGGATTTGAATTTTATGTCCCGTGATATGTTGTATATGTGCACGAGATGTAAATATATATCATCGGTAATTAGTAATAGTGGTATAGTAATTCATATTGTAGAAAATGAATTAAAGTATAAGAAGATATATAATGTAAAATTTCTAGGAATTAGAGCATACATATCAATCTACCAAACTGATTAAGAAACATTCAATCACCTCACCTTATAGCTCTTCACGCACAGAAAGTCAACTTGTACAGGATAATTAGCATTAGCCTGGCGTACCAAGAATTTTCGTGATATATCCAGGATCAAAAACTTGCGTCCGACACTGTTCCGGAAAGGGGTGGGTTAAAATTAACGAAACTCCCTGCAAAGGTCGCTTCCGGACCGATGAACGAGATTAAACTTCCACGCCGAAAAAATAAATAAGAGGCGCAATATTCAGGAAATGGATTTACAAAGGTGTAGAGAAAGGTTGAAATTTACTGATACGGAAAAAGGTGAGGTCTTTCATGCAAACCTTTTCCCATCACATCTCCCATATCTCTCACACGGCTCGATAACCCTTTGATTCATCCTCTTCCATCCATCCACTCCCTCGTAAGTCCCCTGTTACGTACTTTGCTTTACCTCTAGGCGTTTCCGTCATCCCTTCCCATCATTTGTTCCTCCCCGCGATGGTCTCTGCAGGGACCTTCGTAACAAACCAATCATGCGGTGAAAGAAGAGCCGTCCGACACTTAAGGTGGAGCACAATCACGCTCCAGCCATCGTTACAAGGGATACTAACAGTGGGATATCTCAAGAGATCACAATCTGATTGCCATCAAAAGAGTATCACGTATCAGTGGTCGGAGCATGAACATACTTTTCCACTTGAACCAACCAACGAAAAGCAACGCGTTCTTTCGAGAATAACACCGAAAACGAAGAAGAAACAAGTTAGTAACAGTGAATTTCTGAGCCTGGGTTACCTTCCCCTTGGTTCAATTCATATAAATAAAGACCGCTAATGATAATTACAATTTTTACAGTAACACGAATATTCTGAAGCGTTACTTTTTGATGGTTTATTCTAAACAACTCATTTAAGATACCAGAGAGTATGTATCTTATACATACAATACTACAAAGACAGTGAATTCGTTAAAGAAAACGGGATGGCAGCCTAATGATGGCGTAATTGCGTCGAAACAGTTCCTCGCCGTATTCACTATTCTCGTGGTGTTTTATCTTTGTCCTGTGAGAGTTTTATTAAATTTCAGTGCGATGTTTTATTATATTCAAAGTAAACTCTCATCGTAGAGAAAAATGGATGACACAACTGAAGTTTTTTTTACATAATTAATCTAGCCCAATATCTTTTTCCTCGTGAAATACGATACAAAGATATTAATTAAAAATTGTATTAATTTTTTCTATTGACGTTATTGGATGACCTTTGAAAAGATTTTTTAATACGTTGATATAGAGAAGAACAGGGTATTGAATATTTATCAGCTTACGACTCAGGCTCAATTAATGCGGTGGTAGTAATAGTATTTTTAAAAGTGCGTAGGTCATTTCGCACGTGAGCTCCAACCGGGAATCGAACCCGGGACCGCTTTCTCCAAAGCCGAACGCACTGCTCGCATGGCCGTCCGAAAGTCCCTTACAATTAATTCATTTTAATTTAACTGAATTAATTCGAACAATTTATCCCTATTGGAATTACAAGCTGCCAATCATTTATAATATGATGAGTGTATATGTGTCATCTTCGAGTTTAAATCGAGGAGGAAGTAATTTATGGGATACTTTCACACATTTCTAATTATCTTTTAGGATACAGGAAGAATCAAAATATAAAGATACACAACTAACTAGCAATACTATAAAAAAAATAACTAGCTAAGTTTTCCAGACACTTTTTTATCTTACCTAAATAAGAAAATCACGATAAATAAAAACTAGACTTTGTATATTCCACAATAGTTTAAACACTTCTGGAAAATTCAATAGTAAACATTGAATAACAGACGTTCTCGATAAATTACCATTCAAAATAATATTAAAAAGCCTTTCCGAAACTAATTCTTGTCTATATTTTCTGTTAGTAGTTCATTTTTCATGGAACATTTGATGGAAATGAAAAAAAAATATGAAAACATTTCACCACTGAGTATATTTCTCGAAACCCTCAATCAACTGGCATTGTAACTGGATATAAACTGGACACAGAAAAAAAAAACAAAAATTTCATCCAAACTCTATCAAATCTTCTCTTAATAGTTCAAACTGTCTCCCCCGAAAAAATTCAAATTGTAGCAACCAAATAAAATAGTAAATTTCGAAAATACAATTTACTTCAAAGAGTCCTGTCCCACCGATTTCCTGTGTATGCAAACTCATTAGGCATTATTGTAACCAAACTTTTTCACACCTTAATTTCGCTATTACCGCACCTCTGGATTAAATCGCGACTCCTAATTGCGCTTCCATTTGCTGCGAAGACAAGTAACCAAATTGTAGTGACGCTAGACCATTTGACGCTTTTCCTGAAAAATTAATTCCCGGTCTTACTGAGCGAGTACGTGACATCCGGCGAAAAATTGCGACGCCCGATTTTTCTCCGTTCGTCGCTAACTCCGTTTCAATCAACACGCGTGATTAATTTCGCTTAATAACACGCTGCCCGCACAAAACTTCGCGGTGGAAAATAAGAAAAAACGCCGTCGTCCCCCCTAAAATTTTTTAGTCGAAATAATCCTCTCCCGACGGCAATTCGGTGACGGAGCGATAAGCCGCGCCATTTTACCACCAGGGCGCGCCGTTTCCTCGGGGAAAGGGGGCGGGACCTTCCCCGTCCCCACTGCCAAATGAATGGATCCCCCAGACAAGTGCGCCATTCTACGAAAGTTGATTACTCTAGCTCAAAACTCTCAAGCCGTGGTCGCGCAATCTTTCATCCTATTCAACGTTTATTGTTTCTTTACGGGAAACGGTCGTGCATTTCTCGCGGTGGCTAATACTCTTCGAGGCAGGGCCGGCCCGAGATGCGGGCGAGCCAGACTTTCGCCCAGGGCGCCGATGCTTAGTTGGCGCATGAAGTTGGGCGTTATCCGAAAGTTAGTGATGCCCGGAGGCATCTGAGGAGAATCGTTCCTTGGAGAATTATTTATTATTATTTATTCTTAAATAACTACAAATAGGCACCAGGCCAGGTGGTAGACATATCGTGTAGGAAAAAAATATTACACAATCTGTCCGGTATTTACCCTAGTCGGGAGTAATACCCCCAAAACCTCCCGAAAGCAGTATGTATTACATATAATTACAAAATGTACAAAAATATTTCAAAATTTACAACAATCATACAATATTTGAAAATATACTACAATATTAAAAAACCTATACTACAACAAAACACGCAACCATTTTAATTTTATTCATGAATGCATTGTAGGAAGAGGGAAAAGATTCTAAAACTTCTGCAGGTAAATTGTTTCATTCTACTATTCCCCGATTTAGAAATGAATATTTACAAACATCTGTTCTCTGTTTAATTAGTCTAGCGACATTATGATTGTGGTCGTTTTTCTCGAGGTAAATTGGTTCCCTGAGACTATTGTTTAATTATTTTAATGAAGGCTTTCCAGTAATAGTTTTTTTATATATTTCCTTACCTTTTTACTTGACGTCTATATTCTAATTTTTCCCAACCAAGTTCTTCAACCATTGCAGTAACGCTCTCTGTCTTCCCATATTACAATTATGTACTCATTTAAAAAATTTTGGAGTCATCCACTGCAAAAATTAATCCTAAGATAAGCTTTCTTCATTAGTAGACGGTTTATTTTTTATGGAAGTATTCAAGCAATCATAAAAATGTTATAACTAGGGAAGTTTTCTGTATTTTTTTAATTTTTGTGTTACCTCGGAATAAAAAGTATTCTGAGTCAATCCATTGAAGCTGATAATAATTGCTGATTTGTTATAATGCATTTATTTAACAAAGCAGTCTATTTGCTTGGATTAGATTGTTAAGATAATAATAATATTTACAGTAAAAAGACATTTTCTGAATAAACGTCATTTTTAGGTTAATTAAAAAATATATAAAAATTTTCTAGAGGAAATCAAGTCGTTAAATTAAATTAATAATAATGAAACTTCTTAATTTTGGTGAGATTGAGTCTAAATTTCTCTTCATCCATCTAGCACATAGTCATATACTAAATGATAATTAATTTAAAATTTTAGAATGAGAAATGTGAGAAGAATTGCGGGTGTAGAAAACCTAAAAGATTCTAAGAGAAAAATATCCACTGTAGGAAAAAACCCACAAAGAGGGAGGTTGTTAAAAACCTATGAAAACCTGTCATAGTAATTGCTAATATATGAGAATAAATATGACATCAATATAGATAAAAAATAAACAGTTTTACTTAAATTATGGGTATTTTTTTAAGTGTTCATATGATGATTTCAAGCTCAGAGCACCACAATACCTCAAACCAAGACCTGATACAAAACAACGAGTTTTTAGTTTACGAGAATCGGAGAGTAGAAAAGGTTATTTATAGCTGGGGGTTTTTAGTGACAAAAAAGAATGCAATATTATTTCTTTTGGCAACCTTTACTCGACATCCCAACGCCGAAAAATATAATCCTTCACGGTTGTGCTACGGATGCGAAAAAAGGTCGAGAACGTCACATTGCGAATCATTAGCGGGAGATCCGAAAACTCTTGCATTGGTGCGGGCAATAAATCCTTGGATGATTGCAGTGACTCCCAGTGGGATACCTCTGCGACAAGATGAAGGGGCGGAACACAACGGCCTCATTAGCGAGAGCGGCGGCAAAAGGAATTAATTCCAAAATCAACGCGGAGGGAAGGATTTCGGGGGAATGGAAAGTTAAGGGAAGGACGAGGAAAGTAACGCAGGCCGGGTGGAAGGCAAGGGATGAACAAGAACTCGCTATAATGAAAACGAAGAGGTGAGAACGGGATTACTTATACGCAAGCCATGCCTTAAACCTCACTTTACATCAGACTTATCTTTTTTATGTAAGTTGAAGTTAACCTAGCCTTTCCTCTGTTTTCCCTAGTGCAACAATCATTAGAGCTGGTAATTTTTATTCCTCGTAATTACATTCAACTGTAACAGGAGCTTCAGGTGTACTCTCATAGTATGAATTGCAACATTACACCTCTCACGATTCATTGACCGCGCAGGAGTGATACTTCAATAAGTCAGCAAAGGAAAATGTCCCACGAATATTAAATTTGTCATTATTCTACTCAATGTAAAGAGAGAAAATTTGGAACACAGCTGTTAAGGAATTGGAAGTATAAAATCTCTGATTGCCGTTTGAGGTGCTTTTTCTTGTTTTCTCGGAATACCGGTGAATGAAACGAGGAACGCCGACAAAGACGGCTATTGGAGATTTTAAACCTCTAAAATCTACTTAATATCAAATGGACTATTATTTACGGGCGGAAATACTAACATAGATGAAATTAATGTGTAGCTCCTTAGCAGGATCTTTATATTTGTGAAGCTGGTGAGAGAAAAATCTTTCGGTTCATTCAATTCATATTTATCAATATCGAAAATTAAATGTAAGCATTTCTGAAATCAATTGGGTAAAATAGACTAAAACGAAATATATATGGGAATGAGCGATGATATAAAAATAACTTCTTAGAGTAAAATATTATTTACCGAATATGAATTAGCGTTTGAGGCTAATAAATATGCACTTCCCACAGTCGGTCTTTTTTCAATACTTTTATTTTACCAAAACATCTGTCAACGAAATCATAGTAACTTATGCTCATCTTAACCGATAGTTCTAACTTAAAAATTGACAGTATCGATTTCAAAATTAAAAGAAATGTATAACAAATTTATTTTTGGTTACCATGCGAATGAAGAAATAATCATATGATACTTCTCTCAAGATATATAAAGTCAAATTTATGAATAACATATATCTCATTAGAAGTTGTAATAATATTACTTTAAATGAGCTTCGACAGCTGAGGTCATTAAGCACACATTTGCCCCAACTGGGATCGAACCTGGGACCAATTACAACAAAGACGAACTTGACTATTCGAGAGCCCTCATAGAAACTCATAAATATCAGAAAAACATTTTTTTTAAATTCGATTCGGTTGCGTAAGATTATTTTATTCATTTCACCCAGGCATTCATTTAAGATGCTAACCTCTAGAAACATGAGTAATCAGTGTAATCACTGAACTTAGCTTCATCGGATAATAATTCGCATTTGATGAATGCGAAACGCAAAGAAAATGGAATACATTCAGCTCTTTCAGCTCAGGTAATCAGTTCAGCAAGAATTTACAAGATCCTAATTCGAAAAGTGTCGAAACTAGTTTCATTAATTTGAATCTCGTTGCATCAGCTCCAAATGTGCTGCAATTACGACGTACTTCACCATCAAAATCTACATACACTCATACCGTATAATGTGCCTAATAACAAAAGATTCAATTCCGGAGATTGATGTTAACGTCTGGAAATTGCATGGCGACGCTGGGAAGAGACTTGGCTGCAGGTGTTGAACAAACGAATGGAAGATTAAAGGAGCGAACTTAAATGGGAAAATATCCGATGTAAATCTTTAAAGCCGCTCTCTCCATTCATTAGGAAGAGGAGACTTTCTCAAATGAGATCTTTAGTCTCCTTAGATGAGAAGTTCCTTCCAAGTGCCGCGTGAAGAGTCGGCGTCGGAGTTCAGCTGTAACAAGAGATGAGAATATCGAACAATGGAACCTCGCCGAGGAGATTCCGTTCATTTGAATAAAATGATTCAATCAAATGGCATTCGCTTGGAGCTCACTGAAATAGGATTTCTCAGCTCTTTTCATCTAAAATAGACTTCGACCTGCATTCAAGTCTTGAGAGTTTAAGCTTCAGATGAAAGGTGAGGACAACTCTCCTTTCAGTATCTTCATTCCATCCGAAATTTTAAAAAAATCTCTGCTTGAAAAAAAAAACACGCTTCCATAACACATCTGTCAATATGTATATATCGAAGATCTCCAAAGTTCTAGGATAAAAATGTAATTAAAATTTGGTAGTTGAAAGGAACTCATAGATCGTGTCGAATTGAATAGTACAGTGAATTCATCACTAATGCCATGTAGAAATTTCTACGAAGATATCGAGCAAAATACAATGATTTCTTTCTTATATTTCGCATCTGTTACCGATGTGAACAATCACTTGTAATAGTTGCGGAACAAATATTATTGATATTGAACGTCACCTCTGATTGTGAGAAATGCGAATTAAATTCTCCTACTTTGTAGACAAAATTTCAAGTGAAGGTTCTTCCTTCTTCGATTATTATAAATATATGTGATGAGAAAGGTGTATAATTTTGTATAATAAAATTTCATGTATTCAATATTATAAACGAGTATTTATAACAATAAATTATAGTAACGAAATGTGTATCTGCGAATGCATGTGCGTGCTTAACATGCTCTACCGCTTCTATTAATATTTATCAGAATTTCCTTACCAAGGTACATACATTAAGCCAAATTTATACAGTCATTGCATATGAACTTCAGTATAATCAGGAGAAATCCTGGAATCAACAAAATTAAAGAAACTATATCTTTTATTCGATGACGGAAATCAATAAGTAATATCTCAGACCTCCATTTCCCATGACCTAATAAGTAAATGAATGTGATATTATGCATTTACGTTAGTGCAAAAACGAAATATGCTAATTTTTCCGACTGTAGCGTATCTCAAGAAGATTATGACGTCAGAACATCCCTGAACAATAAAACGTGCAGAAAAATATTGCTCTTCAGGTTGAAGTTTAACTTAGATAAATAGGCTGTTGGTTACTTTTCTAGCCGCTGGGTTACACCATAAGGAATTGGAGTGAGTGGATTCTATTCGCTCTGCTCTCCGAAAAACCCTATCTGTCGAAGAAAATTCCTACAAAATTTCATATATTTTTTTTCTCTAAAGATGTCTATTGTCAGCATTCAATTGAGATGAATCCTATTCAAGTGTATTTGCTTCAATGGAGGCGCATAATATAATACTGGATTCACGAATTAATTCAAACATCGCTCAGGGAATATAGCGAAAACATTTTCCCCGGTAACACGAAGAAGAGAAAAATTCAGGAGAGTGAAGCAAGATGATAGGAAATCCAGATAGGGCACTCGATGTATCTTCTGTTCAATAGTGGCTCTGATATCCAGGAAAGAAACCTCCCAGAGGCAATTCATTCCCGCAGTTCGTACTTCGATTTGACAGAAAAGCGGTGGAATGGCAGGAGGAAAAAAGAGAGCTGGAAAAAGAGACTTGGGATGGGGGGATGAACGGAAGTGGTTCGAAGGGGAAAATTATGTGAATGACAGTGGAAAAGAATGGGAGGGAAACCGAGGGCGGGAAGGAAAGGTATAAGCAAGCTTGACAGAGGAACATGGCAAATCACTTCCTGAGAGGGAAAGGCCGTGGAAATTTTTCGATCCATTAAGTTCTCTTCCGATAAACAATTAGAGTAGCAATATTCCCCTAGGGGTCGTCATTGGTTATGATCTGAAAAAAGTATTTTTTAAGAGTTGGAATGGCAACAGATGGATGGACTGGATTACTAAGTTTTTTTGTGTCACTCCGCTGGAACACGATGCTACTATTAGATCTGATCAATTGGCGTAAGATCTGTTTTTCATTAGCGAATATTTGCTGAGTCAAAAACAATTTTAGAACTGCAAAGAAGAAGCATGCAGAATCATCTGATAATTTTAAAAGATATCTTCTACATTTAAAGGGTATCTATCTCTATTTTCTACATACTGTAATTGCCATGATAGAAATTTAATTTATGAATTATTTACTATTTTATTTATGAATGCTTAATTATTATGATCGTGTAAAAAGTTGACATTTTAATGCCAAAATCCAGCACTAACATTTATTTATGTTCTGTTACCATAAAATGAGCTGAAGACATTCGCTAACTTAAAATCGAATTTTAATTCTAAATTATTGATCTTTGATCGAGTTCTTTTTGATGGGGTTTTTCCGAAAATTGTTTTAGTGGTAAAGAAATAGATTCATCTATGGTTGCATTTTAATTGTAATGAAATTTTTTGAAGGAAATCTGTCAATTTTTCATAAACTTTGAATTCTCTGAAATGTGGTTCCATAATTAACGTAAATGGTAAAATAAAGGTATCAGTTATAAAGAAAATGTTCACCGTAGTTTTATAATAACAATTGTTAGATGAATCTTCCAACCCGCGGAAGTCTCAAAGTCTCCAACAGTTTTTACCGAGCCTTCTCGTCCAAATTCTGCAATCAGTTGAGATTCTTGCTCAAAAAATATATAAGGGCACTAGATTTACGTTTATTATACATTGAAGTCTACGCTAACAATACTCAGATGTATATATGGAAAAGTGCATACTACAGTAAATTCACCTTAGGAAAAAAATAGTATCGTGGTAAACATAAAAAGAAACATGTTTACAGATAAACCTAATAAATACCTAGCTGAGAGTAAATTCTTCAGATTTTCAATTTAAAGGAAGAATATTAAAAAACAACGAGAAGACTAGGTAAAATTCTCTGATTCCATCGAGCAGATTAAAAATGTTTAGTAATCCTTCCCTGAGGTACTTTTCCGCAATGCTTCAAGCGTTAGGAGAGAGCCTTTCCGTAAGTCTCACAAGTGGATGCATCTCCACTTAACCGTGAAGGAAAAAAATGTTTGTAGCACCTCTTCTCGCATGGAATGAGGAGAATCGATGGAAGAAGACACGAAGAGCGAATAATGCAGGCGGAAAGGAAAACGGATGGAAGAAAACCGATACGCGGCCATCATCGTGTCATCGGAAAAATAAAGAAGTCCCCTTCGATAAGGATTCGAAAATTGGCAGCTGCGAAAGCTTCTCACCGTTAGGCGAGGCGACAGGATTTGTACCTCAAAATAGACATTAACCGAGTGGAAGAACGTCTACATCCCTCGGATGAATTGCGGTAAAAGAAAATGCTGTCATCTAAAACAAGATCGTCCTCGGTAGATTCGCGGTATTCATTTTTTCACTGTAAATTTTCGAAAATACGCTCGTGAAAATAGACAGCCCTACATTTTAAGATAAACATGGTAAGATAGACATTGTAACATCCACACTGTTAGTTCTTGGAAAATGTAGGGTCACCGTAGATATTTAAGAAATATTTTCCCCAAAAATGTTCCAGTAATATGTAGAAGGGAATGAAATATTGTTTTAGACCTTCAAAATATTATTTATAATGTGGAATATTATACCGGAATTCATTAAAAAGGAATCTTTCTTTATTTTTCCTGAACTAATGAAACGATAAAAGTAAAAGTCCTGTCGGCAATCTTTAAAGGCAATATTGAACCTTTCCCAGAATTCCAGTAGCTCCAAACTGAACTACTTTATTAAACTCTGAAGATATAAATATAAATTATATTCATGTTTTCTTTCTTGAATATATATTAATTAATAAATATTGATAGAATGTATGTATAAAGTTTTAATTCCATCATTGAGTGGATGCAACGCGACCAAAAATAACTCGATCTGCATAAATATACGGTCGAAAGAAGATTTTTGTTAATTTTTTTTAATAGTTTTCTACGTATGTCAGAATTTGGTTGGCGGGGGAGAAACCTTAATTATTGCGATAGTTTACTTATATCTCTGTAGCTTAAATGCCATCGCAGCCATGAACAGGATTGTAGCAAAAGTAAATGGAGGAAGCATTTTTCTCTATCTTAATAGTAATAAATTAAGTTATGGCAGTAGGAACAGAAAATCTATCTATCTCATCTAATCCTTCTAAGAGCACAAAAGAATGAATAAATTTGTCTACTATAACTAAGTCTCTTCTTCGTCAACGTATATATTAGTCAGGTTGGCCGAGCGGTCTAAGGCGCCAGACTTAAGTTCTGGTTCCCATATGGGAGCGTGGGTTCGAACCCCACACCTGACAAATATTTTACCAGTCTCGGTAGCGTAGATACATGCTAGTTTAGGAAAAATTTATTAGCATTCCTAAGAGAGACCTTGATCAGTTCCCTTACCATGGGTTCCCATACTGCATTGGCTTACGTCACGAATATGATCACCACTTAGAGAAAAGTGGTAGATATCTTTTCTCTAAACTACTGAATGAAGAATATCCCATTCCTCAGAATATGTTAGCATGAATCAACAAACATGAGTGCTTTTACTTGCCTTTCGGTAGGTATATACATTAAATATCCCTATTTAACGCTCTTTCTCTCTTCTTGTTAACTTACCCCTTTTTTATCACATACTGTCTTTGGACACTCTTTGTTTTTCTCTTGTATTCTACCTTCAATTACATTCTCAAGAAGTTCATCTCCTCTTACTATTTAACCCGCCCATTTCCTCTGTCCACACAGGAATCTATGAATTCTTTTTTAAATAAAATCCATCACGGCTAGAAATACTTCAGGAACAACAGTAGAACTATAAATTCCAACCGTTTGATTATCACCTACGGTATACTCCAATAATAACTTCGCGGAACGAATGAAAGCAGGCGGCGGGCAGGACGAAACCCGTGGGCAGTAGTTAGCGCATCGCTGCCCCACACCATTAACCAGACTGGAAACTTAATAGTGCCCACTTACCGAGCTTTGACGTACTCAGAAAACCCGAGTAAAGGAAAGAACAGTGGACACGCACAGTTCAAAGGGAACGGCAAAACCGAACCCTTCATTACCATCCAATAAATCAAAGGGAAATCCCTTTCTTATACCCTCAAAATGGATGCAAAGGTTATCCTCGAGTACTCTTTCCGCACCCAAATACCCGAAGATGGAGGATGAAGGGAGATCCGCGGATGAAGAGGTCGGAAACCCATTGATGTCGCACGGAACCGCTCCGTTGAAATGGACGGACCTTTCCGAGCAAATAATCTGTCCCCTTTTTGCGATGGTCTCCTGTTGCTAGTCGGGCGGAACGACGCGTATTCTTGGTTCGATCGGGAGAGAGAAGGAGAGAATGCCCAAGAGAAAGGAAGACACGGGAATGAATGATTGATGAGGAGCCGGCCGTGTTCCGATGGGCTATAAATAGGACGCGGATTGGGATTAAATAAACGTCGTCGAGGGAGTCCCGTTATGGAAGAAACTACATTTTTTGCGGGAATCCGTGAGAGTAAAGGGATCCCGCATGAAAAGGAATGGTCTCGGGACCTGTTATCGCATTATCCGCTAATCGTATTAAATTTTCACTCGGAGCCCCGGACAGGGGTAGGTGACACTTTTTAATGCATTTCAGGGATGTGGTCTATTTTTCGAAAATCGAGTTCGGTGTCCGTGAATGCGGGAAAATAATAATTCTTCTTTCGTTGCTGAAGTGATGGTCAACACAAAAAGAATTTTTGTGAAATGTAGTTCATAATTACTTAATGAGGAGCTCCCAGATAGTTTAATAACAATAATCGTCTATATTTGTGCGATATTGAGACTAAAAGTCTCGTTTTCTATCTAACCAATTATAATCAATTATAGAATAATTAAATTAAATAGAAAAATATGAGAAAGAATAGCATAATTGTGTATAACTAAAAGAACCTTAATGGGCAGCGCTAAGATTCTGTGGTCACTTGATTCAATGAGACGTAAATTTAACCTACTAAATTAAAATATTACGTATGATATCAATTTCCGTACAACACTTAACTTCAAATGAAGAGGATTTACACTATAGATGAAAATTAAAAAATAATCTAATAAGCACATATCATGGTTATCAAATTCCATACATAAAAATAATTTAGATTAACATGTTCTACCGATAATTCAACAAATAATAGTAATATTTGCTAGCGCTATTGAGATGGTTCAAATGGACCCATTAGTCACCAGCTCTCTACATAATGCGAATATGGAAATAAATTATTATAAACTAGTCCAAAATACATAGTTACCTGTATATTATTTTCGGAATTGATGATGATTCTTTTGTTTTAATTGATGACAAATTAAATGAGGTTGAGAATTCCTTAACGACAGCAAAACTAATTTGCATATCATGAGCGATGATTTCATATTTACAATGAAACTTAGGTTTTTAATCTATTTATTGGTGGTAATAACAAAATTCATAAGTATATCTTTATGAAAAAGATGCAGCAAATCCTGTATTATACTAATGATTATTTGCAAGACAATGTCTTGGATGAGCAATAAAATTCTGCATACATAAATAGAAATTTAAAAGAATTATTGAAAGTTTTTTATATCTTAACTACCTGAACATCATAAAGTTTGCAACATTAGAACGATTGTTGAAGACGAATCATAAACTACATATAAACCGATCAAGCGTTTGCTCAAATCGAAAAAGGAAATAAAAACGATGGGAAAGAGCGATGAGCAAAAAATTTGTTATTTCGCCTTGGAATTTCGCACAGAAATGCCGGCTGGCATCGGCTATAAAGAAACCCTTCTTTCGTCAAACATCAGTCTTCGGAGAAAGTTAGTCATCTGAGGACAAACTATCTGCTCATAAAAGGACGCTGGACGAGAACAAAGAGGTTCGTTGAGAGCTAGAGAAGAGATGGAGTCAGGAACGGAATTGCTGTCTTGTCTTTTACACCATTAAAAATTATCTTTTGCGTTGCAGCCATTTTTCAGTCTCGGCTCTTAATTCGTTGCCGTCGCACTTGGCCTTTAAGAAGAGTCGTCTAATGGCTTCGTAGTCCATTTTCAAGACTCCTTTCCTTCGAATTTCATACAAACTTCTCGCGATCCTTTCCGCGAAAGTTGGCCCTCACAAAAGAGTTGAGTTTGGGATTCAATTGTCCCGACTGTCACGTACACCTGCCATTTGTACTACCACTACATTCCATATATACTCTATGTGAAAGGATGTTTCAAGGAAAATCAACCCTTTTGGAAGAAAATGAATAGTACCTTTCATCTTTCGCAAAAGCCACGTCTAATTATTTTCATTTTCATTCCAAGAAATAAAAAAATGTCATTTTCCATTTCTTTTTACTTCAGATAATAGGTAATTAAAATACTCAAACTAATTATAGTTACTGATTGGTGATATAATTAACGATGTAAATTAAAAAATTGTTTTAGATCAGATCATCCGCGATAAAGGCGAGTATACGTGTCTCCATAGACCTATTTATATAGCTAGTTATCTTAATAGATACATTGTATAGCTCAAAAACTAATTCAGAAGTTATCTTGTATTCTTTTTCCTAATGTATAAACCTGAGATAAATGGAAGCTGATGATTTAAAATAATCATCCAAGTGGTTTAAATAACACCTATCTGACAAACATTGCTTCGCACTAATAGTTAAAAAGAATAGTTTTACGCAGCAATAAAAAATGTCTATGAATTAAATTTAATGATAAAAAATGTAGGTATTATAAAAACTTAGTTAATTTTTGAGGGTCAGCTCTCAATCAGTTCACAAATTGTTCCTATTTCCGCATATATAGTTTTGCTCAGTCGGTCAACACCATTATTTTTTTATTTATTTTACCACCTCATAATTGCCAGAATTACAAGAAAGCAGACAAAGCGATACATTTGGCATGATGTCATTTGCTAATCGAAATATTTAAAGAATACTAAATATGCAAATACATAAAAAGTCCAAGTGAACGCGAAATCAAAGTTACTTATGGATACAAAATATAAAAAGAGAATCAGTGAAAATATTTAAATCCGTTTTAACTCACTATTCTGCAGATATTCTTCCAGAAACTGAGCAGATTATCACAGGAATCACACTTACCTGAAATAAATAAAATACATAGACATTATTTAAGGCATTTTGGAGTAAGCAAGAAAAAGCAAGACCTTTAATATGGGTGCTTAATGCAATATAATTCATTATATAAATTCTCTTTATATTCTAGAAAATTTTTATTAGAACACTAAATATTGACACTAATTTTTGCACCCATTACAGCGAATAAGCCATGAAATAAGCAATATATTATGAAATATATTTATGAAACAAATATGGTGAACTATGTAGAATATACAATCATTAAATTGTTATTGGCCTTAGGTTCTGCGAATTTCGTAAACACTAAGTGCACCAATTTCCGCAGTTACTCAGAAATCGCAAGGTCAAAGTCTGTTGCATAATTAAAAAGAACGTGAGAGAAGCTAAACTAAATTTGAAGTTCATTTTAAATACACGGAGAGGACACTTAAGTCTCAAAAAGAGCTCATTAGCTAGTGCCTTTTCCTGGTAAAGGTGAAAGCGGAATCTTTCCGGAAAACTTTACCGGGGCTAAATAATTAATTTTCCTAAAAGCAACACAGTGGCTCAAATTTATAGCTCAAAAGATAGAGAACTCTAAAAGAGAGAGTAAGGAAAAAATAATTCGAAAAAGATTTGGGCACTTACTTCAAATTTGCTTCTTCCAAGTGAAGGCGATGAGCACGAATAACTAAAAATAAGATACTTGAGTCTCGTAAAAAATATTGTAAAGGAATATTTTGCTTTGAAATAAATCCTAACACATTTTAATTCAGTTAAAAACGTGGCACGAACACTTTTCTCACTATACCATTTCCGTGAATATTTCTTCTACTTCCAAACAATCGTACCATCTAAGAAAAAAAATTCGATTCGTTGTAAAGCTATGTGTACTCAGATAATAAGTTGAAAATCGCTTACAACATTCATTATTACCAACTTTTACACTATCTAAATGGAAAAGAGTGGTATCGCTTGGAAGTGGACCAACGAAAATAAATAAAAAACAAAATAATCATGGAGAAGGACGTCACTATGTGGAATCTATGAATGCCATAACATTGATATTAGACCTGTTTTTACCAGCGATGATTTCCTGAATAAATCACAGTTTCAAAAAACAAAGAAAAAGATAATTTTTACCTTTTCGAAATGTTTTACATCTAAATGTATTATTTTTCTTTTTGCTCGAATACTGCGCTTTGTTCGGCAGATCCTTGCTAATAAATAACAGATATCATACTAATCTAAAATTACTGATAGCAGCTGGATTTTGCTTAAATATGAGACTGAAATGTAACAGGCATTTCAAAAAGAAATAAAGGTAGAATAATGACCGCTGTATTAAGACTGTAAAACCATAGCGCGACTATTGGTGTGTTAAAGCTGCATCCGTACCCATTACCCCTGATGCCACCTAAAAATTAGACCAGTTATAAAATTTGTCTTTCTTCCTTCGTTTGCAGAAAACTCCTAATGACAAATGCCCCTTCGCTACGGGTTTATAGGACAGATTTCTATTTTGCAGACAAACCCTCGCACTAGTTATTCCGCTCCAGGATTCAACCCCCATAAGCACTTAGGCGGAAACAAGAAAAAAATAAAAAGAGCTTTACGAACGAGTAGAAAGGGAGTTAATGCCCGGGAGGGAAAGGTTTGTAGTGGGAGGTAAATGCATTTCGCCACCTCGCGCGATCCCATTAAAACCACCCCATAAGCAATGCCCATCCCAATTACACATTCCCTCAGCTATTCCCATCTTTACCAACACCTCTCTTCCCAGTACTCTGCATTTATTCCATTCCCAGCCCAATACGACGTCGTTTTTATACCCCCAGACTCGTAAGACTTTCACGTTGGGTAAGAATCCTCCATTGCCCCTCAGAGGCCAATTAGATCGGAGCACTTATTCAAAATGGCCGCCGATTCCTCCATGGCGTACCTCATCTCTTCGCAAACTGTTTTAAGTTTTCGCCAATTCCAAACCTTTCTTCCTCCGCGGATTATCGCAAGGCCTCATTACCGCGGAGAAACTTTCTTAAGTCTTCCTTGCCGAGACATCTTCCTGGAAGTGAACGTGGGAAAGAGGAAGCTTTCGAAAAATCGTTCTTAGATCGAAGTGGAGGAAGTCTCTGAAGTGGCATGAACTTGGATGAAACGGAACAAATTCTCTTTATTCCTCGAAGACAACTGAAACTGTTTTCCGATTGAACCGCAATGTCCGCCGTAAATAAAGCGGTCAGTAAGTAATTTTGTATCCGTTCACAAGGAAGTCTATAAGGTACTTGAAGATTATTTATTATATTATATTATTTATATCTCGTATTTAGAAACGAGTATTTTAGGAGATGCGGTATACATTAAAATTCATTTTCATAACGTGCTTAAAGATTATTTATTTACTCGTATTTAGAAGCATGCGCATTATAGGCAAAGCGGTATTCTTTAATTTTCATTCATATACATAAAGAATAGAGCAGTACAAAAAATCCAGGGTTCTCTAATTGGTCTAAATGCACGTTTAGAGTGTTACTCCAATTCCCATGGGATTCTAACCGTCTTAGAAGAGTACAGGAATTAGGGGAGAATTCTTGTTACTTTTTCTCAAATACTTTAACTTATCTATTAATAATGGAAATATTTAGACTCAAAATCGTGGCAACCTTATTAAAATATATTGGGAATTCATTTATATGTTATCTGATCAACAACTTCGAAAACAGAATGTTTAATATGATGGGCCTGGATTTAATTTTTTCAACCAGTTTTTTATAAAGGATGGATTTCTGTACTCGTCTATGGCCGGGTCACCCAAGAGATGAAAACTGAAAACAGCATATTTGATCGCTTTAGTGAACGATGAGCACAGACATTTTCCCTCCATGAATAAGAAATCCTCGTTTTACGTTCACTACATTTGTAAAATGTGAGTAACATCAAGAGTGGAAATGAATTACGTAAGAAAATAATTAGAAACTTATCATCATTGAAAATAAATAAAATACTGCTGAAAAAAGGCTACACCCAACGTATTTGATACTACTGAAAATGAATTGAGTATTGGATCACACTATCAGTGATTTCATTTTAATTCTCGCGATTACATGATTCCTTATTACAGTATTTTCTGACCCCTGAGGACGGTAACATTGCTATTGAAAAGCACTTTGGGTACAATTATAGTACGTCATTCCTTTCTCGCTTTATCCGACTACCGGGAAGGAACGCCGACAAAGACGGCTTTTGGAGATTTTAAACCTCTAAATGATTTATTATTGAATTACCATGCCATATCACAGGAAAAATAATACTTTAAAGTAAAAAGTATATGAATTTTTTAAGCTCAAATATTTTACTCTCTGGTAAATAAAAAAATGAAACGGTGGCTGTGGAAATTTCTGTTTCACCAACGACGATAATGCAGTATCAAATACAAAGTATTTAACTAGTAAAAACCCTCATTCTATAAACAGACACGCAAACAAGTACAAATGAGTACTCCTTTTATTTTGTTGTAAGCACGAACCAGGATCATCTTCTGTTTTTTTTAAAAACGCTAAATCTCTTGAAGGCACGCTTACATGCAGTGACCTAAGTAACATTTCCCGCAGCTCCGGCGTATTCCGTCAGTCCTAATGATTTATGAAGGTTTTTAAACCACGATGCTCTTCTTCCCCAGCATCACACGGAAGCTTCTCACAGAAGTACGTTTTCAAGACAAGGTGAAAAACTTCCTCACGTATCTTTAACGCCATTCCCGTTTGCGCCATACTTCCGCGGATCTTGCTCCATTTTCTTCACTGTTTTCGTCCATGTAATTCCCAAAACGCTCATTCCTACATCACGGAACCATTGTCAGAGGCGAGAACTCGTAACTCCCACAGCATTGATTACCTCGTAGCGAGCGCAACTCGTGAAGCCAGAAAAAGAGGCCCTCTTTACCTGGCTAATTATCTATTTATTTCCATTCTGCCACTTCCAAAAATCCTCTTAGCGCACCACACCCACGACCCTCCGTTACACTCTTTCACTCCCAAACGCTCTCCATTTCGTTTCACGCTAAATTAACCTGTTTATTCTTATTAGGCCTCGCATTAACTTTCTCGCAAAACGTCGGGCCAAAGCGCTCTCCCAAGGTTAGGTAAAAAAAGATGGATGTGGAAAACATTCAATAGGTGCAATTACCGAGCCCCGGAGTTGAAATGTTTAATGCAATTAAATTTCGCCCTGCATTTCCATTTAGGAGTTAAAAATCCGGGCGCAGCGAGAATGTATTCATTAAGCCGCGGGGAAATTGTTTTCTAAAAAAGTAGCTGTCGTAAAAAAACGTCCGGAATGCCCCTCGCCGTGAGCGGGGACAATAAAAAGTTCGAAACAATGCCCGATTGATTACTTAATCCATCCGGCGCGGATTGGAATTTGTAGCGCGAAAATACAATACATTTCTCGCGTAGACATTATGGAATCATGAGCTGAAAGGAATCCCGGATAAAAATTGCCCGAAATGAATAAGGAGAGAGATTTATTTTAATGTTGTTTATTTACAGCGGAGGTTGGACCCATGTTGTTAATATCGAACGTGTCGGAGTGACCTACCGGTGGCAGGACATGCTGTGTTTTCAATTCGTTTTCCTAGTTCTGAATCGGTCTAATTTCTTCTCCTTACTGCAGGATAGCACAAGTTTTATTTAGCGTAGCGGAACCAAGTACTGAATTGAGGTCTAATGACATAGCGTTTATTTAAAAGGGTCGAAATAAAAATTTGCCGGAACGGAAGATAAATTAAGTGATGAATGAAACGTCATATGTTCCTTATATGATGAAAAAAAATAATATAAATATATTATGCATGTATTACAATATAAAATAAACATATATAACCTCATTTTGTATATATAAATGGCTGTGTATAAGTGTGATACAGATAATCTAGAACTAGAAGTTGCACAATGTTCAAACTTCAAACATTCTAAATGTCTTACCTGCGCTGACCATAGGTTACTTTTTATTTACCAAAGGTTTCCTATGTTCGACTTCAGACGAGTCAAAGTGATTCCTTAAGATATACATGGAAAGTTCGATTTTATCGCAGTAGGCTTTATTTCATTTAAAATTCGAATTAGAAAGAATAGTCGTACGAAATTGAATCAAGCGCCGAGAGGATGGAAATAGAATAAAAATTCCTATTTTGGTCTTGGAAAATTGATTACAGTTCGAAATTGCGAGATTTTGATATTTACTTTAATTATAATTAATTTATATTGCCCCCATCTTAATTTCTAATTATCTCTGTTGATGGGACATTGGTAAATAAATAATTATTTTTCTCGTAAACTATGTTTGTCTACGGGTGAATAAATTTTGTGGGTTCTCCATTCAATTCGATTTTGATGAACATTTCAATACGCCGATCGTTTTATTAAGAAGACGTCAAGAGAGTGTAGCTCACGGTTTGATCACCTATAATCACCCGTAAAAAGTCCTCGGAGAACCCTCGATAACTACCTGCCCTTCCTTATTTATTAACGATCCGTAGCACGAACCCACACTTCGAAAGGACAGAGCCATCCCAACTCGATAATTAGTAGTGGCTCTCCCCAAAAGAATGAATAACTCAAAGAGCGGGGAACAAGGGGGTCGAGTCCACCCATTCTGTGTTCGCTGCATTCTCATTAACCTTTGCAAACGCAAACGAAGTCGACCGGTGAGTTTGAACGGCAGATGCGCCCCCGGCGAAAGACGTAACGCCCAACTAGCGATCGGGGTCACGGAAATCGACGGGTAGACATTATTAAATGCGCTTCACACCCGAACATGTCGAATCCCCGTCCTTCGCCGAACTATTCCCGCAAAGCGACAAAGGCGTTGCAGCCGGGAGCATCATGTGCCCTTGGGCGTCACCGTTTCCACGGGAAACAAAGAAGTTCCATCTCTCATTCAAGGTGCCCTGGGAGAAGAAATGCATAAGCTGTCGTGGCTACACAAAAGGCGACATTCATTAGAGGGACGGGAAAATGAGGAAAGAGAACGCGGCGAGTTTCGGAGATGTAATTAATTCGCGCGCGGAGCTTCGCATTGTAGAATCCTTCCACAATTTTTCATCGTACACACATTTTTTGTTATTTCTACATTTTTTATTTCCTTCATTTTTTATTTTCATTTTTTGGGGGTTTTCGCTACCTCCATTTCACTTTCACTGTTGAGAGTAGACGGCGATGTTGATGGTGCTCCAATCCTTCTGCTCGCTACATTAACCGAGCTTTTCTCTCCCGCCTCTCCGCAGAAGCCATTCAGTTGAAGATTGTGTAAATCGACGGTTGATATACGACCGGGAGAGCGTTCCCTCGTAAGGATTCTTTCCATTTACTTCCAACTGCCCTTCTCCAGGGAAGACTTACGCAAGATTTCATTAATTTGTGGTATTTGATCCGCGTTTCTCCCATCGCTTTTTCGAAGGAGCTTCTTCCCGGTAAAGCATCCGGAAAAATATAGAATTTTTTAGCTAAGAAATGTTAACTTGCAAACCTGAACCAAAGTATTTTTCCAGTGACTTCCATTTTTTCGATAGGGTAGATACAAGGTGTGCCATCATCTGCCGGTATCCTTTTAAATTACGTCGTTAAGGAAAAATATTATTAAATATCATATTATTTGTATTATATTTTATTATTTATACTATAAAAGTATTTATAAATTATTATAAAATATAATAAAAAATATTAAAAGGAAATTTTTAAATGACCCGTCCTATATATAAGCGGAAATTAATGCAACAGAAGAATCAAGTAATGAAATGAAGGGTAAACTTTGGTAATTTCATGACACTGATACTTCCTGATGAATTTCCAAACATCCATTACGCTATTTACAGTGGTTATATTTACTCAAATTTTGGCATAGATAAGACTTTTGCGTATATTTCTCTGAACTGAAAACGTCATTTATTTTATTTCACTGTAAATAGTATTTTGAAAATTTATCATGAACTTACCAATGTTACGAAATTTCCTATGCTTTGTAAATAAAATAAAAACATTTAGTAACTTCCACAGAGTTAAGGTTATTAAGTTTTTTTATTTTATTTAGTATGGCTTCCTTCCACAAAGTTGATTCACATTTAAAAATAGGATATTCAAAAAAGAAAAACAATTTTTTTTTATCCTGCGGGATCAATCAGTACAAAATGTAACTTGTTCGTTTGTCTCATATTTCTTTTCGCCGGCCCTTAATTTAAAGAAGTTTGTTCTAGGTTCTAGGTCAAGAGATTTTTTTTTCAAGAGTAACCTCCTCTCCTTCATCAATTGAAGATTTCGCACCGAAAAATTAAGTGAAATAAACAAAAGATTTCTCTTTAAAACCTCAACATTTAACATTAAAAGATACTTTTCGTATATAATGAATCTAAGTAACAAACAAGGTACTGCAATACTTTAAGATAAGCCATTTACTAGCCTATATAAGGGAGACGAAAATACACCGAGAAAGTCTTCGTCCCATTACAATGATCTTCTCAAATAAAAACAAAGGCGAAGACAATTCTGACTCTGTGTTTAATATTTGAGGGAGTGACAGAAGAGGGTTCGCGCAGTAATTATTTTCTTGATCGATTCCTTCTCATTCGCTTGTTATAAACACGTCTAACTGAATGATTTAGGGACCCGATCCATAATTATCTTACAAGGGAAACAGAGTCGATGGCAGAGTTATTTAAGCTAGGATAATTGACGTATGGATGCAGAATAAAGATGACAGGATGCAGTAAGGAATGAAGATATTCGTTTTACATTTTATTTTCAAATCTACTCTTAGTACTTAAACTAAACTGAGATCATTTTCATATAATACAGCGAAGAATGTTTAAAGTTTAAAACAATGCAATCACAGACTAAATAATTCAAGAATTCAAAACTATTTCTATTTCAATTTTGATCGCCCTAAACTGAGAATAGTGGGAAACCGAAAATGTATATCCAAGTTTGCTGACTAGGAATTTTAAGAATAATGAGAAGGATGTTGAAAAGATAATCTATCTATGAGGCTCTGAAGACGAAGAAAACATTTTTATTTTATATTATGACTGCATAATATAAACATGAAAATAAGATAAATTATCGGGGTGATTAAAGGGTATGATTATTTCGTGCGTAAACGTTAATTTTTCATGCTGGCTCTTTTTTCTCATTACCAAGTCCAATGAGGCTCCCAGACAGCTAAGTGGGCAGCGCTACTGGTTTTCGTGAAAGCGGTTCTGGGCTCTATTCCCGGTGTGAGCCCATGTGCGAAATTATGAAGTAGTCGAAGCACCTTTAACCATTTCATCAACAATTACAACTGTTGAACTAGCCTGCAGATTGATAGCTACCAATCAAATAATTATCGATGCCCTGCTACGAGGAAAAATTGCACAGCTTGTCTCAGTAAATTAACCCAATAAAATTATTCCCGGCCATAGCTAACTAGAAGCCAATTGCGAGCCTTGAGTACAGTAAACAGACACGAAAACCGAGCCTATATCAACAGAATCAAAGCTCTACTAGAAGATAGAAGAGAACCGTTCTCTCGCCACGAAAATGCCACCCGATTCCTCCCATCTCTTCCCTCATAAACGCGGGAACGACCGCCACAGTTTTGTTTTTCATACCGCGTTTTTACACGCGGAACAATTAGCCCGCCGGAGCGCGCTTGACGAAAACATAGCCGGAAATCGACCTCTCAATTAACTCCGCCCTCCAACCGACCCGGACGCTTAAACTAACGAACCAAAAACGCTAGTTACGAACGTGGAAATTACGATAATTGAGTGCGATGCGAGTGCGACCGAAGTGACGGTAATGGACGACGCGAGGCGCGCGCTCTCTGCCGGGTCGGGCGGGAAACAGGGACGCAGAGGGTGAAACCGCGGACGATTACTGCGTGTGTGTGCTGCCGGTTGAATGGAGGTGGGAAGGTCGGCGATGATAGGAACCGCAACAAGAGGCCGAAGGAATGGGGTCGCGGAAGAGCTCGTGACGGGAGGAAGAGGTTAGATTGACTCCGAGGGGAAGCCGGATGGATGATGAACGCAAGGGCAGGGGGCGACGCCGGGGAATGTTACCAGATCCTCCGACGGGGAAGCGGTTGCGTTGTTATGCACAGCTCTGATCGGAAACCATTGGGAAGCTGCGGGTAATCATGCCGATTATTCCGGTAAGAATTGATTACCATCGCTTCCTACTGCGGCCAGATTTCTGATTAGCATTTTCGGAACATCTGGTGATTATGGAGCAAATACGTCATGCGGGATTCCGCAACAAACGTACATACGTCGACATCAAAGATGAAACCAGAAATGCTGTCAATTTCGCTCAAACAGTGCTTCCTGAGCTAACCTTGGTGAACAGCGCAATTTCGCTGTGTTCAGGACACACGTAACAAAACAGGAAGCAAGATCATATGCTGAACTCTGCGATGAGAATGAGAATTAGCATTTTTCCTACATAAATGTCTTTTTCTTCATCGCTTAGTTGAGAATACCACGAAGTTTTGTCGCTGTCTCCTAAACTTCAATTTATTTACATTTCGGTACCGATAGTAAGTTATTATGCTAAGAAATCTATTTTAGAAAATTCAAATGATGAATATCTTCGATTAAAACAAGATCTAGTATATTAAATTAAGTCCATTGCTAGTTTAGTAGAATAAACTATGGCAATACGTCACAAATAAGATAGGCAATGCTTAAAAAATGAGAGATAGAAGAGCAAAATTTGGATTGATTATGGGTCGAGAAACATTCAATCATGAGAAACAATCTGACATGAACCAATTATATAGAACAATAAATCATTCGATATAATAATAATTTATAAAGCGCATAGTCAAGTACATCAATCCATAACAAATATTATAGGACTAAAAGGAGAATTGTGTGTAAATTGTGGCAACGTAGATAGAAGCTTGGATTGTACGTCCAACTGCAAGGAAATATTCGCTGAGAATATTGAGTCCAAGACTAGTCAAACCTTCCGATACGATCACCTAGATGAGATATATTTCACAGTATCCCGCAAAGACTACGCCCAGATTTAGAAAACCTAAATTCCTATATTAAAGAGAACCCTCCATTAGGATGGAACGAAAAAACTTTTTTTTCCAAATCCGTCAATGGCTAGTGCTTAAAGTTTGGTGGTGGTCCTTATAACTTATAAAAATTTCAACTCGATATGATTATGTCCTGAGGCTGCGAATTTTAGTCAATAATTTAAATTTGTGTGAAAATTTTCAAATATTTGCATTTTTTTCTAATGGTTTCTCAATGTTTCCGAGGTGATTTAATGGAAAAAAAGTACATATATTGCTTGGTTGTTGCTTAATATTAAAGATTTAGTACGTTTGAATCGAGGAAAATGGATTCTCAGTTCGCCAAAATTCGTCAAAATACGCAAAATATACAGAAATCTTAAGGATATTTGCTAGACTGTAGGGTGAGTCGTTTTGTCTTTTTTTCTGATAGAAATTTAACCCCGACAATAGTGGAACAACCACATTACAGATATAATTTTCTTTCCAAATCAAATATTATCTTTTGTGAGAATATTTACCTCGAAGTTTCGACATTTCAGCAAGAAACGTTAAAATTGCAAAACAATTCTAGCCTGATTCAAACGAATATTTCTTGGATAAAAACATGTCCTTTGCGATCGAAAATCAAAACACCCAAGCCTCAATATTCCACCCATATGCTTCTGTATAGGGTAGAGATGCCTCCTATGGGGCAGAACAGGAGGAAAATTATTTTAGAAATATGTTTTTCTGTACCTCTTTCCGTTCTCGTCAATTCCTTTAATTGATGGCTTGCAGCGGTAGCAAAGCAGTGCTGGCACGCACCTATTTATTATATTTAATACTCTATTTGTTGTATGACTTGTATTATTATATTTTTCAGTAAATCCTGGCCCACCTTAAATCCGATGAGATAGATGTTCTTGGTAGTAAATGAAGAAATACCAATACTGGTTGGAAGTATTATAATCTTTGAATATTCGAAGAATTAATAAGAAACAAATTGAATGGTCTGTTTGCATTTTACAAGACAATGAGCTTCTATTTCATTCCATTGGTTTTCTATATAATTCCTCGAAAATTCGAAGAATTTCATCCTTCCAACCTTCCAACATCCTTATCGGTGTTCTTTCCTTCACTATCAAGAACAACAATCTCATCATCTTTAAGTTGGTTCATGCGGTACTCGAAAATATAAAAATAATATTTATATAACATATAAGATATTAAATTTAATAAATAGGCGACAAGAGAAGAAGGAATAGATGAGGACGGAAGGAGTTAAAAGAAAGTTTAATTTTAAATGAATTTGCCTCCTATTCTGGTCGCATAGGAGTCGTCTCTGTCCTATACAGAGGCATATGAGTGGCATATTGAGAATAGAGTGACAGTTTTAGTCGCAAATTACATATCTTCATCCAAAAAAAATTCGTTTTAACCAAACTAGAATGTTTCGCAATTTTAACCTTTCTCGCCGAAATGTCGAAACTTCGAGGCAAAAATTCTCACAAAAGATAGTATTTGATTTGGAAAGAAAGTTATATCAGTAATGTGGGTGTGCCACTATTGCCGGATATTACATTTCTATCAGAAAAAAAGACAAAACGACCCACCTGTCTAGCCAACATCCGTAAGATTTCTGTATATTTTGCGTCTTTTGACGAATTTTGGCGAACTGAGAATCCATTTTCCTAGATTCAAACGTACTAAATCTTTAATATTAAGCAACAACCAAGCAATATCTTCTTTGCCATTAAAATTTGACATTTTAAACAAAAATTTAAATTATTGACTAAAATTCGCAGCCTTAGGACATAATCATATCGAGTTGAAGTTTTTTATATGTTATAAGGACCACCAACCGCAAACTTTAAACACTAGCCGTTGATGGATTTCGAAAAAAAAGTTTTTTCGATCCACCCTACCTACCTACCCTCCATCCTACATTTACTCTTAAATCATGAAAATCTTTATTCGTTACATTTTCACGAAATACTACGATACGGAATATGTAATTTTATTTCATACATGCTATTTATTACTTTTTCACCGCTTTTTAATTCCGTATCTTTGGCTCTTGAAACAATTGACAAGAGCAAGTGAAACAATTGAGAGCATTATGGGTTAGTAATTGAGCTCTCTTGATGAATTTAGCTGAAAACTATGCATTTAATTAGGCGAGAGATTTTACAAACAGCTTTTGGAATAAATATTTATTGAGTGGGACTAATTGTTCGCCATAGTTAAGATGACAAATCAAAGTTCTTTGTTTATAATTGTTAAACGTTGTTAGCTATTTTATATAGCTCCCTGTGGATGTAACATAAAGTTTTTCTTATTCTTTTACTGGATATAATTATTATTATAATTATTTTATAAATTACGAGTAGGCTGTAAGCCAGGTGGTAGTTTTTCTACATCTAGGCAGTTTTTCTACTTATTAATATATGGTTCATCTAAATACATACATATAGGTACATAAGACATATACAATATATTGCTACTTCTAGATTTTTTGGGGCTTATCACTGGGCTTCTTGGCTACCGTAGCGGTCCTAGGGTAAAACCCCACTGTACATCACCCTGCCAAGCAACCCCTTACTTCCTCTAGAAATTCTACAATACTAAAATCCCCTTACATTCTATAACACCCCTATCTACTACAATACATTAAAAAATTTATTTTAAAAGATTTTGTATTTTTAGGCGAGGGGCTTAAGAGCGATCCAGGTAACTTATTCCATTCTAAAATGCCTCTGTCAAGAAAAGAATATTTCGCGATGTCCGTTTTTAGCCGCCGAGGCTTAATTTTAAATTCATGGCTATCTTTTCCGCGGAATTCTGGTTTCCCCATAGCACTTGTAAATGCCTCCCATAAATAAATTAAAATATAGCTGAAACCTTGAAATTTTAAATACTTCAAAGGAACAAAACAAAAATTAGATAGATTCTTGTTCCGATTAGTAAAAAAACATGCTGGAAAAAATATTTCTCAATTCAGTAGCTTTCATTTCAAATTTAGATGACCCTTAGGTAGAAAATTATATTACAATCATTCCATATTGGGTTTAGACAGCGTTAGCTGTATAAAAAGAAAATATACTGATCAATCAGAGAATTTCTCGAATTCTGGAAAATATTCCCAGGAAATGAAAAAGATTCCAAGATTCAATAAAATGGCGATCTCCCGAGAATAAATGATGAAGCCTAAATACAATAATGCCTAGAAATGTGCATTCCAGGTCACGTACAATGCGTGCAATGACAACCTAATCAGTAATACAAGCTTAGGTAAGTTGAACTTCTCAAGAATTTTTAATTCAGAAATTACGAAACTGACGGGAGAAGTTGCAACACAAACTTTCCAAATTCAGTAACACCCTGCATAATCCAGGATGGATTTGGTCCTTGCGAATGTTGAGAACTGTTCTTACGAAGACATACTCGTGGTTCTCTACTTTCTTTTAGGATTTCTAGCTCATTTGGTAGACTTATTTATGTTTAACAGTAGTCTCCAAAACAATAACCTTCACAAATCGTTAATGAAACATCATGCCTGAGTGATTTCATCTCGTATCGGATTAATGACGTTTTAGACTAATCGCTAAATTTTCTATACAGAAGACTACATCCACAGAAAAAAGGACATACTTAAATTTTGTTATAATTGAAACAAATATGAAAAAGTTTCGGCAAATATTGCCAGAATTAATTGATTGATAAATTAAATTGAAGAAGCTAAATTTGCTTATTATCTACCTTAAAATCTCAAATTCGCACCAATTTTAATCCACTGTAATTAAACTAAAGTTTTTGATGAATTATGGATGTATTGAAACAGCGCACTTTTTATCTGCGAAGTCTTTACGGTAGCTTTTGCAGGACACTGAAGGTAAAAGTTTAAACGCCCCTAATGCCACGGTCAAGTTATCAAAGGGGACCCATTAACTCTTGCGGGAGCTTTCTCTACTGGGAGATCATTCTTCAAAGGATAAGTAGGACAGAGAAAATGGTGGCTACGAAAACAATGGTGTCAAGACGACAGATGATGAAATAAAAGAGGAATAGGTCATTTAGCTGTAATTACGAACTCTCTTTCATTAATATCATCACAAAGAGGGGTCTAGATATGGTTATATACAAGTAACCATAATCTACTATCATCTACCAACGATTAATGAGGATGGCTGATTGCAAGAGATTCGTATAAGATTCCTTTAGTTAAATATGAGTAAAAATAAATCACGAAACATAAAGAAAGACCATGAGCTTTGTGGTTCTCTTCGAAGAACTTCCAGGATACATATTACGAGCGCATACGTAATAGAGAAACAATAGTACAACATTTACCATTGACCATAAACTTTAAACTTTTACAAAACCATAAATTTTAATTACAGTTGAAACCTAGGACGTATATGATTAAAATTTGAGGTAATGGGTAAAAGTTGTGCTTTCATTCCTCTATTACGTATATTTTCGTAATTTATTTTATATTTTTGAAAAGCTCCTACCAAGTCAAGACCGAAATAGTGGATTTTGTTACGAGAATATAATTCCACATTTTATTTTTTAACTACTTTTGCTTGCTTACATTAGAATTTCCTATTTAGATAAACCCTTGTTTCGAGAAACGCTTAACTTTTGGAAAAAATATTTCTTTTGCAAGTTCTTTTTGCAATTAATATATTTTACCTTGAAAATGTAAGCAACATCTTTAACTTTAAATTAACAAACATTACAACCAATCGTTTTAATTCTAGTTTCTCATTGAGAAATATATTGCAAGATACGCATTGGATTGAGTGACTTCTCACTCCTACTAAACCGCACTTTTCCTAAAACATTCCAATATCAGTACAAATGCTAATTCCGTGCATCCTCTCACATGAGGTGGAGCGAACGTCCCTGCACGTGACAGGAAAACAGACCCAAATGAGAAGCTGTAAAAAAGCGGTTTCGGGTGATACTGAAGGGTAAACTGTTCCGAACAAACACGCCGAGCGAAAACGCTGTTGCGAAACACGAGCGCGTTTTTTGTCACAACAGGTCAATGGAGAAAAAATTGATACGGTCGGGTCAATTCCAATCCCGAAACGGAAAAACCCTGGCGCGAAGCAAATGATGAATGCAACAAGCCCTTCGAGACCACTCAAGTCACTTGTGACAAACACATCCGCGGGAATCTGTCCTTTTATTTCTTTTTTTAATTCCCTTGAACGTGATGGTCCCTTAATCGCAACCCCTTGCGATAGTGACCTTTAAGGGACAAATTTTACCGGCGTAATATTTATCTGACAGGAAATGTGGAGATTTTGTGGTCTCTCTTATTATAGGCTGCCTCATGGAACATAAAATTTACAGTGACTTCGTCGGAGGTGAATATTTTAAAATGAATCCAGGAATTTAGTTCAAAACAAAATATGCCGTATCATCAGAGAATAAAAACGAAATGGCCGTTTAGATAAAGTTCATATTTCTGCGATATTTTATCACAGTATTTTTCATAGGATCAAAAGTCATTTCTCTATTATTACAAAATTAGAGAATTCGCCCCTGAAAAAAGATGGAATTTACTTAGAATTTATAATTATATATGAAATTATTATTTGATATTACTGATAAAGTTTAATACTTATGAGCGCTAAAACATTTAGAGATATCAATCATGTTAGAACATAAAGCCTATAATAAAAGCGGAATACACAAATGATATCTCATTCGATTTTTAATCCTAAAATTTAATTAAATTAATGTGGTCAATCCTATCTTGTTGAAATTTCATATCTTAAAATATATTTCATATTTTAGTTATCTTAAGAGAAAAAAGTTACTTAGTGTTTTCTTGTAAGATAGTTTTTAAAATTTAAAGTAAAGTTGTCAACGGAGTTCGCAAATATTTAATTTCACCACAAGTTTCAGTGAAACAACATCAATGTTAGGTTAAGAAAGAGAAAACGACAACAACAATAGAAAACACTTGCAATGTACGGAGGAAGATTAGGATGCAAACCGTCGTTTATTAGCAAAGGATTAGATACAAAGCAATGAAGAAGAAGTACTTTCGTACACTCTGTACAGTTTTACAGCTCTATTACGACACCTACCCATGCTTTGTAGCTGGGAAAGTTTTTTCAATACAGTGGAATATTTATCAGAAATGTTTTTTTCAATACGTTCATTTACTCACCCTTTCCAAATTAAACCTTTGAAGATATACATGAATTTTAGACCTATTTATTATTCTTTGATCGGTACCATCATCTTTTGAAAGTTATGAACACTACCGCTTAGACAAAGAATGAATAAATCCACCGGGCAAGATATTTCAATATAACAGAAGATTTATCGGAAATATTTTATCAATATGTTCATTTAGTCATCTTGGTAGATTAAACCCTTGACTAGAGACATGACTTTAAATCCTATTCAATGCTTTTTCACCGCTATCATAATCTTTTGCAGACAATATAAACTTTCGCTTTCTTTGAGCGAGACAGAAAAAATGGATAAATCCACCGAATACACTTGGCAAAGATGAGCACACTTAAAACCTAAAGCATTCCCGTAGTCATCAATCTTTTTTATTGCCCTTTCGAAGAAAGCTTCACAGATAAATCTCCGCGAGAGAACAAAACCCATTCTCTTAGATTTAGAGGCAAAAATCGGGGGATATTCACCTGACCTTTGACCACCGCGAAATCCCATAAGGGCCCTAAATGTCGCTGCGTTCTTTGCGTGCACTTTCCTCATTTATTCAGCAACCCACACGTGCTCTCCCGCAGCACCCGTTTCCCAAAGTGGCGCTCGCGTCAGCCCGAAAATAATATTTCATCTCCCGCAACTGCCTCCTTCCACAGGTTTGCTCTCATTTTAAAGCATAATTGTCCACGGTCCCATTATTTGCGACTTCCTTTCTCCGTCTTCCTCTGCGAGCGTTACAAACGTATTTTCTTGGCTCGAATTTCTGATCTTACACCCGCGTCGCAAGTTAAATGAGAAAGTTTTATTTAACACCCCGCAACGCGTGCCCTGATCCGACCCAGCGGGGAATTAAGTGGGATCAGGGTACGAAATGTGCGAAATAAACTTAAGAGTCAGAATTACTTGGAAACTTTTCGTTAATTCCGCGCATACGAGTTGCACTTCCTTCCGTTTGAAACTGGAGTATGTTCGAAGAAGAATGACTCTTGTTGAAAACGATTCTACAAATCTATGGAATAGCAATGGATATATAGGAAAAGGATTCCCCTTACTTACGCAGAAAATAATAATTCGTCTTTATGAATGAAATAAGAATGAATGAATGTATGAAATAAGAATGGATATAGAGGATAAGAAGTTTCCAGACTTCAGCAGAAAATAATAATTATTATAATTCGTATTTTTTTAAAGGAGGCAGTTTTATTCGAGGATGACCATTCTTACAATAAACCTAGTTTCTTCATTTTTAGAAAAGATCATAGGTATAAAATAGATCCTCCCCCTCAAGGAACTAACACAGCTAGGTTCTCATTTCTCAATATAACTATAGATCAAAGATGATCCAAATCCACTTCAACAAAACACAAGGAAGTGAGCGCTTTAAAGCCAAGGTTAAACAAGTAATTTACTCATAAATTACCAGTTAAAAAGAAATGGGATAGACGTGGCATGGCATTTTTGTGGTTAGAACATCTTCCCGGAATGTGGGAGACCAAGGTTCGAGGCTCAGTCAAGTAGCTATTTTTCACTTTTTGTTTAACCTTGAATTATGATCAATGTAATGCTCTCTCTTTAGGTATATGCGAACCACTTCCTCCCTGAATGCGTACCTTCAAGGTGAACTTAAGTAAACTGTGCTAACTGGGCAAAATTCGGTTAGGGTTATGTGGGCACAGTGAGTCGTGAAGATGTAGTCTTTCTTGGGGTTATGAGTCGTGAAGATGTAGTTTGGTTCATGGAGTATGATAGTATTTGTGTTAACGATGGATTATCTATGTCTTGACTTCTGTAAGAATGTGGTTTCATGGGGAGTTATCCTCCCTCTCTAGCCAAAGGTCTGACAGATGTCATGTTTTTCCATCAATTTCAGATTTAAAATCTCTAAAATATAAATTTAATTTATTGTTATTTCATTGACTTCATTCATAGTAAAATATATTTTAAGAATACTATTTCGTTGAATATGTGCGACTGTAAGTATGTATACAGTGTAATATACATACACTGACACCTTATCATGATATACTTGCGGTGATTCTGCTATAATAATAATAAATTTTCTCATTTTATCGGCGTTCGTAAAATATAATGGACTTTTGAAGTTTCGCCTGTCTATATAGTCAACCGAATGGCTCAGAAACGAGGATTCTATATTAACCAATTACGCCACACAAGCCACCCAATGGGGCAAATTTTCCTGGACTGAATCCATATATTTTAGCGTGGAAAATTTTACTTCACCGTATATTTTTATACTTCGATATTTCATCATCAAAGAGCCTTTCCATGGAGGATGAAATTACATTAAGATACGCTCATAGAAATATACTCCGTCCTCGTAGAATTTTTTGCTCTTTGATTGACGAGATAGTATCGTGGCAATATATCTAAAAAATTACTGGTGAATGCGAAGCTCAACTTTTGATGAATTGCTTTTACGACGAATTTGAAATGTAAATATAATTCAATTAAAATTATCGCTAGAGACACCGAGCCGAAATCCCAACAGGAATGCATTTCATTTAAACGATTATATTTAATTAACTTATTTCCTATTTCGGAGTTCTGAGGAAACGACTGACCTATTTCTTTCAGTATCTCTGCGAATATGATCGAATTCACAATTATCAAAATTACATTCATTTTCTTTACACTTAATTATAGCGGAGTATTTTACTACTTTTTATAGATTACAATGAAGCATATTCTAAATTCATTTATTTTACAAAGCCGCTGTGAACTATTTAAAGTTTGTCGGAAGGACAGAGGGCAAGGGATGATTCAGAGTCAGTCGCAGATGAGAATTAGAATTATCTCTGATATGTTGTTTCGCACTGGCTCTGGCATCCCTCACCTTCCTGTTTGGTGGTGCCCTCTGTACCTTCCGAAAGAGATATAATGAAGGGTCATCTTAGGGTCAGGGCCTTCTGCCCACCGACGCCTTTGTGACAAGACCTGCCTCAGCTACAGACCGATCCTCAATCGGTCGGCCATGATGGTCTTCCTAGATCTTATTGTAAGTAAGTTTCGTTTCGTAAGTAAATAAATCCACTCTGCCAATCAGATTATATTGTGTCATTCTAATGTCGTTACGACAAGTTGCTGGTCTCGTATTTGGTTCTAAATGTTTTGTTGTCTATGTATTACCACTTTATGCGAGCCGATCGTTATTTCGGCAGGACAAAAATTAATATGAATTTGTCCGAGGCCAAACAGAATGGCGAAATTAAATTCATTAGAGTTATAAAACATTGCCCTTGAATAGACTTTTGAGAAAGATAATGTTCATCGAAGCTTTAGGAACTCGCAAATTGAACGCAACACGTGAAGAAATAAAATTTGGAACACGGCTGTTAATGAATTAGAGGTTTGAAATCTCCAAAAGCCGTCTTTGTCGGCGCTCCTAATCTTACTTCCCGGTAGCCCGAGAAAGCAAGAAAGGAATTCCGCACTTTTATGATACACAAAACGTTTTTCGAAGACAATGTCTTCCTTCTCAGGGGTCGTAAAATAAAATGGGTATCTTGGGTAAAAGACGGCATCTTCTTGCTTCCTCTAACTAAAGAGAAGATAAACTAGGAGCGCCGACAAACACGGCTTTTGGAGATTTCAAACCTCTAATACGCAACACGTATTACTCATTCTCTGATTAAATATAAGGCTCAAATACGATATATACATGAAATTCCATTTATAAATTCGACTTCTTCATACAAATCGTATCATCGTTTAGGGTCCACAGGCGATGCTGCTTTGGACTGGCGTGGGCGTAGAATACATGGCATCTTAAAGGCGAACGTCATATTTACGAAAAATTAAAGGTACAGCTTAATGCAGTGCGTTTTTTTACAGAATATAACGATGATTAGGTCACTGTTTACCAGATAATTCTTAATGTAGAGTGGGATTTGTCAGAAAACAAAAATTGAAATTTGCAAAAGCTTAGATCAACTGAGTTTAATAAAGTTTATAAACTATTAGATGACCAAATATGAAGCGTTTCAGTTTTTCTAGTCGATAAAAATGGATTAAATGGGTGTCAAATCCAACACATTTTTCTCCAAAATGCAAGAATAGCCTTACACCATGTTCTCTTTAAGCATTGTTCCTCGACGTGACGGATGAAATCATAATTTATTGCTTACATCATGTTTCTACAGTTTGTTGCAATCAAACTGACTACAAACACGGGAACTCTGTATACATTTGAGTAAGACCTGCTGCATGTGCCGATTAGCTACTGCGACAAAATCAGAAAAATGCTAGAGCTAGTTGATCGATATATTTACTTTCTACGCGGATTTGACGGAAAATCAACTGACTACGAAAAATAGATGCACTGTGTATATGAACTGAGGATCCTCTTTCACAAGCTATAATAATCAACATAATTAGCAAGGAATACAATTAGATGGCAGTTTTAGAAGAAAAATACATGGAGCTTATTATAAATATTAATCCTATTATCAATTCCAGCAAGGGTTTATTTAGAACCTGAATTTTATTACCTTTACTCTATTTTTATATCCATCCTGTTCGTGTTACATTTATGAATACGATGGACATGAATACACGGGATATTTCCTCTGTAAATGAAACATATTCTTTCTATTTCGTGTTGTTCATCTTTTTTTGACTCGTGAGAACGTTCAGCCAATAAAATTCTACCATCTCATTATTGTTGGACGGTTGTATTGGTTAAAAATGCTTCCACATCTTAGGTAATTTCCCACATGGGCGACCACTGGGAATCGAACGCGGACCGCTTTTTCCAAAGCCGAACGCGTTGCCCATTGGCTATCCAACAGACCCCATCTCAATATTCTCTACAATGGAAGCTAGTCTCTATAAATTCATTTTGGTTTAAAAAAACATTTACTCGATTCTTTTTTATTACATTTTTCATGATTTTCCATGAGTTTAATGAGTTTACTTCACTTGAGAATGGCAGATCTGGACAGAAAACGGTCATTTTGAAATTCATCTGCGGAAAAGGTACCTGTGAAATTTATTCTTACAATCCTTTGATATGGATTTCCAAATACTAAAGTCTGTCACAACCGATTTAATACATTTTCTCTATTATGCTACATACAAAATTAAATATTGGACTATACTTATTTATGATGTTTCATCTCCTTAGCTATATTTTCTCCCATTGCATGAAGGTCAAAATTCTTACTGTTTTCTTTGTGAATCTTTCATTTACTTCTCTAATACTACCTCAGAATGTATTGAGCTAGGTAAAAAATAGTAAAGCATTGTAAACTTTCAATAATTTCCTTTTCCCAATTTCAGCTATTAAGAATAGAACTTGTGTGACCGTGAAACTTTTCCTTTCACCCGAAAGATCTCTCCAATTTTCACCCGAAACCTCCGCTTCCTTAGCCATCTCGGAGTCTGAAATTCTTCATCCCACACCTTCATTGTCTTTCCTCTTTCCATATCTCCTCAATGGTACTGCTCAATTCTTATTCGCGCCGAGATTCCCCACTTTCTTCCCCGCGTAACCCTCTCTACCTCTCATCTCTGGCAGGACGATGCCTTCATTACTGTAAGGTTTCACTTACCTCCCTCTTCCCCTCGTTCTCTGTGCTTCTAACTCATTAACACAGCTGTAAAAGACCAGCTAGATGTTTATTAAAGTCCGGGAGGACAGGAATCTCAAGTTCCCCCGGAAGAAACCTAAGAGGTAATTACGCAAAGATATTAAAGGGGCATTGTGGGTTCTACAATCTACGAACGAGTTATGGTTTCGAACCTGAAACCTTGATAACTTCACAGAAACCCATTTCAACGCCACGCCCCCCTTGAGGTTTTTCGCATAAACTGCACTTTGAAAACGACATACGTGTTTTAGGAGAATATGAGGGTTGATTCGGCTCGGGGGAAATATCAAACGCCTCCAAGAAACGAGTTCCTTATGAGAAGTTACGAGATATTATTCCACTAGTAATGTAAAGGGTTCCCATATTTTTTGGGAATGTAGAATTCCCAAAAAAATTCGATATAACTAAATATAAATTAGAAAGAAATATCAAACGAGTTTCAAATATTTCTTTGGATAAGAACAAAGGAATTCTTTTAGAAATATCGTGTTTCTCGAAGTGATCCGTGACAATTAATTGAAAATAATGTTGGGTGAACTCCACCCGTGTATTAATTAATTAATTATCTAACGAGAAATGTGGAGATTTTCATGCTTCTAGCTACAGTGTGTCTCATAGACCTCATAAAATCGCCCGCAGTGGCTTCGTCCGAGGTGAACATTTCTGAAATGAAACCAGGAATTTGCCTTACAGTATGCTAAGTCATCATAGTAGGAAGAAATCGAAGAAATTAAACAAATAAAGGTCATATTTATAAGAGATTTATACAAAATGGTCTCCAACATGGGTATTAGTAATAAAGGGGACAATGCTCAAAAGGCCTTAACTATCGACGGATGAAGATTGATTTTGATCATTCGAGATATCACTGTAATTAAAATTAATGTAGTTATGATGACAAAATCTCTTTTTCCATCCCATCAGAGATCCACTTTTTATCATACACGTGTACTTTGGTCTTTGAAATATAATATTCATGATTATTTTATTTGATTATGCTATGATTCATAAAAATCCCTTATTTAGCTGATATGAATCTAAAATAGGTTTCAATCCTAGAATTTATAAAAATTTGCCACAACCTTGTAGAAGTTTAACTGCTTTTATCCATACTAATTCAGTTGTTTTGAAATTCAAATTCTTAAATTTGTGTACGAAACTGTGATAAAACCATATTATTTAACGACGGTTACACGTCTAAAGAAACCTTCATACCTTAACCTTCGTACAACGCTGAAACTCTTTGCCACTTAAGATATAGTATAGTAATTTTACCATTATATTTTCCGATCTCAAAACTTAAAATAACAATTCTCAGGTTCCGATCACATTCAAACTCCCTCAACTCACAGAAGACAGTCAATTATTTAAAGAAGCATAAGTTTGAAAATGTTTATACAACTCCTCTATAAAAGGCCTCACGCCCAAGGGGATAATGATTACCACATATTTATGTTCTAGAGCTAAATTTCATCCCACCACGAGCAACACCGGCTGTATTCGATAAAATTTCACATCCTCATTATGGAGCCTTTAGAGCGAGTCAAAGTTGCCCTATGACTGCAATGATGTAGGCGATTAAACTCATGCAACGAAGCAATCCCTTGAAATTTCTAGCGTTTAAGCCGACTTCTCCATCGCTTCTCAGCAGGTTCCATTAACCACTCTCGCGATAAAACAAACGCTGGGAGAATCCTCCCTTGGGGAGCAATTCCTCCCGTTCGTCACTCAGCCATCCCCCGATGGCCACCCTCTCGACCGTCATTCAACCGTTTTGCCCCAAAAAGCAACGCCACTGCTGCATCCTCCGACCGCTTCCCGTCAAGTTCCATTTGCAGTCTCCTTTGAAGCAATTCCCAACACCACGTGTGGAAAGCCCTACACGGACATTGTGGTACTGCTGTAGCAACATAATTCAGTATTCTCTCAGTAAACCAATCCAACACAATGGATGTTGAACGCTTCAAGAGCCTTACCGGCTCAATACAGAATTGAATTTCGAAAATAAATTTGGATTTGGAGTAAACTTTACCTCTAAAACGTGCTTTAATTTCCAGGGATCTTAGAGAGAAAAAAATTAACCTCATAATGGGATTACCCTATTATTTGTATGAACTAGTTTTATTATAAACATGACGGATTGAGGTGTGGCTAGGTGGAGCTCCTTCATAAATCACAGAGAAAGAAAAATTCACTTTGTAGAGTCTAAAAATATTTTCTAATTGTGGAAATTATAAAGTAATTTTTTCTTTCTCTGTGATTAGTTTTATTATCATCAATATTGATTGGAATATTCTGGCAGGATCATATCATATCATAAACGGTATCCCTTGAAATTCATTTCTTCAAATGTTTGCGAAATATTAAATTTCACTAAATAACTTCGATAATTAGCATTCACGTAAAAAATGCATACCCTTAAATTAAAAAATGAGGCCTAGTAGGGGGATATTACTTCATAAACTTCACCATCTAAACAAAATTAGAAACTCTCATAACTAAAGCTAAAACATTTCGCTGGTTATCACAAATTCCGATAAATCTGCAACATCCTAATTTCGAGATATTATCATGAAGTCTGTTCAAGATCTAAAATTCGGGAAAAGTTAAGATCTGAGAAAAGGTAGGATATGTGTAATATTTTTGATATACTTCCAAAAAATCTCTTCGCTTCGTTAAACTGAGTCCAATATGTAAGGTAAAGAAAAGATCAATATTTTATAAAAGGTAGGATGTACACAATAATCCTGTTCATAATAATGTTCTACTGAATAATCCCTTAGCTACCTAAAGCTAAAATCCGCTTCATGACTAGGAAACCGAATGTTTGTCAAACACATACGGTAAGACAACCTTTAACTTTTTTCCTTTGGAATTCAAAAATGAAAAATCGACTTCTGAACATGCGAGGAGTTAATACGCCACGTCTTGAGTCCCCCCAGTCTCGGAAGATTTAAAAGAAATCCTTCCAATATCTTCCTCCGCCTTCCAACAGCCTCGATATATATATCCCAGACCTCCAATTTCCAGCCATCCACGCACACGTTAGCCTCAGAGGCAATCAGGATCGGAATGGGTGGAGATGATAAAGCGGTGGTGGAAGGAACATGATAGGAACAGTGAAATATGGGGTCGAGCAGTAGAGAGGGGAGTAAGAGGTCCTAAATGAATACGCACGCAGGAAGGAAAGGGAGACTTGAGCAAATAAAGGGAGATGGCAGTACTCGAAAGCGGTGAACAATAACAACCACGATGAAGAAGTAAAACGGAACAGGTTTATGCAAGGGTTGGGAAATGAATTACCTTTGGTGGAAACTGACGAATGATTAATGTGGCTGTATTAACCTCAGAGTCATACATCAGTTCCTTTGGCATAACAGAGTTATCAAGTGATCATTCTTCTCTATAGGTGTAGGTGGATATTTGTCAAAGTGCGAGTAAGCATTTCCATCACCCTAATAACCGTGCAATGTAGAATTTCCACTTCACCTGTGCAAAGGTTATCCTAGCCTGCGGTCCTGTAACAAGATCATAACGGGTAAATAATAGCTCCCCTCCTAAATAATAGTTCTCCTTTTAAACCACAAGGAATTTTCTGCTCTAAAAGCTTCATAACTGAATCGATGCCAAAAAATTTGGGTTAGATTTTTCTATAAAAATTTTACACTCGATTCAATATTTTTTAACTGCTAAAATAAGGATTTCACATGTATCATAAATGTTTAAATATATTTGAAGTACGTCATACACTGATTGCAATGCCTTTTCAGAAACTAATTCAGCCCATTTAAAGAAAAAGCTAGGACATCAATGATGTGCACTTGCAACAGCACATCTGTAGGTCACTCGCAACCATTAAACCCATAAAAAAATAAAATTGATACGCTCAAGCGTGACTTTGTGGAATGGATCCTACATTTCAGAAGAAAAGAATACTTTATATCTTCCACAAAATTGACTCATTAATATGACCGGTTTCTTCACCGTGATGGCATCTCTTGGTGAAGAAAGACTTGACAAAATTCTTTAAAATAGTTTAAGGAATCTTGTCAAGTATTTCTTCAGCAGAAGATGTCATCTCGATGACGAAACCGGTCGTGTTAATAAATCAATTTTGTGGAAGATACAAAGTATTCTTTTCTTCTGAATTGCCATAAAAAACACTGTTTATTTAGACGAGAGTAAATGATACTTTTTTATAATATGCTGTATGTACTGAGAGTATTTAAAGCACTTCACAACAAGCAGAATTTGTATCATGAGCATGCAGTTTCTTGGTTATAATTAGATTCAAGGTATCAAGTAGCAAAAGGCAAACGATGGCATATATCAAGAAAGAGAATTAAACCAACTCAGTGAGAAAAAAATCTTCCAAGTATGATATCAAAAATGTCAGTTAAATGTCAAAAATACAGTCATAAAAGTTCAACTCCGATTCACAACAAATTTGTTTTACAGTAGTAATTAAGTTCTTCCTATTCCCTTTAACTCTCATTTACAACTGATATTTTCTTGTGGAAACTCTTCCTCGAGTTAAAAAGTTTATAAATCTTTATTATGTTATATTTACCCTGGCTAATGTAGGTATTTTCCTAAACATCGAGAAGATAATGATTTATTTCGTAACTCTTTATGGAGAGATTATACAACAAACTAACCATATCCTGATTACTGTTATTAAGATAAAATAATTATATTGGTGAAAGCTAATAATAATTTACAAATTTATGGTCTGGATCAGTCTATCTTTTTCGACAAATTTCTGGTACCCTTGAGAAAAGCTGAAATCTCTAAGCTCGGGTAAAAAATAAATTTGTATATTGAATTGAATTAATGTTCGGAATTCATTCCGATTGTTATTTTTTAACTTTATAGAAGATCCGAGTGATTCCTATGGGTATAATTAGAAGCGCAAGCGGTCAAAGTAGAAGAGGATATAGCCAGAGATTTTTTGATCCTGTTTATAATAGCTTTCTATGAAGCATAATCAAGCCTCTTAGCTTACAAACAGTAAATACCCTATTTCACAGAATAATAGAAAACTTTTCCACAAGAAAGTGAAATTTGTAGTACCTCTTAAAGACCAGCAGTTTTTCTCATAAAACCTTCTTAAGATTTACGGGAAAAATAATGAATTGAAAGGAACAATACAGCCAAAGCAAAACGAAACAGAAAACTTTACGCTAGCATAAAAAGGTCACCTAATTATACTTAAGTGAAACTTCTTTGAGTTGGAAGAACTAATCTTTCACCTCTGTTAGATCTTTAGAAGGCTCTCGTACATAAAGAAAGTGTAAAGGTCAAACTTTCGAGGTGTATTACTTTCACGCCCATTACAGCTTATGGAGAAACTTGAATTGCGAGCTCATAATTTTCCTGTATAGGGCTTAACTTACTTCGGAAGTTAGCTTGAGAAGAAGCAGTCAAACAAAAGGAAATTCGGAGATCTAAAGGTGTGTCTTCCAACATAAATATGGGGATTTCTGTATTTTCATGGAGGAGAAGAAAGGATTCGAAGGTGACGAAAGTGAAACTCAAGGAAAAGCTCCGTGTACCGAACACATTATCTTCCATTGCGATGTTTATTTAGGATGAAAATGTCATAAAATTAGGAATAAAAATATGATTCGATTTCTCACGAACATTGCTTGAAGTGGAACTACTAATTCATTTATTGACTTTGAAAGAGGCTTAAGGTGATAAGAACCGTTTTTCAACTTTTAAGTTAAAATCTGATGAACTGAAATTTGCGTTGATAGGGAAAGAAGTCTTCAATAACTATATATGCATAGAATGAAATTTTAATTAAAGCAATCGGAGTAACTGAGGAAGAATTTAGTTACTCAAAAGAAAACAAGTAATTCCAAAAATTCCAGGAAGCAAATCATTCTTCGATACTTGAGCATTTTATGAACAACTTTCATTTCTGATGATTCTTGGAAATGATTTTTGGTCAGGATTTACATTTTAAGATGAAAGAAGATGAACCGAGAAACTCTAAGTAATCTAACCCGAGCATAATATCGAAGAGTGAACGATAACGCATTTTAAAATTCCAGAAAAGGAATGATAAAAAGATAAAAAAGATAAATATATCCACATTTAATTCGATAGCATCAATAAATGAACCTCCATATATAAACTATCAACATATCTCGTTCATCATAGTCTTCTTTATGGATGTGGAATGAATTGTGATTTTATTTAATATACGAACCGAAATTAGGATAAATTTCATTTGGCAATTCACTTTTCAGAAAAAGTATCCTGAAGATAAAGCATGTCATTCTGTAAAAAAGCAAATATCCAAAATTTGTTATTTGTATCACATACTGAAGTGTCTAAACTCCATTTGGTAACTACTGACGTTAATTTAAGCAATTTTGGAAGAAGCTACATAACGAATGAACTGTGTTAAAATTATTCCCCTTAATTTTTAAATTTCGGCCAATTGTGAACGCACAGCGTCACCACCTGGCAATATTGTACTATATAAAGAAATTAGTGTAAATATAACAAGAGAGGTAGTAAATCAGGGTGTTTTTAGCAATATAAGAAGACAATATCAATAAAACGATTATTTCAGGGCGAGACTGAGAGTTTTAAGTTTTGGTCACATCTGACCGTCATTCAGAAAGATTTAAAGAAAGCTTTTTTAGGAATTAGACGAAAGAAAAAGCAAAAAAGGGAAACATTTTGCGGGTTTAAGGAAAAAAACTTGAAGTGTATGGCAGTGGTGGAAATGTAGGCAGGAGAAAGGGCAGAAAAAGTTAGAAAAAAGGAGATCAAGAGGGAGTTTAAGAGGTTTATGTTAGTAAGACAAAAATACTTAAAAAAGACTTAAAAATAAATATTTTTTGAGTTGACCTAAACCGATAAAGCGTTAAAGGGAAACAATCGTAAAAAAACTGAAATGAAAACTGAAGCTGCAATGACAATATTCGGGGTACGTGGATAAAAGAACCTGATAACAAACATTTTCTTCCAAAAAATACTTCGAAAACGAATTCTTCAAAAATGATTTCTCCGAATGACAAATTATTGAAAAAAAATTCCACGGTTAAAATTCAACATGCCAATCCAGCCTTCAAAGGAGGTTCGTAGTTTTACAGAATAGATTTCTACTCTGAATCGGTTCCTTTAAGATAAACTTAGGATAACTTCATATTCATTTGAGTGGCCTATTTTCGAAGAATTATTCATTTTAAGACTTTTTTTCTAAGAATTTGCTACCGAAAAATTCGTTTTCAAAGAATTTGTATGCTCAAAAAACTGAACGAACTGTATAGGTCCGATAATTGAAAACTAAGAATTCTCAAATGCTTCAACTATTTAATCCAATAACTCGATGCTAGCTTTGTTCTTACTCTCGTGTTTTTCGTTCGCAACAATAGAATAACTAATTTCCCCAGTTCCAAAGAAAACTTCCCCCTCTCCCAACAACAGAAAATCTTCCCAACCATTTGGGAAGGATGCGAGAAGAGGAGGAACAAGGGGCGAGGAAAAAAGGGATAAGGGCTCGGGGATACTGGAAGAAAACGAGGGTGGCGAAGGAGAAAAATGAGGAGATAACGACGCCTACCGGAGAGGAGCGAGTCAAGAGGCTCCGGAGAAGAAAATGAAGGCAAAACGAAGGAAAATCCCCACTGAGGAAAAAGAGAAAATTGCAGAAGTGACGACCGATCGTAATGACCCCAAACGGAGCAGAAACAGAAATTACGCATCTCGCCAACGGATAAGCCTAATAGTGGAGTTTATGACGAGATTCGAAAGATATTCTGAAGGGAATCGAGCTCCTTAACACGGAGAAACACTCACGTTGATGTGGAAAATCCCTACGGATGGGAAGAGTCTATAAAGCGCTTTTGGTGATACGAAAGACAAGGAGGTAAAGAGGATAGAGAACTCCGCCGGAAAGGGTTATGTGGTAAGCGTGACTGTCAAGGGATAAGGGGTTTGTGAGAGAAGAGATTAGAAGGGGTTTAGATAAGCTTAAAGAGATGATAAGTGGGAATGGATATAGAGGGGTTTCCCAACCTAGAATGCACGTACCCTTGAGAGCGACAGCCACGAGCAAATACCTTCAGCAACAGCCAGCTTTAGATACGAGGCCTTCTTCAGGTGACATTGACTCGCTGCCCTACTGGTGGGCTATCTTTATTAAATCCCAAAATTTTCGTCCCTAATTATTAATTCGTGACGCTGAGTTAGTTGCGAATATCGCCTTTTACTCCTTACATTAATCATAATTCTACATTTTTATGGAAACTCAAACACTTCGTGAATAACAATTTAATTTAGCTAGTCATGTTTCATCATCGTCACGGGCAATTTAAGGGACTTAGGTGTTTATAATATTTTTCGGTGTTTAAGAATCGAAGCCCCAATAATGGTCCATCCTGATGAGTTTGCTTCACTAACTAATTGTCGGATTCCAATATCGGCGACAACTCATCTTTCGTTCCGAAAATATACTTATATACCTATTTAAAAATAATCGAGCAGATTAGCCAGAGTGGTACCATATAACCTTTCTAACGTAATTAATAGCTGATAATTTGCATGCAAACTTTGAGGATTACTCATACAAGGTATCATAAAAACATTATTTTATGTCGGTATAATATTGTTGTTCAAAAGAAAACTTGATAAGCCGAAATGGCTATATATCATGTTCTGAAATTTAGCAAACAGCAGCATGCTATTATACTTCCCAAGTTTGTTGCAGTATCATGTGATTGGGTTAATTAGTATTCACATTTCATTTTATTGTTTAAAGAGTTAGTCTATGTTTTAGGAATAGAAAACAAAGAGCTAACCAGCCTAAAATAACGTTTTGTACAACCGATTTTAACAAACTCGGTATGGAATATAACAGAGCAGTACCAAACAAACTTTACGAGCTAATGAGTTCATCAATTGCATTACTTTTACTCTTACTATCACATTAAAAACCTCTTAACCTTGCATCAGAATAAGAAAAGAACAGCCTTGATTCTGGGGAGCGTAATACATTAATCTACCCATAATAAACTTCAAAATTGCCTAATATTTAAATCTTAAACTGCCCTCATTCCATTTGCATTTGCACCACCCAGGAAATAGCAACGCGGAGAGGAAAAATTTGAGGGGAAGAAGGGAAGGAGAGTAACGCATTAAGGACGGAGGAAAAGAATAAAAAGCAACGGAGAGGAGGAGTGGTAAGGAAGCCGCGGGAGAGCCATAGGAGATAATCAGGACTTAGACGTCATAAACGTCTTCATTCTGGCTGACACATAACGTTTCAATGAAGCGGAGGGGGACAGGAAGCACTGACGTCACCCTCAGGAGAGGGGGTTGTTGTTGACCTTGTTGACCCGCATGGGAGTAAGACATAAAAAATGCATAGTAATAAAGTGGGGGATCGAAAACGGGAGGGGCGAGATAAGATGAAGAGGCCATCCTCGTCATCATCTGTATAGCTATGTGGGACGGATCTCTCCAATGATTGGGACCTCTTCCTACCCTACCTCGCCGATACATTCCAGCGCATAGGAAGGGAAGAGAGTCATAAAAGGCATTGCACGAAAGCCTAGCTTTGGTTATTTTAGACAGTTTATCGGCTTAGGGAATCTATTCGGGACGGCAGTCGAAGGAGGAGATAAAGGAAGGGTGGCTACTTTACGGATAAAAGGGCAAACCGCGCTCCCGAGACCTACATCATAACGTGCAGTTAGCGGTTTATAAATGCGCGGATGCGAGATTCGCCGCTTTGGTGCCCTCGATAGAGGCGATATTTTGAGCCTAGCTCAGGAGGTTAGCTATGAAACTGCGGGGGAGGGAATTGTTCTATCCGCCAATCGCGTGGAAATCTCCCCATTCGAAAATTGAATAAAATCGAAATGGGTGAACGGGCGATAGCACAATACGCAGTATAAAAGCCCACTCACAGACTAAAGTAGTCATAATTTACCGCTATTTTTCGCAAATGGATTGGATAGAATTGCCATGAGTAGCTAAAGTGGAAAGGATCACGAATTCTATCGCAAGGACAAAATGATTCGGATCTTCGTTTATTGCAAGCTTGCGCATGGTCAATTCGATAGTACCAATATATTCATTCAACTACTATCGTTTTTCGATAGAATGATACAACAACTTTAACCCGATCGAAAACAATTTGTAATTTGCCTCAAAATAGTGGAAAAATCACTTGTGCGCACTAATAGAGAATGTATTGATGCAACATGTTTCTCTAGCTGAGCGGCATAATCAGACAATTTTTACTTTACAGTAAATCAATGTATATATAGAAGAAACAAGGGAAAAAAGGGGGAGAAGAAGGTTTGAGTAAGATGGTTAGGATGTAAATACTTCGGTGGGAAAGAAAAGAAGGGGTGAGGGATTGGAAAAGTGTGCCCGTTGGTCATTATTCTAGTATTTTCCTCGTTTCTTCTATATAAATTGATTTACTGTAAAGTAAAAGTCGCCTGTTGATACTTGTCTGCAAGCGAAACATGTGGCATCAATAAATTCTATAGAAACGAACCATTGATTCTTTGCTATTATTATAGCTTTCCTCGAAGTAACGCCTTCGCATATCGAGTTTATTCCCACAGAATTTTATGTGTGCGACCAATTTTTCAAGCGTATTTGCATCGTTATTTACAACTTTCTCACATAATATTCGCACCTAAAAATTGACGTGATCTCTTTAATAAACCTACAAGATTCGATTTTTTTAACACTTGAGTATCCATAGTTCACTTTCGTCTACTTTCAAGCAATAAATCTTTTGCAAACTTAAACCACAATAAATCGTGGAAAGTTCCGTATGAATGAAAACGCGATAAAAATTAGATTCTTATCGTCTAACATTCACAGCGGAAATCACGCGAGCTTTGTTAAAATATACATCAAAATGCCGTGGTCTCGACGACAAAGGCCACTGTTGAAATTGATTTTTTTTTCAAAGCCATTCTTGTAATTTGTATAATAGAAAACAGTAAACCGCGATACTTGAGTATCTTTTTGCCACTGAATCAATACTCAGAATCTTAGAACTCTACAATTTTGCGATTAAATTTCCTCAAAAAAAAACAAAGATATATCTTCCCAATTTTTCATCGCAACAACAACATCGATTCAGCAAAAAATTCCCGAATTTATGATTTTCAGCATTTTTAATATTCTACACTCGATTGATTTCTAAAAACAGTAGGACCATAGCCCAAAATCAGCAATTAAAATTCTTTTTCGCCGACTAACCAAAGAGAATAAAAAACTAGTTCTCGATGACCGCAGTAACCAATCGATAGAACGGAAACTTCCGTTTAAAATCCCTCCGATGACACTTGAATGAGCTCCAGGTAGGAGAGTCGCGGTCATCTGATAGGGATTTTATTCCCGTTGGACAGTCTCTAAACCAGGAGCAATATTTACCCTGATCGTTGCCTCGGATTAATGTCCTGGGTCACGGGCCATCCAATAACGTAACTACTTCATATAGGCCGTAAAATACGACGCTATGGCCCCGTAAATACTTTATGGTCGGAAGGAGCCATCCCCCGTAGAATAATAGTGCGGTGCGGGAAGAGGAGTGCTGTCTTAGATCGACGAATATTTTTTATGTTTCCAAGATGAGACCCAACTTGGTCCAGATGGAAAACACTCCACGCACATCCTTCTTTCGCGCCTCCGTAAGAGGTCAGGTTTAATTGGACGGATGCAAAATAAATCGGGATGAAAACGTAAAAGGAAATGAATAATGAATGAACGGAAAGGATAAGGTAGGACGATACGCGCGAAAGTGAAAGGAACGAGCGAAAGAAACGAGAGAAAAGACGGAATCAAGATATAAGGAAGGCATGCGATGGGCAGAATAAGAAAGCAGACTGCAGGGAATTTCTCAAAGTAGAAAGTAAAGGGGAAAGGGTGGGTAATTTTATATTAAAGAGGATATATTAATAAATAGTTCTACAATTTACCATGTACTATAATTTGGTAAAAGTGTATTTTTGGTTAAAGATGTTTATTTTTCTGTGCAATTTCATTCTAGTATCTTGTATTTTAGTATATTATATTATATAATATTGCATTTTAGTAAATTCTATTGCAGTTTAGTATAAGTCTCACTCAAAGGCACCGCCCGATGAGATATTTTGCTCAGGGTGACCTTATTGTAAAGTTTTCTTAAATTTTAATAAAATAAGCTCTCTACTGAAGCATTACTGCTGCTGTTTTTGATCTATCAATATGACGCTTAACAATATCATTCCTGAAAATAGTGACTTTGGGAAGTATTCCACATATAAATTACCATTAAAATGTAGATAATAGACACTTCATCTAAATATGCACCTTGAGGGTGCATGCACCATTATTCTACTTTACTAAACGATTACTTTCTCGTATAGAAAAAATGAACTCTTAAAGCAATTGTTCTAGCATCTATTTTCCCAATCTTCCTCGTAGTGTTTGAACGGTCTATATAACAGTAAAATTGCATAATATCAGCCTCATCCTCTAAAATCGTATTTTTTCTACTTACGAAGAAAAATTAATCCTTTCTTTTAAATCTTCTATTTCGTAAAAATACCCATGCTTTCTGAGTCATCTAAGTAACAGTCGCTGAGATTTGGTAGCGTTTTTTTGCGAAACGAATTACAATTAATTAAGAGTCGTAGTACCTTTTATTCTATTTCACGAATAAAACATTTTTCAGAAGTGATTCGTACATTACAAGTAACTAACGCAAAGTAACCTCGCTGGAGGGCTTTTTCTTAGCTCCTATTGACTATTCTCTTGACGAAACAGAGTTTACATTCTCTTCCACAAATATTACGGATGTATGTTAAATCATAATATAGAGTTACTTAAACATTCAATTTATTTTCCTCGAGTCTGTAGGAATGATCGTTAGCAATAGATTTTATCGAAGAAGTTGAATACTGAATATTTGTCTACATTAAGCTCTTATAGCCAGTTATCGCCCCATTTCATAATTCTACCTATATATTTTTAGAGGTTAATCCGTCCCCTTAACTTTCTTTTTCCATGTAAAATACTAATTACCCACAAACATGCTCTATTTGCAATCAATTTTATTGCTAAGGTCATTAATGAGTACTAACAACAACCAATTACAATGCAAAAATTCGTGAAATGTTCTTCTAAGAATATTTCACTTTCCAATAGTCTCCGATAATGTTGAGTTCCTTAATGCCATTGATAGTTGAAAAACGTTATAGTTGACAAAGATCAAATGAAAATAACTGTTGAATTAAAAATGAACTCCTTTAGTTCGCTCACATAGAAATGCGGAAACGATCTCTTCCTTGAGCGAAAATGAAATTAATATTAAAGACCGACTTTTTATGCAGGAAGATTTCTGGCGTAAGATTAAAACGTCTCACCCCAGGTCAGTCACGCTATAAATGTATAATAAAAGGTCTGAGAGTTGCACGAACAAAAAAAAGCAGTAACAAGTACTAGTATAAAGGTCACTTTCCCTAACCTACATCTCTCACCATAGGGGCAGCATGGTAGATTGGCATTCAAAACTTTCCGGCAAAAGGAATGGCGGATATATCATAAATGATAAAAGCGAAATTGACGGGCGAATGGCTGCGCTAATGGAACTGAATAACTTTGAGAGAAACCGTAAAATATAGGGGAATGATATTTCGATGATTTATACGACGTATACCAAATGGATCACAACAGACCTTCAAGGATCATTACATTTTCGTTGAACGAAGAGGGACGAAAGAAAGAGAAGATAAATGGATTAAAACATATTTGAAAAAGTAGCTTCTCATAAAGTATCTGAAAAAATTAAAAACGAACGGAGTATGAAGGGTACATCAATAATGAGTACATTGGGTACGCGAACTCGGCCTACTTGCTAGGTAGTTTCCTTCATCTACTTAGCAAGCGATATCCTTGATAAAATGGCAGAACCAGGTTCGAGTCCCGGAAACGTCAGACTTTTTCTCTGTGAGCCTACAAAGGTGCTTTGGTTGGCGAAATGCAAAAAGAGGAGATGGATAGGGGGAAAGGCTCATCTATACTGCACGTTTAAGCGTGAAAACCTAGGAATAAAAAGAACTGAAAAAATCGACTTCACTGGGACTTGAACCCAAATCTTTTATTTTCCGAAAAGACGATCTAAAGAGGCTACATACTTTGCTTTCAAAACAACCCGAAAAAAAGGAGAGAGAGAAACGGATTGCTTTGTTATGTTTGTTCTATAGTTATAGTATCCTTCCTGAAACTGAAAGACTTAGGTTCGAGTACATTTCATGATGACATTTTCACAACCATCCATCCAATATGTGGACATTTTAAAGAAACGCTGCAATAATATGATAAGGATAGGGAATTTACGAGACTGCAAGGAAGGAAAAATAAACACCGCGGAGAAAAACAGAAATTTTCTGCCATGAGGATGGGGCAAAAATAATTTGAGCACATGTCAGGCATGCGTGTATTTACGTCAAACATGCGTCGATACTAAAAACGAAATTCGAAATTACAAACAAATATCCAATGCGGAAAACGAAATGGATCGGTTGACTGAAGCAACATCTTACGCTACATTTATTATTTACAGATCGGTTCTTTGTATATTAAATATGATCGATTCCGTCTGGCCATGTAACATCTGTTTCCGAGATGAAAGGATGGTTTATTTAGAGGACATATTTTTATATCGTGAGCTGTTTTGAGATATAATTATATTGAGATTAATCACTATCCCTAGATATACGTTGATAAAAAATCATAACACCATTTGGGTCGGTTCCGTTTTCTAACGATAAGGTCAGATATACGGCGAGGAGCTTGATAATCTGACATTGTGTAGAAATTTCAGATTGGATAACGTTTATATTTAGCAAAGATTGAGATTAATAGCTCTAATATTACATGACATAAAGCGTAAAGATATTCAAAAAGAAAATGGCAAGATTTAGGATAAGATTTATAAATGTATTCCGTCCATTCTAGCATGAAAAACATTTCCATGATAGCGATGAATGTGAATGAGTTCCTAAAGCTGGAATTCCCCAGACAAAAATAGAAAGTAAATTTTGACCAAGGACAAAGTGATACCACTAACATTATTAAGCAATGTAACAATACAAAATACTCTCAACAGAAAGAAAGGTAAGGTAAAACTTAACTCGGGGTTGAAAAGGACGTTATGCTTTCTGAATACACCGAGTCGTAAAACAGTTTCATCACATGTCAACCACTTTTAGCTAGGATCATATGCCTAAAAACTCACAACTTAAAGTCTATCCCTCTAATTACTAACCCTAACCTTCGTTCCATCCTAAATTCTGTTTTTATCTAATGTCTAAAACATAAATGTATCAAAACTCTTTTCCATTTCAACATCTCCGGTACTTATTCGTTAGTATTTCATAGTTAGTATAATATAACTAAACTTTACTGAGGGGAGGGTCGTGCAAGTTTGAGTAGAAAAGCAACGATTCGAAATGAAGGTACTGACGGATGATAATTGGACTTAAAATTCAAACAGTAATTATCGATTTAATTCGGTATTAATTCGAAATAATTGGATAAATTAATGATAATTTCTACATGCAATGTAATTAACTGAACGATTACAGTAATCCTATGCTCTTGTATTGACCAAATGGAAAAACAAATCAGGAATAATTGCCATGTATGAATCGAAATCTAATTAACTATTTTTCGATCGAACTTGGCTTCAGGAATAATTGCCATGTATGAATAGAAATCTAAAGCCAAGTTCGATCGAAAAATAGTTAGACTACATACCTAGGCTTAAGCGAAAATTTTAAGTTTGCTTTTCTGTCAACAGGAAAATCTTTTAAATTTTTACTTTCTACGCCTCTCCTCTCGTGGTTAAGCTCCTCTCTGCCTGCATGTTGGACCATACGAAGGGATAAAAGGAATGACAGGAAAATTTTCAGTCTCAATAACAAGAATTATTCTTTACCGCCATGCGATCATTATATTGTAAGCTTACGGAGACCTAATTAATGCTTTCATAATTGCATGCGACACGTAAACATTAAATTTCCACATACAAAATAACACGAGAGCTTTTATTATTGTTATCAATGTGAACACTTCGAAAATAGGCTAAAGTCAGGTAAAAACATTATTCTGTTATGTGCATAGCACACATTTACCGTAGAGTATTTTGAGACTACACAAACATGATATTAACCATTAAGGCCAATCATTAAATATGCTCGAATACAATAGTGAAAAGATAACTACTTGATTATATCTCCATGTATGCTTGTTATGTACCCTATAAAGTTGGCCCTTGTTTATCACGGTTAATCAACCAGACTCTACTGCTATAGATAAATTTCCGTGAAGTAGGATTCTTCTTTTACAAATCTAATATTTTAGCAGTTAGGTACAAAGAAAACCTGAATACGACCTTTATACGTTTGTTAACATTATTAGAGCCTCTAGACATGAAATAACACCCTTAAGTCACAATTATATATAGCCACTCATATTACTCAATATATTTGACCAAATAAGATAAAATAAGACATTAGAGATTTAAAATCTCCAAAAGCCGCCTTTGTCGGCGTTCCTCGTCTTATTCCCCGGTAGTCGGAGAAAACAAGAAGGGAATGCTGCACTTTAATGTTTTCTCCGACTACCGGGGAATAAGACGAGGAACGCCGACAAAGACGGCGGAAATTTTAAACCTCTAATTCATTCACAGCCGTGTTCCTAATTTTCTTTCTTTACACCAAAACAAGACATATTAGACGTTACAAATATCATAACTTTTTGTTGGATATACATATTTGAAAAAAAAAAACTGTATAGATTGAAGCTGCAAAAGTCGAAGCTTGAAGTGGCAAGGAGTGACTGTGCACATATTTTACGTAGCAGTCTTTTCTTTTTGAATGTTTGTTCGTGTGTACATATATATGTATATCTATAGACTAAATTGAAATAAGAGTATTGTCCATGGGAAGTTTTTGAGGAGTTACCCTACCGTTTTAGGGCAAATGCCGGACGCTTCTCTCGACCGTTGCCACCTCATTCAACGACCGAATTGCGACGTATTGCGAAATAAATACACAACCGATAAATATGCTCGAATAAAATAGAGTGGGCGAATAGAGTCTTCAAACGTTTGCAACAAATTTGGCCATCACCTCGAGGAATTATTTCGTAACAGAAGGAACAAAGGTGAATCAATTGGGTGCCACGTCTTACTAAATGTGAAAAGAAAGCGAATTTAGAGAAAGAATCCGAGAAAGACAAAGGGGAGCCGAGGAACGGAAGGAGATGGGCTAAGGAATGGACAGGGGAAGTAAATGGAACGACGTAGAGAGATAGAGCGGGGGAGGAAGGAAAGCTAACACAGAGAGACCTCCGACCCCGTCCGAATAAAAAATAAAAGAATAATTCTCCAATCAGCTTAATGCTCCCCACTTGACTCTTAAATCACTCTCCCCTACCGAAAGTGAGGTGGAGCATAAGGGTGAGAAGGAGATAGAGATCGTGGGCCAGATTACCAAAGAGGAAGACGTGAAGGAACTGGAGAGGATACAACCATAGCGGTGTCCTCTCCTTCTTACGGTTCTGATCTTGCTCTATACGCAGTCCTTTGGATCCTTCAAAATAACAAACGGTCTAACAATAGACGTTACGTAATCGAATCGAAAGAAAATTTATTCGTTATGGGAAGCATAGCTCATTCGTAAACAAACCCTTGAGTAACTCAAAAACACAGGATATATCAGAATAGGCAAACATAAATTCAGTATTAAGAAAGTATAACTCATTATGCATATTGAGAATTTACGTAAAATTTCCATGAAGCAATGGCGAGTACATTCATTCTGTGGAATACATAATTCCATCTTAATTTTATTTCTTTAAATACGATGGTAAAACATGGTGTATGTCTGATTTATTATAACTCACAGAAATTTCTAATCCTCCATTCTCTAGGAGCGGGATCTCAGGAAAAAATATTACTTGTGTAATTTAGACATCGCAGCATTATCTTATAATATGCTAAACCCAACCATAACGATTCCTTGTCTACCATTCCTCTCGGATTACTTCAATATGATCTCAATAATCAACTTTAAAATGCTAATACGTTTTCATATCTTAGGATAAATTAACTGAAACATATTAAACAACAAAAGGTTTCAAAAATCAGCTTCTTATCTCTTTCAATCACCTCGTTTGGTCTATCCATCAATAAAATAGATTCACGTAAAAATTATAAACAAAGCATTTTTATAACACCCAATGCGTATTTCACTGTCAATGAGACCATCTTCAAGGCAAAAGATGACGAAAGAAAAGATTCATTTTTTGTCCCCGATCATGTTCTCATTGAGAGCGAAATGCGCATTGGGTGTTTCAAGAAGCTTTCTTATAGTTTTTGAGTGAATTTATTTTATAAATGTACACCATCAAAGACTTAACTAATCATACTATTCATTAATGGATAATTTGATCGAAATTGCGTCCAAGACCTCTGCCATGTAGATAGCTACAGTGCAAATAATTTCGCCGAAAATATTAAGCGATAGATATTTAGATAAGCGAAAAATAATGAAATCGTCACGAGTGGAGAAAACTTATGCAATTAACTCCGGTTACGTTACTTTCCCATCTTGATGACCGAAACAATGATCATTTGCAATTTAATGCGCTCAAATTGAACTCACGCATGAGAAAATACTCAAAGGCATCCATTAATTTAATTGCCCATTTTACACGAAAATTACCGAATTAATTAAATGAACTTGGGAAGGGGATATTGCACTTTGGATACATATTTGATTTTCGCCATATTTACGATAAGTAAACCCTTGATTACTACCCTAAAGAAGTTACGCAACTACGTTAACCTTAAGAAAAAAATCGATCCACCTTCTACTCTCAATTCATATTCTGCAATAACTAATAAATTTCAGGCGTTCTGGCCTAACTTTGTAGAACGCCATTTAAAACAAAATTTAAATAACTATTATTATTTTACACATTTTTATTCTACGACCAGTTTTGTAAGTTTTGATTTAGTTGTTTTTCTCTGCTATACTCATTGCACCCACGTGTATGGTGCTGTTATCAATCAGACGACGGGCACGAAAATGCCATTAGACTCAGCAGTTCCATGCGATTAGTCGAATAAAGGCTTGTTTACACGGTAAATCACAATGTACGTGTTAACAGAATAAAGTATGATCCATTTCATAAATGTAAGAAATGTACCTTGAAGCGAGTGAAAAAATGTACGTTTGTATGAATGGGTTTTTACACGGTGCATGTTTCCGGAGCAAGTTTTCGTTCGCGTTCCACATATTTTTACGAAGCGCATTGTAAGATTGCTTTTGTTTTCCTTCAAAAAGCACAGGGCATATGGCAGTAGGGGGTGGTAGATAGCAGAAGCCACGAGAAAGCAAGCTAAAAGTGAAGTTCCCTCTTTCTACCGCCAGGCGACTCTGAAACTAGAGAACGTACGAGAAAATTAACAAAAAATAAAACACGTTCCATATTTCCGATCACTGGCTCATTCCTTTCTACATACTGGAGTACTGCCCCGGGACAATTTTCTGTTTCATTCATTTCTCTGTTAACACGTCCATACCTACCACACGGAAAAGAAAACAGATTTGCTAGCCGGGCAAAGCCATTACACGTACCATCCTGGACTCTAGTGGAGAATCTATGGGGCCGTTTCACCAATAGAAAAACAAAAGATATACAGTCGGATCCAAAACTAACGACAACAGCTTCGCAAATCGCCTACGGTAGAAACATCGGGATGACATTAGCCCAGACGAGAGGAATAATTTTCCAACGGCCTAATCCGATACCTCTCCCAGAGAGACCGTTAATTCAAATAAAGACGGATAATGTTAACAAGTCCATGGGAGACCCGCGCCAGAGGTGAGAGTTTAATTGGAGAGTTTAAACAACAGCGCTCGCGACAATCATAGCGTTTAATGACAACCGTGTTTGTTGCATTCGTGCGATCCCTCCTTCAACGAAAGGTAAACAAGTGACGCAATTAAAAATACGAGTGAGACGCGTTCCAAGCATAATGAATTTCACATTTTTGTTTGGCCTTAATTAAAATGGGGAAATATTTATCTTGAGTATTTCCCCCGAGAATGAGGTACGGTTGGGAATATACTGCTAAAGGACGACCATTTTTCATCTAGGTCCATTGCTAGCGATATTAAAGACAATGGATATGAGTATTGATTGTGTGAAGTATAGCAAAATTACATCGATATCGTAAATGGATATGAATATTAATACATATTAAAGACATTTTCGTGCTATGACATTGTGAGTTTTTGGTCAGTATGGAGATGAGGAAATATTTAATTACGGTTTTTTATGGTAAGGAATTCATGGGGTGGATAATATTGCTGGTTGGAGTATATCTAGCGAAAAATGCCATCGGAAATAAATAATAGAGGTTCCAGCAGAAGAGATTTCAATCCGATATACAGCATCGATAATATATTCATGGAAATTAAAGAGAGCGAAGAAAAAAAAACTATTTCCAAAATATTTTACAGAATTAAAAATACTATGGCTTAGATTTTATCAAATTCGCTTACAAACGGAATTGGATGAATTAGAAGGAGTATAATACGGGAGGAATATAATAATGCCCATGGCATTCTACATTAAAACCCATATCTCTAGATAAGTAAATGTAAGTGTAAGTAATTTTAAGCATTTTTATATTAAATTAACATGTGTACCATTAGTATTTTATGCTATGTAAGACGAAAAATATACGGAAATACTGTGATAAATGAATAATGCTGTAAATTTACGGAAGACTTTAAATAAAAAAATAAACAATCTCATGCCAATAATCTGAATAACTTAGTCATGAAAGATCCAAAAATAACGCTCTTATGTGATTTCAGTGAAAAAGGCGAGTTTTAGCTCGATCATAGCCAGGAATTATTTCATTTCGGTAGCCTGAATCAAATCTCTGTAGTGTTTGACGGATAACTTGCACAAGGAATTAACGACCTATGAGACAACCAACTCTAGGACAAAATTCAAAAACAAAGACCCAATCGAAGTTGACCCTGATAAAAGGTAATTATAAGAATGCAATCACCTCAAAATAAAATAGACAACTCAGCCGTTCAGTTTGCAAAACCAATGTCTGTAAAGTATGTCTCCAAAAGGCCGGTTAGAGCATAAATTCTCTTGCGTAAGTGACCTAGAGCTAGTAGAAGGGAATGAAAGTTCCCAAGCAAGCTGAGGTGTGGGAAAGTTTTCCCTTACTTTCTTCACCAAGGCAGCTTACTTTAAGAAGAACATTTATACTTAAGAAAAGTACAATAACTAAACGAGAAAGACAGTTATTAGCATTTATATTTTATCTCAGCCATGGTGGCAAAAGTAAATGAAAGATACATTTTATCTACCCTGAAGTCAAAGCCAAACCCATTTACCAAGGTTTAGTAGCAGGAGCAGACGAATCGATACGTTTTTATAGCTCTATAAAAAATAGCGCAACCTAAACCGCAAGATGATTTTCCGAAACTCAACATTTATAGCTGCTTTCGTAGAAAAATTACATACACTGCTCATTGAGCATGATAAAAAAGTTCTATTAGGACTCCCGGATAGCTACATGGGCAACGTGATCTTATTCTGCGAAAGCGTTCCTGTGTTCGATTCCCGGTGGTAGCCAACATACGAAATGGCCTAAGATGTCGGAGCACTTTTAATTCAACAACAGCAAGTATTTCGAACTGAAGAAATAGAAAGTACAAATCGAACTTTAAGCCCAAAACTTCCTCCAAAACGCTAAGCCCCTAGATCGCACCCAATTCAACCAATCTCAAACAACACGTCACAGAAATTCTTCAGCAAAGCAGTCTTTTACCCTTCCCTCCCCCTCACTCTCTTTAAATATCTTCCCACGGATAGAAATCAGTAGCGACGACCTTGAACCTGCGCAGTCGTCCGAGATGATAAAAAAGAGCGGACCGCCCACACCTCTGCCGAAATCACCCTGGGCGCCGGACTATAATTGATCCAGCGATGCTGATGGAGCCTCCAGGATGCTGGGGAAAGAGAGGAAACGAAACAATCTGCGACACAAGGGGAAAGGGCAGACAAAACAGAGCCAGGGGGGCTCCGAGTTTATCTTCGCAATTCCTCTTACCCAAATTTAATCAGCGAAGTAGACTGGGAGGAAAAAAGGCTTCGTCGAGCGGAGCAAGAAATTTCATACCCCGTATTTGTACAGCTGTAAGGAACTGCTCTTCGCATCCTTTACTGCCGAAAACTTTAATTACGTTGTAATTACGTTAATGTCCTACGTCACGTATTTACTCTAGCATTGCCTTCTCCCTTCCTTCCGATTTCTTAGAGAATCCCTGATGAAATCATAAGAACAATATCAATGTTTGTTATACATAGGAAGGTAACTATCTCATATATCCAGTCCAAGATAAAGACGCAAGTTATTAATAAAACTCATAGCACAGAAGGAAAAATAATTTGTATCCCATTCCGTTGGCAAATATTAGTCTTACTCCTAGTTTAAAGGAAATGCAATATTTATAAATTAAAGATACACGTATCAGTGTAGGGCTCCCAGATGTCCAAATGGGCAGTGCGCTCGGCTTTGAAGAAAGTGGTTCCTGCTTCGATTATCGGTAGTGGCCAAAATTCGTAATTACCTAATGTATCGAAGTATTTTCAGCCTTGTTAATTGACTATGAATAAGTGCGCGGAAAAGAGAGAATATGGCATTAAATTCACATCAAAGATGTAGCAAACAAATTACACTAATCACTAGTGACATTAAAGACAACATTAAACACTAACAAAATGTAATACAAATACTTTACAAAAAGAGATGGATATGCCTTACCCCGTATTTTATTGACTAGACGGTGATATGTAATAATCTCCCCAGAAAAATCCAACGATCGTTAAAAGCTTCATATTACATTCATAAGATGAGAAGAATTTCAGAGATAATGAAGCTCACAAATTATTTCACTCCTGTCGAGACTCATTTTACAGAGTAAACGTTCAAAAAATAAATTCGGCTTAAATTTCAAAAATACGACGAAGTAAGACAAAAGAGCATATACTTCCTCCTCCCGTCATGCTTAAGGCTCATATACATAGTAACATGCTAGATAAGAGCTGGTTAAAAATAAGGGACTAGTTTATTTACCGCTGGCTTTAATGATGAATGGAACGGCTGCTATTTAACGCTTTTGAGAATTGCAATAAGAATCTTAATGACCATTGCAATTGGAGGGGGGAATCGTAAGCTAAAAGATCATTGAGAGAGAGGAAGCGAGATAATCACTCCTACACATCTAAAAATTCGGGCTACTGCAATAGTTACTTCATGGTTTTTATGGGTCCCGCGAATGGCACTTGTGCCGAGGACGGGAACCCTTTATAGAAAGAATCTACTTCCAATACAGGGTTCCCGGAGGGAGTTTGGGTTGCTACTAAAAGCCATTCTACCACTATCTCCAAATATACCCTTCCCCTGCTATGCTCCAGCCAAAACTGCTTTCCCCTTATTGCTAAGTGCACTTAACTTCTGTAGGAACCATAAATAGGAAAGTTTCTAATATTTTTGTAATAAAACGACACAAAAATAACAGGAATGATGTATGAAATAACCACGAGGATTAATAAAAATTAAATGACGGTTAATTATGAACAAAAATTCAATAAACAAATGGCATTCTTTAGATAGCTCGTCTTTAAACATGTTTATATTTCGAATTTTATGCCTCTAAAACAAATCTTGACTTTGCTTTCAGAGAGACAAAGAGAGAAAAATTTAAATTTCGAACCGAACAGAAAAATATTAAAAGGGAGAATTGCGGATGAAAACAGAATAAATGTATGAATTGCGACGAATTTCTTGCGGAATGGAAAATTTATTGCGTTTCCGATTTCTTTCAGAGGGTCTGAAAGGAATACATTGATGAACTTTTGAGTTTGGTCAATCATTTGCGACAAAATTGAGGTCGGGATGCCTCGTTACCGCGAAGGAGCGAGCAAATACGGCTCGAGTGGTAATTAATTGAGAAAAACGGGATGATTGGTGGCTGAGAACTTCGCATGCGGCAGATCCCCTAATCTTCAGCGGCTTCATATTTTAACGATCGCTCTCTCCAGTTGAAGAGAAAGGTGAAATCGAAAAAAACATTCCACTCCGAAGGAAAATACGTGGCTAGTGAATGGGAAGGATAAGCCTAAAGTCGGTTAATAACTCTGTTCAACTGGAAATGTTCGGTAAAATATGGCTGTAGCCAGAATAAGCTATGGAAACTCATCAGTTCATTATACGAATAAGCTGTAGGCTAGGAGAGGATATTAAGTTGATGTTGAATTTATCTTTTGGTCGAAGAGCGATCTTAAATAGGTTTCTCAACACTTATCCTAAGACTTGTTGGTTTTTCTATATCGCTTTAGCTGAAAATAATATTATGAATTATTATTTTCGATAGACATCGACTTGGTGATCTCTCAGGTCGAACTATGCAGCGCTCCAATTAGACGAGGAATAAAAAAGCGATTTTCAGCCGAAATGCCCACATCCTTAGCAGTAAAATTACCGCCTAGATCTTCTAGAGGTGTTGGAGATCGTGTGCTACCCTAGGAATTAATTCCAACTAATTACCATGATTCCCCAACTTTACAACCTTTCTTTCCCTACCTAACAAATTGTTCGCATCATAATCATCTCAATTGTTCCACTCCCCCTTTTTTACCTGCATATATGTTAATGTGGAAAAATAAAATTGCCCGAAGATACTATATCGCTAGTAAAATATGCTTACAAATTATATCTACCATGAAAGTGTACAAGAAGATATTTATTTCCTTTATTATGGCGTTCCACATGGTAATTCCTTCAAATACCGAGACTATAAATTTCAGAGGCTAGCGTGAGATCTAATTAGAAGAGAGAGAACAATGTGCACGGAATGAATGAGGAAAAAACTGAGCTAATATTTAAGGATCGGTGATTATGATATATGTGAAGTGATATTATGTGTCTCGCTACATTTAAATACTCTTTTCTGTAATTGAATGGTATGCGTGAAAACTTAAAGGAACTACATATCTGAAGAGATAATCAGAATTTTCACGCACATCAAATGAGCTACTTCCGAATATCTATGGTTGTATGAGTAAATTTTAAAACAGTAACATAAGTACTTATGTAATAATTAGTACGAGATTTGCCATAAACGGTGAAAAAGTATTAAGAGAGAAAGCGCACGCTTTCTCGTACAAATTTAAATTTATTTCCATCAGCTTGATGAAGAAATATGATGGGCTACTTATGGGAGTAAAATTTTCCCTATACAAGTAAGAATGTACTTGGAAATTACTTATTTAAAAATAATTTGATAGCTTTCTGGTATAACAGTGTTGTCATAAATTCGAAATCTATTCACGCAAACAACTATAATATCAGTAAATGTAGAAGTCTTGACGTCTTAGCTCTTCTTTAGCACGCGAACACGTTATTTAGGATATTCTATTTTTATGATATTATCTTTACGTTACTCATATTATCTGCTAGTTAGGTAAAAATAAATCTAGACGTCAGTTATGGATTCAGGTTCTTCCTGATAAGATCAGTATATCTCTAAAGAATCGTCTGGAAAAATCTAATCTATCAGCTAGTTAGGTAAAAATAAATATAGATCCAGATATAGAATGAATATTTTCCAGATTGGATAATTATATCCATAAATGCAGAGGAAATAATTTGATAATACTTGTTTTTTCTTCAACAATGCTAGAATACATGGAAGTTTTGTTTGGTTCCAAACTAAACCAACATTTGAGGTTAAGATTTAAGGAGAATTAATAGTTCCCTGTAGTACTTAAAAAAATCCACTATTTTATAGATGAGATCAAAGTATTGCTTACAAAATATCATTGATATTTTAATTTCCATAAAACTACTCTACTACTAATCATTTAAAATAACATATTAACTAAAATAGAGCTGAACTTTGGGGGTGGCTTTCTTGAATAACCATTCAATATATCTATAAAATTACTACTCAAGTTTATTCCACAAATCGGATGATTGTTAAAATCTTAGTGAGACCACAAATTCTTTCTAATACATAAATGTATTATCATAAAATTTAACAAAAAAATCTTTAATTACGTAAAAAGAACTTAATTTCGAAAATTAAGACCTCGCAGCGTAATAGACCATATGATCAGTAGTGACAGTCAAATTCTGGGTAAAGAACCCTCATTGGGCATAATCACCTCATATAATTGAGGAAAGAATTACATATTGCATGCATGTGGAGCTCTCGCAAATTATCCGGTACACTAAGCACTACATTGCGGCCCACTTTTATGTCAGCGCATATGGTTGAGAAGCTCCAGTTTAAGCGATGGTTACGCTTGCGAAAAACTTCCCCTCGGGTTTTAGAAAACCCTATCGTATATTGCGGCACACTTTTATGTCAACCCATGCTTAGTTGAGAAGCTCCGTTTCAAGTGCTAGTTATACTTGAGAGAGGCTTTCCCTCGGGTTTTAGAAAACCCCTATCGTTCCTCCTTTAGCTGGCAGGCAATTTCATTGAGCGAAGTATGTTCCCAGCACTCTAGATCCTTTTTATCAGCAAACTATGGGCAGGTTCTCAGCCGACAAGCGGTTGAGAGGGAGGAAGGCATGAACAACAGTGCGTTGTTGTAGATGGATTATTGCGGAGGAAACGGAGGGAAGAAAAGGCGAATTTAATGGGAAGGGAGAGTGAAAGGGAGAGAGGTGAACAGGGAGTGGGGTATAATAAGGTGAAAAGAAAGTGTCGGGGGGGATAGAGCCAGATACGTCAGACTCTGAAAAGAATGAGTCTCGGCGGATAAGTTTAAGAAACCTGGAGAGAGAGAGGGGATTAAAATAACGAAAGGATGTTAAGACGGAAAGAGAAAGGTGACCTTCTTAAAGACGCAACAATTGAAAAGGCAAACCTCAATTTTTAGAGAGCACTTTTCGCGCTCTGAATTGTGACTGTTAGTCAAAGCGAATTTTGTAATTTGTCTTCTTTAAGAAAAGCTACAATATGAGTTGATGGAAAGTGAAAATTCCCGCTGGATATAGTCCGGAAAATATCATTCTCAAAACACTGATAAAGGTAACGCTATCCAGGATGAATATTTAACCATTCGCTCCTATTTATAAACGAAAACATAAGAAGGATTGATAGATTGCTACATTTAGTGCATCGCATATCCTTTAATAATAGCCCTTAAATAATTTCCATAACTAAACCTCGATATTTGGGAGTTACAGAATCAAATTTGTAGATTTCAAGAGCATATATATTTAAATTATATTTACCTATAGAAATAAATTAAAGGTATCTGAAATACGAAACTTTATTGTTTACTGATCCATTCAGAAAATTGAAATTGGATAATTTTACCTTAAATGAAGCAGATGAAAAACTGAAAGAAGTTGAAACTAATTTAAGTGAAAGGAAAAACTCATGCGCCTTATTTTGGGCTTTTCCCTTTATTTTAATTATTGTATTATTTACTTAATTGAGAAAAATAAACTAGGGATGTTATGAACTTATCAATTTGCTGCAATAAATACATTCCTAGAATTCAATCTTTATTTTAATAAACTGGAACACGTGAACAAAAAGCCTTTTACCATAAGTAGGATCCATATTACTACATCGGAACGAAACATTACTCGTTTTTAATTTATTTACTACGATATTTTAAGTACGCACGTTTGTCTTATTTTATCAAGGTTGCTTAAGTATTATTTCCCCTCTGAATTTGCTTAAAGCTAGAGCCCGACTCCCCGATGAATAGTACAGTTGTGTGACGAAATAAAACACGCCAAGATTCGAGTTTCTCGGAAGATCAAGTCCTCAAACCTACTTTCAAGAAGCAAAACATTGACACTTCGATCTCCGTACGTCCTTAACTTCGTGCAACTTCTTCTTTCGGCCGCATCCAATTGAAGCAGCGATCGCAATGAAATCATTGTCGCAATGACAGCGTTCAGATGTGCACGTGTTCTTTGGGAGGCCCTTTCTGGGATAAAGAATGGCCTATGGCTCTGCGGATGTCAGTCGAACTTGACGGGTCGTGACGTCTGAACCGCAGAAGATGCCATCTTGTTAAAGGCACTCATGGAATCAATCTCAGGCGAGATGGATTTTCAAGCGACGATTTAAGAAACGTGTTCAGACCCTCTGTTAAGGGCGCTAAAATACGGGTGAGTCAGTCGTAGGGATTAATATCGTTGCTATTCTTGTAACACACGTAATTTTTACGCTGTAATATTAAAGGAAATATTACGCGTGTATTATAGTAAAGCTTAATATAAAATTGAATGGAGAATCCGCACAATTTCACGACCAAATAACCATAAAACTTACTAACAAACATAACTGGTTTTTTCGTTTGATTTTATACAAGTGATGAATTTCATTGAGAAAAATAAAACCAGGAATGTAACCATACAATTACTGAGGATTAATTAAAAGAAACTGAGCAATTATATGTGTTGCTGTAAACAACTTCCTAGAATTCATCTGCCGTGGCGAAGAAACTGGAACGCCTAACCAAAGAGTTCCGTGCCGTAAGGTCTTACAGGGTTCACAATTACTTGTTTTAAATATATTCATCCCAATGTTTCAAGCATGCAAGTTTCTCTTACTTTATTAAAGTTTTGAAATACTACGATAAAGTAACCTTACAACATACTAACATAACTACATACAGCAAAAAGACCTAGCGGTTACCTGCAAGTATTTTTTAGGAAACAAAAAATATTTCCAATGAGACTAAATGAAAACTCAAGGTATACTTTATAATTAGATTGTTAATAAACTTTTTAGAATATAAACACCTAGTAATGCACAAAATGTAGGCAATCTAGCAAATACAGATCAAATGTAGCTTAGCATACTAAGTTTCGACGTATGAAAGAGTACTCCTTTTCAAGGGCTTAATGGGTGACCATTATGAAGAATCTAATCCATTATTAATTAATCAAACGATTACTACCCCTGAGTATGTGACATTAAGATGTTATTACTCTCATTGGATTTACGATGAACGATGTAACCTCTTTCTGAGAACACTATCTTTATAAAAAAGACTCAAAATAGATATTTAACCCTAGAATTTTAAGATTTCAGAAGAATAGAGACAAAATATACTTATCTAGTGATATTATGAAAAGAAATATGATCCATAAGAACCCTAGTCATTTTATCATTTTCTTATTTCAGGACTTGCTGGTGAAGTGCTTTGGTTTCAATACAAAAAGCGACCCTGGAGATAAAACGAGAAGCTTCGGAATGACAGCTACAGACAACCCGTCCAAAACAAGTGAGTAATAATATTTTGATTTATATCATAACATAACCTTGCTGTATATCTTACGAACGTGATTTTTCAACAACATATCAATCGTATTGCCATTCAGTAAGATCGGTCAAACATGAAACGGATGGGAAAAATATTCCATCTATCAACAGATGACGAAAGATAAATATATTCACAGTTGATTAATAGGAAACACCTTCCCTTCAGCTACCGAAATGATATCAAGTACATTTTTCCACGCAGAAAATAAAAATTCATAGCTATTAATTGCAATAAAAAACATTCCTGCAGATTTAAAATAACGATAAATGGAGGAAATAGGAACCAGTTAAAATTTCCTTTAATAATACGGATCCCTTCTGAAAGATCGTCAATTATACAATCAGTCCCTAGTTAATGCTTCATTTCATTAATAAATAAAGGGCCTTCCGTTCAAATCTTAACAAACACTAACTCGCAGTAAATTATAAATATATTCAGTGCATACCAACTTTGTGTAAACATCTTAGCTAGAAAAAACTATATTTTCAAATTTTAACGTAAAGGAAAGCCGATAGAGTACTATTACCCTATTATTAAGACGTACAGTTAATACGGAGTTCTCATTTTTTATAAGCTTTACAAAGACGCTTGGGCACATTTACCAACTGATGGTGTTGTGTGTGTTATCCAAAACTCCATAACTTGACCATTACAAAAATATGTGACTGGCACCGATATCGCAATAGTATAAATGTACCCCTAAAATACATATCTTGAAACTAACTAAACCTACGAAAGAATTAGTGCTTTCCTGATGTAGGTTATGGATGAAGTCTTCTCGGGTTTTCCACCAGGCCAGATGAGCTGACAAGGTCAGGATGCTTACCTGAGATTACTCCATCCACTAACTAAACCTAATTAAACATAATTACAAAGGATATGATGAGGGCATTACTAGTTACAATTCAATCGAAATATGTACAAGTTATATTATACATAAATGTACAATATCAAAAAATAGGTGAAAGGAAATTGCTGCTGATTTGTTGAGCTATAATCTTCACTTTAACTCTAAAATCTAAATCATAATCGATGCTTAAACCTTAATTGGTAATTAAAATGATGATTGACGAAATAGTTAGCACTAGATTGAGACTAGCTATTAAGATGTAAAATCAAATTATCTTACTAAATAATCTGAATATTTTGCATAACTGAAATCCTGCTGTGAGGAATGTATCATACTTTAAAATAATTTTAAGACTTGTGCTGGTGTTAAAATCTGGTGCTTACGTTAATCATAATTTTAAATACCAGTGAAATTATAGCTTATGATTAAAATACAGTTTATCAGGGTTAAAGCCAAGGTTACAGATAACTTCATTGTAACTATACATTAAAATGCCTATGTGCTGTTCAACATTGCCTTAAAAGCACTTTAAAAGTGAAAAGCACTTCGTAGAAGGAAAATCGTATTCTAATTCCCGTAGAGGATTCGGACCCGCCGACCCTCCGAGATTCGTAAATATACATTTTCCTCATAAATACTCGAATCTAATATTCAAAGATCCTTTGTATCTAGACAAGAGGGTAAAGAGTTTTTCAATCGCCGGACGGAGGATTAGGACCGCTTCTCATGAATTTTTCAGCGGTCCCTGAAATAATTTGATGGGAAAAGTCATCCTCATTTCGTTCTTTAACTCAGAAATATGAAGGGAGAGTGGACATCTTTTGCATACTTAACAACTGCGTTATAGCATCTCATTTGGTTTTTTTATACATTTATTAACAATTATTTATAACTATTTGGATTAAGTAACGCTGGATTAGGTTTTATTTTACGGCTTCAGAAGAAACTGACAAGTAAGAAATCTCTGTAAAGAAGTAACAACAAAAACTTCGGTTTAAAGAAATTTGCCATAAGTCATTCAAAGTTAAACCCTCTCACCTTTCTAAGCTAAGGGAATGTCTTCTTAGCATAATATATCAGACTGAATGAAACAGAATCTTAACTAGATTTTTGAAACTAATGAAAATCCAGGGGGTAGAAATATTTGGCTCGCTGGCCAAACAAACACTTCTGCAAAATTGTGAAATGAAATTTTCACTGGCCTAATTCAAAGTCTCAAAAATGTAAAATTTGTTGCGTTCTTTTCGTGCGAACTGAATAAGGGTCAAAGGTTACCCGAGGTTCCTTTATCCCGGCCTTTCTCAGAAAAATCCATGCAATTACTTCATTATTTCACCAGAAAAAACTAAAAACTTCATCACTTTATGTCTCATAATCTCACTAGAATAATTTTATGATTTTTATGTGACTATTTTATGTTCAGAAAACTGGAAGCAATATAAAATTGGATTTTATAAGGTCAACTATTAGGCAGCGAAGGTTGAAGAACTAATTTTAGCAAGTACAGAAGGTAAAAAAACATCTATAACTCAGAAAATTTTCCTTTACTCTTCACCGGAGAGTATAGTCATTCTATATTAGTACTTTTCAGATGATACAAAGTATGAATGTTTATAGATGCAGTACTACTTAAAGTCTAGGGTACTCTGAAATCTTCATAAAAAGACAAGACGTTCATAAACAGTTCTCTCGTAAAATTATCATCCGTATCACAAATCAAATAAATATGTAAACATTTAAAATACACATTTAGAAGACATTTAGTCTCGTGGTAGTCATTAACGTCTTAAACTCGATGTTAAAAAAACCTTATCAAACTATAGAATATTACAACATATTGGAATATTTTATTTAAGAGTTTTAGTTAAATTATTTAGATTACTAAAGTGCTTTTTTAATAATAGAGGTCTCATATATTACCATTTATTACTATATTCCCTCTAAATGGATCAACAGAAATAATCCACTGCCATGTGGATGAAATCAACAGAACGCGCGTATATCAAAGCGTATATATCGAAGTGACCGAAATCAACTGAGTACTTTCACCCTTGTTGGTACATTAAATGAATCAAAAGCCCGTATTGAAGATGTAAATAAAATTCTTCATATGATAGGAAAAAAAATATGAAGGAGAAATTTTCCTAGGAATATCCTTCATTTTCTGAGACCAAAAAACACCGATAACCTTTGAAAAGGAAGATCTTATGGTGGAAAGTAAGTGTACTTTCAGTAAAATATTTTTATAAGGACAGAAAAGATGTTCTTTGACGCCGTCTCTTCACGATCTTTCTATAAAAGATATGATTCGTTAAATTCTGTGTGCAAGGTTATGCTTAAGCTGCTGTAGCTATAAAGGATCGCTCGAGGAAGGAAAAGACGTTTCTATCTTAGATAAAGGGCGCCGTGCAGTCTCATCCTTTGAGGAAGATCCTAAGTCTCAGAAGACGTATTTATCAAAGTTTCACGAAACGTGGGCTTGAAAACAGGTACTAAAGGACGGAACCTAACGGCAAACTTCTAGCTGAAAAATTTTAACGTAGATTTTTCTTCCTTTGGTTTGGGACTTAGGTGCCCTGTTTTTGCTTCGTCTGCGAACTTTTACTTGGAAAAGAGGCATCTTGACAGCGAATAGATGTATCTGTCATAAACTTGAAATGCTTAGGGAGAATTTTTACTCTAACATAAGAGTCGACTGATATGTAAAATGAATTTACACGAATCCTTAAATAGGATATGGGTATTGCTGCATCTGCATATAAATGCATACATTACAGACGTATATCCAGTAATAACGATTACAGGATTACGTGTGATAAGATATCGCTTAAATGAATTCAAGTAAAAGATAAAATAATGCAATCGATTCATAATTATAGTACATACTTTAATAATCATATATTATAATATAATTATAATTTTCACCATTAATAATTCCTTAAAAAACAAAATTAGTTTCTAAAAGCAAATATCCTACCACATTGCAGTCCTAACTCACAGCATAGTTAAAGACAATTATACATTATTATGGTGCTATCAGATTTAAAGTTGATAGTTCAAACTGACAACTTTCAAGTATATCAAACATGTTTTAAGTATATGATAATCAAGTATAAGATCGTGAACTTAAAATATCATTGCATATCCCCACATGAAATGCATAAAGAGTTAGTAAAGTTTCTTAAGACGAAAGCCTTTGATTTGATAAAGATATCTACGCCTGACTTCCTTCCATTGAGAATCTAATATGAGAAAGTTGGCAAATTTTCAAGATTAGTTGAGCTCTAAAATTTTGCGCGCTTTGAACACTTATAACAGAATTAATATGTAGAAATTTTGCAGATCATGGCACAAGAACTATATTCAATTTGGTAAAAAGGCGAATGCGATTGTCTTATCTCAATTCTGTCCCAAACGTTTGTATTTATGGGTGTAATTGAAATACTCTATGAAAAAATGATGTTTCAGCATATTTAATTTAACATGAAGTTGATATTTAAATACCTTTCAAGTTAAATATATAATGAAAAACTAAACATAGATTTTCTAAGAGAATAGCTTAAGTTTACAAATAATATTGTCACTGATTTAATTAATATTTAATTGGAAGAAGACTTTATCCTCGTGATTAATGCCTTCGGAAAGATATTTATCTAAGAAAACTTTAACAATCAAAGAAAGAGACAGTAAGGTACCTGAATAGGCTACTAATGATGGTTATTTGAGTGATCACCTATAAAAATGCCGGTGAGAGAGGAAATTTTTTCCTAAGTAAACAACTTAATGTTTCTTCATAATGATAAGGTGACAATTGTGAATACTAGTTTTTTAACCTTAGTAATAAGAATACGTGTTATTTTCGACGTCCTATTAAAGCCGATGTAATAAATAAAAAGATAAACTCTATTCGCAGAAGATGAAAAGCCAAAAATTGCTTACTCAATTTTTTAAAGTTTCTAATACAAACGCGGTATTTCGAACCTTGAAACGGATAGAAGCTATATAGTTAAAAGATAGATCGATAAGAGCTTTAAAACATAGGTAGTTAGCGATTTCGATCGAGTTACTGAAGCCAAAGCGATTACACCAAGGAAATATAATAGAAATTCATTTGAAGGACACAAATCTCAAACTCATTTCGGATATGGAATAAGTCATTCATACATAGCATTCTTAAAATGCAAAATATCATAATTCTGAAACTGATTTCTCAAGACTACGAGAAACAAATTAGCTATCCAATTTAACAGCAATAAGTCTCTCAAAAAAGTTGGCAGCCAAGAAATCTTTCATTGACATAAGGCCGCTTAACTCAAGTCATTTCACGTGTTGGACATCTCTAGGGTTTATGTGGGGAAATTGCGCGACATGTCCTTGATATGAAAGTTTAAAAGCATCCCTCGGAATGATCTTCGGGTCTCGACGCCACGGAGACGTAGTAACCCATGATTATTATTCGAACACCCGGCGTCGAATGAGTTGGGGTGCAATCAACTTGTTGAGAGACACTCAGATATTGAGGCGTTTATCGCACGTAGAGCTCGTCGAACGTTTTCGACTTCAAGTCCCTGAGGTCACGTGTAAATCACGTACTGGGATCGCAGATGGCGCAAAGAATCTCATCATCCTCAAACGGTGCAGACAGAACTTGGAGTGGGAAAGAAAGTCTTTCGAGTGAAATGATAACAAAGTTCCATCCCAATGAAGTCGATACAAACGAAAGATCGAAAATGTTCAGAAAATAGATCAAATGGAACCAAAAGAATTACGAATATATGTAAATATTCTGGGTGTTTTTTTTCGACCTTGAAATTTTTACGTTTCGAATCACGCCTTCCAGTGCTGACTTTCTGCTCCTCTTTTTAAATAATAATCATGAAATGAATAATGGATTTTCTTTTTTATTATACCACTAGAATGTTTACTTCGTTCTAAAGAGCTATTTATATATTTTTCTTCTCACAAAATAAGTTTTATTAAAACCTTTTTAGACAAATTCAACCATGGCATAATTCTGCGAATAGTTCGAAAACATTGCCTAGATACAATTTGAACCGCATTCGATTCGTTAGCGCCGATATTTTAAAAATATATCATTTATAACCGAAGAACAAAGATTTGGTTACGTAAAAGTAAATGAAATCTTGAGCATTAAAAATACTACTTACTCGTTATTTTTAAATGGCAGTTAATTCTGGTTTATTCCATAAATATTTTGTTTGATTTTAAATCTGAAAAGTGGACATGGAATAAAAAGGGAATTGGAAAAGCGTAATTAAAACGGGCAGCTACTGCAGCTTCCTTTCTCGGAATTGAATCTTACAATAAACGATAATAAAAAACAATTTAAAATGCGTAGTTCACTATTGATGAGATTTAATTGTAATTACTAGTAAACGTGTTCCGGCATATGAATCCCTATACTGTCGATCAAAGAATTTTTCTATTGATAAAATATTGCATTTTTATTCAAACCTGCATCTGAATTTTTATATACCACATTATATACCACTTCTAATAAAATAATTGGCCGATTGGATTCGCAAACAATAATTCTATGAAGTCGAGAACTCTCGAACTTAAATGAATATGTCCTTCAACTAGTCTTGGCAGGCTATTGTAGGAAGGGCAATTCCGGGTAAGGCCCTTAAAATAAATACATAATTCAAGAAGAAAGGAGCTTAAGAGAAATAAAGTTCATAAGTCATGAAAAATATACTAGGTTAAGGGATCCGGAATTTTAGAGAAGCTCAAGGGTTACGGGAAAAGGGGCATCTCATCACTTACCTGAATTTCTTATTGACCCTGGAGACGGGAATACGTATAGATTCTAGGGAGTAGGAAAATAAATGCTGAGCTAGGACGGCATAGGTCCACCACTGGAAAGGCCACAGATGGTGTGATAGAGAAAAGATAATCCTCCATTCTTGTAAAATACGATCCTACTATCTCCTTTAATCTACTTATGTCCCTTTTTCATGGTCTTAATATATCGGAATTGATTCTATGGTAAGATTTCAATAGCACCAACGAATCATTTGAGTCCCTCAATGGACAGTCCTATTAGATATCCTAAAATATTCTCTCAATTCCTAATCAAGTTACAGAATTTTAGGTATTAGCAAGAGATTGCAGCTGGGGTCCGTAAAATCATATCATCTTAGAAACTTGATCGAACTCTCAAAGATGATGGAAAGAAGGTTATCATATCACGAGGAAGCGTGCGTTTTATAACCCAAAGGTAAAAAGAATTGATAAATAGCGACTTTTGGGACTTAAACCCAGGTCTCTCACTTTCCGAGCAGCTATTCTCAATATTCTACCAATTAATAGAACTTTTAAGTTAAATCAAAATAATTATATAAAATAAATTATAAATAAATTTAAATTAATTTAATTTATAACTTACGTCTATGAAATCGATTCTGAAGAAGTTACCAATAACTTCTGTTTATGTTAAGGTAGGCAATAAGACTACCTTGTTACCTCCAGAATAATATTCAAGGTAATGATAAATTTAAACATTTATTTTCCACTTCTTGGATATACGAGTGTGGTTATACAAGATGAACAGTGAGTCGACACTTCAGAAAGTAAGCGCACGAAAATATACGAAATAAAAACAAAAAATTGGAATTTAATATAATTTGAAGCTATTTTTTTCTGTTAAAGCACTGTCACTGAATATCTACGCAATTCTCTTTTGTATCAGGTTTTATCCGAACGTATTTTCATAGAAAACGGCTTCATGATAAAAATACTTTTACTACACCACAATAAAAATTACAAACACGACCAGGTTTTGTAGCCAAGCTACATCTTCAGGTGACATAAGAAAAAACAAACAACTTTATATAGGAACAACGAGAGTAGGGGAAAGAGTGGGGGCTGAGGTATTTTCATAGATTCTCTTCTAATCCCTAGATAACATTCGTTCTTATACCCTCCCAACTAAATTAACCAATTTCGTAGATCTTCACCTTCGTAGTTCCATTATCACGCGTTTCCTTAATTTGTCCGAACCATTGGCAAACATTCAAACTTTTTTCCGAATGAAGAAAGAGAACATCGAACAGTGGATCAGAGAGCGGAATTAGACCGGTTAGAAGCCGAAAAATATTTCCGAGAACGCGGATAGCCTGTCATGTATAAAAAATCGCACAAAGAAAGATCTTAAAGGAAAAAAGCTCTCGTGAGAGAGTGTTTCTTATTCTGCCGAGAGGAGGCTTCTTTGTGGCAGAAACATCCCTGACATGAAGAGCCTATCATTTTCGGAAATTCGGCTAACATGGTCCATCATCCGCATCTTTTTTCCCGCCTTGTCCATCTCGGAAAAGGAGGAGAGTGGAAATGGGATGGAAAGGAGATGGAAGGGAGAAAACATCGAGAGAGGACTTCGGAGGGAGAAAAAAGGCCCGTGTGGGCGAACCATTTACCGAGAACGCCATAATTCAGTATCCAAGCGAAAGAGAATTCTGCCCATCCGACGTGACAGCTCATGAGACAGCCTCTTACGCCGGATTACGCTCAACGTCTCTTTCTACATTTGGATGAATTAGCAGACACCGAATACGAAAGGTGCTTAATCCAGAAAGAAGTAATTTCCCCTAGTCGAAGTTTGCATCGCAGGGAACTTCTCTAAGATGGGTTCACGTGACCGGAAAGTTTCCCGGAGAAACTTACGTCTTGATCGCTTGCTGAATAAGTAAAAATAAACCATTCCATGCGCTGCATACTCAGTGAGAAGAAAAACTCATTGATTAGAGGATTTTGGTGTGGAAAGCGTGATAAATTTAATAAACCTGGAAGGTAGGTCGAAAATCCTTATTTTAGAATTCGAGAAAAGACTGCGCAAGGAACGTGGTCAATGGGGTTTCCGAGGGCCGCGAAAAGTTGGGAAAGCTGTGGTTATTTTTTACTTTCATAAAATGACGTGAAGTCTTAGGTATCAAAAAACTGACTTCACTCAATATGTGCTTAAAATATAATTTTCTAATTTATATCAATGGAACAAGAGGTAGGATACGATAAAAAGAATGCATACACCATGTGTTTATGTTCGTATATTATTAGAGATCAAAAAGCATTGATCACTTATACATTTAACATCTTATTTGAGTAAAACATATATATATATATATATATATAATAGATATATAATAATAATTAGTAAATTTTCATATATAAATACGTAGCTGAAGTGTGTAAATTAACTAAGTTTAATTATTTATCTATAGTTTCGCTTCAAGAAGTCCAACCTAACATTAGAATATATAAAAATATTATTAATTTAAGAAATCCTTGGAATATTTTTTCAATACCGCGTAACTATCTAGAATTTGTAAATTGAATTAAGCTAATAATTTTATTTACAAACATAGCTAATATAACGTTTTTTTCCATGTGATAAACATAATTCCTCCATCAATACTATCTGGGGAATTGACTTCCTAACTATTTACGATTAAATATGAAATGACGTTATTCTCACTTTCGTATCATTATATATTTTCTGAGATTACAATTATTGCATTTTTAATTACCCTCAGTTTGGAGTTTACGATCTATTCTTAGGTTCACATATTTGTACTTAGATACGTCGAACAAAAAAAATCGATCATGAAAACGTTAAATTAGTGCAAAATAAAAAGGCCACGGTCAAGGGCAAAAATTACAGCCTCGTGTTTCCCTTTCGGAAAATCGCAAATGGTTATATAAATAGAATGACGAAGATGTATGAAAAAATGCTTATAAAATTTTGCTAGTGCTCCCTCAAACACCGAAGTTTTAAAAATGTAAAAGAATATACTCCGTCTTCGCTTGGTAAAATTTTCGGAGAAATTGGAGACAAAGAGTTCCGTGTACAGGAGTCGAGTTAAAATGCATGAATTCATTTTCAAAGCTCCGCTTTCTTCCGAGCTAGGATGTGAAAAATACCTGCGCAAAATTAGAAGGGAAGAGACGGAAGTTTGAGAGATATTTTTCATGAGAAACAAAATAACTCATAACGCGAACCAGAAAAAATGCGAATCAATGAAATGTTAGAAATTAAATTTTAGTTTCAAAACGCTCCATTATTAAATAAATCTGTCTCCATTCCAATGTTAATAACTCGCTATTTTTAAATAAGCTTTAAAAGATTTTTGTTGCAATACGTAAAACTTCTTAATGCAAAATTGGAAAGTTCGCTATGTAAGTCCGGTGTGGATGAAATTATTCATATTTTTTCTTTAATTTACGAAACAAAATCGCGAAATTTCAGTTATTCAGCATTCTAAAATGCAATTTGCAGTTTCAGCAAAGGGCTATCAACTCAAAGCCCAAAATAAAAATTTATAGGATCTTAATGTTTCAACAATTTCCGCGAATATATAGCTTATTTTAAAATTAATTCTTCATAATGTATGGCTATTTATAATCTCCCAATTGAATATAAAGTTTGGTAATTCATCGAAAATAACTTGCCATGTTGAAAAGCAGGACGTATTCAACTCTTGACACGAAAATAAATTTTCGTTTTGGTCCTAGAAACTTCACGAACAGAAAAATCACGCGGACACCTCAAAAAGAAAACGCGCCAAAGAATTTTCCCAATACCCGCCGGACGCGAACCTTCGACCATTCATTCGAAAGAAATAAATTCCGCCCACTGTCGAGTCTGACATTGTTCGACTTAAGGTGAGGGAAGCTCGAGGAAAACTTCGATCACAAAAAAATGAGGGAGAAACGTGGGAACGATAGAAAGAGAGTAGGAATCGAGACGAATATGGACGTTTCTTGAGAAGGGGGAAGAATGGGATGATATGTGAGTTGGATCGTGGAGGATGGAAGCACCTGTAATGCAGGAAAACGATGAAAACCGACGCCTTCCATTCGAATGAGTTGATGGCACCCATAGGACATCCGATGGGCCCCTAAGGCGTCTAAAAATATACATACCCCAAACTGTTGGACGGCCGTGACCCACAAGCGGCTGTATGCGTGACCTCCCTCCGTACCTACGTCAAACGTACTTTTGGGTCACGGAATACCGTGCCGCGGGCCCACGTGCGGGTTTAACTTAATTCGAACGTGCTCGTTAAAATTGTAAGCGGTGATTGAATTAAGGCGGATTCTATAGAATAAACGCTTTGCCAAATTTGTCGAATTTCGCATGTCCGCCAACAATAGGATTAGCCGAAAGGCAGTGCGCTAAACTGTTAATATTTGATTGGGTGAATTTTAATTGGAAATTTTTTTGTCGAAACGTTAAAATTATCGAAATTCGGTTAGTTAAAATTTTTGGTGAAAGATGGATTCCATTTAGCCTCTGAATTTTCCCTAACTTTTTATGCGCAGAAAATTACAATTCATCGCTTTAATCGCAAGCTTTTAATTTCGTAATTAAATCTCTACGTTATGATCGCAATTTTGCAGCCTGACAATTTTGTTCACACGTCAATAGTGAAATCAAATATGGTAGAATGAGATTAAAATAAAATCCCAACAAATATTTCCCACCTGCGGATCACGAGAAAGACTATACTTTGGATATATTACACCTAACGACAAAATTAATCCATTATTATTTCCCATGAATTTACAATCCAATCTGCCTTCATAGATCCCTGCTAGAAGTTCGTCCTATATGAAGTTGATACTGACTTCCAAAGCACTAAAATATTTTCACGTAAATTATTCCTGGAACTCGTTAAAAGAAACCTTGAATATGATTCCATGAACTGTTGAAAATTCTAATCAAATATTCTCATATTACCATTAAAATTACATTTCAGTGAAAAAAGTTAACGAATGAATAAAAATATGTAAACCAAAGACTAATAAAGTCATATTACAAAGTACTTCCAACAGCAAGACCTTACTATCCAGCGGATATCATGTTTCGTACAAAATATGTAATAAATAATATGGAATAAATGATTATATAACTTTTCCTAAGTTGAAACTGTTTCAGCTTAATGAATCCTTATGAAAGCTGAATTTCCAATAAATGAGATTTGTATATGCAAACAAGATTCTAATATTACATTGAATAAAAACGCCCGAATTTTCCATTATTGATTCGTCGAAAGAATACTTTTATACCTTAACTATCGACTTTTCGAAGATGAGCAGCTGTGGGTAATATTTCATTTACAAAATTTCAAACGAAAATCAGTTTTATGATTGAATCCCAGAAAGTAACTGAACAATTTTTATTGAATCTCACAAAATGCTACAATTACTGGGTACTAAAAATATTGAGTAATCCATTCGCTTTGAGATTTTTACGATTTGTCGACAACTGGGAGGTCATCTTTCGACAGGTAGATAATGACAATGAGTATGATACTGATAATGAGTGCGATTCGCCCTAATTTTTCCATGTTATTTTCAAGAAATAAGACTATAAATGACGAGGGATACGTCACAAACTTCAACGGTTATTTATAACTTAATCCTACATTTTTCACATATTTTACTGATTCTGTTTCCGCTAGATAACCTACGGGGGTGAAAGGGCCATTTTGTATCTGCCAATCAGTGTCACCGACAGATTTATTTTGCCCAATTCTAGCATCGACACACTAGTCAAGGGTTCTCTTTACGAAACATTTCCCAAGAGAGCCCTAGAATTTCTCCTTTAGATATGTTTATTTCTGTAGATAGGATACATTTCTAAATTCTGGAGCAACTCTCATGGTACGTGAAGTTTTCTAATTTGGAAACTCTTTGAAATGTGTTTGCGATTAAAAAATAAATACTTGTTTAATATTACCTATTCAACCGATGCATATACATATAATCTAATCGTAGATACGATATATTTGATTAGGAGAAAACGATTTCAGAGCCTTCGATAGTGTAGACAGTTTAAAGGTTAGTTTTACAATTTTTATGCAAACTCAACATAATAACCACACTAGTAATTTTCCCTTAAAAAAACCTAACTATATTTAGCCTCTAAAAATTTACAACCGAAGTTTTTAATAAGTTTTCTAAGAATTTTGTTTTTAAGAATAAGTTTTCACTTCTTGTACAATCTTGGGTATAGTCGCACGCTTTCGTGTGCTATGCTTAAACTTAATTCAATCATTTTGTATGTACAACTTCAATTGCATACTTCTGATCCTTCCAAATAATCATAATTATCAATAATCCCTCTTCTATTTTAAATATTAATCATGATAGAAACTGAAGCTCGAAATATGATCAGTGCGCCTTGGAAAATCTCGTAAAACGTTATTGAACCTAATCAAATGCATGAAACCATCTTTACAGAAAAACTCCTCGTAACCTACACAATGTGTACTTCAGACGACCTGTTTCGTCAACGTGTTAACATCATCAGGTGATGATAAACCTGATGATATCAACACGTTGACGATACCGATCAACTGAAATATTTATTGTAAAACTTACGAAGTGCTTTTCATATGAGAATATTCCTACCAAATTTCACCAAGTTAGAATCGGCCAATTTTATTTCAAATACATAAAAATCGTTTGACTTCACACCACAGAAACTTAACACCAGTTCAGCGGATTACATTCATGATTATCTCTGAGGTGGAATTAAATTATTATCTTAACCACATTTGAGGTCCTCTTCCGTGGTAATTTTCTACACAATACATCACATCGCCGACCCTTTTCCTTCCAAAAGTGGAATTTCCAGGAGCGATTCCTCGGGTGTTTTCCGCTTTTGAAAACTCCGCTGCATCCCGGAATACATTCGGAGCATTTTGCCTGAGGTAGTAATCGTGGGAGAGAGATATTGAGAATGCGAGGGAAGAAAATCCAATCGGCGCAAATTGCGCTTCGCTAAACTTCCTCCGACCGACGTAGATTAGCGAGAGATAACAAATTTCGGCTAAAAATAGAATAAATCTCCTGGAATTCGCGTAATCTTCGGGGGTCGCTGCAATGTTTCCTGGCCGTGCACGCTCCGCATCGCGGATCTCCCTCGTTTATTGTGCTCATGAATAAAATGCAGCGCTAAAAGCGGTGGGCACATTTACAATGCACATCTTCTGTGGCGGGTACTAAAAATTTACCATTTTTCCCTTCATCCATTTCCGCTTGACTTTGAAGAAAATACAGCGTTTAAACACGGAATCGTTTTAGTCAATGAAAATATGAACAAATACACTAACTTATGCTGTTAGTTGAGGCAAATTCAAATCAATTTACCTTTAAAAACTCCATGATTCTCAGATCTCGACTGAATTAAAAAAAAACGATGCAACACCTTATTTTCAAGAGAATCTTTAAGAAAATGAGAACTATTTTCATTGGATACATACCTACCCTTGAAGTTCGCAAAAAAAACACAGCTTTTAAACCCGGAATTGCTTTATCAGTGAAAATATGAAACTACATTAAATCTACTCAAATTTAGACAGAGAGTTGACACGAATTTTATTCGGTTTGTATCAAAATTTTTCATAATTCTCGGATCTTGATTGAGTGAACGAATAAACGATATGATGCCTTATTTCAAGAGAATCTTAAATAGAATGAGTATCATTTATTGAATTAACATAAATTCATTATGATGATACCAATATTTTAAGATTGGAATTTAAGTCATTATACTGTGACGCATTTCTAGGAACCATTCTAGGTACAGTTGCTCCGGGCCCTGCAACTACGGGTTTTGGAGCCTTTAAGAAACTCCAAAGGAAGTTTCCCCCAAAATCATCTATCTGTACGACGAAAGGATTGTCCCCAGGCTCATAGGGTTTATAAAATATTGGGGAAATTCCAAGGGTCCTTTAGTCTAACGAATATGAGGAAGTTGATAACATGGATAGATCTGAAATTATCCAACCATTTGCATATTTTAAAATTCAAAAAATAAATTTCTAAATTGCAATGGTCTTATTATTATTCTATAAATTTGTATAAACTTTGAAATTCTGTTTTACAAATTTATGTCCCCGCGTTTTAGAAAAAACATTCAAACACCAACTTGAAAATTGGCAATTAAATGAGAAATTTGATTTTTATGGTGGTTACCCCCAGTAACTTCCTCGACCATGGCTCGGCGGATCCTAGAGACTCTTCATCACAGAGAAAAACGCAATTTCATTATTGCCTTTACATTTTTACATGTACCATCTCGATATAAATTAAAATAATTTATTTATTTATTTATTTATTTAGATATTGCTGTTTGTGTCATTAGATTCTAATTATATTTCGCTAATGGATCAATTAAAAATGCTCATCGCCTTTAGCTGAGAGGGAAAATTTTTATGAACGTAAAGCAAAAATGAAGATGTAAAGAAAGCTTCGAGGGAATAAATCCAAATTTATGACAAAATGATTCATTTGAGGATGAATAAAAGTCCAAATTGCTTCCATGAAAATTTTTTTAATTGAGGAATACACGCGTTACCTCCTTGATGAAATTATATAATTCAGATCATAATAATAATAATAATAAATGGCCTTTATTCGGGCGAGATTGAGACTAGAAAGTCTCTTCTTACACCGAACCCATCGTCATATGCGAAACAGAAAGAAAGAGATAGTTTGCAAAAGTACACGAAGAAAATTAGTATGTGGATTTTATCATCATGCGGATCATCTCCCTATACAAGAGATTAGGATGGCCGAACTCCAATCCCTCCAGCCGCTATTACTCCAGTGCCTCCCACATCACGTCACCTGCACCCAGAGAGCCATTCGTCAACCTGTCCCAGAATTAACGGCCAAAGGCAACAATCTTAGACTTCCGACAAGAGACATCAATTCTGCAAGCGAGACGCTGCACGCCACGGCCCCGTTCATCGGAAGAGCTATTGGAAACTCGGAATGGGAGATGATAGGTAAAAAAAAGAATCGGACGGCTTAAGGCAGAGATACTGTGAACCCGTCAACCGCAGAGGAAAATACGGGGACGAAACTGGAGGCCATTATCGCGGCGGAAAAAAGTCTACGATACTCGAAATTACCCACTTCTTGGTAAATGCGGCCACAGGATACACGGAAAAAGAGCGCACAATTCAGAGAGGGAAGAAAAAAGGAATACCAAATGCCTCCATCGAGTTATAAAAGACGGGTCCTAAAAATAAGGAAGATCATTACACAGAGGTGGGTGGATAGGAGCTATAAATATTTACGTGGGCGGAAAATGATTCCTCTGCAGACAATAATGGAATCGCTTACCCCGAAGGAAATTGGCTGAACTGTAAGAATCCTGGCCAAGGAGGAAGTTTCCTTCAGCTTGTCTGACACTGCTACTTGGTCTGTATACTTTTACGAACGTTGTAATTGCGTAAAAAAGATTGTTTTTATTTCAACACCGTTTAAAAGCTACGCTTTTTCTGAGAATTTTCATATAAAGAACTTTCTATTATATTTTAGAAACTTTTCTAAAATTGAAACTATTTTAGAATATAAACATATTGTCAACGGAGACGTGTAAGAAATATTTTGAAGATGAATTATTATCTGATCTGAAACTGAGATATTTAAACGAGCATAAAAAATATCAGCGTTCCTCGAACATATTAAATTATTTTAAGATAAACTTCCAAGATAAAGATTCAAATCCAGGAAAACATTTTTCTTAATTCGAATACTACCAATTTACCGAAAAAGGGATACTACCATGTTAAGAATTGTAGAAGCAGAATTTGGCTTCAATTTTAGCTTGCGACAAAAAAGAGTCGTTTGGAGTCATTTGAGAAATGAGACTTATTTAAGATAACATTAGTTTATAAGGAAACAATTTAGGAATCAAAAATACGCCCATCCAAATATATTTTTATTGTAAAAATACACCCTAATCCATGAGAAAAGAAAACAATAAACGTTTTATGAGATTTATTTCCTATAGTAGTGGAAAATCGTCCAGGAAGATCGTTTGAAAAGTTAAATGAATTAAGCCGCACTGGAGAGAGAAATTGTCTTTGAAAGTTTGGAGAAGTTATTTAAATATCGCATGAAATCCACCCTTCTATTGAAAGAGCTTTCCTTGAATCAGAAAGTACAAAAAGTATCATAAAAATTACATATTTGTCTCAGCATATAATAATTAGGAAAAACACTGGGAAAAAATATCTAAAATGTCTTGGTACATGAGCAAAGAAAGAGTAGGCATTCTTCTTTATATTTATCGTAAACATGACTTCAGAGGTCGAATTATTTCACGTAATTTTTTCTTGGCGTAAAAAATATGCAAGATTCTCATCTGCTGACTCCCAATTTGCCGTATGTTTCGTAATACGAAAATATTTATGAGGAAGTATTTGAAATTCAAATAAACACTGGAAACTAACAGCACAAGTTTCCTAAAAGTCATTTTTGAACAGTTGTAGAGGTCACGGTGCCATGTGGGAAATCTATAAATTCAGGGGCTGGAGTCAAAAGTTCAACGAAATCCACTTGGAGGAGACGGGTATTGATCCCAGTATCTTTCGCAATATGAGCAGATAGTACTCTATCTGACGGATGGCTTTCAAGTCTCTCATCCAAAATTTTATTTAAAATACATTTCTTCCAAAATTTTCTTAAAATATAACACCTATTCCAGGAAAACAATCCTTTAGTACATAAATACTGGTAGAGCGAAAATAAAAATATATCACATTATTTTAATAAAATGAATTCACAGAGTTTTGGCTATTATCTTTTTGGTAATAAATCAGTTTGATTCATTATCTCTTCCACATTTAAGAAGTTCCAAATTAATTTTGTATATGGCTTGACTCGTATTTTTAGAAAGGTCTTACACAATAAAGTACGTACCTTCACTATTTAATAGAAGAATTCTGCGCTAATTTTAGTATTGCCTTTATATTTTTGCAGAAATTCAATAATTAACGTAAACAGACAAAATTAAAAGGAACAGCAAAACATATTCATTGATAATAAACCAGAGAAGGAAAAATAAAAGACCAAATAAAAGTAAAATGAAGTACTTTACTTTATTGCTTACGAGAAAATACTACTTATATACTCAAAAGAATACATAAATTTGATTTAAATTTAATTAGACGGAATCCTAATTTATTCGGAACTGTAGCATTAAAACCTCAAATAGCGGCTTGTTTTCGGTTATTATGAAAGTTAATTGAAAAGTTAATCAAATTGAAACGACTAATATAATAGATTCATTTTCATAATTCAATCCCATTAAGTCATCCACAAATTTATGAGCACTAAAAATCTAACTTATCGTTAAATTAATAGAGATCACTATGAGAACACTATAACACCTAGTAAATTAGTTGAATGAATAAAACTAAAATAGTTAAAACTGGACCAAAAGCTTTTGAGAGAGTAAGCGAATCAGGACTGACCCATTTCAGAAAAACGAGTGTAATGAATATTTCTCTAGAGTATCGACGGGGAAATGAATGGCTCCACTCACCGTATCGTGTTCACTCTTTGTCATTTTATTTTCAGTAACCGAACGAGATGTTCTGCTTCCCTTTTAATGGAATCGCTTCATTTCTATTTGCCATAAAACTCGGGTTATTCGAAATTTCCGTGCTTTTTAAGGCTTATCAATTACTACGATTCGACGTGAGGTTTCCCAGACTACATCGACCTCGTACTTAAAAATTAATCAACCGGGCCAAATAATTGGTGCTTTTGATACATGATTCTTCGCAATAAGGAAAAAAATCACACCAAGGATCACGTAATTGACGTAACGACAACCGATGCACGGCTTGAATTAACGGAATCAAATTATTCATCCAACCTCGGGAGGCATTTCAATTTCCCTTGCTTCTATTCACCCAAAACAAGAATAATCACCGAAACGAAAAGGCCTCTCGTTCATTTTCCACAAAATACTAAAACGCGAAAATTTCGCAATAAAATCCTTTTTTTAACCCAGTCAGATAACGGCGCCGTTAAAATCCAACCGTGGCCTTCTCTCTTTCGAATCGCTTGGTGAAATTCAAATGAATCAGTCGCTCACTTCATCTCTTTCATACGCGAGTCAGTCTCCGGCATAAAAACACCACCCCACCAAAGAGGCCTTCTCTTTATCACTGGGATCCTTATTACCTCTCCCATCTCGCTCCTTCCCTCATTCCATTATAAATAAGCCCCTATCTCCGCCGACCCCTGACTCCCCTCCCGGCTTTATCTCGCCTCCACGACCCTTACGACCGCGGCGACGGAGAACCGTTTTGCGGGGAAAGAATGGGAGAGAAAGAGGAATGGATGAAGTAAAAGAGAGTCGAAATGGGAAATACATCACGCTAGCTGTCGCTTTTCTTTATCTCTGGGAAAGGGAAAAAACAGAAGGCTTTTTCTCCGTGCGGATTTTTTCGATGTAGCGTCGAAAGCCGCCGCTAACTCCGGGAACAAGCTTAAAATCCGAGTGAAGATCCCTCACGACCAAGGTTTCAGCCTATCTCCGCTTGTGTTCTGGGACATGGCGTTGCGATCCTCCGACAAAGCCGCCTGAAATTAATCTTGCCGAGGACAAGCCGAAGATGATCCATCAAAAGTAAATGAGCATCGGAAACCTGCACTCGGCAATTCTACTTTTCCGACGAGCATCGAATACGTGTAGGCGGTATGTTTCTATGTCCACCCAAAATTTGATGACTAAAGATATTAAACTTTTGTACACAGTATATTTAAATACTTTTGCAGAAATACCCTTATCCAAATCCTATCTTGTAAATTGTCCCGGGCTCTGCGAGAAGTCATAAGGCAAACCGCAATCAATAAACGTAAAGGTCGCTGTAATCGCCAGTAGTATCAATTGTTAAATAATAATGATGTTTATTCGTTTTCTGTGATAAAAAATACATATCTTGGTACATCAATGGAAGGTATATAGGAACCCCGTAGAAGAGAATCGCTTGTATGTATGTGTATGTTTGCTGGCGAATCAGCCTCTCGGGCTATTATCGCCGAGAATCGCTTGCTTTAGGTTTACCGACTCTTTAAGTTTATAAAACTACATTAAAACAGTATTTGTTGAATTTATACTTAATTAAAGTATGACCATGGGTCATGACAGATATTCCAAAAATACAAAAATTGTTAACTTAAAAAGAAAAACATTAAATGAAAACATTTATACCAACTTACTTAACAAAAATTCAACATCTTCATTCATCAGCAGTCAATCTTTTAATTTTATGGCAAAATTAATTTTACTTTTAATAGAAGTGATACACTTAAGGCAAAGTACAATAAATTTTAGAACTTAAGTATATATACGATAGTCTAAATAACTAAATGTTAGGTTTTAATATCACAGCGTTAAAGAATAAATTAGAAATAATTAATCGAATCTGGAATTCCTTAACCTCCGCATGTCAAGATAATCTTTCAATTGGATTCTTTTCGCTCGTTTTCGGAATATTTGAAAGTGTGAATGAAAAAAACGGCATTTGAAAAATTCCTACATTCTTAGAGACATATTTGAGTAAATGTTACTATATACGTTCTTGAACAGAATATGTGCAGCTAAAAAAATAGATGACAAAATAATTTAACTGAAGTACACAAAGACAAGATGATTTATAATTATATTTCAACCTTTAAAAGGATAAAATACATTTTCTACATTTCCACTTAGCATCTCTAATTCTACTGAATTTAAACGTAGAGGTGAAAATTTAAATTTCTTAAATCTCAAACATACTATTTCCCCGTAAAAAGATTACAATTTCTCTCGTCATTCCATCACAGACTTTCAACATGAAACTTTCCAGTATTCAAAGGAATAGAAAAGGCGGAGGATGAAACAGGGGAATGGCAGCAAATCGAAGATAAAATGAGGTCGCGTGACCGGAGGAAGAAATGGAAGTAAACCAGTCACAAGGTTAATCGCACTGAGATGAAAAACAACCAAAAGACTGCCCTTACTCTCATCCAAAATGGAGAGGAAAACGATTTTCACCTGTTGAACTATGCAGTTGAAATGCACCACGATGACGTCAGCACTTTGTCCTTTAGAATTCAATAACCTGTGATCAAACAGACTTATGGCTCGGTTATAGAGAAGGAAAGTTCCTGATCTATACAGATTGATGTTAAAGATTTTAACGAGAAAAACTAAAAATATAAAATATCTGAATTTATGAGATTGAAATTTACTTTAAATTTATCATGAACATAAAGGAGCTATGAAGGTTTAAAATAATTGTCAATCACGTTGAAAATATCACATAAATATAATCCCAAACTTAAAATCTAAATTTTTATCAGAGATAGAATATTAAATTGGTTCTTGCGCATTTCAAACTTCCGTAATAACTAAAATAATATTTTACACATTATTGTAATTTGACTCTTAACCGCTGAAGATCGACAATATGATTGCCTCAAAATATATAGCGTAGAAAACTACCCAAGCGTACGATTTCTCATTCCCTTTAACATTAATCTTCTAATCTTTTCTAGTCGCATTTTCCCTTTTTTCGAGATTTTTCGACAATTATATCGTAAAAAACTCAACTCATCAACATATTTATGACTGAATTACTTAAATATATCCAAAACACTATTCATTCATATACTTTTTTATTTTTTTGCTATTTTTATGTGTTAGACTATTCCGCATCATGCTTTCAAATTTATGTACAATGGTTTGGCCATTTTGTTCTAGTGTAATTTTCTCTTCTCTATCTCCACTATTTATAATGATGACACTCTACAATGACTGTAGGCAGCCATCTTGCTAGTATACTTTCTCCGCTATGGAGTGAACCCAAACAACATTTCATCATAATTATAAAGAGTTAAAGACCAATGGATCCTCATCCTTCCTTTAGAGAAACCCTTTTCCGCTACAACTTCAACTTCTTTTTCTGTAGTTGTTCATTAAATAATATACTTGAGCTGAACGAGAATGAACCCAAGATGGTTTCCAATTGTTACCACCAAAATGCTGACGATGACTTTTAGGCGCAAAAAGCTCGGAATTCAGAGACTTCGCACACATAGCTCATCCATACCAGCGCGAGAAGTTAGCTTGGATTGTCATTCCTCGCGTTTGGCGGGTAAGCCCACCTCCTCACCTCTTGGGAAATTTTTCATTTGGCCCCACCCAAGAGTCTCCCCTTACGCCCTCCGCCACACCGAGGCACACCCCTTAACCATTACGAGAGTCAACGGAGAACACCAACCCAAAAACCATTCCCTCCCTATCGAGAATCAACGAAATGGCCCCCCAAATAACTGCCATTACGGAGCGAAAGGACCTGTATCTCTTTTATTCTGTTTCATGCATCCTTTATTCTGCTTTTACGCGCTGCCTTGTCATCTAACGAACTACGTCTCCTTCCTTTGAGTAAAATGAACCTTGAGTAACATATTCATCGTTGAGGAAAAAGGAGTACAAGAACAGGAAGGAATAACTTGGAGTGCAATCAGTAGGTATCAGAACATCAACGGATTTGTATCTTCGACTCTTGCTTCTTTCGTTCACGAGTTTGAAGGGAATAAGGAAGAGTTAGAATTTCGCACAACTACGGAGCAAGGAAAAGAAGATATTCCTTTCCTAGTTTTCAGAGCTTAGCTTCAAGATTAGACACAGAATGACTCAGAATGTTTTTTCTACTAATGATGAACCAATTAAATTAACCTCGAATACCTTAGTAACACGCTGTGTTTTTTTCCTAGTTCTGCGGTTCTTTTATACGAATTTTCTTACTTATTCAGTATAAAAAGAATTCCGTTATCCTAAAAACTCCAATTTAATCATTATCCTAATGTGGGCCGTCATTGCATGATGCGGGATTCCCATTTCCATTTTTTCTCGCAGCCTTGATGAAGCATTTTTCTAAATTTTTTTACATATCATTCCTTTAGCATAGATAAATATCCATTTATACACTTATTTACACACACTTATAAAAGAATTTACGTGAGGCTTTGGGAAGTTTAAAGGCAGAACTGTATACCAGTTCCACCAAAAATGCCTTTCGCCCTATATTTACCAATTAAACAGAAATTAATGCTGTAGCATTTTATGGAGATAATCATATCTGTTCAAATTAACTTTCGGCATAGACTAGTTTCGTCTACAAGAAGAAGCTCGAGTTGAAAATAAAACGTTCTCTAAAAACATACTGAAATGGGAACTTCTTAAAATCAATGAACAGGAGCTTCAGAGAAAGCGCTTCGATTATTTTTCCTTTATAAATACCCTATTAGGAAACTTTCCTATTCCTATATATAATCCCTATTAGGGAAGTTAATAAGCTTAACGAATGGAAAATATCATATGAATGGCTGCTACGGTAAAGGAAAAGAAAATAGCTACATTCGTCGACAAAGCTCCTGAATACTTAGTTTTTCCTGGTAATTTTTCAAATATTATAACGCAACAAAAACCTTTCTAAAAGCCTTTTAACATGTTCTGAACTATTCAAAAATCTGATTTTCAGTAAAAATTACATCAAGCCCCTTATATTCCGTTCTGAAATCGTCCAATCGCAAGGATATTTTGATCTTGCTCGATAAACGTACCTTGATCTTTCACTTGAGCTCTACGTACATGCAAAAACTTTGCATTCTAACCACTTAATAATGGAACTATTGATAGATAGAGTTAGCTAAAAATCTGCAACGCTGGCGATGATGGGAAAATTTCTCACTGCCGATTAACTCCAAATATCTAACGACAGAGGAAGAATCGCTCTCCGATGCATCTTCTTTGTCTTTTGACGTTTTTCCTACTTTCATCGGAAACATTTCTCACGATCAGAATGAAAAGGGAAAGAAAACCCAAAAAGAAAGAAAGTCAGAGAATAGCAAATTCTTTCTCTATAGAGCGCTTCTTTCTTCTATTTCTCCGGATGTCAATCTCACCGCTAGCAGAAAGGAAACGTTTGCTTTGTGATGCCTGTTTCTTTCTCCCCTGACTCCCGCTTTCCGGCAACCGCCTGCTCCCAATTCCCAGCATGTCTTTCCCCACGAGATAAGTCCCCGGCATATGATCTTAAAATTGGAAAAGGAGACAAACAAAACCGATTACAACAGTCCCACAGATGGCGAAATGTTGGCAGAATTTTCTTACACGGAAAGACAGAGACATAACTTTTTCTTCGGTTTCTAAACCAAGGTTTCACTTAAGGTATACTTTAGCGATTATTTGTAGACTTCTAAGTTACACATGTACCGTGAATTTGTTATCTCTCGTCTTGGGAAAGATATATAACAAAGTTAAAAATCAAAATTGGTCAACACTTTGGCACTTTAACTAGTCCATATGGCCAAATTACTTGTAAATTGTGCATGATAAATAAAATATAATAATGAAGATAGCGACATTAATAAATAATAAATGATAATTAAATTTTTCCTATTTTATACATTAAAATATCTTTAGTTATAAATGCTACTGTTTGTTAGAACCAAAACTTTAACTGTTAATACTCTACATTAAAGTTTTACCTACATCACCGGATCAGAAAAGGCGGCTATATTGCAAGAATTTAATTTTATCCCAAAAATAGCAATTTTCCGCTTAAAATATTCGACGTCCATTTGCTTGTGACATTCCTCTTCACTAACGAAATATCGCTATCGAAACTTCTGCTCATATATGGACTTGGGACTCAGAAAGGAAATGATAGTGCTCAGAAACCTGAAGACATTACACTAGAGATTCCGCAATTGAATTTCTCTCTGAATTGAATTGTTTTTAATTTTATATCATTTTCTCTCCAAATACAGAGGTATTTAACTATTGCGATCGCTTTGATTTTATTGCGGAGATTACTATCTTATTTAAAGCCTCTAAGCTTTTCTCTATTTTCCTAGAGTTAATTATGAAAAAACAGGAAAGGTTTTCTCCTCTGCAAAACGCAAGAATTGTGTAACAAATCTTCACTCATGATTTTTTCAATAATAGAGTACTTAGCTTATCTTTCGCTACCTCTAACTTAAAAGTATATGTATATCCACATATCAATAATATTTGAAAGATGATCGAAAGAAAGAACTTACCTCCTCAGAATATTTCATTCGTGATTGATCAGAAAATTTCTTTTGATTGGAGTTTTTTGATACACCAAAAATAAACTCTAAAATTATCTCGGGTATTGCCTTTGAATCTCATGTACTCTGTTTACTTTCATCGCACCATTAATATTCTTGAATCGAAAATGCATAGATGGGTCACATTTTATTCGAAGACGTACACTCCTGGCCAAAATTAACGCAGCACCTCCCTAGCGATCCTTACGGCCGGTGCTGTGTTGATTTTGGCCAGGACTGTACAATTGGTGAATAAATAAGCTATCACGAAACTAGAACTTCATCGTTGGGCTGCCTTGTTGCGAAACCGATTACACTACATAAAGTTTTCTTGAATAAATTCGAACCTCATACTGAAACCTAATCTCGACTTATTTGTCACAAAACTTACACCAAACCATCCCGAAAACTTCGAAGCGATAAACTTGACCCGAGCCGGATTCGGGAGCAAACGGATAAGCGTGCCTCCTAATCTCTAATTCTGGCGGTAATTCGACCTTCGACTGTTTTATGGCTTAAGGGGTTGAATGCAACCGGGAAATTCCTTGGAGAGATGAGAGACGAAGAGAGGAAGAGGGAGCTAATGACAAGGGATTCGCGTACGCGTCTCACGTAAAATCGACTGCGTGAATCTCGTTGCCCCTAAGCCGTTCCATCATTCAAATTGAAGGCACTGGCTGATCCAGAACAAACTCCTGCTAATCCCTGTAAGAGGACGGGGTTAAAGCGGCGTGACGCGTGATCGCACGAGCTTCCAACCGAAGCGTGAAGTTTGACTAACAGTAACTAAGCGCTCGAATTTCTTGACGTCTGAGGATAGAGAGCGACATATCGGAGATTGGAGACGAGCAGATGATGGTTGTTTATACCCAAAGAAGAGGAAATTTCAGCATACAGAAGTTTGAGATTATGTTGGTGAGGATTATCATATTATATTTGAAAATTGGCGTTTCAATCCGATTATTGTACACTAAAAATGTATGCTAAGACAAGGATTTCCGTTTAAGGTTTATATAGCTGCTGTTATTCCGATTACTTTAGGCTACAAATTTGAACAACGTTAATCAGAATACAAATCACTAGACTCTCCCTCATACAAGGCAACCGAAAATCTAAGACAGTCCAACACTGCGGGATTTTGCAACTTATTCTGAATTTTATGCGTTAACTGTACAGTAGAAGGACATAATTAAGATATAATGTATATATTATCTATCAGGATTCTAAATTTACGTGAGATATGGGTACAAAATGTAGCCAATTTATTTATTACTTGATCATATTTGACGATCTATCATTACCTGAACATGATGCACGTAAATTACTGAATTATTAGCGACACCTAGAAACACAGAGATATTTAGAAACAATTTCACCCTCTAATCCCATTTATTTACCTTATCTCTAGTAAAATATACATCGAAGCTAAAAATTTGTAATTTTTTTCTTTGATAGCTTGTTTTCCACCAAGTCACGCCTTAGGATGTTCATTTAATCAAATTAATAAATTTAAAATCCCAGAAATTTACATTATATCAATATACCCAAGTATGTTTTGATATTGGGTTAAAATACAATAAAAATTCAGAAATTTTAATGTATTTATTTTTTTCCTCACCGTGATTAATAATTCAAAAGAACACCTCAATTCTAATCCGTGAGAATGATTACTTCGGGAGAGGCCGCTAGCTAAAATGGAGCTCATCGTAAATGCAGTTCTTGGGGTTTTCCATCGACGAAATAAAGCTTTCTTCCCATGGGCACAATTAATGACGTGAAATTGCGCTAATCGATACACTAGGTTGTTTCCAATCTATCGCAGAAAAGAAGAAACTTGGCTATGGAGAGCCGACAGGTTCGTAACACCTACTGCAAATTGATCCTGAAGTTTGCCTCAAGTCAGGGGTAAATATAGCCTTCTGCCGTGGAAATTTCGAACGCAAAACTGAACGTGAAAACGAGAATTTTACGCTGAATAGTGGGTGACCCACTTATTTTATGAAAAGGCATTAATAAAACGCCTTAAAACACACCGTAATCTTCGGTATAATATTACAAATGCTACTATTTGTTATATTTACCTGCTACACAATACTTTATGAAGAAATTTTCAAAGTTACCTAATGTATGCATTACTTATGTATTTTTCACCATACTTTCAAAGAAAATCTTCTAAATATTCTATTTTTAAGGAAAATTGGGGAAACAAGAAATCTTTAGGGTAATCCAAGCCCATATTTCGTTAAGAAAGTAGATCTGATTATTACACTACTAATTGTACACAGTTATAGATTTGTAGAGAGTTTATAATAATGATAAACATTCTTGATCATCCTTTTTAAATTTTTTTCTCAAATTCATTGCTGCGATTCAAATAAAATATCTCCCTCTTCCTTTCCTAAACCTTATGCATCCCGCGATTCGCGTATGTATTACGTTCTCACCTGGAAGGTGAGTACAATTCCAGGCGAGGACGACTCGCTAACTATATAAGACTTCTCTTACGGTAATGTTTCAGCAAAAATCAATTCATTGAGTTAATATCTTGGATAACACATAAGATATGATAGATTTAAACCTAAAAAAAATTTCTGTAGTGTATTTTTTTATAAATCTTTCTTTGTGCTTTCGAAGAACATTAAAATACATTATGACATGATACATGAAATGTTTTCTTCCAAACCGAATTTAAAGACGAATTTTGGTGATAGGAAAAGATCGATTTACGATTGGAAGAATTACTACATGGCCTTCCGTAGTAAGTAGTTATTATGAAATGGAAGAGCAAATTTTACCTGTAATTTCTGTTATAAATAAATTCATAACGTCATATAAATGATTTTTCTATTTTTTTCCAATTGGTGAAGCTAATAAACTTCAGAGCCGGTGATTTACATACAACTTGGATGTCATGCTTATTTTCTAATACAAAATGTCAACTGAGGAACCGAATAATGAAAGTACAGGGCTCATATTATAAAAATTGAATTCAAATAATTAGTTTTTTCAAAAAAGCAGCATTCATATCTAGTAGTAAGGGTACGGTTTAGTGTCGAAAACCTATACATTGAGAATTTATTAAATTTAGTTACTCAAATGAAATAAAAATATTAATGAACAGAATTCCTCATTTTCAGAACAAAATTATTTTTTATTCCTCCATTAAATTTATTTCAATAATTCTTGGTTATTAGTTCACCGTAAGCAAGTTAATTATCGTAAAATTTAAAAGCCATTAGTTTTTCGAGGATATAGTGGTAATTATAAATAAAATAAATTTTAATGATAATATTCACTTGATATGAAAAGTTTTAAAAATACTTCTGATCCGCGTACTTCCTCACCCTCGAAAAAATTCGAGCTGGGATTTAAAAATCTTCATGATAATTGAAAGTTTAGAGGTATTTTTGCTGGTTTTACAGTACAAGTCAGGATTATACAGATGCTATGCAATTCGTCTCTTAGCGCCACCTTAAACGAAGTTTTGATCACGTAGGCTGGGGAATTAGTTAGACTATATCAAAATAAGGATCTGAGGACAAGGAAATTAATTAGCTAAAAGAAAATGGGCCACGAAGGGTCGAATGCGTGGCTAAATGGCAGCTGTCAGATATGAAATGAATATTAGAGCGTCACAGCGTTTCTCATTTCACATGCCTTTTCCCACTTCTATCTACATATGGATCTGCCCATTCCGTAAAAGCTAATTTATTAAATCTTCCCCTCTCATACTACCATCGTTTTTTCCTTCTCCATCATGTTAGGAATATATTCAACTTGGATTTAGATTTCTGTAGAAAGCGGACATACTCTTATTTACGTCATATAACTTCATTTGTAGAATCAACATAAGTCCTTTTCGGCATTTTGTAGCGTTTTACGGCGAAATGAATAAGCCAAACTCAGCTTTGCAAGGGAGCAATACTTTCGGTTTGAATTACGAGAGAACACGGATTTTGAAGTCAATTTACAGGGCTTATTTATGCATCAACTCCAAGCGCCGAATCCCCGAAAGATTTAATGAAATGACAGGATTAAATTATGCGTTTAATGAAGTTCATTATCTCTTGGACAGGTAGGAAATTAAAATAAATGATTCCCTTCAATTACCAGGCTCGTTTTTTTTTTAGTTCAAATCCGTAGTGATGTACTCATTGGATTAATACGAGCTCAAATCCGCAGTGAGTTGATATTTAAAATGCCTTCTCAGGCTTGGATAAAGGCAGTAAACGTGATGATAAGTCCGGATATAAAGCTTATATTTCAGCAAACTATAAAACAAAACTTTAATGTAATCTTAAAAGAGCAATAATAACCTAACATCCTATTATATAAACTGAATTAAAATGGAGCCGAAATTGCTTCCATTGGAACGGTATCAATTATTTTTTATGATCCACGTCCTGCAGAATTTTTAGAAGGGTGAATCGATGAAGGTATCTTAATAATGCTAAAATAATCTTGCTATGTTAAACGTAAGTGAGAGTAAGAATCCATTCACCATACTATAATGAACAATCGATAGAGAGTATGTTTAATTTCGATGTATTTATGTAATAGGTGTTCGAGTACACACGTTTACAAGTTCTTCTCGTTTTCATTACATATTAATGAATTTAACATAGTGAATCTCATCAAAAAATCAGAATTTTTGGTAACATTGCTGAGATTAAAAAAATCCTCATAGAAGCTAACAAGAGGTGTGAAATCTTATTGCCATAGATTCAAGTACAACTATTGAAACTGAAAATATGGGAAGAAACCTAAAATCATGGGAAAAAGATCATTCCAGACTCTTATGAAGTAGATCTACCGGTACTGGATTAAAAATATTAACTAAGAAACAAAGCACCTTAAACATAACCCTGGAATATTGGTCAATGCAAATAAACAATCACTAACTAATGTAATCGAAATTTTACGAATAATACTTTAAAACATTTTTCGGTTTGGAGTGTGAGGCATGTAAATTAATACATATATAAATAATATAAATCATATTCATTTTTTCACTCCAAATGTTGGTATGTACGCCAGAAATGCCTGCTGAAACTTATAAGCTGTACTAATACAAAAACTGACAACATCCTTCATCATAAATAAGAGCATATTTCAGAAACTAGGGAAATGGGTTTCCCGTCTCAAATCCGTGCCAACGATTTCACTCGGGTCGGCGTTCAACGGATAAGGTCGTACGAGGCCTTTTCCACAACTCCCACCTCCCGTTACCTGCCTGGAATTCCATCTTTCGGGAAAATCTCGCCGAGATTGGAGAAACTATGATTTCTCCTCCGCATAGACGCTCGGCTTCCCTCTGCGATAACACCTCGCTCAAATTAAAACCCCAATAAGAATCTCCTGGCGGGATGAACGCCCAAATAATCTGCTAATCCGTCTTGGGGAAGGAACGGGGATTTTCGGAGAGGTTTTCTTCCCCCAATTTCGCTCCCTCCTCCCTTATCTCCCACCCTGACTCTCCCCATTCGTCCAAATTTACAACCACACCCTCTTCACTTCTATTCTCCGTCAAATCGCTCCCTTACCTTCGCTGTTTCCACGCCTGTCCTTCTTTTCGTCCCATCGATCGGTTCCACCTCAAAGGGCTGATGACCCCTACCGATCCCAAACTGTTCCCTATCCCACCTGCTGGCCGCAGGCTAGTGACTGAGGGGATGGAAAAAGATCGAGATAATTAAAATAAAGAACTTTATTTAGGGCGAGATTGAAACTAAAGTCTCTTCTTACATCTAACCCTTCCTAGGAGCGAGATTGCATGCTCTTAATTATAATGGGCGAGGCGATCAGCCATTAAAAATAAAAAAACTCCAAAGGAAAAATGATTAGGTGAAATACTCTTTTATCAATAGAGGTATAAAGGAATACAATTATTTACCTGGAGAAGTTATTCCAATGCCGAAAAATGCAAAATATTTCTAAAGGAAACTGTAAGCTCATAGTACGTAAACTGTTCGCATCAATGTATCCATACATAGTATTCTGTTATCTCCATCTATAATGTATCACTAATCTATAATGTATTATTAATGGTTTTATTATTAATGGTTTTATTATTAATGGTTTTATTATTAATGGTTTTATTATTAATGGTTTTATTATTAATGGTTTTATTATTATAAATAATATATAATGTATTATTAATGGTTTTCGTAGGGGTTTCCCTTCCGTCTTTGGGCGAATGCTGGACAGATATCATTATTATTTTGCCCTCCTTGACCGTTGTCTCCTGGTCCTCTGACCGAATCGCAACGATAAATTAAATAAATACATAAAATATAAATTTAAAGATATAGATAGAGATAGCTTGAAAAAAGTAAACAGTAAAAGACTACTTTGTGAATTTATAAACCTAAGTTAAGAGCTTGGGAAAAGATTTCCACTGCAGGAAAACACCCTAAGAAAGAGGGGTGAAAATCTGCGAAACATATAGATAGAAAACTAAATTTGGTGACGAAATTAGACAAAAGAAAACATAAAGACAAGAAGATAAAGCAGTAATATCATTCAAAAACAAAAAATAACAAAGATATACAAATTTAAATGTAAGTATATAAAAATTAAAAAGAAATAAATAAATGAGACCAGAGAATGCGAGGAGGTTAAGTTTACGAGGATTTCCTTTTTATATAACTTCTCCTTCTTCCAACACAGGAAGAAAGGGCCGTTTCGTGAGTAGCGTGCTCCACATTGGGAGTTCCTCAGGGTCATTTGTTGCTGTTCCGCGGTGTCCTCAAACTAAACCCCGTGACGTAAAAGCCTTTCGGTGGCGTTTTGCCTTTTTTCGTTTTTGTATCCGGAAGATGGAAATTTTACCCAAAACGGTTTCGCCGATAGAGACGTGATTGGAAATTCGTCTGCGAGAGCTACATGAGTACTTTCCTTGCGAAGGGTCATCAAGTTTGGCTAAAACTTATCGTTAAGAAATATTAAACATCATAAGAAGCTTCACCTACGATGCGGTTCCTAGAATTTCCATTTCGTAGAGCTTTATAATGGAACTATGTCGATAAACGATTAAATTTTTGATGGTTGAAAGCATTTGGTAGAAACAACGACGGGAAACTGTATTTTCCGGAGATATTAAAAAGGCAGTATTCGTCGTCATAAAGGGATTTATAAAATAGTAAAATCCGCTTCGTATAGCTGCTTGCAGTAGCCCATAACAAAGCAATCAGTTGAAAAAAATATTACTTTATTTCCTGCCTCGTCGGAATCCTTCCGGCTATGATTTCAATACATGAAAATGACATCTCAAAAACACGGTCTTTTTAAAAAAATTCAGCATAGAGGGATGAGTGCGCAAGATGAAAAGATCACATAATACTTGTAAGAGTATTTATAACACAAAAATATAATTAAGACCACGAAAATGAGGAATGCAGTAGTGAAGCTAGAAATTCAATCGACGTACTGAGTATTATCGCTGAGTAAAAATTTAACAGATAGACTAGTTATAAACGCTGGTATGGCTGAACATTAAATAAAGACTACATAATCCAGAAACCACAGAAGATTAATGAATTATGTAATATTAATATTAAATAAACTATATTTAAATATCAGTGATGTCTTTTGGCATATAATCAAAGAGGACGACAGAGATAAGCCAAACAGATTTTTCATTGTGTATGGAGGAGAAAGTCAACAAAGAAATAGATTGAGGATGAAATCTTCGAGGAAAGGACAGAAAAAAGAAATAGCTTGGAATGAAAATCTTCCGAGATAGGATATAGAAAATAAGTATATGCCATTATGCCATAGTCCTAGTTTCACAACATGTCTGAGAAAAAATCCACGCAAAGACAATAGTGTATTCAGACGTTAACAGCATATGATATTGCACCGACATATATGATACGAGGCTTAACATTCAGGAAAGAAGATCACTTAGTGATTAAGCAGTGAAACGAATACATCGATACCCGGTTACACCTCCTTATGACACATATGATACAGCTCTGATAACTATAAATACATTACTTAAATATTTTAAATTACTTAATTTTGATGTGTGAAATGCATTAAAACTAGCTAAAGCAAAGCTAAAGGAACAAACTAATCCAACATGCATGCATACGATAAAAACATGATAGTATCAGACCCGTCTCTTAGAGAGGAGAGTAATTCTCGTAAATGAAAACCCTTTCGCTTCCTAATGATAAACGCAGAATTTTTCCATCTAAATTAGGGAACCCGGAGATAATTTTACGAGCCTTACATTCATTAAAATTCGGCAACGGTTCATAAAGCCCGCTCGTCGGCGAAAACCGAAGGGGGCAAGGGCGAAAGACAAAAGCACTTGAAAGAGGGAGGAAGTGACCCACTTTCGACAGGGATACGAGCCCCCCGAGGCCTGCGGGGAATTTATTTAAAAGGTCGCGGGTTAAAAGGCTTCGAAAAACAAATGTGAATTCCGGAGGAAATCGATGGAAAAAGAAACTCCCGCTCGTCGGATTACATACTAGACGTCCTTTTTAACTATTGGTATATAGTCGAGGACGCTCCGATTGAAACGGCGCTCACGTTTCCCTTTCATCAGATTCGCGAGGAGGATTTGCGAGTGACCAGAAGTGAAGCGTTTGGATTCGCTTCAAAAAAGGCCGTGAGGGAAATTCTACGCCGAAAGAGAAGCGGCGATTTTGGAGCGATCGAGTTCAAGTGTGGACGGAAAATAAATTTAGCAGGCACTACAAAAAAATCTTATGTCACTTTAGATGGTAAATTGTAACGGTACAAAACCTTTCCTCAAATTACTTGTAAAAATCCTCCACGAATCATTAAATGATAAAACGAAGTTTTCAAAACATTTATGGGTGATTCTTTACAGAATGAATGAAGAAATAGAATTTAATAGAATGTTTGACGATATTAAGCAAGGGAATCAAAGGACAAAATTTCATTTGTAAATCTAAGACAACTACATCATCTCTGTAGTTGAAAATTTTGTACGTACGATTGACAAAAAATTGTAAATATTCGATCCAATTTCATCTGATTTTCAAATGGGTGCCTGATCGTTAAAAATTATCAGCAAAGTAGTAGAAAAGAGTACTATACTCGAAAAGTTTTGTATTCGAACCGAATATTTTATCAGAGCCTGATTAATATGAATATTTTATTTGTTATTGGCTATGAGTTAAGTATAACTTCTAAAAAATATTCATTCTACGTCGACCCTCTTCAATTTCTGTGCTGCCATATTTACCTTAATACAAAGAGTACAAGAAATTTGTGAACATTTTCAAAATTCGTAAAATACAAATACAAATATGTAAAAATATTTTTGAAAGGTTGTCCACTCTATGCAACTTTAAATTTCGTGTTCTAGTCTCATGAAAATACAAAGCTTATAACTCAAGACTCGTCTTCGATGTCTTTATAAAATTAAACAAGTTGAGAATTATCAGAGCACGCAAGTGCTCTCAAAAAGTACCGTCTCTAGTCTCTTTTTCTCAGAGTTCAGGGGAACGAAAAGAGGAACACCGACAAAAAAGGCCATTAGAGATTTTAAACCTCTAATACCTTAACAGCCGTGTCCCAACTTGCCTTTTTTTCAAGTTAAAAATCCAAACGAACTTCCCCATTTCCTAATAAAAGTAACTTCCTCCTTTAGGAAACCATTCAAAATGTAGGCGCTCATGCATTCAGATTTACAGAAGCACAAAGCAAAATATAAGTCAATTTTGAAAATTATCTGTTAATAAACCATTTAATTATTTATATATTTCCATTTATTCGATATAAATCCGTAACTTTACGTTTCAATTAGAATGATGAATGATTATTCTTTCCATTCGCTGGCAACAACTTCCGTGTCATCGTATACAATCACTGCCTAAAAGGTTTTTTTCCAAAACCTGCTACGTTAATTGATTGGTCTGACCATTATAAATCGAGAACAGATCACAGAGGGCTTGTGTTCCACCTGACCTAAAACTGTAGTCAGTGTACGGTGAAGTAGCCGAACCTAAATGAAAGAACTTGTTCCATCGATGCAAAAAATTGCTAGGGAGATCTCACAATGCGGTAAAACTCTCTGGCTGTAACTCAGAAAAACGGTCTACAACAAAAAGCGTTTATCTTCTGAAAAGGGCTTCAGAATAAGCGAGGGAGAATAATGGTGGAGGGTTGTAGGTACATCTTAATGAGCTGGGCTTTTCCCTTTGATGTCAAGGCATATGTTCGGAATTCCATTTCCTCTATCTTTCCGCGTTTCGTGTTGAGTAGATGTAACCCTCGTTAAAATACATGGAAAAATACACGTACGCAAATTCTTCGAGTAAACAAAGAGTAAATCCTTACGACAGCCTAAAATCGGTAATCATTATCATTTTAATATACTAAATTTGCGAATAAGGGAATTATTGAAGTGGATGGTATTTTCTCTTCACAGTGAGTAAATTCCAGAGAGAACCCTTCGTATATAATGTATCCTTTGTAGAATTCACTTATTTATCGTAGATTACATTGGTATTTTAAAATATTAGCTTAAATTTAAAATCTTGAACCCATCTAATATCTTACCACAAAAATGTTTGGAGAGATCATATGAAGGCATGATCATTTATTTGAGGAATGAAAAACGTAAACAGAAACCTAACGTCAATAATTTATTTCTTTTTCGATTATCACACGGTAAACCTTCAGTATACTAATCGAGAAGGAGGGCCACAGAATTTAATAGGAAACCTCAACATGTGATGAAAAAATCGTTAAATTCAACCAAAGTTCCTTTTCTTTTAATGGCATAATGACCACTATTATGTGATAGTTGCGACCATATTGACAAATTGCGAAGCGATATTGATTCGAAATGAAAAATCTTATGAGTAATATATGTATTTTTGGTTTATGGTAGTTAAGTGAGGTTTTTTAAAGGTCCATCCCTAGGCGTCCCTTTTTCAGCTTTATCATAGTTTTTTCCCACGGATCGAGCTCGGAGCTGATAAGGGACCTCGACTTATCAACAGATATCAGCATTTATCAAACGAGAGGTAAAGAAAGGCGTGCAGTACGATTTGAAAAGTTATAAACAATTGCAATATACAACAATTTGATATCTTCGGTGTGTCCCGCGTCTTTTGATCTACGCTCTACGATGAAAATTAAGGTTTTTTTATGTTTTCTATAGAAATTACCTGGTGAGTATTAGCAATACTGCATTGCCAGGAGGGTTGCGATGGGTTCGGTTGGGTTAAATTGTGATAAAGCTGAAAAAGGGGCGCCTAGGGATGGACCTTTAAAAAACCTCACATAACTACCATTAACCGTATTTTTTTAATTTAAAACGTTCAAACTCACACTTATGTAGATATTCTTCGGGGAACTGACCAGATAGATAAGAAGAATCACACTCACCTGAAAAAATAGAACATTACTTGATGCATTATTCCTTTGTATCAAAAACTACGACTAAACAATATAAAAGGTCACGTAGTTTTTCAAATATACCCACAAGTTCGTTAAATATCATCGTTTCTGAATTTAGGCATTTTTGTAGACCAAATATTGCAATAAATTCAAAGTTGAAAATAATATCCGATAATTATCTCTCACAGTATCACAAACTAATAAACAATAAACTTAAAATTACAAGTATTTTCAGAAATAAATAGTTCGAGCGAATTTAATATCTTCACTGATACAGAATCAACAACTTCCAATCTGTAAAGATTATTCAGTATAAGAGTAATACAGTAATTGTAAATACAACCCTGAATAAATGCTAAACAGGATGTCAGGTACTAATGGTAATTACAATACAAATGCCAGATTGTCAGCAGAAGACATAAAAATATTATATGATTAAATGAAACTTTTATACGTAGGGAGATATCAATTACAATATCGCTGAAACCGTATTATATTCATTAATTTAAATTTAATTATAAGTGATAAACCACATATGCGATTGATGGTTCATAAGGTCTACATACGTCTTGCGTATTTAAAGAATTTTACACGAACGCCTCTATATCATTGATGAGACGCATATAACCGAAATTACATTGACGTAATACAAAATTAATTGCAAAAATATTACAATACGTACACAGCACGCTTTATAAAAAATATTACTATTAGTTTCCAGATTAACAAATAACAACATGGAAACTTTTCTCCGATAAATTGAATTCTTTGGTCACCATTAGATCCGTGATTGCATGGAAAATATTTCATTTACTTTGGTTTTGGAGAGTTCAATTAATTTTAGGAATATTTCATCTCAGTCTATAATGGGATTCATTGGTATATTAATCAAAACCTTTACTTTCTACTGATGTTACCGATACCAACTATCAGTTTCTCTCAGAAACGTAACCGTCCCATAATGTTCAATTTTCGTTGCGCTACTCCTAAATTTGAGAAAATGTCCTATTTAAGGGATCATACGTTCGGGACCTCAAAATGGAAACTCTAAATATTCATACGGTGGTAGGGGAGCGATTAAGCGGGCCGCTTTGAGAAGTGGGCGTGTGGAATATACGTATCGCCCACGGCAGCACGCTGAGAAACCCTTTGCAATTCCACGCGAAAGTACTTCTCTGCACGGAGGGAAAACTCCACGTGCAAGTGAATCTATTCGTCAGCAGAAATATTAAATCCATCTCTCCGCTTAGGATTACCTTTAACCTTTAGTTCTTATATATTCTATAGTAATTTAATTTAATCTATGAATAAATACGAAATATAAGAAAGTTACTTTTTTCATTAATGTAAAATTATATACATTCAATTTTACTTTATTTTGCTTCATGCTAAAAGAAAATAGGATGGATTTCGTCTAAGGAGGATCGTCTACATATTTTAATTCTGTTTAAATACTTTATTAATATATTATATTACTAGCGGAGTGCCCGTTGATTCTCAACGGAAAAATGAATGTAAATCGAAAGGTAATGAAATTTACATATGAAAAAATTTAGATATGAGAACTCTTAAATTTATGAAAAAACAATACTTCTCTTCATCCTATGTGCCTTACGAAATCACAAAAACAGCTAAACAAATGTAAATCACAGAATAAACTAATGCACCAGTCGCTACAACAAATAGAGGAAACAACTGAGTACCAAATGAATGGAGACGAAATCACAAAAATAGCCACACAAATCTTGTAAACCACAAACAAAAACGAAAAAACCAGTCGCTTAGCACGTCTAATATGTCCGTTACACAGCGAGTCAGTGAAATCATCGCAACTATCAAATAAACGAATTAACAAATAAACGCCGCAAATTAATGACGATATATAGTAGTTAATCTAATTAGAACTCGTCCTTTTATGAATTAATACCTAATTTATCCTTAAGATGGCGTCGGCTGTTCTTTAATTTAATTACTTAACTCTTAATAAATAACCCTCTGCTGTTAAATTGACTTGTTAGAATTGTGAAGAAAATTTTTATCCTATTGATAATGTAAGCGGCGCATCTGCTTAATTATATCGCAATAATAATTTGACCTTTATGTTGCAAAATCAGAGTGAACTCTTACCTCTTCTCTTGAATAGGATTTAATTTAATTTCAATGTTTTGGGATACCGTTGACGAAAAATACTGTCTTCCGATATTTTTATAAACGTGGGATGAGGAGGAGGTAGAATTTTCAAGTCAGTTTTTCCTTGGGAATTTTCCTGGGTGCACACCCTTATGTGAAAAGTCACCTTAACCCTTTCCTTATTCAAAGATGATATTTTCATGTATAGAGTAATATATCTGAAAAAAGTTCCCGAGTTTAATATTGGACCGAAGGAAAACCATTTACCAGCAATACTTCATTCTAGAGGGAATTTCTATAGTATATGTAACTGAAAATGAGAAGTAAATTAACGAAAAAGACTTCGAAAGTTAAATATCTTGTTAGAGGTCATACTTCGAAATGATGCTTATTCGACTAAATTCTTATCCAGTTTATCCAATTTGTCCTTGCCTAGACATAGAATCTATTAGTTACAGCAGTGAAAATAATACATGTATATTTTATCTCCTTCGATACTTGTCTAGAGTCCGTAAAATGAATACTACTTTGATTTTTTGGAATAATTAAACCCTGCAACATACAACATACATATTGAGGCGTATTTCTAGTGATAATATTTGAGCAGCCAGCATAGAACCGAAGCATAAAAATAAAGGACAGCTGCCCATAATCTGAGAGAGGTGTTCCATATTTTATAGTCTAAAAAACTTAATAACGTATCGGCAATCGCTTAACACGAACATTTAAACATATTATTTAAGATATAACAAAATACCAATATGTATGATTATCACTATCAAGAAAAGATATAGGTGGATAGTACCTATACTTAAACACACCAATATATGATCCACTAAAACATTTCTTGGTTTAATTTCCAATTCTATATCTAAAATCACAAAATCCGTTTACCTTTCCAGTCCGGCATAAAAGGATTGAGATTCCTGGCTGCTTAAATTCCAATTCTTTACACTTCAAAGAAAGCAATCACTGAATTCAGGGGTATTTCAACGATCTTGATTGACTCATTAAATGCACGGCGGGACGCTATATGAAACAATTAGTATTTAGATCGGAAATTAAGAATGAAAAAGTTATCAACTTACCAAGCTAAGAAGATATAATTACTTTATATGAGCAAAGAAGATTCATTTAATACGACGATACACATTAATTTCACGTAAATAATCAATACATATTGGCGTTGCTGTAAACAAAGCTTGATTGTTGCAGTCGCGCGTATGCTAACGAATTTGAATTCAAATTTAAAGATATCGAGTAGGTGGATGTAGGTGGACAGTAACTATACTTAAACACACCAATAGATGATCCAATAAAACATTTCTTGGTTTAATTTCCCATTCTATTTATAAAAGTACAAAATTCGTTTACCTTTCAAGTCAGCTATAAAAGGCTTGTCATTCCTTGCTGCTTATTTAGCCCAATTATTGATACTTCAATGGAAGCAATCACTGAATTCAGGGATATTTCAAATATCTTGATTGATTTATTCTTCAGCGTTATAGATTAAATTCACAGCGGGACGCTAAATAAAACGATTATTATTTAGAGCGGAAAATAAGAATGAGGAAGTTATCAACTTACCAAGCTAAGAAGATATAGTTACTTTATATGAGGAAAGAAGATTAATTTAAGTAGTAGTTGTCATTATGAAGGTGCACCTTTTCCTTTTGATTCATTTAATACGACGATATGCACCTTTTCCTTTTGATTCATTTAATACGTCGATAAAAATCAATTTCACGTAAAGAATCAACAAACACTGGTGTTGCTATAAACAAAGCTTGGTTGTTGATGATGCGCTAGTGCTAACGAATTTGAATTTAAAGATATCGAGATTGGCCTTGACGACGGGTTGTTTAGAATATCAGATTCTCATAAAATTTTCGTATTTAACTTACTAATTCTCACAACTTCGAAGTGAAAGCAATATTCTACGACCAAAATAAAAAACTTTATTCTATTTCCTTTGCTTTGGTGTTAGTTTTAGTTTCAAAGGACCTTTATTTCTAATTTAATTTTGTTAAAGAAAAGTTTCGTGCAAATTATAAAAAAGTCTTCCCATGTATTTCTTATGGAAACTATTCGACCCTCTGGAGTCGAACCGAGTACTGTTGGGTCAACAAAAATTAGCCTATCATTTGCGCTAGGGAGACTTTTAATATTGTACAAATTTTGAAATTTTATAAATAATTAACTTTAGAGTTATAGCGTGAAATAGATTTTTGACCCCAACTGGGGACGAACTGGGGACAGCTAGGTGGATAAAAGGTAGCCTATGTCACTCCCCGGATGACAAATGACCATCATACCAAATTTCATCAAAATCGGTTGGATAGTTTTTGAGTGATGCTGTAACAGACAGACAGACAGACAGACAGACAGACAGACAGACAGACAGACAGACATGAAAATTTCTAAAACGTGTTTCGAACTCAGGAACAACCCTAGTATCCAGCAATACAACTTTTTTTGAAATCGGATCAATGTACAGACACGACCCCCTCTACAGATTTATTATATATATAGATATTATATTATATTATATTATATTATATTATATTATATTATATTATATTATATTATATTATATTATATTATATTATATTATATTATATTATATTATATTATATTATATTATATTATATTCTTATCCATAATAATTTAATATGTTTTATTGCTAGAGATTAAATAAAAATGTAGGTAGACTACTTAATGAACAACGTCAACCTTTCACTCGTGAAAACAGATAAAATTCTCTAGTCCCAGAGATAGCCTCTTTGCAAGGTATTAAAGTAAATTGCCGAGGGAGGAGGTATTAAAATTATGATAAGTGGTTCTGCTAAAGAACATGCTCATGAAAAATTTTAGCTCTCACTGCATTCAGTCCGTTCAACAAAAACGTAAATAGAAACAAGATTGTCGGCGGGAATCACGCTAATATTTTAAGAATAAATTGAACATAAATGCTAAGGAGAAATTAATTTCAATATCGCTAAAATTGTTTTATACTGATTACTTTAAATTTAATAATATGCGATAAACCACGACCTATGCTTTACTCGAAATGAATCAAAATAATTTATTTCTCAGTGTAGCTTAATCACCGCTATTTCCATTTCACAACTAGGCTGAGAGAATAACTTGACTGAAAACAAAGACTGTACTTAGAAGCAATTAAGATATACTGAGGGATGTCAGTTATAATTGCTCGCTGTTTTTTTTCATCCCTTTCAACAACTTAATGAACAATTTTGAATCACTTCTCAAAGTAAATTAATTTTCTCATTTCATCTTTCAAGGTAACAACACTTTACCTATTAAACGTCTTTACCGTGGGCCTAGGGTGAAAAACAAATTTGTTAAAGACATTATCGTAAAAAAATCAAAATAATGTAGTTTATTTTATAGTAAAATAGGTAATCTCGAAATAAATAAAATTATAAATCGTAGTACTATTATTGAAGAAATTGCAATAACAAGCGATTAAAAGCTTCCTGAATTTGGAAAAATGGTTTAATGAAATGTGATAGGTTGAATGCTTAAGTTTTATGATCAAACTTTAATGATTTTAATTTACAAATGCAAGAGACTTATATCAAGCATTTTAACGCTTAGCTCAAACAATAGATTCAGCACTACGAAGTCAATGGTATATTTTAATGATACAAAAATTACGGCAAGAAATAATATTTTTCAAAACTAACAGGATGGAGCTGAAGTGCAGAGCTTCAACACTTAGTAAAGAAAAATGTTGTCTTGTATACTTCAAGTCGGAATATTGTGCCCCTATTTGGATCAATAGTGTTACGGCAACTGAATACACCGCTTGGTCAAACCATGAGGATAATAAACGGCACCATGCGGTCAAGCCCTGCGTCCTAAGATTTCAAAAGAAAGCAGGCTTTTACAAGAGAATACAATAAATTATGAAACAATATGAGCCTCCACATTGACAATGACCTAGCAAATCCTTGAACTCGACTAAGATCCACAAACGCTACACTGAAAACGATAGCAAACCAGATCGTGTCTGGTTTCGCCCTGGTCCTTAGATGGCTCAACACAAGGATTGCGAACTTTCGAAGATGAGATTCCGGGAGTTCTACATTTCTAGAGCAATAAATTTCGGATGATTCCAGGAAACTACTTATAGCATTACCAAGAGATGTAAAGAAACTAAGAAGACGACCAAAGAACAGGTGGATTAGAGATATCATCAAGTACTTATGTATAACGTGGCAACGAGAAGCTCAGGACAGAGAAAATTGTACAGCCTACATCTGACGTCAGACTGAAAATGGCTGATATCTTACAGCCAAATTCATATTATTCATATTAATTATTAGTAGTCATCAATAATTAGCGGTATAAATATACAATATGATCACAATTAAACCAGCACTACCCTGTGATGTAATTTTGGATGGTTTAAGGTTATCTCCTCAAAAGAAGCATAGAAATTAGAAGATGATGTATTTACCTTACGAAACTTCTAAAATATTTCTCGAGACGAATATATACACAATACAGAACACGCAATAGAACCGCCGACGTACAGCAATAGACGAAAATAAGTCGCGAAAGTTGCTAAAGTTTGGCGTTCGAGCTATAAGATGAATATAGTTTAGTAAAGGCAGGAGGAAAACACCTCAATCCGGGAAATTTAAAAAATCACTGTCAAATTCCGGTAGTCTCCCAGCGAATCCGGGAAATTTGGTAATCACACTCAGCACATGGACCTCTTGTGTCCCGGTAATACTGCTCCCTATTCCAGCCCCTGGCAATAACCCCCCGGGATTTGACCTTTCCAGATGATCCTGGTCCTAGCTGAATTGCATCCGAACAAATCATGGGAGCTCTGCTGACCTACTTTTTAAATGGGAAGCAAAAGACTCACCCAATTGTGATTGCGGAGCCAGCAAACAGACTATAAGGCGCGTAACAAATGAGTGTCCAATTCGTGCGTTCCCCTGGCCGATGATTGAATTTTTGCAACCATCAGCGGAATTTCTACTGTGGTTAAACAACATAGGCCTTTGTATTTGATATGACTCTACGGAATGTGAGAAAATACTGTGTACTAGCTGAAATCGATGTGGAAAGACTGTGGAAAGCTATGGTAAAGAAAGAACACTGTAATTTCAACACTATTCTATCCACTAAATAGTGAACAAATTACAATTCTACCTTTACTATGTATTTCCCATACGATAAATAAAAAATTGATTTTTATTATTTCTTTCTCCCAGAAAACCGCTCAATGTACTCAGTACCGAATATTGGTTGACGCAATTCATGCTCATAAAATTACCTTGGTGCACCTTCACGGAAAGTTTTACAATCAACTTCTTAAAGCGTGAGACACAAGAAAACTCTACTTCAGAGTAGAAGACATTACAATAAATCGCTCTTTGAGTTTAATTCCCTAAGGATTTTTTTAAATACATTTAGACCCATTCTGTCATTTAAATAGAATATTTCATATTTTCATCGGCTATTGTTAATCTATCAATAGTTTTGTTTCATCAGTGGTTTAATCAGCAAAATTCATCACTATCATTCGTGGTAAATCTCCCTCAAATTCCTACATATTATTCACTTTGAACCTTACAAACAATTCTTCACTACAAACATTATTTTATCACAGTTTTCCGCCAAACAATTTTATTCCTCGGCTCTTACTGAAGATATTCCACTGCAGTAATCCTTGGATAATCCTCGTCAAAACTTTTGAATTGAACGGTTGGATAAATTATATAGTATTATGATGCTCTCTCGAAATTTCAACGAATTACGGAGCCTTGCGCGCGGGATAAAGCGGTGGTGATTATTCTCTCAAACTCTGGCAGCGTTCCAGTCGTCTTTCAGAGAGAGAGAGCCTTTGTAAAAAGCCAGAGGTTTGCTCGTGATGATGCTTGCCCTCTCATACAGCCTGTTGCGACAAATAAAAAGTCACCGTGCCAACTCCAAACAAACAAGAGCTCCTAAAGAGGAAGAAACTGGGATAATTTTAAACTTTCAGCCACTTTTATTTATCGCGGATGCTATCAAGGTTGAGTCTCGTCCAAAACGTTGAACTGGCAAAAGGGCTTCCAACACGATCAAAACAAAACCTAATAATAGATAAACATTTTCGTTTCTTTTTATTCCCATTTTCAATTCATTTCTCGTCGCATTTATTCGATTAATAACACCGCCGAATTTTTGCTATCGTAATATTGAAACTTAATTGCGTTATCATAATTGTGTGAAATATTCGAGACACATTTCGTTTGACGAGGTATAATTTGCACATATTTATTTATATTTGCAACGTTTACCAACTGTTCTTTTATTTAAATTCAATAATTAAATATACACAGCTAATAACTTTATCTGTAAGGATTCCCATTATATACTTATTTAAAAATAAAATCTATGGAGGTGGCCGTGATTTTTTGGAAATTCTTAATGTAATATTTTATACTTATTTATTTGATATAAATTATCCTAAATAAATTTCATATTCTTGTTTAGAGTATCTATGCACATAATTATACCTACGTTGATATTGCGAAATATTTATTTTACAAATATTTATATCATTTAGGTTTATATTTATTTTATGTATATAATTATAAATTTATAGATTATACTCGCTTGTTAGGCGCTGCGAGCGCAGGCCCCGATGTACCAGATGTGCGAAATATGCGCCAAATTAAGTTATATTATGACTATAAATGAAAATGCTATGTATTAAAAAAATTAAATCTTTTATACTTTTATTCTTTTAAATATTTGTGACTATGTATTATTGTGACTATGTATTCTTTAGCATGATCATCCGCTGACGAGTCGTTTGGACTCAGGGGTCTTCATGCCATCCACTTTAATGTTTTTATTTACTTATGGGAAGTTTTTTTTAAGACTTAATGAACACATCCGCTTACATAATCATAATCATTTATGTTAAAAACATTACTTGTTTGGTGAAACCATATTGAATTTTATATTTTTATGTAATTGTGAATTTAAAATATATGTGTACTGTATTAAATAAATTAAATATAAGTCATTAGTATTTACGAAATAAAATATAAAATTTATACATCTATAAATTCATATATTTATCTAATCTATGTGTGTTCATAAAAAATGCAATGAAGCAATTAAAAAAATTAATTTCACGTTTTTTCGTTATGACATTGATATAAAATTTAGGAATGCGTTAGAGGATCAATAAATTATTACACTTGGGAATTATTTTGTCCATAAGTATGCTTTATCGATTTATTACGTCCCCAAGATACTCCCGTCAAAAAGTTTCATGTAGAGTTCCATTTTATGCTCTGTATACCTTAAAGTAAATAGTTTTACGAAATCAGAAGGAATACCTTAAGAACGAAATTCGAATAGAGTTTCTTATTTTGGTCGTATTAAATAATTTTCAATTCAAAATTGGGAAAAAGTTGTTTAAATTTTAAAAACCTTTTGATTGTAAACAACCCGTTCCCTAAAATAAAGTACGTTATTATTATGCTACTTTTAGTAACATATTAATTATTAATTAATTAAATGGTATTTAAACCGTACGATCTATATCCATTTTTTGTCCTTTATGAAATTCTCTCTCCTAAAATTTAGATATATATCCAAAGACGAACCTAAAATTAAAAGAATTACACAATTTCATTTAAGCCGTACTGAAAATTTCCTTCATAATTAAATTCTTTTCAATGTGTAGTAAGTTGGCAACGTTTCCAAGGAAGGAAATCAATTTTATCGAGCTTTAGAGTTAACTCATATACATTCTGCGTATAAAATACGGCCTTGCTTTAATTTAAATATCTCGTGAACCCCTACCATTTCCGATTCTACTTACCGAAACAGCAATCGACTTTTAATTAGGTAAAAAGTATCTCGGAAAGGAAGCATAAAAGAGTTTTCCCTAAAATAAAAACTAGATAAGCGCCAGCATTCTGAGAAACCATCAATCTCGCAGAAGTCCAACGCGGTAACCTTTGCTACCGCAGACTGAGTAAAATTTCCGCCGAAAGTAGGGCACCAGACTTTTCATCTTTTTTAATGCTAGGCCTCGCTCATTTTTGTTTACTGCGTTCTCTCGAATCCCATTAAATATCGTCGAAGCTCGGCTGACTCTAGAAAATAAGTAACTTAATTAAAGTATGAGTGCCTCTAATTTATAAACTGTCAAGAATGATTCATACATCAAATTTGCTGCCTTGTATCATAAAGCATAAAAGTATTTCAACTCTTGAATTCTACTTTATATGACCATTGATGATTTATGAATAGAAAGCATGGATTTTATATTTATCGCATTTTTATGATGTACCGACTGCTGCTTCAATAAACTACTCTGTTTCCCCGTACCTTTCGTATTGCGCGTAGCATTCCTAAAAGGAATTTCTGAAAGGAATTATCTTTACAGTAAAACCAGCGAATCAGCATCTGATGCACTTAAATCAGAGGGTTTTTAGAATTACTATCACCAATATTCGTCAGAAATTTAAAAACCATTATTTGCATTTTTTTACTCCGCCAATCGTCAGCTATCGTCACGCGAAAGAAAAGAAGCAATTTTTTATTCAATTGATACTCGCAACAGTTTTATGATTTATTGCTGAGTAAGGATAGTGTTAGAAGAAAATTTTGCTTCGAAATGTATATAATTTGAGTCAGAGTCACTACAAATAATACTTTATTAGCTTTTGAGCAACATTGTACGAGTACTGTACTATGTTCGGTCAGAATTAAATCGACTTTCTCAATTTAAGTTAGAATTTGAGTTAAAAATTCTTAAATGTTTTTTATTATTAAATTAAATCTGCAGTTAGGTATACACCAGGTGGCAGAATAATAGATGAATTATTGATAATAAAAAATAAAAAGAAGGCAAGAAGGGTTATTGAAGGCGGCAGTTGAGGGAGCAAGTTGTTGGATAAAATGAAAGGAAGAGAAGGATATGCAGTTTTACAAATGTATGGGAATGCATGGGAAGAAAATTCTTTTAAATCCTATGATGCCAAGGATTGGCCATCTGGCAGAAAACTGATGATAATGAATATAATAAATAATTAATTAAATAACATAATTCTTCTTATAGAAGAATTACTTAATCTTTCGTACAAGGTGCCATATAATACATGTTTGTTCTTTTCGTGGTATATCCACGATAAATACATCTACAGTAATACTCGGCAAGCTCCATTTCGGCTAGTGGCAGGAGGAAAGTGATACAGAATGTATCCGATAAATCTCGAGATGAAGAGTTTCGGCGTAGCAAATAGTACGGCAATGAGAAAATTCACATTACAACACATTTGAAGTCAACTTACAACTTAGGAATTTGGGTAACTGTTTAAACGCGAAATTTAACTGATTATATAACCTTTCCTATTCTCTTATTCTATAGAAATTCCCCACACTGTATTTGCACAATGACTTTAAGCCTTATATTTGACTCACTCTATACAAATCTGTAACTCTACCGCCGCAAGCGTTATCCTTAAATCGTACCTAATTTCGAAAATGTATTCCCATAAAATTCTCCGATGATCAATACGTATCTCAGATCTCATAAGAACTAATTGTATTTTAATTTTGCTTTGCTACCTTATCGTCATTCTAATTTGTCACAGTTTTTTTAATTGTACTTAAGTATTATCAAGAACTACACATTATAAAACACTGCACATAACAAATTTCAGGAGTATTATAAAGTAATTAATAAAATATCAATAGCAACATTAATTATGTTTTATGATTATCTTTTATAATTTTGTAATATAATACTTATGGGTAGCCAGCTGAAAAGCAATTATTTGCTCAGCAGAACCAAAAAATTCATATTTAAACAGTAGAATATGAAGGTTTTATAATACTGTAATACGTAATTGTGTACGTAATGCATGCTACTTTATGAGGTGCAATGTTAATATTTGATACTTTGTACAGTTGTACCTTGATATATGTAAGATTTTTTAAATTATATGCTAACGGACTATCAAAATTAGTTATTAAATTAATTTTGCCAAAATGGAATTATTATTATTATTAAACAAACTGTAGTTATATTGTACGCCTGGTGGCAGCTTTTACAATACACAATTTTTACCAGTTATAACATAATTAATATAAAATAGATACACGATAAACATAAAATTCCCACAGAATGATTTCATAGATATATTATATTTACCTAATAACTAAATAATGAATTTATAATATTATTTGTAAATGTTTTTACTGGGTTTTTCTGGGTTCATAGAAGGCTTTCTCGGCTACCGTAGCGGTCACGGGTTAGAACCCCACCGTACATCACCCTGTCATGCAATCCCTTAATTTTCCCTAAATTACTTCTACACATTACACAGCATTACACAACATTACTATAGCATACTAAAACATTTCTTTTTGAAAGATTTTTTTATATTCAGGCAAGGGCCTTAAGAGTGATCCATAACTTATTTCACTCAGAAATACCTTTATTGATCATGTTTAAAGGCCAAAATTTTTCTATATCATAATATTCTGATAAGTACGTTACATTATTATTCTTTTTGAAAATCCTATTCAGGGAAATCTATCGTTCCTCGTTAAACACAAATCGTACGGGATTTCCAACTCCAAAACACCGAAATATTAACGAAACGGGGCAATAAAGCCTCGTGCTTGGGTAAGGGATAGTTCCTGAAAATATGATCCCCTTGACGCTGTTCATAACATCATCCGAACTCCTATCACTAAACCGACGGAGATTCGTCCCTCGGAGCGATTTTTAAACGCCCATCTAACTTCAGCATTACTTTTTACGTCGGCCACTGACGCGATACGTTGCATCGGAGCCCCCCAAAGGACCATCTCGTTCCTCCAATTCCGCCGCTCATTGCAATTCGTCCCCAGCAGCAGCTGTTTCGTCACCCGACCCCCACGCCACCCACGCCCTACTTCCTCTGCCAATTCGACAGCACGAGTTAGAAAATCGGACGGCGAACAGATAAAAGGCATTCCGAGGCCAGAATTTTCCCCTTGTTTCACACGGTTCCGGCGACCGTGATTCTCATGACAAAAGGCACCGCTCGTGCAACATGCGACGCAAATGAAGAATCCTCGCAGGGGGTTCGTTAGTGCACTTCCTTGCAGTTGCTATAATATTTCAAGCCAGTAATATACGCCAGAATAGGCAAAGTTTCAACTCTCGTAGAGGAATATCTTTCTGATTTTGGTAGAGTATAAAGGAAAATAGAACCTCCATTAATTATTTTCTACGAATTGTTCATGACTGGACTGGTAATAATAAAGCGCCTTTAATAGGGTAAGATTGGAACTATTAAGTCATTTCTTGAATCTAACTCTTCGACATATAAGTTTTGAGGAAAGAGATAGCAAGGAAAAAAGTACACCGAAGAAAACTATTTTTCTAGATTATTATTATTATTATTCCTTGCAGTTGCAGTATTTTTTCCCAGCCAGGGATATAGGGGAGAGCGGGATAATGGCGTACACTTAAGCGAGATTTAAGCTCATATACAGTATAAAAGCATAGACACATGATTGAATGTTACTTTGGTTTATTGGCTATTAAATCGTCACCAAACGGATAGATTATTCATCTTCATTTTTTTGTAAAAGATTAAAATGAAAAATTAACAGTGCACGGAATTGCCCCAGGGGTTGGGGCAATCCCGTACGGAGGGCGGGGTAATGCAGTACATAAACATAGGCCTAAACAACTACGCCAGAAAAAAGAACAAATTTCAACTCTAGTCAAGGAATACTTTCCTGTGTTTTTAGGGGTAGGGTCTGGAAGAGTATAAAGCAAAATAGAATCTTCATTAACCTTTCTTTAGACCCAGTCCGTGATTTTAATAACAATAATAAAGCGTCTTTTATTAGGGCGACATTGAGAATACTAGGTCTCTTCTAACATCTAACTCTTCCTTACATTAATCCAAAAGATAATATTTATATAACGAAGAGAAATATTTTCGATGGAAATGTCAAGTACGACAAGGATATCTATACTTATACCTTTCTTAGATAGAAGTTTTGCATAGGAATTACTTGCAGCATAGAAGTTCGATTTGAAAATGTGTTACGAAATCACCCTATCACTCTCCTTATAGTTCCAATATATATGGAACGTGACCAAATTCGCTACGTTACTTAAATACATAACCCAATGGAAATGAAATTCATTGAAAGGTTAATGGAGAGTGACAAAAATACTCTAACCAAGGCTAAATTGGTGTGTTCTGTCCTGCTGAGTCGGTAAAATCATTCATGAATCAGTCAGTGAAAAGTACATCTTTTTTTCACATTAAACCTGACAGAGCGTCAGAGGACTTCAAATTTCTCTGGATACTACATATCTTGAGAAAGGATTGATCTTCTAAAGAAGAGAGGATATCAATAAATATGATAGCTCCGTGAAATAAATAACGCACGATTATTACTTATGTGCTTGGCTAGACAATCATTGTGGTGGAAATTCAGCACTATACCCCATAAAAGGATGAATACTTTAAATAAAAGAAACAATTTTCGCCAACTTTTCATGATCGCTTCCATCAAAACTTTTTTAGTACATAGTATATTTAGGAATTTTAAAGTAAGGGTTTTTATCTGCTTAAACTTTGCAATGATTTTTGTTGATGAATACTAAAAATTCTGAAATAAATTACAAATAGCTCAGTGAGATAAAACAGTTAGATCCCAGATTTATCTATGCGACCCGGCCAACTCGTAATAGCATTAAAAGATTTTATCTTTTTCGAGGGCCCGATAAAAAAAAGGACCTCAAATTGTTGCTTCATTTGCATCCAGACATTGTTTGGAAGCGATCCTTGCGTGCGGAATATTGACGAGTCCTAAATAAACGAAAGCTGCCACAAATAAATTTTGTCCGGGTCGATTTTTAAGTACGACATCGGCTTTGGAGTATCCCTTCCCTTTGTTGGTTTAAACAGGGGACAAAACGAACCAGCTGTTTTACTTCACTGAGATTACCCATTACAAACATCAAAATATTCGATCTGCGGATTTAAACAATTTTTTTGACCCTGTATTTGCTGGAAATAAAATAATAGCTAGTCCATTGCATGAATAGCAAAAGCAAATTTGTCTTCTTAAGCAAAATATCTCTAATTTTAAAACTGAAAAACATAGGATATTTTACTTCCTTGAGCAATAAACCTCAGTAAACTTTGACTTTAACCTACCTACTTTTGGAGATAATTATTTTAATTATCGCAAAATAAAGAATTCAGCTACGATGCATTACTTGAACATCATTAGCAGCTACTTCCCTTTCCCAAACAAAATCTAAAATATTTTCGAAAATTCAGGCTCTAAATTCGAAGCTATAGGCACTAGTCGACAGATAAATTATAAAAAGCGTTTAAACCTTTAACGTCAGCGGGTAATGTATAGCAAACATAAACTCTTGCTTCTTCAGCAAATGCTTCGTTAGCTGTAACTCGTGAGAAATAAGACCTGTATGAATTATACCGTGCAATTATTCGTTGCAGAGAATTTCTAGTTTCAAAGTTTACTCGATAATACCTTGCTATAAAATTTTAGTTTGTTAATAACAGCATTAACAAAACTGCAATCAACTTAATGAACATAAAGTTACCAGCTAATACACGTTACGGCCAAACTTTAGTAGACCCCACTAACAAATTATCTTTTAAGTTGAATACGTTTCACATACGAAAGTTAAAGTTAAAGTGTTCTGGGATATGAAAAATAATTATTCATTATTATATTTAGGATAGGATTCGTAAATAATATCATAATCGTAAACATAAATTAAGTTTTAATCATGATGGAAACACGTTTGACTTAGATGAAGCATCTTTGCTATTTGCACTAAATAAATATTTCTTCACAAATATATAACTATATAAATGTAACCTCCGATAAATGTATAAATTCATTGATGTTTGGTGCATAACTGAGTATACAAAGCATACATTTCCCCAGAATGGAAAGACTGAGAAAGCAGTACTTTTACCCAAAGTTTTTTTTTCAATAGAAACAAAACTTCACGACACGTTTCGACGAATTATCGTTTGATAAGGGAAGTAGCTAACCGTGAAACTAGCGAAACCAGTGAAAATAGTGAAACCGTCTAACTGACCAGATGATGGTGATAATTGCAGAAATGATTGCGAAGGATTGCGACGAGCCAAATCCATGCATGAAATATTATTTAAAATTATACACCATTACGTTTACAAAGTTGACGAACTTAAATTTTCCTGCGAAAAACCCGAACAATTGGAATGTATAATTCTGGTGGTAGATAGCGCCACGTATTGAGGGTATAGCTACCCATCTACCACCAGAATTTTACATTTCTCCTGCTCGGCGTTTTCGCGAGAAAAAATAATTTCGGGAACTGTTTTATTAAGATGGCATTGGAAACATGGTTATAAGTAATTAATTCATTATCTGAATCGTGAGCAAGCGAAACCTGTCACAAACAATCTTCATTCAGGACTAAAATCAACTGCAGTACAAAAACACTGTGCTTAAATAATATACTGTAAAAATTAGCTAATCCAAAAAGATGACAATGAAACTACAATAGATGAATTTTTCCAAATAGCGCTAAAAAGTAAAACTAAAGAAGCTCAATGTATCACCCTTAACCTCTCTGACTGCGTTAAGATTGGAACGGCTTGGAGAAGGAAAGGACTTCTATAATTAAGTTAACGTTTTATCTTGCGGAAATAGAATTGAAAAGAAAATTCAATCTCCCTCTTTTAAAGATGAAAGAATCACGGATATAAAAGGTATAAATTAACTCTCGTATCGTACATCGGGCTGATGAGATAAAATAAAATTTCCGTGGAGCTGAGAGAAGTGCGGGTTCAGAGGAATGATTTAGAAGTGATTTCAAAGGATAAGGATATAAGAGGGATAGAACAGAGAGAGGTGAAAAAAATCCATAAGGAGGTTCGGAAAGAAGAGCTATAATGAGGTTAAGGCGATTAATCCGGCAGAAGTAAAGGAAGAAAGAAGGATGTTAAGTCATAATTTAGCTCCTTTCAAAAATGAAAGATGAGAGATTTTAATTGACCAAAGTACCATTCTCCTTGGGCAAAGTTCAAGAGGCTTGGTAAGAAGAATCATTGATGAGAATTGCTCTTGCAGATATTGATGTGATTTTATACTCTACAGAAAATCTGAAATTTGTCATACTCAATGAAATAAATAGATAATTCACAAGAAAGGATTGAGTGATTAATCCAATGGAAAATGAATGCATTAACAAGCGAAATAGTAACCCAATATGAACGAAATACTTTATCATATCATGCACATTTTAATACAAAAGGTAATACTTAAACAAAAATTTAACAGGAGAAATTTCAAAGACTACCGACCTTAACTACCTCCCACAGTACGCTTAGCGTGCTTCTGAATTCTAATTTTACATCGGTACATACGCCTTGATTTATAAAATCAAACTGTTCCTAGTAATCCAAATAAACCAAGTAATCTTATACCATGCCATGATATAAATTAAGTGTAATAATATTACAGCATGGTGCATTATTACTTAATAGGGTAATAGGTGCACCGCTGTCTGAATCAATAACTACAAAATAATTCCATATCAATTCATCATGTAATATATTACTAATTTCCAAATTCCGTTGAACAGGACCTTAAACAAATTAAGACACAATTAATTTATGGCGTACACTTTTCCTTAATGTCTATTACCTTGAAAAATCAACAAAAGCTGGAAGTTCTACCGATAAATGTTACCGTAGCCGGAAATTTGGCAAGCAGTAATGGGGTCAGGCCGTTGGGTCCCATTTGTTTCTACGGTAATTTGAGGATTTACCTCTGAAATACTACTTAATTATCTAACAACGCGTATTCTGTGTGTTCAAAAGTTGAAATGGAATAAAAACTATGCAAGTATTTGCCATTTTTTACGGACGGACAGCTCTTTCTCTATCCCTTTGCTTCCTTCAGTTCTGGTAGAGTAACGGCAATATCAATTCATTATGACCTAATTTAAAACTTTCGGTGGCCAAATCCATGGAATAAGCTACAACAGGACCAAATTAACATAGGAACAAATTACCGCGTCCAAAATTATACACCTCCACTACAATGACCAAAATAATGATTCTGGAAAACATTCAACAACTCTCTTCCCTCTCCCTCAAAGGACAACCGCGATGGGGGCGTCCAGGAAGGCACTGCGGAGGCGACCCATCCTCGAGGGTCTTTCCCGGGGATGACGACTGGAAAGCGGGGGAAAAAACCTCGGGACCCCCGATCTCAAGAGGAACAGCCTCGAGAAGATCGGGCAGGATCGCGCCCTTCCTCCTGCAGCTTTTGGTAGCGGCCGCAGTCGCCGGAGGAGCGGTGGCAGCCAGCGGGAGCGGCTCGCAGCCCTCCGTCAGAACCTACGCCTCCTCCCCTTCTACCGGCTCCTCCCCCGGGTACTCCCAATGCCCGAGCCACGCGGAAATCTCGCCCTGCACCTGCTCCATCAAGAAGAATGGCCTCGACCTAGTGTGCGAGTTCACGGACGCCTCGAGGATAAGCAAAGCCATGGGGGTGCTGAAGGGGAAGCAAGGGATCGTCCTCTATTACCTCAAACTGAGACACAATTCCCTACCTAAGCTGCAGGCGTTCGTGTTCCTCGGACTCGACATCCGCCACCTCACCATCCACAACAGCAGCCTGGCGGTGGTTGAGGAGGCGGCACTGTCCTCCGTGGGGCGAGCGCTCACGCAGCTTGACCTATCCCAGAACGCCCTGAGTTCCGTGCCCTCCGCTGCCCTTCGTTCCCTGCACTCCCTCCTAATCCTTAACCTCAACCATAACAGAATTTCACAGCTGAGGACGGGAGCCTTCCAGGGTCTCGACACGCTTGAGATTTTGACCCTCTACGAGAACAAGATTTCCATGGTGGACGCTGGGGCTTTCAAGGGGCCTGACAAGTGAGTGTTAGCGTATTTTTATATATAAAATACCCTATTTTAAATATGAGCAATCTATCTCCTTGCGCAAAATTAATTCGATTGCTCCAGATGAACATTTAATTGCAAACGACCTTCATCAATTTTGATTCGCCGCAAAATATCTTGCTTGCGGAGAATCTACATTGAAGAAAGTTGTTTAAATCTCAAATGTGCATCAGGAAAAAGGAGATGGATTGTTTATCAAGGCATGTTAGCTATTTTTTCCTCCTGATCAGTTTCCAAGTGATTGGTTTTCAGTGATAAAATGTTTTCCATAATGGCTTTAGGTGTCATAAGAATTTCTATAAATTAAAATTCAGTAACATTTAATAACTAAATAAAATAAACTATTAAATTCTATTCTTTATAATTGATTTACAGTGAGTAATATGATATGAATATATGGAAAATAGATTTGAAGTCTTTCAAAGATCCCTACATAAATTGAGAGCTTGTAAAGTGGTTCGGTAGCATTTAAAATGTACCAAGCAGCTGTTCATTACCTAGCTTACAGCAGACACTGACATTAGACATGTTTAATACCAAACTTGTTCCGTGAGCATTAATAACATAGTATGTGAGAAGCAGTGGTGTAGTGGAGCAGGAACGCGTGGAAACGGCATTCCCACACTGGTTTTCCACAGTAAAAACGATAACCAATTTATTGTTAAATATTGATTTTGTTTAAAATGATTGATGTAAATACTAAAAACAATACTTTACAAACATTTGTAAACTTGATTGATGTTGATACGACTTTCGTTATAATTTGACAAATATATTTAGCATTCCCACACAGGAAAATTTGCCACTACACCACTGCTGAGAAGTGAGCATTTACGCATTAAGAATTATTGAATAATTCATTAGCTATATCAAAAAAGGCAATGTCCCATCATCACTGATATTCTAATTCCTTCTTTGTGATTAAGAAATTGCAAAAGATATCTTTATGTGCTCTGGTTCCATAATATGCGAGGAAAATATTTCTTGAAATTTTGGTCAAAGTAATTCTTTTCAAATTTACTCCTATCCCTTCAATTTAAAAGGCCAATGCTACCCAACTGCTACTTACTACAATACTGAATTGAACAGACTGGATAAGAGAAAATGTAATTCATTAATTAATTTTAGTCTTTTTAAGCCAAAATGATATATGTCAGAATTGTATGAACAATAGATGTGGAAGACATGAAGGTTCTGAGGAAACTAAAATAACCCTGATTGATACTGACAGCATAAATTCCAATCAAGAGCAAAGTGAAAAATTTCAGCAAATGACTCATAATGAATTTGGGAGTGATCTATGATTCCTCGTGCCTTTTAATATGCATCTACCTTAATTGTCATTCTTCTTAGGAAACTGAGACGACTAAACTTAGGAGGAAATGAGCTGCAATCTGTACCTACTGATGCCCTTTCTACATTGGATAGCCTCCGAAAGCTAGAAATGCAAGAGAACAAGATCTCAGAAATTAAGGAGGGTGATTTTGCAGGTAATGGTTTATTTTCCTTCACAAAACTGAAGATTACCAGTTGTTGAATATTGGACCAGACAGCAAATTTGCATCTTCCAAAAGCTGCAGCTAAGATTGTCCAAAATGTATAGCAAGCGAAAGCTTCCCAAATCTAAAACTTCCCTTTTTACCAAACCATGCAGGACTTAAGGGACTAGACTCCCTGGGATTGGCTCACAACCGTCTGCGTGAGATTCCAGCACGTGCGTTTTCTGATCTAACACTCCTTAATTCCTTGGAAATGGAGGGAAATTACATTTACCATGTTCATCCAGAAGCATTCAAAGGATTGGAAGGTAAGTAGTAGGTTAACTCAAAAGATATCATACTAAACTATGGTGATATTTACTTTCTATTGTGAGATCTTTCTTATGTAAGAATACACTCGATTTTAGATCTTTCTTAATTTATACTAAAAGAGATTCGGAAATAAAAATCACTGAAGAAACTATCTAGGAAAAGGCAATATGACGCTTTTTCTTCTAATTTGTAACACAGCTGAGAAATGTACTTAATATAGGATAAGATCTTAACATATAATTTATTTCAATAGTCATCTCAAAAGTAGAACAACATCACTATGAAATTAAAGCTGAATTCTTCTTCTAAATAAATGATAGATTATAATACATTATATTTTAAGAAAAAGGACATACTCATCATAAAAGGAAAGGAATAACGACATGAGAAAATAAAAATAAACATAACAGAATTAAACTTAATTGCAATTTTAAAAATTAAAGATATAGCATGAAATCACTATACAATAAAAGATACCTTAATCCAACATGCAATTTAATTTCAATATTACAACCATGAAGTATATACAAAAGTAAAATCGATAAATTGGATAAACATTTGCAATACATCAGTGACCTTACTGTACTAATCTTCATGGCTTGAAACTATGAGAGTATATAAAGATACGACATTGCAACAGATAAGGTAACAACAGACAAATAGATATGGTTCATTTTGCATTCTTTGAATTCTAAGTAATGTAGAATGTATGAATGTATGCCAAGGACTATTTCCCTGGTACATACCTACTTTTACACTTAAACTACTTTGAATGAGAAATAACTGCAGTATCAATCTGTTTTGGAATTTAAAATTGTCCATTCTTTTTGACAGAGAACCTTCAGTACCTGCGCTTAGGGGATAACAAGCTGCATGCAATTCCAAGTGAGGCTCTTAGGCGACTTCATCGTCTACGAACCCTTGACTTACGCGGTAACAACATCACATCAGTGCCAGAGGATGCCTTCAATGGTTTTGGAGATACCATAACTTTCCTTAACCTCCAGAAGAATGGGTAAATTGCAAGAAGTTTACTTGAAATTCTCATATTGTTTTCTTGATCACTCAACAATTTCTTGGCAAAAATAATCATGAATCTAATGCTCAAGAAACCATCGAATTAGTTGCATGTTTTATCATTAATTTTGAACAGAGGAATTATATATCATCCATCTCTAACAGTCAGCTTGACGACAACACTAAATAAAATTCTTACTGAGTTGAATATAGATGCTATTTAGTAATGGGAACAAATTGAACTGAAGGATAACTTTTCTTTATTCTAATGAAATGCAAAATTATATCAATCATTAAAGAAAATTAATCCGCAAAACTTTCAGATAGATCTGACCCAATTTCTTACAGGAGAGCAGAATTTGTTCATGTTGAAAGAGCGACTATTAATTCCTTAAGAGGAATAACCAGGAAATATTTATGACCATATTCTGTTGTTTTCTTATAGGATTAAAACACTGCCAATCTTGGCTTTTGAAAATCTCAATTCATTGGAGACATTGAGTCTGCAAAATAACAAGTTGCAGCATTTGCCTGAAGAAGTTATGGAACCAGTGGTTGACACCCTCAAGGCAATTGATCTGATGGGTAAGTCAGTCCTATTTACAGCCTTAAGGGTGAATTTTCCATACGAAGGAGAAATGCATAATCTAATATCCCATCATACAATCTCTTAATTCCTTATAGAACATTCTCTTGTATTCATTAATGCACCGAGTAAGGAATTTATATTCGAAATCCCAAGATACATAATGAAAGTGATATCTTACTATATATAATCTTCATGATTTACTCAAAATAAACAACCGTATATTATGATATTCATAGAGCATTCAGACTTATGATAAAAAAATTTGAATTACAATCAGTTACAGATAAAGCAAGACGGAAAAAATGAGTGATATAGCTGTGTTTCCAATAAAAAATTATCTAATTAATACCAAGGAATACACCACTCATTCAGAATTAGATTTTCCTATGCAACAATGGTGGTTAAACCATTGTGATTAAATAATACCATATTAGGAATAGGGTTAAGGTAACTTTGTACTTAAGGGCATGTACCCAGGAAGATTCCCAAGGAAAAGCGAACTTGAAAAAAATCTGAACTGGGAACCTGAGATCTTCCTCTATGCAGAAAGCTGCTTTAACCATCTAGGCTACCCGATCAGAACATTCAATACCCAAAAGGCTTGTCTGAACAAATATTTTGGCCAGGTAGCTTAGATGGTTAAAGCAGCCTCTCGGATAGAGGATCCCGGGTTCGATTCCTGGCCCCATCAGACTTTTTTCAAGTCTATTATTACTTCGTAATATCATATTAATGGAAATAAGATGATTTTTGTCTACCAATTAAAAATGCTATTTAAGTAATTTTTTGGTACTGAACTTACATTGCAAATAATCTTCACATTCGACTATCGCATAAGACTGGTGAAAACTTTAACGAGGTGTTTTAGTACATGGGTGTGAAACGTGGACATGAATAAAGAAGGAAGCCAAATGTTTAGAAGCATTCAAGGTGTGAGTATGGCATGGAATGGAAAATAAATTTGGGAAGATAGGAAAATAAACATGGAGATACTGGAGAGGATTTGGGAAGGGATGGCTTTAATAGAAGTAATTAAGAATTGAAAGAAGAAATGGGTGGGTTGAAAAATAAGGGAAAGGGGCTGCTAAAGACTGTAATTTATGGTAGACTCATCATGAGTGTTCTATCTTTTGGTAGGTTCATGTACACTCAAAATCCCTATTCAATGCCATCTCCTTCACTTTCTTGTAGCTTACCCTACCCTTTAATTCATCCAGCATCTTCTGCTTTTATCTTCCCCTCTGTTTATCCCCTCCGTTTATCCCTCTCCCCGCAATATTTGACCCACCCATTTCTTCTGTTGAAGCTTAATTACTTTAATCAAAGCCTTCTCCTCCATAACCATCTCCAGCACCTCCGTGTTTGTTTTCCTCTAAACACAACTTACTTTATCCATTCTACCCCATACCCACACTTTGAAGGCCACTGAACATTTTACTTCCTCTTTTCTTAAAGTTATGGTAGAATACAAGAGAAAAAATAGGGGGGAAGACAAAGACAGAAGGTGCTAGATGACATAAAGGGTGGAGTTAGCTCTCAAAAAGTGAAAGAGATGGGATTGAATGGGGATTTTTTAAGCACATGAACCTACAGAAAGGTAAATCACCTATGTATGAACCCTATATTTTCCCCATCTATTCCCAATAATCAGGAACCAACAGTAATAAGATTGAAAATGTATTAAAAATTCCTAACTTCTGATTACAAGCGACTTAATCAACCTCCATTCACAGACAACCCCTTGGAATGCAGCTGCGACCTACGTTGGTACATGGACTGGATTAAAGGCCTGCGAGACAAAGATGATGAAATGATGCAGAAGAAGAGAACGGTTTGTATGATCCAGAGAGAGCACCGAGAGTATTCCCTTAGGGAACTCCCTCTAGAGAAGATGGAGTGCGCAACCTCCTCGTCATCCTCCTCCTCCTCCCCTTCCTCCTCCTCATCCTCCTCCTCTGCCTCCACAGCTGGTCACCTCCTCTTCTACTACTTCACGTTTCAAGCAACACCCTTCCCTTCCCCATCCCTCTCCCTACCCCTGTTTGTCATCCTCACACAAGGCGCAAGACATGCATGAGAACCCTCCCACATCCTCCCTCCCACCTCCTATCTCCCATCTCCTCTCTCCCTCACCATAAACCCCTAACCAGAAAAAGCAAAACAGAAGAAAGCAAGAGATCTGAGACATTTTATTTCCATTAAGAACCCCTCTTCAAAAGCAAGTAATGACTGTCTGTCTGACTCACTGTCAAAACTATCTAGCAAATAGATAGCTGCCATGATTCACGATAGTTTTTCAATAGGCCAAATGAGGGAATGAAAACAATTTTGGCTAGTATTCGACACAAATGCAAACCCAGATGATTTACTTAATATCCTCAGATTACTTGATGCAAAGTACCCTATAGGCAACCTATCCAAATGATTTTCACCAATTATCCAGTAGATGTTAACCCAGTTTTCACAAGCCTAGATCGTGCGAAAAACTTATTTAGAAACTCTTTAATAGTAATACAAACATACATATCATTGATGGATGATAATTTCATTAGGAAATTCAAACCTAATACATATCAAGGGCCGTTCCTACACTGAGAATATACTAAATTTCATATATTTTACTTCGGTACAATTTGAGTACGCTTTGGAAAATTATGGAATATTTTCTTTTTTTTTAGGTGAAAACCTTATTGAAATGAACTCTAATATAATATTTGATACTTATTTTAAAGAAAATTTTTGACATATCTCAGCACATATCAGAAAACCTTAATTCTTTCGAGAAATGTAAAAAAAAGGTGTACTAAAGAACAACATCTCTATTATGAATGAATCTTCAATGATTCAACTGCACTAAAATATCCAACAAGTAGTGCTAGTGATCATGGGTGTTCATAAGTCTTAAACAACTTGGGGGAAGATTACCACGTAATCAAAATTGTTTAAGGCCAATTGAGTAACCTGTATTCAAAAAATTCAAAGTAACAAGATGCATATCAAAATTGAACCGCGCCAACAAAACATATCAAAGGCAAAAGCACATTCATATCAATTATAACACTTGAAAAAGGGAGAGTGCCCATCGTCAGTTTGAATGTTGATTTTCACACTTATAGATGTTTTAAATATAGTGGTGTTAACAAGAACCAACTATTAAGTGTTAATCCAAATATGCTATATTCAGAAAAAATTTCTTCTATCAAAGTTGAATTGCTGTACTTGAGATTTCTAAGTCCTTTTCAAAAGTTATATATATACATATATGCATTGATAAATTTTCTCTGTTATTCCTATTATTAAGGTAATGAGGCTATTGTATATTAATGTGCCGTTTGTTTAAATTTTTATTAAAACTTTGGCAATGCTGTAACCAATTACCAGTGTTGCCTGCAAAAAGACTAAAAAATATGTCTTTTTGATATACCTGGCAGATTGCCAGTCACTGCTGAAAATGCAGTACAGAACCATGTTTAAACATATCCAAGTCTGGGTTGCATGCCTTTCCGTGGACATCAAATTGTGGCTCACAATTGCGCAATATTTTTATACAATATCTTACAAAATGTCAGGTCGTTATCTAGAGTGCCCACGGAAAGGACATCCACAGACAAAACCTTTCTGTGAGTTTTTTTAACATATGTGATGTGTACATGTGGTGTATTGAAGAACTAGAATCATAAGAAATTGATGTCCAATAAATGTAATTATTGCTTATAATAATGCCAATGATGTGGATGTAAATGCTTGAATGTTCCAATGTATCTCAATAAACACGATGGACTCAACTTCACCTAACTGGAAATATACATGAAATAGGAAAATCTTCAAGAAAATTGCACCAGATTTCTGAATGACAGCCAAACCATGAGATTTGCTCTCAAACAACAGGAAAACCAGAATATCAGCCTGCTGTAGGATTCACCAAGAAAACTTACATCGATATGAGATACTGAATGAACTAATCAAATAGCCTGCTTCTTAAAGGAAATAAAACCAATAAAAAGTACCGCTGATAGTAGAAAGTGTATGAAGATAACATGCTGGAGCAATTTCTATGTGCTAGAACTTCCTTTAGAATTGATTGTCTTAGTTCTAAAAGTTACCCTATATATGCTGCTTTATTATTCATTTTGTAAATATGCAAGACGTGATTGATCATGGAAATAAAGATAATGTGAATCAAATCATATCACGATTATTTAAACATAATTATAATGCTGAAACTTTTATGAATATGGTAACACATTAATACTGTTCAAAATAATTTTTCCCTATAAAATAGTAATAAAGTTTCACATTTATTTAATTGATTATAAGTTTCCAAAATCTTACAAATATACAAATAAAAGACCTTTTTCTATCAGGTTAAAATGTAATAGTAACTATAATGCATGTTAATATATAGATTATAGTTCTTATAAGGAAAGAGACATCATACTTCATTTCAAGGCTCATTTGATAGGATGTTGTAAGCCTGTGTAGACTTAAAATACTAAAGTAAATATGATCACATAGAAACATTTGTAAATTTTTAAATATTTAAGCACTATCAGATATATTTCGTGCTTCCTTTTTGAACAATAAATACCACTTACAGCTTAAGGCAGATTCTGAGAATGATCCTATAATACAGTAAGTATTAAACCATCTCTCCTTGAAACAAACTTCTTTAGAAGATGGATGTGAGAAGAATATCAAGGCAAGATGCAGATAGAAGACTTCATTGGATTTTCTGATCAACATATGATATACAGTTAACTTAAATGGATTCAACCACAGCTATTGAATAGTAACTAACTCCATGAAACACTGAAGGATAATATCCTATGAAAACATTTTACTAACTCTATCACATAGCAATTTAGTGTCCATGTTAATGAGGGATCGTCCAGTAAATTAGGTATAAATCTAAATATTAATCAAATTACATTGCAATTAAAGTATTATGTAATATTAAATGCATTAGCAGGTTGTAATGTAATGAATGATGCAAAATGAAAATAGTTGACTATAAGTAAATTCACCTCACTCTCTCTTCATCTAATACAAAAGATTGAATTAATTCGAAATCTTACTTTCAAGGGGCAAGAATGGAATAATTGATTGCAAGAATGGAGTAATTAATTTGTGAAAATCAAGCTAACAAATATTCCTTATATTATATAGATGAAATTCTCATAAATATTTTTAAAGAGAATATATATAACATAAAGTAAACACTGCATAACATTAAATCCCTTTATTCCAATGTGGACAATTTAAAATCAAACAATAGTTTGCATTAGATTAAATAAATATACATATAAATTTATCATCTTCAATACTCATCCTGACAAAAATTCATGCAATATATTACATTACATGCATAGACACTGTCAATAAAAATTAAAATATAATTTGCTCTACCTTTCCTTAACTTTTGTTGCAGTCATCAGGTGACACATAGAGGACTAAGTTTTCATTTATGAAGCAGCAGGTGGGGATGTTTTTCGCTTATTCATAATTAACTCACTTGCTTCACTTCTTTGCATTTTTAAAATTCAATAAAAAATCTAATTATGTGGAATAATATAATAATGCATAGTAAAATTGAAATATTAAACCTTTTGCAATGGATTTGGTTTGAATGCAATGAGCATTTAACTACATTTAGTCGATAATCATGGTGAAAGGACTAACTGTAGAACATTGACATATTTTTGACACTAAAAAAAATAATCAACTACACAAGTTAAGTGACTGTTCAGTATCATTTCATTTAACAAGATTAAAATTGAGTAACACCACTACTTACAGTCATTGTTTGCTAAAAATATAGATTCAAACATACATACCACTTTTCCAAATGCCCATTTGTAAGGTCTGCCAAAGAAAGGATTGGTCACCAAGTGTTCTGTTGAATTCTCCTTTGCGTTGCTTCAATCTATAAAATGACCGGTGATGAAATTCACATATCAAAACCTATCTTCGAAACAATCAATTAAATTATTGCTTATAATAAAAAAGTATTTCTGCAATTGACTGATTTTTTTTTATTTTTAGATTATTAAAACCTTTATTTTCAAGTCAATTTCATTATGCTATAGCCAGAAATTAAGATTTTCTTCTGAAAACTATCAAATGCCTTTAATTGTTGTTTGTATCAATAGAAAAGGACATTGGGTAAGGAAGTTAAGAAAATAGTACAAACTATACTAATAAAATAAGCTGTAAGATAATAACAGTTAAATTTAATTTTAAGAAAATAACTGCATATGAAACAGGAACTTGGAGAAACAGATATGCAACTAGCATATATCTTTCTAATAAGATTACCTTCTTGGTAAAAGAAAAGAAATTGTAATGGCTGTTAACGAATTAGAGGTTTAAAAACTCTAATACTTTCATTTTATTTCATGATAATAGACAAACCTGTGATCCTGTATGAATAGTAATAAAATAACTGATTCAAATAGGAATAACTTAATACTGTTAAGATACTTCATTATGACTCAACATGAATAATAACAGACAAGTTTAGAATAAGGGGCATTATAAAATCCCATATGAGATTAATGAGAGCTACTAATTAAAAATGGACATAAATATTTTATTACTCTGAATTTGAAATTACAGTTACACAATTTTAAGAAGGAAAGGGCAAGTTAATCTACTTCACACTGAGCAATAAAAACCAGTGACACTGAAAAATTACCTTAAATTTCCAGAAATTATTGGCTTTCCTATAAGATATCCAGGATTACCAGACCTCAAGGAGTTATTTTCATGTGAGGGATTCAAACTTTTCAACTCCTTACCCACAGAAAGGTAACCTAGATTGAAAATTTGGGTAATATGAGCTTTATTCCTCTCAATATTCTTTCTCCTCTGAATAAACTCTCTCTGGCTATGGTAAAATGAACTTTCTTTGTTAACCGAGCTACTGAGCGGAACTGGAATATCTGCCAAAACATACGTAGTGTTCAACCTCACAATTTCTGACCCAGATAATTCAAATATGAACTCAGCACCAACTAAAACGTTCTGGCATAGAGCTTTGCTTGCATCATATGAAGTTTTCATCAATTCCGAAATGTCCCCACATTCCACAATATAATCTTGAATCTTATGCAAAGGCTTCTTTGATTCCTCCAAATTGAAGATCCTTTTCACAGTTGTTCTAACATCACTCCCAATTTGTAAGCATACATTCTTGACAAAAACTTCAGCAATACTTTTGTCCTTCAGATTTTTCATCAGCTTGGGAGGATAGATGTTAGAGAGTCTCCAAATAGAATCATTCTTGCCGCTGATTGCAAAACTCAGTAAATTAAACGGCGAGTTTGGTGAATCACACTCTTGTGCAGTTACAGACTGCTTGCACTCCCACGAGTTATTAACGAAAAATTGTGCAGACTTAGAAGTAGTACAAGAAAGTCCATTAAATGTGGGGTAAGGAAGCTCAAAAGAGGACACCTCTTTCAACTGCTCACTAAAAACTTGAATGCTTGAGCCATGAGTGTAAGATCTATCAATAGTTAGCCCTCCAGAAATGTCATACGTATGAGGATGAGCAAATGTGTAATATGGCTGCTTGTCAACAATTTTCTGGAAATTTACTTGACTGTCCAGTATTTTCATGTTGTTGTAATTAAAGCCCAAGACAGCTGAATTGTTTTTCTCGTAACAGAGGAGAGGAAACCAATAAGGAGTCCAATATGAAGTTAGGTGACAGTCAAGAGATTTCAAATGCATTGTTATTTCTGTCCCTGGCTGCATATCTAAGCAGTGAAAAAGTTGCACTTGCTCTAGACTACAATCCTAGAAGAGAAAAAAATATTTGTTAGAGCATGGAGAAATGAAAAATAAAAATTGATAAAATAATAAAATTCTACTCACAGAATCATTGCAGCAATACACATCACAAGAATATGCTGTGACATCGCAAGCAGAATACTTTAAATCATCTGAAGGAAATATTTGGTCACTTTTTGAAGTAGATCTCACTCTAGCAACTTCAGTCCAGTTTATTGGTAAATACAATACATTGCTATGGGCTGGCTTATAGCAATATGCTAAGAGAAACACAGGATGCAGATTATTATTTATCATTTACAGTTAATGTGTTTATCATAACTGACAGTATATTTTTGTTACTAGATGTATGAATAGATGTGACAGTCCTTGTTATAGTTCTATATTATATCTAGATAATATAAAAGGCACATATTGCATAATTTTAGCAAATAAATTACTCCACATGAATAACTTAAATGAGGTTAAAAATACGTGAGGAAATGTCCTAATCGATAACAAAATGGAAAAAATTCATTTTTACAGCATTAGAACAACAGAATACAAAATTAAAGATTGAAGTTAGAAATAAATCCATCAAGACTTAAAGCACTATTTACCTAGCTCGTTCAATGATGTGAGTGCCACCAATAAACTGAAGAAAATTGAGAAAACGTCCTCCATAACTTGTTCAGATATCTCTGAGAATTTGAACGCGTTTGAATCCCTCTGCTTGTTTACTTTTTGACAAATGAACGATGAAATTTTCTATCTGGGTACCCTGGGTACTTTACATAATTTAGGTGCCTAATTACCATCATTAAACAGGATTAAAATTTGTAGATGAAGATACCTCTTTATATGCAGCATATATAAAAATTAAAGATAAATACACTAAAGATTAGATCGAAATAGAACAAGATCGATATTCATTTTGCTTTGTATCGCAAATCTGGGCGAATAAGTTAGTAGGAATATAAATTTGATTTTCTTTCCCAAGGCTTTTATTATTCTCTCCATGTAAGTCCTAATCTATGATTATATTTTCATTGAATTTCCACAAGTTCCATGCGCAAACTGTTTACGGCCAGTAAAGGAATGATTATTCAGTTTACGAGCTACTTATAGTACAAGAATTTTTTTCCGAGAGAGCGTATTTCTTAGTACGCGATCACACTTCTCCACATACGAGGGTTGAAGTATATAATTCATCATCTTATTTACAGTGAATAATTATTTGAATGCGAGAATCACACGATTAAAGAGTGCTAAGCCACCAAACCGATAACATCAACGATGAAGTGTCCCTGTCACTCCTACCATCTAGTGGCTGGCTCTGAACTAGGTGATGATTATGTAGATGAAACATCCCGCCAATTTCAACTCACCGTACTAGGAGCTAAACCCAGTTTATTTTGCAGATTACTTAAATCAACGCTGATTACTCGTCAGAACTCGCAGAAGGGTCGTACTCCAAAATTGCAATTGAAATATTAGGTCAGTTTTTGATTATACTCTCTCTTGTAATTGTATTAAATGTAACCACTGTCTTTACGCGTTCACTTCAATACAGAGTCTAACATAGAAAGAGCTTTCAAGTTTGGCTATTCACTAATCTTGAAACTAAAGCTCTATCTTCACTGCACATTAAATAATAAAGAGGCTGAAGAGTTTAATTTTATACGTAAAATTATACACTCGGCTAGTCAAGTATTGTAGTTAGTTTCAAAGCTGCATTGGCTACATCATCTTTAAGATTTGTTGCCACTGATGTCATTCATTTCAAGCCCTCACAGATTATAATAGTGCCCTCAAGGTTAAGTCAGAACCTTTTTCGGTAGTAAGGAATTAAAGTCTTTATTCTGAGTAGGGGAAAGGCTGTTAAGAATTTTTCAAGAATTGGATAAAAGTTATAAATATTTATCTTTCTGTATAATATAAAAATTTCACAAGTTTACAAGTTTTTTCATGGAGTATCCAACATGTTACATAACAATTACATGGTCGGTCAACGACGCACAATAAATATTTTTGATTGTAAACCTTTTAAGTAGATAGTACAGCAAATTATATTATACAATGAAAGAATGAGATGGAGCAAAAATTACTTGTAAGTCTCGTAATTTTTGATTTGATGGCATCAGAAGGAATTGCTGGAGTTTCTGCCAACGGTGATGATATCTTGAAATTTGAATACTGTGAGTAAATGATCTATTACAACTATTGCTTTACTCTCCGGTCATGACCTCCATGAATTCTGTAAGAGATAAGAAATACAATTTAGTGGAATGATTTATTTTTATGACAAATGGTTTTCAATTACTTTTGAACAAAACTTGGTGGTTAAGTCCAGTCTCTTATGGTAATTTGCTCATGAAACTGTGGAGAAAAGTTATTTGATTTAGTGTAATATCTTTAACAAACTTCAACTTAGCAATTCTAGCAAACAATATACAGCTTTGGTTCTGGTTATGCTAGCATAGAGCACTGGATTTTCCATTAAATATGCACTTTCAGGAGGAACTAATTAGTAGTTAATGCAACCTTATTTAATATTAAAATTAACATTCAAATTCCAAAGTCTGGAAGGGACTTGATGTTTAACCAATGAATATAGAATGAGAAAATAGAATGTAAATATACCACCTTCAAGAATCTAGTTAAATCACAAAGTACTTACAATTTTATAAATTTGGATCAAGATATCAATTTAAATTCATTGATAGCTCAGCTACCAAATAGGTAACTCTGTTACCACAGCTATAAATTATCTGTTATTTAAGTTAAACACCTTAAAATAATATCATGTATCTATGTATTTGTTCTTCAAGATTTAATGGTTTTATTCTTTTTATAATTATTCATTGGTCACAAATTTTTGGTTTAATTTTTATGGAAAACCCAGCTAGGAAACAATATGCACTGTGTGAAAGAGGTGAAGGTAGATAAACTATAAATATGTTCATAAGCAAGACCATTCTTTATCTTAGAGCTCCTTATGCAAAATAATTCCTAAATGTTGATAAATCCATTCAGAATATGAGTTGAATAAGCATTTGAAAGGTGAGGATTTTTGAAGTGTTATTCATCTTTAATTATATTTGACAATAATGATATTTCTCAAGAGCGAATATCACTTATCTACCTATTATCATTCACTGTTAAGATAAATTCATAGTGTTTCTGTTTTAACCATGAATCTAAACACTCAGAACATGAAATAATTTTGGGGTAATCCGGTCCCCCATTGGGAGAGATAAGATATTAAATACCTTTGTAGCCAAAGGGTTGAAATCAAGTGCTGAAAAATATTTGGGTTTCATCTCAAAAGTGCGAACTTAAAGGTTGACTCTCAGCACATCCAAACTATCTCGCTCTATTCTTGGGTGTTCAAATCTCTTATCAAAATGCATAGTAGTGTTACATAGTCATAATAGTGTTTTGATCGCGGTCTTTCAGAAATTGTTTAGTCTTGAGTTCAATATTTAGTATCTTACCATCAAAGTCAACGGTTCCAGAACCGTCAGAATCGATTTCTTCAATCATCATGTCCAACTCTTCTTCTGAGATCTTGTCGTCAAGTTCCTTAAGGATCTCTCGTAGAACGCTAGTCGTGATGTACCCGTTACCTAATTGAAAAAAGAACAAGTAAGATTAATTTTCTTAATAAGAATTTCAAGTTGGCAGAAAGTTGTACTGCGCACGGAATATTTTCAGCAGAACCATTTTTCTCGGTTGAATAAATAATCTGTATAGAGGGGTAATGGTGCCAATGGGAACTGACTTTTTTTACAGCTTTCCAAATACGTTTTATGGCAAATGGAAATGCTGAAAAGCTTAATTCACTTGTCTGGAATCTGAATGAATTGAACTGATATCGTAACTAATGAGAAAATACTTAAAAGAATATTTTTAATGAAACACAGCTCGGTGGCGGAATAACTCTGGTACCGAGGCAATTCCGCCATAGTCTCGGGTTTATGACGCCGTCATTTTAGGTATCAAATAACTATGTATTTATTAATTCCTTTATATAAATTTATTAATTCCTTTCATGAAAACCAGTTAGCAAATGTGAATTGCGAGGATTTCAACGAAAAACATTGCATTGTTTACGGAATAAAGTAGAGTAGAAAATTTGAGAAATTAAATGTTAGTATGTAAAGCAACAGTAAACATAAATTGCACCTGTAAATGTAAATCATTACATTATTTCGTCACGAAACAAAATAAGCTATGTCTTTAGCTTTGCTATGGGCAATGCTACCACTGCGGTGAAAATAACTCGGTGCTACAGTGATAGTTTCTTAGGACATTTTTCACGTAAGGCGTGGTTTGCTACCAAAGCTTTCCGATTTGATCTAGGAAATCAGATTGGTGAAAATCTCGTCAAACTAAAGTTACGTTTCTTTTTTGCTGTTATAGAAAACGTAAAAAATACGTTTCCGTAAAAAATGAGAGGAAATTTCATTCGTCATAAATTTATCCTCGTTTTATGCCTTACCCTCCTTGTCATAAAGACGGAAAGCTTCTCGTAACTCTTGCTGCATTGCTTCAGAGTCCTCTTCAACCAAGAATCTAGCAGCCAATGTTACGAACTCCTCGAACTCCAATTCACCGGAGCCTGTTTGGATTTTGAGAAACAGTCCAAATTACTACAGAAATATTTGCCATGAATTACGTTTCTAAACTATAAAATGTACGATCTTGGATCACAGAGATGAAATAAATTCATTTACACTATTTTACACCGCACATTTCATACACGACCTGTTTCAGCCTGGATCGGCCATCCTCAGGTGATGTGAACCGGTCGTGTGTGAAATATACGGTGGAAAATAGTATAAGTGAATTTATTTCTATGGAATTCCACATAGTAAATCCTGCTACCATTAGTTTTATTTTACAAAGATGAAAATTCCGCTATTCTAGATTTGGAAACAATGAAAGAGATCCCTTTCCGTCGGAATTTCCACTTAGCTCTGTCGATAACAATTCATTTTAATTAACATTAAATACGAGAATTCTTTAGGAAAAATTGTAAAACTTATAGATCATTAAAGTCTTAAGTGTCTTGATGATACATATCTTGACTAAGATATTTTAGTCTAAACAACAACAAGCTTTTGAAATGTTTTGTTTATTTTACCCATCTCGTTCGTTAGAATAAAAGGATTGAGATGGCTGCATACTACGTTAATTTAGTTTCGGTGGATAAATTCATAGCTAGAAATTTCACGGTTTGTATAGCCATTGTGCTTAGCAATAACTTCTAACTAAATAAATACTAACCATCAGCGTCAACTTCATTAATGATATCCTGGAGGATATCGTCTGTGAGATCATGACCAAGCATACTCAGGATGGTGCCAACCATGTCGGTGGAGATGGTTCCCTTCTTCTCACGATCGAAAGCCTCGAAGGCCTTTCGGAGCACTGTAAATGAGAGAATTGCCGATTTTAAGAACTTGTAAAAACATGCACAAATATGCCTAATCATACATATTAATACGTTTTACCATACTTAAATAGAAAAATAGAGTAACACCGCATAGAAATCGATTTACATATGTTGCTGAGGCATTCCCTGTGATTTCAGTGGGAAAAACTTACGTTTTAACCTCGAATTAGCATTAACAGTCAGTTGTTGAAGCGGATACCCTATATGACGTTCGTACATCGTCACCCTATTCCCTAAAGAATGTCCCATTTTCTCTATCAATTAAAGCTATGTGAAGCGTTTATTACAAATGCAGTTTGTGGATATAATTACTGTATTTCAACGCAAAATCCGCTGTTATAGCTTGCCGCGAAGCCCTAATCACGTACGGTGTCCTGTAAACGTCTGATTCGTGCGTATCGTTGCTTTTATTTTTCAAACGTATTATGTGCTCCATTTTAGAACTCTCCAGAGAATTAACTGTTATTAACATTAAGAGTTTAAATAGTTCTAATTATCCGTTGTTTGAGTTGTTGCTGTCAATCAAAGAACGGCTATTTGGAGCTCTTTTTAACTCATAATGTTAATAACACAACCGTGTTCCTTTTTTCCTTCTTGTTATAAACTGTTATATAAAAGCAGAAAGATATCACAGAAATAAGGCTATAGATGTGCATTAGTAACTTCAAAATATAATTAATAGGTATTAGAATACACTAAATCCGGAAGTTGCTATGAAATAGCGCAGCATTAGTTTAATCCTGATTGGACAGCTATTAACAAGTCGAAATGTATGCCATATAATTATCATGTATCAATCTAAATCGTCCTCTAGTTAGACGAAACTCTGAGCTGTTGCATAAACTCAATTGGGATGTTATCAATGAGTAAATCGTGACGTATTTCAGTTCAACTTTTTTCTATATAACTTTAAAATGGAGTCCTAATTCGGGTAGTATTGATCTCTAAAGGAATGTGATCATAAAAAAATGTACGTTACAGTACTAACAATTACAATTATAAATGATTAATTTCTTTTATAATATCGCAGTAATAATGACGCATCGGTACGTGCTATAGTCATTATGAATCGTCTGAATAACGATAGTTACGAATAACAACGACAGCAATCGAAACCTATGTACGATAAATATATATATATTTATATATTAGAGCAGCGAAAGGAGGTCGATGCCCAAAAAACTGTGAATTCTGCTTCCATTAACCGCATATTTAAATCATGAATTACGAAAATAAAATTTTGGAGGCGCCGGGCATCGATCCCGGTACCTCTCGCATGCTAAGCGAGCGCTCTACCATCTGAGCTACGCCCCCAGTTAATAATGGGAACCCTACAACCATTCCTGTACAAGAATCCTGTCTGCTGCTAAAGGGAGTTGAAAGGGTCTTACCCAAAGGAGGGGACGGGAAGTAGGAAGGGGAGGCGAATGGGAAGAGAGGGGAGGGATCCCCGTTACGGCAGGTGAAGAGAAGAAATACAATATGGTCAGGGATTCATTGCCGCAATGCTTATCTCGTTTAACATACCTAAACATTGCATTTTAATGAAGCTTGTATAAATGGAAAGTTTCTATAGAAGTTCGTTAAAGGTTTGTCAGTCGTCATTGAAATCTTAGTTAAATCCGTATCTATGACGGAATTGTCTCTGTAGCTCTGTTACTACCTAGGCTACACAAAATTAGCGTCAATTCATTTTCTTAATTCCATATTTTCAAAACTACATTATTCAGTACAATTTAGCGCGATTCATCGTAATAAATACTCGAGGCAGTAAGTGACTTATTCCCGTAAGAATTGGGCAGTAGAATCGGTGAGGTATCTTGGAGTAACTCTCACGAATAATTTGTCATAGAGTACCCACATCCGAGATGTATGTTGAAAAGCACTTAAGAAACAAGGCTTCGTTAAAAGAATAGTCCGTAGGTTAGTTAGGCCTCACCTTGATGTAATATTCGGAATTTAGAAAAAGTACAACGAAAGGCGATACTATTTATAGAGAATTGCTATGATAAAACAGCGAGTGTTACTCAGATGATACAGGACGCGGGATTGGAATCATTTGAAGATAGAAGACTGATTCAAAGGATAAATTTACTAAATAAGTTCAGAGAAATTACATTTTCAGATGATGTAACCGATATAAAACAAAACTCCCCTGTTATATGGGCCGTTCTGATACCGAGAGGAAGATATTAGGGAAATAGATGCTAGAACGAATCGTTTCAAGAATTCATTTTTTCCGCGAACGATACGCGAAAGCAATCAATTAGGAAAATAAAGTCAATGTGCATGCACCACCTACCAATCACCGAAAGGCGGCTTGCAGGGTTCTTATATAGACATAGACAAGAATTACGTACAAGTTTGAATTAAGTTAGGTTTTCCTATCGTATATTTTCTAAACTCGTGTTAAGGAAATTAAATTACGTTCAAAATATTCTCATTTTATTTAAACCTATTTTCAAGATGAACTCGCGTTAAAAACTTGTCAGGGTTGTCGTATTGTGGACTTTTGGTCAGTATTTAATGCTCTCTCAGCCGTCCGCTGTGCATCTAATGCTAATCTAATGTTAAAATTACTAAGTTGTCTTCGGGCATTAATTACGCGCATAGCCAAATTGTTTTGAAACACCAGGGAAAATTATTAGAAACAAATACTAATTTTTCATATTCCAGATTAGTTTAATCAACATGAAATAGGAAGTTGATCAATTTACGTCTCGTGATTTTTAACGCGCATCAATGTATCCTTCTTTCAATTTTCAATAGCACAGTTTTCAGTAAGCGTTTCCATATATGATCAAAAGGATTAATTACTGTTATTCCAATTATAAAAGGGTGGGATCGAGGAAAATCAGTAGGTTAAACTCTTACGTCCATCTACACCAAAAATGAACGTCATTACACATTAGTATTAGATCCGACATTAATTGAAATCTGAAATTGTACTCACTAGCAATCTGTTCCTTGTCTAGCTCATCCTGTAAAGAAAGAGAGATAACAGGTATCAGTAATTTTAAACAGTATTTTCAGAAATTTAAAAAGTTGTGTTCTATTTTTAAATTACAATGAAAATTTAGAAATATAGGGGAAAATCCTCTAATACTCTTGCTTAACCATTAGTAATCGGCAACTATCATCTTTTATCCAGAAGATATATGATTCTAACGAAAGTCGTAAAATTCGCGAAGAAGTTAATAAATGAAAATTTATCGTTGCTGTCGAAAAATAAGTTCTTAAAACTTGAGAGCATAAAGAAATCCCAATTTACGAACCCATTTTATCTTAAACGATGACCTAAAACACGGATTCTAACCATTTGAAATAATAATTCAGTATGATATAGGAATTCCCAGACTGCCTCAACCCATGATCGGAATCCCCATGTACGATTTTCCATAGTATTTCAGAAACCAGATCCAAATCACCAAAATTTGAGAGCCTAAAGAAATCCAAAGGTGCGAATTCATTATATCTAAAACGTAGACGACATTAATAGCGTACCGAACCACTTGAAATAACAACCCTGTGCTGTTCAGGATTTCTTTGATTCCGCCTCAATCCATTTTAGAGATTCAGCTGTAGGATTTCAGAAACCGGAGTCAAACATCAAGGTCCGCCTGGATCCATACTCGAGATCCTATTGCACATTTTCTGTCTTCGTAATGCGTCAGAAATCGTACTTTAATCCCCAAGTTAGCTTAAAAGAAATCCAGCGACTGAGACCGTGATTAGAGGTTTAAATCTCCAATAGCCGTCTTTGTCGGCGTTCCTCCTCTCATTCCCCAGTATTCGGAGAAAACAAGAAATTATTGCCGCACTTTTAAAATACTCAAAGCGCCTTTCAAGAGCAAGAGCTCCCGTCGTCAGGGTTAATAAAATATTTTATAAGTGCGGCATTCCTTTCTTTTTCCTCCGAATGCCGGGAAATGAGACGAGGAACGCCGACAAAGACGGCAAACGGAGATTCAAAACCTCTAATTCATTAACAGCCATGTTCCAATTATTTTTCTTTTCGTGAGACCGTAATTATTTGTGGGCGACCACGAATCAAGATAGCAGTGTTTAAATTCCGAAAGTCGCTGCATCCCTAGTGACTCGAAGATATCGTAAATCCACTCCATTCAGAGCTTTCTCCATCCTTCCAGATTAACTTTGGTCCTCCGAAGCAGTATTGCACACACATTATCCAGGAGCGAAACCGTCCGACGCGGGCGCTAAGTGAGGCGAATCCTCGACACCATTTCCTCAAGAGGTTCGGGTACACCAAGTGGACGAAAAGGTACGAATCCCCAGTTAAAACAATCCTCCATTTACCATTGCGGTGTCTTCTGGTTTTCGGTCCTCGGAGTCGTGAGTCCTCTACCCTTACGGCAGCAGTTAGTGCTTTGAACTTGTGGACGGAGTGTTGTGCGCGCTACGACTGGGTGCCGGCGGATTCGGGTGCAGCACCTTCAGTGTCCGCCGTGGCCGTGAGCTGGTATTAGGGAGAGGCTGGAGGAAGAGGGAGGTGGTGGGGGAGGGAGGGGGAGATGGGGTAATGAGGTAAAGGACGGGGAAGGGGTACTGGGTCAGGCCAGAAGGGGGAACGGGAATCCCTCCAAAGGGGGGGGGGAGATAAGGCGAAGGTACGAAACGACAACCGACTATAGAGATCGCGTTATGGCTAATCCCTGAGGGGGGATGCGGCGGAAGCTTAGTGGACACCTGCCATCATGGACGGAATCCAGGGAGCCGGTAACCCAGCATCTATTTTGAATTATTTTTTCCGCGCTCGTCATCGTGCTGCAACAATGGTCTCCAAGCGGAGGGATTGTTTATTTAATTTATGGTCGAGTGGAACTATTAGGAGGTGCGACATGGATCCTATGCAGCTTCCGACGCCAGAGTACGGGGTGGAAAAAATGTGTCTGGCAGAAATTGCAGTGGATGTATTCTATAAACCCGACGGATTTCTAAGAGTCACTTTAAAGAGCTGTAATGCTTGATTATGTAAGGAAATTAACGTCTCGGGTTCCGAGACTAATAATAGAGAACGATGATGGGTTGGGGATATGATTTTGGCGGTGATGAATTTGAGGAGGTTTTAGGTTAGAAATATGGGGCAATTTACTTCGGCTGAGGCTAGAAATCGAATATTACTGTTAAATTATTCATACTTACCCAGCATAGAATAAGCATTCATACTCGGGGTATCATATGCATTCACAACATAGCACATTTTTGCTTGAAAGAGTGAATTCGTCTTATTTTCGTTTGAATGATCATTGGCATTTAAAGCAGAAAAGTTTAATTACATTTATTTTGGGAATTGAGATGAGGGATGAAAAATGGAAAACCAAGCTCTTCTTCCAAATCATTCCAATCAATTTCTTAAAACTCAAGCAACCAATACCAATATGAAATAGTTTCAGAATTCTCAATATCGTTGTTTCAGAAAATTCAACTTTTGATGATGGTTGGAGATAATTATTTACCTAACGTCTTTTAAGGAAATATTTTGATATATTAGTCGCTCCTTCCATCCAATCCATGGTTTCAGTGATTTTATCGTCGATTCAACAATAAAAAATACGCTGAATTAATTGACTTTTGCGAATCTCCTTCTTCGGTGGACAAAATAATAAGCAAAATATCAAAGAGATGGATAGGCGGACTAATGCTTTTTAAAGTCTACCACTCTTCGAACGATCCGTGAGGTACTGAAGAAAATAAATATGTCGATTTACTGTTGACACACACCACTCACCGATTTATTGATTCAGGGAATTGTTGTAAATTTCTTTATTTTTTAAATATATATCAACATAAAGCCCGAGGCTTACAGCTGGGAATAATCAATAGTAAAATAAGATCAACACAATAATCTGAAGTACAAACTGATAAAACAGAATCAATTTCTTGGATCAATTAGGGGTCGAATCAGACCAATTGCATGGATCAATCTGAGAGATGAAATAGATCAAAGTTTTTAGGAACGGGGAATCAACCTTGTTGTTTATAACCTAATATAGGAAAGAAATGCCATATAAATAAAAATGAGATAGGAACAGAAGAATAATTAAGAAATATATAATTTTCGACGGTTTTGGAATGTTCTTTTTGAAATAAAAACTATTAGATTTAAATGAATTTCATAATTAATTATCCATCCAAAATTATGAAAATTGAATAATAGCCTTTTGCAATTTTTATATATTATTTATATTTTTCTCTTGTGTTATACGTAGTAATCAACCTTAATTCTACAGCTAATAACTTCAAGTTTGACTTTGTGGTGGTGAGAGACACAAATTTCCATAATTAAACTTTACTAGACCACTAATTATGCGTTCGTGTACTTTTTTGTCTTATTTTGTTAATTTAGTAATCTAGTAAAGTTTCAGAATGGAGCTTTGAAGCTTTATTCCACTATTAGCTAAGATAGTTCTACGTACATTGTCGTAAAATTCACACGATTGTCGTAATAGCTTATTTATGCTTCTAGACGCGACGTTTATTATAGGATATCATACTTCCGATATTGCAAAAGTATATAAATGTTATTATGGTCTTTGTTTTTTTATTTATCGTATGCGCAAAACCCCCGCAGTTATTCGCGAGGACAGATGGCGACACTAACTTACACAACAATGAATTAAAAAAAAATATTTCTATGTATCATTACAATGAACCTAACTACATACATAATAAGCAAGCATAAACAAAAAAATGAATATAAAAATATACAATATATATGAATTACAGAAATAAAAAAACACACAGTTGTGAATTAGCTATAAGTTAGTATGAATTTTAAATAACCTCAAAACAGCATAAAAATTACTTTTCTTGTACTCATCATGCAATACTTTTCAGGTTTTTTTCGTTAGTCCAACTGCTGGAGATTTCGGTATGTTCTGTTTAAAGTTGCGAATCATTAGCGTGAGAATGGAGACTTGGAGAGGAGAACGAGTCATCCCTCTTCCAATCGAGCGGCCATCACCTTTAAAACTGTTATCCTCTGACACTTCGGAAGAATGACAGACTGGCAAGTGTTCTCGCGAGGAATTCGTTCCAATTGTTATGAGATTTGAAAGGCTGATGCAAACACTCTCTCTTTCGTTTCGACACATGAATTCAATTAAATGTTTTGGCAGGCTTCGACTCCTTAACATCCGTTTCCACTGACAGGACAGTCGAAGTTCAAAACAGTATAAATCATTGCCATCGGTAAGAAAATGGTCCAAGACACTCTCTCATAAGTGCTTCGCGATATCTTTGTGGCTAAAATTGATTAAGTGGCCGAAGAGGTATGTTAGACTGACGATTGCGGATTATACATTTCAGTTGTTTTCTTACAGCGCCTTGAGTATTGCATTTTTAAAAATAAAATATTTTTTATCAGTTTTATATCCGAGGTACAAGTGAACTGCGATGAAATCTGTTTTTAGTGCAAAAAAGTTGATTTCATTTTAATAAATATATTTAGACCCTCAATTTTGAATAGCCATTCTTGCTTTTGCATTAATATATCTCGCAATATTTTCATATTTTGTTTTAATAGATCTTATATCAAACAATATATTTCATAATAGATTTCAATTGCAATAAATAGCACAATATCGCCGTATAATTGTTCGAACTATAACCTTGATTGTTTTGATTTTAATTTTTTATAGATTTGTAACAATTTATTTCATTTTTTTTGTGTCTAGAGGGCCTAAAACAAACGATTTATGTTTCCATATTTGCACAGATTTATATTTTACATATGTATTAAATAATTTTCTTCTGAATATAAGTGTAATAGAGGCGTAAAACGTATTAAAATAAATTTTGGGCAAGCTAATGAACTTATTTCGTTAACATTTTAGAGCTCTCAGTATTTCTCACCCATCTTGGATCATAATATTTTTGACAACTTTAGGAAGTTAATTTAACATCAGGGCAATCTATGGTGGTGTGAAAGAGACTATTAAAATTGCTTTTATATTTAAATTTTACTGTTTCATTACCTCGTGAGCTGCTTAAACACTTTGTCTTGCTGAGATGTTTTCCCTTCTTAAACATTTTTGGTTTCTAGGAACAGGAGATTTTAAAACTACTCCGACTTTTCTATGACAGCAGAATAAATTTGTCCTCTCTATAAAAGTGTACACCAAAAAAAAAACACAGAAATGATTTCAACACTACCAGTGGATAATTGTTTTTGATGTTAGAAGACCCAAAGCTGGAAATTTGTAGATATAATATGAAATGTATATTTGTGTTAATTTTATACCTTATTGATTTAATATATTATAACTTTAATGTATTATTTATTTATTATATTTAATAATTTAAATATTTTATTGTCTTTTAAATTTCAAAGTTTTTGCTTTACGATTACCTTCGTAATTTTAAAGTTTCCTTTTTTAATATAGAAGATAGCCATAGCCGTTTGCACATAGTTTCCATACTTTCCATAGAATAAAATCTTCGCAAATGTCTCTAGCTCAATCTGACTGATGTCAAAGTTGAAATAATGATCAAATTAAATTAGGATAACGAACAAAGTTTAACATGTTATTATGCTATTGGCTCTTTCATTCCTGAAACAAATTCACTCCTGACGAAAAATGCATCTCATTCGAAACACGTATTGAGTGCTTTCAAAAAGTGCGGTGTCCCTTTTAGCTTTTGAAATGCGCATTGGTGTTCTTAAAAATGCGTCATTCCTATCTTGTTTTCTCAGAATACCGGTGAATGAGAAGAACGGTGACAAAATCGGCTTTTGCAAATTTAAACCTCTAATTCCTTAACAGCCGTGTTCCAAATTTTCTTTCTTCACATACGCGTTTACTTTTCCGATTTTTTTGCTGCCTACTCGTCTATTTGCATTTAGCATTTCGTTTGACTTATCATCTTTAGAGTATTTTTGTTATTTTTCCTCATCCAAAGGAAAATAAAAAGTAAATAGGGATCGTTGCATTTGCCAAAATATACATTCATCATTCACCAACTAAAGAGTGGTTGAGTTGGCATAGCCTGACATGAAACTAATGATTTTATTCTAATGTTATTTTTACTTCGCCATTTGTTGGAATGTTAGTTCCCAACTAATTCCGTTAAAGCATCCCTTCTTTGAAACTTGCCATTTCTTAAGTATTTGAATCAATGGTTTCCTGTTTCTTTTTACGGTTTATATAAATCTCAGAGCATTAAGAAAACCTTATAACTGTTTTCGTAAGATAGCCATATCACCCGCAATTGCAGGAGCGGGGAGCGAGGTTTATTATACAGGAAAATAATTTGCTAAGGTCCGTTATGTATTCATTGACAATTGAAAGGGGAAGTTGGTCGTTGTATGATTGGGATTCTTTTGCTTAACCGAGAGTCACTTCACCCCTCCTGTTAGAGGACCTTAAGTAAACTAGTCTTTTTTGGCATTCATATTAAAATGACTAGTAAATTAATTTTAAACATAAAAGAACATCGAGTAAGAAAAAAGCAGTCACTTATATTCCCGCAGAATTTTCCATTTATATTACTAGTAGAAGTAGTATTTAAATGAAGGTGTTTCAACATCTGAGGTTATTTTACACCTTTTTAACTGCGTGACCCACGGGGAATAGATCTTGGAACTGATTTCAACAAAGTCTTACCCACTTGCCTGCCCAGGGTCAAGTAAACTTTAACTATACATTTCGAAACATTTTATTGCACATATTTTCTAAATACCCACCTAACGTATGACCTAACGATGACCTATTGGCCTAACGTCAAAATGACCTATTGACCTATGACCTATTGACCTAACGTCAAAAGAGTCAACATGATTTCATGATTAAACTATACATGTAGAACTATCAGTCAACTAACTGCAGAAGAGATCAGAAATTTGTAATGAAGTAATGTTCAATGTAAAAATGGTTATGTTACATCTTAGCTTACTTCCTTACATAAAAAGTAATTTATGTTTTTCTCCAGATGTTGATTTTTTTAAACTTAATGATTCCGGGTTTTTGACAAAAAAAAACTTAAAATGGAGCTGCAGGAGAAACGTGGCGTACATGAAACGAGGTCGGTTTAGTGCATAAGTTACTAAAATGGTCCATAGAGACCCCCAAGGGTTCCATATAGATTTAGAAGGGGTCCAAGTCAGAGAGAAAAAAATAAGGGTTCTAGATTTTTTTCGATTTTTGAGTGTTTTAGAGATTTTCGAAGCCAAAGACCCCATTTTAAAAGATAACATAATCAAATCAAACCAAATATCGCTATTTAACAGAAAAAATCAATATTAGGCAGGCTTGGGGGTCCGAGGAAAATTAAAAATGGTCCATGGGAAAAACATGTTACGGAACCTATAGTCTAGTGCAGACTTGACCAACCCGAGGCCCTCAAAGCCCGTTCGTGCGGCCCGCGTCCAATAACAGGAGATTAAACGGTACTGGTATCGAAAAAACAGGCATTTAACCCTTAAAGGTCCAACCTTTTTTTGGTTACTCCGTGGACCAAGGGAGGGTCAAAAATTGTCCACTTTTGTTTTTTTTCGATAAAATAATAATGAAACATAATATCTCTTCAGCAATTACCTTCTTGGATTTCTAAAAAATTTTTACAATGATTTTTGTTGCTAAAAACTGCGATAAATATAATAATTTTTTTTAACTCATTGAAGACGAGGATATGATAAAACTTCTTTTCAATGGTACCGACTTTAAAGCTCTAATTTGGAAAATAAGTTTGTACATCACCGTTAGTTATGCTTATAAATCAACAACAAGGTACAATTAAACAAAATATTTAAATTAATTAAAAACTATAAGTCAAATATATGATTCCATTTGGTTCAAAAATATGTCTCAGGTTGGACCAAGGGAGGGTTATTTTGTGTCCACCACCTATTTCCGCTCTCATTAAATTGCTTAAAAAAACGTAGAAGATGCATCAAAATATAGTTATCTTTAACAACCTATATTTGACAATGTAATGAAGTTAAAAACTGTATAAGACGATTAAGTTCTTAAAATATTGAAAAAGAAACGTGGTGGACATTTTTTAGCCCTCACTTGGTCCTTTAAGGGTTAAGTCCACATTAAAAATTGTATGCCCTTTTGTTTGAAAAATAAACTTGATTTTTATTGCTCATTTGTACTTGGGTTATATTCTGATTAAACATTTTATTATATATTCTTCTGAGCTGTGGAAGAAGTACAAAGGTTTTTTGCTTAGTTTTGTTAATATAACGGTTGCCTAAACTAGGAATCCTATCTGGCCCGCGCGTTTGAGAAAATTGGTAATGCGGACCTCCGGCACCAAAAGGTTGGGAACCCCTCTTTTAGATGAAATCAAGATGTTCAGGCGTTACTTTGTGGAAAGCCATTTGAAAATGAAAAAAAAAAAAACACAAGATGCTACTCCGGTAGCGAAACCGGTCGTACTTTAAAATAAAATAGTGTGGAAAATTTACAGTGTTTTTTTTTTCATTTTCATTTCCCTCTTTTAGATGATGGGCTTCGAATATTCCATTACTTTTCATTAGTTTCTGGATTTTTAAATAGATTCTTTTTAACCATTCATTGGTTCAAACTTCTTAGATTTATTTTACTGAAGTAGTCCCAGGCAGGGTACGAGGAAATCATAATTGATTTATTCATGGTCTTGTAAAGTAAAATTTTTGTTTTCTCACGAATATTGCTAAAAAAAAATAAGAAGTTCAAGGAGTGGTTTGCAGCTTCGGCCAAAAATGTTTGCGAACCTGTGGTCTAGTGCAGGGGTGGCGAACCTATGGCACGCGTGTCCAAAGTGACACGCGAGAGAATTTTTTTGGCTCGCATAACTCTCAGAACACTATCTTTATTATGTTTATTATGTATATCTCACTTAAAAAATCAAGCCCCGCAGTAAATATATGTTGATTCTGTTCATTAATAATGATAATTAACGTTTATTCAAGCCAATTATAAGATATTAATCCTATCGTTCACATTATAACATGTATATCACCATCTCCCTGTATATTTTTCGCACCACATTGGCACGCAAGCCCTTTATGTTCATAAAATATGTCACTCTTGCCGAAAAAGGTTCGCCAACCCTGGTCTACTGTGTTGTCGGCCAAATGAATGTCCATCAAATGGACTACTTTCATCGATTACCCTCCTCCTGTGGAGCATCTGCCATCTCCTCATCCCTCTCAAATGTGAAGGTCACTTCATCCGAGATGAACCTTCGGTTAGATGCTGTTCCTCTGCTGATTTGGGACAGATCCGAGTTATGGATCAAAAGGCGGTGTCGTGGGAGTCATCGGGGGAGCGAGGTGCAGCGAACGCCGTCCAAAGAGGTCGAGACAGCGAGAAGACCCGTCCTGCCTCAAGGTGTATGACACTAGCTGTAAAACACCGCGGCCGTTTCTTTTTGGCGCACGAAGACCAAACAAGGGCGCAGTTGTAGAACCCCTCCTCCGCCTCGAGACGCGGGCCAACTTCTATCGCAGTAGAGATCCCAGATCATCCCGTTGGTGGAGGGACTATAGAGATGCTGGGATAGAATAGGGCGGGAAGGTAGCATTCGAAAGCTTGCCAGATGAAAACGTCTGAAAATCATTACCTAAGAGTACGGATCTACCCGAAGTAGTAACGGATTAATAAGTAATAGCTCTTTCGAATCCTAAGTCATATCCTATTTTTTACCTACTTACATGTAAATTTGTTTTTTTTTTCTTTTTTGTGTTTGTATGACGTTCTTGGTTTATCTTCTCGTCTTTTAAATCTCATTTAATCTGAATTCGTCACTAAATTGACTTTTCCTGTTTGTAGGTTTCGCAGGTTTTTCACGCCCCGCCCTTGAGGGCGGTTTCCTGCAGTGGATTTTTTTTCCTAAGCTCATGGATTTAGTTTTTTTGATCCACAAAGTAGTCTTCTTCTGTGCACTGTTTTCCCAAGCTATCTCTTTAAAAAAATTTATATGACGATGGGTTAGATGTACGAAGAGAATTTATAGTTTCAATCTCGCCCTGAATGAAGTCCTTTGTTATTATTATATTAAATTTTCGGTACTTACATTACACTAATTTAGAATTTCTCAATTAGTTTACCTCTCTACAGCAGTAAGTTCATAGCGTGTCGCATGGTTTCCTACCACTCAACATTTTTATAAGGTCCCATTACATAAGTGTTTTAACACGAAATATTTCATCGTTTATTTTCAGTTCGCCACTACTATTACAACAATTTTTCTCTCAATTTATGTTCCTCTTATATATATATATATATATTTGGATTCAGTTAAACAATGGAATATTTTTTTAAGAAAGTTGCGAAAAATTCCTTTTCGAAAGGAACGAATTCTGCCAGAAATAGTTTTTCAAGAATCCTAATCAAAATTACGAGTTGCCTTAAACGTATTAATTAGAAAATTATGTTAAGATCACTATGAGTGTGCGATAGAAATATTAATTTAATGATAAATTCATCGTTACAAATTTATAGCAATCTTTTTCATAACAAATAACCAAGGAAATGAGGAGAAAATCCATAAAGAAAATTGAGTATAGTACATATTACTAACAATTGGGTATAAATGTTTAACATTCGGGTACTCTTTCGTTGAGTAAATGATTTAAATAGAAATTTAAAGTAAATCGTCTTCGGAATCGAGAACAAAACCTTGAGGCGGATGAAAATAGTTCCATACGGATCCAGTATTACGCAACCGTGCTAAAATTAATTGTCAACGAAAGACACGTGTGTAATTTTCATTCGCCCGTGACATATTCGGTAACTTGCGTGTGAATTTACGTGAGCACTTTTAACTATCTTTCCAGGTAATATCCGTGATATCTTTCGGAGAGGAAGTTTAAAAGTTTGGTTACCAACGACAAAATTATTCATAATAATAATAATGATAAACGTCTTTTATTAGGACGAGATTGAGACTTTTAAGTCTCTTCTTACATATTCCTTATATATCATGCCCTTCGTCATATACATTTTAAAGAAAGAGATTGCTTGAAGAAAGTACACAGAAGAAAACTACACTGCGGGTTTAAAAACCTAAGGTTTAGCTTAGGAAAAATATATACAATACAGTAGGAAAACATCCGCAAGAAGGGGTGTGTGTGTGAAACCTGCGAAACCTACTGATAATTAAATAAACATATGAGAAAGCGGGTTAAGAGAGATCTGAAAGGCAAACAAGACAGTACAGATACATATCTACATAGATTACTCAATATGAGCGGTGAAGAACCTAGTTGAAAATTCATAGTTAGAACGATTTCTTTTTATAATTTGCAAACCCTTTGAAGCATTATGGAAGTCTACTTTTACAGAGAGTACAAAATATAAACAATACAACTAAATAGATCAATCAATAGCTAGCTAAATAGTATACATTGATAATAGAAGGTTAAAGAGAGAATATTTTCTGTGCTTCTAAATTGATAAAATTAAGTATAAATAAATAGTAGAAAATTAAAGAGAGAGTTCTACTCAAGCTTTTTTTAATTATTGCGGTAAAATTAAGTATTTGTAAATGATAGATGGGTAAAGAGAGAATTTTTATTGCGCTTCTATAATTATTGAAATGAAATTAAATGCAAATAAATCATAAAAAGAAAGAGAATTTCCCCATACTGTATTATTCATTGCGATTAAGTTGTCGTCAATCGGTGTGACAAAATAAAAACATTTCAGAAATTGGCATAAATGGCCAACCCACTTATGCGAGCAGAGTCTAGGTCTGATCCCTTCTTAGCGTGTTGTGAAAAGAAAGAGAGAAGAGGATAAATAGAGAGAGAGAATGGCTCGACTAAAAATAGAGTTGAATTAGCGTTCGCGGCGCTGAGAGAAACGGCTATTCTGTCTGTATAACCTCTCCCAGGAAGCTGGAAAGGCAGGGATGAGAATGGAATACGGCAAGATGGAGATTCCTTGGGAAAGGAAACTCAATTCCCCTCAGGTAGTTCCCGGGACTAAATCAGACCGAGAGCAGAATGACATTTTTATCATTGGCTGCTTTCCGAGTTCTAACGCAATTGCCGTTTTTGCGAGCTCCGATTAAGGTCGCGGTCCATCGACTGATATGAAATTCCTTTTATGCGAAAGCTGTTATTTTTTGCGAAGGTCACGATAATGCTCAACAATTCAAATAAAAGTGGAATACCCGAAAGGTTAATAAGCAGAAAATTATAGGATAGACGGAAGGTAACTTTTAACTTTGTACGTGAAATTGTGCGACATAACCCAAGGTTATGCAGAAGTGAAAAATAGTGAGTTATATATTACATTATATATTATATATACATTTATATTATATACAATTTATATAACATTATATTATAATACATTAAAATATTGTCTTATAGAGAAGTGAAAGATAGCCAAGTCACTATTTTTCACTTCTGTATAACTTTGGGTTAAGTCGTAAAGTATAGGATAGTATAAAACCAGAACGATATAGTTTACATGTCATAACATCTCTTAAACTGTCGTCAACGATCAAGGATGCTATTCATACTGTTTGATGTTCTATTCTATAATTTGCAATTCCTTGCGATTATTTTTAATATTGTAATATGAATAATATTTATTATACACGTAAATAAAATTCAAAGCATAACAGAACAAAAATTGACCAATTCAAATGGCAATTAATAATAAATATATATCTTTGCACCGTTATTCCACTACATATATTTTGAGGTATTTAGCCATTTCCGGTAAAACGTCTTAGGATGTAATTTGCTTTGTTTTAAAGTATATTTTCAGGAAGGAAGGAAGAAAGAACTCTTAAAAATTAAATTAAATTGAAAATACAATGTAACTTCATAATAAAAACGTCGAATATATCGTTTAGTTTAGAAATTATGGGTTTTACTTTCATGGTTAATATTCCATATTTATGTTATTTTTTTATTACGATTATATATTTTATAATAAATTTCGAATGGAATTAAATTAACATTTTCCGGAGTAAAGGTAATTATAAATTAGAAGATAAAAAATATGATATCAGACGATACGATGTATAGTCTTGTTTATCGAGTGAGTTTAAAGTTGATGTCGTCATGATATTTCATTAAAGCATAAATAGCGATTTTCGCTACAAATATTACACCTAAAACAGTAACTATTTACTCAATTCTTTTTTGTGTACTTTATATATCATTATGAGAGAATATACAAAGACTTGGCTTTTATGTTGACTTCAAAATGATTTTTTTATCGCATCCATCGATTCGTGCTGTCAAAATAAATAAAGAAGCATAGAAAAGTTCTTCATTTGACTTTTAATAGAAAAAATAAATCACTCGCGATCGTGTAAAGTCACGGTATAAACAAGGGTTGAAGCTAATTAGTGTATTTGCTTTTTATTGTTAACACCAGTAGCATCCGTCTACGATTATTCTTCTCGTATCTCCTACACATAATCAAACTACTGATTTCTAATTTTATAATCTAACAAATAACAAAAAATATTTACACGTTATATTTTCAAGTTTTGTAACTGAGAATTCCGTAAGGTCGAGATTACGTAACTAGAAAAAAATCCTCGGTTCGAGAAGTATTTTTGATCATTAGGCGCCGTGACGCTAGAAACAATGAGACAATTTTAACCCTTTCTACTTGTTTTTAGTCTGGTGCTGTTCTATTTCGAGAATCCCTAAATAAACTGGGGAGATTTAGCCCGGAATTAAAAGACTTCGGATTTTAAGTGCGCTTAATTGGGATGTAAAAACAGCTAGGTTTCGTCGTCAGAACGTCTACGGAGTCTCTAACCTTTTTCTTGAATCGCATTCAAATCTTTCGTTACTCGCCTGCTTGCGTTTCTCATTATATTTATCATTTGATTTCAGTTTTAAATATATACAACCGCAAGGGGGTACTTTGCGCATTGTTCTCTTCGTTCTTAATTGCTTCATTCGTTATGCACGGATTATTTTTGTCTCGTTTGTGATATAATTAGTAAATTAACAGGGCTAGCATATTTATTGCTATAATGTATACCACCTCTGTAATTTAAATGAGTATTTTTATCGTGAATACAAAAAATAAACATATCTTCCCAACTTGACGGCGAATTCTGGTAGCCTCGATGTTATTGTTTTGTCACAAAGAAGAGTAAATATGACAAATCCAAAGACTCTTCACCCTTAGATATATATAGGTTTAATTAAAACTTTTGCGAAGGCTAATGAGCGTAGAAAAGATAGTGTGAAAATATATGGATATTTTGTTTGTCAAAGATTAGACCGAATTTGTTCAAAAACACCTATATTTTTCAGATTAATTTAAACCAACTTTTATCTGTATTTTAAATATTTAAACCTATACAACGTTTCTCCTTGTTTAAATTATATCGGAGCATATGCTCCGTTTTCATCTGTTTCCTTAAATTTTTTTGACGGGATGAATTTAAGACGGGAAATTTCAGCAGCAATTTTGCCCAAAATGCAATCAGTTTGTATCAGTTAGTATATATATATATTAATCCCAAGTGAGTGGTTTAAAAGTGTAGTATAAATACAAAATCCAGCACAAATGCAAATACAAGAATTTTCACATAAAATGAAAGTAAAAATAGTAATTTAAGTTTTGAAAATTGTGCTGGTCAATATTGTATTTATGTATACTATGCTTTTAGACTACGGTGCTATACAACACTAGTATCAACATTTTTTTCTTAGTTTTTGTATTTCGGTCTCTTTGCCTGTCAAGATATGAATATGTTCATTGAACATATATAGGACACTTCTCTTTCACTATTTTATTGATTTCAATTATCTTTCACATACTTGATCTTTGCAACAGGGAAAACGTCTTTTCAGGTGTAATCTACCCTGTACCGGCTTTGACATCAGATCGATCGAAATTAGCGTCCACATAATTATGAATATGCAAAGTTAGTTTGCATATCTTACAGGGCTCTCTTCTGTTACAGAATCAAATTAGAAATTATGATCCTTTGTAATCGACCCAGGTACAAAAGGAAAGAAAATCGAGCAAAGTCTTACGGGTAGATGCTATCAAAAATCTAAAAGTGACTCCATGTCCCTCGTCAAAATTTTACGAGAATTACAATTTTCTTAAAATTAATTTATGGAAAATGGAATATTTAGTAATAAACAAGGTTTATTAGCAGTATTTGGTTCTAACATCGCAATATTGCATATTTGTTATAAAATTATATAGTAAAATCTTTTTTAGGAATTGTGGTGGCATGGTAGTTTAGTGGTTAGAACAACTGCCCGGAAAGTGGGAGACCTGGGTTCGAGTCCCAGTCATGTCACAATTTTTCACTCCTTGTTCAACCTTGGGTTTAAAGCGCACGCTTCCTCGTGCTAAGTAAAATTTCATCATGAAGTTCTAAAAATATGTTTACCAGGATATTAGACAATGCGTAATTATATCAAATTTCAAACGTGAGGAGAATAAAATTCCGAGTCTAACAAAATACACAAAATAATAGTAGAATACATTTTAAAAGACAAGTAGAATATTTTTCATTTATAAGTAGATAAAAGTTAAAGACAAAGCAAGATTTTAAAAATCATGAAATACAATTAGAGAGATAAGGCCTCTACCATCAGTATTAATTAGAATAAAATTCAAGTATGAGTAGAATATATTTAGTGAATAATTAGTGTAATAATTCAATTAATAATTTCAATTTATTTACATATATGCTGGTTTGCAATAACTTTATCTTATTCTGGGTTTTTGCCTCTTAAAAGAGGCAAGATAAAAAATTACATCACTAGTGTTTTTAATCCTTCGTTACCTCATGTTTTAGATTCTCTTCCATTTGATAGTGTTATTCTCTTTTAGAAATCCAGACTGGACCAACCTTTAAGTGCCGCTGTAAAAACCATCAAAGTGTGAAAAAGAAAGCGAGTTCTGTTTATTTTCCTTTCCGCTATGAACACAATCATTCCATCGGATCAACTTCTCTGCCAAATGAAATCACTTTCAACACTTAACAGTTATCGGGAAAAGAGGAGCTTTATTGGTAGCCGTCCAGAGGGTAATAAGTGCGGCTATGTAGTACATACATCGCTGAACGATTTATGCCTCTTTGAAGGGGTGATTCATTCAATAAAGGTAGAGGAAGCGTTAACCACCAAACGGTCGCGGAGTTTGGGTGCGCAGAATTCATTTATCACTTCGATCCCACGCATTTTCTCTTGCATTATGGGTGCTGGCAAGCTTTCCTCGCGACAGATTCCACCCATTAAGATTGTTTGATGGGGCCATCTGGAGTGCGGATTGTAACGGTGCAAGTTGTCTGGAGGAAATTCACGTCGTCATGGAAGTCCGTGACAAATCGTGAGGTGTCCCGTAACGAAACGTGCACCCGGTTAAGTGTCTGGAATACATTGGCAGGCCATTTGTTTCGTCGAAATCATTAGTTAATAGCGTTTTTATATTACACTATCATAATTGATTTATTTATTACAGATGGACTACTTGTCCAGTGGCAACATTACTATATTTCTATTTTACATTAACACTGTTTTATAATATAAACTAATATAATTCTTTTTATAGTGCAACTTTATTGGATATTGAACAAAAATCATCTAGCTACAAAATGCAATGTTACATTTTATTTATCTACTAGGTACAACGTACAAAATTATAATTCAATAATTTCCAAGCTCCAAAAACACGCTATCACAATACGTAATGCCATTTTTCTTAAAATTTTGTAGTTTCATATCAAACTTAAGTTACTCTATAAAGTTTTTAGGACGTTTCTGATACCATATCTTGATGAGAGAATATTTTTCTCTCTTATATGATGTAGAAAAATCTATTTTTGGTTAGTTTTTGTCTCACAATCAGTCGTATACGTAGCTGCAATACTATGACACCTACTTTGGTTTGGATGAATTTGAAAGATGTTGTTAATTTTACTCAACACTTATTGAATGTCTTGGAAAGTGTTATTCATTGGATCATTTTGCTGCGCTCACGTAAGTTTTTCCACTGATATTATTCTTCCTCAATGAGGCAATCAATGTTAAACACTCCTCATTTTACCTAGAAAGCCCTTAGTTCCTAGCCTTTGGTAACTGATTATGGAAGGACTGATTCAAACCGTTCTTTGGGCTGATGAGTGCACATGGAATCCAAAACGGTTGAGGGACTCAGGATATAACTAAATACATCCAAGGTCTGAGTCGTCGTCCGAAACTAGCCATGTTTTCAAAAGTATATATTTAAGGAAAATGAAGGCGTAAATGGTACCCATATACGCTTATCTGATAAGCATTGATTTAGCTTTTCATGAAGCGAAAGGAGCTGGTGACAAGAGGTCTGAAAGGTTTCAGGAAAATATCGGTGAAATCCTTGGTGTGGAGTGTGGTGCAATATGAGAATGAAACATGGACCTTACAAAAAGAGGAAGATAAAAGATTAGGGGCCTTAAATGTGTGGGTGTGGAGTTGAATGAAAAACATTTGTTGGGGTTGAAAGAAAAACTAAAATAGGAGCGCAGAAGATAGCTGAGAAAGAGAGAGTTTTAATTAAAGTTATAAAACGTCGAGAGAGAAAGAGTCAAATATTGAGAAGGGAGATACTGCTTAGGGAAGCAATTGAGGGTAGACTACAAGGGAAAAAATAGAAAGAGAAACAAAATAAACAATTTTTATGCGATATAAAGGGTAGAGTAATTTTTCTATAAATGTAAGAATTGGAGTTGAATAGGGAATAATGAGGCAGATAAATCGACTGAAAGGAAGAGCTCATATGTCTTCTTTGATCGATTATATTTCTCTTACATCGTGCATATGGCAATATGGGTGGTATGGAGAGTGCATAAAATTAATGCTGAAGTACGACACCCAAACACTCGCTTATTTTCAGCGCGACCTTCATGAACTCATGGGGAGTTAGTTTGGTTTTAGTTTCCGCTAAGGTATCTTTTGCGTTGAGAACTTCCATCAAACGTTTTGTAAATCGTTTTCCATCCCGCAGCCTCCTAATCTTTAACACGCAACCGAATTCCTCTTGCTCAACCCTTCCCTAAACATTTATTGACCGAAGATAGATTTGGCTCTAATCTTTTTGAAGAAACTTTACTATCCACCACTCTTTCAATTCATTCATTCATCGCCCATCCCATTCCGGTACCCTGTGTTCTTCTTATATCGAGTGCTCTCCCTTTTAAATGTATTTGTTGTTGGAATGAAACTAAATGGGTTTGCACTACTTTTCTGAGCATCATCTTCGGAATAAACCTTATTAAATCATGTACATAATTTATATGGTAGGTAATTCTGCTATGTAAGGAAAAATACATGTCAATGCCCTCAAATGAGAATCCCAACTTTGTTTTTCAATCGGGGTATTTTTTTTAATTTACACGAGAAAAAGAAGCATGAATGTGAAGAAGCATGAATTTAGACATCCTTCATGTTTTGGAATAAAGATGAATTTTCGCTGTGATAATGCAAACTCAATTTTCGGAATTAATTTTTTTCCCAAAAAGAAACAGTAGAAATGTTTGAATAGATACGGTGAATATCAATCATATATTTTACGCTGAATTATGATAATAACGACTTTATTTTAGTACAAGTTTGACACAAGTCTCATCCTGTCTCAAATCCTATTTCATTAAATACCAAACATATAGACATGTGCTTATACATCGTTTGTCTACGTGACGGCCGCTACAGCTGATCACATCGAAATGTATTTAAGATATTTTCAATGATGCTCTATCTCTCATTAAGCATCTGGTCTTATTTACAGATTAAATTTTATTTAAATATTCAGATTATTTCGTATTTTGACTAGGATATTACTTTATGATAACAGGTGAGAGTTAATCAGCCAACTTGTTTCGTATTTAATTGAGTTAATCATCAGTTAAGAAGAAGAGAATTTGATTTTATCTCGTATGCTTCACTTTTAATTCAAATATTTCAACATTTTATAATAACGTTCTGATAAAACGAGCCAAGTAAATGCTTTGATAGTAGTTTAGATATGAGTTACTGCAGAGATAATTTTTATTTACGTACAGGGTAGTTACGTAGTAAGAATATTCACACATTTTTTATATAGTTTTCCAAGATCGATGGGCCATTGAAACAAGGACGTATTCAAATGGATGATAGAAGGGCCTCTGATTACTGAAACAACTGATTTGGCATTCTAATACGACCAGAAGCCCCGCTAATGACATTTGGATGTGCAATTCTCTCGTATTCAATCCATCAGTTCTACTTATGAAAGGTATGGATGGGTGCAATGGAGGTAGCTTTACAAAGTATCTGTTATAGTGGCTGATATTTCCTTTAGGTAAGTCAATCCGTCATTGCACCACGCAATTGCGATTCTCTCCCTCCGTTACGATTGATTTCTTTCGCTCTCCGGTAATTAAACCCGTGGCTCACCTTCGCCATTGGCCTACTTTCTGCGCCATTTCTATTTAGGGATCTCCGATAGACCACGGCGAACGAGTGAGAAGCACCTTTACAGGCTCCGCTCCTGTATCGCCGATTATATCATTACGTTTCGTTGGGTCATGTATAAATACTGGTATGACTTTATACAAAAGTACGTCTCTATTCCTATGCTATATGTATGTACCATTTCTATATAGGTACTTATTTCGTTTTAATATTTTATCTTATATTTTTTCCCAAGGAAAAACGGACTTGAAAAAAGTCTGACAGGGGGCCGGGTAGCCTAGATGGTTAAGGCAGCCTCCCGGATAAAGGAAGATCACGGGTTCGATTCCCGGCCCTGTCAGAATTTTTTCGAGTCCGTTTTTCCTTGGGAAAAAATATAAGATAAAATATTCAAACGAAATAAGTAAGAATTTTCCTGGGTGCACGCCCCTATGTGCAATGCCACCTCAACCCTTTCTTACTTATATTTTTTGATGTATATATTATTTTCTCAGAGTGTACTATAACAATTTTTCCTTCTTTATTTTATATTACTATATTTTTTTGTAATTTTATACACAGTTTTCTTTTACATCTTTTAGCATGCACTACCAGTAGGTTTACTTAAGTTTTTCACACACTTGTGGGTGTTTCAACGCAGTGGATCTTATTTCATAACGTATCATCTTAGGTTTTATTAACATCCGCTGCTTATAAATTTTTCCTCTCTTTTTCTATTCACCTACACAAAAATATTCATTTTTATAAAATCATTGACGAAAGGTTAGATGGAAGTATAGACTTTTCAGTCTGAAAATCGCCTTACTAAAGACGTTATAAGACCTTACCTATTGGAGTAGCAACAATTTAATATACATTTTCGCTATTCTAAACTAAGTTTATCTTAATTTTTACCTTTCGAGAAACATGATGTATCCATAGTCAAAACAATCGTTCTGAGGCATAATAGTTATGCGTTTGGAACCCAATGACATTTACATTTTGATGTGTCAGTAATTCCTTTTTTCATTTTTAGCAGTAATACAGTACGTACTACATTTTATAATCTCAGGAAAATCAAGTTTTGCAAATGCCTGAAGAGAAATATGCTATTTAGTGCACTCGCTTAGAGTGTAAGTTACTTATGAAATCAATTGCGAAAGCCTTTACAGAGGAAAATTTAGGAATAAAAATTATGATATATATTATTTCTAGCTATACTTGAAATTTACGGCCCCACAATGTTTATTTTTTATTTTAATGTATGTATGTTTTGTTCCTTTACATTATTGTATTTGAGAATTATTATGCTTATGATATAGGTTAACGTCGCCGCCTGCCTTGCCACTGACTGCGGCGGTCTTATGTTATAAATAAATAAGTGTATTTACGGAACACGCTCAAGAAACATTTAATATTTAAATATATCTGGTGAAAATATGTTGTGTAATTTTTATTCTTACATTTTTCTGTCATTACTTATAACCCTTCGCATTGTTTCTGCATGTATGAGTTTGACAATTTTAGTGAAGTGAATTATATTTAGTAATGCATGAAAAATATTATATTACAAATGCATTATAGAATATGATATAAATTATTCGAAATTAGCTTCCTCGAATCTCATCGTCAATAACTTCGTTCTCTTTACCGGCCAAAGTCTAATAGGGTAGGAGACATTGACTAAAGATTTCCCATCAATTTTTATCGTCGAAATTTTAATATTTCATGGAACTCCCACGTAGGAGCTAATGACTTTGACTTTCTTAGGTGCCCTTAATATAAGCATAAAATATTATTTACAAACTATGTGCTATAAATTGAATTATTATACCTTAACGTTTAAGCTGTGATTCATAATTTAATTGGAAGTATTCCACTACTTACCAGAACAAATTATTTTTTAAATTAATTAATGAAAATTTTCCCATAAAAATGCATGATTAACGCGATATATAGAAGCAAGTTATTTATCAGAAGTAAATAGCATTAATATATTAGGAATCATATCTAATGCAATCCTTGTAAAGTGAGTGAGTGAGCTTTTAATCTTGATTAGGTATTTGATGAATCAGTTGCCTATTTTAGCCAGCGCATCACAATTGGTTATATTATTGCTTTTTATAGGTCTGGTTTAGCGTATTGAAGGTGTTTTGTTCCTTTTTTCCTTGGCCCTACTACAGAACGAAGCGCGTGTTTTAAATGCTTAATCTTCTAAATACTATGTCGATGACGCAGTTGGGATCCTAATTTATTTTTTCAACTGGCTATAACTGAGAATTTTACTCGTTGTGAATAACTTGCTGACCGATATAAATTGCGAGCAGTTAAAGAAAGCAAGAGTTTATCAGGCAGTGTGATATAATTGGGGCAAATTAAATGGCAGCCAAGCATCCCAGCTATGCGATTTTTTAATTTTATTACCTATTCCGGAAGGAGATAATGAAATAACTAATCATTCTATAGACGCTGATGGGAGTTTCTCAAATGCTTCTGTACACTGTTGCCACATCCACAAAGACTCCAAGTAAGAAAAACAAGGCATAAAACTGCCAAACTGATCACTTAATTTCCGGAGTACACTTGGCAAAATCTCTGTCAACGATTCAGAACAGGTGTTTCATTAAAAGATTTAATAGTTCGAAATTGAGCGGATTTTTTTCTCATGTAATGGAAGGGAATGCTCCCTTTAATCTACAGACTAATCATTTTCCCCATGAATTCATATTTATTACGTTAATAGTTATTTTTTATTATACATTTTATTGGTAATTTTTATGTTTGCACTATTTGTGGTGAATCTTATTTGAATTTTTGTTATTTTTATCATTTTTTCAGTTCAAAGTCATGAAAATTGTATCTGGTTTTATATCATCTAGTTATTACTCGGGGTAGGTTTGTGCAGGTTTTTCACACCCCCTTCAAACTTGTATTTTTCTGGTGTGAATACTTGATCCTAAGCTTGATTTAGGTTTTGTGAATCCATAAAGATAATTTTTCTGTTGTTAATATAAGTTAACGTTTATGATTAATTTCTAATTGAATTTGAGATTAGAGATTATAGAGATGAGAAATATTTAAATGGAAGAGGAAACTATTTTCCACAATATTTAGGAAGTGGAACAGTAGACTATTCTTTATAATTCAATTTTCTTACTCTCTGTTAATTTAAATTAACCTTTTTGGTTAATTACTAATTTAATCTAACTAAATTTGGAAACGGATAAAATTTTAATGGGAGAGAACACTTAAAATCTCAGTTTTGTCTGAAATATAGTCATAATTATTTTTTATTTCCCAATAGACAACATAATAAAACATATGTGGTGGCTTAGGCAGCCTTTGTGTAGATCATAGGTTCCAAAACGTTTTTGTCCGTGGACCCCTTACTATCTTTCAGAGATCCCCTAGCCTTCCTAATATTGAAATTTTCTGTTAATAGCAATATGTGGTTTTCAGTTGATTATATTAACTTTTAAAACGGGAACTTAGGCTTTCAAAAATTCTAAAACACTCTCAAAAACGGGGAAAAATCTTGGACCCCCAATTTTTTCTCCCTGACATTTTTCTGTAAATCTAAATGGATCCCCTTGGGAGTCCATATGGATGTTTTTAGGAATCTATGGTGTAGATCATTAACAAAGGATATCCAGCTCCAGTTCTACCTAATAATAATCTTACCAAATCTGATTTGTAATTCAGAGCAAATTTAAATCGATAGTTATCGATATGTCAAAGGTCGGCCATCTTGAAAAACAGGAAAGGCAGATTGCGTAACCAGTCTCTTTCATTATTTCAGGAGATTTGAACTGACTCCTGTTTAGCCTCGCGTATTCCATGTTCCAAACGCGAAAGCATTCCGACAAGGAAGATTAATCCTCGCAGTCCATAATCTAAACGCAATAAAACGTGTCGAAAGCAATCCGAGAGAGGCGTCACTTAAGTCGTAAAAGACCAGTTGCCAAAACACTTTTTTCCCTCGTCTATTCTTGACCGCAACAATTTCGATCGATTACGACACGCCATTGTTTTCAACTGGTGCTCGTGGCACCCAGGTAAAGGGGATCAAAGCCACTTCGCACACAAGAATCTACTTGCTGTGACATCACGTTGGGATCCGTACAGAACGCTCGGAAAAAAGACGTTTGCTTTACAGTTTACGCGATAACTGCAAGCAGCTGCACGGAATTGCGCTATGCCGAAGAAAGGGAACCTTATTCTGTCAGGAGAACGAACGAGAAAATAATCAGGACGTGCTAGAGTAGCGCAATGCCTGTATTTAAATAACCCTATTGCAATACAGTGGGAAAAAGAGGAATTTCAGTGATGGAAAAACTAAAGGAATTTTTGGTATTTCATTTTGCTTTATAGTCGAACGAATTTATTTGTGTAACCTTATTCTGTCAGAATAACGTACATGAAAATAATGAGGACGTGGTAGAGTAACGAAATTCTTGTATTTAAATAACTCTATTGCAATACAAAGAAACATGAGAAAACTAGGAATTTTTCACTATCGTCAAACATATGTATCATCATGACTGAGAAGGCGGTAAAATTAAGTCTTTTAAAGGAACGAGTTAGTTAGTAAGTTATTTAGTTAGACCCTTTATTGGCAAGGTTAGGCCCATGTGGGCCTCTCTTCCGCTTAAGCTCGTATTTCGGCTTAATTTGTACTTACATATATAAAATATAAAAGACAGAGTAGATTGTGGTGAAAAATCTTTGCAACTGAAGGTAGGCAAAGAAAAACCCACGTTGCGGGAAAACACCCACGGAGAAGGGGGCGAAAAAAACCGCGAATAAACAGTAGATATAATATAGGAATATAGTAATGACAGTTACAAAATTACATCTAGATGAATGAATGAATTTATAGAAAAATAAAATTTTTTATTGATTATAAGAGAAAAAATAACACCTACTAATCCTAAGTGGGGAAAAATATCACAGACATATCAAAATGACATCCTACAAACTAATATTCATCAAAAAATAAAGGTCAGCCATCGGCGTCCGTCGAGTACTTGGTTGTTTAGTCAGATGCGTATTTTTCAAATTTATCTCAGCAGGAATCAGATCAGCACGACTCAGATGAGTAGATCAATCAAAGACGAGTAGATTAAAACTAATTTTCTGTTAACTAGGATAGGTTCAATATCTCTCTTGAGAAATCAATATATCTCAAATCTTGGGATTTTTAATATATTGCTTTTCTTACTACATCGATATTAACTCCTAGAGACTTCATGACATTGTTAGGGGTTGGCGCTTATCTGTTGATTGGTGATCGATGTAAAAATTTAAAATCATTAAGACACGATTTAAGCAGGAAAGAAAAGCTGGATTTTACACCTAAAAAGGCAGTTTTTAAGAAAGATTTATTTAAATCTACTATGATCTCCGGCCGTGCTTTGTGGTAGCTCTCCATTATCAGACTTCTCAAGTTTAAAAGACTTATTTCTCATGGAATCACATATCAGCAACGTCAACCAACACATCTTCGATTTATCTTCCTCCCCGTATCTTAGAAGACTATATTTTTTTGCTCCACCTTCTCAGCCGTGATGATAAATTTCGTAGACTATAGGTGTGATGAATAAGAATGATAAACACATTTATTTACGTGTCTTGTTTATTAAAGTGAAGATATGACTGCGATGAACGCCATAAAGTCTACCGTCTGTCCACGTCTTGTAGTATATATATATTACATGTTGAAGACAATGGCCAATCATTCTCATTTTTCTCCTTGGTCCTCTCAGTTACGCTTAGAAAATCGCATTTTCCTGAACCGTAGACAAATAATCTCTAGATAAACTTTGCCTACTGAATATGCTTAATATTTCTGAATAATGAGATATTTTCCAGAATTACGACCTTTCCATTGTAATTAATTCATGATTAGTCATTCGTGGACGCCGAATGAACTATTCGTACGAGAATGCTGAAAAAATTGACAGCATATTGAAATCAATGAAAATTGGTAACCTGTTTCCGATTTATGAATTTGGACTTCTTGGTGAATAATTATAATATAATAATAATTTTGCTTAATTCTATTATGTATTCTAACTCACAAAAAGTTGCACCAAGAAATATTAAATTATGTAGGATGAAATCGATGGGAAAACAGAGAAAATCTCACCTCAAATGTTTCGTAAACTCCACTATTTCCCTTCCTTCTTAGACATACAGATTGCAAAAGACAACTCTTTTTATCTGATGTGTATTGAGCCCTTTTTGGGATGCTATGAAATTCCATCTTTTTATATTCTCATATACAAATAAATGGCTGATTATGCTGTGAGATTACAACGGCTGTGATTATTTAAACGCAAAACGTAAACTTTTCTCGTTCACGGGTTACATCGTATTATAATACCAGATATTTAATTCCACGTTAAGTATAATCGTTATAAGATCCGAATACTTCCGTAAGAATACAGTGCTAAAAATTCGATTCGATCTAAAAATGTTAAACGTGATTTACTAGCTTTGAATGAAGAATTAAATTAAGAGTAGAATTAACTATTTGTGATCATCTTTATACAGTCGCTGGCCCAGATAAAAAGAGGAGGAAAAACTAGCTGGAACAGATTTGATGTTGCTTGAATGAATCGTGCTCTGTGAAAATCCCTTTCCGATCACACACGTCAACGTCCATTACGGCGTGACATATTGATCGGATGCACGGAAACAATCCCAGAATCATAAATTCTGGATCAGTAGTCTCATTCCTATAAAAAGAAAAACCAATTTTACAGGCTGGATTCAAGTTTGCCAAAAGCGAAATTGATACGCAGTAATTTCCTATATTAAACACTTTTTGAAAGGTTAATAATAATAGTTTTTATTTGGGCGAGATTGAGACTATAAGTCTCTTCTTCCATTCAACCAATTGCGATTAGTTACAGAATGATTAAATTAAAGGGTACGAAGAAATATTAGAAGAGTTGTGTTTGTACAAAACCTTAGAGATTCTCAGGAAAAAATTTATTCGCTGCAAGAAAGCATCAACAAATAAAGAGGGTATGAAAAACCTCCGAAAACCTATTGATAAGTGAAACATCAGAAAAAAATAACATGACAAAAACACTCCCTGGAGAGTGTGTGAAACGTGCGATAATTTCTGATTGGACAAGATAAAGCGAAGGACGAACTTTATGAAACGATATCTGGTTATATTAGACATCGGATTATCTTTTTAAAAAGATGAGTACACAATACGCAGTACTTGCATAATTTACTATACAGAAGGAATAAAAATGGTAATTGAAAAATGAAAAAGGGACTTCTAGCACAAAATAAATAAAAACTACATACCTACGTGAAAGGTGTAATCCTGTTATAATTGTTATTAGCAAAATTCCTAAGATGTCTTCTCTGGAAAAATAGGGGTAAAATGAAATCTAACAAACTCTCTGTTTCTCCTATTGGGTTATAATGGATTTACAATATATTATGACTTATGCCATTTTTTCCGGAATTGTAACATTGAGGGCAAATGAATTGAAAAATTTATTAACCCTCGAGTCATTGCATACATGCATAGAATACAGCTTTATAACATAGTATGAATTATTGAAAAAATTAAATACATGGCTGATTTAATTCGTTACAGTTCTTTTGAAATAATAAAAATAATATCTCAATTGAGAAAACAATAAATAAAAATTCGAGTCCCCCGAGCCTAATATGGCTCATCAGGGGGTTCTTTATTTGAAAAAATGGTTCACTATTTAATTGAAAAACAAATGTTTTTAGTAATTTTCATAAGAAAAGTTTAATTTAGACGCCCGCTTTCGGTTGCAAGCCATCGTCAGGATTGTATCGATGCCGTAAGTTCTCGCAGCTCTTACAAATTAAAATTAAGCTAAATTAAGAATCGTTTAGTATCACAGCGAAGCAACCGAAGATTCTCGGGGCAGATCCCTATTAATATCCGCATGTCATACCGAAAACTGAACAGCATCTCGAATCGTTATTTTCCCCGTTTTTTCGATTGTCATTTCTCTCTCTCCCGTCAGCCCACGTGGCACATCACCGCGCAGTTTATTTGGCGCGCGCGAACGATTTCCGCCGAAAAGCCAGAAACGCCGCCGTCTAAGATTTCAAAGGCGCGACACATCTCGGAGGGCTATCGATTCACCACCGTGGGCACATCTGCGAAAACAAGTTCGCGGCGGATTTCAAGGTCTAATAGCCAGACAAATCACTCGTTGGTAAACGGCAATAAGGCCAATCGCCTGCAAGCGGTGATAATGAGGGAAGACAAAGGGGGGCGGGGGAGGGGCGGAGCAGCCTAGTTTTATTTGGCGCGCCGGATGCATCCCCTGGCGCGGTGCATCCTGGGTGGCTGCTATCGTAAACGCGGGATCGAGCGATAGAGGTCGCTGCGAGAATTGGAATGGGCGAAGGACTCGTAAAATGGGGTCTGATGGGATTAAGAGGTGCTGCCCGCAGCGTATCTGTTAACACCTAATGGACTAAGGTTATGGGTGCGGCAAACACATTTGGGGTAATCGTAATCCGTGCGTAGGGCTAATATCATCGGTGGAGATCCTCAGCCTTAGTGTACTTCACTCGCGGTCGAAACTGTTAAGGATTAATGGATGCCACTTACTGTCCACCCAAAGTCGTGGGGGAACGAATAAATGATACAGAATCAGGCGTAACTTCGCGTTGCACAGGACCCATTGTCGATCTTTATAATACTGTGTGTTTTAGTAAAATTTTTTCCCATGGAGTTCATAGGGTATGTTTTAACCCTTCCAAACCAGAATTTTTTCTATGAAAAAAAGTTTTTGAATTTAGTTGATGTTTCCGTTATTCAATAAGCATTAACATCTTATTATGAGATCCCTTTGATACAGGACTGACATAATATTAGAGTAAAAGGAGCAAAGCCATAAAAATAAATTTTTCAGAGTTTTGGGCAAAATACATTGAGATATGTAGTCACCTGCTACTTTTTGCACTATTTCAACGGGAAAAACTTCGAGGGAGACGAGACAGTATCTGAGAAAATGCTTAATTATTTTTATATATAAATCAAATCCTATAGTTAAGTATATTATTATTAATATTCATAAACATATATTATTCAGATTATACTCAACCCTTGAACGTTTGGCGAGATCATTTTATTACGAGGTGATATCGAAAATATCAAGTCAAGACTTCCCGTATCGGCAGATAGCTAAAAATGCCTATAATTTCCTCGAATTCTCGGAGGTTGTCGAATACTATTTCAAAGATGAATTTTATGTTTGTATGTTGAGTATTTAAGTGTTTTCCGTGCAAATTAAACTATCCATGTGATCCATTCTATTTTAAAAGAACATCCTCCGGGTATCTCAACCAGATACTTAATATAATATATATATATTTAGAATATACTTTTCAAGACCGAATTGGGAAAAAATAAGTAAAATATTTATTTTATAAATTGCGAGGAAACATCTCTACTAGCAAAGAGGAAAGTGGCGAACCTATAGCCAAAACTTCCGGTTGGGCGAAAAATACATAATTGTTCGGTTTTTTAAAGGAGTAGTCTGAGCAAGGATTAAAGATTTTAAATTTTAATGAAGAATATTCTTTTCTTTGCTAAATATATTCACATCGGCTAGGATATTACTTTGTCGCCAAAATAAATTCGATCTGATTTAGGGAATAAAGTAAGTCTCCGTGAGTTATGAGTAAATAGTGATAATACCGGTCTTTTCATTCACCACGTGAAATATTTAGTATTTTTATTTTTTCCCTAATATGGAACTTCATTGACTGAAGGCTGCATCTATTGATTTGAAGTTAATAATGATGGTAATGAAATTGTTCCAGGCGTTGTTTTGTGGAAGAAAACATTTTGTGCAATTCTACTTTTAAAATAAAATTTCTTACATAAAAATAAATAGTTTCTCGGTTGAGACAAAAAAATGTTATTGCTGATCTGCTAGGAAGCTGCCGTTTGTTAACACTGTCGATCAACACACCAATATCTCTTTGAAACACCTTTGATCATCCGGCTTGCTAGCCTTCAACTTCTTCCACCCCCTGGGAAAGAGCTGAGAGGCATGAATGTCATAACCAACTCAAAACTAGAAGCCGTCTTTTCTCACTTCACTAAAATTATGGCTACCATAAAGAAGATATCTAATAGTAGGGTTGCAAATAATCTAGGGGTACAGCATGATATGTCCTATATTCGCGATGAGCTTAATTTCTAATGCAGGCTCAGCAATATTTACTCCACATGCGTGGTTTTATTGCTAACATCTACGGCCGGTTGTCTCTCTTGCCCCCGGTCTGTGATGGAAATCTGGGCCCCCACTGGAATCGAGTCCTGAATTATTTTCACCATTATTATCAATAAACTTTTCTAGCAGCAAACGTTTCTAATCGTGGTCCAAATCCTTGATTTAAATATTCGTTGAAAACATGTACATAACTAAACAGAACAGGAGATTATTCTAAACAAGTTTTAACCAATATTTCCTTCATTAATTATAACCCTTCTTTCAAAGCTTAGAGATGCATTGGACTAAAATGGCTGCAACCTCTGAAATAAATTAGCTTAGAATCCATATTTGTACCACGGAGAATTTTTAGTTCATTCGCCTGATGAGAAGAATACTTGTGTTGTATCTCCGTTATGTTCCTAAAGAATTCATTCATCTCATTCACATCGAATCAACTTCATTCCCATTGACTCAACTTTATCTTCATGAACTCATTCCTGAATTTTGGATGGCTGATATATTTATAGAGTGAGGTTGAAATAGAACAATTGACTATTTTTACTCTGAGTTTATATTTCGTAATTCAGATGAGCCTGAGGCTAGATTTACAGTTTACTTAATTAAGTAAACAATTCTATTAAGTAAAAATTCTATTAATAGAATCTACTAATCCTACTTAGTGGTTCTCCTTCATTATAAAATTTAACGAAAATGAACTTATACCTTTACCTCAATATATAATTTAATCCACGACCATGTAGATGTAAAACCATAAGTCGAAATGATAGTCGTGGAATCAATAGAGAATTAATCTATAGATTGTGGTACAGGCAAAAGTTATACATGTGATACTTGGAAATTATATATTGTATAACAGATACTTATATCTATTCACTCCTGACGATGAATGCATCGCATTCGGAAAACGTATTGGGTTATCTAAAAAATTGCGGTGTCCTTCTTATTTTCTCGTAATACCATCGAATGTGAAAAGGAACGGCGGCAAAAACGGCTGTTGGAGATCTTAAAACTCTAATTCCGTCACAGCCATTTTCAAAATTTTATTTCTCTACAAAGGCATAAGTGTATTTTTCGTTATTCTTTATAATTTACATAACCCTCTCCAAGGCTTCCATTTCAAAAATAAATTGAAAAGCTTTCTTCAAACTGTTTGATAAATTACTTAAATCATTAACTTTTGAGATTAAAAAGCTTACTTCAAAATACCTAAAAATCTCTTGTCTGGAATTCGGGGAAAATAATATTCACCATCAATGAATAATGATAATAAAATGTATTTATTAGGGCATTATTGAGACTTTTAAGTCTTTTCTCACATCTAACCCTTCGTCATATAAATTGTAAAGAAAGAGATTGCTTGAAAGAAGTACACAGAAGAAAACTACATTGCGGGTTTAAAAACCTAAGGTTTAATTTAGGAAAAAATATACAGCGCAGCAGAAAAACACTTGCAAGAAGATAGGAATGATAAACTTAAGAATCCTAGTGATGGTCAAGTAAATTCTTATGGAAATGCAGGTTAAGAGAGATCTGAGAGGCAAACAAGACAATACAAATACGTAAATAAATCAATATAAACGGTGAAGAACAGTGGAAAGCAAGTAATAAAATTACAAGAAAAATAGCTACAAAACTAAAATGATAATATAGTAGTGGATATTAAAGAGTTCACTAGTGAAGGGAGTTCCCCTTTTAGAATGGAGGAAGCATTCATAGCGAGAGCTTTCTTTCTTTCTTGAGAAATTAGTGAAGTTGCCCATGACGACGGGGGCGTGGTCTCGGAAAGTAAACGTTGTAGTAAATGAAGAGTAAACTCATGTCTTGAGAGCGTGAGATATGCGTAAGGAGTTTACTTAAAGTCTTACTCCAATGGGTACCATTCTTCCGGTTTCCTTTCTTCTGATGTACTTTATTTAGCCGCGCGGTTATTACTGGCGATTAAGCGAGGTTGTGAATGGGGAAGAGAGAAAGGAATAGTGGGGAAACTTTTCGTAAACTTTCGTTGCTGAATTGGGAAACGGAGCGAAATTATAGGGTCAGATTTTTCACGGTCATTCCAGTATTATTTAAATGTAATCGTATTAAAGTATCCAAAATAATAATAATTCACGTTAAATACGTTATCTCTCCTGTATCACTGTATTTTGTTTACGTAGCATTTTTATTGACAAAGTTCAGCGCAGTTAGATAAAAGTCTAGTGGGAACTAATCACATGATATAAAAAATATAGTTAATATCAAAATTATAATTTTTGACTTACATTGCTTAATATATGAAAATAATTCAAACAATTAGTGAGTAAAAATACACATCATAATGCATTAATCAATGAATTAATAACAATAATAGTAAAAATAACCACATCTTCCAGTTTCTTTTTTGAAATTACGTCGTTAAAAATGATTTTTAAATGTAATATTGTTTATATTTTATTTGTAATATTTATATTTTATTTTATTATGTATATTATAAATTTATTTATAAATTATTTCTAAATTAAAAAAATAAAAATCTGATGTGGCCAGCACATGACTTTCTCCATATATAAGATGTAAATATTTATTTACGACAGTATTTTCGAACTCTGTATTCCATCTAAACTTTGAAGATGAGTGATTAATTTATATCATATTATATATTACGTCACAAACATTATAAATAATGTTTTTCGGGACATGCTCGATGAAAAACGATGAAATGGCTATTCGCCCACAGCGCCCAGAGCGCTCATGAAGTACACAATCGGCAACTTCCGGTTTATCAGTATTTCATGAATATCTCCTAAAAAATCAGTTTTACAAAAATATATTTCAAACAAAAGTTATAGCAAATTTTATTTTCTAAAACTATTATAAATAATAAAATGTACCTAAATATCATATTTATTGAGATATTTTGAAAACCGGAAATGAGCTTTGAAGAATGAAGCTCAACTTCCGGTATACCGATTTGCTTCAAAAACTAATCAACTCTAAACACATCAACCAAAATACTATATATAAAATTTGGTGTTGATCCGACAATTAGTTTTCATGTTAGAGCGCCCACAAAGTACATAACAGCTACTTCCGGTTTATCAGTATTTCACGAATAACTCCTAATCAACCGGTGATACAAAAATATGTTAAATATAAAAGTTATAGTAAAACACATTATCTAAAACTTTTATAAGGTACACAATATACCTATACATCATACTTATGGAGATATTTTGAAAACCGGAAATGAGCTTTGATGAAGAAAGCTCGACTTCCGGTCAACCGATTTACTCCAAAAGCTAATTAACTCTGACAGCACACACTATAGTGCTATGTATGAAGTTTGGTATTGATACGACTAATAGTTTTTACGTTAGAGCGCCCACAATAACAGACACACATACAAACACACACACACACAGACACACATACACAAATACATCATTCCGAAAATGGTCAAAACGTGTTCTAGGGACCCCAAAACGTTTATTTCCGTTGAAATCTCGAAGTCGAATTTTTTCATGAAAACAATACTTTCTCTATACTTCGTATATGGAGAAAGTAAAAATACTAAAAAGAAAATTTTAAATGGCAACCCTGTGGTAAAAAAGATCATTACTCTTCATTACCATTAAGGAGAAATATTTTATGAATAAATATATCATGGTAGTCATCCAAGATTTTCAGGGTTCCTTGTAGGCCTTCGCCTCTTTTGTGGCGGGCATATAACAAAGGGATGTTAAATTCTAAAGCTGTAGGGCCACCGACAAGATTTTTTTTCCTGAGAGGTTTTCCTTTCCGACTAAGAGTAATCGAGTGAGGCGGGGCTGTTACTCCTTTCACTAGTTCATTCATCTATTCCTTTAAAAATAACGGAAACTCGAGGTGAATCAACTGGACACCTTTAGCTTTTTAAGTTTTGCGAACCTCACTTCCCGGTCTTTCGATACGTGTTTCTTCCTTCCTCTAGTCTTTTTGAATCACTTCTACGTGAACAAATGGTATTTAGGATAAGAATAGAACCGATAAAATAGATAGACTTGAGATAAGTATCTATATTATTCGATAAAATTTCTATATAAATCGATTCGTTATTAACCTATTCGATTTAAATACGATATAAATCGATACGACATAATTTTGATACAAATAGCGAACTTTCTGCAACCGTAATTTGCCTATAATATAAGGTACATACATAGAAAAAATCCTTCTATAAAATAAATCTCACTCAAAAAGTTTCAATCTAATTTGTATTGAATAGAACACGACTTAATTAAGAGCTAGATAAAGACATAATATTCTCCTCTTACTTATAGTCCATGTATAGTTCCGATAAATTGCAAGAGCACGATTAATCTTGCCCTTATGGTATTATACTATTGCCCTTACTTATCAACATGCGCGAGATTTCCAAATGATGGAGTACATTAAACCATGTGATATAGTGCATTTTCAATCATTAAAAATGAGCAGTATGAGTCTAATGATACCTTTACGCAAATCTTGTATTAATTTCATTTTATCTGTTTGAAATAAATATCATTCCAAGTTTAGAACTTCCGAATTGATATTTAGAGAAAGGCTACGAATAAAAATGGATACTTTGTTTGGTATGAGATTTCAAAGGAGAGGATGAATGGGAAGGAAGACCCCATGGTTTCAAAAATAAACGACGAATGTCCAGACAGAGTTGCATCACCTTAAAGGCGATAGAACAAACAAATAGAACCGTGAATCTACCGTTTGTTTATTTACATTTCGACTTTCGCTATATTCTTCAAAATCCTAATAAATGTATACATATTTTGAATTATATTTTGTCGTATTTACTCCGTCGTATATAGTTTTAGGAAATATTCTTTTAAATTTTTTATCCCCTCATTTTTTTTTTCTTCTTCATTTAGTCAAACATGAATGTTTTGCTATGAATGTTTAATATATTACATTTTCTGAATAGTTCTATCTGAAATAAATAGACAGAAGTAGGTGAAATAGGTATACATATAAAGTAGTTGGTAAAAATGTGTGCTTAAGGATACCTGGTGAAACATGGAAGTACGATATGATGCCCGGTAACGGTTCTTTACATGAAAATGCGATAAGAAATGTTTTGAGGAATCGACCTTTAGGACTTCTTGAGAACCTGCATCAAGAAACAGTTGTGAAACTGGAAATGAAATTGAAGGAAAGCTTCTTAAATATAGCTTTCTTAAGTTTGATTTCAGAATATAGAATAATGTTTCTATGTGAATTAACTTTCATCTAATTTAAATAATTAACTTTCATCATGTTTAATACGTCCAAACTTATTGCTTATATAATATATTACAATTAAATTTATTGATAACTTGGATGATATGTCAGTTTTAAAAATCAGTCATTAAATGTCATCTGAGAAATATGTCTACTAGCGTTGAAATAAATTTCTCCACGCATTCTTAAAGGATATATCCCACAACTCTAGCTTAACTTGTATCTGGAAGTTCAACCATAAGGTAACTCAAAAAGTACTTCACCTGATTGAAACCAATTACCGCTGCAGACATAAATGATGATGAAAATACATAACTTTAAATCTATGAGAAATTTCAGGGATTGAATAGTTTTATTTTTCATTTTATATAGAATGGAGAGCAATGCATTTTTCATTTACTCTAGTCCTTGGCTGCAATAACACGGATGGTATTGGGACATCAGATACACCGAATAATAATAACTAGTGATCTCCCAGTGGTCGAAATTCGACCATAATTCATTCATGTTTTATGTTTGAGCGCTATTGAGGTCCTTTTGTCAAAGAGTATATGATCTATGATCATTGCTTATAATGTTTTTGAAGTTTGTTCTATTACGTCAGCTGCAAGCGTGTACTATAGTGTGTTGTTTGCCTTACGAAATTACAAATTTAATGTTAGTAACAATTGAAAAAAACACAATGACAACGTACAGAATTTTATTTATTTTTTGATATAATTAATTGCCAATGTCGATTTTCCCACGTTATTATTGAATCAAAAGAACTTTAATAAAAATGAGACTTGATAGCAATAGAGGTATAAGATATATTGAACTTGCGTTACATTTCATTTTTGTTAAGGTACTTTTATTTTCCGTACATTAATTTTCGACTAATTTGAAATATACGAAGGATAGAAAAATGAGATTTAGCTTTGCTAAGTCATATTTAAAAAGCGATGATGCATTTTTTGACATTTCCGTGGGATTTTGACATACTGATCAGGTTTCTTCATGGCTGCACACTCATTTTGATTCGTTCGAATTATATAAAATTTAAATAAAATAATTAAATAAAAATCACCGCAATGTTTTTAAAACGGAAGATTTGCACCCGCCTGGCGTCGAAATCACGCAAATTTGGCGGCATCTCTATAATTATTAATGCAGAAGAGTACATTTTCTGAGACCTCCGTGATTTTGAATTACTTATCCCACCGGGAAGTTCCTTAAAATTCTTTTCGAAGGAACTCTAAAATAGCCGTAATTTTTTCCCTGCTACTTATGTATCAGTGTTTGCATATGTTGACATATAAGTAAATTGCCCTCTATTCATAATTTCTGACTTGAGTCCCTACCGTTAATTATGGAGGTAAAATCCCCGTATATTCTAATGAGAAAACGCGTAAACTCGGATTCAACAATCGCCTTGGTTTGTTTACTACGAAGAAATTTCCCAAAGTTTTCGTACATTTTGCCAAAGTTCTCGTAATTTAGACTCGTATACGATATTCTACGACCAAAATAAGAATCTTTATTCAATTTTCTTTCTTTTGGTATTAATCACGATTTCGTACTATCATTATTTTTGATCTAGTTATGCAAAAGAAAACATGTCTGCAATCGATCAAAATGAACTTTGCGTGCATTTCCTAAGATATAGGATTATATTGGGAGTCGAACCGAGGGTATTTGGACAAGTGTATTAGCTTTCTGCACTCCTTCTCCGTATAAACTTTAACTATGCCAAATCTCAAACACCTCCGTTCGCGCAATATGCTTAAAAAGGGATCCAAAGTTTTATATTCACGTATTAATACATAAATAATTTATACGTAGAGGCAGGCCACCTAATGGCAACATAATACATTAAAAAAAAAACAAAAACCGCGAAAGAACGAAGAAGCATTGAAGCAAACAGAAATCAAAATCTTCAGCAAAAAACAAAACGAAAATAACCTTCTTTGATACAACATATGACTTAAATGATAAGTAATAACATTTATCTAAGTCTCTAGTTATTGAGTGCTTTGATAGGTCCCAAGGAAAAACGGACTTGAGCAATGTCTGGCGGGCCCGGGAATCTTTCTCTATTCGGGAGGCTGCCTTAAACAATACTCTTACCCATACCCTGAAAGATGTGGTCTATAGGGTTGAGGTGTTCGTTTTTTCGGTATTTTTTCACTCATAGCATTTGGTTACACAAGAAAGGCAAACCCTACTCGGATACCCTACTCCTCATCTTTCTCGTTAACCTCATTCCTCCCTCAAAAAACTACTTTTGGATAAAGGTAGGGAATGAGGCTAAATCCGGCTGTATTTTTTACTTTTACAAAGGAATAATAGCTTACTCCTCATCTTACCTAGTGACCTCATCCCACCTAGTGACCTCATCCCCCCTCGAAAGCAATTTTCGGAATACTATGTTAAAGAGAACGAAGGCCGAGCCGGTTGAATATTTTACAGTAGCTAATTAACTCTCCAAGGATTCGAATTCCGTTAAAAGCTTTCGGATTTTCCTAGACCATTTTACCTCGAGTAGGCGTCCGCTATAATTGAATCCTTTATTCACCGGGGGCTAAAACGAGTGGGTGTGTACGCGTGGGAGTCAATTGGCATGTTAACGCCCTCTTTTCCCCCTCTCGAGGAAGACAAAAGAGGCTCCTAATATCCCGTGACTTAGACACACTCAACGCTCATTTACTCCCTTCCCATTCGTTCTTTATTTTCGCCGTCCTTCCCTCGCTTTTTCAGTGCATAGAATCTGGGGAATGTTGATTGCACCCGCGGACGGAATTGGAAGAGGGAACGAAGTTTCGGACCGTTTGTTCCGTAGAATTCCTTCCGAGAAACAAAGAACTCGCCGCGCAGATGTCCGGTGCAGCGGTGGAATGAGGGGGCCCTTTCGTTACGAGTTGAAGGCGTGAAAGAAAAGTTTCTTTTCGCAGAGAAAATCAGGCGGCGTGTAGGTCAAGGCGTGAACATGATTTGTCGAGTGATTTTTTTCGTTCTTACTATGGAGCACGTCTCTGTGAAACTGTGGTGAAAGGTTATTTGATTTAGTGTAATACCTTTAACAAAATTCAACTTAGCAGTACTAGCAAACAATATACAGCTTTGGTTCTGGCTATGCTAACATAGAGCACTGGATTTTCCATTAAATATGCACTTTCAGGAGGAACTAACTAGTAGTTAATGCAACCTTATTTAATGTTAAAATTAACATTCAAAGTCTAGAAGTGACTTGATGTTTAACCAATTTTGTAAACTATAAAAATATTGTCTCTTAGCAGAGTATATTTAATAATGCCAATGGCTATTAATTACATGTGTACTTATTGTATGCTAGAGCTTATGATGCAGGCAAAGGGACTATAGAGGATGACATTTAATTAACAGCGATTTTTTGCGATTACTTCCTTGTATCGCCTCTGAGATCGTTTTCGTTGTTTACTGAACATACTATGCCATTTAATACATCTACAAGTTCTGAACCGATGAATTTTTCAAAAAGCTTCTGCTGATAATCGAATCTCTCTTGGAGTAAATTTTGCTTGAGGCATTCTACCATAGCATGGTTTCCGTAAATAATAATGAAGTGTTTAAATGTGACATTGCGACTAAACTTACTTAATGAGGATCTCAAATCGAGGCTAAGTGGAATAAGAGAAAGGAAAAAAATGTTCTTTTAGGGCCCTATAGAGTTTGGTGGTTGGGCAGGTTATATTCAGAAAGGTCCAGGGATGTCAACATTCCAGGAGTTGACTGGAAGCCTCCATGATAGAAGGAATATATGCATTTTATTACAAGCATATACTATCACATGAATGTGCTCAAGGGAGAGATTAAGACTAATTAATCTCTTCTTATGAGGTTTATCATCTTAAGATATGGGTAAACACACTTATGAATATTTATAATTAATTTCCTGCGCTCCTAGTAGCCATCATTAAAATTCTTATAGGAAACTATTTACTTTTTCAGATAGTTTTTAGGGATGAAAAATACAAAGTATTCTGGAGAACTTGAATATTTTATTTTAAATCAATATCAACACGTTTGCTCTGAGGTGCTTAGCATGGGAAGCATTTGTCGCAAGTCCATTCATCTAGGCTAGTGTTCCCCAAACTTTTTCATACTATCGCCCCCTTATTGACATACCACCGCCCCCAACCTGCAACTATGAAAGATATTTTCTGTAAGACTAAATCCAAAGAATAAATAGGAAGCAAAAAAAAGCTATAGTGCTTTAAACGTCCACCAAATCATTATATCTGATGTTTTTTAACCCTCTAGAGCTTAGTAAAACTGAGTAGGAATGGAAATACTTATCAAATGGGAATGGCATACCTTAGCATCAAGCGCCCCCTTGGATTAATACAGCGTCTCTAGGGAGGTGCTATTGCCCACTTTGCGAATCTCTGATCTAGGCCAAAAAAATTGCAATCCCTAAAACTTAGCATATCCATACCTCTATGGTACTAAACCATAGTGGGAGATATTATATACGTTATTAGCTCAATAATGAGCTTTATATCTCATCAATGGAAATAATATTAACATGCTTAGAAGTAGATTTTTTACTCTGAAGAATATAGAACAAGGAAGGGAGGAGTTCCACGTGGCAAAATAATTCCCTCGCGACCCACTTTGGGAACGCGTGCCATAGGTTCGCCAGCCTCGCCTTGACTCCCTTCATCTATAACTTAACTTGGCCGATCGCATCACTTTCGCAACGTCCATTTTCATTCAATTAAGATAGCAGTTTCGATTGCTAGAAACGTTTTCCTTCTCAATTACAAGGCATTGATGTAACGAGCGTGAGTTCGCCTCGCTTTTCGTCATGGGACCCTCCAAATTGAGATAAAATAGTCCGTGAGCGCAACTCAGCGAGCGCAAGATCTTGGATCAACGATGGCAATTCTGGCGTTATTTCTCAGGGGCAAACTCCGCTCATTGTTCTATTTCTACAGCTTTGTATTTTCAATTTCTCCGGCCAACAAAGCGCACGAAATTCTCTTGGTATTGCTCCAAACGTATTCTAATGCTCGCATCAATCCCGATGCCTTGTAAGCTGTCCAAAACTAAAAATGACCCATCATGCTTTAGCTTATGTTTTAACCTCTCCTATTTATTGTCAAAAATCTCCCGGAGAGTTCCTGTACCAGGTTAACTCATCGCTGGCAAAGGAGTCGCGGGCCAGAGAATGTAGGATTTATTTTCTTTTCTGAGGTAGGTCTATTTTAATGGCATTCGGGATAGGCCCTCGAAAAAGATAACAAAACGTCATAAAAATCTCCTGGCGTATTTCTAAATGGGAAAGGATAGTGATCCCGAAATTCTTCGCAAAATCGCCGGTTTTTTTCTCGCGGGGATTTATAACTAACTCCCAACCAACATTTTTGTCGCTAAATCGAGGTCGGTGCACTCATTAAAATTTATTATAAGCTTGGAAACTCTCTTCGAGTAAGTTCCCGAGCTTTCACGTAGTCGGACAATGTACCCTTGGTAATATTTTGGCAGAGACCGGAAAGCAAAATGAAGTCTTCGTTGATTTACTATTTAAAGCATCACGGACATGTTTTCATGTTTGTTGTAAAAGGGTAATCATTTATAGCAAATAGCAACGCTTCCATCGTTGCCTTATCACTAGTTCTATCAACTCAAATCTGAAAAGCTATAAGTTGTAGTGATATTAGCTCAACAATAACTTCCTTATTTATAAATTTTTATTATTGTTTCTATAAATTATTTTTTTTATTTTATTATATTTATTTTATGTATTTTTATTTATTTTTATCATATTTATTTTTATCATATTTATTTTTATCATATTTATTTTTATTATGTTTATTTTTATGCATGTAATTTTATTTACTTTTACTTATTTTTATTATATTTATTTCATTGCTAAATTATTCCTCTAGACCTATCTGAAATGATTTTGCCTAAAATTCATCAATCCTTCATGTTAAAATTACCTTATTTTTTCCATTGAAAGAGAAAGATTCAGAGAATGTTAACTGGATATAAACTGTAGAATACCTTTTTCGTACCAGTAATAGTATTCTTATCATAGAATTTGAAATGACGTGAACACATATCTTAACTAGCAAAACTCTTCTGAAATGAGAGATACAACACTTAATACAATTGTAACGATTTAATTGTGTATCAATTATTGATTAATAATCAATGAATATTTTTTGTTTATTACTGTTCTTCAAGAAGTTTCAAAAAATTTCATTTACAGAAAATCAGAATAATTTTAATTGTTTAAATTAAAAATCTGGTTTGGTAAATAATTTGCCAAAAATTAGAAATCGGGCCATAAAAATATGATTAACTCATATCTTCGTCAGTAAGTTTTATCAATAAAGAATATGAAGATTATTGTATAAATTCAAATTATTTTAGCTAATTTTAAAAATTTTTAGGTTCACTAATTATTCTATATTTAAAAGGAAGTTTTGCTAATTTTATGCGATGTAGTTTAATCTACAATTGAAGTAAAATTCTCTCTGAAAACTCCGCTTTTATTTAAACACTTTGGCAAATTAGAGTATGAGACAAAAGTGAACTCTACTTTCAGTGAAAGTCAGAAAGAAAGTGAAGTCTACTTTCTCTTAACTAATATTTCGTTAATTATTTTATATTTTAAGAACGAAAGATTATTAAGAGTGATATTTCAAATCAGCAGGTTTTGATTGTACTCTGACTAAGCAGTTTTGATTTTTATTCCTTAAAATAATTATCAGATCCAGTTTTAGACTCGGCTTGCATGAACTCAACGGATTATTTTCTTACTTTACATAATTTTGGAATTAAGGAAGGTTGATACAATATTTAGGTAAATATATGTCCCTTTGATATAGGCTTTTGATCAACTATTGTGCTGGCATAGCATGTGTATTATATTACCTTCTCAATCAGAGTTTCCATTTTGTTTTTGGATAATATTGAGTACAAATTTTAAAGCATGGAAGTGATGGAATGAAACACTGAGCTTTAAAATAAAGAACAGTTTGGTTAACATACGAGCACATACCATTGAAAAGTTCAAATTTGAAGTTAGGAGGAAGTTTATGGTTCAATGAACACTTGTCTGGTATCTGAGCTGGAGTCCAACTCACGGGAGATGCTTTTTCATGGTCCAGACAGAAAAGAAGTAATTTCAATTATCGAGGTGTATTAGCTGTATATAAAAAAATTTGAGTTACCATACTTGTAGGAAAAACTGCTAATAAATATCTAAATTAATTCTCACATTTTTTATTATTATATGTTTGACTCGGGCACCTTGTATTTGTGTGTATTTATTGTATCCCTGGGATACGTAATTGTCGCATCATCCCTAAACTTCTAGAGCGATACTGTTTCCACCCTGGAAGATTGCACCCCTGACCCAATTGCGATCATCCCCCTTCTAGTGAATGCAAATTGCGTCGGAAGGAACTCAAAAGCGAGCCCTTGGGGGCTGTTTCCTCATCCGCCTGCCTCCCGATTTTCCTATTCTCTTTTTCTACATTCCTCGTTCCCCAGACTCACCTATCCGTGTTCTTCTCCGGAATCCCCCGTTGTTTCTGTGACGTAGCGGGAGGGGAAGAGAGACGAAAACTGTATTATACTTGCTTTCGGAAAAGATGGGACGAAGGTTAGGCTTCCATTTTGTTTTCTTTTCCCCTCTGAATCCCCACCTTCCTCTGCCCCTCTCTTTTTCTTAGAATCCTTTGTCTCTCTCTCTGTCCCCTCTCTTTGGTTGTCTTCCCTCATTGCCCCTGAGACGATAAGAGAGCCACCCAGATAGTGCGGAACGCAAACCAAAGACCTCTGCGGTTGAATTCCAAGTGTTTGTTTAACGCAAACTCCGAGAATAGGCGTTACTAGCCGTGAAGGAATCATCTTGGCTTAGTAAAATGGCTTTTATATTTTGCAATAAAACTCATCCGAGTTCAGAAAGCATCGACGAAGTGACTTTTTGCAATCACATTCAAAATCTGTCGAAATAAAATTATTGTAAATTAAAATCTAAATTTCAATCCCACGGTTTTTGGTTGTTTTCTCTACCGAAAAATTTTCGCGAAAAATCTGTGACCGGCATTTTTCGCAAAATAATTTTTAGTCACTTCTATAAAGTTCGTACGAAAAAAAATAATTTCGTAAAATATGAACGTCTTGATGGAATTATTAGAAGAAAATTAAATGCCTCGAAATTAAAGGATGATATACTGAAAAATACTATCAGAATGAAATCGCTTACATATGTAAGCGATTTCATTCTGATAGAAGTCGTTTGCATAATCTTATCTATATAGATAAGATTATGCAAATGACTTCTATAAATATTGGGAATACGTACCAAAACAACTACTTCTATGCAGAGAAAGATAACAATACACAAATAATATATTTTAAGAATCGCTGTAGACAAAATTGGTGTCTTTTTTTAATTTGAATAAAATATTTAGTTTTTATTTTCCAGACATTTATCTAATAAACTGAATAACTAAGGCATAGAACACTCATGAAAATTTCAGTTAGTTGTTCACAACACCTTTAATATCAGATGAACACATATTTTATTCTGATGAGGAATACTTTTACTGATAATATACAAAAGAAAATGATGTGGCAAAATAAGCAAAAAATAACACTCTTCAACTTCTAAAATTGTATGTCCAAAGAAAGGGGAAAAGCGTCTGCAGCAGAGCTTGCAGTCTAAGAAATAATTGATCATGTTATACCAACTAAAATTTCAAATAGAGAGTGAGACTGTGAGACCAAGTTTTCGATATCTTCCCCAGGAATAGAAACTACTTTGTGATCAAGGGTACCAATATCTGTCTTTTTCCCATATAAATGGAGGTGGATCATTTTCCATAGTAAATTATAAAGTTTGGTATTTACACAGAAGAGATGGAACTTGTCCATTCATTGTCACTTCCTCTGTTTGTAAGTCCACATGGGTTGTTTACATCTATGGGTAATATCATTATTCTGTCATTGACTCACAATCTAAGGGCCAAACACAATAGTATCACAAACAAGTGATCCCATCAGAGCTAAAGAGATGAGGTATTTTCAGGGGCATTCCTGACACAATGTTAGTGCTAATATTAATCTCAGTAAATTAACTCAAAGACATGGGATAAAGACTTACTAAAAATAGGGGCTGTACAAATATATTTGATACACTATGGAGACTAAAATAAAATAGGAGTTCAGAGATGTAAACAACATGCTGAGAGCAAGGAAAAGTTTTATGTCGGCAAACTTATACCTGAACAAATTTCTTCACAGTAATATTTTCTAAACCATCTATACTTGGAAAATCTTGAAAATCTTAAAGAAACTGTATTATTTAGGTAGCTATCATTGAATAAGTATCATTCTGAGTGAGAGGCCATGTCTAAAATTACCTAAACTGTCCATGAAATTTTAACAATACTACTTCTAGTAACATTTAGGTAATTACTGTTTAAAATGTGAAACCCAACTTCAGCTACCTGTTCTATCCCAGAGGCAAGGGAGGAGAGTTTTCTTATCCGCATCATACCCTGTATCTCTTAGTTGATTCTACCCAAACTGCTTGATCAACCTCATATTCCACAGTCTTTATTCTTTCTTCTCTCGCTAAAATCCCTCTTGTATTCCCTTAAGCATTATCGGCAACAAAAATAACGATAACTAAAGTGTATTCTTACATTAATCTTCCTCTGAAAAGATCAAGAGAAAAGCATGTGGTATGCAAGTTAGAACACCAAAAAGGAGTGATTCAACCCATTTTTACTGTCTTACTTTTATTTCTGAATCTGATTTTTATATTAAGACTGACTAACAAAATTAATATCAACAGGCTACAACAGAGAACACTTTGCTCTGCTCTTTATTTTATCTGTAAATAACTTCCGAAAAATTTGTTAACCTCTATGCTGTGATCTATCTCTCTTTTTCTTTCAATCTTTCCCACACATTTTACAGGTTTTTCACACACCCCTTCTGTTAGTATGTGTTCTCCTGCAGTGAAAAATTATTTTCTGTAATCAAAATTACGACATTTTTTATTTGCCCCACAAAATCATTTTTTCTCTTCATATTTTCTCTCTATTTCCACATTACTTGTTGAAAGTCTGTACATTTTATTGGTTACATTCTTGATTTTATGTGTTTGTATTCTGGAATCATCATTTACAAACAAACTCTTGCTTTTGATACCTTAAATTCAACACCACAAAATTCGACTGCACTAACTCTCTCTTTTTAGTTAAAGTAACGTGCTTCAAATTCCATTTTGTCATGATTTGGAGGACAATAGAGGAGCTTTAGAGAGCTCTCCTTGAAGGTATAATCTTAGCTAAGAAGGAATTGATAACTCATCACAATGTTGACTTACGTAACATCCATGTGTCCTGTGATGGATTATCAGGAAATCCTGCAAAAGGTTCATGGATGCCAATCTGGAGGAACGTAATATTATATGTGTGATTAAATTTTATCATATTTTGCTGAACTTAGTGGAAGGGCATTCGGAAGTTATAGAAAATAATAACACCATAAACTTTCACACTATTGGATTTTATTCACAACCTGTTTTGGCACAAAAGCCATCCTTTGCTGGCTGGTTACCATTCCACCCTAAAATCCAATAGTGTGGAAGTTTACGGTGTTATCATTTTCTATAACTTCATTTGTGCGATTTTTATTTTGGAAAGTCTAGAATTACACCTAATGGTAGAAATTTTTGCCTAAATGAGCTCTTCTAATTCAACAATTCAAAGTTAGGGTTGTATTCAAAATAGGAAATACTTTGTATCAGAAGTTGTTACATTCTTTAAATATTCTAAAGGATAACACTTTCTTATGCTAGGTAGCAGATGAGGTGTTGTTTTACTCGACAATTGTTTGTTGACAGATTATATCATTGAATCAAATCATTATTTACACAGAAATTAACAGTTATATTTGAGTTTGAAACAGAAGACTGCATGATATTAATGCAAATGTATTATTTTATACTTATCATAATGATTATATTTGATTTTACTTATTATAATTATGATATTTATTATCTTATATGAAAATTTTACCAGGGATTTTATAATCTGAGTTATCAATAATAGATCACACTTTATCAACGTAAATACATCTACTTACTAAATCTATAATCTATCTGCAGATATGTGTCTACCTTATTATAATTTAGAAAATTTGTATATGTGAATTGAAATACCATTTAGCTCTATGGTCTTTGTAATGTTGCTATCATCTATTGATTATAATTATAAGTATGTTTGAGAAAGAAACAGAATCAGCAAGGACTGTATTTAATTACAAAAATGAAGTCAGGCTTATCAATTATATGAAATCCTTCCTGTAAAATTGATATTGAGCAATTTAAAAGGTGTGCTACTAGTTATGTGAGTCTTGTTAGAAAATATTTTTTTTAAATTGCTTTAAAGGACTTGCATCTTTTCTTAGAAAAAATTGATATGGCATAATCAAAGCATTCAATTCAATGTGATTTGACCCTACCTGGTCAAATGGTATTAATATGGTATATGCCCAAAATGCTTTCTCATTTATTAAATGCCATTTAATAAATGAGAAGGCAAACTTTGTATTTTCCACAAGGTTTTTCACAAATTGTTGTGGAAGATATGAAGTTCCATTTTCTCATTTTTCAAAGCATTTTAATATTTAAGTCTCAATTATTAGCTGTTATAATTACTCATCCAAAGAATTATTGCCATTTTTTAAAGATGTTGAGTAATTTTTCATTATTAATTTAATTGATTGAGGGAATTCACATTTAAATTCATCAACGTTAATCATAATGGAGTTTTTGCTGAAAATTTTTGTATCATTCCATTTTTGAATTCATAAATAATTTATTGTAATTGAAATCCCCTCCTTATACAACAGTAAAACAAAACAATTTTACCATGAAATTTGGACTGACGAGGGAAAAAGGTTCCCCACTACTCTGATTGGGCAAAGCATCAGAGTGGTAGTATAAGTTGACTATGACTTACACAAATGCACTTTCCATATTTATCAAGCAATCACAGCCTAGCTTTTAATCCCATCTCTTTGAGGGATTCTCAACTTAAATTTGAAAGTATTAACTATCCACTTGTTACTTATTCATAATATCTTTGAATAAAATTACAACCTTTCAAGTTAAGCTTTATTGGGCTCTTTCAGCAATACTGAACTGTTTTTTGTTTTAGTTTGACTAAAATTTTCCTGTTAAGGCCATCAGTATCCTATGCAGAACTGTCTGCACAGGATATTGATTTAATTTTTCTGAAGGTCAAACTTCTATATCAGACTGTATAGGTTTGTAATTACATTTGTAATATTTTGGAGGAAGTTTATTATCAATGGGCCATCTCAACAAACATTTGTGAAGTTATTTTCGGTGGTTGCTTTAGTTTCCTGAGAATGAAATTAATAAATATCAGTGTTTTGCTTTTTTAAAACCTTAAAAATTGTTAATTTGACTAAATGAGGCTTTACTTGGTGGTATTCCATGACAAAAGAAGCAAATTGACAAGGAATAGATTTATTTATACTACTACCACAGAAGAAATTGTAACAGACAACCCAGGGTTTTGATGCATAGCATCATCATAGCTATGAATCGAAACCTTGGGTCATCTGTAACAATTTCTTCTGTGGTAGATGTATAAATAAATCTATTCCTTGTCAATTTGCTTCTCTTAAAAATTGTATATAGATTAGAGTTTAATTTCATTCTTATAATTGTTAGGATTATAACTAGGTATTCTTGTGAGATTCCAAAGTCTTCCATCATTTGAAATGCTATACTCAAGAAAGTAAATTCACAAATATTTTGAATAATTATCCATCCAAAAATGCTCTTAAACAATATTTTAGATGAATAAAAGTTTTTAATGCAAAACTTGTACAAGTCCACAAATTAAAATAAACATCATCAGAACTTTAGAGGTTCTGATGATGGCATAGTTTTACGCCAAAACAGATTAACCAGTTTATTTTAATTTGTGGACTTTTTTTGGACAAGTTCTGTATTTGTATTATTTTGTTTTAAATTAAACATAAAACTTTTATTCATCATGAAGTTCCACCACATCTCTCTGGACAATATTCATAATATTTTACATCTTTTAGGTTTAGTTTTAATAAAAATACCTTATTTCTTGTCTCTAATGGAATGTAAATCATTTTTCTGATGAGCTTCCACCACTGTCTTTCAGTTTATCTGCCAGATACATTTGAATGTACTTACTTTAGAACTAATGAAGTGCTTGGACACAAATTTTCCAAATGTGTGCACCCCATTGTAATATATTTGTGAGGGTTACTGAAAGATATTTTATGAGCCCATAGTTTATGAGTCCATCCTTTAAATCATTCTCAAATATTCATCCAACAAGAAATTTCAGAATATAGTTAAGGTAACCAAACGCATTTTTAAAATATGTGTGCATTTCATTTTCTCTGGTTGCTGTTAACATTGCATTCATAGATGAATAAGCAGCCATCCAAGAGTTTTCAGTAAGGCGTTAGTAATTGATGTAGGCCAGTTATTACAAGAATATTTAATTTTCCTTCTTATAGTCTTTATCATTCCCTCCTTCAATGCTTTTATTTGGTTTGATATTATGGAGGAAATCAACTTTTATGCAATGAAAAGGACTTATAAATTGTTTTGTTTTATACAAACAGTCTTCCAAAAGACCTAACGTTAAATTTAAAGAATTAAAGATGAATTAATCCAGTGAAGAAAGAAAATTTGGCACATGACTGTAAATGAATTATAGATTTATAATCTCCTATAGCCATCTTTGTCATCAGTTCTCACCTCCTTCACTGGCATTTGGAGGAAATAGGAAGGCTCCTGAGTAATATAGCATTGCTATTGAAATATACATACATTGGGAGTTCTTAAAAGAGCGGTGAACTGAGCTTTCCAGTTTTCTCCAAATACTGTTTAAGATGAGGGATGCTGACAAAGATGACTTCTGCAAATTTAACACCTCTAATTGTTTGCAGAATGGTTTTTACTTGAAAACGTAAGTTTCATCTAAAAAATGACTGCAAGGAGATAAATATGGGCATGATGAGAAAATATGTTGTTTAAAATTAAATCAATCAAATGAGCGGTCACTTTGTGGAACTCTTTAACTAAACACAAGGTAGTAAAACATTTTGACAATAACAAAGAACTTGGAAAAAGTTATTTTATTTCCTTGTGTTTTGTTTATGTAATGATTAGCCATTTTGTGTACTTTGAGAGTCAAGTATTGCGTGTATTGAAGTATATTCCGTATCTTACAGGTGACTGCAGCATCTATAGCTTCGGACTGATACACTTTTTTGTGAGTTTTTTCAATTTTTTTCTATCTACCTTACAATTGCATCAGTACCTCTTTATTTACATATTCATTAATTTCTTTATGGATAGCGAGTAGTATTAATCCATATTTATTACTATCTGCATCTTCTATGTACTCATTTAAAAGTAAAGGGGATCTTTAATCCTGAAAGAAGTCTTATTGGTCTACAACTGGAAACTTCCCTCCCATCTTTTATTTTAAAGAGTTCCTTATTTAACTTTGTGCGTGAAGGAAATATGATTCCTTCAAAGAATAACTTGGATGATACATTGAAACCTTACTGATATATGGTTTGTTTATTTGGTAATTTGATCTGGTATACAATAAATTCTTGACGAATCAGTCAGTCTCTTCGAAGAATAAGTATTCATCACTTTATTGTCCGGAACGATTTTTTCTGTAATTTTGCGAGGTTTTTATAAATAGAAGTCACTAGCAATCCCAATAACCTGTTTCTTCCCGTCAAGTTTGATATTTGAATCGAAGTACGAAATTATTCATGTGAGATAGCTACCCTCTAGGAGTCTAAAATTCTACAGGTAAGAACAAAATTCAAGGTTGTACAAGAAGTGAAAAATAGTGACTTGGCTGGGACTCGAACCCAAGCCTCCCACTTTCCGGGCAGGTGTTCTTACCAATTTAAGTATCGAACCCCGTCCTTCTCACTTTTGTTAATTCCAGTATTTCTATAATTCTTTGGTTCGAGTCACAAATTTTTCCACTTTTTGTACAAATTTGGGTTAAGTCGCACGCATTTATGTGCTAAGTAAAACTTAATTTCCGTCATTTGAACAGAATTCACTTTTATTCAATGGTTTGATTTACTTGGTCAATTTATTTTTTCAATTGCTTTGCTATACTAGTCAGTGAAACAAAAAAGAAGTTTTTCCGGTTTTTTTCCAAGGTCTTTATAGTTACAGATTCAAGTTATCTTGTAATAGGGCATGCGAAAGTGGTTATGTGGGTCAAAATTCGGCCAAGGCCCAAGTTCAGCGTATAGCGAAAAGGAAAATTGCTTTGTTTTGGAAGCGTTTCCATCGAAATGGAATTCACGCAAGAAAACCGATATTATCTTTAAAGTGATTTTCTTTAATCGTAATTGAGTAATTTGTGGTAGCGCCATTTGTCATTTAAACGTTTCTCAAGCGAGACCGAATCCGAAATGTTTGTCTCCTTGAGGCATTACCTAAAAATCGCATAAATATCGTATTGATAACTGGAACAGCATAACATAATGATTCATAATTTATGTCCGTCGTTTTCACACTTTTGTGGGCGAGGAAAAACTTTCGAGAAATTCTGTGCAAAGTCCGTCATGTTTGAATTTTCGGTCGAAAGAAGATAATACAGAATGGTAAATTTAATGGTACACTGAGTTAATTAAATAATTTTATGAAATCAACGATTGTATTACTAGTAGATACAGATAAAGCCATTCAAATAAGAGTTCGCATTAGAGGATAGGAAATAAGATGTGGTTCCTTCCCTAAGTCTCAACTGAGTGGTTTTTCAAAACTCCTTAATTTTTCATTATATCTTTGGATTCCATCTGGATATGTCATCAATTTTACTTTGTAATAAATAATCTTTTTATATCGAATTTTATAACTCGCTGTCTTCTTCCTCCAAACTTTGGACTTAAATTTGCCCCGTAGAAATCGTTCTCACGTAGTACGCGTTTTGACCTGGTGGCGGGGCTCTGTGCACTAGATTTCACAAACTGAAATCTGCCACTATTTCAATATTCAAGTTTTACGTGCATTAGTTCATCATCTTGAGGGTGATTTTCTCTTTATGCGAGGTGAATAAAGATTACTCTCAATCTTATCTGAAAAACAGGGGCGAGAATATACGAACAGGATGTCTTACGATGAAGATCCTAATGCAAAAAATAAGAAAATAAAATTATAAATTATCCATTACGTTCATGTTTCCGTATGGCTCTTGCTAAATTAATTGGGCAATTTTTTAATATTTGTTTACATTTAATTTCCTTTAGTATGGTGCCAGCTCTAACGCTTGTCTCATGATTATGTTGTATAAGCAAACACAAATTTTATAATTCTGTCGGATCGGCAGTAGCAGGAGTAGATTCGATATTTACTTCTTCGGATTTTGTTTTTGTAATTTATCCTTTAAGCCACCTTTCGTAGGTAGGCCTTTGGCAGAGTGGTATATACCATGACTCTACTCCCCTAATCGATTACCTTCGCCTAACGTTCGCGGAAAAATTTTTTTTAGCGATTTATTCTAGCATCCATCTCCCTTATCTTTTTCGCAGTGTCTGAACGGCATACAAAACAGTTAGAATGCATAATATTGGCTACACCCTCTGAGAACATATTTTATTTTAATTTGTCAAGTAAATCAAGCAGTTGTTGATAGCCATCCAATACAGATTTCCTTCCTGCATCCTGAAGCATCTAAGTAATGCTCACTCGTTAGTCCTAACAATTCTTTGCCGAATAGAATTTCGTTGTTCTTTTCCAATATACAAATACAACACTTTTCAATAGAGTTTCGTGCACTATATGCATACTCTAGGTGGAAACGAACTAACGCTAACTCGTATACAACCATATCCTTTCATTTTAATATTAACGGAATACTTCACAATCCTACGTACTAATTAACGCATCTGACCAATATTTCATTTCCTCATAATATACAATTTTCTAAACCTTGGGCTTTATTGACAGTCACGAGATGTTTGCCTCCGTTTTTCCTGATCTCGCTATTTAATTACGAACAATGCGTCGTGAACTCGAGCGACCTAGCGGAGATTACATCTTATCTCCTTCAAGGACAGGCAGTGCTATTTCCTTGTGTTATCCAAACTGATCTCGTGCTTTAAGTGCGAATCACAGCTTATGGAAGATTTATCAGAAAGTTTGAGAATGATTGGGGACTACGAAGTAAGTTTGCATGGACTGAATCAAGGAAAGAATTATTCCCAACTTTAAGATATGAAATGATTTTGATTTACGACAACTTCCTGGATTATTTTCCATACTTCCGTTAATTTTTTTGCCTTCACGGCATGCTGGCGCGTTTAGAATCTCGGCTACTTCAAATTGAATGTTGTTGATTCGTTGTCAACCTGATTTCCTCCCATAATTAGATATTATTTTAATTGAATGTAATGAAGAATATGGCACTCAAACTTTTAATATTTCGGAATGTTTTTAAGATGGTATTTTCTCTTCCTACCTGCGAGAAGTTTTCGAGACATTTCCCTCCCATCTTAGGGCGAATGCCGGAGTGTTGTTTAATGTTAAGCCCCCTATATAACAAAATCAATGTGTTTCGACGTTTCTTCGTGGGAGGCCATCACAGAAGAGAATAAGAAAACTTTGCAGAAATATATAGGAACCGGTCGCAATAAATTATCATGTGGAAATATACAATTTTTTTATTCTCTTCTGTCCTCCTATATGTTATAGCATGATTGTATTAAAGTATCTTACGGATTTGTATTTTAGTAAATATTTACATACTCGTAACCAGTAAATAATAATGATTTTTGGTGTGGAGGTTTAGTATTTAGTAAGTTAACTTTATTGTACAGTATGGAAGTCACGGATATCTATTGGTATCGACTGAATATGTGCAAATGTTATTTTTATGTATTTTATACACACTACCTTGCCACCGGACAGTAGTCCACTTGTGACTTGATTATTTTATATACTAATATTATCTGTAATTTTGTGTAAATTCATTGTTAGCTGAAAAAAATGCTAAAATAGTACATGAATTACATAAGGAAGGTGATCTAAGAAACATAGGATATAGGAACCGTAGCAAGATCGAAATATTAGAATCAATGATATATTTATTTTGTAGAATTATTATCTAAGTTTTATTTTATTGTTTCTTAGAATAAACCTAACGCATATTTTAAGCTTCAATAAATGTGTATCTCTTGGTTACCTATAGCTCCAACCGTCTTGTAAATATTAATTTTATGCTCGAATTCAACCATTGTTTATATATAAATTGTTATACCCGATTTATATCCATCGCTCTTGCTAACTTTCCTACCCGTAAATTGTTCCATTTCACTAATGAAAACTGCAGCCAATGGCTTTTTTCAAGGTAGAAATATTTCAATCATGTTTTGATAAAAATTCGTTTAATATTTTTACATTTAAATAAGTGTGATAACTACAAAGGTATATTTTCATTAGCTACGAGAGGGTAAACGGTCATTTTATCCTATGCAACACCTTGAAAATGTGTATCAATTACTCGTATTAATTAAATTCTTTGATTACTGTCGTATATTCTTCTAATTCCATTATTTTTAGGTTTGACGTTTAGATTTTTATTCGTTATGAAATAAACTTTTATACATGTAGTATTCTATTAATACATTTATGTTTATATCCATAAAGCGAAAACAATTCAGCAGTTAAAAATCTCCAATTGCCGTTCTTATTTTGGAGTTCATACATTTGATGTAAAAATTACAGGATAGAAGTTTTGAACTATTAGGCGTAATTTTTTTGCGCCTGGATATTTCTGTGAATGTAAATGGAAATGAAAAAATTTCCTTCGGGCCGGATTTGAACCAGCGACCTATGGATATCTGCGTACTCTTTCCCTCTACAGTCCACCGCTCTACCAACTGAGCTACCGAAGGAGATAATGAGTAAGGCTCCCCGTTAAGATTCAATTATAATTGTAATTAGTAATTCAAAACTTGTATTATAATAATAAAGCTTATGGAGGTTTTGTCCAAAATTCATAATTACTGGAATATCATACGTTACTACGTATCGAATAACTGTTCTTTGTATTTTCTCATTCGGTTTTTAATGAAAAGGAGATTGTTTTATAAATTAAACAAATGTTTTTTATTTATAAAAATGAGTAGTATAAGATAATTAAATAGAACAAAATATATTAAGAAAATTAATGATCGATATGCTAAATATTAAAAGATGAGAATAAACAGGATTAATTAATCAATTATGTATATAAATATAAACAAATTTCCTTAAGGCAAGTACACTCCTGGCCAAAATTAACGCAGCACCTCCCTAGCGATCCCTACGGCCGGTGCTGCGTTAATTTTGCCCAGGACTGTACAAGATGCAAAATTCCTTGGCTCAAGCTCGGTGCTATTATTTAGTTTTTCATAGTTATATTGAGCCTAAACCAAACCTTTTTTTTACCAAAGCTGTTATTAATTCACATCGGCTGCTGGACGTTATAACAACTTTTCCAAAAGATTTTTTTAATTTTAGGATTCTTGGTTGTATGTCTCTATAATTTTTAGTTGTTGCACATTAATATTGTCTCATCGATCGAATATGATAATTAGGTCTGCGTTTCGTTGTAATGCAAAATTTGATTGCTGCGTTGGTGTATAAGATTTGTCCTATCCTGCGCTCTGTTTTAGTCGACTGCCATGTTGCTCTCTTATTCTGTATTAAGTTGGTTATTTCATGTTTCCTTCTTTTAAGGTTCCATTGCCTCGTTTCGTTTGAGCTGATTACTCTTGAAATTGCTGGCGTAATTCCAGAAATACATCCGAACAACCACAAACTGAATATATCCATGTAACCACTAACTATATGCGGAAGCGGAAATCAAATAATCAGCTTAATTTCTCTGATTTCCTTTGTGACGTGGCTTACTTCAAGTCTGGACTCACGTAGGACAGATTGTTTAAAATGGCTAATTCAAATCTTATTAAAAATTGCTTTTTCTGCGTTTAAAAGACAATTATACTCGTTTTGTTCATATTTGCAATGCTTCGATTAGGAATTGTGTCCGAAGTTCCAATGTATGGAGATAGATTTATCGTGAGTTTTTAAAGTTTCGTTTGAAATATAAATGTGAGTCGGATTTGACAGTGTATTAGCAAAACTTGAGTTATTTACATAAACAGTCCGATATTTCGCCGCACCACCGTATCTTTCTGAAATTATCAGGAAAATGTCTATCAATGAGACTAATTAAAGGGGAATAATATTGTTCAAGGTGTTCAATTAATCTTTACTTCTATAGTATCTCAGGCATGCGTTCCTGAGAGCTCATTGTCGATAGCTCACGCAAGTTAGAAATCTAGTCGTGACTGTGTATACGAAGCGATTGACTGGCTGCAAGAACAATAATGCGGAACTTCATCTTTAACGAGGGAAAAAAAACATAGCTGCTTACAACGTCACGCACAGACACTTTTTTTTACATACTATCCTCTATGTATGTGAAAATCTAAATCATACGCATTCTTGTAATTCATGTATGCGTTTAGTAGAAAAGCACTTTTCTTCTAGGATAAAAATTGTTAACAAATATGAATGCACGCGGAAGTCTGTGTACTGTACGATACAGAGGGACAGGCTAGGTTTAACCGATGAAATTGAGAATTTGAAAAATCTTCTTCCTTTTAACTCATAAGGATGGATTACAATAAAAGGAGAATTAAATAAATAAGTAATTACAAAGCTTATTTGTGTATAAAAATCAGAGATAAGATAATTTAAATAAAATGAAATCGTAAAATATCGGAAAATGCTTCATGCTCATGAACGTTGGAAAATTAAAAAAAAATGATGCGGTTGGAGACTCAAAACTTTATACTTACACAATATTAATAGAAATGCAATTCTTTGTCAATTTTGATCAATTGAACTTAATTACTGAGATGGAGGATTAACTATGGAGACGATATAATACCCTAGAGATGTTAAAAATGAATTAACATTAACATTTCAACAACGAATATATAGATGATCAGAAAGTGACTTCTCGTCTGAGCAAGTTAATATCTAAGGTTTGCATTCATGAAAGTTATAACCTTTTCCTCGTAAAAGAGAGGAAGGAAACCGTGAGCTAACTGTGTAGGTTTCTACAATATTGTAAAACCAAATTGTCGTATTGTATGATAGCTAGAATCAGAACTGGTATAAAGTCTAATTTATTGAATTTGGTTCCATCATTTTCTTCGCTTGTAACTTTCTCCTTGTTTATCCATGCGTATTACTCGTTCATTGTTCAGTGAGGACTGACGACGTTCTTTGTTCTTCAGAGTTTCACCACCGCTTCCAAACGTTTTTCTGGTCTTATATTTTACTTTTCACGCTTTCGAGTTGTTTACAGTTTCATCTGATGATAGAGTAGTTCGCATTTTCCGCCTCACCAATCACATTGCTCCTTCTTGAATCTCTTCCATGGAGAAACCTGTGACTGGTTCACTAATATTCGTTCGGATCACGAAATCTATTTTGATTTTTTGAGAACATAATTTCATATCTTGATGCATGATTCTTAAATCAGGTAAAAGCGACCGAATGACAAAATACTATGACAGGTTTTTACGAAAAAGTACAGAAGATGTCCCTTAAAAACTGGAAATAAATTTGGCAAGAACTTGTTTCGCGTTGAAGAAACAAGTTATGAGTTTGGACGTATTGTTGTTTCGTTCTCCCATACTTAGGTGAAGTTTACCATGATAAGTGGGTGCGCGGTAAAAAGGTCACAGGCAAAGATGCCACGGTAAAAATGTCACACTTTTTGATAGGTAAAAATGCCACAGTAAATATGCCACACTGGAATTCTGTGAGTGGTAAAAATGTCACAGCAGAACTTTCATGGGGGGACAACCATTTTGACAATGGCTCATATTGTTGTAGTTACTCCTGTATAGAATGCAATAATTTTGTTAAATGTCAATTATCTTTACGCTTTAATACACCATTTGACAACGTTTAAGGCCGTATTGACAATGGAACATGCCATAATTATTAGATCGTATAGCGGCATTGTTTTCCAATTGGCACTTAAAGATAACTTTGGCTAAAAGCGGATGTGTTGTTTGGGGTTTGCGGAATTCCTTTAATTAATTCGTATATAATTGTTGTCACAATCTCTAAAAGATAACTTTGGCTAAAATCCGATGGGTTGAGTTAGGTGGGCGGGATTCCTTTAATTAAATCGTATATAATTGTTGTCACAGTCTCTGCACTTAAAGATAACTTTGGCTAAAAGCCGATGGGTTGAGTTGGGTGGCATTTTTACCAGTGGCATTTTACCCGTGATATTTTTACCAGTCGCATTTTTACCGTAGCATTTTTACTTGGATTCGATAAGTGTCCACTCGGACAGAAACGATCGAAGACGAGCCCTTTATCGTTATGCTAGATTGTAGCTATAATCTCTAACCAGGAAAGCTTTTTTAAAATTTCAGCAACAACTCAATGCATTCTTTACGGAAGGATTTCGATCAATCCCAAGGCCACTATGGTATATATCTTTTCTTGTTACGTAAGTGTAGTATCAAGTATAGAAGAACTCTAATTCACAAGTCGATATAAATTTTCGGGAAGCATCTTAAAATCGTTCCCTACGTCCTACATATTCAAGCCACCCTGGTGTGGAACCCAGGATCCTAAATTATTTAAAACATTAGTGCATTTCGTCGTCAGAAATTACATAACTTAAATTAAATTTAGTTATCAAAAATATGAATAAGTTATATATTAGTTTTCAGTTCTTCAAAACTACGCGCTACCTTCAAATACAAAAGTAGTAACCGCAAATAAAATTCTCTTGAATATTTGGGTTTACCGAATATAACCTGAATATAACTTTATCTGTTCTTCTCTGGCGATGTTTTTAAACGGTTCTCTCTTGTTAAAAAACATAATCTGTTGAAAGTAATTCTCTTACTTTCTCGTCGCATTTGTTCAGAGGAAACCAAGCCGTCAACATAATATTGCGTTGCTTATATATGTTACAAATCAAACGTGTAAATGACTATTTCATGAAATGGGCAATTACGGGTGAAAGAAACCCCTACCTACCCTACTCAACCCATCGGCGCCGCGCATATTTAATTAATTAATTAATCTCCGCTACAAATCGTGAAATATGCGCGGCGCCGATGGGTTGAGTAGGGTAGGTAGGGTTCCTTTCACCCCAAACGTGTAAACGTGTATTTCATGAAATGGGCAATTACACGTTTGGGGTGTAACATATATATAATAATACATAGTTGCGTATTTTAGCAAAAATAGTAATAAAACTAATTATCAAGCAAGTTTCAAGGATCAGCCGCTTCTTTATAACTCTTGTATGCTATCCTTTTAACAGTTTTCACATCTTCAAAACTACTCGCTCCCTTCACATACAAAAGTGGTAATCACAAATAGAACTAAATTTAACTTTGAAACATGAATTAATATTTTTTATTTACAATGCATACCAAATTTATCGCTCAAACTATTAAATATTATCAAACCAAGAATTGATAGCGCTGTTTAACATAATTGAAATTAAATAAGAGCAGAATTTATTCTAAAAATGTCGGTTCTTTTTTGACTTTGAAGCACTAATTTCCATATACTGTGATAATTAAACGTTACCTACCTTTTCAATATCTATATGCTTTCTTTAAAAACGTTGTAGCTATCAGTTTATTGTAACCTAGTAAGCTCATAGTACATATCTTTCCAGTTTACTTTAGAAAAGCACTTCGGTTCCAGTGTTCTTGGCTCGAGTATGCTTTTGCCGGCGTACACTTTAGGGTTGCCCGCCTTTATTCCTAAGCGTTGAAGTTGAATGATAATTCTATCTACTCATCATCAGTTAAAGACAACGACCCCGAAGGTGTCACCGACTCCGGAAGTTCTTCCTGATTTCCGGATGGGATGTTAGGGTGTATCGGATTCTTGAACAGTTCCAAAGAGTGATTTACAGATTATTGCGCGATGAAGCGTTAGCGTGAGCCATGAGCATTCAAGTGAACGTCAGTCATGTTTCACCAAGCCTCCAAGCTGTCAGCACTCCCTTTCCCGGATGAGTACGTACGTTCCCCCCTGACTTTCCCATACGTGTGAGATTGGAAAATGATCCATATAGACAGCTCCTCCCAAAAATCACTCATTCGTTATATCCTGTATTTTACATGTTTTCGAATGAAAGATATCGAATTGAATGCACAAAGACCAGCAGAAGACTTGCACATTCAAGCAATGAAAACTTGATTAAATTAGAAAATGAGATTTTGTGATGTATTTAAGGTCAACTTTTCGCTGAAGGTTACTCATCAGCTTATGCATAGAGTTTCTGCGAATTAAAATCGTAAATGAATTCTACTTTAAATGCTCTCCTTATTTACCCTGGCAGGTCTCTCTTTCGTTTCTTTCTTTAACCCTAAATAGTTTTGTTAGTGCCACTTAGGTATCAGTTGCAAGACAAAATTATTGATTCATTTATTTCACAAAATATGAGTTGGATAGTAAAAAATATTTTAATCAGTTCTTCTAAATACTTATATAACTCAAATATTAGCCTTCATTTTTAAATTCGAATTTAGTGTTTTTATAATCAGTGTCATCCTAAAAGCATTTACTCGGATTTAAAAAGTATAAAACAGGTATCTTTATTGTTAAGTAAGGAAAGTTTTTAATATAAATTATAAAGTTTATTTTTCATAGTTTTTCATAGGAGTGAAAGGATCAGAAATGGGAGTAGCGGGAACTAAATTCTTATATTCGACCAAGTCTGCAATCTACCAGCATTATCTAGTGATTATACGAAATAGTAGTAGTTTTAAGAATTGTACTCGACGGTAATTACCTTACTTCAACATATCTTTAACTTCGGTCGAAATTCTTAAAGAAAATTAAAACATATTTCTCCATTTATCCCTATGTATCAACATCGAACGAAGGGTAGACATTGGTAATTTCGTTACGTTGCAAGTTCGTGACATTGGTAAGTTCGTGATTAATTTTCAAACATTTACATTGAAACATAATTAATGGCGTAATTTACATTGAGAAGTGAATGCCAGAGCTTTCTCAATGCCAGAGTTTGAGCCAATCAAACCACTGTAAATTGCATAACGGTTATTTGAAAATGTATCACGAACTCACCATTGTAACGAAACGAATGTATATTCTACGCTCGATGTTGTTAAATAGGTATAAATGGAGAAATATGTTCTTAGTATCCTAAACTGTTTCGACCGAAGTTAAAGATTAGTTACAGTAAGGGAATTACTTGTTGAATCGTGTGGATTTCTTAAAGAGTTTTGAGTGTTATCTGAGTACTATTTTCGCAGATCCGATTTAACCAAAGTTACTCATCTTTGATGACTTAGCTGTTTTGGGGGACGTACAGAGCGGCCTTCGAAGACCATTACATCCGCATCTTTCCCCATCTTTGACGCAATTCCTCTCTCATCTTTCAGAATTGCTTTCATCTACATCGATGGATAAAAGATGTTCGTGGAGCGTTGCCGACGTTCGCTTCTTAGGGAGATTCAATCTATTTTTCGCCAAATAATAATTCATTGGGAGAACTAGGGCATCATCCCAGGGTTATTTCGGAGCACTGGGGAAACCTCATGCATGCATTTACATACGTATTTTGGAAAATTTATTCTGTATAAATCGGTTTCAATCTCAATCACATTTCTGGGTAGTAGGCTAATGACTTGAAGATGGTGGAAAGTGCGACATAATTCAGTCTTCAAATAAAAGTATTGAATTTGATATTTGAGGATTTTCTTACGTCACAAAATTCATAAATATGTTTTCTCAAGAAACTAGCTACAACTTGTATTCTAGCGGTAATTATATAACGATTATTAGCGTAAACTCAACTTTAATACGTTGAGAAGGGATTATAATAATGTAAAGCCTCATTTCTCTGTAAATTAGTTCCTTAGTACTTCTTGTATATGGAATGACAACTCTTGAAACACTCTTTGACAACTCGTGAACCATTACGTTTTACTGGCATATATATCGTTTATCCACCAACTGTACTTAATTTATACTCATTTGATATATGGAATGGTTAAATGTACTTATGAACTACTAAGGATCTGCTACTGGTGAATCGTAACAACTTTAAGAAACCTCAAAAAGATCAAGTAACACAAACTTAAAGTAGACTAAATACCATACAGAATTAAAAGATAATAGGCGAAGGACAAAGTGCAACGAAACATTTTAATCATTAAACAGGGAGGCGTGATTAAATAACAAAGAGTTAGTAACACGTGAAGAAATATATTATTCTTGAAAGCAGTTTAAAATATCTATAGTTCATCATCACGATAGTAATAGATTGAATCCGGTCGCAGCAATTAATCTTTTTTTTTCTGTAGAAGTTTTGCTTTGTGAATTCATTATGCTCTGTAATATAAAGTTCCACAAAGTCAAGGCTTCGTCAATGACTTCTAAATAATAAAGCTCATTTATTAAGCCCTTATATTAAAAAAGTAAACAACATATGCTTTTTGACGTAAGCATGTTTGACATAGCGTAATTAAAAACACTCAATAATCGTAAGAGCGCGTGAGAAAAAATTTTGATAGCTTCGGTAGCATTGAAGGGCTAATTACTATGTCCTACTCGAAGGACGACCGCCGAATCCGCACATTATAAAAAGTGATTTGGAGCACCTTAGGTGTTACTTTTCTCAAACCAATGTGTTATGCAAATGAGCCCTTGGGATTCGTATCAGACACTTGTTCGCTGGCTGTTTAATTACGGGCATGATCGAGATCTTGATCGTCGGCGCTCTCGCGTGGATTTTCGGGATGTGCTCGAAGTGTGCTGGACCCGTTGAGGGGCTGCGGAGGAAAAAAACGTCATTAGTGTGACGTAGATCGTTTGGCAGAGGGCGCAAAAAATTGAGGTCAGCTGTTTTCGTGCAATTGCGAGCGGCGAACGAAAAGGGATTTCGCTTCTGGAAATAGAGGCGCATCTTTCCAGAGGAGAAAAACGTTGCTTGTTGCTTTCGTCCGAAATGAAGTTACTTTCTGTTGCCCCCGATTTTCAGGAGTAAAGGGGGTGATAATTATGTTTCGCATCGAATTAATGTTTTTTTCTTAATATCCACGAGGTGAATGATTTACATGGAAGATAGCTACTACGAAAGTTTCTTCCAAATAAGGTGGTAATTATGAGTCTTCGCTCGCGAATTTAAAATTATTTTGGGGGAGGATGTGCCGTGCAGAATAGAAATCCTCGCCCTGGAATCTGTTAATTTAGAGGTATGCAATGATAACGCTCAAATCGGAACCATAAATACGAGTAGATATGTTTGCGATGTTAAGAGGTATGAACATGTTAGCCCTATCTACAAACTTTATGCTGGCTGACAGCATCGAAAAGAATAAAATACTTTATTGGACTCCTCTTGTTTACTATTATGAATAACAAAAAGCCGTTTTTATTTGCTTCATGATTTCACTTTACCTCCTTCTCACCTCTCCCATCCTGATCTAAAAAATTCCCGTACCTTTTACATTCCGTCCACACAGATCCACTACCTTTCACAAATCATTTACAGTATCTGCAATCAATTTCTGGAATTCCCTGCCAACCATAATCGGAGACGCAAGAACCATAAATAGATGTAAAATTTTATTTTTTGATTATTTTTTAAATCTAGAGTGTTTAATATTGTAGTATTTCTTTGTTTCAACTGCTATGATTTCTGTACTGTAATTTACTTTTGTCCTTGGGTGGCTTGCCACAGGACGTAATAAAAATATATTTAATTTAATTTAAATCGCTATTTCAAGGTATCTTGCCTGACTCCTTAAATAGCCATTTTATGGCGTGCTTGCTTTCGGTCGCTTAGGACAAAGGAAATTACAGATCAATTGATTATCTTTGGATTAGAGAGATTTCACACCTGTAAACGCTAAATGGCTGTTAATAGCAGACAAAACCGAATGCCGAATATAGTTCGGTTCATTGCAGTTTCCATTGCGTCTCAAGATGGCTCAAATGTGGGTGTTAAACTCATTATTATTAATTCTCTAATTGAAATGGGTAAGCCCAAGATTCTTTCTTTTTGAAATTATTGACGAACGCAATCATTCCCTAAGAGGAAAAATCTCATTAGCCAAGACTTGAACCTGGGACTTCACGTTTGCTGTATATAATTATACAGAAATTAATATCGAGTATGAACAACTGTTTTCATTTACCAATGAGCTACAACGTCAACATCACGAAATAGTGAGGCAATTATGCTAAATAACCAAAATAAGTCACTTGACGAGATTATGAAAATAATCTGAGGTGAAATTCAATTTTTCAAATAACTTATGATTATATTTAGTTAATTTTAGACGATTACAGATTTTTATTTCATTATTATATACTTAAAACCATACAGTATTATTCCTTTTGGAGACTAACCTCGGTTTTGTAGAGAGTAAACAAAACCCCGTTTCGAACGTGCTATTGGACTCGAAGACAGCAAATTCCGCTTTTGTTTTAATCGAAGACACAAATCTCTTATCTTTTCACGTAATCACCATTTTGGGATCTCGGAAATTTTTGCTCCGATTCTAGTGAACCCGAAAATTTTCTTGTCTTCAATGGTCCCAAATATTTGGGGGAATAAAGTTGATAAGAGGTCTGAGGGAACAATGGATTGAAAAATGTTGTCAGTAGTGGCAGAGAAACTTTGGATTTGGTAGCGATCCCGATACTCTCGCTTTTTTCCATTTAGTTGCTACGTAACCTGGTAAAATTCAATGGCTCCAGACTCATGAGTAATGGTCACGAAATTTTATTTTTCCTCAAATTTCCAATTTCAATCTGATTAAATTGGAACATTTAAGCATAATCTGAAAAAAAAACATTTCCCATTGAATCGTTATAGATTTGTTTCCAATAAAATAAGCTAGTTATCAGGAGCTAATGATGACCAAAAATATCTAGGACAATCGCGCAATTCATTAAACTTTAGGAAGAACTTAGATAAATTTTACGTAAATTTTTGAAATAACAATGCTACCCCGAAATTGAATTTTTTCTTCGACAGCAAATATTTAGATATTTCATGCAGCATTTAAAAACTGTAACTCAAGCGAGAGTCTTTCTTTTATCACATGAACATTGATGTTTAGTGGTGTGGCGGTTGCAAACTTTTAATGGTAGCCGCAGTTATAATTTCTGAAAAGCTGGAAATTGATATCGAATGGGAAGCAAGAGAGGGTATATATTTTCACATTTACTGAAATGAATAACTTACCTTAGGGAATAGCGGGCAGCCAATTGTCATTTTCTTCAAAGTGAGCAGACCAGAATAGGTCTGACATGAAGAGTACCTAATGTAAAAAATCGGGGTAGACTGAGCGATACACATTATTAATCGTTAAGTGATATTGATAGCAAAACCTGGAAACCAAAACTGTAATTGACTCATGATCTTCTGCATGAGACATCTATTGGTAATTTTTTTAATAGAGGAGTTAATAATTATTTGCTTTCTAATCTATTGATTCTCAGCCTTTAGTAATGAAATTATTTGCATTTTGACCATTATAGTTTCCATTTTATGACCTCATGGGTATTTTTTGAGGAATTATTCACATCGATATCTACCTGATATTGTTTTCCCCATTCCTGCTTCAGACGCACAATTTCTTCAATTATAATTCAATTAAATAATAATAATTGAATAAAAACTATGATAATTTTGATGTTTTTAAAATAATCATAGTTTTTATTTTCTACAGATTACCATGCTTTTTTATTATTCTTAATAATCTCCTCTCAGGAATTAGAGAGGATATAATGAAATTTTTTAGATACTGGTTAAGGTATTTCTACATATTAGTTGTTACATTAATATTTATGTAGTTAGTGCTAGGCAAGGACCAAATGGAATATTGGAATTTTTGGCCCCAATTTCACCCAACAAAGAATTTTTTTATATTTATAATTCTTTTCGACGGAACAATCGAGGGTGTTAAAATATTCCCCTGAATTTCTTAATCTTTTAGTTTCATATGCGAAGGAGATGGTCTCTTTTCGAACTGCGTGGAGAAGTCTTCAGTTTATTTCAAACAGTTCCGTTCATACCTCGAGGAGTGCGCCCTCACATTTCCTGATGACAGGAAACGTCAATCAGATGATAACCATAATAACCATAAAAGGGCCTCGCTATGTATCGATTATTTTCCGATTGCTTCTAATAAAGCGCTCAGCAAAAAGGTTAGCGACTCCTCTATTCTAAATTAAATCCTCCTGCTGGAGATGCAGACTCGTTATTTATTTCAAGGCACTCCAGTTTCTCCGTTTAGACTTAGCGCTCGAGCGACGTACTTTCGAGACCTTCGGTATCATCTGCAGTGGAGGTGGTGACTTCCTACCTTTGAGGAGACGGGTTTACCGGCCTTCGACGCAGAGTTTTGGACCAGAATACCCTTACCAAGGTCGAGAAAATTTTCGAATTGAATTTTCAAGTTGTCCATCGCAATGGACAAAACTTCGCTAATAGAATTAGTTAGACTAGAGAGAATTTTGTGGGATCAACGAAGTGAGTATTATCACAACCGTGATATCAAAACAGCACAAAAAACATTTTAAATCGGTGGTAGTCGTAAAATTTTGCGGTAAACCTTCGTAACTGCTCACAAGTTTTCAATTATTCTCCTTCTTTCATCTCTTCGTAATATTCATGCATCCAGATTCGCCGGTTCTTAAACATATCTAGATAAATATTAATTTCACATAATAAATAATCGATCACATCGCCTTCCGAATCGCTCATTTTATTAAGTTGAGGTACACGTGTTTCCAGAGAAGAAGCTGCGTCGGGAGCAGATTTTCCGCGTCCACTGACAGAACGTCCAATGTAAGTGTAGCAAGGGGTTTAGTCACGTATTTAGAGGGGTTATTACCAAAGTGGGCAATGACGCCCAACTAGGGGCGCTGTAGTAATCCAAGGGGCCTCTTGTTGCTGCGGTATTTTATTCCCATTTTATCATATTTCCATTTCTACCCAATTTTACTGGGCTCTAGGCAGTAGTTAAATATTATATATGTAAATACTATAATGGTTTGGTGGAACTTTCAAATATTGTAGTTTTTATTTTGCTTTTTATTTATTATTTGTATTTGGTCTTACAGACAATATTTTTTATAGATGTTGGTTGGGGGGGATGGTATGGATATTAGGGGGTGGTAGCATGAAAAAGTTTTGGAAACACCGATTTAGAGGTATTTTTTCGCCCTCCTGTGATACTGGCATCAACTATAAGTTATACAAATACGTTCTTTTCAGTCTGGGAATAATTGAACTATCACAAATTACTAGGAGACTTTTAGAGCAGGTAATACATTAAAAATTAATATAATTTAAAAGGCGTTTGGTATTATGTAGTAAAATAGATGAAGACCGCAGTCGGAGATTTTTAATATGGCTTGGGGTAGGGCTTCGGGGATCAATGTTGACCGGGATCCAAAGATTCACAGAACATTCGTCTTACGTCTTATGCTTTCAGTACATTATTTATTTTTCATTTTTTTCTTATTGTCTTTGTGCAATTTCATATAAACTCTATGTTTTTGATTATTTTATTCATTCTCAGCCTAATGTATTTATCGTTTTATTATTCTTGAAATATTCTTATGTGTTTTACCTTTTTTTTACGCTACAATTCCTGCAATTTAGAATTAGTGTCATTTATGAAGATATTTGATTTGATTTGATTGCTTGTAGTGAATGTGTATTTTTTCCCTCTCTTTTGTATAATTTTTATCTATTTTCTGCTTGTTTTTCATAACTCCTTTTATTCTCCTTCTTCACAAAATATAATTTTCCATCTGTAGGTTTCGCAGGTTTTTTACACTCCCCTTCCTGTGATTTTTTTCCTTCAGTGGAAATTTTTTCCTGAACCCTCAGCTTAGGTTTTTTTTTAATCCACAGACTAGTTTTCTTCGTGTACTTTAGCAAACTATCTCTTTCTTTCTGTTTCGCATATGACGATGAGTTGAATGTAAGAAGAAACTTTCTAGTCCCAATCTCGCCCGAAAAAAGGCCATTTATTATTATTATTATTATTACATTTTATTCTCTGTCCTCTTTTAAAAAATCATAAATAATTCAATTAAGAGCTTCCGCTCTATGAAGGGCGAATGCTCTTAGTATATTTCTTACGAATATGTTACGCCAATTTTAATGGATATTTTCCATAATTTATTTCCTTTCTCTTCATCCATCTGGAGGCATTTGAAGTTCACTATATTTTTTTACAATTTCAACCTATTCGAAACTCCTAAGATCCTTATCTGAAATTCTTATATTCAGTATCCTCAAAAATCTCCCAAGTTATATTCAGAACGACGACGCTGTAAAAAGCTACTTTTGTTAGTAATGGACACCAGAGTAATTTTGATGCACGCAAAGTACTTACGTGAATGTGATGCACCGGATTTCTTTGGTGGAGAGAATGTCTAGGTACAGGCGTAAACAAATATTATAGTGAAATCTACGTTAGTTATTGAGATATCGTCGAATTAAACCCGAAGATTTTATTCAAATAATCGCGTATGAGGAAATAATTCCCTCGCTTTATCCTCTGCCATCAGGTTTTGCCCTTCGTCTTGACTGTAATAGTTTATTTCCAAACTCATTATCATCTTACCTGTTATGTTAACGCGGGATATCTTTCCCCAGATTCATAATTTTTACGCATCAGAAGTTTCCGTATGAAATAAACATAGGAGAAGCGAAACAGCAGAGTTATGTGTTTAACACACATGCGTCCTTTCTCCATCGTGATTTACACATTCATGGTATGGATTTCATTGACCTTTTTGTAACTTTTTACCATATTCCAGATATTTCTGTAACAAGTTACCTCATCCATTTTTTTGCGGCAGTGTGTTTTCATAACATTAATTCGTAACGGTCTTAGATAATGGAGTGATACAGTGACTGAAACGAATATTCTCAACTATGTAAATTTGTTATTTCACCCTCGAACTTCCTTAGTCTTGTCATTTATGTGGTTCCGTAACAACTCACTTGTGTCTCGCATCTATTTACCCCTTCCACTCAGTAGGTCAAGCTTTCATCATTATATAAGAAAATAAATAAATTATTGAACCCAGCCATTTATAATGAGATTTAATCTAGTGGTACTAGAAACTAAATTCAAGGTAAATTGTAACGTGTAACTTAATTGAGGATTAACTTCTGGGAGGCCATATCTTATAAAATTGATAAGGGTAGAATTTCAGTATGTTAAATTGAAAATTAATGGCTTGGAAATTTTGTACGTATAGCAGCAAGAAAACGTTCGAGCGATTTGTAAGTAAGCGTAAGTATTTCACATAATATTAGTAAAAGCTATATCTTAGTTTGATTTTGAATATTTAAGTTTTTAGGCCTACAACTTAAGTAGGCTACAGTAATCCTACTTAAGCAATTATTATCCACAGCTAAGTTAGTTTTACTTTCTAGAATCGAGCATCTTAGCCATACACAACAAGCAGAAGTATTGGCTTTGCACTATTACACTATTTGATGTGTACTACGTTAAGACAGAAGACAACTTTCTGTTTACCAATGCTATTATTTATTCAAATTCTGGCAATCGTAACTAATTAGTTTTTTATTACATTGATTGGACGACGTTTGGGTGTTAATGCGCCTTTACTACATCATTTATCAATCGTTCTCATTGAAAAGGATGAAATTTGAGGGTAACTGCATTATTACCATCTCCCAATATTTATTTTACTTGTGATTAATTTTAAAAAATTCCCATGCAAGATAAATCGAGAAATGTCAAATTAATTGAAAATAAAATTATCAGGTCCTTAATCTCATGGATGGCATTTCCATTCTCTTTCATTTTTACTAATTTTGAAATATCTTCCTTGACAGAGATTTTTGTGTGATATTTAGAGAAGAGGAAGTGATTGTGAAATTCTAATTCCGTATTATTTATTACGACCTTTGACTTTAATGGAGTATATACTTACCTTTGGGTAAGGTTACTTACAATGAATCAGCTTTCCAACGTGAGATCTTCGTCCGAATTAATGTGGCGTGGTTAGAAATTATGCACTCAAAACTCATTGAATTCTGCACCGAGCTTTCTCCATTGTAGAGACTGTAAGAATTAGGAAATCGTGAAATCCCTCCTGTTAATAAGGAAAAGGCCAGTGCAGACAAAGAGACTCCAAATTAATTCAATTAATTTTGCTTCCTCTCATTTTCAGGATCGATTTGATGCTCTCAAGTATTTAATCACGAACGATATTCTTTAAACGGATTTGATACGTTCCATCGATGAATCCTTCTCCTAAATGAAATCCTTAATTTTCAAAAATTTAATGGTTCAACGCATTAATAATCGGAGAAAGAGGATATAAAACTCTTAAATTACTAGAACTTCATACTGTAAAAACTATGAATTATTGTTATACACATCTTGATGTTCTATTTGGTTTACTGTTTTGTATTTTAGTTTAAACAAAGCCATATGAACCTTCATACTCACGATAAATGAAGTGAATTCTTTACTACTCAACAACTTCAGGTCTCGAAGTATTTCTTCTCTAAACACGTCTACCTTTTGGTATATACTTTCACTCTCTTTATCTTTCTTTTTAAAATCGTCTATCATTTTTATTGGTGTTCTTTCCCTTCCTCTTCTACCCAACATTTTTCTCTCCATTACATTTCCCATCGGATATGTCCTTCTCAGTATGTGACTGATCCAGCTCCTTTTTCTCCTACTAATCATTTCTATCCTTGTCTCTCCTCAATCACGGAATCAAGCGATTGGACCGTTGCTTAATCCATTTCGTTATTTGAATTTTATATAAGTCAGAATGAAACTTCTTCCTTCGTTTTATTATGCGTCTCAAACTTAGAGTTAACCTGATAGTGAAATGACATAAGTAGTGCGTATAAGAAATTGAACTTACTTTGAGAAAATAGCGTTATTAATACTTATTTTCCGGATTACGTTATCAGTATTTTGTATTATTTGGAACGGCTGAATTTACGCACGTTGAGTCGATCAAAATCGCTACTTATGTCTGAATGCTTGGAAAATGTACAACGAGAATTCTTTTGTCATTTAATAACTATGTTTTATGACTATTTATCCTCTCAAAACTAACATTAAAATAAAGTTTTAGATTTTATGCATAAGGTTTTCTGTGGCATAGAAGTTTAAGATTATCAATTATATTTCGATCTCATTTTAATAGAATGGATTCTATCTTGATTTTATTTCAGTCAGAAGCGACTAATATTTAAAAAATAATTACATGAAATCGAGTAAATGCTGTGAAGCATCAAAAATACCAAAACAAATCTTTTCGTTTGCCCTGAATATTTATCTTAATCATTAGAATGATTAGAAGTCCATCACCATCTTTGTAGGTTAATAAAAGTCATATTTTTATATAACCTGCTGCGCTTATGCAACCGAGAAATATATCAAATCTTCATTAAAATAGCACATTGCATCAAACCTCTCATATTTATGAAATATTGGTCAGTGAACTTCTCGGCATACATTTGTTCTAGAAAAAGGAAGACTGCTGAGAATTATCTATTACTGGCTATCAACATAAATTATCTTTTATAATATCTAACCTTGACTTAAATCACTTTCTCGAAGTTATTATACTCTTTGCTTATTCATAAATAATGGTTCGGTATCGTGACCTTTTACTTTCAAATTTCATAAATTCTAGTTTTAATTGCATTCATTTCGTGTTCTTCAGTTAGTCTTGGGGTAAAATAATTAGCGGTTCCACATTTGCATATTCATCAACTTTGCATTGCGTGTTCGTTTATACTTTCAGAAATGATGATAGTATCAAATTTGCCGGTTATAATTCTCAATATACTTTGACTAAACTTCATAAGTTTAACTCTGAATATTTACATACTTTTCAAGATGATTCACAACGTATTTTAAATTTCACCAAGATGCCGCATTATATCTTCGACCCAATTGTAACACCTGAATTAAATATTTGGAAACCTGGTGTGCGGAACTTAGAAGAAAGCAAGATTGAGTCTTTACCTTCATCTTTATTATTTGTCGATTTTAAATTGTTACCTTATAGTTGTTCATCATTTATTCTTAAAACATTTTTTTTTCGGCGCATTTAAACTAGTTTCACTTTGATTATCCAATTTAATTCGTTATATTACGAGGAAAGACGTAATTTTCTCTTCAATCATAATATTTTCCGATGCATCACAGATGGCCAATAGGTTTAATCGAGTTCTGAGGGATGTTCGTATATGTATATTGAATCTGAAAATTGGGAAGATTCGAGTATCTCTAGTTTAGAATTTAACTTTACAACATGAAATTTATCTAAAACATTGATCACAGAAATCATAGTTTTAATAAAATACAGAAACGACTAGGGAATACAAGTACGGTTATATATCTTTTTCGTGCATTCCAAAAGATTCCATTTCCGATAGATGGGATAGTATTTTGCAGTCAAAGTGTTTTTATCGCAGTCGATAGCTGTGAGGGATATGTTATGTTGTTATGGGTAGGATGTGCTAACCACCTGTATTATACTATATTATTGTATTTCTTTATTAAATTAATTAAGAGATTAAAATGAATTAATTTTATGATCGCCATGCATTTTCTCTGTTATTTCTTTCCTAAGGTCCCTTGCAACATTTATCGATCGTACTTTTCATATTGGAGGAGTTTAAATTTTCAATTATTTAAGATGTAGTCCACACTAAACCTAGCGAATTATAAATCATGTGCGGTCGGAATAAGATGGAATTACTCTTCGTTATCTTGCGCGGCTCAACGTAACCAGCTACCTTCAAGCCCCTATTGGTCGTAGCCAACCTTGGGGATTTCCTAGCGGCGGCATTAAAGGACTGATTGAAAATGCTAACGGTGGAGGAGAAGCTCGTCTCCTTCCCAGAGTAATTTATCTATTGTCGAGGCTACGGTGTTTTTTTTAAGGAAGATCACGAGTTAAATTATAAAATAGAATGGCTACCAGAACTATCATAGATGCATTTGTGCTCAGCACATGCATTACGTGCTTGCTTCTTCTCTTCATAATTCTGATTAAATCATTGTTAAATGTACTGCCATTAGCAATAGTAGCTGTTCCAGACAATCAGATGCAGGCTCAGTCTCCAAGTGTCCCCAAGAAAGAATACAAGTTTCCTGGTGTAGCACTTACGATTACTAAATTGTTTAAGTAATCGAATCGGGCAAATACTTGATCTTTTCCTCGTATTTTTAAATTACTGAAAAAACAGTACTACTTATAAAATTACTAAAATGTTACCGATGATTAATTTATAACTTAAATGTAAATATGAATTTACTCTTAACATATAAATAGATACTTATATTCGCAATCAATGTAAATTTATTCTAAATTAATGTAATAATTAGGTAAAATTATATTAATATTATAAATAAAATGATATATATACAGTTATATTAGTTATCGCAATCCAACTTAACATTCTAACGTGATGTCTTTGCATATGAAAGTTTACCTCGTATATACTATTTTAATATTTTTTGAAGGTCAGTTTGTGATGTCTATAATAATATAGATGGATAATTATTACAATTAAGCTATAAGATATAATTAGCGTATGTATTATGTATGTACATGCATTTGATGAACTTAATTTTTCTTCGATTTCATTCTTATCAAATTTTACATTCTGGTACCTCCTTATTTTTCGCTTTCATATTTTAAGTTCTATAGTATATTGATAGGTTTACAACGCATTATAACTCTCAGTTAAGCCTCATATTTCGACTTGCTTACTTATTAATACAGGAATTACATTTTCTCTTGTTAATTTATAAATATTTATAGAGGAGACATAAAATAAATAGAAGCATGCGATAAAAAAGGCAAGCTCAAACTCTGTTTCGCATATTTTTTCAATGAAATTCTTATTTTATTTTTCGTGAAGGAGGAAATATTTGTATTTCTCCTTTGGATGCAGACAGAAGAGGTGAGTCTATCTGAGCATTTCAATTAAGATCCTTAGTCCAAGAACACGCAATTATTACACCATTGGGCTTTTGTCTCTGAAATAGATTGATGCAGTTCCACTGTTGTTTCCGGTCATATCATGAAATGCTGCAATGGAACTGACTTCCGTTATAACCGCCTTCCGTATAATGCTGAAGGGCATTTTCCCGTAAATAGTGCACAGCTTACTTATATGATTCCCGTGCACTGTATATGTTCTTAGAAATTTAATTCAGAATTGCTGGTTAGGAATTTTGATACAGTTAATAAAAAATTAAAAATGAAATTCAATTATTATTGATTATGTATCAGTTGGTTATTTTTGGGTAAATTGATTTTTGTGCACCATATTAGTATACTGTACATACCATGAATAATTATCTGCTATAAGTATGCTATATGCTTGATTCTTACCAAATTGACAAATTACTCTGCGGAAATACGAAAAATCGAAAAAATAGAAATATTAAAGTAAACACCTATTTTGTCTTTTTCACGCACTAAAATAGTGCGATTTTTTTCTACATAAAATCTAATTTTCTATCCGAATTCGCAGATTTCACAATTGTAAAGTCCTGCAGAACAATAAAGAAACTGCATAAACCGGTTTGGACGTGACTGCACCATAATCATATTTTTTGTCGCTATTGTGCGGTATCGTATCAATCAGTATCAGTAATTGGTTAATTACCTGCAGTTGTCGACTTTCAAGATTCAATTTGAGCCTCATTGTATCTCGCAGATTACCTTAAAATAAGAATAGCTGTTACTTGAAAAGTAATCATGACACCTCGCCGTATCTAAATAGGGGGGCTGCATTTTCCAGACCATGCGGTAGTAAAAGATGTACGATTGATAATAAATATGGAGGATAATGTCATTTCTAACAAAGTACTAAGCTTGCAGCATTTTTAAATTTCCTTCAAAGTGCTTCAAACTTGAAATTGACTATCACAGAGGATCAGACTATAAGACTTATTATTTCAAATGGATGTAACGTCATTGGATGCTGCTATAAAAATTTATTCACCGTATTTTTTATCACGCCTTGTATAATATAGGGCGCGATTGCCATTAATAAACTTTCTTTTTTTTACAGATAAATATACACACGATTTATGTATAGATAGTCTGCAGCACAGTCTTTTGGGCCTGACGTGAAAATTAATTCGGTATTTTCTTGATATTACCATGCTCTAGTTTCGCCCCTCTTTGTGAGTATTTTCCTGCTGTGGATTATTTCCGAAGATAATACCTTGGGATTTAAAAAAATATTCAATGTCCTTAAGTTTTCCTCTCTATTTTTATTTACCTTTTCATTATTTTTTTTTACTAATGTCATTGACAACAGAATAGATAGAGAGACCTTTTTGTCTCAATCTCTTCTCAGTGAAGACCCAATAACAAAGGGTGATTTCGTTGTGAAGAGTATTATTTGAACTCGTTCATCCATCAATATGGCTTTGCAATCAATCTTTTATGCTACGAATATCTAGAATACTCATTGCACGATAAGTGATTTACTATCCAAGCCTGGAACTATCATTACTAAGAGGAATTTTTTCATGGGATCGTTTAGAGCGAGCTCAGAATATCAGACAACAAGACAATAGACTGGGTTCGAGTCCCAGTAAAGTCGCTGTTTTTAATTTCTTGTACAACCTTGGGTTTAGACGCATACTTTCTTGAGCAACGTTAAAGTTACTTTCCATCGTTTAATAGACAACAAGTCTGACTTGTGAAGATGATCTTCCCATTCTTGTAGCATCAGCACACCAAGTTAAATTTCATTTCTCCCCACTCTGATTCGAACTTTTTCAAATTAAACTCTCACTCAATGATGCGTGAGTTTCGTAATGGCACATCTTTCAGTTTCACTTACTTCGGAGATTGTGCCGTAAATGAAATATTTCGTGCTTCGTCGCTTCGCCCTCAAAGATTCCCTTCCCAAACTTGTTTTCCTTTAATTTAAAGGTGTATGCAATACAGAGATAATTTGTGGGACCAGTTTTCTCTACTCACTCTTTTGTTTCTTTGATTGATTTCGTATTCGTTATTAATTATCATCATTACTTTGCCAACGATGGTGTTCCACTACAGAAGTTTTGCTACCCATTATTATTTAATTGGTATTCTACAGTAGAGTATGATAGCAATTCATTATTTACTTGTGAAATGTACAAACAATTGTTGCTTCATTGTTTTTATCGTTGAATTTCTTAATCGTGGAAATCAATTCATTCAAATTTTTAACGATAATTTTTCTCTTAAGAGTATTTATATTGTCTTTAAATTCAACCTTCATCAGTTTCTTGTTAATTACTCATTGTTAAGACAATATCGCTCAAAGACATATTAATCTTACAGAATAACACAATGACATTCAAAAGTATACAAAATTTCTCAATCTCAATGATGCTTTCCAACAATGAAACCACCTAGAGGTCATCACGTTCGAGATTTATGCAATGATTTGTCTTTCAATCATTATTTCATAGTAGAAGAGGTTTCCTTCAATGTTTTATCTTGCGTTTTCATGGCGTTAAATTACCTGCCCGCCCAACCCCATGAAAGGCTGAAATAAACGTTTTTGAATTTATTGTAATTATTATTACAAAAACTTTGCAAGTTCATTAATCATCTGGCGGCAGTGCTTATACATTACGTATTATATACACACATACAATAGTTCATGGTCAAGTAAAACATAAATATTCCTATTCTGATCAGACAGTATAAGTTTAGGGGAAAACAAAATGTCTGACAAGCTATTACCCATGGAGGAAGGGAAGCCACTTGGAAAATCTCCCTCTGACAGAAGTCAAAACATACATAATCAAACATTTTAAAATATTATCCCCCCTTCATAAATACAAATACATATAATCACATTTTTGTATGATAAACTGAATTTTCTTGATTGCATATGCTTTTATCCTTGCATCTTTAATGTTACGTTGAAGTGTGATACCATTTAAAGAGGTCCTTTTTTCATTCTTTCACTTTCCTCCGCCTTCCAGATTCCATTTCCTGCTTCCCGAGACGTCTGGAGTTGATAGCAACCTCTTACCTGCTCCTTGACCGCTGCTCCTACCCTAACCCATCCACCATGAATCAACCCATCTTCCCCCCACCACCAACCCCCGTTATCGTAAAAAACACCTCACATCCCAACCCTCCCCCCTTGACATTCCTGCCTCCCCTTCGAGTCTATACTCCGTGCCGTGGAGATCACGCTTCAGTGAGAGGCAGGTCGTCGTCTAGCCGTGAGCTGCACACCAGCGGGGGGACCCAAAAAACAGCGGCCTTTCTCCCTCGCCTTCCAGCGCATGCGCAGGTGAACCGAGCCGACTAAAAGAGTCCGCGCACCTTTGGCCGCCTTCCATCTCCGCTTGCGACGGGCGGAGGAGGTGCTAACTGCCGGTGTTTTACCCGAGTCAGCTGATCCCGCCGTAAACAATAGTCACAGCGAAGAAGTAGGAACAGGAAGGAGCCATGCCGCCCATTTCTTTGGGATTGTCGGACGACCAGAGGTTCGCCCTGATGAAGGTCAGTGTCTTCCTCCGCTAGTTCGAGTGAAACGCGGTCTTCTTCTTGCCGGACGTGGCTTACATATCGCGGAGTCGGATGCGTGTGAAAAATGGGTTAGAATCGGATTTGAAAGTTATTCGGGACGGAAGGTTATTTGGCGGACTAAAGCATTGTGAGGTAGGTGCAAAGAAAGCACCTTGAAAAGAAAGAAGCGCCAAGTCCGTTGCTAACTCACCTGTTGTTGCCCGTTTACGTGTAGGAATGATGCCTTGCCTGGTTGTTGCTCTGTACGTAACGTAACTGTCGGTTGTTTTCCTCTAGTGAGTTGTCATGTGTTTTTGTTTTCGCATTGCTTGCGGTTTGGTCGTGAGTTTTCTTGAGTGTCCTTTATTCTCGCCTTGTCCCCGGAGTGTATTTTCTAGGTCGCGAGCAAGTTTTCGTTTTAATCTACGTCATAAAGTGTGTTCAATGCGTGCGGGCTTCCTAACCTCCAATACGGTAAACTAAGGTGATTTTGATAGTAGAGCACTGCTCCAATTTTGGACCTCGGTTGACACCCGAAAAAAAAGTGTCCCAAAAAATTAAGTCCGTAGTTCTTGTGTTTAAATATCGAAATTCTAGGGAATGATATAAGAATATCGATTTGGAAAACACTTCGAGTGAGACGATCTGTTGCTGACAGAATATTATTGAAAAATTTATTTATTATTTCGGTACAGAACTTGTTGACGACGTAGTAGTTCAATTCAACAACGAACGCGATCTCTGAGAGGCATCGACTGAGAACTACAAAGACTGAATAGCTAAACAGGTAGTTTATACCGGTCATTCTTTCTGCAGATTATTAGAGAAAGTAACAGAGTTTTGATGTTTATATACCCACTAGCGACTAGGGGGTATATATCTAAATTTCAACTTGATTAATAACAAATTTCAAAAAACGAATTATATGACTAGAATTTCGCATTCACTGTGTCAACTTTTGATGGCCTTAAATTGTTGATGACTGGTCCTAGATGGAAACCCCAGCAATTACGGTCTGCTTTTAACTTTGTTTACCCATCATGTTTGGGACAATGAATGGTCATTGTTATCCGCGAAATCCTTAGTACAATCGCACGCACTGCCACTGCAACTTTGTAATCATTTGATGTCGGACTTTGGCTCGTGTTGCTAGAGTTACAGCGTCCCGTATTGTGACACGCGTATGCGTCACGCAGTGAATGAGGTTTCTCCATCTCAATGCCATGCGTGTTTTCATGACGAATTCCTCGCCACGGAGTAAACTATGCAGCAATACCGCGATAGTGCTGGCAATGATTATAATTAAACGAATAGAATTTAGATTTATACCCCGCGATCCATCAATGGTGTATAGCAGGGGTTGTATCAAAAACAACATCCTTGCCTAATCTTTTGTACGCTTCTCTTATGGCCCGTATGAGGAATGACCTGAAGTGACCATCTGTTTTAGCGATTGTTTCCTTGTTACGCTTTGTCGATGCCTCTCGGAGATCGCGTTCTTTGTTCAAATATTCCCCATAATATTCCCTCATAGTAGATTAAATTATAATTGAATAATCCTTGCATTCAAGTAGGTTATATCTTTGCGATAGTAGTTCGTATTAGTAGTGTCATATTTGTTGAAATTACATGTCAATGAAGGTAAAACTTATAATGAAGTGAAAAAATGTAGTTCGCAGTGAAGCGAATCGTATTTGTCTGTTTAACTCATTTATGAATTTTGCAGTGATTTAGTTTCGTCGTGAATACCCTTTCGTTCAATACTATTACACTAAATTTAATGTGGGAGGGCGTTATTTCATGGAAGGCCATTACACAGATGGAAATGAAACCATTTCCTGCTCTTCCACAAACTAATTCTAATGCTTCGTATGTCTGTGGAAGAGTTTACTCGTACATTTCCATTATTCCATTTCCATCTTGCAATCTTTGATCTCATGAGAAATAAGAAGAGGGAACTAGAAAAGAAAAATATCTCGTAATTCACGAATAACATACAATCGTATATAAAGTATGAGATAGCATACAAAATGTATAGTAATAATAATAACAACGCATCATCCTTTTAAGGGCAAGGTTGAGCCGTATCAGACTCATCTGACATCTAACCCTACCGTAATTTATGCACAGTAGCAGCAGATGATACGCATAACTCACAGCTTCCATCGGAGGTTGTTGAGAAACTGCCGAAAACCTGTATCCAGAGTTGAACTTTACCTTAAAATGCATTCTTAGCGTAAGAGCCGATGGTTTCTGGGTCTTCCTCGCACAATATTTTACGAAGTCTCCCTACGGCAATTTCGCCATTCCCGACGAGTTCTATGTACACTCCTGGCCAAAATTAACGCAGCACCTCCCTAGCGATTCTAACGGCCGGTGCTGCGTTAATTTTGGCCAGGAGTGTACTTCGCGGATGCTGTCTGATTGGAAAAATTCAACCAATTCGTCGCACGCCTACTCTTTCAGATTAGAAACTAATTGAGTTGAATTTCCAAGACGATTCGAAACGCTTATTCTCAACCGTAGTCCGTGGACCCCGCTTATTGAATTGCATCTAGGGCTCGTATTTATCAGCGGTTTTCCAAGTACAATGTTTTTTTAAAGATTAAGCTAAACAAGCTTCAAATAAACAAATTCATAAAATTCATAAATATTTCATTATAATTACTAAAAGTAAGGATATAACATTTGTATTTATGGTCAGTAGCGTAATGACAGAGGAAGGGGTAAGCGTTAATATGAAAAGATAGCAAAGGGTTTTCGAGAGAATAAGGTGTAATATTAAGGATAATATTCTTTTACGTAAACTATTCTATTTAAGTTATAATACCATCCATTCTACCTATATGATTTTACGAGACTCATCACAATTTTTCTATTTAAACAATTGGCATTATTTACCCATCATAAGACTTTTGTCTTTATTTCTAGGGGAAATATATTTATTCCATTAGCACCCTTCTTGTTCAAGAAGTAAAGGCAAACAGACCTTTTTCCCCGTACAAGTATAGCTTCCACTCCGCACGACTGTTTACTCTTCTTGACGCATTTTCAACTTCTGCTTAAGTCACTTTTTAATAAACGATATTTTCAACAAATACAAGAGATGAAACGAAAGTGCTTGTCATTGATCATAAATCGATTATCGGAATATGCTCAAGCTTTATTACTTCGGTAAGCAGCCAGTATTGCTTGTCATGCTGACTCCTTATGTACAGTTGAAATAAAGGTTCTGGTCCCCTCTAAATATCCTAAAATCTTCCGTAAATTATCACCAATATATATGTTTACACTGTCCACTGACCTCCAGAAATAAGACTATTTGCTTTTCACTGGACATCCTAATACTTGAGTGGGTAAGCATTCATACTAATTGCTTCCGTTCTTAAGGACAAAAGTGGCATGTAATGCATTAGCTCCGTTCTATAAACAGTGAATTCCAGAAGGATCTATTATCTTTCTTGGCGCCGACAGAAATGAGATTACAAGTATGTAATTGAGTTTGAAGCTATTTTCGTATAATCTAAAAATTTGGGTTAAAACAAGTTAAATTTGCGTTAAAGATTCATTAAAAGCTTAATGTTCATAAATTATTATGGATTTTTAGAAAACTTCATTTTAAATTCAATAATATTAGGAACCGCTGAAAGTAGGATGAGCATGGATTAATTTTCTAGTATGCATTCGTCATTTATGAATTAGAAAAGAGATTTAACTCTTTCCAAAGTAGTTCACCTAACGTTACAGGACAAAGGAAATGGGTGAGAAAAAACACATTGAATTTATTTCGAAAATTTTATGTATACACTTAATGAAAAAACTGCAGAGAAGGCCAAGTTAAATATAGACGGTGATCATTTTGTTTTCGAACAGGAAAAAGCGTGAGTTTACTTCTAGAATGACGATAGCGAACAACAGAAAACGTTCATTGACTGCCAAAATGGTTTTTATCAAACCCTGGAATAAACATGTTGGCATGCCAAGGAGTACATGTTCAGACTTATAATTGAGAAAAGGGAAAATCCCACCGGATAGAGAGTTTTCATCGATAACTCACAGAGAGAGAACAAATCGGAGGAATCCTGGAATGCAATGAGAGAGAGCAATGAAAAGTTGTAAATATTTTAGGCAAACGCAGTGAATAGTTGTTGGGGAAACTTAAAAAATAGAAAAGTATAACAGATGTATGTCATGTAGGGCAGTCTGCAGGCTGTAAATCTTTAATGTTCTTTTTATTGATTATGCTAACAGTTCAGCCCATAACTGTTACATATTGGCCATGGTTAAAAAAGTTGTTCTAAATCTAAATTCTGTCTACTTATTTGACAATGAGTAAAATTGTGGCTAGGTTTTTCTCACATCCTAGAGTGAGGAAATATAAGAGAATTCCATGAAAGTAGTTATTTCATGATTGTCATTTCTATCCTTGAAATTTCGTCTTAGTGAAATTTCCATGAAGATAGCATGATCACAATATTTTCTCAGTCTGTAATATTCTTTCATTCAGAGAATTCTGCGAAGAAACGGAATTTTATCCTTTAGGGCTGTTTTTTCCTGAAAATTATCCATGCGATAAATTATGCTCGTAAGAATGTGAAAATTTTCGATTGTGTGCTGAGAAGAATGAGGCGTTATTTCTAAACCAATGGTTCCAAACCTTATTTGTATCGTATTAATTCCTTATTTTATATAATTTACCATCAAATATTGCTATTCTAATTGTTTATTCAGTGGTTTCTGATAGTTTTAGGATCGAGTCGCGACCCACCTGTAATCCTTCCGCGACCCACCGGTTGGGAACCGCTGATATAAACAATACGTCACAGAATTTAAATACTTTATCTGATCGTGAGGAACTTATTTCCAACTGATATTGGCGTGACGTATTTCCCATTCTACTGATATCGACGCACCTGTCTCCTATCAGCTGTTTCATATTGTTTGATATTATCTTGAGGTCATACAGTTCGGTGATTTTAAAGGATGTTCACCTGCTTATCAATCAAGGTTTGATTTCCTATCAGTCAACAAAATTTCTTTTTAACCTTCCCTTCGGTTCGATTTAAATAGCAATGAAGTTGATGACGTCTTAACCTACAATGTCCTTCATTATATGATTGCTGTTGTACTTTATTGATTTCATTTTATACATGTTTTGGTATATTAAGATTTTTTTAGATTTCCATGTTATACAGAGCTTTCCTTACATCTTGTAGCTTGCATTATAAAACAGAGGGGAAGAAAAAGGCAGAAGTTGTTAGATGACAGAAAGGGTGTGGTAATCTACAAAGAAACGAAGGGAATGGCATTGAATAGGGATTTTTAATCCCCATGAACCTACCGAGAGGTAGATCACCAATGTATGTATCAGTAGGGTTTTGAAGTTTATAACCCCCCGTCTTTGTTGGTGTTTTCCTACTATGGATATTTTTCTAAGAAAATACCTTATCTATTTTTACATTCATTTCTTCTTAAGTTCTCATCTCTATTTCTATAGACCTTTTCATCATTTATTTTTTTTATTAATATCATTGGCGACAGGTTAGATGGAAGAAAATTGAAGAAAAGACTTTTAAGTCTAAATCTCGCTTCAATTAAGAACTAATGACAAAAGAGGATTTCGGTGTGAAGAATGTAATTTGAAATCGTTCTTCAATCAATATGGATTATGCGATAAATTCTTGTGCGCAATAAAAATCTGGGAATCTTTTAATCAGTTTTGTGAAGGACAGAGAATTAATCATCTTCCATCCACGGTCGTCAACCCCTCGCAGCAAGGAGAGGCTCTTTGATTCTAGTAATTGCTCACGATTTTGTCTGCTGTCTGCCTTCCCGTAATTAAAACGGAGCTCTTAATTCATTTCCTTCCTTTCTCATAATCTCTTGGCCTCTCCTAGATACGAAGCTCAGGATTAATCCCTCGTTATTTTTCAACGGAGGCTACTCACGTAATTGAATTTGGCTTTGTATTGAAGTTTTCTATCGAAGTACAAAGGAAAGACAAAAGGTTTTCTATGCACAAAGGATGAAGGCTACTCTTAGTGATTAGTGGTACACGCATTGCCTCTATCCTTCAGTTACCAATTAACTTCTTTGTGCATACAGATTTATCGCGAAAATTGCAAAACAAAATATTAGAGTAGATAATGACGTAAATAATCTTCACTGGTGCACACAAACATTGATTGGTAATGTTCTTATTCATTGGAGTGGAATTATCTTGATCTCACTTGAAACAGCTGTTATCATACACCGACTTCTATTTTCTATAGATCAGCTGATCGTACTCAAAATAATCACAAATGGGAATATCAGTGCATTGACACTTTGTATCAGCCTGAAGTTTTCTTATCGTAACTCAATCAAAGCTTCCGTTTATTTTTCATTGGTTCTGATAAGAAAAATCATTTTGGCTCTCAAGCTGTATGGAAAATCTTACTTTAATTCAAATCTCTTGACGATTTTCTGCTATGATTTTTTAATGTTTTCTATATTATACCATGTAATAGTTTTGCTGCCATTGAATGAAGTATTATCTGCCCCCAGATACTACAGATTATACTGAAATCGTAAAAGAGTATCAAAAGCAAAATTATAGTAGATATTTTCCGAGGCACTTATTTTATTATCCATGTATTTAAACTTTTGTGATTTTTTCTATAAAGTACCATGCTAAATCTCTGTAGGTTATAGAATCTCTCCACTCTTAGGTACTTTCAAACTAGTTTGGAACTGACTTTCGTGATGTCATCGGATGTTTATTGGGTGAACGTTTTCAAATAATAATGGTTCTAATTATGTCATTGTGCTTGTTAAGGCGAATTAATTAATTGAAGTTACTACAGGCAGTATTACACTACACAATAAATAAGATTTAATTTTCATCAGGAGGATATTTTCAGAGTAAATAAATATAAACGAGTTCTAGGATTAAAGAAAAGGATTTCCAAGGATAGGATAGCTGTGGATTGGAAAAACTTCAGCCAATAGATGAGGTTTAAAAAGTCATATAGTGTTACAAGGGTTTCTAGAGAAGAGTAAACTACAGGGAACTCTAGATTGGTATAAGATGCAATTAGCAACCCGTCAATAAAGAAGAGTTTCGATTACGAAGAAGATAAATGTGAAAGATTTCATTAGGGTGTTCGCGATGAATTCATCATGAGTTTTCTAATTTTCTTACCAATATCGACTTTACGAGTGGTCATTGACTTTATGAAAGTAAGAATTACTGGACAAAGCAGAATTCCATTTATGATTAGAATTAATGTGAATTAATCCATTATGATTCCTGCGATGAGTTTCCCATGAGTCCTCTAATTTTAATAACCAAGATGGACTCATAGAGTGGTCATCGACACAAAAAGTAAGAAAGGAAGTATATACTGAATATATATAATTCTCAAGTTATCCATGAGAAGCTTTTGACCTTAACTCTCATGTTTATCATACAGCGAGAAATAATGTATGATATTTCTCATGACAAGGAGGAACTTCTTAAACTTTGTATAGCTTAGCGAAGCAAGCCTTTACATATCGATGAAAGTACTTAGTGCTTGTAGTTGTATCGTTTTGTTTCTGTAAACAATGCAGGTAACTAGATATATTTCCAAAATGGAAACGTTATAAATTTCGGTATATATTCTTTCGTTTGGGTCAAATAATTTTTTAGTCTTCTCTGAAAAAAATTATTCTTAACAATAGTATTCAGTTCGATAAGATAATACTTAGTAATCTTCTGTCATCTATTTATCTTACTCTTTTATTTAGCTTTGCAGTCTTTTACCTTGTGTCTTCTAGTTGCTAAGAGTACCTTTAAGATAAAATTATCAATATTGATTAATTAACAAAAGGATCAATATTGACTTCGTGGAATGGGAAGTTACTGTTTTTCATTGAAGATGGTAATACCTATAAGATTTATCGGACGAGAAAACTTGCTTCGTAACATTAAATAAAACAGGTGTATAGTGCTTACGTATGTAAAACATTCGACTGGATTTTTGGAATATTCCGAGGTCGTTCCTATGTTAATTTCATGCGGCACAGAGGCTCCCGGACATTCATGTGGACAGCGCGTTTGACTTTGGCGAAAGCGGTCCCGGGTTCGATTACCGGTGGGAGCCAATGTGCGAAATGACCTAAGCTGTCGAATCGCTTTTAACTATATTACTACTCCTTGATGCGGCACCAGTCAAAGTTTACGCATGCGCAGTTATGGAGGTGGTAGACGGCGCGTGTCAGTGCGTGGTCTTGTATGCGGATGCTTGTATTTTCCACTCGTGCAAACCTTGAACGCATTCCATGACATGTTTCTCCCAAAAACGAAAAACCTTTTTTTAGGAGCGCATGACCTCGCCTTAATCTCGCGACGAATGCTCGCTGGGTTCACTGCGAAGTAGGTCGAGAGGTATGCCTTTTTTCGAGCCGAAGCTAACGCGTATTAATCCGCCTAACGAGTGAGACGAGTTGCGTGACAGCAATGCACGGCATTCCGCCGGTCACTGACATTTTGCGCGATTTTAAATATAAGACTCGGAGGGCGAAGTATTTTTCAGAAACGGCGCCAGAGAAGATATTAATTTAGTTTCTGCCCAAACTTAGAATAGCCTGTTTCGCGCAGGAGTTTCGTAATAATTTGCTCCAAACTATCGCGGCCTTTTTTTAATGCTCCCTCAGGTATGCTGTTAGTGGAGCGGTCCTGTATCTGAATTTTTCACGCGGACCTTGAAAAATGTTTCCTAACTTTAAATTATTTTCACGTCTACTCTCTTAGGGGTTTGGCAATCGATTTGGTCACCTTTATTCTCTTAACAATCCTTTTGTATCAAAGGTTATTGAGCTAGGCAATGACTGTATTGTGTTCGAAGACGCCATTGTTTTGTTGTTTTACTCTGTAAAACAGTAAATACGCGATGTTTGCTAACTTACTTTCTTTCGAGATTATGGGAGGAAATGTTTCATTGCTTGCATTAATTGAAAACTTAGGGTATTTGTAGCTACTCCAGTTTTCTCCACGTAAGGTGTTGCTTTTCAATCGACATTTGTAAACAGTGACCCAATAGAGTTATCAGTGTTTACTTAAATTGTGCATTTATGTATTCGTTAAGCTAATAATAGCTACAAATTTCTTTATTACTATAATGCAATACTGATATGAAGCATTACTCCACTCAACTTAAATGAAGTGAAATCGTTGAAGCCGTCACTTTGTGAAACTCCATAAGGAGAATGAGAATTAAATAATTTAGTTGAGTTTCACTTATTTATTTAATGAGCGCGACTTGCTTCGACTCATAGAATAAATTAGTGAAACTTTATTAAGTTATTTAATTCATCTGAGTTATTTTATTATCATCCTTTAAATGAATTAATGTCATTCACCTCCTTCGAGATTAATTATTTTCTTATGGAGCAATAAATTATTCCTTAATTTATGTTCAAGTCAATAGTAGGCTATCTATAAAATGAAACGAACCTTAGTTAAACGACCAATATTATACATTGTTTTCCATTTTGATTCTTTCTGGCTCGAAGGGTACAAAGCAATGATTTCCGCGTAGTCATTTTCAACGAGTTTTAAATTTATTTTCTAATAGGAAATAAATATTAAATTTATATACATTTTCATGGATTTCGTGAATTAAATGCAGCGATTATTTGATCATACATTATTTCTTTTGTTATTCTTTCTTGTGTTTAAGGGCTTATTTCAATAATTAATTATTTGTTATGTAATTATCAATTGGAAAAGTAATATAATTTTAAATTCATAACATTTATACTTGGTTATTACGAAAAATGAAGTTTATTGTCTCTCTTAGTGTTTGCCTGAGAAAATGCAAGGACATTTTCACAATGGAAGCTAAAACCGATTGCGTGCCTTATGTGAGGAGATACTCCGGTTGATATTAAGCGTCAGTTGGTGAGCTATGGAGGATCAAAAGCTATGAAAACAGTTGCGACACATTCTCGGAAATGAACTCTAGTCGGCGAACGGAAATCGGGTTAATGTATGACAGTGTACGCTAGTAAGGCTTTGTTTTATCGGGTTAGAGCTTTTGAATGCATGAGAATTTACCATATAGAATAACATTACGAATGCATTGACTATAATTCTATTTTCATATTCTGTGATGGTAGAATAAATTAACGCGATTCGATAGTGTCCACTCTATGGCAGATATTTGGGTAAGTCTACATAGTTAGTCAACGGCAGTTGTTTACTTCATGATTGTAATCTTGATTTAATTTCGAAGCGTGTTAATATACTACTTCCTATGCCCTCTCCGTGTTTATCTGATAATAAATTGAAAATGATTTTGGTATTAATGCTAAGCCTTGATTACATCACTAAACTCGTATTTTGTGCACTAGGGGACGATTGAGGCAGCCCAGAGGTCATTTTGTGTAAGAAGAATTTCCAGTTTGATTTTAACGAAAGCTGGAATGACGTCGATCCTCGTATTTAGGTTATTGAAAAGAATTTATGATTATTTTTGTATTCAAATCCGTGCTAATCACAATCGTAAGACCGCGCTCAATGGAACTGAATGGGTAACATAAACTACATAAATATTACGTTTATTGTAAACTGATTGGTGAAATTATTTAAAATGTGGTTCAACTCCTTACGTAGTGCTGAATGAAGAGCTTAGATTCACCGAGATTCAGTGGATTTATCAATTCGGAATGGAATAGGTTATTTAAGAGGAAAGGGAACCATTCTCATAGCTTATCATTTCGCGTGATAAACTCCCCCTGAAGAATATAGGCTTAATTCATTCAGCTCTCAGCTCGCAAGTAACCGGTTACAAAATACGAATAATAAAACGTTTGTGAAAGTTTCAAGTGCGTGTTTTGATGACCATCGGATGCTTCACAGAAGTTTAATATCTGAGGGAAATCATCACGTTTTTGCAAATCAGATGTTGAAAGACAATTGACGTGTGATGACAACGGAGAGTAGCAAATGAACTTGAAAAAGGTCTCGCGATCAAAAGCTGCAGATGATAAAGATCATTCGTTGAGTGCCTGATTAAGATGTTTTGCGAACGTTGTATAAATATCTTTCCAAACGAATTATTAAGACTTTGAGAGAAACAGTGTGAGCATGCTGAAATCAAATGAAGGCAAATTAAATATAAAGAGGTACATTTCCCAATATCTCCCATTGACTGTTTTGTATGTGTTTGATGAGAATACTGTCCTGGTTCCATTTCGAAGAAGTATTCATATAACAGTTAATAAGATACTATTGCTCATTTATTAGCAATAGTCCTATTTTTTGCAATTTCCATTGGACCTTTGCTAAGGATAAGATTCTTCAGAATCCATAGGTTTAAGTGTCCCTATGGAATTTGAATTGGAATAAGAAATTCCCTTAAACTTTTTGGATTGATTTCCCTGGCATCAGATGAAATTATTTTTTATTCATAATAGAAAAATGTCCAGCTAATGCGTGAACAGAACTAAGTTGAATAACTGTCCGTAATCAATATGGATATTTTTTTCTGAGATTGATGACCATTAAAGTTTGTTCTCCATTAAGCATTTCAGGCGTTGACCTTAAACTGAATTGGATATTTTTAAACTTAATTACATGGTGTAGCCGTTTAACTGCGAGTATGGCTCCGACGCGACGTCAAACATTTCTTACTCCTTAATGGCTTCGTTACTTAATCGTCTGGTTCGACCAAGCTGGTGTATTTTCAAATTAACTGTCTTTATCATCAATTAGCTTGAGTGGATAGGATACAAAGTTAACTGATATATATATATGACACATGTAACATACTTAAAACAATAATCCACTTAATATTTTTTTGCCTGGTAGAAAAGGTGAAAATAATAGATAAAAATAGTCAATTGAATTCAGCTGCCTATTACCTCTGTAATCTTGATCACATCCTTGACGTTATTGAAGCGTGGCTCTATTAATCTCGTAGGTCTTTAACAATGGTTTCCTATCTAAAGAGATAGCAGTGTCTGTTGCTAGGTTAAGCCAAACATAGTTGCGACGCAGATAGATAAAGATGAATACCATCATTAAATTAAAAGCCGAGCCGTCATTTAGACAGTCGGAGAAGGTGCGAATCAAAAATTCTTGTTTTGGCAAGTCATGCCAATCATCTCGGTTCCCAGATCCAGGGTCATCCTACAAATATATCGCAATTTTCTGAAACTGGTTCCCAACTTATTTTTTTGCTGTCTTCAGCTCTATTCTTCAATTTTCTTGCGATTTCTTAACTCGATTTCTATCTTAAATCTATTTGTATATTTTCACTCGGTGAATAACCTGCCGTTTTCTCCCTACCTTCTTCGTTCTGTACCTTTGTCCTTCACCAATCCGTCAATTTTCTACTTCGCTGATTTGCTGATTGATTGACGTTGGATGATAGTCTTTATAGGCCCATGTAGGTCAGACTTATAGTTTCTTTCCTATCGAGCGATCCTCGTTCGGTGGATGTTTATATTATAAGATTAATTATTCTTTCAATCAAAACCCCCACTTTCGCTATCTGGGTAATATGTAATGGTCCTTTGATGTCTGGATCCCTAACATCATGATAAACTCGGATCAAGCAGTAATTTATTACCGTATGGAAAACCGAAAGTTACTTGATAGAATGTCGATGTTCTATACAGTTTATATAACGACACTGATTCAGGGATACCCCTGTGCTATAATGTATATATAACTATATGCTATCATAATAACTGATGAAAAAATCTCGTGGTTAAAAAACCACTTTTCTAAACCACTAAATATTAATGCATTACAGCCATAGTTTCATAGCGAAGCTACATAGTCAGGTAACAAATTCAATAATAATTATATTTTATAATAAGATAAGTTATTTATAACAATAATTATATTATTATTGTATTTCCTCCGCTTATGAATTCGTAGTAAATATTTCCGTCCTAAGTCGGACTTATTTCATTCTGTCACCTGACGATATAGCTTGCTACGAAACCATGGTTGTGATATTTTAATATTTTGCAGTTTAGTAAATTGATTTTTTTTATTTAAAATTACAGTTGAAAACTTGACAAATAGCAATGAAATTAGTTAGTTACAGATAACTATTACAATATTATAATATTTATATCCAAGTCTACGATGGATTTGTCAAGTTTTGTCGGTTAACATAGATCCATATTTCTGGTGTTATTTAGGTCATGTGGTTTGATCTCATTTGCATAAAAAAACAAATCATTAGTCCAAGGGCGTACTAAGATGCTTGCCTCTATTTTCTTAACATACATATAAGTGTTGTATGGAAGTGGCTCGGCTGGACAGATACGTATTAATACATACTTTTCCTCGATGATTACGTAACCAGAATTTAGTCTGCAGATGTCACGCCCACTTTTGTTTGAGGGTGCTGGCGTTACCAGGAGCCTGAGGAGAGACAACTTTATTCCATTGTGCAAACGTACCCTCATAAAAGATCATAAATATTTGAGACGCAAATCAGTTTCAGCCAGGATGAGTTCTCATGAATTATTCAAATCTTTTAGTCAAATTGATGACTTGACCCAAACTCGTAATAGGTTTTCAACAGTTGCTCAATGAGTGTTTACTCTTCCAATCCGTATCGGCTTCTGAACCTCTTTAACTAGGTAAAGATTTATAAGCAAAACAATAAGAGTTTGTATGATTATTATTATTTGTACGATTACTGAAGTTATATTGGCTGAGTACCATTAAAAATTATGGAGTTGAATGGAACGTTCTTTGTAAATACTAATTTAATATCTTGCTGCCAAAATATACGTAAATGTTCCACTAACTTTGCCATTGCCATTCCATAACTTTGATTGCCATGCTTTTCGTTACAATGGCTAATTTATTGATGAAAATTTGCCCCACCAGGGTATTTAACTCTTATTTTCGGAATATAATTCCCATACAAGTAACAGATGTATAATTTATAAATAATATCTATACTGTATTTTACCTCAAAAATTCAAATGAAATATTTCTCTTTTGTTACGGAAAAACAAATATATAATATTACTTATTAAAAGAAATGAAAGATACTATATATTATTTTCCCCCTTATAAATTCAAAGTAAATTTTCTTGCATAATGCCAGACTCGGATTATGAGATTAAAAATAAATCCCTATAAATAATTAGTATTCCATTATCATGTTTAAGCTAGGCAATTCGGATTATGCCTACCTCTATCTGTCAAAGGAAAACTCATGCCCTAAGGAAACTGACAGAGACACCGCAGAATTGGAACAGTTGGGCATCTAAGTCCGCAAAAAGAATGTTTGCGAATACATCACCCACGTGCTCGAGGAAATCCCCTGTCCGAAGCTGTTCCCTTAAGCTTTGCGCAGATTGTGTAAGTCGTATAAAGTTCAAAGCCGACCTTAAAACAGGTTTTTCATCTACCTTAATGTAGCCACAAGATTTCTCTCGATCTTTCTTAGATTCCGTTATCAGTCACCGTCGAGCCATTTGGTCACTCTTGTGCAATTATCTCCGATTTGAATAACCATTTCTGCTTAAAAATATCAGTTCTGTGCCCTTGCTCTTTTTACCCTATTTCCGTTTATGAACAAGAAACCACGATGGATAAGACAAGTACTTGTCTGATCAATCTAACTCCATCAGGAGTTCCATTTTCTCATTCCTGCAAAAGTGCTATTTTTTAGTGTTCATTTCACAATACAGAATGTGTGGTACGATAAATTGCTTCCCCTTGCAGAAAGATCGCGAGCTTTATTTCGTAATTCACGCCTTTTCCTTTACTTGTTTAGATGCTGGAATACGTTCTGATATTCATTCGCTGAATTACTTCTTGTTTTATACCTCGTGACCAAGAAGGGTTTTTTCGTGCAGATAACAACGCTCGTCAAAATTACATAGGTTCCTCAAAAATAATGAAAGTATTCGGACATATGTTTTATCTACTTAGGACAAAGAAAACAATTTCAGCTCTTCTACAAGATTTCGGAAAATCTGAAATCTGTTTAGATATCTTTCAAGATCGAAGCTTAGATCCAAAATTGGACTTTTTAAGGCCAAATACGACTTTTGCCTTTCTCTCGATGGAGTTACTCCTGAAAGAGCTGCCGTTCCTTCATTTACTATAAGTCAATCCAAAATTTAAATTGTGACGTTTTAATCTCTTTCCACGTCATTTAATGGATCACAGTCCAGTCATTTCGTTGAATATATTTAATACCACGTCACAGATATCACTTAGGAGAAAACATTTTTTCCGGATTATTTTCCAATAAAGGTGTGAAACAAGGGTCCTAAGATACCGAAAGATTGGAGGACTTTGGGATAAGCGCGCAGTGTCGGCCATCAGTTAACCTCTTGAGAGTAAACTAAATTATATTGTTAATAGTATCCTGCAAGACATCTATCGAATTGTGCTAAATGTACAGTACTTCATTTATTTTAAGCGAAATTCATATTACACGACACAATAAGAACCATTCAGCGTTTCACCAGTGGTTCCAGGAATTATGCTGCAGACAATACAATCGATTCATTCCTTATCGGCTTGCGTCGTGCTTACGAGACAGAAATAATGGCAGCAACTATCAGATAGATCGTCACTAACTGAACTAGCAAGCTTGAAAGCTACAAACAAAGATTATCTTCGTAAGATATCTATTCAATTCATCGAAATATCCGTCTAAGTTTACGTCTGCTATGGAAATAAAATATCTGCATCCTAACATGGTGCTTAAATCTATGGTTTAAATTTTTTCCTTCACATTGATGGCTATTAAAACAGTAAAATATATAATGGAAGATATAGCTTCACAATTACGTAAATATAAATATAATGTCCAACATGTAGCTTCACAATTTTGAAACTTGTAAAATGAAACTTTTTGCATTCCTTGCTGTCAAAAAATGTTGTCTCGGTAAATCGCTTCTGTATTTACAAAATACCATCCTTTGATAATTTAAGAATACCCATCATACTCCACGTCAGTTAGAAACTTTTATTCCGTAAGTAAAATGTTTTCAATTGGATGTGATACTGTTATGGTTGCTAATAAGATGTTTGTGGTTTCTCATATATCAAAGAGTTATCTGAGAAAAGAATGAAGGATGAATAGAGGTAGAGACTTCCTCGTTTGTTATTAATATACTTAGCAAGTAAATGAAGTCGCATCTCATGGCCAAAGATACAATACACATGCTGTTGCATATCCGATACTTAAGGATTTCTTACTACGGTGTTAACTATTAATATGAATATTATGATCAAGATTTTCTTGTTCTTAGGATATAAAATAAATTATCATGCAAAAGATGTGTATTTGCTTTCTTCTGTTGGATATTCACAGCTTTTTCCAGAATTATTATTTGAGTGTTAACCATTACTTAAAGACATCTTTATCCACAAATAACATTTTTTATTTCTTCTATTTGCTCTTTAGTATAGAAACCGTACCTAAGAACTTATGTATTTTCAAGGAATAAAATTTAATCTTTGCAACCCGATAAAAGCTTCACATGTAAACTACTGCTGGGATTTTTGAAATTACCTTTCAACAACCATGAAATTATGACAGAATTTACCATTGATGTTTCATTTCTCAAGTGCGTAGTAGAAGAATTTTTCTACGGAGAAAATTTATATCCTATTTGTGCAGTCTTATATACGGAAAAAAATCAGGCTGAATAACGCGACTTAATCTTTAAGTACTTCTGCTGAATTATCACTCTTTACCCACCGCGCATCGTAGCTTTCATAACGAATATTTTTTCAGCGGAAAGTGCATAATATTTCAGAAGTCCTGACCTCTTTTCCCTTCTCGAGGATTGCGATTCCAAGCTAATTCCGTCACCCACTTCATACGCTAACGCAAGGAAAATTTACGGTCTCATTGTAATCCGAACTCCGCCAACTGTTGAGAATGCTTACCCTTGAACTTAAACGTGCCGACAGATTAATCAGCTAATATCTGAAACGTTACGGAAGCAACTTCATGTACCCGATACTCCGCCAAGAGGAGCAAAACCCGACCTTTTCTACGCACCATTGAATTCTTCCTGAATCTTCCCACCAAGCCTTCCTGGGAATTTTTACGCACTGCTCTGTGATACGCACGCGTAAATTCCCATTCGCCAGCGAAATTCGGGAGAAAGTCTGGCGTTGGCAGATTTTTTCTCTGCTTCCGACCGCGCGTGCTGTTTTGAACGTGTTTCCAAGCTTCGTAACCTTGGATTCCTCCGAGCCTTCTCAGTGTCAGAACTCGATGGGAGACGGATGGGAAACAATTATAGACGCTTCTTCCAATACTTTGGAAGTAGAGGGGAGCTACCCCAAGATTGGATTTTAATCATTATCGAATTTTCCGGAGTCTCGGTAATCTACGTAGGATTCCTCGGGGTTTCAAGCATCGAATGAACATAGATCGCAAGAGAAAAATATTCCCATTAAATTATTGAAAAACTCTGCTATTGAGTTAGTGCATTTTCTCAAAGAAAAGCTGACTTAGAAGAAGATTCCTGGTTCGATTCTCGGCCCCGTCAGACAATTTACAAGTCCGTTTTATCTAGGTAATTTTCCTACGTGCATGCCCTTATATGCCGAGATACACAAACCCTTTTCTTTACTGTATTTTTCGTCGACTCAAGTTAATGACACTCTCAATGAACCCTGCAAAAACTTATACAGTAAATAATGGATGTAAAATAGGGATCAATTGTTTATTTTATTTTATTTGTGAGGAGTTTGTCGGTCTTTCTGTAAATAAGTACACACATATGATTTGTAACGGAGATGTCAGTATTGCTTTGATGTAGGTAGGAGTAGGTATTTTTATTGTAATAGTATACTGTTGTTGGTATATGATACATGTAATTCAAAAGTGTATTGTAGCTAGTTCCATATGTCTGTTATTGGTAGTGGTATTGCTGAAAGTGCTTCGACAGCTAAGGTCATTTCGCACATTTCCACCGGGAATCGAACCCAGGTCGGAAGCCGATAGCGCTGTCCGGGACTATCCGGGAGCCCCATGTCTGTTATAGTCAATAATGTTTTTATTTATAATTACTATGGTATATAGCTTTGTTCCATTGTTTTAATAAGTAAGATAGTAATGTGATAACGGTCTGTTAGTCAATCCACCAACGAATAGGATGGTGATATATTTTTTTTAAATACGGATGTAATCGTCGCGAAATAAATGGTTATTATCAAGCTAGATTTTAATTAAATTAAATCCGCGGCTTTATACAATTGTTGCACATCGCTTCGCCTTACGAAATCCTCACCTTAGAAATTGCGCTTTAGGAAGGAGATCACGCAAAGAGATTCATAGTTGCTATCAATCTCTCAGCGAATCAATTCTCAATTACATACCTCGATAATAATTTTACCAATTAGTGTTACGACAATTCATGCATCATGGTGGTATCTTGTCATTAAATTTTCGTAATCGTTCAAGATTAAAGGGATGATTCCATAATGTATGTGAGTATAATCACGAATGAATGGATAATGAAATAGAGAGTTGCCAGAACTTGAATCTCACGCTTAGCTATTCCAGTATAAGAAATTAGAAATTGATTTCTAAAATTATTACTCTAATTCCCGTCGGAATGAAGTTTTCCCAGTCGAGAAACGTCTTGCGAAAGAAATTTTATCGAGAATATAATAAAGGTAAAACGACTTCATTTCAGGGGAATAATGAGACTTATTCATCTCTTCGTATATCTAATCCGATGATTATAAATTGCTTACATTACGGATTCTACGTACGTGAAGAATCTTTTAAATTTTCGTAATTGCATGGTTGCCTTATGTCTGTAATGTTTGTGTTAAATTGTATGGGTTATAATACCTAAAATTACTTCAATTTCATGTGTAGATGATATACGTTACTCAATTTATGCTGTACTCAAACACAGCACGCACATAAACTCTCGGCAGTATGCTGAATTTTAGCCATCAGCTTTTAAATGAAAGGAAAATATACTCAAACATCTATACCTTATGTCTTGCAGATTTTCATTTATATCCATGCAGTGTTTTCGAAGTTGATGACCATTTTTGATGGAACGATCTTAACGGATTTATGCTACAAGAAAGCTCGGATAAGAATCGAACTCAAGAATGTCTTGCAACTGAGCAGCTACGACAATCTGTCATTCTAAATATTATCCAGATCGATTAAAGGTTTGCCATGTACATACGAATTCATCATTGCATATAATCTAATTTGTCAATAACAGAGAATCAATGATCACCTTCGAAATATATTTGTTATTTTGTGAATCTCAGATTAACGCCCTCTTCACCATCTGTATGCTCTGGAGGAATCCGAGAAGACAAGAAAAATGAAATTCTCATTTGGAGAAATAAGATCCCCAAAACCTATTGTTCTCGGAATAAAGAATAGAAGAAGGATTTGCTTTTTCCAGTGAAACCAATTCTCGTAAGGATTTCTTAAGAATGAGAGCCGATGACCTATTCGAAACACTGAACTTGGAAAGTTGAAACCAGTTCGACGGAATTGGATTTTTGGTCTCTGTGAGAGGGAAAAACATACGTGCCGAAGCGAGCATATTCGAAGAAGCCTTTGATCTGGGAAATCCCTTCTCCTTTCAAAACGTAGTGACCACGAAAATTCAGACGGAATGAAGCAAAAGATTTTATCGCCTACGCGTAGAATTTTGAGCTCAATGGATGAGTTCTGAAAACCCCAGTTAGCCGAAATCTTAACCTACCCTAATCTTTCTTCAAAAGAACAATATATGGTTCTCTTAGTTCCATACCTTTTCTCGCAGTTATTAATGAACAGTTATCCAAGAGGTACAGTCAGGCACGGATAATAGAAAAAGCTGAGGCATTTTGACACATAATAATGCTTGAAAATCAGTATTATCAGTCTTAAGTGACAATGCAATGAATTAGAAGCGCTATATTTACAAGAGAAATGAAAACCAATCCTCAAATTGAAGTTTTTTATAAGTCCTTCTCTACAAGATGAGGTCCTTAAGCTCCTATTGTTCCCTACTGGAAATCAAACCAGAGACCGCTTACACCGAAGGTAAATACGCTACCAACTTGGCTATTTGGACCTCTACACCGATACTTAAAAGGAGCCTTGTATGTTATACCCCAACCTGCAAGTATAAAATATATGGGAATATGTAAAAAGGCTACAATCCTGAAAAAATCTTAAAATAAATCCATTATAAGCTGCTCTTCTAAACTGAATTGATACGTCTATAATAAAATATTGTTAGAATAATTTTATATATGCCAATATATCAATACCTAGTGAGATTTGTGACTTAATTTGAAAATAAATAAAAAGGTACTCGCATCTTCTAAGATCAGAAAAGTCGATATCTTCGATGTCAGTCGTAGATTTTCATCGTCAGAATACTGAAAAGAGCATTTTACAAGATGAACTTTGTGCAATATAATTGCTGAATCATAACAATACCGAAACAATGAAGTCAAAAGGAACAAATATTTGAATCAGAAATCGACAGAAACCAAAATTTCTTTCCTCAAAATTTTATGCCTCGCGGTCGTGTGTTTTGGCCATTGTTGTGGTTATTCACCTGTTCAGAATTTATTTGAGAAATCCACGACCAACTTCAGAATGGGAATTTCCCATCCTCGGGGGGTGTTGAGGTTTCGGAGATGAAGGGAGAGTGAATGACTTTCGCTGTGTCTAGCACCGCCTCTGCGGGGAAGTGTTCCGGAAGGATGGGGTTTTGAGGTTTGTCGGTCGATCTTTTACGCTCTTCCAGTAACGGGACTCTCGGCACCTTGCGTTTCCCTTTGGCGAACGCGTGATAACTGCTTTGCATTGAAACCCGAAAGGAGCAATTGCGAGGTTTCGCAGTTTGACGACCTCTTGAGGCATCGCAAACCGCTCATCTCTCTTCGGATCGACGCTTGAATACAAAAGGAACCGACTTTTTACTTTCTCTCCATCCGAAGAACAAAGGGTAGGTTGACATCGCGGATGAGTTCTGCTTCGTTTCGCGGCGGTGTACGCGCTACGCAGTACTATTACGAGCTCTAAGTGACATAGGCAACCGCCCGGGATCCTTCATCATGTTGAGCGTCAATATGTTTCATGCAATCCTAAATTTGAAATCTGAATTCTGATTCATGAATGACAAAACGGTTTAGTGTAGAGAAACTGGAAGAAAGCTATGGGAAACAACAATTTTGGGATAGGAACTCTAAGAAAGTCATTCGTTTGAACCATTTAAAAATATCTATAATACGATCTAAATGCTCAGGCGTCGCTTTGCGAAAAGCCATACTACAAGAAGGAAGAAAATACTGAAGTATACTCAGGTACAGAAGATTTTTGGTCGTTTTTTAAGATTTGAATCAAAATTTATTCAAGATTGATTCAGTTTCAATTTTAAATTTGATTCAACATTGTTTCAAAACTTTGATTGCTTACAGAAAGTTCTGTGCCAGAAGATGCTACTCAAGTAGCGAAACTGGTCGAATGGAAAGATATGTATTGAAAATTGATGAAGTATTTTCTTCTTTGTATCTAGAATATCTCAAAAATAAGGTACGAAAAGGTTTTTGAGATGTTTTATTTTACTGTAGACGAAGAGTGGCTAATGAGATGAAACATGATTGACTATGTCGTCAAAGTATTTGCCGGATTCTACATTTTTTATATTTTCCTCTTTGTTTATCCTCGTGAGAGTTGTTCTGTTGGCTAAAAATAATCACTGGTTATTAATCATAGTTGAGAATCTCCTATTTTGCAGAAAAAGCTCTGAGTTATTTTCTGTAATTAATAAATTCTTTTTTAGTTCAACGCATTTGGTATCGTACTCTATTTAGGTCATCTTTAATAAATAAACATTCTCTAATTTTGTCATGAAAGTATTCAGATCTAAAAAAATTCTTACGTGGTACTTTGAACATTCCATGTTGAAAACATGCTGAAAGAAAATTTTGTTGTACGCACGCGAAGGAAATTATTTTTTTTTGGTTCCGTCATAGTTTTTCCATCCCCATTGGTAACCGTATTTCTCTTTGCCTTCCCTGGAAGCTCTTAGGAACCCTCTTGCCTTTCGGTTGAATTTCAGATTCTTCTTTGAGTGGGTTACTCAGCGAAAAAAAACCAGTATGCCTTCACGTTCTGGTCTATTGAATGAGTTGACTCCTTGCCAAAGTTGAAAATCACGTTGTCCGATTCACTCTGATACTGTCGGAAACGATTAGAAACATGAACAGGGAGAAATTGTGTATGAAGAAGTAATTGATGCTATTACTCGCTTGGAAAAATCTAATAGCTAGTACATGCTACGTGCCAACTAAAGAAAGGGCTTCGTTGCTTTATTTGCAGTAGACACTTGTCCTTTTTTCTTCTGTACTCGTAATTGTGATTATCTACAAAGGCATTTGAGTATCGTTTTACATTCAATATCATCATCATTATTTCATTAATTTTAAATACAGGTATTAAATACAAAATCATATGAATTATTACTATCCATTGACTTCTCCTCCCATAACTTTTGAAAATATTGTAATATCTCGCAGATATTAATATATTCATGCATTTCTTATAGAAATTCTCTAAGGTTTATATTTGTGGATACATAAAGTCCGCTTCAAGTACTTTCGTGATGTTTGAGTGACACATATAGTAGAAGGAAATGATTGTTCCTTCCCTTTATCTTTCGTGACCTATCCCGCGTTCCGCATGCCGCGTCGTCAAGAGCAGCATTTCGTGCAACACCCACCATTTCATAAGTTTCACCTACATTTCGGGTTTTGTGGGATACTTATCCAGCCTTGCGGAAAGGTTTTCTAATGCGGACCTTCAAATCAGGCATCGTTACGAAATATATATTTTTATTCTACGCTTGAAAGCTATGTTGGATTGATTTGCCTTGGGCGAAAATTTTTAACCACATTTTGAACTTGCTGTATTGCTTAATTCCTGATATTTCATTGTTTTTTGACCTTCTTAAGTGCTTATACTTTTGAGAATTTTCAATTTTGTTTCAAATAAATTGCAGCCATCTCAATAGTAATTGATAACTGTTTCAAATAAGACAAATGTCACGCTATCAGTGATTCTTAAGAACAGAAATAAAGCTATCATTGGAGATAGCACCGTGTTGACTACTTCTTTATACTTGAGTTATAGCTTGAGCCTATTAATTTGATTTTTTAATATTAACCGAAAAAGCATACCTATGGTACGTCAAAGAATGCTGTTAATTCAAAGAGGCGAGGTATTGTGGAAATTCATCACATAGAATTTAGAGGTACGATTTACGCAAAATATTTCCTTTTCATGGAAAAACGCGACCAAGTTTCAACAAGTAATCTTCATAATCTTGCTTGATGGAATTCATCTAAGGAAAATGCGTATTTTCAGATAAAGTACTTTTCTGTTAATTCTACTGTAAATTAGCTCTTTAATGCACTCCCGTCTAGAAAATGTCTTTGGCAGGCCGTCACACTCAAGCTCCTTTATTGCTATGTTATTATATAATTGTTACTATGCTACATTAAAGACAATTAATGACCTTATTTCATTAGATAAGAATACGACACCTAAAAATAAGCGATTTATTTTGGAGAAGATTATGATTATTTCATTTGGATTTTGAAATAAGAATGAGCGAACTAAGAGCGAAATGAATTTTATCGGTTAGAATAAAAAAAGCTTTAATTTAGCTAATATATAACATTATCATTGATATTTTTACACACTGTAATCCGTTCATAATATTTTATTTACTCTGTGTAATTGATATCTGGACAACTAATTCTATTGCATTAATCCCTTTAAGTAAACAATAGAAATATTTCATATAAACAAATGTTTAAAAAGTAATACATTTGCTTATATAGTTGATTAGAATCGAGTATATTCAGAGAAGAACACCGCTAATTAGACAATGACGTAACCTCTTTATTACGTTCGATACATCTAACAGTTTTTCTGGGTGTTAATTGGTATTTATAGCCACCATGACGATAGTATGCAAATTAATTCGTTAGCCTTGAGGCAATGCTCTTTTATTTTCCGTTTTAGTTTATATATAGTGCTGAGGTGGAGTGAATTACGGAAGTATTCATCCACGTAAATCATTGTCCAGGTTCATTAAACAGTTGCGTAGCAATATGATTTCATGAAATATAATGAAGTAAAGACTAAAAGAAATAAGTATGAGTCCTGTTGATAAAGCTAAACTGTGCGCATTCCTCATTTCAAAGTTTAACCTCAGTTTTATCAACGTTATTGATTTCCGATTATGGTTCTGTTGCAGGCGTTGATGTCTCCCATAGAACGCCGGATTTTTCCGCATTTTTTTTTCCTTTTAATTTCCGCATGTTTTCTTTGCTTCGAACACCATTTTATATGCTAGAAAGGTGGGATACATGATTGAATTACGAAATGCCGCCCATCAGCCTCGCAGAATATTCATCCAAACGGATGTGCTTAAGCAAACGTAGAAAATAGCGGACTGTTGTGTCACCCAAGGCGCCCTTGGTCACCTCTGCAGTTCCGTCCGCTCTCTCAAACCAAACAATTTGTAGCAAAACGTGAGAAAACAAACCCTTTAAATCTTGTTTTCCTTCCAAAGTAAGAAAACTGCTTGACTCGCGGTCCCGTGTGTTCAAAAGGGAAACCATTGCTTCATAGGCAAATGCCTTATGCGTAATTCAAGAGCATGTTTCCTTTTCTGCAATTTCCTTTTCTTTATATTCCACTGACTTTTCCAATTCATCCAGAACCTTTATTTGTAATAGTGACTATCATTAAAAACTATAGAGGTGATGGAACAACTTCGCATTGAAAATTCATATGTACTCTTCTTAGAGTTTTTGTAATAACTTAAGAGTCTGTCTTCTGTGCTTCTATATATTGCTTGTCTACTAAGTCAGCGTTTGGAAGTTGCAAAGGATTTGAATTAACTGGATTTCAACGTATGTAAAGTTGCCAAAGTTTTTAATTCGGCAATCGCGCTAATATCATAATGCGTTAAATTATTCAATTTTAATCTTTCAATGAGTTAAGATATAGATATAATAATAATAATAATAATAATAATAAATCGTCTTTATTTGGGCGAGATATAGAAGGTATAGAAGATGTAAGCAAAAGTTTATTAAAAGTTTATTTCAAATAATATTCTCAGCAAGAATTTTTATCATTCAAGGGAGCCATGAGTATTTTCGGTGATCAAAATGTATGTATATTATCGTTTAGTATCCCTATCTCTTACTACGAATGTTATTTTTTCATTTTTTTTATTTATTTAGTGAAAATGAAGTAATAGAAAGTGTCTTCTTCTGTAAAAGTTAAATATTTGTAAGTAAAAACGGATGATGCAGTAGCATAATATTATAGCATCAATATTAGTAGTATATCTATCAACTAAATGTAAAATAAGAATAAAAATCCAGAAATTCTAAACATTGATGTATATTACAGTGGTACCTCGAGATACGAGTTTAATTCGTTCCAGAACCGAGCTCATAAGTCAATCGGCTCGTATCTCAAACGAATTTCTCCCATTTAAAATAACTGAATTCGATTTAATCCGTTCCGGGCCTATTAAAAATCCCCAAACCATTGTAAATTATGAATAAAGATATGTTTTTAAATATAAAATAAACATGTATAATTAACAAATACATAACAAAATATGAAATAAAGAAATAAAAGAGTTATTTAGCATAATAGTCTTACTTTGGAGACAGACGAGTGCGGCTAACGAAGGTGAACGGCGAGAAGGAGGGAGGGGGAAGGGATGCAGGCACTCTTCACACGTACGTAAACGGCGCTTTCTTATAACTTAAAACTATTTTTGGTAACTTTAAAACTAAAACTACACTTTCCTTATTTCAAATTAAAGAAAACACTTACAACAATGCACTTAACTTTAAACTTAAACTAAGCTTAACATTTACGTACATTTAATTATCACTTGTTTTTGCCGTCTTGACTGCACTTGGCTTGGAAACACGGCTCGTATCTCGGATTTGGGCTCGTATCTTGAACGAAAATATGGCCCGAGCTCCGGCTCGTATCTCAAAAAACTCGTATGTTAGGCTGCTCGTATCTCGAGTTACCACTGTATTATGTATTTTTGCTTAAAGAACAAACAGAAGCGTAGGAGTGTTAGTCCATCGTAATCGTAAACAATATTTATAATTTATCCAAACTTTGGTGAATGATACTAGCTAGTAGAATATCCAGCTAACCCAAGTTTCTTTGGATACAACTGAACTCGCCTTTGGGATTCAAGTTAATATTTTGACGTATTTTCTTCTGAGCGTTTATCGACTTCAACAAAAGTATAGAACTCCTACGTTATTCATGACAAGTTAGAGATGCAGCGTCAAGCGCACATCCCTATTGGGGTCAGTTTATTACGGCGCTATGAAGATAAGACTAGGAAACGAAAATGAAAGTGGTTGTCTAACTTCTTCACTCTAGGTTGCGGTAATTGCTAGTGCTTGCATAAAGTGAACGGATTGTCCGTAAAACTGTGATGTAACCGTTTGAGAACGTTTGTAGATTATCTGCTTCCAGGAAAATCAGATAAATTGATAGTTTGGCTAAAGAAACGAGAGAAATTCTTCCTGGAATTCCAAGGGAATTCCAATCGATTTGATAGGTAAAAAGCTGCGAATCTCGGAATTCATTGCGCCATCATTTTTGAGGGTATTTACTCGCGTATTTTTCATGTTGGCGAATACTTTTTTAATCAAATAATATAATTGAATTGAAAAGCTGAATACATAACTATGTATGAATATTTTCATGTATGTTAGGCACGAAAAATACAAATCATGGTAAATAAAAAGTAATGTATACTTTAATCGATCTGATAAACATGTATTCGAAGTCATTTGCCAAATCAAAAATCTAATCACGTTAAATCATGCAATGTTTCTCAATACATTAGTATCTTGAACTTACAGTCTCTCAAGAAACGAGTTTTTAGCTTAGCAGCTGTTTTAGTTATTGTACAAATTTTTAAAGAATTCTTTTCGGTTTGATGCATTATTGTGAAGAAGCAGAAGAAATTTTTACTGTTTGCTAAGGAAATCTTAAGAGTTTCTACTCTTGAAATGACTTCCATGTCCGGAATTTCAATTTTCCTGGAGTGAAGTATGACTTGCTTTATGAATATTAAGTAAAAATTTATAAATTCAAATCCCTTAAACAGAAATTTCTCGTGGTCAATTACTGAAAAGGGAAATACTTTCATAAAATTTAATATAGCTTCAATTCTAGCATAATAGCTACTAGTCGGAACATAATTAGTTGCCCATTAGGGCTTTGACCAATGATTGACTTCTTCTCGTCGTATATATTTATTTCTTAACTTCTCCTTTCTCAATTACTTTATTCCGTTCAAGGCTTTCAGTCAGCTTCTGTGCAGTTGTCACATTCAAGACCGAAATGAACTTTTATGTATGCATTTGTGCCGATGAATCACTTGAGCCAGATGACGGTCTCGCCATAAGACTTTATATCGCATTAAAATGCGCATAATAGTTTGTTATGACTTTTCCACGCTTTTCAAGATGAGCGCCAAGTCTCCACTCCATAGGAGTAAAACTTCACTCTCTTTCGTCCGTTGAACTCTCTTAGCTTCCTCTGCCGTGGTCATTGTGTTCCATTGCCCTCTCGCATTTCATTCAGTTCTTTTGTGGCTCTTTCTCCCCATTTTACGGGCATTTCTTACTATGGTAACGATCTTCTCTAATAATCAGGTAAGAACTTAATGAGTGGATTTTCAATTGCATGGAAATGCAACTTGATTAATATGGCAACATATTAGATTCATTTATCGATATACAGTTTTGGTGTTCTTGATATGACACCGAATTATTCATAATTTATGATATAATTAGATGGCTACGAAGAATCAATCGGGTAAAAATGGTTGTATTACTAACCGAAACCGGTCCTTTCATTGAAAATATTAATTATAAAGTATTTAAAAATTAATTTGTGCTGTTTCACAGCCATGTTATGTTCACTCTTTAGCAAAAATGGATGGATATTCTGAATTACATGCCATAAGATGGCATTGGAATAAAGGAAACATTAATTTTATTTTAAGTTTTAATGTTTATAATCAAAACAATTCGTTTTGTATGGTCTTAAACTATTCAATCGTTATTTAATATTGTTTTGATTTTGTTGTTCCTTTTCCGAAGAATTTAAATTATAAGATGATTTTTTTATATTCATTCGGTGAATTGGGAGTATAGATGTGTTTCATGAATACCAGTGAAATTATTTTATAATACAATACAATAAAAACTTCTCTATTGGACGAAATTTAAAGTAGGAAGTCTCATCTTCCATTTAACCCTTGTCTTATACACATAAAAAAACACAACAAAAATGTATATAAATATACATCATTGTATATTTTACATTATATTATACATTTTATACTAAAGAATTGAATCTTACTAGGCGACAAATCATTCCACAAAATATTTTTCAATATTTTATTTATTATTCGTGTTATTTTAGCTCTGATTTACACTTATCATACTGCGTAAAAGCTCTAAAAATATTCCTCCGGACAATAAGTCTTACTACGCAAAATTCTCGAATATTCTCTCACATTCGTTTCGAAGTCACGGCTACCTCCGTTTACCCCCCAACACGGCGGGGACTCCGTAAAAGTGAAAAGAACTCAGTTCCATACCCACTCTCCGAAGCAAAAAACCGCCATCCAATCCGGGGAAGGAAAAATGTGCCCGCGACGGTCTCACTTCCATCCCCGCCTACTTTTCCATATCGTTCCCCGCAGCCCATAGCGCAAGGGATAACTGCGTGTACGAATGGTACAGCGCCGGTTTCCCCTTCCGCGTCTCGACGCCCTCGCGTCTGATGCACTCGAACGGCGTATTGTGACGACCGTCGGTAAATGCACCGTACGCCGCGAAACGGGTCATTGAGCTAACTGACATAACTCAGAACAGGTTTCCTGTTTAAACTTGGCGTAACCGCGTACGGGGAAGGTTGCAGCCAAGAGCTAAGGGGGATGATTTTTCCCCGGGAATGAGAGGCTCGCAAATCCTGCGCACCTTTCAGATTGGTGAAAGGAGGAATTTCCTCGCGCGCGGGCATCGTTGCACTTTTTCCGCTAGGGTTTGATTATCTCGCGTTATAATGCTTGTTCCATTTAAGGATGTCAACTACAGTGAGGAATGTATCGGTGGCTAATGAGGTGCTTTTTATCGCGGAAGGGGAAGTGCACCTGAATGAGTTTTGTATGGGGCTTTATCGTCGAACTCATTCAGGGGTTTTTCTCTCCCATTGAATGGTTGGATAGCCCTTAGGGGGAAGCATTTTAATACTTTAATCCTCAATAAGTTTCTGTTGGTTCGTTTCTAGATATGACAGGTGAGAGGTTTATGCCAATTTTTAATTCTGTAACGCGGGGAACTTAATTTTGAACATTCAGATATGATGTTTCCGGATTTAGATAAATTTCCGTTAGGAAAAAATCTTAATTATCGTAAGATTTGTAGAAAACTTTGCATGAGACATAATGACATATCGCATATAGGTAAGTTCCGTCATGCATTTCACTTATTTAACTTACATTATTGCATAATACGATTCTCTTTGCTGAAGATTATTCAGTTATTTTTAGGCAGTTGTGTCAATTCATTAATATCCATACAGAAAATTTTTTAGCTAAATTATATTTATATTATATGTTGAGTTTTTGATTGCTTAGCTTAATTACTTTCCCTTTCTTCATAGTAGTTAAACAGTAATTAGAGTACCATTTATACTCGCGTATTATAACATACATTTTTGGTAAAGTTATGTAGTAGAAAAACCCCTTTCAGGTCTCACTGTGAGATACTTCATTATTATACATATTTTAATGTCTTTCCTTAACTGAGGAATTAAGAAATCTCAAAAATTAATTTATTGACACCTCGTCCAGATCATGCAGGAAAATTAATAGTTAAATCTAAATGAATTCGGTTTAGTTAAATTGAAATGAATTCGGTTTATGTAAATATTTATAAGAACCTAATCTTCCTTTTTTATTTTAAGCATGAGGTTTTAATGAAAATGCTATACCTCAAATGTTTTTCCTGTTAATTTAAGGGAACATAACATCAATTATAACCTTTACTATCTATGGAAAATTGTTAAGAAATAAAAAATACGAAAACGAAAAAAGAATAAAATCACCACTAAAAATATGATATTTGGAGCCGAAAAAACAATCCAGCAAAAGAAAAGTATTTCCATGTATCTTTAAATTGATGCCTGAACGAAATCGGAATCATAATTATTATCCATCCGACTTCTTTTTTTATGTTTCGCGAAAGTAGGCTGACCGGGGAATGCAGTTGCTCAATCGGAGATAGAAAAAAATAGGCTCAAAACATTCGGTCCATGTGATATTTCCGTTTTTCAATTTAGGCAAAGGAGATATAAAAGCGGTCAGAAATTCAAATTAGCGGAGCCCAGCTTGGACGTAAAAGTTGCATGATTTAATTGCGTGAAGCCCGCCCTATGGAAAAGTCAATCTTGCTCATTTGCACTGTTAGAGGAAACTTTAGCGCCAATTGATTAGAGGTCATTTTCCCGCAATGTATGCCAGCGACCCCCTGCAGCAAGTTACGCCCGTGGGCCATTCGGTCACCTCATTACTGTTCTTGTGTCGTAATGCCTTCTGAAAGTGCAGTAACAATTACTTAATAGCACTAGCAATACCCTCGCCTTTCTCTCCAGCCTCCAAGTTAGTATCTCCGCTTAGTGATGGAGACTTATTACGGTCGAGAAGTACATACAGTTGAGAGTATATGATTGAAGAGCCGAGCTAATGAGATGCTGTCTGGGAAACTGTACGAAGAGCGGGCCTTGTTAGGAAAACTGGAATTCTCCAAACGCCATAGACAGTAAGGAGATCATGATTTCATTTGGTTTTTGCCAAAGATGTGAATTCAGGAAGTTTTCGATCGCTACCGCCACTATATCTTGCTGCGAGGGAATTGGCAGCATCGCAAGGGTTATTCTGTTGGCGTTGCGTTATTTCATTTAAACGGCGTCTTCCTATCGTAGAGAAAGCGTAGGCCTTTCACTGAATAGTGCAAATGATTCAGAGCATGTTTTTCTATACTTGTGGGCGTCACTCTTGGTTAACGCTTAGATATTTCAAATTCTAATCCTCCGATAAGTCTGTTTGTAATGTGTTTTGGTTGCTTGTAAATCTGCTTTACTAGCTACGAAAAGCCGTGAAGAGAGAATGCGGCTTATCAAGCAGGATGAAACGAAAGGTAGTTTGGCTTTGCTTCCGTCAAGAGCAAGGATGCTGTCAGAGGAAAACTTCCTCGTGAGCAAAGCCCAACGACCGTATCACAGTGACACTTTTCATGGCAGTCAGTTTCAGACGCAGTACAGTTTCTATTAGGAGTGATCAAAATGAATCCCACTAATATATTTCGATAGCTTTCCTCTTATAACAGCCTTGAGCTTTTCATTTATCCTGAACCAAAAGATACAAGAAAAATATTCTGCTCACTATTCAAAAATAGGTTGGTATATTGGAAAAAATCAGTAAAGATTGAAACCTTTTGGCACGACATCACACAAAAATCTTGAGTACACGCTTGAAAAAATACTTCATTGGCAGCTTTCATATATGAGTTTTTAATGAAAATTGCATCTTTATATACCTTAAAATTCAAATATTTCTTGAAATTTTGTATTTGAACTCCGTGATTTCACGTCCTCTGACTCAGTGAAAAGATGAAAGAGTTTAAGCCAAAATTTGTGAAGAAAGATTATCTTATCTTCAAGTAATCCGTATTATTTTGCTTATACTTCCTCTTCTAACGAATATCGTCTCACATAATTTCATTAAACTTAACAGGAGGTTTTCAATATAAGAAATGATATTTGGTTAGCGGTCATAAGGCCAATAATATAAATTTCCTTTTTTAGTTTTTGTTGGTTCATTGGTTAATATATCATAAAACTGAGCAAGTTGAGACTTCACTCACTTCACTGATGAAATTCCATTTCAAAGGCAATTCATTTTTTATTTTTCCGCCGATATAAAACGATTAAAACTAATACCGTTCCACAGAAATTATGATTTCCGAACTCGCCGAACCCGGTCGTGTGTTTTGTATGCTTGCACACGAGTATTAAGCTTTCGTTGTTTTTATTTTTTTTTGGGAGAAAATAAAAATCAATTGCCATCTAATTAAACCTCTTCAGCGTCGAAGACTTACATACGCGTGCCGAGGAATGCGTAACGATGAATGCCTAACGAGACAAATATGGATTTAAATAATAGAGATCATTCTCTGAAGGGCGTAGATATTTAAGCCAAGGTTCGCTAAAAGCGAAGTTTTCATTCGAACACCCTTCACTAGAGAGAAACAAGTGCTACTCGAGATGCTTCGAAATGGGGTTGAATGTGAACCTTTCGATGAAAAGCAAACTGGAATGAAGAGAGCACGCATGAGTAGCACCTTCAAGTTCCTTTGCACTGACAACACTCGTCTGTCTCTATATCGTAAGAAGCTGTTGACATCGATTCAACTGCTTCTCTTGTCCGCACACCTTTCAGCCTCTTCATTCTCGTTCGTCTTTTTGCAATGTTGTTCCCTGCGGCCACTCCCTCTCTATTTGCTGAACCTGGTCGTTCCCAAGGACAATTTTTGCAAGAAACTGTTTTTCAGGCGATATTTCAGTTTAAAAAACTGCTGCAATAAAACGGTTACTTCAACTTAAGTATTATCTATTGGGATTCCTTGGAATTCGGGTTTGAAGATGGTTTGAGTTCATCTACTAAATGTTGTAAAACTAAGTTCATTAAAGACATAACAAATATTATATGACTTCACCACATCTTCGACTGATCCGATGGTGAAGATGAATTGAGACAGTCGCGCAACAAAACTGCTCTGAAACCTATTCCAATGGTCTGCAGTTGTTATGAGCATAATGTAATGCTTATTGGTCTCCGTTTTGAAATCCCCTTATTGAAATCCGCTATCACAAGCTAATAGGTGACATGAAGAGTAAATTAAGAGTCATTAAATTAGAAGATATATCCAATTTTATAAATGAAAACTTTTCTACTTTCCCGAGTCCGTGGTTATTCAAATAAAAGTCTTTGGTACAGTCAGTTCCTCATAAAATTCTTATCGTTATACCCTTGGCCTTTGATCACGCTTTCTTTTGAGGAGGTAATTTTCTTGTTTATTTGTCCTGAAAAAAAAAAACGGAAGAGATGAAATCCATCCCACCTCAGTAATAATCGCAAATATAACTCACCGAAAATAGATTATTAGAATAATTTGTGTAAATCTTAAAGCTAACTTCACTTCTGCGTGAGAGGACTTATTTATTTTTATTCTGCTGTCCTTCATTCCTCGTTACTGTCAAACCTTCAAAATAAATTATCTATAACTTTTAGGATATAAGTTATAAATTAATACAACTGAAACCCTATTACACAAAAATTTGGAAATTTTCGATTAAGAGGCTTGTTTTGATATAACAGCCTCCGGACAGCTAGAACTCCGTGCTGGAAATCAAGCATTTGGTTGTGACAGCAATTTTTACTTGATATGCCTTACATACTCTTTACATGATATGCCTTACATACTATTTACATGATATGCCTAACTTTATACCCAATTGTATGTCGTAAGTAATTTACAGGCTACGTAGTAAAGGTCTATAAACCATTTTAAATTTCTAAATAGAATTTTCTTAGGATGGAAGAGGGGTTCTAAAATGTTGTAAACTGAATTTCAAAATCACGCGAATCTCCTTCTGCTTCAAGCGACATTATTTCTGCCCTTAAGAGAGGAAGTGACATAACTTGGTTATGCTGTACTTTCAACCGTTTATTTCTCGTAATAGTGTCTAAAGCGGACGTGCGGACTTCTTTAAGTACGTTTATCTCCTTTGTCACGGAAAGTGATTTTAAGTCGTTTGAAGGAGCAAATAAAATGCGTCCTCTAGAAGAAATGCGTGTCAAGGCTAGTTTAAAAAGCTCCCATCCGGTAGAGATAATATTGGTATTGTCTTAACCTTATGACTGAAGGAGTAGCAGGTACTAAGAGATGCAGGTGGCGTCTGAAGTGAAAACAGATTTCATTTGCAAAGAAGGAAGTGAGTCGTTGAAAAGAGTTAAGTAATATTATCAGCAGTGTACAGAGATGCAATAATGGTAGATGGAGCTGTATTGCATTTCTTATCGGAGTACGCAAACAATATTTTCTGATTGATCGTGGATCGAACACCTCACGTGCGATTAATATTCTCCATGGAAATGGATAAACGCATCCATTTGACCTTCATTTCCTCTTCTGTGGCTGTGAATAAAAGCTCGATACACTTCCTCCTATAAATCATGATAAAGATTTTATCTCAGGAATATCGAATACTACAATAAATAAATTAATTCCGAAGCAAATATAGATAATGGAATCCACCATATAACTTTGAATTTCCACAAAAGAGATTTCAGTGAAAATTACTGGTTTGATTTTATATTTTTTCTAAGTAATTTTAGGCGAAAAACTTCTTAATTTTAATATCAGTTTTTTCTATTTCAAACAATCCCATTTGAAGTATATTTCCGAAGAAGAGCTGTTTATTTCGTTCGATATGCTTACTTAAGAATATTTGCGCTCAATACGATTAGTTTGTTTATTTTTTCATGCAATAACTTAATAAATATTTAATGATGTCTGGGGAAACGGTTCCTTTTCGTGAGCTCTTACCGTAGCTGTATCACGCTTTCCTGATTGCTTTTCCGCGAGTTATACGCACAGTGAACTATTTCTCTCTTAATCACTGCATATTTAAATAATTTTTATTCCAAAACTTTTGGCTCCGAAAAGGGAAAATCCTGTTTCCTATCGACGTTCAAATCGATTATTTTTTAATCCAACGTCATATGGACTATCCGAATACTTTAATCTCCTGCTATCATGTCTTGACGTGGTTTGCTATTTAATAAATTTCTTCCTTTTTCTTCCATTCCGAATAGATGAGTAAAATCTATGCGTATTATAACTAGAAATGGTTATTTCGAAACATATTCCCATACCCTAATAATTCCAGGCGGATATGGGAAACATATTCCCATATCCTAATATCTTGGTGACCGCTATCGCTCCAACCCCAAGGCCCCGGGATCGAATCCCGGCTGATCGGGATTTTTCTGATCAGGAAATGGTAGTGTGTTTGTCCGACCTTTCCCGTTCAGGGTTGGCGGCAGGAAGGGCATCCGGCCATAAGAGTCATATCATCGCCAAAACCAATCTCATCCTCATCATTACCCAAAAACCATCAGTCATCAGCCGACCCCATCAGAATATAGGAATAAGGCTCTCGTGAAAAAACCCTAATAATTCCAATTAAGTAGATAGATCCCATGCTTTCCGATGCACAGATGAGAAGGAGCAATCTCGGAATGACAATCGAGTCAATTAAAAGTGATGCTCAACGTTGCAGTCCCTTTATGGCCGTCATCAAGACAATTAGGGCGAAAGCCAAAAGCCACTTTTCTCCTCTGCTCTTCATTGTATTGAAATGAAGTCAATTATAATTAGTCAGCCGTCGTCCCTTTTTAAAGTAGAAGTGATCGGCGTTAAAGCTTCGTTAGTGGCTAAGAACATGTAACTATATCACTCTCTGTAATTATTTCCTCTAATTGAAGATTCCTCGCTATTATTGACAGTTTGTACTCTCCCATCCTTCCATGGAGTTGAAATAATAGCAATGTTATATTTTGCCTATGAATCAAAATTTGAAGCATATGTGATATATTAAAACACAACACAGAGTCTTTTATTATAAAGAGAGGTTTTTGAATCTCTATCGTCAATTAGTGAAGGAATATTCCGTGGCCTTCGAATAGAAAATTTTTCTTAAGAGACTTTGGGTATCATTAATCCAATTGAAATTTCTTTAATGTATATTCAGTGAATTAGATATTAACTACTGCTTCCTTATTTTTTTCTTTATAATGACTACCACTTGGCCCGATGCCTATTTGTTGTCCTTAGGAATAAATAAATAAATACGTAGTGGAAAACATTGAATACGATTTTCTAACATTAACTATTTTCATTGTTTTATCGCATTCCAGTCTTCCCTAACGATTCTTAGTAGTCATTGGAAAACAGTTTCAATTGTTTCCGTTACCCATAAATCGTTTTTTTATCATAGTGAGGTTGTACGTACTGTTTTACCCGAAGACAAAGTAAAAGCAAGGTTCTGCTTACTAGCAGGAATTTTTCTTCGTAAGACTTCTCTCGAAACATTCATTTACTATTTTCGATTTTTAAAATTGCGCTACTATCGTATCGTAGAGTACTATCGTACTCTTATCCATTATTCCTAACCTTCATTGTTCATCTCTAAGGCACATCTCAGCCTTTTTTGAATGAATATAGTTCATAGTTTTGAAGTACATATATAGTTCAAAATACTAATTCTTATGGTGTATTTTGAGTTACTGTTACGAATGTTTCTTCATTGAATTACTTGTGCCGTTTCTTATCACCCCTGAAATAAATATAGGATTTATTCATCAAAGAAAGTATAGCCATCATATAACATCAATTTAGAAAAGACTTGCTTTTTCAACAGTCTCAGGCGACGTCTTGTGGAAATACGTCATGATGAAAATAACAAAATTTGTATTTTTGCACTTGCTTTTTCGCTTATTTTTGAGATCGTCACTGTAAAGGAATGTCTCATCAGACAATTTGGTATACACATTAAGATCATCAACAAGTAAATGGTTACGAGCGTTCGCTTTTGATATCAAATGCTTTAGAGATTAGTAATTTCTTTTCCTCTCCAACTTAATAACCTAACCTGAAAATCTATAATATTTAATTTAATACCCTGATACGGCCCCGAATATAATAATATTCAGGGCTATAGAATATAATAATACCCTGAATATAGTATAATGCTCGGATTTCTATCGTTTTTTGGTTTCGATGTTTTACTTCATTATGAGTCATATTTTAGGAAATGATTTTGTGATTTTCATTACCAAAATTGATTCTCTGATTGGTTAAAATTAAATTAAACGCCATTAACTAAACTGATTTCCTAATTGAATTTTCATTAATTTAATTATCGAAATCCGGAATCTTTGAATGATCTCCATGCATTCTACCATTAATTTTCGATTTTTGCTTGCATTTAATATACATTCTGATTTTAATAGTTTCAATAACGCAGCAATTATAGTTTGAATTTAATTTTGATGTTTTTTGTTCCAGGTGAGTGTCTCCTGCTTCCATCCTCCTATCATGATTCATCAACTCTCTCACAGCAGACCATAAGTAAGTTCCTTTTAGAACATCTTATTAGCAGTTGTAATATGGGATATCTTGATGCCGTTGAAGTGATGCCTCCTTCCAAAAAAAAAACACTTAATAGCGTCGCTAATTGTAGCCTCCCGAAAGGTATTTCCATTTTTAGTTTTCATTGCTTTTATTTCGTCATAATTTTGTGTCATGACTAATTGCAGACTGTCGATTGGATCTCACCTTTTTAAAGAGATTATTTCGTATGAAAGACGGACGTTGAGACCAAAATTAATTTCCTGTGGAAGCTTATGCTAATTGTGAATGACAGGAATGCTAGTAGGAATATCTCACTTATTTTAAGAGTAAGCGGCTTGGGTTTGGGTTTCTTTAACAGCAGCACAGCACTTTAAAAGCATATTTAAACAGTATATCCAATCTTACACATATGCACGTATATGATAATTAAAGTGAAATGTGTTGCGGATGTAAACACAAGGGTAGCGCAACCATGCATTTACTAACTTTAAATAGAATATATATACTCGTATTTATAGCCCAGTAGTCGAATTCTATAATAGGTATATATAGAATTCGACTCCTGGGCTGTCGCGTTGTTAGGTTACCCCTTTCACCTCCGTGGCTTGCTTTTTTCTGTATCAGGGGCTCTCAATTATCTTCTACAAACCAATGATGTATAAATAACAAATTTTTCGCTACTGATATTTTAATATAGTCATTTTATATCGCTTCAAAGGTAACTTTCGCTAAAATTAACTTCCCATTTAATTTATGTTAAATATTTCAGTAAAGAATGTCATTAATCGGTTGTTTTTGACTCATTTAATCCTCTTTCAGTTACCATCAGTGGTTCGCGTACCACAGGTTGATAGCTCCAGCTCTATTATATTATTCCATTGTTGTGTGTCGTAATTGCATGTTTATTAAACCAAAGGAATTCTGGCGTACGTTTAGTCCTATTCACATACCCGTATATCTATTGGAGAGGTAAATGTTTGATTTAACAAACATCCTCCAGTAGTTCATAAGGATTTTCATGGTCGAATATCCGTGAGCAATCGCCTGTTGGCCCTGTTTGACGTAATATATCGAAGTTTATCTTTCAAAATATTAGTTATTCAACCAGAAAGGCTTGTTTTTTCATCCGTTTGTTTAGGTTTAGAATCTCACAGCATCTTGAAAAAAGTCTCACGTGCCCTCTCAGCATATATTTTTCTGCTGCCCTTACCTTGACTCTGTCAAAGTTTAATCAACTACCCGTGGAGCATTTCTGTTTTATATTAGTATCTCCACTGGTAACTTACGTTGTAGCATGTTTGTTCGCGCGACAGGCGTATTTGGGGGCCTTCTGCAAATTCAAGTTTATCGTCAAACTAACAATCTGGCTTGGTTAGAATGGTTGTTCAAACACAAAAATGCTACCTCTCTAAATTGTGGAAGGTTTTATGAACGGTACACAATGGAGAAGGAAAATAAATTCCGTAAATATTATGATCCCTTCGTCCAGTCATAAAATCGTCATCCCGATGAAAGTATTGTTTTGAAATGCTCCATCAAAGCAAATGGGTGCAAATAATATATTGTTTTGCTTCATTATTTTCTAAGGAGAATCCGTTACCTGAGAATTTCAAATTAATTTAGATCTTTGTTTATTCAATTGTGTTATTTAAGAACGGCCTTAAACCTTTATTTGGAAGTAAAGCTTGATTGGTTGAAGGTATTCTTTCAGCAAGGTTGTTACAAAATGTTGTTATGCTTTTCAACTCAGTTAAAAATGTGTTTTGCTGTTTGGATTACAAATAGACTACTAAGCCAATAATAATTAATAATCAGAAGAGAATATTTTTTCTAATTATTTGTGGTTTAGAGAATTAAAATATCTCCACTAGCCGTCTTTCTCAGCGCTCCGTACCACTAAGCTACCGGTTTTCGGAAACAATGGAAAGACCCGGATTGCCGATCTTAATTAACAGCCAATTCTTTTTCCTTCCGGTCATTAGTATAAACTAAAGCATAAACTATATTTTGGAAAAAATGAGTTACGAGCTACTGTAAAGGTGCAATGTATTCATCCATATTTTTATAAAAATAAACCTGTTAAACTTTGCGCAAACCATGTAGCCCATATTTACTTTACTAAATACGAGTATTTTTTGTGCAAGAGGTTATAATATTTATTAACAGAAAAAATATCAAGCTGATTTCTCAATTTTGGTGGTATGTTATGAAAAGGAATAATTTTGATAACTCCTCTGTATCTCACCATGTAGTGGGTGGAGGCGGTCCGGGATGTGTAAATATCCTGTTTCCTTCTCAATTCACTAACGCTCTTGGGCGAATGCCGAATGAGAGCGATCGTGACGCGGATCACGATGCCATTGAGATTCTCAAGGATCCGAAATTGTTAAAATTTAAATTCTGAAGGATTCCGGGGAAGTAGGAAAAAGTGAAAACTTGATGAGATCTTCTCAACTTCCTTTTTCTAAAACTAGTCCATCAGGAACCACGAAAAGCCTGTTCCGTATTTTCAAGGTCTCTCGAATCGCTGGACTTCCGAAGGCTTCTCTGTAGTTTCTACGTATTCGCATGCTAAGAATTCCATCGCTTCCTGGTAGATTGTCTCGTTCCTCTGACCTTCCGTCTCGACTCCTGCCTACGATCACGTCCCCTACGCTCGACGTATCGCATCCACTTAGCGGAAGCATGAGAAGGTACGCCCGAATTCCATCGTAGCTTCGAAATTTGAAATGTTTCCGTATTTCGGTGAGGGAGTTAATCTATGAGTGACGACTAATTGGCATTATCGTAATTATCTCTTTTAGACCGCACTTGAAATCTTTCCCGAAATCAAGCTCAGCTCCTCCATAAAGCAGGAATTGGGGCGTCCAGTTCTTACAGCCAAAGTTCCGTTAGGAGATCGCTGTAAATTTCGTTGCGAATTCGATAACGGTTCTGGCATTCTCATGATCATGATTTCGTTCATTCGATAACCATGATCCACGCTTGGTTCCTGTTCTGATTAGCATATTTTCCATGTGAGACCTACAATCTTGGGATGAAAAAATAAAGTAATCATATTCTTTTTACTAGGTAGTTAGTAATTACCCCGAGTCGTTCTTTGTGAGGACTGTAATTTCGCGAATAAATAGAATTCGAATCATTTATGTTCCTTTATGAAAGAGTTAGTAATAAACATGAGTCAGTCTGTACTAATGGATGAAATTAATATTTTTTGGTTAGTTTTTCAAAAAAATCTACATTAGATTCGGAATGGAACCTGTGTCACCTAAAGATCAATGTCCTGTTAATGTTTACGGTAATTTTTGAAGACTTTTTATGAATATAAAGTAACTATGGATGACTTAGCTTCCAAGTTCTTAATATTTATCCAAACTTACATCATATCTATGTAAAAATACTTCTTTCCTGTTATCATTATCCAATTTATTGCGTTACCCTAATTGAAGAACTAATTCGTTTGTGATTTTTCTATTTTAATATCCGGAAATACATAGGTATAAGATTAAATCCACAGCAATTTCAAGCGATCAGGAGGTTTTTTATAATTAGCAATAATCAAAAATTGTTTATTATGAATCAAATAGTTGTACAAAACTAAGTCAGTCGCTGATTCTGTTTCAATTTGCATAAATATCCTATTTCTTTTAACTAAGTTTTTTTATGGGGATGGAAAAACTCGCAATGGAGCGACGCAATAAATGTGAAAGCAAGGGATATCATAACAGCTCTGATAATAAATTTTGGAGTGTTAGAATAGAAAGGCGATTACGAAATTATTAAAATAAATAAGCCGTTTTCGTATTTAAAACTATCGAGTTTCTTCGCTTATAAATATTTGCCCGTTTTTATTCATTCACGGTTGCCTAATGAATTAGCGAGTTTTTCACCCATCGTACGCTTAAGGGCAGTCCTTCCAAACTCGTCCAATCATTTTACGTGCAAAAAATGTTTTTACGAGGAAAAAGTGCTAAGAGCTCAAGAGCCCTGAACTTGCGCCACGAGCAGCCATGCAATTCAGGAGACGGTCAATTAACACCTTTTACGCGAATGCTATGATAAACCGACCGGGTATCTGCAAAAAACCTTATCTATCCTCTCCATACATCCAGCTATTGCCGTGTGGATAGCAACAGTGTGCCACAAGAAGACCTTCCGTGCGGTTAATTGCTCTGACGGTCGTGTTAACCTAAGTCTTGAGAGTTGCGAAAGCCCCCTTCAAGGATGATGAATAGACAGGTGTCAGCGAAAATCAGGCAGCCGCTTATGTTTAGACCATAGCCATCGCGCAACATCATGAAAAAAGATCTTCCAGCGAATGTGCATAGATCAACAAAGATCTCCATGATAACACTGCGATCAACCTTATCTCGAGATGAGAATTTTCCGTCACATGCGCTGAAGGAGACTTCTCAAGCTTCACTTCACTTTCATGTCAAACTGAAGGCCATGAGAGATAACAGAGTATTCGTTACTAGTTTGATTGAAGTTTGGTCTAGCTAAGAAGCAATTTTTCCTCTTATTATATCCGTCTATTCATTAAAAAAATAATGATACGATGAATAACAAGAAAACGGTTTCCAAGGTTATTCTGAGACACCTACAGCACCTAATGAATTATGCAGAAAGATAAGATTGACATATAGAGCTGCATTTATTAAATTAATACTGTGGAATGGAATGGAATCTAATAATGGAATTAATGGAGATATTGGAGCATATACTTTGCTAATAAAAGACTTTGAATCGAATTTAAAAATATTTTATAAGGCAACTACTAACACCCAAGATTACAAATTTGTAGTCCAGAAATATATTGGAAAAATTATTAATACTATCTACTGCTATTTATGCACAATACCCTTATTACAATTTATGAATGGAAGTTATTACAGTTAAACAAAATGAAGCAACTACTAAGGTACATATTATCGCTATATATGGATAATAAACAAATAATAAGTTATGAATGGAATAGTGATTAAGATCGAAATGTAGCGAGTCAACTACTATAAGAATGACTAATAATAAATGTCGGAGAAGATTGGCACGGTGATTTGAATCGAATGTAGATTTGTTTTGAAACAGCAGCAAGGGTGACCAGGAAGTTTCATCTTACTTTATTTCACTGTTTTGGTGACAATATCAAAACTATTCTCTCGAAAAATATTTTTGATTCTTTTAAATAATCTTCCGCTGCAAACCGTTTCTTCGTTGACGAACTCTTGCGGAAAGTTTTTTGCACACCGATAGAATTATATCGGATACGAAACGGATCAGGAAGAAGATGAAAGGATACAGTATTTCGGTAGAATGGAAAATGTTTGTTTAAGATAACTCCATAACTATCGCTTCCTCTCTATCTAAAGACCTCTTTTGCGTGACTCGCACTGTACTTCCGGTCAATGGTTTTATGAACAAGATGCTCGAGGAAGAAAATGCTAATGTAGCCGTTTCCTGCCCTGGTTTTTGAATTAGCTTTCATGGATGTAAAAATCAGAAAACTTAATGAAGGATAAAGCCTGGATATTTTGTTGTGACATTTAGGGCTGTAGAAATGTTTCTTACCCTACCTATTCTAGGATAAGTCGTTTAAAAATGCAATCTTTCCGCGAACGATATGCGTCCAAAACAGACAAAAAGTATTCAAAAGGCCTTATGTTCACTTCTTATACAACACACCAAAAGGTGGCATGTAGGATACTACTTTAGACGTGGATAACCAAGTAAATTCTTCATGTATTTGCCAAATCTTTGTATGTATCGTATATTACTACTACTACTCGATATAAATGTGGCTTCTATCTAATAATAATAATAATCTAACAAGTGGCAATGATTTTATACCAATTTTAATAACTCAGTTTTTTAGGACGGAGTATTGTTTACGGTTAGTTAACGAAGAGGCTAATTAATTACATTTAAGACTTAAATATACCTTTTCCTGTACTTTCGGTGGACAATGCAGTCGCACATTTCGACAAGCTGGAATTCTATTTTCTTTCCGTTCCGACGTAGATCAAATTCTTTCCCGCTATCTAGCGAAGAATTTCATTATAAAGGCAAATTCATCCCTGTGAAAGCTGCTCCGGAAAAAACAGCTACTTAGTTGATTGATGGAAAGTTTTTTATATCTAAATACGATCTGTATAGTGCTACTGATGAGGAAACGAATTTTTGCGGAAAGATACTTACTTGCGCTATCACGTTTATGATCTTTTTTGTCAATCGCGAGAAGGAAATACAGGTTTTCTCTACGCCAATTTGTATAAGTCCGAGTGAGTGCTGAGATTCAAGTTGTATCTAGCACGCTTCTGGAGGCGCGCGTTGAAGTCACGTGCCGGCAAACGGTGGTGCTGCTTGAGGAATCAATTCACTAGGCCATCACACCCTCGATCTTCAATTGTGCTTTCTAAGAGCGCGTTTAGAATTGCCCATCAGGTGCAACGACCTACACGAGTTTTTCTCGTTGCTTTTCCAGCGAAAAAGACCCAACTGCCTTTTTATTTATCCATTCCACGGTCCGATTTCGATTTGCATATTTCGAAATCTTCTTCCGAAGGACGGCGGACTTATTTGCGACTCCGAATGTAACAAACGGCCGCTCGCCTAGAGAAACAGGTTCCAGAGATCAATCTAAGTAATATTTGCCTCCGGTCTCGATTCGGGCGAAAATGAAACCATTAGTGGCAATTATGGGAGCGATAGAAATTAAGCTCAGATGGCGATATGAGTGTCAGAAAGGCTAAAATTAGCTCACCGGATTAATAAAACGTAACTTCTCTTTTCAGTACCATAAATGATCTATTTCGTAAGAATCGTGGTAATCAAACAATTTCTCATGCTTTCTTCGGAATAGGTTATTTTCCTGTTCACTTATCCTAAAAAAACAAACGAGATGTAAAACCATCCCATCCCAGTAAATTATCACGAACGGAGCTCACCGAAAATTGAGTGTTAGAATAATTTGGATACATCTTAAAGTTTACCTCACTTCTGTTTGAGAGAACTTATTTCCTGTTATTCTTTTGTCCTTTTTTCTGACAAACCTTCCACGTAAATTATCTTGAGGCTGAAAACTTTTAGGTTTTACGCTATTAAGTAATAATAATAATAATAAATAGACTTTATTTAGGGCGAGATTGAGACTATAAAGTTTCTTCTTATATCTTCGTCACATAAATTTTAAAAAAGAAATAGCTTGAAAAGAGTACAAAGAAAAAATTTACTTTGTGGTTTAAAAAAAACCTAAGCTATGAGCTTAGGAAAATATTCCACTGCAGGAAAACACCCTCAAGAAGGAGGGGTGAAAACCCTGCGAAACCTACAGATAGGAAAACTATATTTAACGATGAAATCAGATTAAATGAAATTTAAAAGACATGAATACATATCAATAGTATCATACAAGAAGATAAAAAGAACAAACAGTTTCTCATTTGCATATAAGTAGGTAAAAATCTACTGATAAGTAGACTAGTTAACAAACAATTAATCAAAAAACGGTCTAAGAAATTAAAAAGACAAAATAAAGAAAATAATGAACTATAAAAGGTAAAATACAATTTAAAATACATTCATTACAACAGAAGATTAAGTAGGGACGGAAAAAGATTCTGAAGTCAAAAAGGGGTGGTAGTAGAGGGCCATTTTGTGATTTCGGTGTGGTTAAGTAGTTGTGCGTTTTAGTGCCATTTAGTTCTGTTTTGTGCGGTCAAGAGTTGATTTTGGCATTCACTCTTAAAGCTAAAGATGGAAGATAAGTTTTTATTCCTTGTGGAAGTGTGTTCCAAAGCTGTGTCTGTAAACGATTTGTGGAAAAATTCAGTTCTGTTAGTAATAAGTAATAATAATACTTAAATTGATGCTACTGGAAACCATGTTTGAGAAAATTTTTTAAATATTCCATTGAGAGGGTTCATGTGATATCATTGCCTCCATACAGCTAGAACCTAGTATTAGAAATTAAGCATTTCGTTGAAGCAGCAATATCGTAAATGTCCTGAAATGTAAATAGGTGAACATTGGCAATTTCATGGCATTGGTAAGTTTGTGATTGATTTTCAAACATCCGTAACGAAATTTAAAGTGAAATAAAATAGATGGCGTTTTTCTAAGTAGAGAAGTGAATTCAAGAACTCTATGCTAAAATTTGAGCCAATGCAACCACTGTAACTGTGTAACTGTTACTGCGCTTTAATTTTAAAGGATATTTGAAAATTTTTCTCTACTCTATTTTGTGTAGCTTATATAAGATAATAACTTATAATAATAAACTTAATAGCTTATAATATAACAATCTATCTCTAAAGAATTGTGTTAGTTGAAAAATTGAATTTGTATGCATCATACAAATAAAATCAATTTATCCTAGGTTTAATTAATAGAATATTGTCCAGTTAATGTTTAGATGCACTTTCCGCATAATCCTTGGACCTATTCGCGTTTCAATTTGAATATGAGTTATTCCATAATGAAATATTGGATAAAGGCCTTCATAAATTTTGAAAAGCTAAAATTAGTTCACCGGCCTAATAAAAGTATTTAGCCAGTAAGTGGAGTTGGTTGATTGGCTGCATGTGGAGAGCTTTGCATTCTTCCATTTTGCGTGCCAAGCGTCGTTACTTTATCTGCCATGAACTCTTTCATCAATGATTGCATGCCTTTCACCGAAGCATCCATGTTTACTATGCTCTGCATTTCTGGCTCGCGTGTAGAAGCTATGTAAATTTGCAAACAACATACATATCGCGTGACTGGCGCAATTTACTCCACACTATGAAAGGTAATGAAGTAGGCAATACCGACTAGTGTTTAATCAACCTAAACTCATCTAATCAACATCAAACGCATTAAAGTTTCCGCATTCGTTGACCCGTTGATAATTTGCTGGTTTTCTTGCAATGGAAGACTATGTTGATTAAATTCATATAGAGCAATTACCCTTTTCGAGAGTACTGGAGAGAAACTGAGACATTCACTCATAAAAGTATTGCGGAGAATCAGAATGAATTGGGAAGTAAATGAAATGTTGGAAGAGAAGAATATAATTAGGTTCTTCGATTCATTGCGAATGTCATGGTTGGGCCATGTTGAAAGGATGAGAGAGTACGGAATGCGCAAACTGTTAATTAATAGCAAAATGGAAGGGAGTAGGACGAGAGGAAGGACATGCAAAAGATGGCTGCAAGATGTTGAAGAAAACCTGAAGACAATGGGGATTGGAAAATGGAGGCAGAAAGCAAAAAGGAGAACTGAATGTAGACACATAACTGAGGAAGCCAAGGTCGACACGGGGCTGCAGATCTGTGGACGATGATGATAAGTGCACAGGAGAGAAATTGCGACATTCAAAACACTGTAGAAATCTTTCCATTGCGATTTTGGAATCCTTTTTGCAAAATAACTCTTTTCTGTGAAATGGAATTTCGGTTCACCACGAAAACTTCTCACCTGTGGCGTTGTTAATGGACGATGACCCAATCTCCAAGATCCTATGAAGCGAAATAACTCTGGAAATCTCTGGCTGTCCTTTTCATAAGAGTTCTCACATCCCTAAAATATCGAGGATCCCACGGAATACTTTCTATACGTTAGTGGATAATTTTATCCTTATTAAATTCACGACGACGATTTGTTCTTTAAGTTGTAGTCTTTGGTGATCAACCAAAGGGAAAGAGATGGAGTTGTAATTTATGATAAGTTAAAGAAGCAGTAACTAAGTAGAACACCATCAAGGTGAGGATAAAAATAACTTGTATCAGGCGTGATGATGACTAAACCTGTCGCGGAATAAAACCTCTTGCGAAACGAAATTTATTTATTTTTCTCCTCACCGAATTGTACTTTTCCCGTAATATTAACCGTCATTAACGGACTATGAGACGCATTTCTTTCTTCAAAAAATTGGCTAAAAAATTCAAGAGCGTCTTATACTCGAAATTAATACAAAAATATCCCGTGTTTGATTTATAATTCTCGTCAGTCTTAAAAATTGCAATATATTAGATGCCGCAGAAAAGCTATTTCTTTCATCATTTGATTCAACTGGCAGCAGAAATTGATGCGACGAACGTGCCAGTGAACATGAATTGAAATTGATTTTTGCTATCGGTAACAGTACAATATTTTTGTTAGTAGCTAGTTCGCAATGGAAAAAAATTAATGGTATTCCTATGATGTTGGCTATAAATTAAAATTAAAAGCGTACGCAGAAGAGCATGGAAACATAGCAGCTGAGCGGCATTTCGGTAAAAATGTTATTTTTTATTGCTTAAAAATTAAGGTGCGTCTTATAGTCCGTAGCGTGTTATAGTCCGTAAAATACGGTATTAAGTTAAGATCGGTTTTCAAGAATCATCACCATCGACATGAAGATCCTATTCCTGATTATGGCAATCATTGAAATGAAACCGATTCTGGTCAATAAATATTGTGGAAAACACTATTTTATCTCCTTCTTGTGTTATATGGAGTTCTAAAAAGCAATGTCTTCCACCGCGGACTTTGTTCCTTGATATTTGTTTGCATTCGAGACTTTTATTTAAATCGATTCTCCTCCGATTAATTCTCATTTCAACAAAGCATTAAAAATAGTCTATATTTTTAGCCCATGAGGTAGTCAATATTTGCAGTTTCGTTTTAGTTCGTTACCACCCTCTCTCCAATGTGAAGGAAAATGTATTTCATAATCAGGTAACTCTTGATGAAGCGACGGTCGGATATTCAAATTTAGGTGGGGTCAGAGTTCGGCTACACCGCTGACTTACGCAAAGCTTTGTTTGGTGAGAAATTTACCGCAGATGGTGTCGCACGCGCAATTTAAATCCATGATTAGTTAGGAAACCCACATTGAAATTTCACCAACCCTTCATTTTCTTCATCACACCTCTCGAGGACACCCAGAGATGGAATCCCATCTTTTTTTTCGGTATTTAGAAATCGCCATCGAAGGAACGTGATGTACCGAAATGGATTCGTTTGGCGCTTTCTAAGATTTCATAGCCCACGCTTCCAAATATTTCCTATATCTAGACGCAAATGGGTCGAGAGGCTACAGAACATTACGTTGCCAGAGTCTGCAAAGTCATGGTAATTTGTAATTTCCGAGGGAATAATGGTCTGCACGTAAATTATACACAGCATCTATGGGAATGGAATGTTTTCCCATTTATATAATATGTGTTTATGCTGTCATAGTTCCCGAGGAACAGGTGTTTCGCGACTTTCAAATCCAGCAAATAACAGACAACTTTTTATGTATCCGATAGTTCCAGATTCAACGTTGTGAAATTTCATATTGGTATGTTAAAAAAATACTATTAAAGCTGGCACAGCTGATAAAGTAAGTTACTGTAGCTACTCTATGGTTTTATTTTGTCTTATAGTAAAATGGATCATTCTAGGCTATGAAAGACTCAACGAAGAAGAAGTACATTACTGTACTAACTCTTCTTTAAGGTTAGATATTTATCTCTAAATTGATATTTGCATTCTTTATTTTTGCCGTCATCATAGTTGATTCTACTCTATCATTCACGTCAGCCTGTTAAGCTTATCTCCTCATTTCATTTTCCTACTACTACTATAAACAGCGGGATTTGGAATTTCTTGTATCTGTACTATTTTATCATATCAATCGTAAACTGAATGAACTTGAAATTTCTTCGATGGGAGGTTAAATGTACAATCTAAAGCTAAAGATTTTCTCTGTTTACAAAATAATATTGATTGTTTTTATTTCCTCACTGCAACGTTACTTTTAGAAATGTCAGCAGTTATAAGGCCGCAAACGTCTTATAAAGTTGCATTGGAACCTTATGTCCACATTGAGGAACACAAAGTGGTATGACTAAGGAAATTATCTCGTAATCACTTTCATATCTATGATTTAACATACAAGATTACAGCCGAGATAAAAGACAATAATCAGTATCTAAGGTGCAATATAAAACGCTATATCAAATCATCACTGGACAGCATCAATAGGAGTACACCACAATTCAAATTAATGCCCCATAGATAATCAAATCAACACCACGAGTAATTTTTAAAAAAATTTCGAAGTGGATGGAGTAAGAGTCAAAATATGTTATTGTTTACCAAAACTTTGCCACATAATCTTCACGTCATTTTAAATTTAGAATGTCCACGTAATCCCTGCTAGTATAATAACTTATCCCTGGGTTTTCAAAGTTCTCCCTCTGCATGAACTTTAAGAGGCACCCCCTCCCAGAAGATTGACTATGCTTATGGGTGAAAGGGACACGAACAGATGGTTGAGCATTTGGGTTAAGAATGAGAAAAATAGGAAGCAGAAGTGAGAAAGCTGCCGTTTTTTGCATCTAAGTCCGCGAAAACAATTTCTCGAGGAAACGAAACGGAAATCAAGATTTGATGGAAAAATTCATATAAATGTAACTCCTTCTTTCTTATCTGCGTGATGTTTCAGTTCGTGAGACTTGTTTCATTCACTTTTTAAAATATCATTAAGGGTCTTCAACTTTCGCCCTAAGATATCAGGATTTTGAACTCACCAGCTGAATCGGAGCCTTTGTTTCCTTATCTGCTTGTCTTACATCGCGTATATCCCTGCATATCTCTCATCATCATTTTAAGGTCCCTCCATGAGATATGTCGTATAAATAAATAATGATAATCACGTTGAATGCTCATAAAAAGGAACAAATACCTATTTATTACAGACTATCCATCATTTCTTTCTCAAACGCCGCAAAAAATCACATTTTCCCGTTTCATTACGTCTTCAAACATTACGTAAAGCATGCTTAATGTGTTATTGAAATGCGTTTCTTCCTGTGATCGGGAAATCCCATAGTCTTCGACCAACTAAACAATTATGAGAAATAGGCTCATTCACAAAGCGAAGACATAATTCAGCGATCCACAGCAATTTTTACGTACGATTCCTTTTTTAAACTGTATGCCTAATAATGAAACTGCCTTTTTCTAAACTACTTACTATTTGTTTAGTCTATTCGTTAAACTCACTGCAACGCATCTGGTTACCAACAAACTGCAGATAAAAGCAGACGTTAATTTAATACTAGAATTTCTGCATCCTTAAGGACACCTTGTACCCCTATTTCGTAAATATTTAGGAGCCTTTGATTTATTCTGTAATTGCTATATTTACGTGTGTTTAGGCTTAATTATGTTTTGACGTCCTTCCTTCTTTGCATGAAATTTTCGAGCAACAATTGAAAATATTTTAATATTAAATTATAAAATATCTTTTTATAATCATAAAAAATGCATTTAGTGAAAAGAGATCATTTTCAGGCTAACATTTTATAAATAAATCTCTTGAAACTGGACAAGTATTCAGAAGTTACAGAATGAAGACGTCTTCAGCAATACATAAATATATGATATTGTGTTTCTCTTCTATATAATGTATATGATATCGTTTTTCTCTTTTGCATGCATTTCATTTTATATATCTTTTTATGTATTGTGATTTTGGTAATAAGGCACTGTCCGTATGAAAATAATACTATGATGGTATCTCGTATCTTTCTTTATGGTTGCAGTGCCTGTTCATTCCCTATCCATCCAAAATACTTATGCAAGGATTTGGAGATGTATTCCTCACTATTGTGTATGTTTTCTTTTTGATAGAAAATTGCCTCCATCACGAAATCGAGGTGTACGCATAAAGTCAGCTTTCCAGCAAGAGAGAGAGTGTGCGATGGAAACGAACCGGTTCCTACTCTTGACCTTGCGGGACACTCGTATTATTACTCAAAGCGAAATGCCTTCCGGAAGTTTTCGCATCCTCTGTTATTCAGCTGATGGATGTATTTTTGAACGCCATCGGTCAGTTCTCTACACAGAGGTTTACTCGGAGAAATATTTGTTGTGGGAAATATATCGGAGACGAGAGAAATATCGCGGCTTGAATTGATGGAGGAAAACTATTCTCTTGAATTGAGATTCGTCCTTCGTGACCCCATTTCTTGTTTTGGAGATGTCTACAGTCTATTGCGTTATGTAGCTGCTATGTCTCTCATGGACAGTCGAATATTTTGTGTACAATACTTCGAAATTCGAAGTCTTGTTAATAATTGCTTAATTCCTTTCAACCATTTGTTGCAGTCTACTTGTTATAGCATTATGAGGAATGATGACTTACCAGCATTCTTCTCTTAATAAGCGAAGAAAAATAATTCTCGAAAGTATCCTATCCAAATTATTCCACTGTTTTCCTACTAGAAATATTTAAAAAAATAGATGGATTCTTGGCTTGAGAAATGCAAAGTTCTAATACTATTTTAATCCTTACCTCAACACAGAATTTATGTTTATCAACGTTTACAGTTACTGTCAAGAAAGGTGAAATCTCTTTGACAGAAGGAGTTATGAGATTATTTTCAGTAAGATGCATGATTTTAAATGAAGGTCAGTTCGGAGACTCAGTAAAAGTTTTCATGTTTTGATTGATACCTAACATGTAGGTCAGGTCTTGCGTAAAATCAGAGGGGAGTCGAAAACAAATATTTTTCATGCAGCGAGGCATATATAATTAAATTTTTGCAGTACGCTTAGCAATACGATGGTGTGAGAATGAAAAAGGTGTATTTAGCAAATCGACTTTTTAATTTATATCAACAGTAACTGTGGACAGGAATTCATCCGAAAATATGAAACCTACCTTTCATCTCTATGAAAATATCTACATTCTCTCCCACATGCAACAAAAGGAATCATTTTTCTCCGTGACGTAAGGGTCAAGAAGAAAACTTGTTTACCTGTGATCAAATCCAAATTTGGTTCAGGTCCTCCACTCTGTATTTTTCTGACGAAATTCTCTTCGGACGTCCAGTTTTCATTTCGATTCCAGCTAGTGGCCTCTTTTAAAAGTGGAACCTGTCTGTTTCACTATAGCGCGTTCACCGGAGGAGGAAATAGGAGTAATCCAGAACGGCTTAATCACGCGAAAGGGAAAGAGCCAGTCTCTACTCCTAATTATATGCCGGTGAAACTCTACCTTAGGAATATGTCGGAAATCAGCGATAGGCTTATTTGCCAATTAGCGATTCTATTGCTAGTTTCAGCGTATTTTTCCTTCTTTCAACGACCTTTCTTTTTCTTTAGCGACCTTTCGCTCTCTATCGAGCAGGTCTATTCATTTGTTTACTAATTTTACGCCCTAGTTAGGAAGAATTTGGTGGCGGCGTTGTACAACTCATATTAAAAAAATATGATAATAGGAATAGAAATTATTTAAAATAATAGATTCTACTTATCTCGCCCTGACTTTGTGATAGTCCTCCATTATAAAAAATACAGAAGAAAGCACTTATACCTTTACCACATTATAATTTATTGCACGACTATGGTTATTACCCTTTAATAACAATAATAATCTTTATTACGGGCAAAATTGCCCTCTTACTTTGACAACAAGTAAATGAGATCATCAATCAATTTAGATCATCATTAGGTGTGTTGGATATGCCTTGTCACTTGATGGTGGCCTAAAGGGTCAAAACCATATTAGTGAAATAAATTACAGTATGGTAAAGGTATAAGTGCTTTGTTATTTATTTTTTATTATGTAATTGAATTAGAATATCAGGAAAAGGGATAATTTGACACCGTAAAATACAAGGAATAGATCGGTACATCTGACAGTGAATTATGTATTGTCATACATAACATAAATTCATAATAAAGCATGAAAGACTTTTTAGAGTTCCTGATAGACCTTCACGGCTAAAGAAGCAGTTCTGAAGCCCACACCTTACCTCACCCTACCGTATACATTTAGCACATGAAGCATATACATGTTCTTTGCATCGACCTCTTATGTATATTCTTAACAGAACATGTTCGACTTGCTTTTTAGTTGAAATAGAATTTAATTGAGTTGATAAAAATTAAACACTTAATATTCACATTTCATCTTTAAGTTAGGAAATTTCTATAAAGTGATCATCTATTTATTGATGTGAATTAAAGCAGTTATGTATTAAAATACTTGTTAGCTATATTTACTCTGTGTTTAGTGATTTTAGCTACTTTTTTGAAAGATTTATAGACGTATTCTAAAACAATAGGCTTTTTTGGTAATAGGACCCGACCAAATCTTTTCTAGCATGAAGTTGATAGCTTTGAGGATAAATTAAGCCATCACTTCGGGGTACACCAACTTGCTCTTGACAAGTAAAGTCTGATATTAAATTTGGTTATATTCACGGAAGAAAGATCGTATTTTTTAGTTTACGTGGTAGAAAAATAGCAAATGACGACATATACAGTGAAGCATTTACACACTAGCATTACTTTCATGAAATTTTATTTCTTTATTCGCCTCTTGGCCTCTTATAGTACATACTTACGTGTACGCATCTTCATTACATTGTTTTAGGTAGACTATAAGCTTACTATGTGGAGCTTTAATTGACTTACAATTAATATTTATACTGAATTTATGGTAATGAATGGCACTTAATGAAATTGCATAGGAATTTACGAGTAAACAAATCAGAAAAATTTCTTATCTATCTAAATTTCCCACCTCTATTCAATAAACTCACTCAAATAAAATCATCGCAATTAATGTACATGATCTTCGGTATTAGTACTAAGGCACATACACGCAACGAAATTGGCTTTGCCTAATGAATATTATTAATGCCTTCCAAGACTCAAATACTTTTCAAAATATATTTACAAGTTATTATTAACATTAATTCAAAATATCATTATTTTACGAAATACTGAAAATACTATAAATTTTACTGAAGCTGACAATTCTTTTCTGTTCGACCTGCGCCAGTTAAGTCGAACACTAAGGAGATAAAGTACTGACTTGTACATACGTCAAGTTGGCAGCCCATTCCTTAGCTTTTAAGGTCGCCCTTCGATCTTGCAAACCTTGAGAAGTCGAGAAGTACCAAACATTTTATCACCCAAACCAGTAAGGATATAGAAACGTTAGGAACAGGGCTATAAAACGTTTAACTCTACTCCCAATGCGGGCAATCATGTGCCAAAAGCAGTACTATAAATTTTCCAGCGTGAATTCCTTAGTTTATGTAACGATAGTATAATTTTTTAACCTTGATAATGTAATAACCTAAAAGCTTTTGTTTTCTATTGAACCAACTCTTTTCTATGATAGGCAAACAGCATAGTGTTTGTCCCGAAGTGCATTTTCTTCGTATCGTAGTTAAGCATCTTACAATTTGTCAACTTTGTTAACTCAGTTGGTGAAGTGAGAATGTTTTGGACTTTTTTATGATGTTCACCAAATATTCTGTCTTTATGGCTCGCAAAGTTATATCCCTGATAAAAAGCTTTTTTTCCAAATCGATATCCTTGAACATTTTCTGAAATGGAATGTGGTTTCCTAAGAATAATTTTCGACTGCTCCGCACAATAAATATTATTCCCACTGTAGAATTCATTGTCCTATGCCATGTAAGGACATGGGACAAGAACTAGTCAAAGCATTATTCTTTCATGAATCAGGCGCCTTGTTTCTTTGAAAAATAATTTCAACCTTGGTAGCTGATGGTTATATATTTTGATTAGTTCATCAGGCAATAGTTTCTAACCGATTCTGATTCTTCGTGAATGTGATTATATTGTCAAAGTAATTAACTAGCTCTAAGTATTTAATTCTCCTTCGTCAGCTTCCATCAGATTCTCGCTCACAATTGAAAATTATGCACTGGTATCTTTTTTATTTGCACTATAACGTAGTACACTCGCATTTTGGCTGTGTAAAATACAAGTATAATTTTTTACCTGTATCTCTTCCGAAGTTAGAGCGAAAAAATATTTTTCCATTTATAAATGCTGTTTTCGTAAAGCCGTGAAATGGTAATACATCTACATGTAAATCCTAGTTGCAGTTAAATATCGTACGTAGGATTTTATGGGCCAAAGTTGAGACAAGAAATTTCCAACTTAGTTATCGGCCCATTTTAATGTCAAACACGCCAAAAAAGTGTAGGATGTTTAATAAAAAAATAAGCCTTACCCTCTACGAGAAGGTAGGAAATCAAACACTAATTACTATATATTCAAGGGAATCAAGCTCACTGCAATTACCTACAGCATAATTATTTATAGGCAGTCACAAACACTCCTGACCTTGGACTTGAACCAATAATCTAAGTAGTAGAAGGCCGTCGATTCAACCATTATATTACTAAGGTTAACCAAGTAATTGTTAGCATCACTTTACTGTAATTAATTACCATTTAATCAATTTTCTAATAAGTACACTATCCTACGAAGAAGCAAAAACACAATCCTCTACTCAATTACTAATTCTCCAAACCAATTACCCTGAATAATTAGGCCAAAATCCTACGCGGGCTTGGTACTTGCATAAAAGTTAACTACAAAATATTTTGCTGAACATAACATAGGGAAATGCATAAATCAGGACTCGTTAACGAGGAAACTTTTCCAAGGCAAGGAATACAGTCATCACCTCCACCATATTCCCAGGACCCGTCATCTATCACGCATGGATACAGCATTTTCATATGGCCCCCATCTGCGTTTCCCACACCAACGCGTTAGGTAATCGTTTATAAATAAAGAATGACCTTTGACGTGGCGAAATATTCGGTAGATGTACTTCTTGCCTTCTGCGAAAAGTTGCCTTTTTGGAATGGGGCCCCTTAAAAATGGGGGGCCCGTATACTAGATATCCACGGAACCCCCTCAGATGCTGATCTCCCCTTCTGATTGCTTCGAAAATTGTCCACTTTTTCCATTTTGTTGTTGGGCGGTGCAGAACTCTGACCTTGGATCTACTGAATGATGGGCATAAAGAGAAACTGATTCCTTCGGAATCTGCAGAGATTTCCCTTTTCGTTGGCGCGAGGCGTTTCCTTTCGTTGTTGTTGGTCACGATTGAGGATAATGATAACCATTAGGAGAACGAAAATAGTGTTCCAACTGCCTTCCTCGTCCATTCTTATGTCGGATATCGCGAATCTCTGCATGGTATCCCATCGCCTCTATAATTCGGAAGACAGTCGTTCGAAAATGAGGAAAGAATTCTAAAATGTTCGAAGCTCGAATTTTCAATCCATTCTCCATTATCTGAAGTCAGAATCTATCTTTTCAGGCATTCATTTCATTTTTTTTCATACTTTGTTGTATTATCTTACAGTAAACACGCTACCTATCAATGGAACTCCTTGACAACCACAAATCGTGGATGGGTTTGGGTTGGATTGGATGTAAACAGTGAATTTAGTAACAAAGGATATCTTTGTAAATAGTCATAAAATAAATTTTATTCAAAATTAACCAATTCTAACCGACCAAACCCTTTTTTTTATAAGAGAATCCTAAAAAAAAACCTGTTATATATGGCAGTAGCATCTTTTTTCAGTCCATAACGAACGTTTAATTTTTGCTCTCGAACTTTTCACTTTCTCGTACAACAGTGCAGGTAACAGAAAACGTACCCATTGAGCCTGGCTTAATCCAAACCTTATGCTCAAAAATTTACAAAATTATCTTATAATAAGGGTATATATATATGGTACGCTCGGTTGGTTTTTTCGATATTTTTTTCTAGAACTGTGCAAGGGTAAATGTGGGGATTCAGTACGGTTAATATACTGGAAGATTACCTAAATTTCTATTCTTCAGAAACGATAGACATTATTATATTACTCTAGAAATTCTTTCAAGTTTTAGATGATGGAGACCTTGGCCTTGGTGTTATGAGTAAACATCAAATACCATTTCCATCGTAATTCTTATAAATTACACCATAACATACTCTATAGTATAATATTGGAATACATGGAAAACATCCATTGGAAAGGGATAACAGAATGTATAGTTGAGGCTTATTGTTATAATAGGTAACTCTTGTATTCTAGAGCTCTAACACCAGCGCATTTTCTATCGTATGCTTAGAAGATGGGAAAAATCAAATAAAATAACTCACCTATCCTGAAAAAAGTGTTGCAAAATAGCGTACCGCGGATATTCTGCCTTATTTACGAGAAATTATTTTTCTATATCACAAATATATACAGGACTGCATTATGAGGAAAAGAACGATGGTCATTTATAATAATTACCAGCTCGCCAATCATAAAGACGTTTTAGCTGATTGCGATAGCAATATCCAAGGAGAATTTTTTCTGACAAGCACCATTAGCATAACCATGGAGCTTGATATTTCCTCTTCGGTAGATCACCTTGTCACGTATGTAGACTTCCGCCTATCGATGCTGTTCGCCCACCAAGGAAATGCCCTGCCTATATAGCATGTTTCGTTCGGATATCTCACGGATTCCTCTATTAATTTTATTAAAACTGGATAACCTTCATGACCTTAAAGATCAAAATGGAAATAAGAAAACCTCAATAAATAATTACCCTACGAAGTGACTTATTGATTGTCCACAGAGTTTTCAACTTTGAAATATGTACTGAAAATGTATCAAGGATTTTTAAATCATGATATATTGTACATTATTTCCATTTAAACATATACCCCATCAGTCACTAGTAGTTTACGGCAGGTATGCCAATATCCCTACCTAATCTACCCTGTTAGCTTTTCTATTAGACTGCGGAAAGAGCCGCCTGAAGTAATTATCTGTTTTTGCGATTACTTCCTTGTAACGTTTTGTCTATGCTCCTTGGAGATCGCGTTCGTTCTCTAATGGAACATTTCTTGTATTTAAACAGGGTTTTGAGCTGTAGGGTTCTAAATACTTTTTCTCCGATGGCCGTTAACATTTGAAAGTTTACCGTAGAATGAAGTTTTGCGGGATTATTTCATTTTTAATTTCCAAAATTTTTGTTTGTCACACTGAAAAGTCTCTTAAATGCAAACAATATTTCGCTCAGTTTTATATGATTTACATGGCTGCGAAATTATTTCCAAGGGAGCAACAGAATGTTTTCCGTACAGTTTCGTGAATCGATACTATAACTTCCTGCTAAGCAACCCCTAGAAGGAGCGCTTCACCCACGTGGGACTAACCTTGTACTTGAAGGCTCCAAGGATTGCTCCAACTTCAATGGCATTATCGTTGATTTACGAATGCAAACAAATTATCTTTCTCCTGCGTTCGCAGAATTTCCTGGAATATGGTGATTTGCTGCTTCACATTTTGTTTCACAATCGATAGGCGACATTTTCGAACTCTGCAATTACTTCTCGCGATTATTGGTTTGCTAACGTCATCTCAATCGAGTTTCGTCCCACGAGCGTTTAAATAGGGAATACCAGTATGAATTTCTCGAACGTTGTCGTCATATTCAAGAAATTTTCCATTTTTCATCGATTACAGATGCGTAAGTTTTTTTAAATTGTCGTTACGCAAGTAATGCCGCACCATTTCGACTAATCACGCACGCTTGGCTGTTTTCGTCACCTCTATGTTTTTTTTAATTCTTCTTCAACGACAGGTTCAATGGATAGGAAACCCGTTCATTTAAGTGTAAATAACATAAAGTAATAATAATGAAAAACTATTTTCCGTATTTACTAATTTTCTCGCTAAACTGGTTAAATTTCCTTCGACGGAATTTTAAGAATCAAAGGAATTTGGTTGAACTCATTTTCTGATCATGTATTTTCGATGCTAACTTCTTATGCTATCATTCTTAACGAATCTTAAAACATGTGCTTTAATTTTTATTCCCCAGCAGAATATGAGGAATAAATAAAGCTTGAATTTTTTAATACTTTTTCCGACGAGTCTAATCAAATCTAACGTTCATATAATATAATCCCATTCCTGAATTCGATATAAATTATAGTAATAATAAATGGTCTTTATTCGGGCGAGATTGAGACTAGGAAGTTTCTTCTTACATCTAAACCAAACCCAACTCATCGGATATCATTGTTTGAAAGAAACAAATTAAAATGTGTTAGTATTCAGAACTCTATCTCTCTTTCTTCCTCTCTGTTAATAGTCAATTCACTATATTTTCTTATGAATTTTAAAGGGACTCTTTTCTGTTATGCCTGTCCGATATCCGTAATTTTTGGAATATATCCTACAACTTGCCCCAAAATTTCTTATACAATAATTGTACTGTCATATTATTTTATAATATTTATTTATATACATAAAGGTTCATTATTACACAAGTTATTGTAACACATAACATATGGTTTTGCTGACAGTATCAGTTATTTGATAATAGATTTCTATTTTAAATGTATAGCACCTATCAAATCATCACGACTATAAATATGTATTTGTTTATCTTCTACTTTGCTCTTGCACACAAATATAATGAAATGAAGAAGTTGTAATGGAAGTAATATGTCGAAATCCGTGAAGGATTTTTATATCGTTAAATGTTTCTGTGAATACAGGGTCAAGTATTTAATTTCGCTGAACGTATTTGTTTTAAATAACTCCATTCACTATCTTAACGCATCATTTTAAAGAGTGATAAAAGTGTATGGTAGGAAAAATCCGAAAATAATCACATTTATTATTCTTCTTTATTATGTATTAATCGATACAAGCGTTGGAATCACTGCGATCATAATCAGTTCTAAATCTCGCACCTTATGCGATAGACATTTAAAAAATGGAATTCGATATTATGTAAGACAAAAGACAGATGTGAAAGGGTTTCCCATTTGTGGACCCATGGAGAAAAAAACAACAGGATTCGAATCCGGAAGAATGACGTCGTGAGGCGGAGAAAAAGATCGAGAGAAATCCCTTTGCATTGTTACTCGCTTTCTTTGAAGCCGATGCTCTTTTTATTGCCCCCGGAGCCAATTCCCTTTGGGTGACGGACATCATCTGAAAAATAGACCGTGTGGTGAAACTCCTTCAATTGTTTCGCAGCGACTGTGTTTCCGCGTCTCTCCCCCGATGACTTCTCATTTTTTCCTGACCGGTGAAAATTCAAACGGAGACTCGGTACTTTACGAGACCGGGAAACGAAGCTTTTTACCATTTTTATTTTTCGTGAAATCGCATCTGCCGAAAAAACGTGGGTTTCTTGAGAGGACCTTTTTGCTGGCAAAAATTTCGTAAATCCTGGTTTTCTCTCTAAATATTTTGTAGTTCGGGTATCGGTGATGTTTGACTTGGAGAGAGTTTCGGGCAGCTCCTTTCTCTTAAGAATTTTGGATCTGGCGCTGAAGAATCGCCAACCTGGTGATGGAATAATCACTCCATAATAATTTATCTAATTTTTACCTCATAATTTAAAGTTGTATATCGGGAATACAGATTTTAATGCCTCCGCTGTCGAATTAGGAAGTCAAGGCAAACTTTTCGTTTCGGTGATGCTATTATCGATTGTAAATAGAGTCATAACGAAGAATTAAGTTATGTCACTGATACACACTCTGTTTTACGTATTTCCATTATAAAATATACGAGTGTGGAGCCTCTATAATAAAAAATGTTACTCTGCTTAAAAATCATGGACATAGCCCGTGTAATTTATATGATGAAATCTCTTAATTATGAATTCATAAGTCTACACCATGCTTTCTTGGAAAATATACGAAAATGGGCTTCTAGACCCTATTATCTCTCTATAATATAGTTTAAACTGTTTTTGGTTGGTACCTATCTGTGTTACTCGCTCTGTAGCATGTAGTCAGATGAAATCCCCAAATTTTCCTGCTTGCTCTTTCGCAAAATTAATGAGTCTCCTTAATATTCGTTCGTTATACATATTCGTGAAAGCGTTATAAAATGAACCGCTTAGAAGACACTCGTCGCTTCCTTATTCCGTTGAGAGGGGAACTGATTGTTTCCAGGAAAACGGGCAGATTTCACGTTTCAGTCACCCCGAAGAGTTCAAATTTGAACAGTTCGTTTTTTTGGTGGAGGAGGAAGTGAAGTCGCATTGTTATTGCTCAATATTAGAACCCCGAAAAGCGCTCGAACCACCCCTTTTATTCACAGATAATTACTTCCTCTCTCTAAACATTTGCTGAATGGTCATTACCTCCAAATTCACACTGCTTTGGTATTTGCTAATGTTGATTTTTTTGGAGTGGATTAATTAACCTTCCCTTAATTAAAAGGTCTTTAGAAATATTCGTCAGTTTATTTTCGGAGTACTGTATTTCAATATTAAAAATTTATGTTGATTTTGCAATACATGCTAATAATATGACATTAATATATTATATTAATAATAATAATAATAATAAAAGGCCTTTATTCGGGCGAGATTGAGACTAGAAAGTCTCTTCTTACACCTAACCCATCGTCATATGCAAAACAGAAAGAAAGAGATAGTTTGCTAAAGTACACGAAGAAAACTAGTATGTGGATTTAAAAAAACCTAAGCTGAGGGCTCAGGAAAAATTTCCACTGCAGGAAAACACTCCCTAGAAGGGGAGTGTGAAAAACCTGCGAAACCTACAGGTAGAAAACAGTATTTTGTGAAGAAGGAGAATAAAAGAATTATGAAAGACAGGTAGAGGATAGATACAAATTATGCAAAAGAGACAATACACATTCACTACTAGCAATCAAATCAAATAAAATATCTTTACTATTTAAATATTCATTTACGGGAGTTAATCAGATCATTATAACATAAAAATAACTGAAAAATCACTTGGAATTTCATTCATGCATATATTTAAGGCCTTAAAAGTAACTTTGATTTCAATTTTTTTTATATTGTATTTTTATTTATTTTTATTTTTTATATATTTTATGAGCTCATTTTCCGATATCCTGAGATTACTTAACCTGTAATATCTCTTTCGTATAAATTCAACATCTATCATGATAATTTAATTCATAGCTTTTATTATTTCAAATGAGGAAAAAACAAATATGAGATTTCCCATACCTTGTAATATTTTCCCAAAAATACGTTAATTTAAAAGAACGGATCATTCACCACAATTGTAAGCATTAGAACCATTTTTTCATAGGGAAACGCATGAGTTTGAATTCAACAATCGTACTAGCTGTCAAAGGATTAGATAATTTATAAATATTAAATTCTAAAATGTGTCTCTGCATTTTATTAAAATTCTAACATACAATATTCCAAAGCCAAAATAAGAATACTTATTGAAATTTGTCTTTAGTATTTTTTCCATACGTCGCAAATGTTTTTATTTGATTTAGCGGAAGATATAAACCCTGGGAAGTTATTGTAGATATTAATCCAAAATTGTGAATCTCGACGACAATATTCTGATGGAATATGTGTTTCTGGGAGCACTCATGATCCAGTTAAAGCTCATTTTGGTGGAATAAAGATCGGTAGCTACTTATAGGAATGTTATGTAATTCTACTTAAAGAATAATTTATCATTTATATATTGTGAAAACAATGGAAAAGATGGATTGAATTAATGGCCACTTCGGTACCTTGCACGTTGAGTAATGTATCCCGTGAAACCCTTTCTTGAAATCATTATTTTGACAGACGTGCGCAAAATCACCCATTGTGTTTGTGTGGTGCATTTTTGGTTTTTAGAGCAACGAAAACCGCCATTAATCGCATTAAGGACATTTAGCGAACTAAAAATTTCTTCAAAGCAAAAAAGGATTCGTCGAAGCGCTGGATGCAATTTTATGAACGCTTTCGAATGAAATGGAGCGCAGCCATGAAATGAAAACGTCCACACCTGTTGGGCATTTGTGAGGACAAAGTCGGGGTATTTGGTAATGGCACTTTTGATTTCGGCTTTTCGCTTCGTTTAGTTTGACATTTCCCCGTACAACTTTCACTGTTTCATGAGGACGGAGTGGTTCTTAGAAGGAAATACAAAACTTCCTTAATCTTCAAATATTTGGGTTGACTATGATTATACGTTGAGGGAAACCAGTATGAAAGCTAAATTTAAATTTGCTATATTTATTAATGCAGGATTTATTTTTTTTACAAGCTAAATATTACTAAGTCAAGAAAATAAATAATCCTTGGTTTTTTGTGTATCGATTTACGTAGGTAAATGTCATTAATCGATTTAATTTAATTGAATATTTGATGATTATAATGCTTATATCGTGTGGTGTAGAGAATTGCGGTGAATGATCCTCGATGTTTTTCTCTGTAAATAATATCTGTTGCGTGAAACCTCCTATTCGTTCTTTTCTAGTTTGAAAGAAGATGTAAGACTAATTCCAAAATATATTTGAATAAGATGTTTACTTAGCCTTATTGGTAAATGTCTTTATAGTAAATCCGGGTGAAAGTTGATGTTGTTTCGTAAAATATATTAAAATACACCATTCGGAGATGAGGCTTAACTTCACTGTAGTTTACGTTATATCTATTGATTAATGGTATTTATTCAAAAAAAGTCGATAATTCAAAAAACAATACTTCTTCTGTTGTTCTTAATTTTCACATAGTTAACTCGAAAATTTTAGCATTTAGTCTAAGGGAAGTTTCGGCAGACTACAGACACATTACGGTTGTTAAAGTCAGTTCCGCTCTGAAATATACGAAATTATTTCGAAAATAATCAACGAGGCTTTATCCGTAGTGAAATGGTGAAATAATCAAGAGAAAGGTCTTCCTCCGAAATAAAATCAATGCGGCGTAAAAATACTTAAAGGTAAATATTACACCTTTCTCTCGCAGCAAAAATTCCGATTTATCCTACCATCAAATTAATATTTGATCGAATTTTAATGGAAATCACCGATATGAAAAATCATAACCGGTAGATAGTGAGGGAAAAGTGTTACATGGCTTCCGAAATCAGCCGTTGAAATCAAATTAAATAGCTAACGCGAGCCAGAAAAACCAAATACGTTTTTACAATTTAAGCTCTTTTTACGTCTCATAAGAGCACACAGGAGCACGTTTCGACATGAATGAAGTAACTACGTGATTTGCGACGTCAAACAATTAATCATTTTATCGCTTGATCATTCCGTACAAGACCCTTTGTCATGGGATAACTAAGAGAAAGTCTCGATCATTCCATTCACTTACATTGAAAGTACCGATTAGAAATTTACGATTTTCGCGTTCCAGATTTAGTACAAAAGGCGTACACAGGATGAAGAATGGTGCTATTAGGAGTGAAGTAAGCTTTCTAATTATTGTCTCACCCCGACCGTCGAGAACGTACACCTTACCCTTTTGTAGACAGAAACCAGCGTATTTAAAAATTCAAGATGTAAACTAAATTGAAATTTTACGTCTTCTTTAAAATGAGTATCTCCAATCAGAATTGCACCTTCTCCAATGATGAGCAACGTCCTATTCTCATTATTTATAAGAACCAAAGACTCCAGTATATTCTGAAGTTACCTTAAGTCAATCGGAAACTTAATTAACCTATAAAGGATGGCTTGAAGTATTTTATTGAATAAAATTTATCTTGATCGAATAGTTAAAATTAACGACGTTTTTTTAACATTCATCAAACCTAGTCAGTTTTCTCGATCTCTGTTTGACCTTATGAGGTTATTTTTATTTACAACTTTTATAGAAATATAATAATAGCAATGCGTACGATTCTAAGATAGGTTAACTTCCTTAGGGGATGAAAATAGTTAAATTTTATTTTATGAAACCAGGAAACTGACTCTTCTAAGTGCATAAGTATTCAACAACTAACACTTTTGCTTTCCGACTTTGTATCTCTAATCCGAGGAAAGCATTGTGTTTATTCTAATTCTTTTGTTCTCATTTTACATGTTTTTTCCTTATTGAAGTTTCAGTGAGAGGCGTGGCAAATTCGAATGCAAGCAAATTTCCGTCTTAAAAACATTGCGAATGCAAGTTACATTCTCAGCTTGGTTAATTTCTATTCTTCTGGGTAATCTTTAAAACAGTACTTATTTTTCTCTGAGATATTTCTGAGAGTTCCTCTTAAGTTTAAATCGCTACACATGTGGTGAATAATCCACTTCAGTCACTGATTCATGCTCATTTCCTAGTCATTCTTTCAGTAGCATTTTCATCATCACCCTCTCACAATCATTAATTACATCCTCGTGGTGTTCTTTCTCGCTTCTAAGCAATTCATCATTCCGAGCCGTGTGCTCCTTTGAAAATTAAAACTAGGTTTCTCTCATTCCCTTTCGAATTTTTCAACCTATTTTTATTGCGATGTTCATGAAATATCCTCTCTCTCGCGTATTACGAAGCGAAGTTGCGGTGCTTGTAATGGAAAAAATACGTGTTGCAGCCAACGTGAGATCCCTTCCATGTTACTGTAAAGAATTTCGTCTTCCTGGGTTTGAAGGGGGTAATCGTGATGAGGGAAAAAACGTGAATAGCTGCATTTCATCCCAGGAAGTGAAATGTCGTACAATGTAGCCGAGGGATAGAAATTATCCTCTGGTGCTCTGAGGTAGTGTTTCAGTTCCAAATTGACCACGCCTCAACTACTACTCACTACTCTCTACTCACTCTACCTTTCAGCGAGGCAATTCTCTCGCTATCTCTGAGTGCTTCAATTAGGTAATGCTACATGGAGTAACACCTTTGCCTGTAATGATAAATTATACTTTGAAGGAATAATTTAGAGTGAGTAATTATCACTCTTATCCAACTAATACAATCGCTCCTGGCACTACCCTTAAGTAATTGATGGTAAGATCTAAAGAGAAGCATGAAAGGTATGTATATACGTCGGAAAAAGGTGGAAGATGTTAGATGATACAAAGGGTTGTAGAATTCATTAAGAAATAGAATAGGCCATGAAGTAAGAGTCATTAAACTACAAAAAATAAGAGGTTTGGATAGGTATGAAAGCCTCTTATAATCATACTTAATTCATTTAATAAGGATTTTAATAAGTTTTTGATCAAGTTACAGTGAAATTGCTCAAATTTTAAAGTTGTTTAAGATCACTCTCCTCTTCCCCTTAGGTTTAAAATCCACATATTGTTACAGTAAATTCTGCCGGTATATTCAAATTAATACTTTACCTTTTAATTTAGTATGGATTTGGTGCATTTAATGATATAGGAAATATAATCAACAGAGTTAGCTGTAACTTTGTGGAACTCCATAAAAGGAAGGGTGCTAAATATATAGCAAAATCTGCTAAAACATGTGGGTATTTGGTTCAGATATGTCGATGACATCTTATGAGTTTGGAATGGTTCTTTGAGACAATTAGATTTATTTATCTCTTTTATAAACACTGTCCACAGTAATATAAAATTCACTTCTGAAATTGAAACGAATAATAATTTAAACTTTCTTGATCTCACTCTGTCAAAAGTTAACAACTCGATTGATTTCTCTATTTTTCGTAAACCGGCTTACACTGACCACACCATACACAATTGCTCCAACGCCCCCATCCTGCATAAACATGCTGCTTTTCATAGCTTAATACATAGATTACTAAACATTCCTCTCAATAAAAGTAATTTTTCCAAAGAAATAGGTATTATAAAATAAATTTCTGTTGCAAATGGTTACTCCTCTTCCCTCATTGATCGTATTCTTTTCAAAAAACAAAGAAAACTAAATTTGACCCGCATTTACCACACCCTCACTACAAATAATGATCCTAAGAAATGGGTTAAAATTCCTTACATTGCTCCTATTAGTTACGGTATCGCGAACTCTCTCCCTTCTAACTGCAAACCCGCCTTTTACACATTACATAGTTTGGGTAAAACGCTTTCTAATATTAAAGATAAAGTTGATCCTTCTTTAAAATCAGGTATTTATAAATTAATTTGTCAATACTGTGGTGCTATTTACATAGGTCAAACTGGCTGGCATTTACGCACACGTATTAAGGAACACAAGCAATGTTTTAAAAATGGTTCCCATGCTTCACATTTCTCTATGCATTTACTCGAAAACCAGCACTCCTCAGAATTTCAACCCCACTTAATCAACCATTTACCAAAGGGTCCTAAATTAGATATTTTTGAACAGGTAGAAATTCTTCACCCCTGCTGTCGCTTGTCAACCTGCTTCCTCCTATCCCTCAACCCTCCACTACCCCTTCATCCTTAACCCCCCCCCCCCCCTTAACTCTGTTTTGTATAAACACTTGAACAATTTCTGTGTCTGTACCTGAAGATGACTAGACCATAGTCGAAACCGGTCGTTTATAATTAATTTTCTGTGGAACTGAGATCAAGTTATCTCTTCTCCTTCCGATATAAGAAATGTTGGACCAACAACGTTAAGTAAATACATTTAGCGGAAAAAGTAAAACATATCTATACTATCTAGTTCGTAGTAGAGATATGGAAACACGAAAAACATTAATGCTGTTTTGGCTGAAAGATATGTTGTAACAAACATCAATCCCTAACGCTACACTTACGAAGGTACTTCCATTAACTGTCCATTATAAACGTAGAAGTATTTCATGCTTTAATCGCGGTTATGTGTATTCCTCGCATCCTGATGTTTTATTTCTATATTTATTCCGCGCAAAAGCTTAGGATATTTCGAAGTAAAACGTAGATTTTATATATACTACTGTGTACATTAACTAGACGCAACGTGGTCGATACAGGTCACAATTAAACCATTAAGAATGGAATTCTCACAGTTCAGTTTATCTTCTACGTTTTTGATAACATATTACACCTACATAAATGTCCCTATGCATCTCAAGTCTCTGTTAAATTTAGTATTTTTTCCTGTGAATTGAAAAAACCCACGTAAATAAAAATGTATAAACATCAAATCTCAAAAGTCAACTCTTTATGCGCCTTTTTTCTACTCATCTATAAAGAAATTTAGGAGACAATTACTTTAAATCTGATCAGATGGGGAGCGTTTCTTTAGTTTTAGTAAATGTTACATCTGCCTTCATATGCTTTCCCTACTAAAGATTTTGCCGGTAATGGAATGCACGCAATGATACTTTGAATTCCTATCCTCAGGCAGTCGGATGATTTTTCAACCCTCAAGCCCATTTTCACTTCATTATTCCTCGTTTTGCGTCGAACTTTTCTGTGAGATTTTAGTCGAAATTACCTCCTTACAATGCAGTCTTTTGTTTTTTCCAACCATGCCCCAGAATAAAGTTACCAAATCCGGTGTTATAAAAAATAATGCTGGCAATCTCCGTGTGAACAATTGCTCACGCATTTCCTCTCCCTGCAGTCAACTCTCTTTCATTTAACGACGCCTGGAAGTGTTCGGTCACGCGAGAGAAGTTTGGGAAGTATGCGCAATTCGGCAAATTAGATGAGGGAGATTCTATAAAAATGTTCCGAAATTGTATTGATAAACCTCAACACTAAATTAGCGTCTACATCGATTGATATTGAGTGGTAGATCGTATCTATGAAGGAATACGTCTTTCTCTCCCATTCGTGTTGATAGATGTCAATTTTGCCAATGAATGTCTTCTATTTATTGTGATTTTATAGCGACATGTTACTAAGCAAGATCTATTTAGAATTTTTCCTTCATTGGAATTTAAATTACCTTGCAGATCCATCGTAAACTTTAAGGGATCGCTGATATAAATTATCTACCTTTAATACCTTTTTTATCATAAATGCTCTACCTTTCATAGATTTTTGGGATAAGGTAACCGTTTTCAGTAGCCTCCAGCTGTCATAACTGGACTAAGAATGCAATGAAAACTTCAAATATCTTTCGACGAAAGGGATTCTATTCCATTTTAATTTTCACCAATTCCCACTAGATATTCTATGTTATTTTAAAACCGTTGAAATATTATTTTTAATTATTGTTTTCCGCAATAATTTTATTCTTCACTACGCGGAACATCCATATTTATATAACTATTGAATAAATAATTATTTATTATAATTATTATTAAATCTAAAATAGAAATTAGACAAACTGATATTTTTGAATCCTCAGGGAAAAGATACCGTATTCAAAGTTGTTAAAAGTAGTTTTCAGAGACATTTCACATATTTCATAAGTTGCAACTATACTTGGCATGCCTGATGATTGCGAACTTCCATTGCAATGTTTCTTTTTCTTCTTCTTCGTGTATTATGCAACCGGAAAGGTTAATTGTTAGGTCTTGTTAGAGGACGCTTTTAATTCCAGTAGCTCTAATCTCAAGACATTTGATGAAATAATACGTGCCTAAGTTGGTTTCTTGGTGATTAAACCATAATCGTGACACGCTGAAATTCCCAGTAAAAACGCTTCAACGACACTAAAGCGCGTCGGTATGATTTCCTCGGTTGCTTCATACTTAAGGAAAGAAATTAAAATTGCTCTGTTGATTTTCTTACTGAGGTTTCACTTACATAATTTCTCTGCAAAAACAAGAGATTTACAGCTTGATTTCTTTCCATAAAGTATGAGTAGGGTGCATCTATCGGATGTGCAATTCATCTCTTATCAAGGAGTTTTATATTTCCGACGTATTTTCTTCTTTTGAAATGTATTGGTATAATTGCGCGTATGTGTAGCATATGCCTTGAACCGCTTAAACCGACAGAAATTAAAAATCCTACGTGAAGTTTAGCAATCGATATGTTATATATGTTTTCAGGTAATATTTTGGTACTCTTCCAATCTAAGATATAATAATCGGTATTAAGTAAATATAATCTTTCTTTTTCCATTCTCTGGTATTATCAAATCTCATGAATTTTTATTTTGATTTGTATCTAATTTTGTAATCGCTTTTTAAATCAGGTCTTCTTAGCTTTTATTTTACTTTGTTTTCGCGAATCTTACTCCCTCCTTCTCATAAGGTATTTTTTCTAAGTAGGGATTTTACTTCGACTGCATAAGTTACGAGATATTTTTCTCTAACTCTATTCTTATTTATTGTTTATGGAAAATATTACTATGCAACATACAAGGAAGACAATCTGTCGAGCCTAACGACACCCAATTAAGAGTAAAATTAATCTCAATTATATTCATTACTCTTGATGGAACATGTAGTATTTTGATCGTGAAGTAGAGGAGCTATGGCTATATAAGGTAGTTTGAGGCAACGGTTTTATGATTAGTCTTCAAGATTTTCTTAACCACAAGACTCATTTTGAGATCAAAGTTGATAAATATGTATGGAATCCGAGAGCTTGCTCGGACAAGAGATTCATCTAAATGTTTCTCTTTAGAATATATTTCATCGCTCCGGTATACACCAACACACATCCGTTAGCAGGAAAAAAGATCCTGTGCCTAAACTACAAAGTGTGTTTAATCTCAGTAAGATATTTTCTAAAGAAAGAAAAATCCTATTTTTTTCACTAAAATCACGCAATGAATTTAGGTGTCTTTGAAAGTACCGAACCGCGACTAATGAACGATTTAGGTTGTTTTCCTTTTCATGAAGAGAAGTTTCACGTATTTTTATTCCTACCCGCGATGTTTGCGGTTGCAGTGAGAGTTTCAAGGAGGCGAAGTCTTTTTTTACCATCGAGAGTTTCTGAAATCATCTCATTAACAAGCGCTACCGCTCGCAATATTTCATTTTGCTCTTGTGCTTTTGAGCATTTCTTTGCTTTCCTCTGTAAGCCTTCCGTAAGCAAATCCAATCTTGGATACGTCGCCTTTTGAATACTTTCATTGCGTTGACTAATGTTTAATCTTTGGGTCGAATTATCTCCTCCAGGCCATACCTGTGTAAATTGCGCTCTCGGTACGTCTGTGACTTTCATATTGTCTCCTGTGAAAGTGTGCATGATGAGGTGTTTTCATTGTCTTCAAGTTTTCGCCCTCAATATCTTGAGGAAGAAGATGGTATGTGTATGATAGAGATCTAGTGTAAAGCAAAGTGCATAATCAACTGCATGCTCTCAATTCCGTAAACCCATGATAGATGTATGGCATTGTGTGAGTAGGTACATATTTACCTTTTCTCTTGTACGTCGGAAATTAAAATTATTTATTTTCAATTCTTGATCTACATTCCTAAATAGCCAAGTACTCTTTCATATGATATCCGCGAAGACAGATTCATCCTGGGCATTAGAAACGAAAAGCTGATTATTTTTGGTTCATTTCGGTACTATGTAACAACGAAGAGGACAAAAAGAATAACCATAGATAAGGCATGATTTGTCATCATGCCTTTTCGCCACTTCATATAATTATAAGGATTTACTGACAAATAATGTCTTAGAGATGTTTGCTATGTTATATAATGACTAACTTTTCTAATCTTTTATTGTTTGTTCAATAAAAAGTTGCTACTATTACTCACTACTTGTAAGCCAGGTATTCTGGCTTACAACCGAAAATCTACACAATTTATCTCTAGTTTAAATAATTCATTTTTTTATATTTATCAATCCGTCTTCGTATACTATGACATACTTTTCGAAATCAAACAAAATTTAATTATCGCTAATGGACAATCAAAGAGAGGTTTTGTGAAGATATTCCAGTGACAGGTTCCTTTCCCATTGTTTTTGTATATTATTAATAGTTTCTAGTGTTATTTTGTGAAAGTTCTTCATGATTATAGAATAAAAGTCAATTTGTTACCTAAACATTTACTGGAAATGTGGAAGATACAAAGTGACTTTTCTTCTATAATAGATATATGATCTCTTCGGTCCGCATGATATCTGATAACGATGATTATTCATTTTATAATCAATTACTACTTTGTAAGAACTCGCCGATTTTGATATAATTTGATTTCTCCTTAGTGGGATTGCCTTTTATCATCGGGAATATATAAATTCAATTCGTAGATTCGTATTAAGGCTGGTTTGTAAAATATTCCTCGTTGTTGTTGGCGAATTAGATATGGGAGAGGAAATATCTTGATTTTGTCGTAGTTTATCCAAAATCCTCGAGAAAAATATGATTCTTTATGGAGCCGGTTCTTTATTTGTTATCAAAAGATGACGACTCAACAAAATAGATATTTCGATTCAATTTAAAATTCTTCGACGGAGAAAAAAAGAGAAGTCAGAGAAAGTATTTTGGAAGACGATCACATATGATAGAAATATTCTTAGAGAAGGTTCGGAAATGCTACTCATCTTCAACGTTGGCTAAATAGTACGTAATCTTATTGTCAAACACTGCCTTATAAAGACATGACGTAAGAAGCATAAGGAATTGTTTGAACTGAGATGGGTTTCTTTTTGCCGGTGTTTTCACATTGAGTATTTGATTGCAAATTGCATGCGCCGCCCGTAGTATTTCCGACATGTCCATATTTCTTGAGTGGGACTGGAAATTTTTCTCGGGGAATGAAATCCAAAGAATGAGCTTGCGAATGTTTAACACATGACGTCTTGGACCATTATCATTTGGAAAGCGGAAGCTTCAATTTAGAGGAGAGATCATTTTATGCCGAGAATAAGGTACGAGGGGAAACGATCTATAGTTTGTTTATTTACAAAACCAGGGCGACGCTTGAATTGTATTGTTGAAGCACGATTGCTTTTAAAGGAAAGAGCTAATTTATACGTATCTCTTAAACCAGTAAAAACGTCCGAATGTAATAGGGAATTAAAAAGGTTGGACTTTCTATTCCTGTATTTGATTTTCTATTGATTTGATATTGCGTATTCTAATTCAAAAGAACTGGATTATTTTGTTACTATAGATAAAATTATAAACTCATAGCACATGCTGCGAAATATATTTTTACATACACATTGACATGATAAATAAATATATGCGAAACAGAAATCATCAGAACTTCATTAGTACGGGCACGTTTTTACATTCATCAATCTGATGAGCAATGGATTGCATCGATGTTTGTCTGATTACTTCGATGTATTATCGATTCTTGATGAATTTAAGAACAGTTCGTTGGTTTGTCTGCTGTTTGACAAGATGGCTGCTGTTGCATTTTCAACTTGTTCCATCTCCATGATTCTTTAATCGCTGTTGAAACGTAAATCATCGCATCGTTTTTGTTTGTTGATTGTTGCATTATAAATACGTTATATTTCCCGTTGTAAGTTACCATTTACTGGATTTTTAGGAGCTTATTGGTATTAACATTTGAATTGTACTACTAACCGTACCGCTACTGTCATCAAAACCATCGGCTCTTCATCAGGAATTAATCTCGAAGGAAACGATGTACATCGGTGGAAAGCATCGTAAATCCATCGGTGAATAAAAAAACGGTTTGACGGATTCATCGATGAATTTTAACCCAATCTTCTAACCATTCATTCGTGCTTCAACCTTAGCATTGAATCCTCAATGCTTTTTAGAACTCTTTAGAACAATATATACTTATTGACTCCACAAACTATTCGTAGAGATTGAAAAAAACCATCTCTTATTTTAAAATCGTTTATGGTAGTAAATAAGTCTAATAAAAGTTTCAAATCTCCCTATTTTAGTTATTTTTAAATTAGTTCTTGTCATTCTTTTGCTGTGTTTAAGTTTTCCCTCATTAACTAATTTCCCCCATAAATTAACTACTTACTAGCTCCAACTTATGCATCTATACCTTTCTATACACATGATGTACTAAACGAAGTTGAATTTGATATAAAGGGAAAACAAAGGAACTAATCAAACGTTTAATTTTATCACCAACTCAGCTGTAAAACAAAACGATAAATAAAGCTTGTTTATTGCATTAAAATTTAAATATCAAGAACCACCGAAAATCGCAGTTTACCAGTTCATAAATTTTGCACCAATTTTGGCCATTTATTACGAAGAATTCTGATTCTGTGCTCAACTTTCCAGACTCAGAACGTGGTCATGTAAACAAAACCATTGCGTTTGAGAGAAGAAAGGCAAGTGATCACACACGAGCATTCCAATATCATAATCCGTGCTCCATTTCTCTCGACATGTCCAACCCGCTTTCCTACAAAGCCATGAATGAAAGTACAGGAAATGACGTTTGTCAGGGGACCAACAATCGGAGAGTTATTATGTTACGACACGAAATCGGGCGTGGAATAGAGTTATACACACCGAGAGGAAAAGGAAGCAGTGAAGGGTTGGCCCATGGGCAATGATGAATCTTCGTACCTTTCTTTCCCTGAGGAGGAAGGGGGAGCAGGTGGCAAGTGAATTTTGGTGAGGAAAGGGGAAGAGGTTTGCGTTCTTGAGACGCGAAAATGGTATGAAGAGAAAGTGGGCGAAAGGAATATTCGGGGTGGTATGAGGTAGAAGGATCCCTACAAATATTTTTAAATAGACAAGTCTTTCTCATGAGGTAACCCCACGTATATAAGCCACAAAAACGTTAAAGAATAGCACCGTAGGAATCGAGCTATTGTGGAAATTCAGTTCGAAATTATTTTTCCAAATAGAATTTTAGCGGAAAAAGTATTAAGAACGCTTCTCTTCACTCTGCATAATAACAATATCAGAAAACCTTGTGTGCAACAAATTTCTCTGAACTTTTGGTTTATTTTATTTTCTTTCCAGCTTCTATGCCGCAAGTATTCTCTCTTTGCCTATCTGTTTCATTTAATGCAGCAACTTTTTTATATTTTTTCTTGGAATTATTTTCATCTCTCTTTTACACAGCTTGGCGCAATTAGTTGCTTGGAGTAAGGATATTAAAAGGAATTGAGTTGCTTGAATTGAAGGAAATAAGTCTTATTTCCATCATTATCATGATTCTACATCGAATCGATAATATGTTTACTTTTGCGAAATCTATGAACTGGTTAAACACTGTTGGAAGAGTAGGAGTTATCCACACTGACGTAAGACAATATTCTTCGGCCAAGAGGAAAACATTACATTGCATCATGCCAAGCACTTTCATTGAGAAAATCTGTCTCACGTATTAGGCCTGATTTACTAAACTAAATCAAAATTGCTTTACTTCTCCGTGTAGAATCACTTTTGAAGCATTAAATAGGAAAGAGTCTTTCGGTGTTTAATTACGATAAAACTGAACATTATGGATCCCACGAGCACTTTGATTTACCAAGAAGAGTAATTATGAGCACCCATACTTAAGTTACTTGGAGGACTTTCAGGGTAATTTAGTCCTCGAATAACCAAATAAGAATTCTTTGATAATAAAATCCAGATGAGACTGATACCAACAAAAAACGAAAACGATAAAAACTAAGACCTTGGAGAGGATGAAAAGGGAGTAGCGGAAAAGAGAAGACTTTGAAGAAGTGAAAAAACTTTTATGACATTCTTGGTGGAAATTGCCTTCAGAGGTTAGAATCGGGGGGAATTTCTTTTTTTCTCTCCTTCACACTTTAATTCAACTGGCGACGATGGCTATCTTCAAGAATATCTGACGATCGTAAAATGAAAATTAGATAAAGAATGATTTATTTCAAGGATAAAATTAGAAACTTTTCCAGAAAGCGTTTAATTCAAGGATTTATTAATTTTCTGCTGAAGATGACCAAACTGTTATTCGTGGAGTAGAAACTCGGAGATATTCCGCTGATTTGCATTTTGAAATGGAAATGCTAAAAATCAAAGAAACTCATTATTCTTATCGTGATTGATGCATTGAATTGCATCGGCAATCCGAGGAATTATCCAATGAAAATTTCATGGTTTTCCTCAATCAATTTTCAATGTCATTTCCAGTTCGCATTCTTTCCTCTAGAAATCATTCAGTAAAACTGCTGGTATTTTATGAGGAAGTCTTTTCATCGATAAGTAATTAGTTACGTACGTACGCTTGAATACTAATTTCTTTAAAACAGACTTAGCACATTGTTTTTCATTAATTTACAAAGCAGATTTTAAACCAGCGAGACTTTCTGAAAATCCACAATTTTTGAGGTGAAGAGAAATTTTTATTGTTATTTTGGAAATTCTGTTTTTATTGTACCTCTGAAAGACCTATAATCTGAAGTTTTTATAAAAACATAAAATATATCTTTGGATGTTTATTTTGAAGTATCTAAGAATGCGTTCCGTATTTTGACAAGGAAAGCCGTCAATTTAATGCTTTAAAACTTAGCACATCAACATCTAGTATAAATATAAAATTTCATCTTTTTAAGTTTTAAAGTATATACATATATATTTTGTTGTGAGTGCTTTGGAAAGTGCTATTCCTAGAGTAATTTTATTGAGGATGATGCGGACGTCTCATACTCATAACACGCTTGCTTATTTAGGAAATAGCCTCTCCATTTAATGAATACAATCCTTAATTCTCATCTTGCTTAATCCTTATCTTGATTAAGTATCGGCTTTGACTGACCACCTTATGGACAGATCATTGAGTGTTTTTTTAGCAGAATTACTAATAGTTGTAACAATCTGTACAGTACAAATTACAAAAATCGATTACAATAAAACAAAGTGCATTAGTTTGATACGTATTTATTAGAGGTAGTCTATTAGGCTATATTGTCTATTTATCTATAGTAAGTATAATTTTCTATTCAGATGTTTAACGGTTCTACTTAATTTCCCTCTATTCTGACGGAGTTTTCCCTCGCTGACTAAACAAACAGGGAAGAATGCACAGTAGTGAATGAAATTAACGCATTACTCATTCGAGCATCTTCTAACCTACTTCGCACCCAAGCGACAATCAGAAGCACAAACATGGCTTGCAGAAAATTCTGTAAGTTACATTTCCTCCAAAACTCCACGTGTGTTCCTCGGTTCATTGACTCGGAAAACGCATGCGAAGCTCGGATTTCGCTACTCATCTGAACTCGAACAGGCGAATGACCGTCTGAGTCAGGATTGGCAAACTTCTTCCATTAATGCGCCCGTGGTTGACCGGAAATCTATATAGTTAATTGGTTAAGATGGCTCTGAAGTCGCCTTGTCATCGGTTCTGACGAGAGGAAGGTATTGAATTGGCTTAAGTTTGCTCTTTGGACTTTCTCTTTGGCTCAATAGGACAATGACGGTTGTCTTCAATCTTTGAAAGTACACGTGCGGCATTTTTTCTGATGTACGATAAGCAATAGTCTGATGAAAAAATCAATTTTCTCGTCGTATATCACGGTGTGACCCAGGAAACCTTCTCTCATCGGGGTCACGTATGAAATCATCAGGCCTTTTCTTGATTAGCGTATGGTCAACATGTTAATTGATTAAAATAAAAAAGTAGTTAGAGGTTTAAAAACTCTTAAAACACCGTCACTGTCAGCCTTCCGTACAGCTATGAAATGATGGCTTAAATCAACGTTACAACCTGTTCTGAAAGCATTGCGAAGATCCTGATGGTTACTTGCCTTCTAAGTAAACCTAGGTAGAATAATTTGTATTTTATTTTCATTGGAAGTAATAAACAAGATTGAGAAGCAAATCAAACTAGAGGATGATGACCTAAATGGTCTTAAACCCTTGAATGGTCATGGTTTAGGTCACCAGCAGGTAGTGATGACCTTAAACATGGTCATGTAGTAAAAATATTTGTAGTAAATGTATATAAGTTTCCCCATATTTCGTTGCTCTTGCATTTGTTCCTGGAAGTGTCGAGAAGGCTGCAGTTCCCCATCTCTGGTATTACTTAGATATTTATTCTGCTGTCCCTCACATGTTGCTCCGAAAGATAATCAGATGTCTTAGAAACGGTATAGGCCCATTTATCATTGAATAATTTAGAATATGAAGTAATGTTTTATTTCCTAATGTCGGTAAGCTTCTGAGATCGTCGACTGAATAACCCTGTGGATCTTTCACGGGTGATTATTCACAATTTTCTAATAGCTTCTGTATATTTTTATGAAGAAGCATCCGCCTCCATTGTTTTCCATTAGAGGGAACGATCGACGACTCTGCCCGAGCAATTGAGAACGAAAGAAAGTCGGTCTACGCAAGCATCAATATAAAAAAATAATGACGCCATGACTTTCTCCATATTTAGGGTGCTTAAGCCTTTCCATGCATTAAAAATTGAGAAATTTAACGATTAAAATTTTTTTCTGCGTTTCATTTTCTCCTATAAAACAACTACAATGTACCCCATTCATTGTCGGCATGAGAAGAATGACGCTAATTGATTCATGCTGTATTTTCAGAGCGAAATTTTTTTCTACGCAAATTTTCAGCAATATTTTTTACTATTCAATTTTTCGTCGGAATACGAGATCCAAAATTGAAATTGGCACTGAAATATGGCAGTTACACCCATTTAAGATCGGAAAATTGCCGTAATTTATATTTTTTGTTGTCATTCAATCCCTATGGATATACTTTTTAGTTAATGATATGGCGCCGTGTGTTGTAATTTGAGAGAGAATTGGCTCTTACCAGAAGAAAACCTGAATTTCTCTCTTCGTGAGATATATTCCGGGGTACAGAAAAGAAATGAAAATCGAGAAAATATTTACAGGGCAGGAGAGCCAATTTTGTACAAACATTTTGTAGGACTTTTGATTTGCTTACTTTTTTAAATGCTTTTATGGAAAATCGTGGAAATTTATACATTTATTTCCGCGAACTTTTATTTTGCAGAAGGTGGTAACATTGTCGTAATTCTAATGCATCTAGAATAAGCCTCTCCTTTTGGTTATCAGTTTTTTTGCTTGTTTCTGAAATAATTTTACGGAAAATCATAGAAATTTATAAATTAATCTCTTCAGCGATCTTCCTTTGGGTCTTTCGTATAAAGTAATATTGTCGTAAAATGCAAATTGCTGCTCCCAAAATTACGTGTGGAATATCAGGCTGTCATCAGTAATCGATGACAGTTTTGTGACACAAGTACTTTCCCTATCGATTGCATTTGAACTTTCGAACTTCCGACTCCATGCGTAGCTGCTGTTCTTTTTTTAATTGCGATGCCCAACGCGTGTGGTGTTGCTTCACCTTGGTAGCTTCCTGTTTCTCCTTTTCCATCGATCTACTATCCTAAACTGTTCAAAGGTATCACCCGTGCGGTTATTCGTTTGTTATAGTCAGCGAAATAACTGAAGTAACGTTTCAACATTTTCAATGTTCTCCGAGATGGATGTAATTTTGTAAATAATATAATTAATATCTGTTCTAACAAACAACCTACTTAAAAAAAACCAAGGACAATATATATTTTACTGTGAAAGCGAATCGCATTTCTTTTCCAATAAGTTAATTCCTGGGATACTCTCATGGAAATGTTAGCGGTTACTCGTGAATGAATTATCCTGAATAATATTCATACCTCCCATTACTGATAATTTAATTGCAAATAAATGACCCTAAGGATCTTATAAGTTTCTGCTTCATCATTTTAGAAGAATATTCTGAAGCTGAAAAACGGAACGTGTTCTTAACACATACCTATTCAATATGTTCATACTTCATTAATGTAAAGATAATATTAATTGATTACATTTTCAATAGAGAGATTCGTAATACCAGGTTTCGTATTTAAAAATTTTCAAATATTCGTTTTACCGGATTTTCCGAAATTATTACAAAATATTATACTTTTAATTTTGCTATAATTTTCTCATTTGTTTTATTATATGTGTCACATCGTTGTGTTTCTATTCTACTCTAAAAGACTTAAATCTTTTTAATAAAAATACCACGAAATGCAAAATAATAGCATTTGATTATAAAAATTATTACATATGTCATTAAATACCTATGCATTGTTATTTTAAAATATATTACTTTATGAAATATTATTTCATGGGATGTGGAAAATTGCAATTCTTTTAATTCTGCAATAATTAAAAGCATTTGTGTTATTATTAGTATTATGTCTTTATATTGTTATTATTCTCTAAATAATGAAATAGCTTTACCCAGAAATACGGAAAAATAAACAATAATTACATTATATAATATTTGTAAATATTCATACATTTTATATCTCACAATTCATACCATACTACGCATCCCACAATTCATTTGTTTGAAAAAGAGAATCTAGTTCCGCCGAAATGTATTCCAACGTCCCGCAGCCGAATTTCTCTCGCAGAAAGTATGTCACATTCGAATCTCAAGCTAGCGCAGTGCCATATCTTTCCCGGTCGAGGAATCCGACAAATATCAACGAAAGAAACGTGCTTAGATTTTCGGTATTGTCATCCCTGCCGCTGAATATTACTTTAGCTCCGCGTACGTAAGTAGGTCGGCATGAAGGTCTGCGGTTTCCCATCAGTTTTTTCTGGCTCCAGCACTTCGAAATTCAAGGTCGAGAGTATGAAAGAGAGGCGCCAATACAAGTTATTCCGGTTCTGAGGCCATTATCCCCGCGTACTTCAATCGCGAGCGTACGTAGGGAATCTCAGGGAACGGGAAGGAGTCTTTGCATCGCGATTTCTTTTTCTTTCGCGGAGATCGGTTACGCAAAGTGAGTCATTGCGGCAAAAGTGAGGGCGTTGTTGAAAGACGTTATGTCGGAAGCTCCCTCTGCCGAAGGTCGTAGGAAATATCCGGTTTGATCTCGCGGTGACCCAGAAAATTGTTTTATGCATTCTTTCTTGCATTTATCGGGTGCGAGAGTAAAAAATGCATCAAGGTCTCTCCTCTATAAGGTAATCTGATGATAATGGACGGTAATTGTCGGGTTTCAGCGAGTTCATCACTGATTGAGTCGTTACGATTTTTTTCTTTCTTGACCCTTTCGTTGAAATATAAATCTATATTTGATAGAAATTCGATTAAAGTAGATATGGTTTGAAATTGGATGTTTTTGCGATGCATATTTATTAATTTGTAGCTCATTTTTTATGCTAAAATATTGAAAGTTGTTCTACCCGTTCTAACTATGTATCTCCGAAATAAGTTTGCATAAAACTTTTGAGAGATTTGATTCTTTAAAAAATCCGTTCAACTTCATGACAAATTGTATAACATTCTCAAATCATTGAACTGTACAAGCATGTTTTTCTTAATCATCTCCGCAATCTTATATTTATGTAGAATGTGCTTTCCGAAATTTTAGTCGATTTAAACATTTGAAGTATGTATGTTATTAAACTACTTTTTCGTTTGTAAATTTTAATCAGATAATTAGGTTTGGCAGGTTCTTATTGCTCTCCTATCATTTTTTCTCCAAATGTGATCTCACCATACTCTTATTTGTAATTAATATGTAGTAAATTATCTGTATTACTATACTAAAAACTAAATTTTCTGCTTAAGTTTTGAACCACTAGCCTCCATTCTCCAGCAGTTTCTCCCGATCCAACCTTCCAATTTCGAATTTAAATTTCAAACACATACCGAAAACATTTCGAGAGACTCCCTTGGAATATCTGATGATATTCACTTTATCGCCGTGCCAGGACGTAGTGACTTGCAAATGACCACCTTTTTCTTTTCTCTTTGCAGTTGAGGAGGGGAGTGAGCGATATCATAAGACCGCATCAAGATGACCAGTACCTTCTCCGTTGGCTAAGAGGTGAGTAAATCCCATATAATTCTCTTTGAAGTACGTATACGCAGATGATGTTACTTCTCTCAATTCGAAGATAAATTTTGTCTCATATTCTAGAATAAAACAATCGTCTTCTCGTTGGAGGAATGTAAATTCCAAACTATTAGAATAAATAAAAATAGTGGTCTCTGGAAATCTAGTTCTAGTGGTCCGGTGAAATGCACTTTGGTATAGTATTTCATCGTCTATAGTAATCGATAACCCCGAAAATGTCGTGGTAGGTCCATTATTATTTTTCCTCCGTATTTTATATTATTATATCAGCTGAAGTCATACTTTTGAGAAATTAAATTTACATTTTAATTCATTTAAAATTCAACTAGATTTGATCTAAATTCGTATTAAAATTAATTCATTTTTAATTCACCTCATATTTAAGTTATTGAAATGCAATTTTTAATTCTTCATTTTTTTTTAGTTTTAAGATGGGAATGGAAAGTATTACATTCATTAGTGAAGTGCCATGTGAAACCTAAAATTCAATGATATACGTGGTACAATTATAGCTGAAATAAGCAGATTCATGTATAGTAATTTACAATTATATGCATTTTAGAATGTTAGTTTTACGTCTGAGGTATTAGAAATTTAATTCTTAAAATAAAATACTTAATCAATTGATTTTGATAAATTTCGGCATCTTTAGTTCTGAAGTTGTATGTTACGTGGCTTCCTGTTTGCAGTAACAAACTTTTGTAGAGTGATAAATTGCAAAATATACCTGAAGAATATAAAAGTATTCGCAGACTCGTGTTGCTGTTCGAAGAGAAATCTCACAGCTCGGGGGTGAAACCGAATTGAGGTATAATAGAAACCGCTTTTGGCAATTGATCATTACAACCCTGCCAATGGAACTAGAAAACGTGATTATTCACGCTGTTTTCGCATTCAAAGCTCGCTTCTTATTAAAATCCTATTCCCGCTGTCTCTTCCCTCGGATTGTCAAAGTCCTCCATGTATCGCTAGATGCCAGGCAGTGCCTTACAATGAGAGGTGTGTCTGCAATTTTCGCCTCTCTCTCTCTCTTTCTCTCAAACATTCTCTCTTGCACTTTTTGCGCCGCTAAATCTCCTCCTGCAGAGTTTTCCCATCTCGAAGCGAATGGAAACATTGGTGCCTTGTGACAGCGCATAAGTTTTTCGCTTGGAGATTCCCCATTGTTCGGATATTGCGAATGACGAGGGTGAAACCGCTTTCCTTGCCAATCATCACCTTTCTCATTATTTATTCTCGTCGACTCATTCGAATGTTCTTTCAAAGTATCTGCTCGGATACCTCGATTTCTATTGGCTTTCATCCCCGCCACCCACACACTATCCCTACGAGCTTGTTTCGACGAACAGATGAAATTCTACAGAGTATAGTAAACGTGTCTCTATTTGTTAGTGTTATGTTCTGAGTCAAGCATCCGAGAAACTAAACAGTCAAGCTTCGAATTTGAGAAATAAAATCTGATTCCGATAATGCATCAATCGTATCCTGAAGAATTTCTAACGATTCTGAGTGGATTTCGTTTAACGAGCCGTGAAAATGTAAATTCATTCTATTACTGCACAATTATAATTTAACTATGGGTTAAAATTCGTTCAGTAGTCACATTTCTAAATAAAAACCTGTGTATTGCAAATACTTGAATAATGAAATAATTTCTACTCAAAGCTATCACATTCATTTTCGTAAAACTAAAGACAAATCCATTTAGTTTTGGTCATTTGTGAATTTTTCATTCAATTAATCGGAAAAGTGGAAGTGAAAAAACAAGTCTAAAGAGTTTTTCATCAGCCGAATTATCACTCTGCATTCCTTAAAATTTAGTTCAAAAGCCTTAGGCTTGCTGGATTACGAAACATCACTGGCAAATGGACCTTTCTCGACTTTCAGAACTCTTTATATATACAAAGGTTGTAAGACTGATTCTATTATTTTTCAAACCCTTCAAGCACAATTCTCGATTCGGCGCTGTTTATTGATTCTGATTCATTAAATAATTGATCAGTATTTATCAAATAAAATTATTTTTTCTTGATTTAAAGTTGTGATTTGCAGTTATTTACGACCTTTTCCTTTCAAAATTCAAGAGATGTTTCTCAAATCCGCGCCTGGAATGTTAAGAACGTGACGAGTTATCACAAACGAGATATTCCTGTCGTACTCCCGTCAATTAATTATTTCCGGACTGAAATGTGATGAATTAAATCTTTCTTTCAAATACGAAGCTTGCAATTTAAAAATATGTTTATTAAATATCAAAAATGCCATTTTGAATCCGGTCAGCGTTCGGCGATAAACAAAAAGCGAAAAACGGCGAAAATAGCAAATCATTTTCAAGGGCGTTAAGCATTTCAGTTTGCCATCATTTCTCGCTCCAATACTTCGAGTGAGCAATCTTTTCCAAAGATGAAATCGCAACTTTCTCAATTAAAGTGGTCTTCCTTGAAATTGAGGCGATTTATTCTCTTTGGCTGCATCGTGGATTGAATTTACCTAAGCATTTCCAATTCGCTCCACAAGTGATTGCTGGTTAAAATGTTTTTGCAGAAGAATAATTTTCATTTATTTAATATTAAATTGCTGTAATGTATCCTCGCTGAAATTAAAGAACGCTACTTTCAGTAAATATAAATATTCGATTCATTTTATTTACGTATATTTTTTTTATTTCCAGCGAGAAACTATGATCCGGAGGCAGCAGAGAAAATGCTTCGCGCAGTAAGTACTGAATCTCAATAATCTATATATATTTAACTTATATTTTTTCTACTTTATTTACAAAAAAATATACCATCCACTCATTACATATTTTATCAGCTTATTAAATCTAATTTGGATTTCATTAAAAATTTATGAAATGCCATTTTCATATGGTATATTATTAGTAAATATTTTTCAGAATTCTATAAATATTAGATTATTCGTCATGTATCAATTTTTAATTAATGAATTATGAACATATTCACAAAATAAAATGATTACTATTATCTTCCCCTCAGTCCATGCACTGGAGAGAGCAGTGGGGTGTTGACGATATACTGACCAACTGGGAACCACCTGAGGTCCTAGAGAAATACTTCCCAAGTGGAATTTGCGGTTTTGACAAGGGTGGAGCTCCAGGTAATAAGATGCAGAGAACTATTTTGTTATCAAATAGAGCATAAAAATCATATACACAAATTATGGATGGTTTTTAGTGTAAATCAGTTTATTTGTATGTAGGTATGTCTTTTTTATTCAAAAGATATATTTTAGGGTATGATTATTATAATATATATCATTAAAGATGTTTATATTTTATTTATTATTTTAGGCTTCCTCCTCTATCAGCAGCAAATAGTTGAACCTTATTTGTCAGTTCTCATCACTTTTACAATGACAGCATTGGAAAGAATAAATTGTAAATGTCTATGTAGACTGCTCCATTTTGCCATTATAAAAAATCAGTATCCCCATATGTTTTTCTTTATCGCAAGATAAGTAGTCTTTACCTATTTCACAATTGTTTCATCTATGTTTGCTGTTAAAATTTTCATTAGAACTCTTCTCTCCCACTTTTATTACATAGCTAGTAATACTGCCCCTTTGCCATTTTTGATTAATTTTAGAAGGGAAGTCTTGCTTATATATTCACCGTGTAAGGATGATGTGGTTCCTTAAGTTTTTCTTCTGATCTTCATGCATACTTCATAGTAACTCAATATTTGAGTGTCTTTTGAGAAATTTGCCTATTGAGAGTATCTCTTATTTTTTTAGATTAACAGTAGATTTTGAGGATTATTCTCAATGCTACATTTTTTTAAGGCTGTTCTGAATATTGTACAATGAGCTGAATCAATTATGGAAAGATTGCTTATACTTTGTCAAGATGTGCAGAACAAGGGAATGTATGATTCCCTCTCAAAAGACTTTCAAGTCACCTATTCCCATCTGTTTCAAAAATCAATAGCTGTACAGGATAAATGCACTTCTCTTACTAGGCAGGAATTAGGTTTCTAGTTACCAATTAAGAAAATTGATAGAAAATTCAATGTATAGTGGAAATATAAAAGTTAAAATAAATAACAATATGTATGATAAGCCTACTTCTTAGAAACTGCTTTACCTACTCCTTGTAACAATTATTGTGTTATGTTGATCTCTTCCTGCATACAAATTTTTCTTTAGCTTCATAGTGTTCATGGATATCCCTCTTTTTAGGAGCAAGATGCTTATCTCTCTTTTTCTAATATTTTTTTGGAATTTACTCACCAGCCTAGCAACCAATAGAGGCAGAGTTTTTTTAGTTTTGTTTTTATGAGCAATTACATGATACAGAAATATTTTACTTAAAGCCCCGAGATAGAGCCATGTATTTCTAAACATGACATGAAAATAAGGGGTTTTCCTGTTCAGAAGGAAAACATTTCCTGTTGACTACCTACTAGAGTTATCCATAAAGTAACTTATGTTTTGAAATAAAACCAACTCAAGGGACAGAAAACATTTTTATTGTACATTTGATATCCTAACTCTCAAACTAAATTTCAACATAATCCCTTTCAAAATTGAGGCACTTATTGTAGTGGTGTACCAGTTTGTTAATACCATCATCATAGCATTCTGATGCCAGAGATTTGACTGCTCATTCATGCCTTCCTGCCTTCTTGTCAGTTTCCTCTTACTTGGTTCAACAATAACTTCTGAATGGTGCTGTGAAACATCAAAAAAATCAAGCGTCAGGCAATGCTGAGTTTAAAGGTTTTGTTTTTATACAACAATGCACTCCTTTACTCAGCCAATTGCACTCGGTAGCTGAAGGATGGTTTAGGTTGGGAAATAGTCCATGTTACCACCGTCCTCCATATAGTCCAGATCTGACACCAAGTGAATACCACTTGTTTCTGTGCATGACCTGGCTCATAACCCAGCACTTTGACAATAATGTGGAACTGCAGGAAGGCATGAATGAGTGGTCAAAGTATCTGATGGCAGAATGCTGTGACAATGGTATCAACGAATTGGTAAAGCACCACAAGTGCCTCAATTTCAGTGAGGATTACATTGTACATTGGTCCAATTTCCTAATTTTACCACCAAAACATGCATTTAAATCCTGTGTTTACCTCATACACTAATTTTTGGTATTAAAATATGTTAATCAGGTCTTGATTTATAAAACATGAGTTTACATGTGAGTGTCTCATTGCCCTTAAAATCAGTTCCATACGATTATATATCTTTTTGAAAGATGAAACATTAATTGTGCTATATTTTTATTTATCGTCTTTTATTTTATTTTTTATCTATAGTGATTGTAGTTCCTTTTGCTGGATTGGACATCTGGGGCCTCCTTCATTCAGTCGCTCGCTCTGATTTCATTCGCATGACAATAAGAACACTTGAATATCTACTGAAGGTGGCAAATGAACAAAAATTGAAGAGACATTCCAATACTACTGAGGTTGTGGGAATTATTGACATGGAGGGTTTCAGCTTGAGACCATATGCTTGGCGTCCTGGTAATATAAATTATATCAATATCAATTTTCTCGTAATTTACCTGAGTAAAATGTTTCAACTGAATGGAATTATATGTATAACTGCTTTGACTAGATTTCTCAGAGTGCTACCATTATCATTCATTTATTATAAATGATTTCTTTCTAAATAAATTTCAAAACATTTTACTCAATTTTTATTTGATCTCAATAGAATTATAACTTAAAGGAGTTGTTTTTTCAAGCCTTATGCTATTAAAATAATCATTATGCATTTCCTCTTAATCTAAAATCCCAAAACTTGGTGGCAGCATCTTTAAATATGATTTCTTATTATTCATTGTTATTTTTAGCTGGTGAGGCAATTGTTGCATTAATCCAGATGTATGAAGCCAATTACCCAGAAATACTGAAGGCTTGCTACATAATAAATGGTAAGACAATATAAATTACATTTCACTCTCACTAGTTTTATTCTCTTATTTCAAGTACCTTGAACATGAGTTTTCACTCATCACATTTTGGAATTAAACATGGAAATATTAGTGTTTTCTTTCAAAAGTTTGAAATTTTGATTTTATTTATTAAAATCAGAATAATTATAAAAGATAACTGTATGAAATTGAAATTAAGACTCGTTTGCAAATGCACCTTTTTGGATGTAATGGATACGATTTGACTACACTTTAAGGCATGTCATTCTTAATTAATATTTAAAAATTCCTCTAGACCTCTTGTTTAATCTTGTATATGTAAGGAGTTTGTTATATTAATGTACTTATAAGTTTTCAATATGAACTCTATAATCTATAGCCATTCTTTGTTAATTATGATCAATATTATTGTTTTGTACTAAAATTACAAAGTAAATTCACATTATAGAATTTAAATGTAAAATAAAGTAAGGTATTTAGACTTAAAATGAATTACATTTCTCATTTCAGCTCCAAAAGTATTTTCTCTTGCTTTCTCAATTGTCAAACCATTCCTGAATGATTATACTCTTCGGAAAATCAGCATTTACAAGAGCGACCCAATCAAATGGAAAGGAGCTTTGCTTGATAACATCTGTGAAGACCAGCTCCCAGTGCATTTTGGGGGAACTTTGAGAGACCCTGATGGAGATACAAGATATACCTCCAAAGTAAGTGATTGGTCAATGAGTGTTGTATTTTACCTAGATAGAAATAAAATATTTACTAAAATCAACTATTTTGTTTCCAGGTAAAGCAAGGAGGCAAAGTCCCCAAATCCTATTTCTTCAACCTGGAGAAAAATCCAGAGGATCCATTCTTCAACTCCTCAACCTCCATTGTGAAGAAAGGAGACAAACTTTGCCTGAAATTCCTTGTCCTCCAAGAGGGATCTCTTCTCCAGTAATGACAATTATTTTGATTTTAATATAAGGTTTTATAGTACTATGGTTTATGAAATGTACAATTGGAGATTCATATTTCACTATGTATAAGATTATTTTTTATTGGTTTGAGATGTGATAAATATGACTGTGGTAATGATAATAATAATAAGTAATTATCAAACTCATAGGTGTGCAAAAAGTTGAAGTAAGATTTCTGATGCCTTTAAGCATTTACTGTATCTAAGTAGTGTATTGCATCACAGTAATAATTTTTATAAAAAAATTAATGTGTTATATCCTGACTTCGTGGAATGCAGTATAAACCATTGTAAATAAAACACTAAGTAACTTCCACAAATATATTTTCCAAGGACCAGTTTTGTCAACGAGTCGACATCTTCTGGTGCATATACAGAGAATTTCACGATATGTATATGAGAGAGAAAAGGGGGTTAGGAGGATGGAGAAGGGAGGGAGTTAGGAGGATACAAAGTAGCAGGTAGGGAAAGGAGTGGGGAGGGGTTAGGAAACAAATATTCATGTATGAGCATTTTCTTCTTTCTAATGGTAATCTCGATGATTTTGAGAGCATCCTTGAGAGTTGTCCTTTCTCCTCCCGATAAAGGAGTTGAGGCTGAAAGACGCTACTGTGGCTCTGGTCATTGAGATAGTCTGCGAAGGCGAAGCCTGGACCCCAGGAACGTAGGCAACGCTTATGTTCTGAAATCCTTGTTTTTAGGGCCCTTCCAGTCTTTCCAATGTAGATAGCGGGACAATCGTTGCTTGAAAGTTTGTATACCCCCTACTATACTCGTGAGTCCACGTCCCTCTTATCTTTGCCTGTGCATAAAGTTCTCAGAGATCTTGGAGTATAGAATGCTGGTCGGATTTTATCTGGAAATATTCTCCCCAGGCGGTAAGAAAGGGTTCCTAAGAAAGAAAGTCTTCACCAAGAGACAGGAGAGGGAGTTGATTCGGACAAAGACGGAGTGATCCTTTTGGAAGCTATTTTCTTCAGTTTACATTATGACGAAAGGGGGATGTGAGTGAGACGGTTGATCATTGAATGGAATGCCGCAAGTTTTTTTGGGAATGGTGATGGGAAGACAGGTTGGGGATGACGTGGTTCGTGTATGTAGGTCAACTCATTGATGAAACCAGTCGGTGGAAAATATATTTGTGGAAGTTACTTAGTGTTTTATTTATGATGGTTTAATAATTTTTATCACCAGCTCTGCTGGAGACTACAAGTTTTGGTCTAACAAAATCTCAATGAGTCCAACAAAGAATGTAATGCCAGAGTTTCTAAGTATTAACCTCACAGCTATAAAATTCATTTATAATTGAGTATGATATATGAAAAACATAAATTCACTGATACTAGTAGTAGGCTGATTAAAGATGAGGACCATGATTATTAATGCAACATACTGTAAAATCAAATATTTAAGTATAAGCCAAGTAAAGCCTAAGCAAGAGAAATAATTTATTATATTTTTACAACAGCACTGTGATAGTGACAATGTCATCAATACTATCCTGTTATATAGCTCACCTAAAGATATATGCAAGTGGATGTATGGAAACTCCTCATCCATATCTCTCCTCTTCATAATCAATTACATTTTAAATGACCTCAGCTTCTAATAGAATGGATAAAACTGACTTTATTTAGGGCTAGGTTGAGACTTGTGAGGTATCCTCTCGCACCAAACCCTTTGTCATTTATATATGCATAATAAGAAATGAGAAAATAATAATTAAACTAGTATGTAGATTAAAAAAGCCTAACTTATATACTTATGGATGATATCTCTACTGCCAGAAAACATCCACAAAAAGGAGTGTTTAAAGAATCTACTGATACAGCTAAATTTTTAACTTCATAGATATTAATTCCTAATAGAAATTAATTAATAATTAATTTTATTAGTGGTGAAAGAGTGTAACATTGTGAAAAACTTACACACCAGAAGACATTACATGTGAGATTAGCTAACCTCTGTTTATTGCCCAGTCTTAAATACAAATATATAAAAGAGTAATCCCCATTTTAAGCTCCTAAATTTGGGAATGTAACTATAATTTGTAAAAATCTTCCTACAAATCCATTTTTTAATTTTGGGAAGAAGCTCCGGTTACTTAGTTATGAATTTTCTCTAAGGGTGTAATCTTTTTCCTTTTTTTAGATGGGAATTCAGTTCTGAAGGGCATGACATTAAGTTTGGCATCTTCAGAAAAGACGAGGAAGGCTATGAGACCACTGCTATTCCTATCCATAGGGTAAACTGTCATCTGGCTGCTGAATCAGGATCAGTACCTTGCTCTGGTCCAGCTACTTGTAAGTATTACAAGCATTCTAAAATATTATCAGATCCTCTCATAAATACCAGTTTGATATGTAATATTCTTTGTATATCTGAATAAAACTTAATCCTTTATATCTTTACCTTGTTAAACTTTGCATATTATGTAGTTATGGTTACTTTTAATTTGACTATCAATTTCAATGACTTTTTATTTTATTGCTGGAATCATTCCCCATAGTTTAAAGTCAATGCTTCTGAAATATCTGAGCCATGAATTTTCTCACCTTTTTGGTCATAAATTTATTTCAGATACAGTGGTATTCGACAACACCTACAGCTATCTGAGGAGTAAGAAGTTACATTACTCCATACAGATTAAACCACCTGTTGGGCAAGAGAGAGCTTTGGAATGTGATGATCTTCAGTGAATATATGTATTGATTATGTTTATCAAATATGCCAAATTGTAATGTAAATGTATATATTAAATATTAATTATTGTATGAATGTGATTTTTTCTTTAATAAATGTAATTCCATCCTTTCAATAGTATTATTTAATCAAAAGAGCTTTTCAATCTAAAAGGAAGCTATTTTTTTCAATTAGTGTTCCATATGTTGCCAAGAAGTGGCACATTCTGATGATAATGAACAAGCTTCAAGTATTGAAATTAACTGTAAGATATCAGCATGTTTAAAACTTAAGTAGGTCAGAAAAATCACAGCTGGCTATCGCTTTTGGTGAGATTCAAAAAATAAGTAATATTTTCTTCTAAACTAAACCATTCCACTGAGATCAGAATTTTGATTCTTATTTTTAATTTTATTCTGAAAAAACTATTTGGGGTTATCCATATTTTTCTGCAGGGCATGGTCATGAAATTTTCTAATGTTAAAAATTTCATTAATTCAAAATATAAGCTTTTATCCAGCAATATTTTAACTCTTCATTATGTTGACAGACCTTGTTTGGGAATATTGAACATTTCTGAAGTAAGGAATTTATTTATACAAAATGGAATACTATTATAACCGATATGATTTGGTCAGATATCCATTATTTAATAGGTAGAAATAGAATCAAGAGTTCTTTTGTGGGAGTTACAAAGAACTCTTGAACTTATTTCTAACTTTGTCAAAATGAAATACTGTTAAACCTGTTGGACATAATTGTTTAGTTTGTTACTTACTTCAATTGATGAAGCTTCAAATAAGACTTGAGTCTTAAGTAATTTTATTTTTAAAATAAAAATTTTAATATTTTTAAATAAAATATCAAAGTAAGTACATACATACTGACTTCCACATGTGGAACAATACACTTCTTTTTACAATTACCTAATTTTTAGGCAAATAATCATTCAATAGCCACTATAACAGTAAAAATGTTGAATTAAAGTTTTAAATAAAAGCTGGGTTTTCACATGCAATGATTATTGGCGCCATTCCACTGGCACCAGTTGACTAAAATATAGAAACACGCAAAATCTGCTGGTACCAATAAATGTAGGAAAGAGTTTACCTTTCTGGTGCCAGTAGACTTCTCCCATTCTGTTTTCGTTCTTATCCTACAACTTTCCTTTATTAATCAATTATTATAATATAATCAAGTGCTAAAGACACTTAAGTTGAGATGTACACCAATTGGTGTACATCTCAGGAACAGAAACTGAAGCATTAAAGTGTAAATTGTTTCAAAAAACTGTTTATTTGAGTAACTTGTTTCAACTCTTAGGATCAGGTTCTAAAATCAGAGCAAAGCCATAGAAAAATAATGTGTCCTTATAATTAATGCTGACCCTTACAGACATCAACATGTGCATGAAGGATTTCAGTTGACCCCATGTTTAATACTGTGCCAGTTAAAGATTCTTAAAATGTGTTGAAATGTAAACTGGCACCAGCAATACTTACACAAGTTTACTTGCAAACTCTTGGTGCCAGTAATCACTGCATATGGAAACCCATCCTTACTGAAAATAGTTTTGGTTAGCTCAGAGATTTCAGTCATAATATTTTCAAACTTTATTGCTTCAGAATTTAGGGGCACAATGCTTAATTAGCACTGGTCTTCCACTTGTAAAAATAATTGTTGGCTCTTACTATTCTTCTAAAAAAGAGCAGAAGATAGAGCTATCACAACTTTGCTAGAACAGTAGTAACAATACATTATATGTATTTCATCTCTAATTTAGTATTTTGAAGATGATTTCTAGCTCATGATATCATGGTGATATCTGACTGTAGACCTCATATAATAGGGGAAATAAATTGATTGGCAAAAGATTTCTAATCACAATCAAAGACATTAAAGGTGAGGAGGGAATTAACGGCTTTGTCGATTGACTTCAAAAATATTAAGCTATGGCGGGTTATTTTTGCCATAAAATTTTTCTATTTTTTTTAATCAAAGGTTAGTGTAGCTGGAAATGACATTCCTTTATTCTCAGGTGTTTTTTTATAATTTTCAGAAGTATGTTATGGGTAACCAGCAGGCAAAACACTATTTCCCTAGAGAATCTTTAGTAGTATATAGATTCTATAATATATAAATTTATTTAAAGATATTGGGATAGATTTTGGGTATTAGTATTAGGTCAAACATCCAGTGTAGTTGAAAAATATTCATAAATCATTTTCTTATTCATGTTAGAGCTCATGTAACATTAAAAAAGGATGTATCTTTTATGTTTAAATTAAAAATTAATGTTTTCATGACTCAACATTGATGAGAGATGCATCAGCAGTTGATGTTATTGAAATTGCTCATTATTATATATCTTTTAGATGAAAATTTATTGATGAAATTCATGGAAAATTGAAATAATTACTGAATAACATGCTTTTGCCATTTTTGAAGTATTAAAATTTAAATGTTTGTGTTATTTTCTATACAAATCGTTCGAATAACTTCGGGAATGAATCCTTTATTTAAAAATTCTATATTATCTAGTATTAAAATACATTCAAAATAACAGTGGATATAAGAAATTCGCTTTTAAATTCTAGTATTCAATAATATCGTCAGAATTATTTGATTTAAAACACCCGCGCTTGACGTATCGCGCGTCCGCCATGCAACCACCACATGCAGTTGATTTTTTTCCTTTCTTTATGAAAGTCTTGCGTTCCCAACATTCCAAACCAGTCCAAGCGGAGTAGTCGTGGAAATTGTGAGGTGTTTGCGTCGATTACAAGTCCGGTTCCGAAGAAGAGACGTCGGAGATTCAAGCTACACTCTTAAAGAAGTACCAAAATATATTTCTAGTTACTGTCACTATCCCAAAAGGAAAATGAAAGGCCGGGCTCTTCATTACGTTTTCAAAATTGCCGATAGAACACTGACGGCGAAGTTTTATAGAGAAATATTGGGAATGAAGGTAAGAAGTTACTTTGAATTCAAGTAATCCTTTGAAGAAGACTGTAAATTCACCTATTTCATTTTATATGTGTAGACTTTTCTACTAACTTTCCAAGATTCTTATCGCTTAAATCTTATGTTGTTTGTCTTTTATATCCCAAGGGCTTTTACTCTTGGAAATTTCCAGAGATTGATTACTCATAGGTTATGTAAGTTAGCCTTTCTTTTATGCAGCAGACTTACCGACTTCATTTGTAGGAAATGACGCTTATCGTGGATGGTTGCGGTTATTATGAATTTCGAAATATGAAGAGAGAATTTTTAATTGCAATAAATTCAAGGTGAATTCTATTTTATACTCTTCCTTAGTACTTTAAGACTGCTGAACTAATGAAACTCATCAACATTTTCTTTTAAAACAATGCCGGCTCGGAATCCGATAATATTCATTCCGTTAAGGATATAAATCCTGCTTATTTACTGTTATTTACCTTGTTATCCTGCTTATTTACTGTTATTTACCTTACTCGCTCTCACCTGACGTTTAACCAATGCCATTGTCTTGTAAAGATTATGTTTTCACGTTTGTCACCGCCCATTTTTACATCAGATTTAGAAGGGAAAATATTTTTAATCGAGAGATATCTCTTATGTATGTCGAACTTTAAAATTCGTATTGAGAAAACGACAAATAATGCTCTCTAAGTTCTTGGTTTTATTCCCAGGAATACAAGGGATTTTATGAACATAAAAACCCTCAAATCACTCTACTACACACTAGTTTGTAGCAAGTTAGATTATTGTTCTATTATCTGGGCTCCCTACCACTCCCTTATAAGGGAGCCCAGATAATTCTATCAGATTGACAGATTTGACAGACAGATCTATCAGATTGATTCCCAGATATCAGATTGACGAACATCATATTGAACGTGTTCAAAGGAAATTTATAAAACATTTGTCCTATAAATTACTTATCCCCAAAAATTATTATTCATATACGCAAACTGTGTGAATCTAGAAATTTACCCCCTCCTACTTTCCCAAATGAAAATGAACTCTCCTGAAAACAGGCAGGAGATAGTTGACTTAACCTTTTTAAATAAATTGTTAAATATTCTTATCGACCATAATGAATTATTAACCCTTATTAACTTTTATGTTCCTCCTTATAAAACAAGAAGAAATCTTACATTTCATGTTAAATTTCAAAAAACAAATTACAATTACTACTCACCAATCAATATAATTCAGAGGACGGCAAATTTGTTTACAAATAATCTTGATACATATTAATTCAGTCCTCAAAATACTTTTAAGAGAAAACTACAAACTATTATTAGTAATAATTTGAATGTTTGAGTTTAATTTATACCTTTAATGATGAAATGTTGTAATTGCCTTTTTTATTGATATTTGTTGAATTTTAATTTATTTATTCTGCTTTTGTTTTATTTTACTTTGCCTTATGTTATGTCTATGATTTTATAGTGTTTTATGTATACATTTGACTTGTGAGTCGTAAAATTTAACAACATAATTGTTAACTGGTTAATTTCTAAACCTTTGTATTCAACAAGTGAATTTTTTACCTAATTTTTAATGAACTAGTATTTTATATACCTATGTTTATGACAAGATCTATTATGTTATACGAGTAAAATTTTGCTTGCATACTGCAAGCAAATTGATATTACAAATTTCAAGTCGGCATCATTTCGAGAGGGTCCTCAAAAGAAAAAAATGGATTGAAAATATTCTTAAAATTCGCTGCAATGTATAAGTCCGGCGTCGAACCTGGGTCTTCTTGGTGATACTTCCTAATATGCAGCACAACAGAAGATCACCATCTCTAACTGTGTGTGAAAATTCAAGCAGAAATGTTGGGTGCAACTGCTTCAAACAACCTCCTACTTTTCACATATATTCCTTATATGAGAAATTATAATGTGCTCTGGCATCGAACCCAGGAACAGCATGGTCTTATAATTTTTTCTTAACCGATTCTTAATATACAACTTCTAGCAAAGCAAGAACTTCCTATCATTTCGATAAGTGCATAAAAAAATAATGAAAAACTACCTCAATGTATTTTAAAGGGGACATTTTTGCATCATCCTGTCATTGAACCCATGATTTTTTCTGTGAAATTCATTTATTTATTTAGATCATGACCTGATTTGATGACATGATTTGATGATCATGATATATAGGCTCCTTGAGTTTTGATTCTCTACCTATCGGGGAAGTATTTTTTTTTTCCCGAAAATCAAAGCAATGCTATAAATGTGAAAAATGTGACTTTGGGGCCCTCTGGAATCGAACCCATGACACTGAGGTTCAAAATTGCAATTTTTCTGGCGGTTACACATTATGGTCAATACGTCTTAAAAATTTCAAATCAATGACGCTTATGGTTTAGCCTGTGAATTAGTATGCTATCTTTCTATCTATATATACGAATGAATCCGGAGAAGCAATTATATATATTAGATAACATCTAATGACTAATAAACTATTGTTATTATTATGCTATCTAGTCAACTTTACTTACTCAAACTATTTGTTTCTTTTTGTAAAAGGGATTTTTCCCCGTGAATTTTAGATAATTAAATAAAGCCAAGGGATGAAATATATATCTCCTGAAAATTGAATTAAAATCAGAGGGAAATTGTACTTGCTCTTAATTAAGTCTGATGTGTTTGCCCTCTTTTTCAGACATTGAGACATGAAGAGTTTAGTGAAGGCTGTGAAGCTGCATGCAATGGGTAAGGATATTTTCTATAGTGAAATCATTTTAAAGTCAAATGTTCTTATAAGACAGAAAGATATTTCAAGATGATAAGTTACATTGAAATTCTTTTTCTCCTATTCACGTACCCAAGAAGTCCTTTTCTATTTTGCTACTATATTTGATCCTTCATCATATCAAGAGTTTAAAACATGGAACAGTGTGCTTGCCATAATTTTTGTTTTTCTTATTTAGATTTTTAATAAGCCATTAGAAGATTTGGTGGATATTTTTTAATTAAAATAATCTCATTTGAGAAGTTTGTATATGTTGGTTGGTATGGTTATTCAAGAAGGTTTTAAATATCATCCCAGTTTATACAAATTATTGGACGGTATGATGGGAGTGAGCAAGACTACTAAATAAGTACTTGATAACCCAATTGATAGTGTCTTTGTGACACTCATTATCATTTACAAAAATACATTTATTGAGCATTTACTATTATACTGTAAAATTTAAATAATTTTGTAAACAGTTTAACCAAATCGTTTATGGTTTTCAGCTTTAGAGTAAAATAGATTAGTGTAAAATACAGTTTACTGTATACATACAGTGAATCTTCAGCATAGAATCATTTAATTGTAAATTAATTGAGTTTGTTATTATTTGTAAAAACCTAATGACTTGGATTGAAGCAATATCTTTCATGAAGTATTATCGCTTTGCTACAGACCCTATGCCAATCGCTGGAGCAAAAGCATGGTTGGATATGGACCTGAAGATAACCATTTTGTGGTTGAACTAACGTATAACTACGGAGTGAAATCTTATGAGAAAGGTAATGATTTCATTGGAATGACGATTAAGTCACGAGAGGCAATAGCTAGGGCCAAAGAACACAATTGGCCTATGACAGAGGAAAAGGGCCATCATGTTCTTGAAGCTCCAGGAGGATACAAATTCTACCTCATTGATGAGCCACAGCCCACAGATAAAGGTATAAAATGTCTAGATGGGATCTGATTTTTTTGTTTTACCTTGCACATACATTAATGTTATAATTAATAATTGCAGATCCAGTGGAAAAAGTTGCTTTAGCAAGTTCTGATCTTAAAAAATCAGTTGATTATTGGAATGGGATCTTAGGGTTGAAAATCTTCAATCAAACTGATAAATCAGTGCTGCTTGGCTTTGATGAAAATGAAGCCAAATTGGAATTGAAGGATATTGGTAAGGCTTGATATTTTTATTGAGTATTGTGGATGAAATCAAATGATTAATTAGTTGGTAATGAGGTATTTTATTTTTGAAAGCTTTAAAAAATGTGAACATTGGATTAATTTCATCTCTCAAAAGATAATTACAAAAATCACATAGGAAGACAACAACAACTAAAGACTGCGGTGGCAGAGTGTTTAGCAATCTAATGGCAAGGTTCGAATCCTGGCTAGTCGGATATTTCTGGCTATGGAATGGTTGTGTGTCTTTATGATCAGTATTAACTATTGAAATGAATTTAATTGGGATCTTCTCTCTTCCATTAGATAAGTTATTATTATAGCATGGTCTCCTGGTCAAAATTAGTTTTTGCCTTGGTATTTAATTTTTTTATTTTCCACCATTTTAAATTCTCTGAAATTTATATTCAAGAAATTGTTATCAGCTCCTCTCCTCCCAATATTTGATCCACCCATTTCCTCTGTCAATGGCTTCAATTCAAACCCTCTCCTTCCCAACCATCTCCAGCACATCCATGTTTGTTTTTCCATCAACCCTACTTAATTTTACCACCATATTCTTCACCCACATAGCACACAGCATATAGCAAAACCCTTCTCTAAGGATTTTACCAATCCTGATCTTCATCTCATCATCATCAGCTTCATGAAGGCTTTTTTTTTAGAATCTCATCTTAGCACCTTCCATTCCAAGAATGTGTTACCCAAGTAAGAGAATTTTTACACCCGCTCTAATTTTCCTTCCTCCATCTTAATTATCAGCTTAGCTTTTTTCCCTCATTAATTTAGTTTTACTGACATTGGTTTCATCCCTCCTTTGCTTTATTGTTAAGTGCATTTACTAGAATTTGTAATAAGTGCTTTGTTGTCTGCATACCTTACAGAATTCACTACTTCTTCTCTTACCTTTACTTTCATATATATTTCTTCTCAAGCTTCTTTCACTCTTTTCCTTCATATATATAAAAAAAAATCATGCTGACGAAGGACCATCAGTTATCCTTACTTCTGCAGTTTGATTCTAAAATCCTGGAAATAATGCTATGCATAATCCTGGTAATAAGTTATTACAAATGCATACATTCTTTGTTGTTTTTATTGAAAATTGTTTTTTCTTTGATTTTAGAATATTTACAGATTATATTTTAAGATTACAATCTTGTGAAACAACAATTGTAAACCAAAAGTAACTATTTTCAATGGATTCATTGGATGAATGCCATTATTTCATTTTTACCTCATGAAAATTATGAATTAAAAATGAGCATTCAACACAAATGAATCCATTTTTACATGCAAGTTAACTTAACACATTCTTACAAGCATTTGCATGGATGAAAACATACTCCTCTCTAAACATAGCCAAAATGTTGTGTTGAACAAGTCTCCCTCTATCCAAAACTGTTATGAAAACTTTGCCTTAGAAAATACTTCATCAATGGTAAGGTAATCATGATCAAATTATTCTACAGGAATAATTTACTTTTGTGTAAGCGTACATTAGAAAATCTTGTATTGCTTTTTGATTGGCAGTTCATTTAGAATTGTTAACCAGTGAAACTGTTTTGCTCTAGGGTTTGACATAATATTGTCCTGAATATGAATGTTCTGTGGCTGAGATTTCAAGGTTCCTGGTTTGAAATTTTGATGATAAAGCAGTTATATTTGAATTTTATGTTAAGAAATAAGCTTGGTGTGGCATTTCTACACTTCAGTAGAAGTGGGCATTGATGAGGATAATTTTGAAAATAGTCCATGTTTAAAATCAATTCTTTAACAGATGCTCCTTTTTTAACATAATTGTAGGGTTTTTTATTCAAATTCAAATATTGCCATGATTTGAAATCAAAATCTATGAAATTGGCAACTAAGATAAACAATTTTCAGAAATTAAATTATTCTTTAAAAATGCCTTGAACATATTTTTATTTTAATTCGCTAAGTTTCTCCGAGCCAATATTCAGAGTAGATTAATGCGGTATCTGTTTTATTGCGTAATGCAATTCGGATGGGAAAGATTCCTCTAATAGTCTGGGCCTCATAAAATGGGTATCTGTTGCAGCTTGTTGGGCATCTCTAAGTATCCTTAAGTTATTATCTTTTTCTGTTAAATGCAACATTCTCAAATAATTTCTTAGCCATCATCAGACAACTATGCATGGAATTATTTTACAGTTGTGGCTTAAGTCTCCTGTTGTATATCTTTTATAATTAAAACAACCAATTTAGTTCGTATCTATGTCAAAAGTCAAGTAGGCTAACTTACAAACAATAGTTCTTTCAATTTGTACAACATTTATAAAAAGCGTTTTCATTTATTGTTGAAATTCATGGAATAAGCGTACTCTTCAGGTAGTAAGATTCAAAGGTACATTTAATTGAATATCATAACCCACTTTCTATCTTGAGACTACGTAAGAGTGTAAGTTTTTCTTTTGATTGGAAAAGCTGAAAGATAATGAAGGTTCTTCTATGTTATTATGGGTATTATTCGTTTTAGAGTTGTAATCTAAATTAATGATATTTTACTTATTTTATCACAATGATAACTGAGACTGCTAATATTTTATTTTGTTCACACTGAACAGAAAACTGGTCTGTCATTAAATCTTTGAAGAAAGGAGCCTTGATACATTTCTTACAGTTCTCTTCCTTTAATGCTCATTTTATTTTTACTCTGCTGAGTCTGTTACACTAATATGTACATTAAGCAAGGCCAACATTTGTACTTTTTTTTAATATTGGAGAAATGGAAGATCTCGGAAAAATTAAACGAGATCATTTTCCTTTCCTTAAATCAGGAACTTCTGTGAATCGTGCTGCTGCATATGGCAGGATTGCATTTTCCTGTCCATACGACGATCAACCCAAGATTGAAGAAACAATCAAGTCCAAAAATGGAAAAATTTTGGTTCCCCTTGTTTCATTGGATACTCCTGGGAAGGCCACTGTCAGAGTAGTCATTTTGGCAGATCCCGTAAGTTGGCAGTTTTGAAAGTTGGGGTTTATTGGCAGCTTTTAGAAGAACTGTTGTTGACTACTGTTTCTGTTTCAGGATGGCCACGAGATATGCTTTGTCGATGATGAGGGCTTCCGTGAGCTATCGAAGGTCGATCCCGAGGGAGACAACCTGCTGGACAGATACATACGCACTGATAAATCATAATGTTGTTATAAACTTTAATTATGTTAAGAAAGTGTTGATGTTCAAATTACTACATGATTGTTATCAGTATTGTGCCTTCTCTTGGTGGCTGTTTCATATGTTTTCTATTTTCAAATTAAATAGCTTGAGTATAACTCACATTATATTTTACCTAGTTTAAAGTACAAAATATCAAATTGCATGAAGCAGAGAAGGAAAGCTTTTTATAAATATGTACATATAATGCACGATAATAAACCATACTTGAAGAAGAACATTCACTGAACTGAAGAAGGGGCTGGGGAATTCACACCATCCCGGTTGTTAGCACAAAAATGTCACTTATGGAACTGCTTTCGGCTAGTCTTGATCACCACCTGTGATTCGATAATATTCGTCATTGTCTATCTCAATCCTTAATGGAGAGTTCTGCTTCCTTGATTTGTTCCTGTTGAGTTTCGACCTAAGATCACCCTCGAATGTTTTCTTGCCGAGGGAGGCTCTCAGATCTACTTTGGCTGGAGCTTCGTCATCATCCACCACCTCCTCGTCTGATATCACGGTATCCTTTTGAGCTAATCTATTCCAAACAGATTTGGTCCCTTTGTTTGAGGTCTTCAGTCGCTGACGAAGGTCCACAACATTTGCAGGCTTCTTCTGACTCACTTCTTTCCTACTTTCGGACACAGGGGTACGGGAATGGGAAACTTTGCCCAAGTCTGCACCCCTACGGACAGCCGCTGCTTTCTGTGCCTCCCTCCTCTGCTGTTCTCGTCTCCGCTCTACCCTCTCCTCTTCCTCATCTGCATACATCCTCATCCTAGGCTGCTTTATTTTCCTCTTCCACTGCGCTGAACTGCTGCCGTTACGACCCACATCCTCATCCGAATTGTCAGATTCTGGATCGGGGGAATCATCTCTTGGAAGGACCACAGTTGCTGAATCCATGTGAAGCCTTTGGTGAACATGTGATACTGACAGCATTTGACCCATGCGTAATCTCACTGGAACTTGTGCTCTTGCAGGGAAGTCACTAGGTATTTCTCCGTCTCTGTCAAATGATTCTGAAAATCACAAATGGTTAATTATTTCTCAAAATATTTAATGGTTAAACTTATGGCTTATTCTCTATGTTCAACAATATGCTTTAGATGCAGGAAAAATATCTGTGACAACTTTTCACAATGCTATGTCTAAGACTATGGTTGAAAGATTTATTTAGTAAAAAAACAGCATCATAGCAATTTATATGCAAACAAAACTAATTTTCCATAAGAATCAGTTACTCTCTACACCAAGATGCATCAGCCCTTAAGTGCAGAACTTATTCGGATAAGTAGTTTGCAGTCCTATATTTGTAATGATTATTCATGATAAGCATATTAAGAAGACAGGATTACACAAAACAAAGACACAAGGCAAAATTCGTTTATTTGCAAATTGAGGACATAGTCAGATTTAGTCATGTTTCATTTAGTAATGAGTAGTTAAAGGTAAAGGGATATACTAAACTGTCCCTCAATTGAAGCAACTGGCATTCTCCATGTGCTAGTGATGTTATGGAGTTGATTCCAGAAAGAAAAACATTCAATGCAGAGGACCTTACAATGACATCAATGAAATTAGTAGAGAAAGTATAAATGGAACTCTTCTGAAAAGGTCAAAGCAAGCCTAAGGAGTAACTGAATTTATGGCAATGAATCCATCCAGCCTGCTCACTAAATGTGGTAAGTTTAATTAGTTTAAAATTGACTGTTAACTAACAAGTAGATTAAGAAAAATTAACCTTTTCCAGAGGGAAGGTTCAATAACAATGATAGGGTCATACATGTGCAATGTAAGAATTACTAGTCAAATGAGCTATTCCTGAAAATTTTCCCTCCAGCTTTTATAAACATCCATTGAGAATATTTCTGATAATAAGTCATTAAACTCTTTAGTAATTCCAGGAAATTCAACTCCAGATGTTTGCTGACAGCATTGCTTGGACAGGATTGTTGTCTATTTAAAACTTGTTGAACAGGTAGTTTCAAACATTCTTAAAATCATAAATGTAGTGACAAAAGCTATAAAATTTGATGGCATTCGATACTTAAATCTTCAATACATCATACTTCAAATCAATGCAACTTTTGTAAATGAAAAGAGATACCAAAATTTTTTGCAGAAAATAACTCAACATTTAAGAGGGAAAAAAGAGCATTATACATCATAAAAAAACTATAATTGTCTACAATAAAGCAGCATAATAAATGTTTCATTTACAACTGGGATTAGTTAATTTTTATCTTTAAACCAAAAGGCTAACTTAAGTTCAGCAAAAATGTTAACACTGCTAAAATTTGAAAATGAACCAATATTTTTTAAATTCTGTTTAATATTAAACTACTACTATTAAATTACAAATTAGCAATAGAATAATATATAAACATAATTACCGGGATTCATGGCTTTCCTTCTATCGACATTTCCCCAAGTTTCAGCAAGACTTCCCCAGGGATTTCCTTTAGGAAGTGTGACTTCTGCGCTCTTTTCTCTAAACCGGCGCTTTCGAGATTTTGTTATAAGACCTTTTATACCTGAAAAAAGAGTACAGGCAGATAAAAAGTCAAATTGCATAACATTCTTCAACATTAAACTCGGAGAAGTTATAATATCTATCAATCCTTGCAACCTGATAAATGTCTTTTAGCAAGTGGAAGTGGATGCACATATTTCAATCTTACAGTACTAAATGAAAATCTGGCCAGAGAAAGGTAAAACAGTTAAATTACTGCAAATCAGCAAGACGATAAGATATATCAAGATATTATGTTCTTAATAATAGCAAATTTAACTTTAAAATGTGTCAGTCATCATATACATCTCAAAAACAAGATTTGAGTCTGTTAACACCAATAATTGTAATATTTTTGGTAAAATATCAATGAAATAAAATTAATACTGTGAAGAATCTTTTAGGGACAAACTTTTGGTATGGTAATTTAAAATTTTAATTAATCTAAATGGTTCCTTCCATTACAAAAAATAATAGGAAACATTCTAAGAATTTAAATAAATTCAGCTATTAGATTGTCGCATTAGATTTTTTATAAAAAGTTAACCACATTGACTGCTGATGTCATTGTCAATGAAGGTTAGACAGAATTCAAATAAATTTAGAGAAGTATAGTTTAAAACAAAATTATCCAGCTTACCACCATAATTTGGATTTCCATGTTTCTTATAATAATCACTCATCTTTTCGGCCTTTGCAGGCTTACGGTCAGATTTTAGAGAAAACCTCAGAAGTACTTGTTTAGCTTTAGGAGAAGGTTTTCCTAACCTCCAAAATCCAGGTGGTATAGGAATACTGATGTCTGAAACATGGACACCATTTCCTTCACTGTTGGTGACTGCACTATTCTGAAAATCATGCCGAAAGAAATAAAAATTAGACACTGAACACTGATATAGCCTAACACATGTGTGAGTCTTAATACCTTCTCAGAGGTTTTGCTTGATATGCTATCCTTGCGATCCACCACCATTTTTGCCTTGGCTGACTCCTCTTCGCCAGTTTCCTCATCCCCAACCATCAACACCTCCCCATATTGATCTTCCAGTTCTTCAACCATAACAACAACATCCTCCCCTTTGGCATCACTGGATAAACGTTTCCGCCGCGGTACAGTTTTATCTTCCTCAGCAAAAGGATCTTTCACATGGCTACCCTCCAACCCTCTAATAGGCTTAGACATCTCCATAATTGCTTTGGCTGCCAACATATTGCTTATCCACACAACATTGCCTAAATGAGACATTTAAAATTTACAGGCTGCATTTTAAGAGATTAAAGAATACCAGTAATTGTCAAATATTTACAGGAATAGTCGTTTATCCATTCGATGGATGCAGGGCTGTAATCTTTGAAGTATGCAAAAACATCTTCGGTGCTCATTTCTTGAGTTCCTCTCATGTGCACTGAATCAAGTCTGTAGCGCTTGTACGTCCCTTCGTCGTCTTTCATATCCAAGCTAAAGAAGACAGAACGTGTTATTGTTGTACAAAAGGTTGGGAATAATTACTTTCATTATGCCTCTATCATGGCACCAATTTATCCCACGAATTCCCTTACAAGGTTTAATTATCTTAATTATAATTTGATCTATAACAATAGATAAAAATACACATATTCTAAAAATTGTACATAAGTTTTGGACCGAAACAAAATTTATTGAAAGACTTGAACGTCAAAGCACACTACCATATGGAAATATACTTTTTAAGACATAAATGATTAATAAAAAGACTGATACCGAAAGAATAGCTTAACATAAAAGGGAGAAAGGATTCAATATCTGCTTAAATTACAACTTAATTCCCATAATTCATAGAAAAACTATATCGAAACAAATCAGTGTGTGGAGAAGCTCACCTTTTGTAAAGAGATGATAATTTATCCTCAGGGAGGACTTTCAGCTCCGCAGAGGTTAAACCGTACTTCATCGACTTTGCCCCAAAGTTTTCATTATGTTTTCCTTCGAATATTTCCGCCGAAGAAGCAAATTCTATAGCAATCCCATCGCCGCGGGTCTATATAAACATAGGCAAACATATTGATGAGGACCGACAAGTAGAGAATTTAGGGCATAAGAAATTTGTTCGACGTACTTATTTGATTTCAAATATTATTTCATATAAGGTAATATAACAATCTTACCGAGGAATTCTTTGTTTTCGGGTGTGCATCTAAAACTTTTGAAATCCTGTGTTCTGAACTAGCATCCTCTTTATTTTCACACACCTCACCCTCTTCGATATCTTTTGCCCTTCCATGAATAACTATCGTACTTTGCTTAGTAATCTCTACATCGTCAACGTCCATAGCCTCTTCAATATCATTTTCAATTTCAATTTTCAAATTAGGTAACTCATGTTCACCCTTGGCAAGCGCCATGTTTGTACACTGAGTTTCCTTGTATTGTTGGTTACAGTTATGATACTTAGTGCTATAATAACTTGGCTGTTACATTTGAATGAGAATATTTTAATCAGCAAACAACTCTGAAATATTTTTATGCATAAATGTTCCAGACTTAAAATTTATTATTACCAATAGTCTCTCCCCTGACTCTATAAGTATGGCGGCTTCCTGTGAAAATGCTCGTGTGAGTATTTGAATAATAATTGTAGATTTTGTTCCATTTAGCGTTTATTAATCACTTGTCATCAAAGATATTGAAAGATAACTTTGATTCCTTATACTGCTTTAGTTCTGTAATAAATATTTATGCTGCTACCTCTTACTAACAGTTTTCTTCATATCTTTTGACAGTACCGAATTTATAACGCACTCAGCGAACCGCTGGAATTTCGAGTCCAAGATATCGTCAACGTCTTGGATCAATGTAGTAATAAAGAGCTTCAATCAATTTATCCAATACTACTTGAAAGTCTTTTCGGAACAAACGATACATATGGATGGAACCTGAGAAACATTTACAGCAATCAACATCCTCGAGATTTTGACCTATTGTTCAGATTTTTACATCCTAATGGTCCAATTTTGAAACTTTGCTATAAGCTAATAAATGATGCATATTTGAAGTATGATTTCCCTTTGTCGTATCTTCCAGTAAGTTTAAGTACAATACAGTACATGGTTTAATTCAGTTTTAAGCTTGTATCCTTGATTTATCATTAATCTCATCGTACAATTTCTTACAGAATAAGGTGAGGAAGATGATTGATAAAGGAATGGCTCCAGCATTCTATTTTGATAAATTGAAGATTGATAACCAGACCGGAAAACCATATTCATTGGCTTTAAGTATCCTTTCTTATCTGATTATATTTGCTTATTCCAGTAAAACTTAGTTTAGTGACTGCCTGTTGTGGCAATCCAATGTTATCAACTCCTGTTGAGTAGTTCAATTTCTATGGTATGGTTTATTTGTTTCAAGAGGTAATTTTAAATTTATCTATATGCCAGAAGACATTTTCTTAACTGGATTTAAGATCCATTCGAGCTGTACATGTTCAATTTCGCATATTTTATGGTGAATCCATGCCATCAAAGATCAATTTCTGGTGTTGGAGACGTAGGTCCTTCATCATGCCAGTTAATTTTATTTTTGGCCGAGGAATATTTTGCACACTTTCTGCCATGCGATGGCTCAAATGTTCCCATTTATGATGCTGACACAACAATCAATTCCGTTCGACCATCTTTGCCCCTCCAGACTGCTATTAGGTGGGTATTATGTCATTGCTAAAACTACGTCGTATTAATATCGTATTGTCTTCTACTTCAGTGTCTACTAAAATGATGCCTTTTACTAATTTTTGAAGGTTGTTGTATTTAAATTCCTTTAGCTAAAATCATCATTGATGTTTTTCATTCTACAACAACAACATTGCATAATATTTGCCAAAAATATCGGTGTTGTTCATTTCACTTACTTAAACGAAGGGAATAATTGCATGAATAAATCATAATTTTCGGAAGTTTTTGCATATCTCTTGTTTTTCTTTAATTCAATTTAAATGGAAATTTTAGATACCTGTATGGTGCTTCCCCTATTTTTAGAATATAAGTTGCTACTGCTGGGAAGTCTTATTGTATACCTACTTACTACTATAATATTTTAAGTAATGAAGAGAAAACTTGGTAATTTTCTACTCAATGTTTTATTTTAAGACCGGTTTTGCTACCAGAGTAGAATCTTCTGTTTATCCACCAGAAGAGCTACTCCGGTAGCAAAAACAGGTCGTAAAATTGGATGAAAAATTATCAACTTTTCTCTTGATTACTTCAATGCCTTTCTACAAAGTAGCACCGGACCATCTAGATTTCACTATAATATTAATTACTTTGTATTTCTATGGATGTGGTTTTGCTGTAGACCTGTGAAATCACCAACTCTTTTACGTCAGAATGTGGTGATGAAAAATTGTGGTCCTTCATCCCCCCTCCACTCATCTCCTGCTGCACAACAACAAAATAATTTGCAAGAAATTTGGAGGAGTGAAACCATTGTCAATGTATTTACTGACTTTTGGCTTGATAGTGGAGAAATGGAGGCTCCCACTTACGGGTTAACTAATGTTCCAGCAGTAAGTGTTGATTGATTCTTTGTTTTTTGTCACCCTTTTTATTGATTGTTTTTTAAATTACTATTTTTGTCAGTGAAATAAATTATGATTCTTGAAAACATTTTAAAGTGAAAAGAATTGTCAACCCACTTAAGCTGTACCTCAAATAATAACTAGCAGCCTTGGGCAAAAAGGATTTTTTTGTATTTAAGAGACTTCAGTTGTTTTTGTGAAAAACTAGTTACCCATCGTGAATCAAAAAATTTTAAATTTTTTACCAGATCGACTCATCATTTGGTAATCTCATTCCCTCTTCGAATATTTTCTTCCTAATATTTATGGGGCTGTGGAATTAACTAGCCCATGGAATAATCATTTTTCAGCTAAACTTGGCATGATAGCTTTCAAAGTCTTTCAAGTTAAGGAAGGGCAATAAAGAGCGTACCTGTTATACCAAAGTAGTCACCTTTATAGTAGAGGAAAATGTATGAACTGATTGAGAGCTGCTATTGTTTCATTTGACTCTGGGTTTATATATTGTATTTTGTCCTTCAAACTAAATTCTAAGTTTATTTATCTCAGTCATTAAGAAACTTCTGATGTTCCACTAGACCTGATATCTTTCACTGTAAAGTTATATTCATTGGAATAAAAATTAAAAGGCAGAAGTATGCATGAAACTTGCATTTCAGATCTTGTCTGAAATTTTAAAAGTTTGTAAATTTGTGAAGTTTGTAATTACGGTGTTTATCATTTTTGGTCATCGATTAAAATGAGTTGAAATTTATCCTCATAAGACTTAATAATCATTATCAATTTTCCTGTTTCCAGGATTTTCTTCCATCTGGAGAACATGTTCGGGTAGTTAGAAATATGATAAAGCATTTTCATTATTTTAGCAATAGTGCTTCTGGAGATATGAGTGCAATGGATGAACTAAAGAGGTAAGCAAAATTGACCTGTTTTTGCATGGAATTTGTATTTTCCTATTATATTTTTGTATAATATTCTCCAAGACCAATGTTCTGGAATACCCTAAGAGCATATTTTCTCTGTAGAAATCAGTCAATGAATTTTATTTTCTTTCTAGGTTAGTCATCCCATCAAATCAAGGAAAAATCTACAGCTTTCTTAGGCATACAATTCATAACTGGCCCCTTGACAGTTCATTTCGGCTAATACTAGAAACCTGGCTGAGTTTCATTCAACCTTGGAGGTATACAGATTTTCTGAACAAATCAACGTAAGTGAAGCCAGATTCATCAACTTTTTGTTAAACCTTTTTCTCATAAGTTACCAATCGTTACAAAAGGACATAGGGCTATGAGCTGACATGCAATTTTTAGCTGTACAGCTATTTGATTGCCTGATTGTCGTTCTGTGCTCACCAGGACAACTGGACAGTGATGTGCCCACACATACAACTAAACAGTTTGACCTCTTTCTCAGGATGAACATGGATTTAAAAGGCATAAACATTCAATTAATTAATTGCATTTCAGTGTGTAGCCTACAAAACAATTGCAAAATCATTTAGTTGCGTTCAGTTTGAGAAAAAGTTCAAACTGTTTAATCAGTGAATTAAAATGTTGCATGTGAGTACAGTCTCATACAATTCCTTGGTAGTCACTCAAGCAATGAAATAGTTGCACAACTAAAAATTGTATATCAGGACAAAGCCTAACCAATTGTTAGTTGTGATTTTATTATTATCTTTCTCTTATATTTTCTCTCTTTGTAACATTTACTGCAAGTTCTCTTACTTGGGAAAGAAATCTTTACGCAATTTAAGTATATCCAATTATCAAGCAATGCTATTATATTAATTTGAAAAGTGTCAATCTGTTAAGAGAGAGTTACAAAGAGACCTTACAAGTTGAGTGATGAGAATTTTTCCGAAGTATGTACAGTTTCATAGAACGTATATCATTTTTAACTCTTTAAGTTGCCCTCTAACTAACTCAAAAACTAAATACTCAATTGTTAGGTATTTGTTTGTTGTGTGGTATCTGTATATAATCTATAAATTGTTTATTCAACAATATTCCTTTTATCTCTTGCAGTAACCGAGCCCACCCAATGGAAAATGAAGAACAGGAAAGAGTGGTTGATCGAAATCGATGGATACCTTTTGTTGCCGAGAATCTTCTTTCTTACACTATTATTTTTCAGCAGCTGCTTCCAAGATTTGCCCGTCTTGATCTGTCCACGCCCAAAAATGCACAAATGCTCTTTCGTGTCACCAAGGTAATTTATTTTTATAGTCTAGATTCTATAATAGGTTAAAAAAAAACTGATTTAGTATTGAGTAATTTACTAGCACTAGTTAGTTTAGTTTCATTCCATTTTGATTAAGACAATATTGCATCATCGCTAACTATCTCTTTACTGCAGGTGTTGATTTATTTCAAAGAAGTTCATGCTTCCCAAGGTGATGCTTGAGACCTCTTAACTTTACTGATAACATCCAATTTGTGTTATTCTCTTTCACAGAGGAAATATTTGATTTAATAGCTACTGGCAGTAAATACTTCATTAAATGCCTCCTTGAAATCCTGAAAAATATAATGCACTTTCTCTCAACTCTCGGCGGAGAGTGCCTTGCATAACCTTTTTGCTTTCATGGTGCTTCGCCAACTGAGGCAGACTGTGTTGACGGGCACCTTTATCCTAAGTAGCCTCCACCTTATCTCTCAGATATAAGTTTAAAGAGGGCTTCTCTAATATTTTTAGGGTAACATCTAGGTCAGTTGTTATCTTTGGGGTATTTTAAAGTATTTATGCACATATTTACATAGAATTAAAATATTATTGCAAATATATATGTCATTTTGGTTGGGTAAGATGAACAAATCATTTCACTTTCATCAAAGCATTCAAAATTGATCATAGAATGAAGGTTCATGTAGGAACTTTTCATATTACCTTTCTCTTTTCATTTAGTTTGACCTGTATACCTTGATAAATGCTCTGATTTGATGTGGAATTTTAATGATAAGATTTTTTCCTCCTTGGTGATTTTACTGCTTGGATTTCTAAACTCTTTTGTAGCATATTTAATAATGATTTATAAGAATCCATATTTCAGGGCCTTTATGTCAAACTATGATTCTCCTAATCAATTGCAAGTATTCATAATTACATTGCATACATTTCTATCCTTTAGTTGGTTCATATGTTTTAATATTTCCTATTCAATACCATTTGTTTTATTTTTGGTGGTTTACACCAAACTTTAATGTCATGTAATATATTTTGCCTCTGTCTTATCTTTTGCCATTCCTTGCTTCCTCAATTACTTACTTTTGCAGTCTCTCTTATATCAATATTCGACCTAACCCTTTCCTTGTGCAACATTTTATTACTTCATTTAAAACCACCTCCTCCTTAACCATTTATAGCACTTGTATTCTATTTGCAATTTCTATTTCCATTCTATTAAATCTCTTTCCTTGACAGTCTCCAATCTTTTGATTTCTTCTTTCTCAAAAGAATAGTTATTCTCTCCAATACTAAAAATATTATTCCAAACTTAAGATTTTATCAATCCTTTTCTAATTGCTTTATGGAAATATTTAGTTAGCAATTCCTTCTGCTTCAAGCAAGCTTCCTTGTTCTTTTTCAAACCCCATATCCTTCCATCCCAACTAAGAAAATGGAATGTCTCTACCTCTTGTAATTATTATATTTGTTAATTCTTATTTAAAAATGCCTGCCTTTTCAGACTGCTTAAAATCACTCACAATGATAAATGGTAAAATTTCCATCTAAATTCCATCAATTTTTATATTATTTATTTATATAGCTGTCCATCTATTTTTATGTACGATATTTTTATAATTAAGGAAGGGGTTAAAGGTATATTGCACATAAGGGCGTATCCCCATGAATCCTGGATTCTGTCCAGGTTCTTTTCCCAGCCCTGTCCGACTCTTTTCAAGTTTGTTTTTCCTTGGGAATTTTTATAATTGCCTAAATTTATGTTGGATGTTATAGTTTGATTCCAGAGTAAGATATCAAGGTGTTTCCTTGTGTCAAGGACATAGGTAATCATCCTAATGAGTTGGTAATTATATTTAAGTCCAAATCAAAGAAAATGTTAGTCTAATCTCAGTTTTATGAATGGCGTGGATTCAGCATTACAGAAGTATTTTTTTTCTTTGTAAAGGTCTTCTCTCAAGTCAACCTAAATGAAATGATCGCAGAGGTGGAAAGTTATATAGAATCTCCAGCAGTGCCAAGAGCAGTCGCTGAAAGGGGAGCTACGTCTCATCTTCCATTCCTTTTCATCTCTCCTACTGAGTCACCAACTTCTCCAACTCAGTGGAACAGTTCACAGCATCATTCCTCAATCTTCAAGCACAACAGAAGTTTCTCAGCATCGGATTCCCTTTGGATGGGGGATAAGTGGGGTGCTTCATTGCAGCAGAAGCTTCTTGAATTAGAGGGTCCAACATTCCAGTATACTCCCATGTTTGGGCATCAATTAAAGTTGGAGGTAATCCTTTTGTCATTACCGGTAACAATAATTCTGCTTAATTCCATTAATAGTGAATAAGTTCCCCAATCCTGATCTAAACTATAATGTTTCTTTCTTTCAACTTATCCTACACATTTTAAAGGTTTTTCAGACCTCTCTTCTATTTGTGTTTTTCTGCAATCAACATTGACACAGTATTTTACTTGCTTTGCTTACAATACCATTCTCTCTTTCCATATTACATCTGTTTACACATTACTTGTTAAAAAAACTAAGTATATATCCAGGTATATTTTTAAGTTTAAAGATATTTGTAATACACACTGATTAAATGTAAGATGGGACTTCCTACTCCCAATATTGCTCAATAAAGACAAGCATATTTTTCTGTCACATGCCAAAAGGTGGCTTGCATTTTATGAATAATTCATGATTCTACAAAATTACAAGAATGGCTCATGAAAAATGTTTAATAAGATTTGCCACTATAAAAGTAACAGTAGGGAGAAGGTTACACCTGTCAATAAATGAAATATTTTAAGCAAAAGGAACTGATCTCTAAATCCAATATAAGGCAGTGGAAATTGGCATCTACAATTGCAAAGATGAAGTTAATAATTATTATAATGGTAAGGGTTTATAGTTAGAGGTTTTAAATTTCCAGTAGCTGTCTTTATAGGTACCTAATCGCTCCTGAAGATGAAAGCATTGCTTTCCAAATGCACGTAGAGTGTTCTCTAACTGTGATGTCCTTTCTTGTATTCTTCAAATACTAGTGAACGAGAGGAAGAACGCCAACAAAGACAGCTATCAGAGATTTAAACCTCTAATTCTTTAACAGCCGAGTTCTTAATTTTCTTTCTTTACAAGGGTCTGAGAATACTGATATATAATGCAACATATTTGAGGCTGATTTCCTGATACTGTATTTCTTGACAGACATCGATTGACTTCTAAAATGTTGGAAAATGATAAAATAACAATTTTTGCTTCACAATGGATATCAAATCTACCAGGGGTATTGAATTATAGTTCAGAGAATCGTGGCACCCAGAAAATAATAGCTTTTTATCCTTTTTCATTCGTATATAGAATGATGTTTTTGATGGTTCCAAGATAAGGTTTTCTGTGAATTTCATGAAAACAAAACAACTAAAATTTCGACAACATACAATATCTTAAATAGCATGTGTGGACGATCTATTGTAGTAATTTTTGAGGTGCATTTACTCGTACTATTATCAACGTAGGGAAAGTTTGTAACGCATGTTATATGATTAGGTTTGCAAATATTTACCTGAAAATATTGCTATAAATTTTGCCAAAATCAATGTAATTATTATATATTAGCATTATTGACCTTTGAAAACTTAATTGTTTTAAAAAGAAAACCATTTCTCTAAGATTTCAAATATTCTTTTATCTAATCAAATTCTTAGTTAAATTATGTATCTCATACATACATTGAATATTTTTATGTTAATGATTGAAAGTTTTATTTCTTGCCAAATTGTATTTATATTTTTCAGTTGTATATTAAGTGCTTGTTCTTATTATTTTCCTGATTGCAGATTTTCAGATTTCTTGCAATTATAAAAATGGCTAAAGTGACAGCGAAGCAAGTCCAGCAAAATCTAGAGGAGGAGAGAAGGAGTCGGCCTGGTGGCTTCATTTCTGCAGTGAAAAATATGTTTTTGGGAGTAGACACAGATATGGAGGAGTACAGCATGGAAGAAAGAAGAAAAGTAATTGCCTATCTCGACACTTCGTTCCAGAAGCTCTGCACTATATTTAGGGTAAGTGCGGTGTTTTGTTGGTAAAGTAGGTGTAAGTTTGATCACCTCTGTCCCCTATTATCCTATACCCTGAAGTACCCTATTTCACCATTGATATTGCACACCTTAAGTACACCATATATTTCTTTTATTGCTAATTAAAACTATGTAGGAGCTTAAGGGTGTGAAACTAAAAAAAAAGTGATTGCTGCAAATAAAACTGTTCAACAACAAACTAAAACCAATGGAAGTTGTATAATGTTCATAATGCTATTCACAGCTACCACTTTGCCACAGGTAATTGTGCCTTTGGATATAAAATCAGAGACTAAAGTTTTATTCAAGATATCGTCCCAAAAGCAATGGTTAATAAAAATTTCAACATTTATCTCAATTTCTCTTGTGATAAGTTGGCATAAACAGCAGTAACTGCAGACTCACTACAACACAAAAATCGCGTTATAATCTATGCATAAAATTCTTTAATGCTTTACCACCAGCTAGAGCAATTCAGGCTACATGTGTAAAATTTAATTATGTGATATTTAACTGGTTAACCTCTCAACCATTGCCTTCCATACAGGATTTTTTTTTACTGTAACCTTAGGGAATTAGTGTTCTAATTTACTCATATGCATACAGTAGAAGTCCATTATAATGAGTACGGCATATAAGGAGAGTTACATTATAGTGAGTGTTTTTTGGCTGTTGTCCCTCTCACAGCAAAAAGAATAGAGAATTGCGTCCATTATAATCATGCATGTGATATGTGCCGTGTTTCTCTATTTGTCTTGCAGGAGACATATCTCAGAATTGTCAATTGATGTGAGAGATGAAGTCCAACAATCTTCAGGGGAGACTTCCCCCAAGTTTCACTCTCTCCTTTGTCCCTCCGTGTTCATCCTATCCCCTTGTCTTTTATTTCTTTTTGGCGATGATCTCTCATTATAATGGACTTCTACGGTATTTATTGTGATGAGATCTATTATTGTGTACCAATTAATGATTTATAAATTATTATTGTTATTATTATGAATGCAACTGAGAAGAAACCCAGATTTTAGTTTAGATAATTTACTAAATATTGAGGCAGCTTAAATTTTTGTTAATTATTCGATAGGTCTTAATTTCTGGTTTATTAATATATCTATGACTATCTACTCACAATTTTATGCCTTGCCACGCCAGTAATAAATCATTATTAGTTTTTAGTGCAATGTAGTTGTGGTAGCCTAATTGAACCTAGCGGGAAATCACTATCTTAAGGACCTCTTATCTCCCTAATTAGTTCTGCCTACTAATTTGTAGCTAGATGTAATACGTTCATAGTGGATACTGTTCAGGAACTATAATTGGATTACTGTAACCATTTTCAGATGTATTGAACAAATTTTCTCGTATTGTATTTTATTAAAGTGATCCTACCTGATTAATCTGTCTGATTAATTGAACACTCCATAGCTTTTATGCTTTGAATTTTACACATCATTTACGTCACTTCATCATCACTTTTGGTAATATTTTTGAATGATTATGGGGACTACATATCAACTGAGATGTATTGTTTTGTATTATGTTTTATACAAGAGTTTAGCTGAAGATTGGACTTCCAAGTCCCAATTTTTCCCAATATTGCACAGTGTTCTAACCAAAGAGTTTTTTTGGCTATTATTTTTTAACAAAATAATATAGGGAAGAATTCAATGCGTTTTAGAATTTCAGATGTATTAATCCTCCAAAAGAGAATTGGAAAATTTTAATTTGAGAACCAGTAAAGCAAAGATGATAGAATGGTGAATGGCAGCCGGTGTGTATGTCTTTGTCAAAATTTGTTTCTTGAAATTTATAGATTGATCCTGGCCCTGGAATGGACTTTGTTGACAGTCGGACTGCTTTGCAAAGCCCTCCAAGAGAAACAATCCCTAGGGAAAATACTGTGACATCAGAGTCCAGTCCTTTGCCCTTACAGCCTAACTTGAGATCAAGAAAGAGGTACTGTGATACAAAGTATGAAGGAGATCCAGAGATGGCACCTGTGATGACTGTGGAAGTGGGCTTCTTAGTTAGAGCTTTGAGATTTGTTTCTTCCAAAATCAATGAATCTGTGAGTAATATAAAATTTAAAATCACTTGCTTACTATGTTAGAGATTCAATAAATATGAAGTAAACGTATTATTAATTGAAGAAATTAATTAAGTAGACCCTACAAAGATAGGTTTGTTTTGTTGAAGATTGATATCATTAGTTTTTTAATTGTATCAAATAAGAAGCAATTGTTAATTGTATTAAATACGAAGAAGAGTTCACTCATAAATTTTCACAATAAATAGTATGTTTTAGGTGATGTGGACCAAATACATTTCAGAAAATTTATTGCTGTATTGAATTCGACTCAAAAAAGTTTTCAAAGTTTCATGAAAAACAAAATCAATATATTTTTGCATGTTGTCTCTTTTAAAATAACCATTGTGGCTACTTGGAGATTGACTTGGTTCACATCATATATATGTGGTTTCCATTCATCCATAACATTCTTGGATGATTACCGTTTATATTACTTTAAGTCATTTGTATTTGTATGCCTTAACCCAAAGATTTTCTATTCCATTTTATTGATAATATATTTTGGTCGTTTGTAACATTTTTCTTGTCTCTTTGGTTTTTCTTTGGACACATTGGATGCCTGCAACTTGGATTCCAAACATTCAAGGATTAATAAATCTTATTGCTCACATCCTTTTTCAATGATCATATTTCATTTTTAAGTATCTTGATGAAAAATGAAGCCCCTCATGAAATTCTTCATTTCTGCTTAATCTTTTTCAGAAGAATTTACTTAGAAATTCTGTGAAAGCTCTTGTCGCCTTCTTTTTGAAACTCCCTTGTAGATATTGTTTTGCAGTCAGTTTATTGAGCAATTTTGATTTGATTACCCTTCATTTAATTTCCTGTCAGTTGAACACTTAGTTTGCTATCAGTAGAAAAGAGAATGGATGTTTTTACATGTATTTATTATTATTGAGTATTGAATGCACTCCTTTTGCTGTTGTCTAATTGTTGATTCTTTCGCTTTGCAGTATGGGGATAAAATCAACGTACTGTATTGTCAGGATAATTTGAAGGGGCGCTTGGCCCGTCAGGTATTAAGTCCTCCAGTTATTGTTCGCTCTGGTGAAAGTGAGAAAGAACCAGGTTCAAGGCACAATTATGTACGAATGCCTCCAAGGCTCAGCCTAAGGTCATTAGCGAATCGAGCCATTCTGGTGAAAATGATGTTCATAATTTTCATTTTGTCCTGGGTAATGAGATGCGGCTACCTACAAGCAACATCAGTGTTTCTCTTCAGCTGGTTCATGTGGCTCTTAACCAAGGCATTGCTGGCTCCTGTTGTTGGTTGCGGTGTTCCTGTCGTTCCATCTCCAACATATTCATCTTCTAGTGCTGAATCAGATTTGAACATTAGTCGAGAAGGGAGGGAGTGATGGTCGGCTGTTTTTCAATTATTAGATTCAGTTCCAAATGTACAGACTGTTGTGTTCCTTGTGAATTTTGCCTAGTAGCTGATTTGTAATTTTGTACTACCTTTTAATAGGATGTTTAATAATTTATCCAGTGTCATTGAGTGGCTCATTAAAGTTCATGTTTTTTAAATTTGTTGCATTTATTTTATTTTATAAAAGATCTTCATTTGTTCAGTGGGTGTCATTTGCTCGAAATTCCTGAAAAGTAAGCAAGTCGAAAATTTAGGTTCTTTTTATTAGGAAATAATTTACATGATTTTTTTCAACAGAATTCCGAATTAAATAGTTTTATTTGTGGTCATGGTTCATTTATGGTTTTCTCACCTTTGGATGGAAAGGAAATTACCGTACTTGATGGCATATAAGACGCACCTTTTTTCCTAAATTATGTCTCGAAAAATTTCCCTGCGTCTTATGTGTGAAGGTTCAACCTCCACAGGTTAACTTTCAATACTGAATACTATTTTTAGCCCAGATGGTCTATACTACCTATTTCATAATTGCATTCAATGATTGTGTTAATATTTGGCTTTTACAAAACCTGACAACTAAAAGAAACTACATTTTAAGTTATTGTGGTACCGCGCTTTTGCACGGACTATTAAAAGATTTTTTCCTTGTGAGTGGCCAACTTAATGAGGGTGCGTCTTCTACGCTGGTGCGTATTATATGCCGTCAAATACGGTAATACCATTATTTGGATTGCAGGATTCCACTATTGCTAAGGATGAAAATGAATGATATTTTAAGATTTTCATCTGTTTAAATGGATTCTTTTAAAGATAAATTTGAGTTTCATTTTATATATGATTTTCAATTTTCCTGTTTGCCAGCATAGCATATTAAGAATAGTTGAATGCATGGATCTTAAATGAATGTTTTGAGGGTTAATTTGTCTATGTGGATGAATACAGAAGCAGTTTTTATTGCAGTGTGTCATTGTTAAAATGGCAAGCTTCAGCAAAACAAAATATTTAGTATCCTTCACACTCAGCTTAGGATACCAGTTAAATTCACTTGCTAAGAACACTAAAGTTGCATTTTAGGTGCCATTAAATACTTTCTGATTGGGTCTTTAGTAATGTTCTGGTAAAAATCTATTGATTTAATGTTTGCTAACTTTGTAAGGCCTTTTCAGAAGCACAATCTCCATTTAAAAAGTAGTGTAATTTTAAAAGTGAAAAATCTGATGTGGCCAGCACATGACTTTCTCCATGTATAAGATGTAAATATTTATCTACGACAGTATTTTCGAACTCTGTATTCCATCTAAACTTTGAAGATGAGTGATTAATTTATATCATATTATATATTACGTCACAAACATTATAAATAATGTTTTTCGGGACATGCTCGATGAAAAACGATGAAATGGCTATTCGCCCACAGCGCCCAGAGCGCTCATGAAGTACATAATCGGCAACTTCCGGTTTATCAGTATTTCATGAATATCTCCTAAAAAATCAGTTTTACAAAAATATATTTCAAACAAAAGTTATAGCAAATATTATTTTCTAAAACTATTATAAATAATAGTATATACCTAAATATCATATTTATTGAGATATTTTGAAAACCGGAAATGAGCTTTGAAGAATGAAGCTCAACTTCCGGTGTACCGATTTTATCCAAAAACTAATCAACTCTAAACACACCAACCAAAATACTATATATGAAATTTGGTGTTGATCCGACAATTAGTTTTCATGTTAGAGCGCCCACAAGTACATAACAGCTACTTCCGGTTTATCAGTATTTCACGAATAACTCCTAATCAACCGGTGATACAAAAATATGTTAAATACAAAAGTTATAGTAAAACACATTATCTAAAACTTTTATAAGGTACACAATATACCTATACATCATATTTATGGAGATATTTTGAAAACCGGAAATGAGCTTTGATGAAGAAAGCTCGACTTCCGGTCAACCGATTTACTCCAAAAACTAACCAACTCTGACAGCACACACTACAGTGCTATGTATGAAGTTTGTGGTATTGATACGACTTATAGTTTTTACGTTAGAGCGCCCACAATAACAGACACACATACATACACACACACACATACACACAGACATCATTCCGAAAATGGTCAAAACGTGTTCTAGGGACCCCAAAACGTGTATTTCCGTTGAAATCTCGAAGTCGAAATTTTTCATGAAAACAATACTTTCTGTATACTTCGTATATGGAGAAAGTAAAAATACATACCCTAATATCAAAAGCTTTTAGTTTCACTGGGGTATTAACATCTTCATACTGTTTCAGAGTATGTTTCATCTTGTTCATGTTCTTGAAGGAAGATAAACTATAACTCCTCACTGGTCTCTTGAAAGAGGTAAATGCATCTTCCGGTACAGGGGAAAGGCTGGTTCTGCTTCCAAAGTCTAACAAAGACTCCCTAGAGCAGCTCTCTGGAAACTTTATGTCAATGTCCTTATACATCTTTAACTTTGTACCAATTGCTGAGACAGGTGCCGCTGTATCCACCCTCTGTCTTATTTCCAAACTTTGAATTTTATCTGCCAAAAGCTTCGTGCTGCAGTCATTGCTGGATTCTGATAATTCTGTGGAATCCAAGTCCTCTGTCTCAGATTCTTTTTCCAGAATATTATTCAACCTCTCGTGCAGGAGTTTTAGGTAATTGCTTTTCATATCATTTTCAGTTAGGTTGTTCAAGTAATAGATGTTTGATCGCACAACTTTCAATGCGTTTTGTAATATTGATTTTTTGATGTTTTTTATATTTGTCACTGTTCTAGCTTCCTTTGCAGCTAAATTACGTAATAAACAGATATGTTTTTCTGCTAAAGCTATCTTTTCACCCAAATCCAGAGTTGTTTCAGTAAGTGTCACCAAATTCCTTATAATTTGCTCACCCTGTGCTATTGATTGAATTTCCATGTCTGAAATGAATTATTTTTCTTGATAATTGCACCATAGTAACAATTTTGTTTACTTGGGTAATTGAAACTGGTTGTAGCTTGATTTCACAGCAGCTGGTCTTCATTTAATCACAAGACAGGTTATGTATTAAACATTATAAACAAGCAGTATTATTTTTTTACTTTTTAACCAAATCTTGCAGAATTTTTATGTAAATTTTATACTTTTTAAATAATTGAAAATGTATGTGTTTAAATATATCTGTTTTATGAAATGTTACTTTCATTGCATTCAATTGCTGCTGGTTTTGTTAGACTTAATTTAGTTGCATATTAACAATGCCTACAATTAGGAATTTATCATATGAGGTTTGAAATTGGTCAATCACAACCTCATTGCCTCAGAAGTGAAAAATTGTAAATACTTGCTTCAACCATGTAATGGCATCTAAGTGGCAATTGAGGGTGTACTAAATACCATTATAGAATGGGAAGGAATTCTGATTAAAAGAACTATAATAGATGTATCGAGTGAGAATGATGATGTAAGATTAATCCCAGCTGTGGTATGTAATTCGTGGAAGAGTTATTGGCTGTAACTATTCTTTCCTTTTTAGGTTAGTTCTTGCTAGAATTTGTGATTTCAGCATAATTTGTTTCACTATACCTACAAGGCCGGCTACCTGTTGAAACTATTCTGAAAACCATTCAGTTCTCGTAAAGACAAGATACATAATGATGTAATCATAAACTGCGAATATCGTTAAATCACAGTGCACATTTACTCTTAGGATACCCTAATTCGGAGAATATACCCGACTTGGTCACTCCCCCGCCGGATTAAACCAACTCCTGCTTTGGATTGATGTTGACCATTTATCATACGGTTATTTATTGGTCGATTGTAAACCCCGTCGGTCCACTTCGTGTTTCTCAATCCATTCAAGGTGTTGCCCTTCTGACCGCTCGATCGCATGTACCTTTCTTCACGGTCGCGTAAGAGGCTGGATCTGTGGCGTCGATCTCTCCGACCGCCCCCACCGGTGGAAGGCGAGGGATGCTTCTGCTATTCCCCACGGGGTCTCTCAGTGGGTCACGGACGCTGGAATTGACGAGTAATGCCGTTCGTTGGCAGGTGCGAGCGACGTAGTGAATCATCCTCTGGGATCCGATGCTCCTCGTAAATGCCGAGTGATTGGCAGCTTAGCTACCTGATACTGATTCTTCTAATCGCCGCGGCGTGAATAGGAATAGACAAGAAAAAATAGGAAAGAGACGAGCCTAGAATGGAGTGTAATAGTGTTCTTTTTCATTCACGACAAAGTAGTGTAGTATTTGCAAACTTATACCTGATACTTGTGATTGGTTTAATTTGCCATCTTCAGTTTATATATTATTAGCGAAAGTAATTCTAACATGCGTTTATAATGAACATTTTGGGTCGGTTTTCTCGTTATATCATCAATCACTGAAATTTTTCATGCATGGATATGCAATTTTATTACAAGCAGAACTCGATGATGGCTTGGCTGAGAAGAAGTTCGCATTCAATTCTTTGCTTACCTAAGCATAGATAAATGTCAGGGATGGATTGCAACTTTCGAAAGGGGGTTATTTATGATATTTTCCATATAAGGAATCTTAAAGTTGAATTCATATTGCCTTCTTTATTTCCTATTAAGGTATCAAAATTCCATTTTTGTGATAAATGCATACCATATTAATTAATTGTTATCAGCACTCGGTTTCTGCTCCCCCTCAGTAAGAAAATCGCTCACTTTTAGAAATACAGGGTGCGGCAGAACCAATTAAGCAGTTTTGAGGAGTTATAAAAAAGAAATCTGATACCCAGATTTCTTTTTTAGAAACTCCTCCTCAAAACTGCTTAATTGGTTCTGCCGCGCCGAAACTGCTTAGTCGGTTCTGCCGCACCCTGTAGTAAAGCGATCCCTCGTCCCTTACAGAGGAGTTTGTAAAATTTATTTTTATAATTAGTTTAGAGTTTATGGTAATTCAGTAAAATGTTTTCCTAAACCGTACTAAATCTACATTCTTCCAAGCATTTCCTAATGTGTACAATTTTTACTAAATTTAATGGTCCTATAAACTTGGTTCATGCCTATTTGAACTGGATTTAATATTTTGCCGTACCCTTTTCATTTTTTCACCCTCTTACTTCTGTACATGATTTACCTCAACGCGGGATTTTACACCTCAATTTCAAGTTGCGAAGTTTTTCTCCCCATATCATTATGTTTCTTTTTTATTAATTTCACAAAATTCATTATGATAATGTATGAAAAGACCTATTCTCAACTAACCTAGTCCAATCTCATCTGTAAATAATGTGGATGAGAGATAATTATCTAAATTTCTATGGAACGAAATTATAGGCATTTGCGACAGCGTTCTCACCAGAATTATGCTGAGTGAAACTCGAGAGCAATTAATGCGTACAATTAACCAGGAAAGCCTAAAATATCCAAATAACAGGTCTCTTCCCTCCAGCCGGGATAGAAATCGTGAATCGTGATGTGTAAAGTGGCTTTCACGAAAGCACTATCCCTTCCCGTAGGCTCGATGTATAAGATGGGTTCGTGATTTCTGTTTGATATTTTTCGTACACAGCGGCAGGTATGTATTACATTCACTAGATCTAATCGGGAAAGTTACGAAACATTTCGATTCGAACAACCTGCAGTTATTTATAGCCGGATAAAACAAGAATAGAATCATGTCACGATATCAGGTGATTTATGTTTTCCCTCTCCACATGCTGTCTGAACTCAATTTTATCTTACAAATAAGGCACATACAGGTATTTTAGTTTTTCGTTGCAGTTTCATCTGGGAAACATGGGAATGCACCGAAAAACTCTTGCTATTGTAGATAAATGGATTTGTTATCGTCGACAGTGAAAAATATTTCCTTATTTGGAAATACTGCGTTATTTGGAAGTTTGACGCAAATCTCCCTTTGTAATGCTGTTACGCATCGTGAACTCCAAATATCACGGGTGGGAGATTACTCCTACTCCTGTAAAATTTGGTGCTACAATGAGTTACATTTGTATGATTGGATAGCATTAATTTCAATGCAGACTGTTTTATTTATTTTAATTCGGCTTAAAGATTACTAGTTGCTCACGAGAAATCTTTCAATTCAAGCAACAAATTAAAACCCACTAGTCGAAATCGTATGCTTTTGTTCAACAGCGTATACTAGATCCAAAACTGATCAAATCTAAGTAATTATTTTTTGCATTGCAATATCTTGACGGTGTTATAGTTATTCTGGTAATAAATTTTATCCGGGGAATCTTTTATCGCGCAAGAAGTATTTCTTCTGGCCAGAATACTTGCCCATCATAAAATTTGGCAGTAAGGTCATGATTATCTAGTATTGGCAACATCCTATTACCTATATTTTCGCCATATCCCCATATTCTTAGGGCTTTCCAAATAACAGTTCTGCACCATCAATAATCCCAATTAAATTTCTCCTTAGTTGGACAGCAACGAAGTCATTCAGCTCTACCACCTTGTGGCCTTCATTTCCTTAAATAAGCGAGAATAAATTAGGGTTAAATCCCTCTAAAAGAATGACTCACGTGTGCCATTATATTCGATATTTTTCTTCGGAGACAAAATATAGTTATCCGATGAGGACCGACTTGCGAGGATTGCGAAAGCAGCTCTTTCCTCAAGAACTTTCTCCGTTTAGGTTAGGGAAATCTCCGAGTTCTCCCCAATCTCAAGCCGTCCTCGCTCCGGTTTTTTCATGACACGCAGGATGCATGCCTAAGGTCACTATCTAAATAAGACGTGGAACATATTGGGGCAGGTGTTAAAAGCATTAATTCATAAATGACCCGCAGGGATGTGAAGTTGTGTAAACATTCAGCAAGGACTATTAATATCTCTCTCTCTCTTTACAGCGAAATTTATTTCTCCTTCGGATTTGAATAATTTAACTGCCTTCGGTACGAGTTTGCCTCAATGCGTCTCCATATACGTGGAGCATTGTATTCTAATACATTATGAAATGGAATGATTGGGCATTTTATCTGAAAGCTGTAACGGAAATGACTCATGCAAAAATAGCATCGGTGACGTAAAAATATTAACTGTAAGTCGTCCTATTTGAGTGGGGTGAAAACGAATGCGACCTATTTGCATTTCTAATTAATTCAGTATAACGAATTAACAAATGGTTGTAAACCTGATGCTAACATGAGAGAAAGAATAATTTGTTGCAATACATACAATAACATCTGCGTATCATTGCTGTATGCCGAAGCTTTCAATGCAATTAAAATTTCATCGTTAAATTTCACCCACTGCTGTTTTTTGTCTGAACTTAAATAAATTGCAGTGAAGGGAGCTTTCTGTTAAAGGATGAATCACGTTCTTCATCTTTCTTGGGTATTTATTGAATGTTAGGAATCAAATACTGTTCTTTCTTCAACTAAGGTTGTGGCGTTAAATACCATTCGTTAGTTAGATTCTAATTGAGGATGTTTCCTTTTAACATTTCGTATGCAAAGCTTGGCTTGGGACATTAGTCAGTCAAATCTCCCAGATCTACACCCTCGGCTTGTCAGAGAATGTTTTAATGCTATATACATCTAATCATGCATGTTCACTGATAGTCTACATATATATGACGCGGTTTGCCTGTAAAACACAACGCAAAAGAAGTTTTCAATTTAAAAGGAGTACCTAGTTCTCGATTCATCTTTCGATGCTGTGCAGAAGATCAAGTCACCATATTTGATCGAATATCAAGAGAAATCCTTGTGATTCTCGGTATTTCATTTCGTTAACACTGCAATTTTAATCAATAACCGCCAACAAACTCCAAATAGTTTAATCACCCTGCTATTTTTATAATGCATTGATCTCAAAAACTATATAGTAAGGTAAATATAGTGGAAATATCGAAGCGTAGGAAAAAATTTCCCTCTTATATCCCATAAATATTTCCTTCTTTGTTTAATTAATCTATTTTGACCCCAAATGTGTGGTGGTATGTAATACGTGGTGTTTATTTTAGATTTATCGTCCTTCTAGATTAAAATATGAGCTTTGGAATTGAATAGTGAGATACTACGTAACTCATCCGTATTCTCTTCGTACTCCTTCGTTTCAGATACGTACAAATCTTTTTTTCCAGAAGAACTTCAATCCTTTTCTGTGAATTATGCTACTGACTTGCTCGGTTCGCAAGTAAACTACGTATTAGCATTCAGATTATTTCCTTTCCCATTACATTTCTGCCATTAGATCACCTTCTCATCTTTAGTTTTAAAATTCCAATTATTTTACTCGGAACAGACTGAGCGGAAGCCCAACAGTGATAAGGGTTCGCCAGGAATATCAATTAGTGACTTGAAGCTATTTCTTTCCCGCGCAAAAGTAATTTATTGTTCTAATTTGCGTAATTTTTCTTTTCCTGGCTGCAGAAATAATCGCCATAATTTTTCTCTCGCGTCAAGACCCTTAATTGGATGTATCTGTTCAGCATTTGCTCAAACGATACTTTCTTTTTCTTTAGACCGTAAGTATAAATTCTATTCTACCGCATCGATTGAGCTACATGAACTGCTGGAGGATTTGAAATACTTTTTGTACTAGTTTTCTCTCACAATCAGTCATTTTTATCTAATATTATGTTATATGAGTATATAGTTCCGAATACAGTGGAACCTCGGTTCACGACCGCCTCTGTTCACGACCTACTCGGTTTACGACCAGCTTTGGCAACCAAATTTTGACTCGGTTGGCGTACAACAACTCGGTTCACGACCAAGGCTGCCGACCAGTTCAGTAGGCAACCCCGACGTAACACAGCATCGTTTCTGAGAAACAGTTGCAGACAGGTTGATCAGTGAACACAGTTCGTGAGCAAATTTGCGGATTACTTTATCAGTGAAACAGGCTTGCAAGCTATTAACTGATCGCAGTCAATGACGCTCATAAAGAAGAATTAAGAAAAAACAATGAAATATAAAAAAAACTCAGAAAAACGACCTACTCTGAAATTCAATGACAATGCTATGTCGCACTTCAGAAAAATTTTGTAACAAAGAAAAAGAAAAACCTGTTTAGATCGATTTCTTGTGCGCAAAGCAGATGATAAAACGGGAGAAGAACCACCTAAAAAAGTGCAGAAAAGCACCAAATCAGACCTGTCTGCTGTTTCTATGGAAGGGAATTCATCTTCACAGCTCTAGCCTCATCCTCCTCGACCGCCACCACCACAACGAAGGTAACTTACATAAAGTATTTAATTTTAAATAATATTCACGTAAAGTATTAAAATTTGATTTTTTATAACTAAATTTACATGTAATTTACGTGCATTCTAAACAAAAATACAAGGTTTCAGAGTATGGAACGGATTAATTAATTGTATTTACATTAATTTCAACGGGAGAAATAGTCTCGATTCACGACCAATTCGGTTCACGACTAGGTTCCAGGAACAGATTAAGTTCGTGAACCGAGGTTCCACTGTATAAGGAAAGGCGTGATAAGGCTATCACCTGGGTAAAAAAAGAAATCAGGTCTCGTCAGATGTTTTTGTGCTCGTTTTCCCATGAGAATATGTAAGGAAAATTTTCAGTGATCTCTTGTCGAAATGGTTGTCTGTGGGTCCGGAAGATGCTTCTATTATCAGAAATGGCTTTGACTCATTTTCTTATTGTCGTCGTTAAAGAGTAATTACAGTTCTGTTTGAATGCAAATTTGGTTTGTTGATGTTTTGGTTTGATGAAAAGTGACCATTTAAGAACTCCGTAACCATTAGGAGAAAGGTGTATCACGTTGACCAATTAAGTGGCGAAAAAAGTGAATTTTGGGTATGACGGAAAGAATGCGATCTTTCTACAGAATGCGATGGTGTAATCTTTGGTCATTCACTATGTATTTAATTGCTCTCTTTATTCCAGACCGTCTTATCATAGCATCCTTATCTTTAGACTGGCTGACGCAGTACACAGCAAGTATTGTTACGATCAAGGAATTCTTGGAATTTCATTCAAGTTATTTTTCAGTTTTCTTTTCAATGAGTTAAACAATATCATAGGGAATTCTTATTTAAAAAATCTATAAGGGATAAATATCTACTAAACCACAGATACAAGAAAGGAATGACCATGGTTTAGTAGCTGCGCTGCAAACCTAATATTGAGCGCGGCTACGAAATGATGGTCGTTTCTTTCTTAAACCTGTAATTTAGTAAAAGTTTATCCCTCGGAGATATTTTGTATGTTAATAATTACCACAAAGTTACGCATGATCTTGTGTCGTTTAATCTTATGCTTACTCTATGATGGTATCTGTTCGGTCATCGATCGCAGATATACCAGCACACTCTTGCTTTTTTCTGCGTGTCATAGATAAGACCAACCAAACTTCTCCAACTGCCGATTGAGAATGATTAGCGATGCAACGTAATTCACAATTGATGTAACAAGTCTTAGGTACTACATTTCTGAGAACTTAAATTTTTAATTTTATTCCATTTTTGGTAAAATGATCTGTTTATATGTGTAATTATCGGTACTTGATTACATGTTATATTAACAATAATAATAATTCGTTAAATCTCATTATACATAAATACGCTTACTTTGGCTTATCTTACAACTGAAACCATCTTATGACTATTGTTCTTCTCTCTAGCTTTTCTTTGATCACTCGTTAGAACAACTCCTTCTTCTCATACGGCCCACATTGCTTTTCTCACTTTCTTTATTTTTTCTTAAATTTCTTGATCTTCTTTCTCCTGACTGGTCATCCCTTTCTTCTTTAGTTTCAATATCGTATTATCTTATCTACCTGGCAATGTCAATTACACAACTTTCTCATTCCTAATCACACTTTTTCTTTAGCGTTTCTAGTTATTCATTAGCTTCTTTCTATGTCTTCATCCCTAGTGCTCGCAATCATCTATTGATTTAAGAAACGAGACTATACAGGCAAACGTTTCTTTCAGGTCTTTTGAGATATATTTGGAAGTTGAATCTGATACGCCTGAACATAGAATGTATATGTTAGCATATCAGCTACCCGGAGAACCTTCTACTATATATTTTGCAAATCCCCAGTATACGCTCGTTAGTTCAAACGTGAATTTTAATCAGAATAAAATTAAACTCGAAAGATATATTGAATGTTCTCTGATATCGATGTAGATCGGCAAATTTCTTTCACAAGGGCTGGTTTATCAAAATTCATAACGCAAGCCATTTCCAATCATGATAGTTTTATTTTCTTTCGGAGATCAGATCGCCTTACTTACTTTATTGACAGATTATCTTTTGATTACTTTATGGTGTTTCTTTATCCCATTTATTTATTATAGTTTGAGAAATTTTGAAATGACTTACAGAAATTGCGTTCGTTCTTCTCAAATAACCGGACATTACACAAAAAATTACCATTTTATATTTCTTCTAGTCAAGTAAAGATAAATGTTTTTCGAGTATGTTTTTAAGGTAAGAACAAGCTGATTGAAACAGCTTATCTCTCTTTTCATTAATTCCTGGTCGTCAAGAGTATTTGAATCGATATTTTTGTTCGATAAGAATTCTTATGGAGAAGGTTCACTGCGGATATCCTTGTATATCTTCCTTTCCAATTGCGAAATGTGTCTTATCGGCTGTAATTATTTCCTACCTTTTTGTCGATAGGAGAGAATTGTTTTCTTATGATTACTTCGTGGAGAGTCGTTTTTTGTGCGGAAACTCGGCCATGAAATGCTTCAATGAGAGAGATTAAGATTTATTACGGTCTGGTAGTGCGTGGAGAGTAATTCACTCTAAACTTGCGAGATTAACAAAAGTATAACAATAATTCTTAGTAAAAAAGGAATTTGCGATAATTTAGCTCCTTGGGATTAGAATTTTTGCCTGAAATGCAGGTTGCGTTGCGAACAAAAATAAATTTCAGGCAAAGTGTTTAACTTATTCAACTTCTCAACAACCATATTTGATAATCGCACGTGTAAATTAGGTTGCGACACATATCTGAAGGATTCTTTAGAATTAAATTTATTTCACTGTAATTCCTGCCAAGCTCCATTGTAGGTGCATTAGTTATTATTTTAAGGTTTTGACGCATAGGAAATGAAAATTAAGAAAAAAGATTTCATAAAGGCAGTTGTAAATAATAATTTGCATCTTGTTCTTGTATGAATATTCTCTCTGAAAAACATTTCTTATTGTTTTAAGATCAGTTTTGTTCCATTTACAGAAGAGATCACATATAATTGAAACAGCAGAGTGATAACTAAATGAAAGCGTACAAGTTGTACGAAAACTTTAATTACATTTACTACTAGCCCAGCGGTCCATCTTATAAGATACAAAATTCGATTCGGAAACACTATAATATACTCTTTTGAAATTCGGTTATAAATCTAATACGTTAATGCATTACCACGTACTACCATAGAGTAACTATACTCTATACTAACTATAGAGTATAGTAACTCTATGGTACTACTTACGTTAAAATTCCTGTAGTGTATTTTTGAATGACAGAAGTTACGTTAAATATATCTCATGTATTTTAAACCAGCAAGAAAGTCTCAAAATGTAATTGAAAGTTGAAAAGATTACCATCTGAGGCCGTTACCTTTCATTACCGATGTGAAGAATTACCTTTTTCAAGGTGATTCGACGGCTCAAAAAATACGCCGTATTTCTTTTCTTAAGTAAATTGAATACGTGAGAAGTTAAAAAATGTTCTAGATTAATGCTGAAATTTATTCCGGGAAGATAATTTAATTTAGGTACTTAAGTTAAGGAAAATTTAAATCGGAAATTCTGCTGTAGTATTCAGTTCATAATTTTCTTTGTCAATTCATCATTCTGCATCATTTTCAATTGAACTATACTTTTTTTACGGTTTATCGTGTAGCTTTATCCGCATTTTTTCGTTGACTCCTTGAAAGCAATAGAAAGCTTAAGTGATCTTTTTGGATTAATTGGTAATGTACTGTTGACATTATCATTGATTGGGAGATTTGAATTTTGAACTGTCCAGTCCGCATTATCCTTGCACATATTATTAAATTAAGTTAAATTAAATTAATGAACTCTGCAAAGTATTAAGATTAAGCTTAATTCTTAATGAAATAAACGTTTCACGCAAAGAAATTTCAATCTTGTCGCATTATTATTAGGTATTTAGGAATGTTTAAATTTTAGATTCGAAACCATAAATTGTCCCTTGCTTGTCCAGCAATACGTAAACTAGTTTCGGCAGGAATGATTTTGAGAAAGAAGTTTAACACTTGGAAAAAATTGTTATCTCAACAAAGATAGTGCAAGGATATTACCTCCACAGGATGTATAGCTGATTATGTTGGCGAATCCTGGAAGGACGATCACCACTCCCCACTTGATGGTTTTGCAGAGCATGTAATTTCCTTAGGGTATAACCAGGAAAAAAACTAAAGAATACTGCCGTGCTATTTCTTTGATTAATTTACATCTGTTGGATATCTCATACTAAAGCAGTATTTTTACAGTTAATGGAGAAGAATCAAGGCTCTTCCATTAGTTAGCGTACGATAAGAATATAATGTGATTTTTTGGAACTGTCAACCTCTTGGTAAATTTCTAAAAATCGATCAATCGCCATGAAGGCATCATTTAAAATAATTTTGCCCGTATATTGATTACGGGAGAAATTCGTAAGTTGTTGCTATATTTGCGTAGAAATATATTTGATCAAAATCGTTTTAAAATGTTCAATAGTATTGAGTGAAATTGATTCCAGCCATAAGTGTGATTTATTTTAGGTTCATTTCTCACTCATACAGCTCCTCATTCCTTGCCTCGCATTATCACGTAGCAAATTTTAAAACTTTGATTAATGTCACTTTGTTAAACAATCCCGTCCCTATTTAGTTTAGCGACTCATTAACCAGCTCACGAATACCGGAATATACGTTTATCAACCTTAGAACCTTGAAAGACCGTATAGATTTGATGGAAGGTGTCCATATTTAGAATTGTTGTTTTATTGGGTCACCGAGAAATGTAGTTCCCAAGCGCTCTATCGAAGGATTTATTAAATGAAAGCCCGCTTCCAATTAGTACTTTAATTAGTTCGATAGCGTGTCTCCATTTAAGGAGAGACTTCGATAGGGATTTTAGAACACGCTGGGGAAAGCCTGATTAATAAGGTTCGTTATAATCAGCGTCATTCTATCCGTCAGTTGGCTTGCCATTCGTACTGTTTTACGTGCCCCTCCGGGCTTAAGCGTACGTTCACGGTCAAATTTTTTGTCATGGTTCAAAAGAAATATCTCGAGAAAGAAAATGGCTTTTAAATTTGAATAAATTAGTGAATTTGCTTTCACAAAAAGTGTTTAATAATAGTGTTATTATAGGAAAGGCTGCATTAAGGCTTCCTTTCTGTTTCTTCCCGGTTTTCTCTCTTATTTACGTTTGATATCGCTTATTAATGCTTGATAAAGTTTCGGGTTATGAGTAGGCTCGAATGAAGTAGTCCTACTAATTGGGCCAAATGGGAATTTCGTCTAGGAATGTACTGATAGAGATTCGTTAATATATAATAATACTAATAATAATAATAAATGGACTTTATTCTGGCGAGATTGAGACTAGAAAGTCTCTTCTTACACATAACCCATCGTCATATGCGAAACAGAAAGAAAGAGATAGTTTGCAAAAGTACACGAAGAAAACTAGTATGTGGATTTTAAAAACCTAAGCTGAGGGCTCAGGAAAAAATTTCTACTGCAGGAAATCACTCACTAGAAGGGGAGTGTGAAAAACCTGCGAACCCTACAATAGAAAATTATATTTTTGATGAAGGAAAAAGAAAAGGGTCATGATAGACAGGCAGTGAAAACATAAAAATTGTACAAAAAGAAAGGGGAAAAAATATAACTGCATTACAAACAATCAGATAAAATAAATCAACTTCACTAAACTGACATTAATTATAGATGAATTAAAATAAATGTTGAACAATATATATATAGAGTCCTTATTCATAACTTTTATTATTTTTATTCATTGCTGCAATGTAATTTTTCAATAGATCGATGCGAAGAGCCTTCAAATTCGAATTTCATATGAATCTTTTAAGGAATAAAGTGCCATAACTAGACTTTTTGAAACAAATGAAAATATGACTTTTTAAAAACTACAATAAGATTTATTCTCAAACGACAATAGTTTCGACTCATGACTTCATAAGTTCACTTTTCGTTTGTTCCTGATGGAAACTTACCACGAAGTCACGGACAAAGCATTTCTTTACTAGACTTTTTATTGCTTCAAATTTCCTCCCTCACCTACATGAGCAGCTTAGGATTATTAAAGGAATTTTCATTATGAAACGTTTCAGTGTCTTCGAAAGATACTTCTTCCACAAATTCGTTGAAAAGACATTTATAATCGTAATTAAAGGAAATACATTTCTTCCTCCCCACAGGCAATCCTAGAAAGTAGCCACTTCATTCAGGAAAACTCCGATACCTTTGGAAACTTGCGAGAAGGAGCGAGGGATGGATGATCCGAAAGAAAAGCGCAAAAATCGCCCCCAATTACGAGTAGCCTCGAGAAATTTAGAAGTATCTCGACGGGAAGAAAGCGTGCTTTCGGGTTACCTGCGGACCCGATACTTCAGGGAGTGGCGGATCAGTCCATCCCTCGTCAATCCGCTCATTTATTACAGGCAATTACGGCACTCAAGAATGGGGGGGTGGGGTGGGGGATCTTCCAGGCCTCCCTTTCACTTTCATCACCCCCTTCCCCGCGCAGATCGCCAGACGTTCATCTTCCCCACGCCTAACAGCTGCCCTTCCGCCCCCCCCCCCTACATCCCCCGGCGCCCCCCCTTCGCCGCCGCCAGAGCCATCCGCTCTTCAGTTCGACCGTAGCGCTCGCGTCGTCAGCACGCGCTGAAAGCATCGACCGTCGTGAAACAGCATTTCGTCTCTCGTCGACCATCGAGCCGTTCTCGAGGGAATCAACCCCCCTCGCGAGGACTGCAAACGCCACGGGGTGTACCGATCGCGGACTAGTAAGAAAAAGGGTGCCATTTTGTGTTCGAAGCGGGCATTTCGTCCGGGAAGGACCGGGGGGTTTGGTCCCGTCACGTGTGAATCTCGAATCTCCCCCCACAAACGTGTTTAAGTGGTACCGGTACTCTCTGCAAGTACAAAGTCGCGGACGGTGGAGGAGTTGAGTGCGAATACCCGGCGAGGAGGGTGGTGTGTGAAAGGACCCCGTCCCTCGGCGGCTGCTGTGAGTCCGCCGCAGAGACAGTGAAACGGTTTCGACCAGGCCTTCTGGGAATAGGGGGAGAGAGGACGGCCAAAACGACGAGGAAAACACCACGGAGACGAAATCTGCGGCTATAGCGAGGCAACGAGCGCCTTTCCGGACCGGTGAGTAGACTTTATGCTTAATTAACCGGCTGTTGGGGAAGCGTATGCGATTATCACATGACCTCTCCGCAAGGCTGGGCGGACGACGCCCCTTTTCGTAGGGACGTGGTACTCGATCGTTGAGTACGTAGTAAGGTTTTCGATCGTGCTTTCGAGGGGCGGTAAATCCGGAGTATGAGATCGTTGCAAGTCGGTCGATAAGGTTCCTGTTTATGTTCCGAGCGCCTCTTTGTCTGACATGCTTCCGATGGTTGTTTCTGCGGCGCTTTCCGGTTCCGCTGACAGCGATAAGTCTGTGACTACGGCAAATCTGGCCGCGCTTGCTCCAATTAAAGGCATTTGCAAATTTTGGTAAACATGGGGAATTCGTGAATATCAGTGTTCCATGCGTTGATATTGTTTTCGAATGAATGAGGTGCACAAGGTTATGGGACCAGTGAGAAAGAGATACGTCGGTTACTGTCGGTTTAAACGAGCCGAGCTTGACAGCCGCGCTTGCTCTAATTAATGGCATTAGCAAAATTTGGCAAAGCAAGGGAATTCTTAAATATCAATATTGAATACGTTCGGTGTTTTCTTGAATGAATGTGGTGCACAATGTTGCGTGACTTGTGTGATAGGGTTGTTATGCCTCGGTTTTGACATATGGCTAGTATTTATGTAAGTTTAATGGTTAGAATGGAGTAAGAGCAGAATGTGAGTGGTAGTAAATGAGGAGCAATACCGAGAAAATGCTTATGTGACTCAGTAGTTCTATTTAGAAATTCGCTTGAGATTGGAGGAGCTTGTTAATACACTCTTGGCTGCAGATATTTTCCACTACCACCTAACATATACTACATTTATCACAACAAAATTGGCTTGCAACATTAATTATAGATAGGTAAATTCTCCAGTATATAGTCTTACATCGCCTCCCCCTTGGAAAGTACCGCCCCCTCCCCATGGAGAAATTCTAGATGAGAATGAATGGTGTGAATAGATGTTGTTATTAATATTATATAGAACAGATGCGTGGATGTATCTGTAACAATAGATGCATGCAAGGCTAGGAATGTATGCAATAGTATTTTCGATATACTGTGGATAACGCGCCTCTCACGAAATTGAAAAGCGTGAGTATTGCGTATGCGTGTTTTCTTCTCTAAAAAGGCATAGTGACCTTCCTTGTACTGAAAACTCGACGAGCAGTTTCCAGTGTCGCAAATGTAAGGCTTGTCACAAGAAATCCTGCTAGTAAAGACCATTATTGATCCAATTTAGCAGCGTTAAATGCCTCGTTCTTTAAGCATGAGGAAAAAGCATCTACACATTTTTCTTTTCAGTTCGAAGTATTCTGTTTTATACGATTCCCCGTGAAATGAGCTCACTTTTCCTCATTTAAACTCTTGAATGCCTACTTGTCGCTATATTTGTGATCACCCCACTTTCAATTGTATTTTTATGGGCATAGTTCTATTATCTTTCGTCGGAGAATCGATGGATTATTCGCCAATGATGACCTTATTCAAACGCTAAGTCACAAATTAGGATGCTTTCAGAAAATTTAAATCTGAATATTTCCTTTAGAGACCGCTTCAAGCTTTGGAAGGCAATGACGCTATGGAGGTTTATTTTTCTCCGATTGATGTTATGATACTGATCAGCTCACGCGATATTAGCATAGAGCATTGCGGGGGCGTAATCGGAAGAAGGATATAAACTACGATGAACCGGCTTGATTTGCTATTTCAACAACTCAACCTTTTCAGCTTGCCTTTTTGTTTTCCGTCATAATTCAACGAGGATGCTTCCTTATGCAGGTGTGAATACGGTTTTTCCTGAATGGTAAATTGAAAGTACAAACATCGATAGAGAGAATTGATGGTTATTTTCGAACTGCATTTCCTTCGCGTTTCCTTTCTATCGAAAACCTATTATTACCTTTCTGTTTCTTTTTTCACGTTACATTCACTATATCTGTCTAATCTTTTCTATGCTCACGCGTACTTGAGTGAATGCTAAGGATTATCAAAAACAGCGACCAAAGGTTTGCGAAGCACGCCGACCTCGAGGTAGTTTCCTAATCGTTAGGTTCTCCCATCTCTAATCCATTCAAGTTTTAATGAGGGCGATTTTGACAGTCGGAATTTGGTCTCTCGGAAATATAATCACGTTATAATTGTTGAAAATACGTTTATAAATGATTCCGGTTTAGGAGTTGCTCCCATTTACAGTGATATTCCTGGCTCCCGGATGGTCTAGAGGGCAGCACGTTCTGTTTTTCATTATTATTTGAACCTTAAACGAGGTTATGCCCGATGAGGGGTTTTAATAGTTATGTTTTACGTATATATTTATATCATAAATTGCATAAGTAGGACTAAAATATGGAGAATCAACAAAAAGAAAGTAGTGGTTTAGGTGAAAGCGATCCCGGGTTCGTTTCCTAGTGGGAATCCATGCGCTCAGTGATCCTAGCAGTCAAAGGCATTTTAACGAAACTTTTATTACTTGAGGTTTCTTTAAACTGACCTTTAAACCTTGCATAATTTTTGTCCACATTCTCAGCCACTTTGATAAGTAACGTATAACTGAATCCAATCGATCATCGTATAATCGGTAAAGAATTCATCACTTTACCACAATTCACCACGCGAGTGGTGTGAACGTTGTTAGTTGTCAAAGTGAGAGAAATCATCTGTTTTTGACTCTCTGTAATTAGTTTGAGCATTCCCTTGAGGCTCACGGAAATCAATGTCTGATGCACTCATTTTTCTGTACAGATAAAAGTACCCTGATCTTGTCATACTGTCAAATATCTTTTACTATAGAGAAAGGTTATTCTACGCTCTATATTACTCGTGATTCACTAACATGCTAGAGAATGTTATCCAGTGGAATATTTTATCATTGCATTCAGGCAAATAATACAATGCATGAATTTATTGTAGAATGGATTCCCACTTAGTATCACCGGTATCACTTAATGAGCACTTTACCACCATCAACCGGAAGCGAAATTGACTATTGCATTCGAGCAGATACTTTCAATAGTCCTATTTAACTTATAATTTGTGTAAATTTTCTCCTTTGAACTGTATGCATTGTTGTGGAGAGTAATCCGATATAAAGTTAATAAAGTTTATTCTAATAATAAGAATTCTCCCGGTGTCAACAGTTTTCTATTACACTAATTAAAAACCTGAATTATATGTTTAAAATAAAACATAGGTATAGAATTATCGATTTACCAATCCAACTTAGGGCTGTAAGTTTCTGGCCCTAAAAATTTCCAGTAATGATGCACCGAAAATAAATTATATTAAAAGTATTTTTAGGTATATTTTAACTATATTATGTGATCATAATATGAAGTAAGCGCCAATGAAGTCCGTCATGGAAAATTAACGCGTTATCTTTTTATTTTATATAGTACAATAGATAGGGTATCTGTATCTATTTTCTATTTTTATCAGGTATATTTATCTATTGTATGTTATTGATTTATTATACGAAGCTGTTATTAATTTTGCTATATTTTATTTTCTGTTATATATTTTTGTTTTCTGTAATTTGATTTTTACATAAATGTACAATAGAAAAAGGGCATTTTTATGCTCGTATGTTATGAATCTAATCTCAACGTACTAGTAATTGTTAATACGTCGCATATTTTTCTTATCGCTGGGTCTCGAAGAATGGTATGCGTATCGCGTGGTACTTAAGGTGAAATCTCTCGTGTCGAAAGCAATGAATCGGAGATATGAAATGGAGCGAACTTATCGAAAGGGGTGCGTGTAATCGGCGTGCGATCGCGGCCGTCTGCGAAGGTGGAGAAACGGAGCGAGGCAGAGAGAGTGCTTCTACGTACACAACAGGGAATGTAGTTCGGAGAACACCTAAAGGAGTTTCGCGAATGTCCATTTACCAGCTCAGAATCGTGCTTTTCCCCTGGAATTTGATCGCGAATTCCGTTTGATCCTAATGAGTTATACTTGCAGGGTTTCCCAACTGGAGTTCTCCGGCGATATTCAATTAAAATAGATAATCTTAATCGATACTCAACGTAGAAACATTTCTTCGTTGATATCACATAACTGATTTTTTTAAATGCTAGAACTCTTCATGCGGAATTCCATGTAGCCAAGTGGGCACCACGTTCGGTTTCGGTGAAAGAGGTCCCGGGTTCGATTCCTGAAGCGGTTATATTATGTATAAAGCCCATATGCGAAATTACCTGAGGTTCCTAAGCACTTTTATGTAATACGACAAATTCAGCAATATTTCGTGTGTTATTTCCTTGAGCTTATAAGAGTATATAATAATCTATTGACGATTTATTTAGCTCTAGGGATATCTTTTTATAGCGATATTTTGTTTGCGTCTAAATATGCCTGAGAACTCTCATAGCTTTTTTTCATACCTTGCAAAATTCTTATCGGATTCCAGCCAAAAGAGACAGAAGGAACAGAATACATTCAGATCCACTCTCTATCCTTTTCTACGTTTCCCCCACCCATACCTCGTTTTCATTCATGCGCGGCAAACAAAACCTGGGACCAACATATGGTGAAAGGGACTACCTTCTTTTGTTGGACGAACTCCCACAGCTGCTGAAAGTACAGCTTACGATAAATTTCTGTAAAAGTGTCTGAAAAGGTTTCCTCGAACAACTGACATCAGGAGCGAGACATTTAGGCTATGTCGTCAGTTCTTGCTGAAATAGGGAATTCTTTAAGTGCCAAATATTGAGTTTGACTTTCAACTTTTTAAATTGACGAGAAGTGGCCAATAAGTATAACAATGAATCCTATCTAAATATTAAGGCATTACTTTGTGGAAAGCCATTGAAGTAATGAATTCCTTTGATGATTAATAAGCTATTTTGCTATTTGCTTTATAATTATCGAGATAAAGCGAATTGATAATTAACCGTTTTGTTTGAATTCGCTAGTAGAGATGTTTTGAAGAAATACAGTATGAAATAATATTGAGCCATTTAGTCCTCTGGAACTCAACTTCAACATGTATTTTATGTTATGACCGCATTCGTTAAATAAACATTTGTATCTTCATAAAGTCTAATGAATTTAATCAACAAATCAAACATCAATTTCTTTAATTCAATTCAATGTTATTATTATTTTATTGATCATAAATCTCATTTCCCGGTATTCGAAGAAAACAAGAAAGGAATACCGCGCTTTTAAGATACCCAGAGCGCTTGTCGAGAGCTAAGCCCTCCTCATCAGGGGAATTAAAATACCGAATACCGGTGAATGAGACGAGGAACACCGACAAAAAAGGATATTGGAGATTTCAAATTTTCTTTCTTTACAAATAGTAGATTGATGCCGATGGTTTATTGTAGTATTACCTAAGACATTAATGTATTTATATTTTAGGTTTGATTTTTGTATGCATACATGTTGCACTGCGTCATTGAGGTAAATAAAGGTTATAATAATTTTTATTTTACTTCAGCATAAGCCTTTTTCTATGTTTCATTTTACGTTTCCGATGAGACGAATTGTTCGTGTGGCCTGGATTTAGTTATTTTCGAAATCCAAAAAAAATTCTTCCAATTTCCCTATTTTATTGAAGTATTTTTACTCGTGGAACTCGTCTCCCCTGACAAGAGGAACGGAAATTTCCGAGGAAAATCTGGATATTCTCATTTTCTTCGTTGGAGCGCCTTGTACGGAGCAAATCTTCGACGGTTGGAGGTCGCAGGGGAGTTTAAAACACGCGAGTCCCTTGAAAAACAAAGCATTTGGTGGAAAGGAATGTCACAGATTATCCGATGTCGTTTTCGCTCGCGTGCTGGACGACGTTCTTAAAAAAAAAACTCACGTGGTTTTCCGCGAGGAGAAGCATAGCATCTGGCTGCTCCCGTAATGAGGATGTCCATCTGTTTACTGCGAAACCGCACCACAACGTGCGCGTTTGACCGCTCCATTTCCATTCCGAATAAAATTTTACCGATTTTTTTTCCTTTCATCGAGATAATCGGATTATTTGGTTATCTACGTTGAGGAGTCTCAATATTCTCTGCGATACTCGTGGACTAAAATCGGGATGTCTGTACCAAGTCGGGGACGAATTCTCACCGTGAACTCGGGATAATAATAATAATGATCACTACTTAATATCGACCGAAATTTAGTATTATATTAATAAGTTTTATGGATATGGGACAAAACGTACCTCTATGTAAATATCTAACGAATGGATATTAGTAAGAGTTATTGAAAATTAAGTGAGGGTAAAGATTAAACTTTAAAAAATTAAATTTAATCATTATAATTCTTGTTTCTTCTCCCTTATTCGTGTTGTTTTCCTGCCGTGAATAATTTTTACCCGAATTCTTGAAAAAAATTTAAGCCTTTTTTACTGCGCTTTCCATGGTAGAATGTTTGTAATTTTTTAATTCTTAAGTTTTTTCAATTATGAACACTTGTATTATGAAAACTCACCTTTGAGTTTGAATAGATAGGGTGATTCCTCCTCAGTGTGGATATTTCATACACAATACATTCAAATTGGGTTTGAGATACTTTACTTTATTGTTTATGGTAATTTGTAACCTGTCTCCTTTGAAATAATGTGATTCATATCTCAGGACAAGAGATTACTTTTCGAATCGTTTTTGATTTTCTAAAGGAAAACTCTATTTTCTAGGTGTAATTTTCATAATGAAAATTAAATTACTATATTGGCTCCTCAAAAATAAATGAGTTAAATTAAAATCGTGAATTGAACTCCTAGTTCCCTGGAGTGCCAAAATATTTCTTTTGTGTTATGACTTTTGAAATTTCAATTTTTGCCTTCACCTGTGTCTTCTGCTATCAATCCTTTTTATGAATGCACACGGACGCCATATCTGCGCATATAGAAAGCTGTTCGAAGAACATCCGCGATCTCAGAGACAAAATTGGGGTTTGTGCCCAAAAGGATCTTCTTGATACATTAAATATAGAGGGCAGATGCAGCGGCGTGTTAGATCATCAGCGAAAGCATATTTACATCCCACTCACCCATTCATTGAATAAGAGAAAATAATTCAGCATAAATAAACATATTTTATGTCTCGCCCCAATACGGAGCCGAGGATTTTGTGCCTGAATTTTCCCATTTCCTTCTTTGCTCTGAATCATAGCTACGAGTGAGATAAAATCAACAAAGCCTTTGTATTTGTTTATTGATATTTATGGTGTTAATATAAATGTTTTTGTTTTGGTAGTATTTAAATGAAGGACGTTTTAATGATATCATTCTTATGTAAAATACAGTCGTGTGGAATAGTTATTGAAAGAAATTACTAAGAAGCCGTTCATTTGTATTTAATTACAGAAACACAGATGTACGAGTGCTTTATGCTTTGAAAGCAATATTGCTATGCTTCAGTTGATAAACATTAATTTCTTTAATGTAGGCAGCGGAATATTTGAATGGAATTGATTCAATTTTTGTAGAAGAGGAATAATTATCCTTCATTTATGATTGTTCCAAGATTTCATTAGACCAAAGCAGAATATACATTTTAAATTACTCAAACTATTACTCATTAGCGTGGTTTAGTACTGCTTTTCTTAACAAAGAGGCACCCTTTTGAAATGTAATAAATAAACTATATTTTTTCTTATTTTATGTGAGCTATTTCCTGGTTCGTTGAGTTGATTCGAAAAATCCTGCGGAAAATTGTCGAAAATTGTAAATTGATGAAAGCTTATACAAAACTGATTTTCTAGAGATTCAGTGAGTAATGTCTGTATCTTTAACGTTTAGTTGTCGAACTTTTAGGTTTTATTTTAGAGTTTTTATTTAGCTTTTCGAATAATTCAGCTTACCGATTTTCTCTTTACTTTGTGGGAGACTTTTGTTGTACCTAACCTGTGTCGAGTAAGTCGAGAGTACATATATTTTAGGATCGGTACTTTTAAACCTTTTATCTATCGCGGTACTATGTGTTGACGCTAATACTAGTTTTGTCCTCCGCTTGCGAAGTTCCCTTCGGTATACTGGGGAAATCTACGATTGGTCCCGGACTTTCCCTGTTAGGCCTCCATAATTTTGCTCAGCAGCGACTGTATCTGCATTGGGCGCAGAATGTGACGGAGCTCAAGAAGTCCTTGAAGTGCCACGGTTCGATGAGGGAGTTTATTGAGGGTGGGAATGGCCCTGGCGGTGAATTGCATGCCGCCTTTAGCCGGCCTTGGCCGCTAAAGATGAGGTTGTGGGTGAAGGCTTCCTCCACCGAGCAACGGGTGGCTGCAAAGAGGGATGATGCCGTGTCCGCTGGCTTCCAACCTCGCGTAACCTCGTTCGCTCGAACTCTGCACCCCCTGGAGTTCGCATCCGATTGGAAATGGGTCGAGTAATAGATGTTCCGGTTTTATAAGCGTTACGCGAGAGTTGCCATTGAAAAAATCTCGATATTTACGGTTGATCGAGGAGATGTATCGATTGAAAGAATTACAGCTTTGATCGACTCGGTTGCTGATTTGAATCAGTGGTCGTGTAACAGTTGGTAATGGTCCTGTGATCTGAACTTTGATTTATTCGTTATTGAGAATTATACCGTTCGAACTTGCGATGTTACTTAGCGTTAGTTAGGCCTCGCCTTGAGTATGCAAGTAGCGTATGGGACCCCGCCGAGAAATGTCATTCGGGATTTAGAAAAAGTACAACGAAAGGCGATACGATTTGCAAAGAGATGCTACGATAAAACAACGAGTGTTACTCAGATGTTACAGGACGCGGGATTGGAATCATTAGAAGATAGAAGAAAAATTCAAAGAATAAATTTATTAAATAAGCTCAGAGAAATTACGTTCTCAGATGATGTAAACGATATAATGCGACCCCCCTGTTATATGGACCGTTCTGATACTGACAGAAAAATTAGGGAAATAGATGCTAGAACTAATTGTCTCAAGAATTCATTTTTTCCGCGAAGTATACGCGAAAGTAACCGTTCAGTAAAATAGAGTCAAGGTGCTTGCACCCCCTGCCAGGGTTCTTACATAGACAGACAACTTGCGAAGTACCAGCTACCAGATTCTATGCTCTCTGTTATAATCTCAAAAATATGGTTTATATTACAGTAGTTATCATAATTTATCTCTTGGAGGATTACTTTATGTTCCAAGATAAGAAAGCCATTCCGTTTATCGCTTCAATCCCTCGTAGTTTCCAACTTCAATACTTACAATCACCTGCCTCTAATATAATTCAACCCTGGTCTTTCTCTTTAAGTACTCCTTCTAGCAGCCCTTGCACACCACCATCAGGATATAATCCTTCCTCGGTGTGTGCCCAACTAATTTACCAGCTCCCTTCGCCGAAGTTTACCGAAGATCGCTTTCTTCCACGTTTTTCAAAGAACTTTGTCATTTGCTAATTAATTTGTTCCTTTTATTCTCATCATAATTCTCCGTCCCATCTCCATAGCTCATCTTCTTCAATCTTGTTTTCAATATAATTCAATTCAATTTTATTTAATGTAATTCTTTATCTTCATATTAAAAATTCATTACGCTAATGGAAAATTAAGCAACTCTTTTCCTTATGGAAGTTTCCAGAATTTCGATATAGCGCAAAATTTTACTGGAATTAGTTTTAATATAACAGTAAAATATGTTAAATTCTAATCAATTTTAATCAAACGTGGAGGATTTAAAGAGGCAGGTAGACCTAGGAAAGGTAGGAACCGTAAACGAGACTGTACCGCTCAAAACGAGGAGTTGGGTCATCCTTCGTATTAAGAAATATTACGAGTCTAAATTTAAAGTAGTTTCAAAATGGGTTTTGTTTCGGGTGATATTTTCTACTTGTATCTCTAATGATATGCCGTAATAATTCTTCATTGACCATTTCATGGATGGAGTTCAGTTTTCAGGAAATGAGAGTTTCGTACGGAAAATAGATTAAAAAAGTATTATTTATGCTTCTTGGAACATAACTAATAAACATAGCTTATCTCGTTGAGCTATCTGTATTCGTAACGTAAGTAAAGCGAACCCTCTCATTGACATGTTCAGTCTCTCTGCTGGAGTAAGTCCTTTTGATCCTTGAAGACGTCACTACTTCACAGTGAAATCCATTCTGAACTGAGCTTCATTGAAACTATATAGATATCCAGTGATAAATCTATTATGCATCAGTTAAGGTTTATCTCATATTTAATATCGAATTATCGAGTAAAGGATTTCGATTGCTAGACAATTCAAGTTACGCAACAGTAATCGATACCGCAATCGTTAAAATCTGTTTCGAAACAGAAAAGTTACAATAACCTATGATGGAAGCAAGTTGAATGCCCTTTGCCTCATCTCTGCTGGCACTGTTCACTATTATTGAAAACGTTAATCTTCTGGCAAAATTTTTTTCCAGAGTATACCAGATTCCTTCCCTTAGGCTCTGAGTTCAAAATAATCGATCTGCAAAATGCATTGTTTATTTATTATTTTAAAAAATCCCTTTAAACGTTAAGGGAGGCGGTCACTCCGGTGTGACGTATTAGGTTGTGGCCCTTCGTTATGCAGGAAGTTTGTTTACGGGAGAGTTACCGTGGAATCGAGAAAATTCGACCCAGATATGAATTCAGTGATCATCTTTTCGGGGATGAGATAGTTTCACGCCCTAGAAAATCCAAAACTTTTGTTTACGGTCAGAAAGAAGGAATTCTGGCGGAAGGTCGCCCTGGAACTGTGGCCGCTTGTGATAATTAAGTTTTAGGGATTTGTTCGTCTTTCGCATTCCCTCTCCACACGAAACGACTCGTCGATGGAAGTACAGAGTATATTCTTCTAATATTCAGATTGTATTACAGATACATGTTGAGGACCTTTGGTAGTCCTCGCATACATTTTTCTTATCCACTCATTTGTTAGGGTAAAGGGTATTGTAAAATAAGTTAATTTCATCTAGTCTTTCTTTCCGCCGTCTAATAGCAATGCTAATAGGGTAGATAAGGTAGGGATTTTAGAGTTACTACATCCTTTGCCGAATTCCACTGGCAGCTCGCGGGGTATATATCTAATTCTAAATCAAAAACTATCGAATGTGAATTATTCTGTGAAGGTGAAGAAGGACGTAAGTCGTGTGTAAATTGTAATAGGATATAATTCTCAATAGTGTCATACGAATGATTTTAGATGGTGGGAATCTTTCTTTACGGTCTTTGTTTTTTTATACAGTAGAACCCCGGTAATCCGGACACTCGCTAATCCGGAACCCTCGGTAATCCGGACGGTCTATTGGGAGTTATGCAAACCCGCAACTTCTTCTTGTGAACATACATACTCGCATATTAGTAACAAGAAACGAGAGGTGGACAGACTATTTGAAAAATTTCTCCATTGGCTGCAATGATGTGATGGAGAGCGAAGTATTTCGTTTATTGTGGTAACACATCTAAGTTGTGATACATTTCTGAGACAGCATTTTTCCATTAGAGGAATGCTTAATATGTGCGAGACTAAACAATTTCGAAAGACAATAAGTTTTCAGTTGTATCAGTTGTATTGTAGGGTATCACTTCTCAAAACATTACGTTCATTAAAAAGCTATGAGAGAAGAGGCGTAAGAAACAATCCTTCCCTTTGATAGACGTCCAATGAGGATGACCATGCATGGGATATAGAGTTGTTGTTTATAAGCGAGAAAAGCTAAACAATTTTAAGCTTTAATGGCCGTGACAGAGTAAAACTCAAGTGGGTAGGATATAAATTAGGTCCATTTTTCCAGTGCTATAACAATTTTGCTGAGAGAGACGGCTGTTCACGTGAAAAGATGCGCTACGATCCATTCCCTCAGTATAACTTGGTTCTTCCGATTCCGTGTCTCCGTTTAGTTTTCGCCGGTTTTTAAAACCTAGTGACGTCCTTTTCCGTACGTGGCAGAAGATGATGATAATGACGACGACGACGACCACCCTGTAGACTCCGTCAAAATTTCTCATTCTGAGGCTTTGGAGGCACTCAAATCATCATAAAGTAGACCGAGGAGCAAAATTTTGAAGAATATGTAATTATGCTCTTTAGACGTTTTAGTAACCGCGCACTTTATTTAAAATTAAGAACGGTCGCGCAAAAGAAAAGAACCGACTTTTTTGCTCGCTGATAATATTCATTCACTTAATATGTTGTAATACCTTATGTAATATATACAATATAATTTTTGAGAAAAAATGATTTTTTACGTTATTTTTTTAAAACCTCGCTAATCCGGAAACCCCGCTATTCCGGACGCCTATGTGCCTGAATTCGTCCGGATTACCGGGGTTCTACTGTAGTTCTTTCATTAATTTTTGTTTCATTTGGAGTCTATATGCAAGTTTCTTTGAGATTCAGTCACGGACGATGTTTATTCTTTTATGATTTTCCGCGTTTATTAAATATTTATCGTTAGCGATTTGTCTATTGGTTTTTGTATCATATTAGCCAACTGTTTTATTAGCGGCCATTCATCTCGAAATGGAATAGAATGTCGCAAAAACTGTTTTCCATTTCAGAGAGTTCTATAAATCCGTTATAGATGTCTGCCAAATCCACATGGACTGCCTTAAAAAGAAGCTATAAAGGAGGGTCCCCCTTTCAACTTATTGTCAGTCTAAAACAGTTTTATAGAAATTGGAGTATTGTTTTCAGAGATTTTAGTGGAACGATTCTCAAGGAGTATGCTCAATAATTTGTTATGCGTAGTTTATATGTTAGAACATGCATACTGATGACGCCAAATGCTAATTTAGGGGCCGAATTGAATTCATCATCGAATTAAATTTAATAGTAACGAAATTTAAGCTTTATTCCTATGCAGTGGTTGTGTTCATACTCCAGTTTAAAAATTCACACATTAGTTACAAAATGGGGCGTTAATTTCCATAAGGCTCTAGCGAAGTAGTGCACATTCTTGCTTACGCCTGAGGGATTCCCAAGTGTTTTCCTCACAATGAAATTAATTTGCAAATTGATGTGAATGGTTTTCTTTCCTTTCCTTCAGGGAAAGTGTCAGTATGCTCATTCGTGGGAAAGGATTTCAATTCAAATTTGCATCCTTTTCCTTATGTATAGGGGCCAACCTATATAGTTGCAAATTTACGTCGTTTGACTTGGACCTGGAGTTACAATCTGGCATTCTTTCTCAAACCCTAATTCATTTATTCTAATTTGAAGCATTCAACTAAATTTTATTTCGTTATAAATGACAGACTCTTGATCAAACTTAATGAATTTTGTTATAATTTTAAATAATTCTGTGCATTTAACTCTCTCAATTTTAATGCGAGAGGAAGTCTTATTTCTCGATTCATTCATGATTCGATTTATTATGATTCATGATTAAATTATGATGATTACATTAATGAGGATGATACAGGCCATTCATGAGATGTATGTGGAGCATCAAATACTCAGCCGGATTGAGTGCGATCGAATTGTTGAAAAAGATTTTCCTCGTATTGAGCTTTACAATTTTCTCAAGATCCGCAAAGTACGCTGCAATCTAGGATATACAAAGAATCTTTCATAGAACAAGTTATATCTCTACAGACTTAATAAGTTAACAACAGTTTAAATCCTAAATTTTCTTCTACCAATATGTTACATTCATAATCATTGCCGAGAAAATATATAATTTTATATACAATGAGAAATCCATTCTCATTTTACGTAAAAATCGAAACATTAGTTCAAGTTCTATGTTGTGTAGATTTAAGAGTGTAGAAGATAGCAAGTGAAAAAAGTTTTCTTAAATATTTAACCGATTTTTTTCAAGGATAGATTTTACAATGTTTTGTTTTTATCTTATAATGAAACTTACAATCAATTTGATAATCGAAGTCGGAACCAGTGTTAAAAAGTATGTTTACCTGTAGCGAAAGACAGATAAGATAGTAGTTCACACTAAATACTTATGATGATTATCTTTTCTTATTGTTCTCGTTAGTATGTAGTATCACTCTTGTGAACCAAACTATGTAGTTATATCACCAGATATGTAATCAGCATCGACTTGTTGACATGTTTTACGGTTTATTGCGAATAGTTTTCTCGTTTACATGTTCTGTTCAAGGCAATTTTACGATTTTAGCGTGTTAGTGAACATGAATAATTTACGTATGGACGAGCACAAGCTCTTGAATGGTTGTGCCATTTTCAATAGTTGTCATGACATCTTGGAAACTGTCCCTTTCGATCTGCAAAAACAAGCGTGCAAACACTGTGTCCTTTGCGGATGACGGCGGGCTATGCAATGAATGTGTTGACAAAAACAATCAATCCAGAGCTTTTTCTGCTGTTATGTCAGCTGTTTCCATCGGCCGTCCATCCAGTTATTCAATTTGTGAATTCGAATGTACGCGTTCACAAGCACGAGCGCTCTGGGTCCGACACATTGCTTAACCTTTATTCCCAGGGTTGACCTAGTTTTATTTTCTGTTGATTCAAATCGGCTCTCGCCTTTTTTCTGTTCCTTCCGAGGTTCTTCAACGAACTCTGTGCTGTTTCGTCCCTCTTCCTCTGTACTCGAAGAAAGGCGTGCTTTATTTTCAGCTCTAATGTTTACGTAAGAGGGTGAGGGAGATTCTTTGATTATTCACGCGGTGCGCGAGGCGTCAGTTGTCTGTCTGGCCAACGAACGTGTTCATTAAACTCATACTCAACATCCATACATTTAGAGAGGGAAAGAGTAATTTGGCTATTAAATCGCAAGGTCTATGTTTGGGACGTCCAACTCGCGATCATCAAACAAACTCCGTACTGCCCGGTAATGATTTCTGTCTTAAAGGTTTCTAATATTTTCCAACCGAGAATTTTATATATTGAAAAGGAAAAAGGAATATTTACAGCGAAAACAAAGTATTAAACTTGGTGGTTCTTTCTTGCCATGAGTAAAATAGTGATCAAGTGAAATGAGTTTAATGCGGTCATCGAATTATACCTGATGAATTAGCTTTTACTACAGGGATCGATAAATCTCAATACGGACAATTTTGCGGCATATCTTGAATTTGCCTACTCGCCCTGGATTTCCGATCCCATAATTCAATTCGTTTTAGATTCTGGCTTGATTTTCTAGCTTAACGATTTACTTTTTCAAATAACCCTGAAACCTACGATATAGTATTTGGACACAAAAATAAGCTATGATTTCATTATGGTTGATCTCATAATTATCAAAGGGTTAGCTTCCCAATGGATTTTAGAAGATTCGAAATTCTTAAGCTATTATAGCATCGAAATAATATTAGCTTGTGGAGCATTTGTGTAACACGAGTTAGTGAATGAATGAATTAATGAAGGAAAAAAGACGCTTTTTCTGGTAGGATTACAGGCCATTGGTCTATGTATTCTCAGTACTATTTGGATAATTATCCGAGTATGTGTGCTGCTTAAGTTTAAGTAGCGTAGAGAAATTTTTACATTTCATCCAATTCATATCATATTTCAAAAATATGTGGGTTGGTAAAAACTTTCGATTGACAGGTTCAAGAGCTCCCAAATGCCGTTCTTGGCCCCATTCACGTCGGAAAGGCGTCTGCATAATACTGCACACTATTGGCGCCCGTATATCCGGGAGTTATTGCGGCAATTCATTTTCATCATTACGAGCCGTTGACGAATGGCGATTAGAGATACAAATCGTTTTTAACGTCACAGTGTTAATAGGCGAAATCGCCCTCCGGGACTTGGCCGGCCTAATTTAGCGGCGTTCGCTGGGAAGATCAATAAAAAGTAATGGGTTTTCATTGCGGTTTCTCATCTTAATTCTGGTAATAAAGCTGCTGTGAAAGCTATTTATAGTACCTGCTTTAGTGGAGTAAATGGATTTTACTGTATCTTCACTTTTTCCACTGTTTCAATTCTTTGATTGAGACGTGTTAACTGTTTTGTGAATCATTCATATGGTGAGCATCTTTTCTGAAGAGAATTTTCCTTTTTTCCGTTTAATAGGAATATTACTTATTAGCAGTTTATTTTCACCCTTTAACGATAATTTTCTAATTCAATACGGCGAATTGAAGGATACCCAATCACGTATCCAGCCTATGCAGTCTTTGCTCCTCAATAGTTTTTCTTTAATTTTCTTTTGAGTTTCCATATTGAAACTTGTTGCTAAACAAATTGGACTGTTCAAAACCAATCACAATCTTCCCTCAGAGAGGGAAACATGGCATTTATTCCATAAATTGTTATAGCAAAGCAAATTGAACGGATACATTTTTCTTAACACTGTTTCTGATGTCAACTACTGCGTTTTCTGCTTTAGACGCCCACCCTCTTCCTCCCCAAAAGATTCTGCCGATTACCCATTGTAGAATCTTTGCCTGTCCCATGGGATTTTGCAACTAGTACTTGGACTTATACTACTTATTAGCTCTTGTAGTACTAACTAACCTTTACCAACCTTAATAATAATAATAAATAATAATTAATTTATTTTGCTCTGGGATTATGAGTCCCATAAGAGCAGAAAAAAATATACAAATTCTATCTGCTCACATAAAAATGAATAGTAATACAAATTATAAACAATAGGTCGAATACAAAAGATTACAAAAAATAATACAAAAAAGAATAAAGAGAAAAAAATATGCCAATACCTTACTGAACTTCCTTTAGAACTTTCTTTTCCAGGCTAGTGCTAAGTTTTCGGAAACCTTTCTACTTTTTGACATTAAGATTCCGTTTTCATCTTAATAATCAATTTTCATATGATAGCTTAAACTGTAACACGTTAAGCATATTATCAACATTTTCATTAAACTCATCTCAAGTAAATACCTTAGATGCACACCTGATCTGCAAGTATTCTGCAGTAATGATAGATGTTAATTTAGGCCTCTAGAATATAAGACACTCGATCTCCCCTACTCTTATCATTCTTTGGTATGCTATCTCCAAGATATTGCTGCTGTAAAAAGGTGCTTTTTTGTCGTGAAGTCATATGAATCACCAAATTTCCGCTTCTGATAACCTAGAAAGAAAAGGGGCTATATTTTCGAATCGTTGCTAATTTCTAATTATGTGCCATCGTTTTAATAGTGCTCCGTTATGTTTCTCAGCTTCCCGCGAATCCACTATTTTCCTCAGTTCCCGTTACATCGTTTCATTAGAAGATTTCCGCTGAACTGAAGTTGGGATCGACTGTTACCTCGCGCTATTTATGTAAGTGTATCATTTCCTGAATATGTATCCCCCTTGAGAGAAAACTTTTTTTCTGTATGAGCGCTACCAAGTATGAGTAGTAAACGTAGTAAAGAAGTAAGAGGATGCGCACCACAATAGAAACTCTATATTATTATGTTTACATTTTAGTCTCTCACATTTACAGCTTATGTTGTTGGATGAGAATGTTTTTATAGCTGTTTGGCTCTGCTCCTAATTTTTGAAGGCAGGATGTCCTTCCTGCCATTTACGATGAGTATAAATCGGGAAAATAAGGGTGCCGCGCTATTATTTTAGCTAACTGGTAGGTATAATATATTATTTACAGGTCGTCAATGAAAACTTCTTTAGAGAAATACGTCGTCTCAATTGTGTGAGGTTTTAAAGTGATTAATTAAATTATTGTCTAGCGTAACTTATAATCTATTTGTGAAATTTGTACACGTCATATCTTGAATTTGCCATTAAAGTTTTTAAAAGTGATGTTTGAAATTTTGACTCGTGTTAGTGATTTTTTCTTTTTTCATTGCTATCGCACTTATAGGTTTTCACAGCAAGCGGAACAACATATTTATTTACACTAAACCACGTTTTAATGCGAAGGAAGAATGGCTATGTTTTGATATATGGCATTATTATTAGGTGCAAATTTGAAATTTGTAATGGCAAGGAACACCAACAGATCAAGGCCTTTACCATCAATATTGAACTTTTATTGCCCCATCATCTGTGAAGGAAATAAATAATTGAGTCATGAAGCAGTATACAAAAGCAGGGATACATTATTGGTTGCTACGTTTGATCATCAATAGTAATTAAATCCGGTAGCTTTCCAAAAAATGTTATATATTAGTGGTATTTTCGTAGCAATAGGAACGCTGTACGTATTTCCGTTCTGTAAACAAAGTTAGCCTCGTAATTTCAATGGAAAGCGCGCCTTATTGAAGTTAATGAAATGGCACGGAGATGTCAGTTCTATCAACCGTGAACATCGATGCCATTAGTTTTATTTCCGCCTCTAATCATCGAACACGACGTCGAAGAGGAAGTGATTAGTCACTTGTTGATGTGTGACCATCAGGTAAAGCAAGCTACGGAAACGGGGAAAAGTAGAGTACAAGTGCATCGTTTGGTGCTCTTCACTCGTTGTCATTAATGGCCTTAATTGTCGCCCACTTGGGCGGGAGTAACCGGAAGATCAATGAACCGAATCGAGAGCGAATCCTGGTTACACGTGCATGGCGGACACCTCCCTTTTCCTATTCCTATTATCTAACTAGCCTTTCCTACGTAGAATTTAGACATGGCTTCGATGTCTCCCTTTTGTAGTCTTCGCGCTTCACCCCGTTTCGTTCATAATGATTTCTGATTGGGATTTATCTCTAGTTATGGAGAAAATTTTAATTTTTTTAATAGAGAGGGATTTATATAAATGTTAACATCATCGAAGATTTTTTAGTGGGTATATCTATATTAATATAAAGGTTGGGCCAAATGCATGCACTTGAAAATGAGAATATTTGAATTTGAAAAGGAAGATCTTTTCCATTGCTTATGTCAAAACAATATTAAATGAATATTCATCCTCATTTGCGTTTAATCAAATGAACGACCTCCTAAACATAAGGGATATATTTGAAAAGGAAAAGTGTTAAAATTTCAGAATACCCTGGATTTTGAGGTATCGTTCAAATTAGAGTTAAGCTTGGATTCTTAGTAGATAAGAATTATACTGATCCATATTATGATTTTTTTATTTGACTGGTAGATTTATGTATATAATATTAATAAGGGGTCAAGAAAAATGCAGTGGAGATCTTGTAATTTCTAATTATTAAGACTTGATTTCCGCTATCTGTAGCTGTATACGTAATATGCATAGCTTTTGATTCTTCGTACTTTAATGAGCGATTCCTTTTAATCCTATTGTTATTTATTGCGGAAGATAATTCTAGTGTTGTCATAGATTTATCATATAAGATCTGAGAATTGCTTTAATTCTGTTGTACCTGCATTTTTTAATATTAATTAGCGTTAAGGGTAATCTTTAATTTTCTACAGACATCTCTTATTTACCGTTAGTGGTGATGATGGATTTCTTTCTTACTATCAGATGGTCATTTTAATAGTAGTACTTCCGGCATCGTTCCCTCTGTGAGTTAGCTTTTGCCGCAACTTTTACGTCATTAATATTCACGATGGCGAAATCGTATGAATATGACAGCTTCCGTCTAAATTATTGGATTTTCATAAATTGGATTATCTTCTAAACGTATTCAAGATGGTCGAAATGAGCTACAAAAAAATTCTGAATGAAAACCCTTCTTAAAACAAAATCGAGGCCTAATTATCACCCAATTCATAATTCCATAGGAAGCGATAATGTGCTTATCGCTTCCTCATTGTTGAGTCGCTTGAAATTTCGGCCATGTTCCTTCGCTTCCGACACGCGTCTTCGCTGGTACGCGTGAGAGGAAAAGTTATTTTACCATAGTCGGTTGGCGTGCTTCCCCCGGGACCTTCGTTCCTCTATTTCCTCGAACTCCATCAGTTCCTTCCGCGTATCCACAATTAATATTCATTTCCTCGGTGTTTTCCGAGCAGCTGAGTATTCCATACTCCGCGAATTCCTTCATTTCTTAGCGTTATCTCTACTCGTTACACATTCCCAGAGTACGTGCATCAACTGCTACAAGCATTGCCAAAGGTTGCGAGTTATCACGTAAATATCACTCATAACGTAGTTGATGCGCAAATCAAGTGGTTTTAAAATTTTTTATTACGAATTTGAAACTGTAAATAGGTGTATGACATGGTGGCAGTGAGTACAATTTTGAATAGCTTACACTTAAAATATGACTTGAATATGAATCCATATTTATGGATAAATCAATTACCACCTAAACACAGGAGATTGATTTGCTAAGGAGATGAGACAAAATTTTGAGGAAATATCGTTTCTAAATTTAACCACGGATTAATGGTGATTAAGGATCATGGATTAATTTTATGCAATATATTTATTTGATTTGTTGATTGATGCATGTACTAACAATTTATATTCAATAAGATATTTATTGTTGTGCTTGCAGGTTCTCGTTATCCAGTTTTGTTTTCTAGTATTTATAGCTGTATACTCGATAAGAGGTTGCTTATGCTTTTGATATTTCGTACATTGTTTGGCTATCTTTCGTAATTCTGTTTTTATTTATTGCGAAAATGTGATCCAGTTTTTCATAATTATTGTTTAGAAGCTCTGAGAATTATTTCGAATTGAGATTGAGAATTTTCGAACCTGAGTTTATACAGATATATTAGCGATAAAGGCAAACCTTACTCTGATGAGAATTAAAAAAAATAATAGCATATATATTAAAAGTTATACGAACTTTGCAAAATATATGAGACTTGAATCGAAGTTGACAGTTTCATTTGCCCTAGAAGGGACAAAAACCTCTCACAAAACCTCATTTAGGTATTAATCACAGTACGTATTTACTTGTAAATACATATCTAAATTAGAATAAGACCCAGAAAATCTCTAAAAATTTCTCTCTAAAAGCACTTGTCCATAGTTATAAAGTTTCCATTAAACCTCTTGGTTTTCAACATATTTTTTTAAACTTATCAATCCCTCATATCCCCTCATTATCGCTACAACGAACAAAATCTTCGGAGATTCAAATAAATAAACTTTCACTATGGTATTACATATACTTCAATACATTTCTATAAACGTATTGCTATTCCAAACACACCATAAAACCATTTTTATTCGTGCATTACTTTTCATAACTTTTTGCCGTTAAGATGCGCACAAGAGGGGAGGATTGCAGGTAAGGCGTTCCACTGTTTAAGCAGTAATAGACTAAATTTATGCGCAAGGAGTTTCCAAAGGATTCCAAGCATCTAAGGAAGACGGTGTACGCATATTTATCGGGAACGGAGTGAATTCCCTCGGAATCCCAGCGTTCGGCATCCTTAATTATTGACTTTTCGCCGTAAGGATTGCGTTCTTGAATTTTCTCGAAACCTTGGATCGCTGATTATCCTCCGAAGCGGTCAATAGGCAATCATTCAACTCCTCGCCGTAAATTTTCCGATGCGTGTTTCTTGCCGATGAAAAAGTGATTCCTTAGGAAAATAAATGACCCGGAAAGAACAGTTTTTCCTCTGTCGTCATTTTCGACTCGCGCCCGGTTCTTTACGTGTTTCTTTTTTTTTCTGATCCAATTGAAGGAAAGGATCGATCCTGGCTCCGTTTCGCAACCCACACGTCACTTCCGGTGGAGGAAGGGAATTTTTAGAGCATTAGCGTCCCGATAACCTCGGTAATGATTTTGTCCGACCCGTCGCCTCGAGATAACACTCGTGGGTTTTGTGGACATTCCCGTTGATTATCTTCCCTTCAATTAAGTCCATTTATTACCCATTGATGTTTTCTTTTATGAGAGATTGGAATTCCGAGTATCGTTTTGTGTTTTCATTATCGAAAGTTCACGCAATTTACGTGCAACGCGTTTCTCAGATGAAGATTATTTGAATTCCCTTCCACGTCGCAGCTGCAGTTTGCTGGAATCCCGAGTGTTTTCCTGTTAGAATTAAATTATGCGTGCTTTTCTCCATCGTTTGTTTGTTTTAGTCGTGTACGAGATTAACGGAGATACCGTGAGTTTTAAATTTTAAGGATTTAGTCCATTGATACCATTGTTCTTTAAGTAAATCTCAAGTATAAGTAACGGCAAATGATTGTTTTCAGGATTAGCTTCTGATTTATAGCATAGATTAGGCCAGTGTATTCAGTCAATTTTTTGCTTCTAATTGTTACAGGCTTATTCATCGTATAAGAGGACGAGCATGCTTACCATCATTCCTTCCTGTAACGAGATTAAGTAATTCATTTTGATTTATAAGCACACCATATCTTCCAATTCTTCCTCATAAAAATGCAGTAATGTCCAAACCAAAAACTATTACCATTTTTAGGGATTTATTCAGCGTATTTGTCAGCCCAACAGTTATTCTGAACACGGTAATAGTAACCTTACGTCCCCCCTTTCAATGTTACACTGATTGTAGTTAATCCCTTAATATAAAACGTTCCTTTGCTACCTGATTAATCAAATTTAAGATACCTAAAATAATATTTTTCTTCTAATTATGGGTAAAACGATTCCCAGAAAATCCACGTGATAATTAGAGATGTTGTGCATTTCACACGAAAATTAAAGGAAATGTGTTCAGGTTTTAAAAATATTTAGTCTATAATTAGTCAAGTTTTGCGTTCAATCCTTATAACCTCTTATGTGATACAAATGGAGAATTTTCCTGGATGGATATTTCAGTAATATCCTCCCACATTCTACGAATGATAAATTTTATCTAGGATAACTTCATTAGCTAATAATATAGATATCTAGGATAACTTCATTAGAATAATAATAGGCCCTTGTATTTAGTAAATGATTTCACTTTCCCTCCGTCTCACTTATCTCGTCCTGATTTGAGACAAAATTCACGTACTTTTTACATTCCATCTCATAGATCCACCACCTTTCACAAATCTTTCACAGTATCCGCCATCAATTTCTGGAATTCTCTACCAATAGTAATCCGTAATGTAACAAATATAAATAGGTTTAAATTTCTATTATTTGATTATTTGTTTAATTTAAAGATTTGAATATTTTGTAATTTATTTGTTTTGACTATTATGATTTTGTACTTCTTTTTAAATTTTATTTGTCCAATCTAAACTGTTGATAGTAGTATTTCACAGTTTTTCGACTGCTTTTTGTTCTGTTATTTACTGTTGCCCTTAGGTGGCTTGCCACAGGGCATAATAAAATTATATTTATTTATTTATTTATTTATTTATTTATTTAGCTGATCTTGATATTCCTCAAAGGGCGCGGCATACCGTCCATTTAATCTACCACCTTTTACTACTTAGGTGAAATCATCAGTTGTAAAATTTACAACCCCTTTTCTTTCCCTTCGACCTTTCTAATCTGCCACGAGCGATAGGCCTCATCCTTCACTACGTCCCCAAAACTTTCCCATATATAGACCTTCAGCGTGTATTCTGTGACAGAAGGGTCCTTTTAAATTCCCTCTCCGAAACAATGAAACATAAGCATTGGGGGAAGTCGATGAAGATCATTGAGTCGTGGGGGAAGGGCGGGTTGGCATTGGCGGTAGGCGTTGCTAGCTTATTATGCTCCTCACTGAGCTTCTCCCCAGTCCGTCTCCCTTCCTCTTCACACAACGTGTGACAAATGACGTCCGACGGGGGACAGAAATCCCATTCAGTGCCTTTCCCCAATTTTCGTTTCTATTCAACACGTTCCCATTTCGCACCCTCTTCGCGGAAAAGCAACCCTCGTTTCGAGACTATATTTCGCCTTCCTAAGTTCTTTTGTTTCCGCTCAAACGGACGTGCTTTGATGTCTGCAGTATCCCCGAGCCATTTCGCGGTTCTTTCATGTTTCCGGACGTGTTCTCGTGCTGTAAGGGAAGCGATGTACGAGATACCGTTCGGGAGATGAGAGGCGCCGGGAGTTTTTCGTGCGTTTAGCGGAAGGCCTTTTTTTTCGTAGTCTCAGGATCAGTGACTTCCAATAACTGTACGGGAACCGAATGATACTCTTATTCGCTCATGCGTGCGGATTTCCTTTCTAGGAATGTTTTAGCTTCGACTCTCTTCCGACTGACTTAGTTATAAGGAATAGCATCTTGGTGGTTGCTGATGGTAACGGAGGTTTCCTTCAGTAGCTGAACATTGCCAATGAAGCGGGCAATTGAAAACCATGAATGAAGTATATAATAGATTAAAATAACAGGGGAAAACTTAGCCAGGATTATGAGATACAAATAATACATTGTAAATAACTTGTATAATAACATTAAGAAACTTGTACAATTTCACACTATTTAACAAACACACCCGGTTTCGGCGAGCTACCCCATCGTCAGATTGTAATACATTGTAAATAACTTGTATAATAACATTAAGAAACTTGTACAATTTCACACTATTTAACAAACACACCCGGTTTCGGCGAGCTACCCCATCGTCAGATTGTAATACATTGTAAATAACTTGTATAATAACATTAAGAAACTTGTACAATTTCACACTATTTAACAAACACACCCGGTTTCGGCGAGCTACCCCATCGTCAGATTGTTTCACTTTTCGTGATAATCAATACCATCTGTATAGTCATCAGCGCGAAGGCTTGTGGACACCAATATAATTACGGCACAATTAAGGGGAGAACTTTCAGTAGCATTCAATTTGGAGTAACAAAATTAATACTAATATCTCAATAGATACAATTTTATCAAAGCCATAAACAAGACTTGCAAAATATTCTATTCATAAAGATAAGATATCAGATCCCAATGGATTGTTAAGAAGTACAGTGGTACCATGGTTAACGACGCTAATCCGTTCCAGGATAATCGTCGTTAACCAAAACCGTCGTTATCCAAGGCGCGATTTCCCACAGGTATAATAATGTTAATGGATTACCGTATTTCCCGGCGTCGAGGACGCACCCCAGTTATTGGAAGCAAAACTTATAATATTTACCGATTTAACTCCGGTGAGACAACATGTGCCTATGTGAATTAGCTACAATTTAGCATTGAGCTATTTGTAATATTCTCCGCTAGCTGCTATTTAGTATGTTTTTATGATGTAACATCGTAACGTACACCAAATATTAGTTTATAATATAGTGATTATAAATAGACGTGCTGAAACACTTGAAACTCCGGAAAGACCAATCGACGAGGCGTCGTAAGCCAAATCCTACGTCGTTACCCAAGATAATTTTTGGTTACAGCAACTCGTCGTTAACCAAGTCCGTCGTTAACTAAGGCCGTCGTTAACCAAGGTACCACTGTATATTCTTTACACTGTTAACCTACTATCCATCGTTTTGTTGATAAAATATTTTGCAGTACACGTGTAAGCTATCAAATACGTTATCATATACCTTTTTTCTGCCGTGGGATTGATTTTCTTGTTATCATAGGAATGAACCCTCAATGACCCAAAACCGAACACTTTATAGGAAATACTGGTTAAGAACGCATTCACAATTCGGTAGTAGATTACACCTCTCATGGACTGTTTTAGAGGTTTTATTATTCTCTGCGTGGCCTATTTTAGAAGGATTTAAGATATATGTCCTTTGATCGACTTCTGTTGCGTTCAACTTGAAGCAGCTGACTTTCTATTTCGAAAATGGACTCTTTCAGGGCTATCGTGATTTTTTTTAGAGGTACGTTTCGAACTCTCTCAATCATTGGTTGAATGTCATCGGTTTCATCTCCTGAATGTTCGTATCGAATATAATATATTGTACTAATGACCGTAAGTTAAGAGAAATAGATGCTAGGACGAATCGTTTTAGAGATTCATTCTTTCGGCGAATAATACGTGACAATAATCGAATAAGGAAGTAATTTAGATTCAACTGGTGTTTACACCCCCTGCCACACGCCGAAAGGCGGCTTGTAGGGTATTAATGTAGATGTAGATGTAGATGTACTCTTTAAGTACACCTAGCTTACTTCCGCCATGTGAAAGTACTCGCTGAGACGGTTTGTAAACGGTGTAATAATGTAAACACTAAACTGATTAAATTTGATTGATTCTCCAAGGATAAAGGGTGCAAGCGTCCTTTGGGACATGCACAACGTTAGGGTTTCCATAGTATTTTTTTTTCTTTTTCGTAAAAAATATTATAATCATTTAAATGTTTTCCTAATTTCGTTTATTACTTAAAGAAAACACAAAATGGAAGGTATTATACCTACATTCACTGATCGATTACGTTTGTTTTCCACCTTACTGTTTCGATGTTTAACCTTTGAATTATAACGATTCTCTACCGAAGAGCGGCCTGATCTTTTCAAGTGCGGCTGAATGATGCAGGCGAACTTTTGGTGAGAAAAATCTTCTCCACCCTCTTCATTGGGGAAGTCTCACAATTAAGTAATAATAGTGAATTTCTCGGTCCATTTTATTTATTCTCTCAGAACCAAATTTCCGTCGTGATTCAATGCTCCTAAATCTTTCACCCATGCCCTACTCCCCCTCGCCGTGACGTAACTTACGTTCGACCCTCAAAGTGGGAACTTTCGTCGACACCTTGGCGCGTCCCGCTCCGAGAATTATTGTTTTGATCTTTCCCAAATGGGTCAGCTTTTCTCCCGATTTGGACCTCGTCGATCTCCGCATTAGGATCTCTAAAGATCGCCTCCTTTTCGAAAGCGAAAAGTCAACAAACGAACGCCAAACGCAGTGACTGCAATTGCAAGATCGATCGTGTGTTTACTCTGGTGCACTCGTCGGCAATCAGGCACGGTGGCGTATGCGGGCGTCCTTATTTGCTGGAATAGTTGAAAACAGGATCGAGCGTTGGATGTGACGTAACGGCCGTTATGTTACGAAACGTGTGTAACTGGTGGGGGTGCTATCGTCCTTGGAAGGGGAGGTCTTTGTAGTTGGTCCGCCGGAGCTGATTCATCCAAGGGACAACGACTCGGGTACGCGGTCGTGCACAGCAGTGGCGTATTTAGCGCGCTATGTTACGAGGCGTCTAGGTTTTCTCGGTAGTGCTCCCAGATGGAGCTTATCGTAATCAAGTCCCTTTCATACTCGGAGGAGAGGATAGCAGTTGTGAATGGTCGTCGTGCCGAGATCAAAGCAAAGTAACACCTTTGAGAACTAATGCTTCCCTAGATGCTCGCGTATTTTTATGTGAGATATCATTCATGAAGTTTTGTGTTATTTTTCTTAATATTCACTCTTTTCTGTTGTTCCTAACGACTTATGTATTTTGTCAGCGTTCAATTCTTCCATTATCGGGTTGTCTTTTTCTCCATTATCATCAGATCCAGGTGTGGAATCCGCCCATAATAAAAACATAAGCGGACTTGAAATTTTGTACTTTGAGTGCAATTGAAAATTGCATTTTATCTAATGATTTATTTATTACATAAATTTTTTCAGTACTTTCATATTTTAATTCATCAGCCCGTTTTGTTTCCTCATTTCCTCTCTTTTAGATATAATAGAGAAGGAAGACTTCCTTATTAGGTAAAACCTCTACCTGTTTTTCTGATTTGGAACGGAAATAAAATAAATCTCTTTTGCTACATTTCACGCATACACTTTATAAAATTTAAAGATGAAGAATTTAGATCTTTAGAGAAATAATTCTCATTGTAATTCCCTCAGAATAAGGGATTATTTGTGGCGCTTTCATAAAATTAATTTTGGCTGAACCTGAACAAAAAATCTGTTTGATTGCATTTAGGATAGATTCCTTTTTAACTTTAACTTTTCTTAACAATAGAACTGCAGGACGTTGTTTTCAGCTTGCCCTCAGGTGTCGTTATTTGAATAAATTATGCAGGTAGAAAGCAACGGCAAGAAAATTCCGCAACTTAGCTCTCTCGTGACCCTACCGTAGGGTCTAATTTATTCCAGTTTTTCAGGAGAGTGTTTACAAGTACCAGGCGCTGAACTATTTGAAGTATCAATTAGTCTTAATCAATTTGGTCGCTTTACCGCCGCCTAAATTGACACCTTTTACGATTTCATAAGAAGAGCACGACGTGTGACAGTTTGTATTATCACGAACACATGGACATTATCCCTTAATTATTACTCGTTAACATTTACAGCGCAAGTTTTAACAGAGATGTATGAATTGAAATGCAATCACTGAATGCACTTGCTTTTGAATACTCGTTATTGAAATAAGTATGACTCATACCATTCATTCGTTGCTCACCTTCGTACCTGTATTTGTTTCGAAACCAATTATTTTAGTGTTTAAAAAACTAATAAATGTTTACATTGCAAGGAAATAAAGCATATAAAGGTAATAATACTTTAATTCTTTGTCATGTGCTTAAACAAAAACATTACTGATGCAGGAGATACTTTAAATAGGACTAGTAAAATTTGTTAATACAGTTTTCTTGGAAGTGTAAAGATGGTAAGGATTAGTTTAGTGGTGCCAGGTGTTTTTGTTTGATGTTTTCCTTCCACGGTCTTGTTTTGTAGCTCTTATCCAAGTGGTGTCCTTTTGAGAAATCAAATCTTTTAAACGACTGTAATAAGCTAAATACAGTGTCATCGTATATTTTCGTAAAAGATTTAATTTTTTAATCCACTCTTTTCTATGGCTCTTATTCATTTCATCAATGTTAACCATATCATATGTGTACCTGCAAAAATAATTTCCCAAATTTCCTTCATAAAACCCCGACGTGAAAACTCCTACCTCTTGCATAAATCCGATACCGCCGCATTTTCAATGACTGATATGCCTCTCGCGTATTCCAGTCTCCGCTGCGACTAAATGATTTGTTGATGGAAATTCCTTGAGTTTCGCATCTGTTGCGCCTAGCTTCCCGTGTTTGAAATATCGCATATTTTCTCTACCCGTAGTCCCGCCGCTTATAATATCAAGGGAAATTTATATCCTTTTCTATGCAGCTTTCACAGGGACTTTCTCGGCTTGTCATGCAGAAACGAGCGTCTCTTGCAGCTCGCTTTTAATAGCTCGAGTTCCGTAATTTTTCCCAATCCTAATTATCACTCCTGCATTCGTCCTCTACGGTATTCGCTTTTGTCATTTCTTTTCCGCGGTTGTTGCAGAATCCTTCGCAAATAAACTCGCTTATGAGTTAAGATATGCACTCTCTTAGTTTTATCCCGTTATGGTTCAGATGATCTTCTCCATGTATTCCTATCAATTTAGGATTGGTTCTTTTTAGCATTTAGGTCACCAGCATTATCAACAGAGGTCGTTATATGGTCTCTGTTGTTTAATTTTTCAACTTCTTTCTGTAATTCCTGGTAAAATATCTCTGTTTCTTCCTTTATTCCCTCTTCAGGTGCATAAATCCCTACTGCTGTCAGATAACCTCTATCAAATTGTAGTCTTACGGTTATAATTCTTTCATTTATTAAAGAATATTCTTTAATTTTATTTTGCCATCTCTTATCTATTAGCAGCTACTCCACAACATGCTCTTCTCTAACTAACTCCACTGTATATCATCACATAGTCTTCTAAATTTTTAGCGCCCCTGAGTTTTTTCTTTGTTTATGTAATGACATCAGTATTATATTTATATTTTTTTAGAGAAATATTTATTTCAAATTCATGAGTTCCTAAGCCTTTGTCATTCCATGTGGCTATGTTCAATATATCCTTTATTCCTTGTAATTCAATGTATTTATTATTTATTTATTTGTTCCTCATATAAACTTGTACACATTAGTAAATATTTAACATCCTAAAATCGGGACTTATCCTTGGGAACATAGTGCCACTATTAACAAGTCACATTAGAAAATTAAAAATGGATACAAAAATAATAGATAAGAAAAATAAAAATGGGAAAAAACATTGAAAATGCCGGAACAATCAGGGCAATCATAACATACACAGTACAAAATAAAGTAACAACAAGTATAACTCCTCTATCCAAACAAAAGAAATTTACTCATTTCTTTTAAAATAATATTCCACCTCCTTGTTCTAGAATAACAATTCTTTAACAATGTAATACATAACTTCTGGCCGTACTTCGTGGAAAGCCATCTAGAGAAATAAAGAAAACTTCGTATTATTCCTCAAAATATATTTGGACTCTACTACCGTATGACATTTTTCGCATAAAACATGTTTATTTTTCCTATGAGTAAGACTTCAACCCCTAAACCAATTCTAGTAATTATTCCATGACTATCTCTCTTAACTCCAAAAAAGAGTCGACATTTCCAGCCATACCTATCACCTTGATCATAAAAGCCCCCAGCTACAGAAGGGAAAAGGACGTTGCACGGTAGTTTAGTGGTTAGAACAACCGCCCGGAAAGTGGGAGACCTGGGTTCGAGTCACAGCCAAGTCACTATTTTTCTCTTCTCGTACATACCTATTTTATAAAGAATCTCTATTACATTGAAATCCAACGCACATCCAATATTCCATCTCCATATCCAGTGCCCAGTCTTCATACCTCATCACCGTGTAATTCCACATCCAATACCCAAATCTATTTTCTTGCCCTCCCTCAGCATCTTTCCTCGCAATCTAACTCATCTTCCATCATCTCCGCCTTATCTCCGAACTATCACCACCAAGGGGTAAGCCTTTCTTGTATATTTGACCTGATGATGGCGAGCAACCGAAACTAGTCGTCCAAATATATTTTGTGTAAAAATACGAAGTTTACTTTATTTCCCTATTCTTTAACAAGTTTTAAAATAGTTCCTTCTTTATCTACACCGGATATGTTCAAAGGTAGGATAACAAACAATTTAGGACCAAGATAAAGAAATGATGAACGATAAATTCCATTACATGGTTTAGGAATTCTTTTCAATGTTGTTCGTGTATTCTTCTCGTGCGATGGAGAAGGTCTACTCCAACGAATTGCGATAGCGAAACGGATGGATAGTTCCTACCATATACGAGCGGCGCTGTTTTCTTTTTCGGGATGTTGATACCAGCCGTATGCGAGGATCTATTTTTTTTACTCCGGAAACGGGTTCCTCTGGTTGAGGACGTCTTGCAACTTTTTCATTTCCGTTTCTGGCGAGTTCCTTTTGCATCGAGACCGCGCCTCGCTCGTGTGCTGCTCCTGCGGCGGTACCTTCTTGGGGAGAGTGGTGGGTTTGTTAAGGTAAACGGAGAAGGCGAAGATACGTATTGGGGTAGGTTGGAGATGGGTTTTCATCTCGATGCGGCTCTGAAGGCTTCGATTGTTTGCATCTGCTCCGGATTGTCAACCACTTCCCCCACTTTCGAATATTTGAAAGTAGCTCGAAGAGTAATGTTGTTATATTCTACACTTGACTCCCTATGTACTCAAAGTGTGCTTTTATATTAATTTACATTTATGCGATTGTAACTTAATGTTTTAAGGTAAGGTTAAGCATGATCAAAAAATTTTCACCAACTGAAGATGAATAAAAACTTTTACCTGTACCGCTTTACGTTTTGAAATACCGACGTAAAATAAAATAAGTAGTTTGTATTTTTCTCATGCTAGTTTTGGTGTCCAATCACAAAGTTGCGTCTGAAGCATTTGATAGAAAGATATCTTTATGAAATTGTTTTCTTTAGTGGTAACATACGTCGATATTTTCAATAAATTAGGTTCTGTTACTATTAGCAGCGGACGGATCTGTCTATGAAGTACGCAGTACTTCTGGTTGTATCCTCACCCTCCCTAGCATTAGCTAGTCGAACAGAATGAGGCTTACTAAGCAAGAGAGGAATGAAGTAGTTTGCTCTAGCTTTCCTCACTGAATAAAAATTATATAAACTCAAAATGCCCAATAAAGCCGAATGACTTTAGGATCAACATTTTTCTTGGCATTCCGTTGGTAGATACCTTTATTAGTGTCGGTATTCAGTATCATCCATAGCTTAGTAGCTTTCATATCATCACAGCAATGAGCTAGACTATGACAGGAGTAGATGAAATATAATTTTTCTCTATCCTGTACCAAGGGGCAAATAAAATAATGTTCCATTAATTAGGATAAGATTGCAGGATCCTGTAAGGATAAGGAGGTAAATGAGTGATGGAATTTTGGACTATAAATTAAGTGAGTGGCAGATGATTTCCTACGAAAAACGCTTGCATGTCGGCTTTGACGACATTTTGTTGAAAATTGCTGGATGACATCCACTTCCATCCCAACTCGCTTCGACCTGTATATTAATCTAATATTTTATGCAATTAACTTTATAGTGGGTGATTTTGATCGAGTAATCGGTTATATTGCTGCGCAAAATTCAAAATTTGATCTTTCATCATGCTCTCAGAGTTGAAGGGGATCTAAAATGGTACCATCGCATCTGGGCTGCAGCGATATTACACGCCCAATATTTGTTTTTCGTTAGTGCTCCACGTGTTAATGTTCTCGCAGAGTAATCCGACGGGAAAATCATTTAAAAGCTAAGCGGAACGTATGCGAGCTTATCCTAGGGCGTAATTTATCAAAGCGATGAGTTTGGAGGGGTTCGCCTAATGGCTTGTCTTCCAAGTGCGGATCCCCGCAGCGATGCCCGAAATTTGCATTCCCGAGGATCGCTGTAATTGCATTACTGAGGTGAGAACGTCCATCAAGCACGTCTTGAACACGCGTTTTCCTTTTGAAGCGCTCATCGCCTCTCTCGTCAAAGGATCCATCCGTCCTCTTTTCAGAATTCTCTGCATCGTCATGCCTTCCTCGTTGCGAAAATATTAAACCCGAGGTCGCTCATTTCTCCCGCTTTAGGTCGCCAAAGTATTTATTTTTACCTGGGAAAACCCTCTTTCATTTTTTGGGTGTACCGTGACCTATCTGATGTTTTTATTCTCTCTCAATCGCGGGTCCCGAGCATTGAAGGCTGTGGGTACGCTTGCTGCATGGTGGGGTTTACCTTTCACCTCTCTCTCGCTTTCAGAAGAGTTATATTCGGTTCTCGGCGAAGTACGTAGATTTGCGACGTATGCTGTGCTGGTGGTGCAGGAATGAAGGTCAGCTTCCCTTGCAAAAAAATCAAAACGTGGCTCAAATCTAATTACTAAGGCTTATCGCTGGCTGAAATAAACTATTTGAAAAAATTCTTAATTCGTATCTATAAGGTAAGGTTGCAAAGGTTAAACAGAATGTGCGATTTCGAAGATGAAAAAAAAACACTATTAAAATAAGTAGAGCAGATTTGGGGAAGCGGCGATGTTTCGCGAATATATTTTTCGATATTGCAGCTTTTTTATTCCACGCCTAACTGTTAAAGGCATTGCTTTATGTATGAAGATAATGGAATTATTTAATGGATAAACCGAAATTTTCATTTTTGTAACACCTCAGGAATTAGAATTAAAGTAATACTCTTCTATATGGTTCCCATTCATATACGTGACTTGTTAGGCATTACTTAATACATATTAGTCTGAATGGCTATTAATTTTTTTAGGTCACGATTGTATCATTATTTTCTTTTCTGAATAGAATAAAAATTCGATCCCCTCTCCTTTAATTTATAATTCCATTTTAAAGTCCATCGCTCTTCAGCAATTTTGTGAATTTAAAGATGAGTGCTATGCTACTCCACTTTTCTTGAAGAGATAACGGTATTAATTTATTTTACTTTCATACTATTAATAGAGCTAGGTTTTGATTTAGTGAAATTAAAACGAATGATTCATTTCCAAAAATACTGAAAGTTTTGAATTACTGCTCAAGAATAACTCAGGTTCTATATCCCCTGAGGAAATAAACTTCTCAGTTCGATCCAGTAGAAAATATTCGCACATTTGCATAAATCGTTTCATTCTCTCCTGGTTTAAAATAACGAAGAAAGATTTTCCCATCAGATTAGTCCCTCTTAGGGTATCGCCACGAAAAGCCGTAATTTCATTAAAATCGACTTTCCATGTGCGCACGTTGGCTGTTACGTTCGGCTGTGAAGTATAGTTTAATCCTTTGCGTTATAGAAGCCTCCATCTCTATTCAAAGGCTTATTTCAGAGTTTGGAAAGGAAAACATGGATTCGCTCTTTAGGTACAGGAGTTAAAGCGGGAGTAAACGTAGCCGCCATGCATTCTCCTCAGTTGCCGGTTTCGAGATAGCAATTGCGTTAGAAGCGCATGGACAAAGCCGCTCCAGAGATATCTGCTTGCTTTCGTGTATTTTTTCTCTTTACCAACTTCCGATAACGGGGATTCCCCGTGGAGCTTTGTTCCTGCGGAGGAAATATCGATTTACTCTCCAATTTCGTCCGTGGCGTAGAAATTTTCCGTTTACCTTTGAAATCAAAATAAACAGCTCGATCCGTACGACAGTGTATTATCCACAATCAACCAGTTTTCTACGTTAAGGAATTCATCGCGTTCCTTTTATTGACTTAATTTACATTAACCTTAATTTCAGTGATATTTGAAGTGTTACAGAAGTAAATTGAATCGACTACTTACCTAGCCGTAGCGTGTTTATGTCACAATGTGACACATACAATAAAGTAGTCCTTTTACTCTAATGGTAATAAGAGGAAGGAAAATTAATATTCATCACTTTGGAAGCATTATCACCTGATGATTGTTTTACTGACGTTAAGATTCTTAATTCTATTCAATTATACATTAAAATTTGTGTACTAATTCCGAGTGAAAGTATTAAAAAAACGACAGAAACTTCATAAAATTAAATAATTAAAGAATACTTAAAGCAATGATTCACTCACTCTAGCGAATTAAAACTGTATGTTAACAGTTTAGGCTGAAGCCTGGTTGGTATGTTACCCTCTCTAACATTAGATATCTCATGGTAATGAGACTAACTTGACTAGATTAGGAGCGAGATAGCTGATTCAAAACTACGTGATGTTGATTCAAATACGTGTTCGAAAAAATTCAACTCTTTTTTAATTTTTTTTCTTTTAAATAGGAATTCATAAGCTAATACCTATTTCTCTCTATAATCTAATACCCATATCTCGTCTTTAGCAGCTGTATTCAAGGAATAGAGAATTAGCGACACTTGCTAATTCATACAGAGATGGTTAACATGCTTCAAATTCAATTAGGAAATGAACTCGTCGTACCTGCTGACTGTCTTAGCGAATATTTAGATGTCGAGTGCTGACTCGGTAATGAAGAAGCTTTGTTCACGAAGGCACGTTTTCATTAGGCATTCATATTATCTGTTGGATAATGTTATTGTATGAGAAGAGGCATGTTCCGAAGATTATACTCGTGAAAGTTTTTGCAAGATCCACGCGTCCATTTTGCAATACGTGAAATATTCGTGTCATTCACTCACTGTCGTCCTTTGCTTGGCGACACACTTCTCGGGACCGTTGTTTTAATCTCCGTCATTTCCAAACGTCCTTAATTACTTTTTCTCTCGTACTTCCAGGTCGATTCAAGTGTCCTTATACGGTCCCTCGACGGGGTGCCGTCTCGTACTTTCGTTTCCTGGTGCGCCTTGAAAAATGGACTCATGAAAACGCTTATCCCAACACCCGTTTCTTCGCTGGAAGCTGAAATCACGAATATTTCACTTGGTTCTTTTTCGCCTCCATCTCGGCGCCTGGTACGCTCGCTTACCTTGGTTATTTTTCCATCTTTATACGAACCAGCGGGAAAGAGAAAAGCGGCCGGGTTAGCTCGAGCAACGTGCGTATGTACTTAGTGGAATGTCGCGGTGAAAATTTTCAAGTCCGCCGGCTTGATTTTTTTTATTTATGTGGTGTGCATTCTTTTAACGGGCAACTCTCCCAATATTTGCGGTAGGATATACCACAAACAATTACGAAATGATAAAATCTACCTACCTAGCCTCATCAGGTGATGGCCAATAAGGGTAGAAACCATGGTCTTACAATACTTTACAGAGTGGTAAAGGTAAAAATGCTTTCTTCTTTATAATTGGGATGTATGAATTTGGTGTCATTTTTTTGGGATCACTAAAAATATTTTTTTATGGTAAAAAGTACCTTTTCAAACCACTTTTAAAAAGAAATTCAAGAATGTATGCGTTCTCTACATTAGCAGTATTATTTAGCATTTTCAATTATTTTCAAAATATTCGTGAAATAAATTTATCGTACGAGATCTGAGGTTTTACATCTGATTTCTCATTTTTTTACATATTTCTTTATTAGGGGTTTAAAATATCTTAAACCCGTCTTTGCCAGCATTTCGTACCTCCATTTCCTTCAGTTCTTGAAGCAATGGATATTCCCAGATTACCAACACTCCAAGGTTACGATGTAAATTCAGATGCATAGTCATGAATTATGAGATTAGTCTCCTTTGCGTGGGAGTTTTGTTATTAACTTCAAGAATTTCCAGCAGTGTCGAAAATTCCTCTTCGTTACTTTTATTAAATTTAGTATCCAAAGATTCCATAGCAAAAATCCTTACTTGAATATTCGGAATCTGCTTAGCTATCCTTTTGACATAGGTGCAGATAGAGCAATATGGCCGAAATCTATAATCTGTATCTGTACCATTAGTTATATTTTCAATGCAAATACATATGTACTTGCTTTGTACTTCTGCTGACTAAAAAGTAGATTGGTCATTCGGATCTTTTTGTCATGATTAGTAGTCGCTGTGATGACGATGATAGTTGTGTGTATCTTTATATGTTTTTGCGTTAGAAATACAGTATAGATCCATATACCCACGTAATACTGTAACTCACAGTTTTTATTTACCCAGTCATTAGGATGATTCCATAGATGTGAATGTTTCTTATGCATAATACCACAAAGCGACAGAGCCATGATTTACCGTTCCAAATCCTCGTATGCAGAATACATTGCAATTCACCTTTCCTTGGCACCAGTTCAAGTGATGAATGGTCCGGCCTCCGAGAGTAGGAAGACATAAAAAGAAATATGTGAAGTGTGGGAGAGCGAGATAAAATATGAATGGAGCGCATATATTATTCCTATCTGCACCACTGGAGGTTCTTGTAGGTTCTTTGTATTAGCTTCCTATAAGGACTTATAAATATGTCGGAGAATGTAGAATAACCAGGAAGAGAGTAAGGAAGATCTTTTCTAAGGCCTACGCGAGAAACATGTGGTAATCAATGTCCTTCCGCATGTTTTATGACTTTTAATAATATGTATGTTGTTGCTGTTGAACTGTACTTGATTCGTGGGCAGGAAATTCGACCGTTTCTAATGGGAAAAAGGTTTTGCAAAATAATTTATATTTATCAACGTCATGAAATACAGAAACGTTACAGGTCTTCAGTGCGCTAATGAACGTAGGAGTCCAGCATTTAGTAGATATATTCGGATCGCATGTTAGATGGGAAGAGAGAGGTTGCCAGTTATTGATTCATTTTCAGTGAGCAGACAGCAGGGACAGAAATCTCTTGCTTTACTTAAAAGACAGTTTTTTAGCATTTTTAGTAAAACTATGGTTCGTATTGCGAAGTTAAAATTTTTTGTTTTCTCTCAAAAAATTGTGACGAGTTTTAATTTTAAAACGCGGTTGGATTCATCTCAGTTGCGTTTTGCACGAATGAGTTAACTGTATTTTCTGTTAGTGCGAAGGTGCATTCATTAGGTAGTAGAGGAGATTAAGAAGGGGTAGCAGGTGTTCATCTAGCGGAGGGAGACAGGAGGTGGTAAAGTGGTAGGGTATATGCTCGTAAAGGGGTAGGTATTAACACACGGGGAATTACGGAATATAAGTAGGGGTGACTAAGAGGGCGTTTGAGAGTGAAATCGTGTATGATTTTGGCGGAGAAATTGCAATATATATATTTGCTACGTTTCCAATTATAAGTATCAGTGTAGTATCATGGCAACGCAGGATATAGTGTGAAAGGGTATTTGCTTTACAAGAAAACGTGATTAAATTTATGTGACAAAAATGAGTGATTATCACGTGAAAGACTGTATTTACATCAAAGCTTTAGCTTTTACCAGTTAGATCATTTATCTGGCTATCTATTTATCATGATCTGAATTTTAATGGTTTACGATCAAATCACAGCGTAGAATATTATGCCTGGCTTTACTTAAGTTTTAGGACAGAAGATGGATGGAAGCATGTCTCTTATGTTTAACCTAGCTTAATTTACTATGTAATTGGTTGTCTTTCACTATGCATATAGAAAATCTGTAAAGTTTTCGGCTGTAGTTGTATAATTATGAGTTCAATAAGCAAAGTGATAAGATAAATTCTTTTAAATTGTAAATTTTTTCGAGTTGTATCCAATCAAATTAGCTTTTGGTCTGTTAAATTAGTAATTGTAGTTGTTATAATTAATGATCAAATAATGACAGTGATAATTATGATTTTAATGGGAGAAATTCGATCTAAAGGGACACTCTAAGTAATCTGTTTCAAGATTCGAACAAAAGTAACCATACTTTAACCGATATTCGAACCCGGGACCCCAACGTTGCTAATTATAGCACAAAAACTCACCATCTAGGGCAGCTACGTAAAAAAATGAAAAGCCATCACGTAAAATTTATGCTTAAAATATCCAAAATTCACTCGTAATAATGCATTAACTGTCCGAGGCTATTTGCCTCCATTCCATAAAAATTACTGGCAATTTTTCATCTTCAACGATCTCGAAAAAATTCCTAAGTAATTACTTCCTCCGTCCAATTTCGCAAAGCATCCTATCCTCTTTAACAGTTCCTTTAACTCAGCTTCGTAGAAACTTGACGTATACTTCATTCGGAGAATTTCTTCATAAAAAGTCGTCGAGCATTTCGTACACACTTTCCCTCCCTTTGCTCTATTCCGCTGTTTCTTCACCACCTCAACCCCCTATCAATTCACCATCGTTTTTCTCCCCTTTTTGGGGCGTACTCTGCTACCTCTGCCATCACGTCATTCTCCGTCCATTTAATGTCCCTACGTATTCACCTCTTACGTTTACGCTCTTTTTTCGGTCATTCGGCCTGTAACATTGCTGCGTTGTCTTTCCAATATCATCGTTTGTTTGGTCTCGGAAATACCTTTTGTATTTTTCCATGAAGTATTACAGCAGATTAAGCCTAATCTTATTCTTATTTTGCTATCGTCGTATCTTGATAATTTGGTATTGTAGGGAGATAACGGTACAGTCTATCATTGCTCAACTCTCGCCTTCGAATCTACGTTGAGGCAATTTTTGTCTATTTCATAAGAAAGCATTAAAGCTTAAGAAATTTCGTGTAACCATTTTATTTTGGTATTTCATTACAATTTTGTTCCAACAACAATTATCAAACAGTAACTTAAACTAAATTTTTGCTATTAATAATATTATTAACTTATTATTGTAAATTTTCATCATTAGCAAAGGACTTTGGTCAAGGTATCGACTCCTGTGTGGCATTATTTTAGACTTTTCTAGACCCTTTCTACTTGCTATCTATTTATTCAGGTGGCTCGCATATTTTTTCCACTGTGGAAGTTCAACATAGTGGCTCGAACCCCAGACCAAAGCGAACGTTCTGCCCACTTTGTATTCCAGGAATAATTTTCCTAATTAAATTTCATCTTGAAATCATAAAAATCAAACTATCATCATTATTATCAAATAATTCATTGAATAAACCTTCCAATGTACTTTTCAATTTCTCATCTATTAGATGGTTAAAATCATCGTGCTTCGCCACCGTGCTTATTTATCATTTCTAATGTATCAGCACTCAGACGACAATTCGCAAAAACGCCGTCATATGTCATCCGAAATAAGGATAAGCAGAACAGATGGCTATACAAGACGCAAATACACTGTTGAGAGTTCCTAGTAGAGAAGAAATTTTTCGAAGAAGAGAGAAACTTTGTATTAATGGTGATGATTGGGATATGCCGTTATCGCTCAGCTCTCGATCGAAATTAGTTTGCTCCTAGAAGACTTTCCTATGAATAGGTCGATCTATCAAGCACTTGAAAGTTGCTTCATCAGATGATTTTTCTTGTGCATTGACAACCTCTCCAGCGCCAGACTTTTACTGAAACCGTTCGGAGATTTATTTCTCGACGATGATGCGAAATTATCTTCGTAATCCGTGTCGAAGTTATGATAGAAACGTTTTGTTAAGTCGTTGCGTCGATGTTTAACGGGAGATTGAAGTAGGTATCGAGGAGTGTATTAGTGTGAAGGTATTTTTATTATATCTTCAGTGAAGCCAGACTTCATCTTATCTGAAGTTGTCAGAATTCCCTGCTTTTAATAGGTTGTAAGTATATTCATCCTCCAAATTTTAATTGGGAAACACTTATTGTTTCGACTTCCTGTATCGATTGCCGCTTCCTACGGTATTTTCAAGACAAACTTACGAGAATCCAGTGTATGAATTTAATTTTGGTTTGATTCTGTTAGATTATTCAATGTAGTGCGATAGGGTCCTCATTAAAGTTTACATATATGTTCACCCTGTAATACTTCGCGTAAGTGTTAGCGTAGTATGATATCTAGGTTAATTTGTTCGTTACGTCAAATTAAAGGAATGAGAGATCAATCAGGAGGAAAAATATCGTCTGTAAGAGTTGTATTTGAGAAGAATGGCGCAAGCTGAGTTATTTATTTCCAAAACAGTGAAATACTGAACACTATTCATACCAGTCTTCACTACATTACTTCATCATCGCGCAAGCCTTCCTCGTGGAAAATTTCTTAATTAATGCCTCCTTTTTTTGGTTTATATTTAAATATTAATAAAGATTCCTTTTCTTTCTCTGGGGAAATTACCTAAATGGATTCGATTACTGAAGGCTTTATCATCTGTTGAATACTGTCAAAAAATATTTTAATGGATAGCTAATAAACATTTCCACAATAATATCACACGACCGATGTTTTCGAATTATGATGATGCCGATCTGAGCTCAAATCGGTCTTATAAGCAAACTTTTTTATGGAAAATTAATTTTTTTGTATATTACTCACTGGTATTTGAGGGACATCTAGACGTCTTTGTCTTTGGGGATTTTATCTAAATTTCATTCATATCTTTTGGTTTCCGGGGAACACATTTCTGGATGCTTAAATTATCTTGTTAGTTTTAAGTATCCCCTAGAAAGATTTTCAGAATCGATTTTCCGATTAAGGTATTTTAATTACTATTTTTCTAGATGAACGCGGTAGGAAGTACAACATGACTCTCTTCGTCTTGTAAAAGGGGGAATCACAGCCCAAATTTCATGTAGCTAGAATAATGTATCATGCAGGAATATTTCCTTATACATTTAAGTACTACAGGTATATCTAGTATGAATATTTTGTTACGAAATTGATTGAAGCACGCATTCCTCCTGGTCATAAATTTTTCGTACTAGCATTAAGAAAATTCCCTTTGTTTCGGTGCAGGGCAGGTGATAAATGGTGGAAGCAAGAAAGCTAAGCAAGGTGAAATATCCTCGTTTAATTGGAGGGAAATAGGTGCTTGAAGATGACGTAGGTAGACCCCCTAAAGTTTGCTAGTCTGTGAACATGAGACCTTAAACCCTTTCGGTGGGATAACTACATTTCGCAGACTGTTGACGTAGACAAATTGCCGCCGAGGGTTCAGGTTGCTCGCCGGGCATTCCCTGTTCCTAGGGAACCCTTTGGAAACCCTATTCCCCCCGACGGCGCTGAATTATTCAACCGTCCCCAGCACTTTTACCTCCTCCGCCAGACAGGTCGGGATTCTTCCCTTTAAGGGTCCTGGGATCGACACCCGACGGGACGATTGGGGGGTGGATTTTTTCCTCTCCAATGCCACTCCCTCCCGCGAGCCGGAATCGATCGGGGGACACGATAATCCTTCCCACGCCCCCCAACTAGCACCCCTTCCCCTAATCTCGCCCCTTGTTGTTCGTGGGCGTTGCGTGCGGCTATGGCCGCGAGGCGGAGACACTGTTGCCCCAGTGGATTCGAAAAAACAAAAGAAATCGTGTGGGCGCCTCACCGTCTGCCGTTCGCTTCTTTTTCTCCCGACAGCGCGTGTGCGATGCGTCATCGTGTTTCTCCTCAGCAACGGCCAATCGATTCGGTTTAGTCGCGTTTTTATGCGCGATTCCTACGGTGTCATTATCTTGGCCTCAATTCCCCTCTCGACTATTTTGGGAGGAGAATTAGATGGTCGAATGCGGCGGGACCAATAGGTAATTAAGTTCACCTGGTCGGCTTTGTTGGAATGGTTTGTTGGGTACCAAGGTGTGACGGTGCTATGCCGAAATGGCTAGATGCAAAAAATTTAAACAAGAATTTTTTTACGTCTTGCTCATGGCTTTGATAACATGGATGTATTATCATATTCATGTGAAATATTACAATGAAATGAGGGGCTAGGTGGAGTGAATAAAGACTGATCTATTCTTCCTAACTAAAACGTCTATCTAATATGTATAACACAGAATGGAAACTTGTAAGTGTCTTGAAGTTTGTGTTTCTTAATTTACCAGAAAAGGATCTTCAGGAATCTTTTCCTATCAAATAATTTGTTTTGTATAAATGGTTTCACAGCAATGGAATCGTGTTACTTCGTGATACGTTCTCTCAAAAATTATTAGATTAATTTACGTAGTTATATACTTATATCAACACATGTGGTTCTAAGTAAACTGAAGTTTAGTATATAATAGTAATCTAAAGTAGATATGATTCAATTCAAGGACAACGTTTTTTAGGAGTTATTTCAGCTATGGAAACTTTGTGTCGGAGATAAGATATTACGGACTAGAATGTCTAGAGGTTTATCTGAAATCTAATTTTATGCTTTTTAATGAATGATTTTATTAAAACATAGCCTGTCGAATTTTAATTTAATTTAATCCTGTAATTTCCTTCTGTTTATTCAACAGAGAATCCCTCATGCCACAGGTATATTGATATATAACTCAGCGTATAATACACCCTCATACATATTCTCTTGCTCTTTCCCATAGTGGTCTGAATTCTCGTCTGTTCCTTCGCTTCACAAAGTATAGCAAAGAGATCCGCAAACCGCAGCACGATGATAATATCCTTGTATCCAGAGATTTCCGCAATTCTGGGATTTGATAACGCGTGACGTCGAGGAGAACCGTTTTTGAGTAAATTAATAATCTTGATTTCCTACGATTTATAATTCGAATTTGTAGAGCCTAATATTTGGCGTATCAAAAATCTATGAAAATGAAAAGTTTTTCAATTAACTTGTTTCGGCCATCTTCGTGTATTCTACGCCATGAATAGCTCTAAATTCAAAATTCCTATGTCCGACATGCCTTATTCGTCAAGAATACCGAGATGACTCATAAAACTACCCTTTAAGTACGCTAGTAAAAGTGCATTTCACCGAAGGTCATACTTACGGAGAGATGCACTAAGAGATTGGAAATTAATGGGCTCTTTCGCGTTTGGAAGTGGTGATTTCCTCACCCGTAGCTAACGGTTTTTCCTTTCTCCTCTTACATCGCTTAAACGGCTGCCGAAGTCAGTCTTTGCCGTAAAATGCCATTAATTACTCATTTACGAGCTTCAAATTGTCTTCGAGTGAGTCAGAAGAATTGCTATTTGATATCGACCCGTGTGCAATTAATTCGAAACAGTACTCGCGCTGGGAGGGAAGTTTATAATGGGTAATCGAAAACGCTTGTGAGTTCAACCTTTGTCTCGTATTTTTCTGTAGTATTTTCAGGCTCAAATTAAATGGGAATAAAGAGAGACTCAACTTGATCATTATCTCTTTTCATCAGCCGAAAATTCATCTTGGTCGCTGTCAAAAGAACAGCGTTCACGTTATGTTTTGAATTTTTTATTTACAATTTTCCAATTCTAGCGCAAAATCAATTGTGAGAGTAATTTTGGTGAAATTTATAAAATATCTTCAGTAGATGTTTCTAGGATATTGATGAAGAATACAGAAGTCTAAGAGATCTTAATTAAGTTAATTCTGAAAAGTTTTTTTTAAGTTTTCACGTAAATGAGTTTTTTGGAAAGGTAAATTATATTTGCATCAAAGAATTAAAACACTAACATCGTTTTGAACTCTGGTTCCGTCTTGTTTTCCTTGAGTTTATACTTGAAATTTTACAGATGTGGTGCTTTATGTTCCAATTCTAATTTAACTCTTATTTAGAAGAGTTTTTCAGATTTTAATATTCATTACTTCCTTCATTTTTTTTGGTCATTCCGCGAGGAAAAAATTGGAAATTTCCTTCTAGAATACCACAAATTCCTTGTGATAGGAATCTAGATAAGTTGGTCATATTCCGCACTAGTTATTCATAAAGCAGTTTACTAGGCGCATTTGAAAGTTTGAAGTTGTAAATATATATTTTGAGTTCGCAGAAATCGTATAATATACGAGTTTTGGTATACTTGTTTCCAGAATGAATATTCCGAAGTAATAGTGAAACTTTACGAAGTCTTTCGAAGAAAATGAAGTCAAGGAGTTTGTGTTTAATGGTGTAAATATTCGCCTTGAATAACATCTCCTGTCTGACACAGCTGTTTTTCAACTCCAAAAGATATATTTCCACGAAATAATGCCATTATTTCTGTTGATATAGTGTCACTTTCTTTAATTTGCATGTTGATTGATAGCTATTTCGAAGGTTTGCGATATGACATCGGTTTTTCACTTGGTTCTGCAATTTCCTTTTCCGAATGACGTTTTGACAGTCTGATTGATGGCGGTGGTATTGTATAATCCCGGTACCAGATGTTTTGTCTATTTATTTGGGTTGTAGGAACCAATTATTTGGGTTACTGTTTCTGCTTGTCGAAAAAGATCACATATGTAAAAAAATTCGAGAAAATCCGGCAAGTTAAATTTCGATTTTTTCTCTCTTTTTGTCATTTGGCCTTCATTTTTGCACAGTGCTCTGCTTCCCGTTACTTCTGCTCTATCGATTCTCATAATCTTCGGATGGTAATTCATCTCAACTGCTAGTTACAGAAATTTTAGTTCTTAACGAGAAACGTACAGGTACAACAAAAAAACTCGAACGGGTGCTACGACTACCCCCGAATCTTGTGCAGCCCGCGAGACATAAGTTCAGATATTGCAACGCTGCAAACTACCGCCTGCCATGAATACTTTCTGGTCCCTGTACGTGAAAGTGTAAGAGGACCGGGACTCGAACCTGGATGTCCCGATTGGTTGGCCGGTTGCTTTAACAGTATTATTCTTAGAAGTGGAATTTTCCTTCTAGTAGATGATTGGCGTCATGAACCAAGTTATCTTCAACCATTTTTCTTTGTTAAATTCTTGCCTCTTTTTGGCTGAGTATTTCTTGTATCATCTTCGTAATTTTCCGATATCAAAATATCTAAATAAAATTATTTACTATTCGTCACGGAATGATCTTTTGAATTTTGATCCTTCGTAATAATATTAGGAGATAGTTTCTTTAAAAATCAGAGCATGTTTCAACATTTCTGTATTAAGACTACTATACGCTATATACTACTACATTTTTTAGGAAAGACTAGAGCTCTTTTAAAATCACCTAAATTAACTACATTTCGAACATTGGCAAGATTTACTGGAAGTAACGAGAAAAATATGTGTTCGAAATTGCTTTGAACTTACAGTCAGTCAAAAAGTAGGGTGAATCCGAGAGCCGCCGTTGGGTCGTAAGCCAATTGTGTAAGGTTCACCGCTATTTTGGGTTTGCTGAAATCGATTTCCAGTCGTTTATTTTTTATTCGCCGTGTCTCCTTGGCCTCGTACGCCGCCGGTCCATCAAAGATGAAAGGTCGCCTCAATCAATCAAAGTCCCAATCGGTCGCTTACCGCCCCTCTCATCCAATTCGGATTTCCTCTCCGTCAAAGGGTCTTCGATGCCTCACTCTTAATGATCCACACTCAAGGGAGTCGATAATGGTGAGCTTTAATCTGAAAGTAAAGGTGCAGAATGCTTGGAAATATTTTCATGCCGATGAAGTAGTCTACGAAATAATTTTTCATTTTCAAAGTGAGATTTTTTGCCTTGCAATTTGCAAAACTATTGACTATTTTACTTTCCTCATCACATTATACTTATTTCTGATTATTGCATTTCAAAGATAATTCTGGATGGCAATAATTTTTCCGAGTGTTCATGAATATATTTTCATATACTATAATGTGTATATAGTTAGCTTAACTATTATAAACCTTATTAATCTTTTATTCTCAATTCTTCGAACAATTTCTCATGAATGCAGTTTTCAGCTTTCATTTATTAAATGGTATTTCGTGTAACTTAGTTACTCTGTCGGTTATTTTTTATTTCCCGATATAATTTCATATCTGAATAAATAATTCCGTTTATGCCGAAATTATATGCAAGTAAAGGAAATGGTCTTGGTAATTCACGATTATTAGTGTTTCTCTGTTGGTACACTATCATTAGTATTAATATTAATCCTCTGTTAAAATCATGTGATTTTCTATATATCTATTTATGCCTTTTGCCTTTTATTGTCCCTATCTATGCTCTTTCATTTCTCTTAATTTCTGTTGCTTTTAAAGACAGTCCATCCCCACCTGTGTTTATAACTCATTTATTGCCTATGCTTTCCAATTAATACTTTAATTTATGCTGTTTTACTGTTTTAATCAAAAAATCTTTATCTTTCAATCATACTTCTTCGCTTTGTTTTTAATTCGACTATATTATTCTAAGTCAACATTCTTCTTTAACAGTGTCATTTCAGTACATGGCTGAAGCTAGCCCGATAAATTATAATTGTAAAACAGCATTACAGATGAGCTCCAGAGAAAATGGCATTAGGCGTGTAAACGTGAGAAAATGTATGAGATTCTCTCATTACTGATGAATCACGCGTCGTTTCGCTTCAATGCAGGCCATTACTCGCATCTGATCTCAGGTCTTCGGATTTGATAAAATAGTTTCCCAGAGTCATGTTTGTGCGCTGCCTTTTTCTGTATGCCCATGTTACGCTCGGCTCGTTGATAAACAATCCTTCATCGTTCCTCATTAATTCCCTCAGTACGTGTGAATCCTGCAAATCTGCTCATTTGTCCTGCGTATGCATCGCACTGCCTCCCTTTCTTTTGTTTCTGAAATATTTTATCACCGTAATTCATCGATCCCACGCAACTTTTATCTGTACTTGTTAAAATAATTCCCAGGATTTTCCATCCCCTTACTCTTTAAAACTTTTCTCATGCTGTCGCTTCTATGTAGTTTTGCATTTTGATTTTTTTTCTTCTCCTACCGAATTCTAGGATTAATACATAATAATGCTACCAATAATTTAGCAGGGAGAAGTTTACCGATGAGAATATAGAGGCAAAGTGAACTTTGGTTTTTGTCAATTTGAGTTTGGAATTTCAAACATACCTCTTTTTTAATTCCCGATTAAACTCGTTATTAAGATTTTGAAATAAGCAACGTGAATTTTATTTCCGCATTAGATTTAAATAACTCGTGGTTGGGAGTTTCCTATACTTAATTAGTTCGTAATGGCTTTCGTAAGTATGAAAATGAATTCAATTCCAAAAGAAGCGCAATGAGAATATTGTACTTTATTCATAATTATTACTATTATCTCGTATTTTAACATAATATTTATAACATAATGAATTTGGTTGGAAAAATATATAAACGACCGAGTTGAGGGAAATCTCTGCTGTTGCTTTCCTTGTTCAAAAGCTGATCAACCTAATCTAACGTACTTTTAATCCACATATTTGTGTTTGATATAAATTAGTTATTCAACGAAAGTTTCGTATTATTAGATTTTTATCCGTTATCAAAGTCGACGAAAAATAATTTCTATATCTCGGAATAATTTTCTGCATATTGAAAATCAATTGTCTTGCTCTTCCATTGGATTTGCATAATTGTAGGTGTCACCCTTCGATGCTCGATGTATGTACTTGTATTATTATATTTTGTATTTATATGATGCTAATACATTTTCAAACCTTCATTTCTAATTTCTAAATTAAGTTCTGTGGGTTTATCTTTACATCTTTTTATCTTAGCATAATTGTTATATTTATTCGCTTTAATGGAGATAAGATGGCGTTTGCCCATATTAAAAGGGGTCCCGGGTTCGATTCCTGGTGGGAGCCAATGTGCGAAACGACCTAAGCAGTTGAAGCACTTTTAACAATACTACTAGTACATAATTGTTAAATTGATATTTTGCCATAGGTCTATGTGCACTGTATAAGACATAGGCTAAATATATGAATATTAGGTGCACGTATAAAGTAGCGAGAAAAAACCAATTTGACGATTTTATATCCAGAGATAACTTTAATATCCAACATCTTCTCGTCATGGAAAAAATTCCATCGCTGGAGTTCATTGTAATTCCTACGTTGCCCGCTCTGCACTTCTTTTGTAGCGGTTTCTTGCGGACGAGGACGATCTTTTGTCCCTCTGGCGCCATTTGATACTTACCCCAGCCCATTTCCCCCCATTCCTTTAATCCCTCCTCCCCAGCGTACTTCTCATTTGTGCCCTGTAATCCTCCTTGTTATCCTCCCATTTTCAGCCTCATCGTCATAATCCGCCCCACTCTTTTCTATCCCGCGAGAGATCTCTTTCTTCCTTGATTAGAGTCGACTGAGTGGTCCTCGTCATGGAGAAAATGACAATGCGTGCTCGGCTTTTCCTCATGCGATGCTATCCGTTTGTGAAAACCATGGTCCGTGGCTGCTACAGCGCAGTTTTTTTTATTAATTTCCGTGTTATTTTCTTTCTTTTTAGAGACGAATGTTTTTATCATTTCCTACAGCCGGAGGGAAGGTGCGTTTTATCCTGTAGAGTTTTATTCTTTTTATTTTTGCATTCTCTTTGTGATTTCTATCCTAGTTTTAAAATTTTCAAATTCGATAAGTCTTGTATTTCAGTAGCTTGGAATCGTGTTTTCTCCGTATCATTTTTATATTTGTGCTCTTTTTGAATTGCCTTCTCTAGTTTTATATGTTTTCAAACTATAAAATTCTTTATTTTTCGGAATTCTTTTGCAACTTGAAAATTTATTTTTACTCTAAAATTGTACACAATGAATTGCAATAACAGTCATTTACTTTTGCATTCTTTCTGGATTGCCTTCCCGACTTTTACATTTTACATTTTTACAAACTCGAAAATTCTTTAATTTGTGGAATTCTGTAACAGCTTGGAAGAGTATTTTTCCTATCTATCATTTCAGGGTATTTTGTTTTCTTTCCTTCTCTTTCTCTACATCTTGTTACGTTAAACAAATAAAATGCGCACTAAGTTGTATCTTCGTCAGTGTATTTTTACCTGCTCCAATTTAGAAAGTATTTTTTATCGCTATGTCTTCAACAAGTTATGTTATACATATATTTTTATCGCCAGTTCTTTGTAGAGAAAAATAGAGACGAGTCAAAATTTTACGAAACGGATTTATTTCCGCATACCGAAATCTGTTTTTTATTGCGAGACATTTCTCTGAGTAGTAATGAACTGGTTCGATTAAAGTATCATATTTTCTGAAATTTGCGGAATTAGGAAGCCATTAGCTCATTCAAGCCAATTTCTACTACCGTATAGCCTAATTTGTTCGAGACCTTTCGTGTCTTTAAAAAATAGGGTCAAGATGAAATAATTCAGTATTTTACCATTTTCATACACGCAATTCCGTCTCAAACAAGTACAATGCCTTGGGATCAAAGAGTGAGCGTCAGAAGAAGAAAACACATCGAGTAGCTGAGTACGAATAACACCCGTTCGTGATGGTGTTATTACAATTCACAACTCACTTATCATTTAAATGCTAGCGGTCAAGTACAAACCTGCATTAATGTTTTGCCTCATAAATACTCTTTTGCTAAAGGAAAAGTGGTGGTGGTTACATAAGAAATAAGAGAGGGTTTTTTCCTCTCGCTCCTTTGTCGTGGGTGACCCAGTTGGCCAGGGCTTAAGGCGCAATCGTGCCGTATCCCCGAATGCTCTAAATTGAGAACTTGGCCCTCACGATTTTACGGTCAGGTAACAATCGTTCTTCTAAGTGATTTTCTTTGTCCGTTTGTAAAGACTCGCGAATTTAAGGCCGCTGCTGATCGTGATGAAGGGAAAGGGTAAGCTCGGAAGACTTACCTTGATTGTGCTAATGGAATAGCTCGTCCTCTAAGCACTTAGATAACAGAAACTGCTTTGTTCTAGGCCGTAAAAACTAGTACTTATTGCATCGGCGGTAACACATGCATGATATGGAAGATTTGTATCAATGCCGGCTTTTGGAATCGAATTTATAGAAGCTAACTTTTACAGTGATACCTCAATGAATGATGATAATTCTTTCCTCGATCCTATTTGTGTATTTATTTCAATTTAATTGCTATGTATTTCCCGTAAGCATCCTTATGTAAACTATACATAAACTACCACTTAATCTTATGCTTGAAAAATGGGCATCAACTATTCTACCTTATTTATTGAGCTGTATACTGGTGCCTCGAGAACAAATGTCATATGCATGTCTAGTTTAATTATAGTTATTTACACTTACCTGCATGACCGAGCAACTACCAGAACAATCGTTTCACTAATCCCTATTTGTTAGGTTACTTCGTAAAACAGATGAGATGAAATCTTTTTTATCAGGATCACTTACTAGCTGAAATATCTTGATACTTATGATTGAGTTCTTTTATGAAATGAAAAAGTAATCTGCATTTATTTTTTACTATATGGAAATCATCATCATTTTTTAAAATCTTTATATGTAATTCATCGTATAGAAATGATGTTTTGGAATTTCACGCGTTTTTTCATATACTTCACTACTTCTAAAATGTCTAATGTTTTTTATTTTTACTTTTTTAACATAGCTTTTCTAATTTTTTCTCCAGGAAAATCAGAAATCAATCAACACACGGAGTTGCCTCATGCTTGAGTGTATACGGTATGTAAATGTTTATGATATTTGTATTTAAATCGGTCCTTCCTTTGAAATGCGTATCTTGTATTAACAAGATTTGAAATCGCTCAGAGAGAACACTTTGTAAACTAGGTTTAGGGACAAGTAAAATACCTTGAATTTTGAAGAGTTAGATAAGATATCTGAGACATTTCCCCACATTATTTCTTGGTCGACCTTATAAGGTTTCAGATTTTAAAAAGGTGAAAACGAACCGGGTCAGCGGTCGATCACAGACCGTGAATACCTTAGAGTTGGCGCCAAAGGTGGTATTTTCTACGCATTTCGTTTTCATTGGATGTGGTCATCGCCTTAATGTGTCAGATAAGGCATATAATATAATTCAATTCAAGGCATATATATAATATAATTCAATGTGTCAGATAAGGCATTGATCCATCATCAATATTCTCTCGTTTGAATCTTTAGAGGTAATTTCCATAATTATGTTCGTCCCTTCTTCATTTTGTACGTGACTTCAACTCACGATTGGCAAAAACGTATTTTTGTAGTGATTTGTTTCATGACCTGTAATTAACTTTTCGCATTGAAGTATATGGCAATTGTATTAGAAAGTGGTTTCAGAATGAATGAGTGTTTACGAAGACTCAGTCTTCGTTTTTCTGTCAACTGAATACCTGTCGCAATCGAGTAAAGTAGGGAAATTAGCTAAGACAGGAATAACTATTGGGAATCTGCATAGAAATGCCAAAGGAATCATAGGGATGAATCTTACTTCATACCTCCTGGGAACACCTGCAGTCCACTCGTATTTAGTCCAGCTGTTAGAAGTTTTTTAAATAAAATATTACGTTTTTTATTCCGATGTTATTCCGATAATATTTAAGAACGTCTGATAAGTATCAGAATTCCCATCTTCACGAATGTTAAGAATTCTTGAAATCTTTTATACTTTCATGGAATGAAGCTGGGTTTTTTATATTGCTGGATTGTTGTTGTACTGAATCTATAGGTTAACAGCTTGCGATAGAAATAATGAAGAACATTGGGATATTCTTGCGCATTGGAATAGCATTTATCAGTAGTTAGGGTATAGCCATTAGTATTTGGCGAATTCTGAAAACTTTCTTCAAGTTTATTAGATTTCTTACCCCTATGCTCGGGGAAATTTTATTAACGATTCGCAGTATTATCCGGATTTTCCGAAGAACGATGTCCTATTAGAGCCACCGTGGCTGAAATAATATCTTCTACAGGACCTGAATCAGCATCCCTATCATTAGAAATCCTGTTCTTCCTGTGTCCCGCCTTGCATCGAGGGCTCTCTAAATTTCGGTCACGTTGGCGAACTAAATTGGGCATAATGACCCCGTCCCCTTCCCGCATAACCTAGCAATCCTCTCGCTATTCCTAGGCCACTTTTTGTCACCGTGACCACGTCACGATCCCCGTTCGTGTCCCGTACGGAAAGTCTCTTCTTGCTATAGGTCACTGCCGAGGGAAGTGTTCGTGTGAATCCGTAGGTCTGTGTGCGGATCGATCGAAGGCGGAATGGAGCCGTGGAAAGCGGCGTCATCTCAGTTTCCATGGTTACCATTCTGCAGTATAGCGGACCTTCGCCCCTCTCAACCTCCGGTTTCTTCCCGTACTATACACCGGGACCCGTATCTGCGTAGATACCTCTGAATTTAGGTCTTCCCTTTTGTATCCATGTAATTCAAGAGCCCCTAGAATGTCCATTTCAGAAACTATGTAATGATTTGTTGTAGGGGTCAAGATACAGTCCAATATTCATTCGGTACGCTATTATATGTTTGTAATTTGTATGTCTGTATATCTGTCCGGTTGCATTGTGTCTATTGAAAAGGAGATTTTGATGGAATTGCGTTTTGTAAATGAGTTTCATACAGTTTATAGTGTAGGAACTTAGAACGAAATCCAAATTGCTGTGATTGCAGTCGTGGTTGTCGTTATACTCCCATTTTATTTGGAAATCAGGACAGATCGGTTCCTTAATGCTTGAGATATAAACTGAAGAGTGCAGCACTCTATATTCTTCCCTTATAAGTTTCCCTTATTGCCAGTAAATATGGCAGAATATGATTATCACTACCATATTTATTACCAAATTATGAACGTATTATATATCAATAAAATATGGAGAAAATTAAACGGAAATAGCTGAAGAAGATATAAAATGAATGTTTTCCTAAATGTTTATTACTTTTGATGTTACGAAGAACTAAAGATTAGGTTTGTCTTGTTGAAGTGTTTGGTACCATTTATGTGAAAGATACTCGGTGCAAAACCTTTGTGGTACTGCATAGCTCGGAGAAATGAAAGAAATAAGTAAATATTACAGCAATATTTAAAGTTTGGGATCCATTTTAGTAAATGTTAATATTACCATACTTAGGGGCAAATGAGCTTTACTTATTTGTGGGAAGATGTGCTATACTCCTCCTCCAGAGTAGAATTCTAGAATTCACATTAGTTGCGGACAGAGAACAAAGAGTATAATATCATTTTATACGAGCCTTATCTGCTATGAGAAAATTACTATTACAGATTTTATATTCCAATTTTGGTGGTTTAAATATGTAATTTCTATTGAAATATCGCATTTCTATTAATTTCTAGAGAGTGGAAGTTTTACCATTAACATTTTCTCTTGTTAAGCATTTTCCATTTCCCTTTCCCATTTTCGGCTAAAGAGATGCAAAATGAACAGTTGTTCTCTTAAGAGGATTTTTGAGGTTTTCTTTTATGCAGAGCCAATTATGTTGTTATCCAAAGTCTGTTTGAGCCATTTATCTATTATTATTTTTGTTTTCTTCCTTCCCGTTCTCTCGGTGAAATCCTCTCTCCGGATTCAATTCTGCGGTTCGAATTCCAATGGTCAGCAAGGGTGTCGCTGAAAATTGCGGTGTCTCGTACTGTGGCGGAATGCAGTGGTCAGGCGAATCCATCTTGCGTTTCGCTGCGTGTTCACTTCGGGTGATTACATTGTAGCGATGGACGAACCCACACCTCATCGCTTGAGCGGAGTAACGAGTTTACGGAGATCCAATAGCATTCCGCTTTTAAGAAGATTTCCACACCCGTGCGCTCCACGTTGAGTTCGTTATGCTCAACACGTTTATCTTCCAAGTTGCATGCATTCCTCCCAGTGGGTGGATATTTCGGAGGATTTTGCACTTCATTTAAAATTTGTCTGTTTGTTCCGTTGACTTTAGATGACTCTTAGCAACTTGCTCCTGCTCCCATGATGGTCTTCGCTTTTATTATCTCGTAACTTCTGTATATCCATTGGTCATTGTGAGCGGTTTACATTATGACTTGCATATCAACGACTGTGCAAACATAGTTCACCCGTTTGTGCAATTTTTGGAAATAAGTGATTACCCATGTAATGATGTTCATGCTACTTTTTCCGCGCAAATTCTTTTTGAGAAATCTTTACGAATTTTCTTACGTTTCTCATGACAATTATTGAAATTACATTTGAATTAGTTGGAATATTATCTTTGAGCATATTATTAATAGAGAATAAGAATATTATTTGAGTATTTTTCTTTGAGCATAAAATGCGAATTATTCCAACTTTATAATTATAAATTGTTTCGATGCTGGTGACTGAAATGCGAATATTTCTGACTTTCACTGTAAATTTAGTCTCCATGCTCGATGTTGCAATGTTCTTACTCCCCGGGGAATGAAGAATCCAAAGTGAAGAATTCTGCCGAAAAGGCGAAAAGATGAGCAAGCTGCTATCACCCAAAAGCGATTTTCTGTATCGGGAAAGAAATGAGGGATATAACTCAGCTAACGGTCAGCATGCGAGCGATATTTGATATTGATCGATACGGAGAGAAATATGGTCCTACTCAGCCAACGAACCTTGGGCCAACCCCAACTGGGCCTTGGGTCTGATAATTTTTTATTCGAAACTACTGGATGCCGAAATACATTTCTGGAATCTCTTGTAAAGTAAAAATCAACACAACTTTCCTTGGCTACATTTAATTATAAGTCATCGTTGCCTAATTGTTGTACTCGGAATGCAATGGTCTTTTTGAATTGCATTTTATCAACCTAATTTCATCTCAGTAATTAGATGCATATAGTTCTTCACTTATTTTCTTTCAGCGGAAAATGAATTCAACCTAAGTCTCATTAAAATATCAAACACGGTAATAATCATTTTTAATATTTTTTGTTGGAAATAAAAATTTTGGCTTATCATGCGGAAAACCCTACTTTATTAACTACTATTGGTTATGGAATATTTAACTAATCGGGCTGAAGTTGTTATCCTATTTTGTTTCGTTTGAATTTTTGATGTTGTTCGTCATTGAAGCTTAACTTCGAGAAAGATATTTAAGCTTACTTTTCAAATGAAATGTATCATGAGTTAGAGACAAGAGTGAGTTACAGAGAAGAGACTTCCTAATAATATTGGTAGTTAATTGTCGTTGGTGGTCCAGTCGTTATAGATTGTTGCACAAATTGAGTAATTACCTCAAGAAAGTAGTGCTTAACTCGTATTTTATTGACCAGGTGATATTGCTCGCGTTGGCATGTTCTTTGTTCCTTCCAGTCTACCTTAGCATCGAAGTCACCGTGACCATTAACTATTTTCGCGATCTTATTAATTCGTCTCGATCGATGTGATGAAGATAGCGCTGCGGACGGTGTCGTCTCGCCGATGATGAAGGATAGCGATTGTCTCGAAGCACTCAGTAAAGCACTATCGGAGACTAAGCCCTTGAGGATGGGGTTGGAACACGAAAGGGCAAAGGGTGGGCGTGAATGATCGGGGAAGATCGAATTGTCGCGGAGTTAATCTGATGCGATTTACATGCGTGATATAAGCCGGAGATTAGGCCCATCACCCTTTCAGTCACGCCCTCGGTTCATCTCTTATTCCCTGGTGGACGTATCAACCAATTTACATGAAGGTCCACCGTGTTAACCGGGGATATGGGGATGTTGCCCTGTGAGAAGGGGTTGGGATCATCCAGCGAGGTTCGGATAGCTCTCGATTCAACTCGATTTCTCTTAACATCCGTTTTCCAAGAGGATCGCCAATTAACGTTCTTTAGTCCTCACCAGATTTATTTGTGGGAAGATGCTTATATTGGTATGAAAACTACGTAAGTCTTTCTCGAGTCCGTATCTCTATTTTTGAATACGCAGTTTGTTAACCGGCTCTTAAATTCGTCATCGTTATCCGATTAGATTTTCAGTCTCCGATTACGTCAAATGAGGTGCTTAATAAATTTATTCCCATGAATAAGATACTGGGTGTAAAGACAACGGCGTGATATTCTCAGGCAAAATTCTCACCCTTGAAGTCGGCGTATTACATTAACGGAATAACGAGAAAAAGACTTCGTAATTGATCTTAGATAATGTAGAGTTGGGGAATTATATTATCTGTGGAAATTAATGAAAGCCAAATTCCTGGATCCCCGAGTTTAAAATTATATTCCCGAATTAAAGAATCTTTGGAATTATTAAAAAGCATAATTGATTTGTTTTTCATCCAATATTCCTTCACAGAATCAGGAGAGGCGTTGTGGTAATCCATAATGGAAAGAATTTAAGAAAGAATTGTACTTTTATCACTTTTAATTTTAAAAAAATTGTGGTTAAAGTACAATTCTTTCTTATTTTCTTTCCATCAAATATTTCGTTTATTTTTCATTAGCCTTTTTTAAATTTTGATTAACTTTTGGATAGGCCGATGAGCATTAAATTTTCATATTTCATCCCTTCATAGTTTCATCTCCTTTTAAGTTACCTATGGTCCATAACGTTTTTAATAATACTTCCATTATGTTTTATATTTCAATAATACCTTCCCACGAGAACTTATATTGTTATTGAGAGGAATATTAGAAATTTCTTTCAATTGAAAAGTAAATGATAAATATTATCGCTGCGATTACTGCTCGGCAGTCGTAGACTTAAACTGTGCTAGTGTCGGAATCTATAGCCTTAAATTCTAAGTCTATGTTCTCATTATCATCGAACAATCTTAATTCCCCGATTCAGAATCCAGTGTTAATCGAGATTTAGAGTTCTAATGCACCTGTCTGGATGGTGTCCATGTGATCGATCGGGTAGTAGTGCAATCTTCAAAATCTAACGTATCGCCTGTGGTGCAGTGATTTGTGTCGGGGCGTCTAGCTAATCGCCCACGGTTGTCGTAGGGGGCGGTCCTCCCTCATAATGCGGCCCACGTATTCATGTTGGCCCACACAGTCCCTCCCCAACATGGGCAGGCCCGTGGGAGGCATTGGTCGATCAGCCGGGACTCGAGCGGGGTACGGCTGGAAAAGAGACGGGAAAGGCGTTTGTGGGCAGTTGTCGGGAGAGAAATGGGGAGGTGTGGTGGGTGTATTGTGGTCTCCGTACATTTCTGTTCTTCCTAATGGGGTTGTCTCCCTGTGTGTAGGCTAGCAACCACTCTCCACCCTCTCCTACACGTCCAGCTGCTTTCCAACGTTATTTTTAAAGCGGATTAGTCACATGGCTATTGAAAGTTCAATAATTATCTCCAAGGAGGGATAAACTTCAACATAGCGTAGGATGGTCGGTTTTGTGGGAGAGCCACATTGATTGTTATGCTATGCGCCTAGTACTCGATTCGAAGAACTGATTGAAGCAGTAATGACGATTTTACCTTCAGACGTTAGTAATGATTTTTTAGTATTATCTTCAATTTTTTTATCGTCTCATAATAAAGTTACTACCTGGTACCCTAAACAAATCGCAGAGATTAAATAAATAAATAAATACACCTTGCCGTTGCCTTAAAACCTACCTACCTATGGTTTGGACGACTTTATTAAAATACTGATTTTTTACGAACTGTTTCTGTTTACTAAGGAAGCATCAAACCAAATTGGTTTTAGGTATTTGGAATTAAGCTATAGAGTATAAAAACAGTTTTAATATTAATATTTAGCGATATATGTTAATTTAATTATAATTAAATAACCTTCGGTGGATTTCTGAAACACGTGAAAAGCTTCTTCTTATAATATTGTAGATCGTATTTACGCAAAGGAATATATTGGTTTGCTAAAGGATCAAGTGAAATCAAGAAAGCGTAAATCATTTCCTTAATAACAATCACGAATACTTAATTTTGCCAAGATAATGAAATATATAAAGGGTAAGAAAGGTAAAAAAGTATTAATTGATTCCATCGTGAAGTAAACCAAATAAAAATCCTTAAATACAAAGCGAATTGAATTACTTTAGGCCGATACCTACCTATAAGCTTACCTGGAATTGCTGGGAATGGTTATTTGGGAGATCATCTTCTTTCGGTTTAGGTTATGTTATAACGCTGTATAGGATTTCGCGGTTTCCAGTTATGTAGGTGGTCGTATTAGTAGCTTTTTATTGCGCTGTCCGTAGTCTGCAACTGGTACTTAGCCAACAATCAGCAGGCAATTGTAATTCCCAGCGGAGAACGGAAGTAGTGTTGACGGGTGCAGGAGGATGCGGGAATGAGAGGGTGCAGCGACCGCAGATGTGCGGGAGAGAGAGGCAGCTCGCCCTCAACATTTCGTTGAAAAGTCCGCCGATTTCTGCTGCTCGGTTGAGTCTTGTTTACGTGCTTGTTTCATTTTTTAGGTCGGCCTCTCCAGATGCTTTTAGGGACTGCACACGGTTGGGATTGCATTCATGTGTACGGGGATTGAGTTCAACAGCTGTGGAACTTTGGTTCTCGTTAACTTCAGAAGAGTTTTGCATAAAAAAGTTAGACAATATTTATCGGAATATTAGTATAATAAAATCGAATATAAAAATTCTATGAAAATATAGGGTGATGGATAAGTACTCAAATAGCAACCATAATACCAAATCCATGTTAATGTAAGTTTTCTGCTAAAAAGGTTGATTTTGAAGCTTAAAATTTTAATTGGATCCCCAACAACTAAATTAACTAAAATTTTATAATATGGTAGTGTACGTGTTATTGAGAATATTTATTTCAAGTTTTGTCATTCTAATTTCCCCATTTTTCTCTTTTGTAAGCTAATAAATTAACTAATTTAGCTCATAAAGCCCCCTCGCATAATGGAGGAACGTTAAGTTAGTTTAGTTAGAGAGTTGGTAGAGTTAGATTTTTGTTAAATAGATAAACTGTTAAAATAGATCCGCTTCAATGGTTAAACTCTATGGCATTATTTTTTCATTGGGTTTAAGAAAGATATAGAGTCACTACTTATTTAATTTATACGACTAGCAATGGCTTTTTGTATATTATTTTTCTTCACGCGCCTTATAAGTTTGAGGTGAAGGTATCTGCCCGTTAGCATTTACAGGAGCGTTGAAGGATGAAATCAAGGCCTTCTCTCCTTCTTATGCGTTAACTCCCACGCAAATTATATACCTCGTGGGTGAATTGTATGTCATTAATTCTGTTTTATTTTTGACTAACCTCGTTGTCACGAACCATTTGTGCGACCCAGTTTATCCGTCTTCTGTGCGAATACTACCTTTCCCCATTTTGCGAGAAGATACTTTTATAGTTTGGAAATAAGGATTTGATTCCAATGTTTAAACTAGCATTTTTTGTCTATTTTATTTTCGTGGTTTAAAAATATCCTTTGTAAAAATGGTTTTCAGTTCTACGTAGCAGTCTATGTACAAATTTGAAAGCATCTTCTGAAATGCACATAAAGTTTAGGTGTTGTACCGATTTATGCTCCTCAGTCAGGACAGGGCAGCAGTATTTATAGCGTTATCGTTTCTATGTCATCCATTGGATGTGAACATTGCTTGGTGTGAGTGTGAATCTATTATATAGCGTAGAGAGAGATTAGTGTTATCAAAAGCCTTAATATATTTTTCCTTAGAAACGTAAGGAAACCGTCACATAACTATTTATCCTCAACAGTAGTAATGCGTTGTCGAAGCGTTGAAAATCATAAAATACATGCCTAGTTATAGAAGTTGCTCTTTTCTCCTCTAACTCCTGATGACGTCCTACCACGAAGCCATAACTCGTAGCCTGGATTACCATAGCTTCAAGTTAGCAAAACTTTCAACTATACAGGAAGATTCAGTTTAATCTATCAGTAGCAAAGAATGGTATAAAACGATTAACAATTGCAAATTAATGGCATGGCATTTCTTCCGTTGTTTGACTAAGGCCATGTGTCGAAATAGGAAGCTTTTGCCTTGGAGGTTTGGTCCGCGTGAAGAGCCAACCCAACCTCCCAACCTCTTATAGGTCGGAGTTGTCCTTTTGTTCTGGTTTCTCCCGTGGGTTCCTATGTCGCGGTTTCCCTCCCGAGAGATCGTTGGCCTCTTTTAACACATACGAGGTTTTATAGATCGATTCTCGGCGTCTGATGACATGGGTGACCGCAAGGTGCAGGCAAATGTATCAGACTTTCTTTCTAAAGCTTGATTTGCGTCGTTCCATTTCACCAGTCTCAATCTAACCGTAACGTTATCGACTTTGTTGCAGACTCCTGCACACGAAGATGAAGACAATTATGGTTCAAATCGGTGCCTTGTTTTTAGATAATCTTATATCTAATACTGGGAATTATTTCAGTATTTATTCGTAGTTTATTTGAACCAATTGATATTGAATATATATATTTGTAGTACATTGTGTGTATGCGTACTTATATGTTTCTGAGTATACATTTCCAAGTTTCTTCGTATAAACAATTTCGTTTAAAATAATCGGAAACATTTGGTTAAAAAGGAAAACAAGCATCTGTTGCTATTTATCCTTTCTAATTAGTGAAACACATACTGAATTTTTTATCATTTTAGTCCAGAATTTTACAGAATGTCTGAGATCGTATTAAAAGCCTTTTTTCTTACCTTCATAGTAAAAATTACAATATTTCGGTAGTAAAATCTCTACGTGTATATAGTTAATTATTTAATGTACTTTAGAGTTTTATTGATATCTGTTCATTTTATATCCCTAGTTTCGCAGTATCGTTACTATATTTTAACAGAAATTTTGTTCAGATGTTTCCAATAGTTTACATTAGTTCTACGCTTTAAGTCGTGAGAAATGGAATTATACAGATATAGGGATTATTTCATATATTTTATTACTTATATTTGTATTACGATGGCATTTAATCATAATTTATACTGCGAAGATTAATTATGATGGTATAAAATGATCATTTGTGCTCTAAAAAACATATGTTTTTTAAGCTAATACCCTTCTTTATGCTGGATTGCAGTAATTCCGTTCCTTATTTAGGGTGCTCTTAAGTTTTTATCAATTCGTCAGTTTTACTTCTCCTGGTAGTAATCATTCTCCGCCCATTTCTTACATTATTTTTCTACGCACAGTTTATTTTCAATTTGAACGACTCTTCATTTCAATAATCGCACAACGTCGCGTTCTTCATTCGAATGTTTTTTAACACCCTTCCCCCGTCATTGTTTCGTCATCCCCTCTCATCGTTGCACGCGACTCGAAACCCGCTTCGCTTACTTCCGCCCGATCGCCATGCGATGTCCAAGAGACGCTTGAGCAGTTTCGGCCGTTGTTGCGACTCCTTTTCAACGGTCCATGAAGGGCACTCAAAGGATAGCCCGAAGACAGATGCCTGGGAAGGGCACAACTCGATTCCTTACGTCTTCGTCATTGCGACGCTTACGCTTCGATAGGCCGTCGAAATCTCTTCTTCGTCTCGAATGTCGCTCCGAAAGTGATTAACTACTTTTATTCTGTAGTCTACCTGCTCCGAATCGTATTGAATCAGGAGATGTGTTGAGGAGTCTAATTTAGACGATTGAGATGCGATTGATTTTTGATGGTCGTTTTGGAATTTCACGCAGCTGTTTTATTAGTGACTGAAAGAGGGATTTGGTTGACTGGTTCTTACTTTCTGGAAGTACGAAATATTGCTTTTATCATTAATATGTTTTCGTGACACCTAAAAACTAGTTCTAACTTTGTTGATTAATGTGTTACATTTTTTTTGCTGATTCTGCCTGAAATTTTTGCTAAATTTCAGTAATATTATTACTATTATAACGTATTGTCAATCGAAGAAGACATTATCTTTTGCGTATTTCTTGGAAAAAATTTCGTTTGGGATATTATAGTCAATTTTGTCAGTAATAAATGCACTTTTTTATGGCATATAGCGGTCGTTGACGAATGAATATCCTAAAATAATTCAAAGCCTAGACATCTTACTATTATCGATAGTTATTTTTTAGCAGAAACCAGTACATTGGTTTGTGATTTTGCAATTACTTTTTATATTCATAATAAAACGGCTTTATTTTGGGGTGAAATTTAGATTTATAATTCTCTCCATGCATCCAACCGTATGTCATTAAATAAAAGATTTTATGATTTACAAAAAAAGAAAAAAGGGAAATATTTTGCGGGTTTACAAAAATCTGTCCTTGGAAAAATGTAAAAACCGCGCAGAAACATAATTTTTTATCCTTCACCCCACCCAGTTTTTATAGCAATAGAGAATGAAAATAATTTATAAAAAAACGATCGAGTACCACTAGTAGTAATCATATCCCGTTAGAAATTGAATTTGGAGATTTATTAGTGGATCGATCAACCAGTTATCTTGAAATAACAAGCTAATATCAACATTTACCAAGTATCTACGTATAGATTCAATTTCAATAAGTTTATGATGGTCCGGAATCGCTCGAATTAGACTTGGTGCGAAAGTTTTGCCAATTTGCTAGCGCGTGAGCCAGGCTATCCGAGTTAGTTTTTGATTCCTCAGATGTGTTCAGGTCGCATTATCCTAAGTCGCGATCGCAGTAATTCATGGTGGAAAATTAATCTCGACGATATTGCAGCTATTTGTCTTGCGTGGGTGACATCCCTTCAAAAGCTAACTGTAATATTGGGGGATGGTGAAAATGTGTTCTTGTAACGAGAAAGTTTCTCTGCAACGCATCCAGTCTAATAACTCTTCGTAAGTATCGTGCACATCTGAGAAGCATAAATTAAGAATATTTTTAATTACTCTCAGAGCCAAATTATTTGATTTTTTTCTTGTTCTGGGAGGCTTGGTGTTTTGGCCATTGTATTATCAAAATTGAATCATACCTAGATATATGATTCCGTAAGTCGTTATCTACCAACTATTTTCGACTCGCTCTGATTGTTCTTCATAATTTCTCGGTAAAAGAATGTCGAGTCGAAATTTCTCGCAAATGGTTGGACTTTGCTTGGACTTGCCATTGTGTTGGTAGTACTTTCACCCGTTTCTCATATTGCTTTATTTTCCTCAGAATTAAAATTACGAGAGGCAGGCCGGAAGTGTTTAATTGCCTCGGAAAGGAGGTAAATTATTATGTTTCGCCCTCATTTTCTAGAACACATTGTGAGAACTCAACTGTTCTTCTCACATACGTCGTTGGTCATTATTTCAATTAGATCCGTATGTAGATAAACGGTGGAATTCTGATTCCGTTCATATCAGAAGCATCAGAAGAAAATCTCCTTCGCGAAATAAGTATCTTATTTCAACTTATAAAAGCCTTCATCGCTTTAGCCAATTAAAGAATCAACTCATTCTTACCCATTAATGAAGAACTTTAGACTCCTAATTTCAATACACGCTAAACCCTGTGTTAATTAAAAAATACCCGAGTTCCTTAGAATTTGAATGATACGTGAAATTTCTCCAAATAATTTTGGTATTTGTTTAATAAAAAAATTAATAGATCAGAAGATCCATAGTGAGCAAAATCCTGCTCGTAATTATTGTTATTATTTGATTTCTTTTCGTTCATTAAATAGTATACATCAAGAGAATTAATAGTTCAATCCTAAAACTGCAACTATAAAGGAAAGTAACACTCCAGTTTGAGCAACTGATATTTTTCTTCACAGGACAAATTTCTATTTATAGATTAATCTTGCATATTATAGTCATTAATTTTTATTTTTAGTTATTTAAATATTTCTTAAGCCAACGTAAGATTTGAATTATTATAACTTTCAATCAGTTTAGTTAATTTGATTATATAATATTATTCTGAAAATGGTCATGTGTCATTCCTGGCAACTTTCATCTCGATAGTTAACAAATAAGCCCCAAATCTATTTCAGCTGCGATTAACTTCTTAAAGATTACTACAATTTTATTTCTAAAATGATTTTAGCTCGCTTTAACTTTACTTTATTCGTATCTTTCAAGCGTTTGAAGGAAATAGAATTGCAGTTAACCGATGTGTTAAAGAAAGTATCGTTAAGAGGTACTGAATATGTTTTACTGAAGGTATCATAGAAGTTGCACCTTGAAGTAAGGTGTAATAAGAAGTTGAAAGTGGCAATATTGCCACTTATTACTATTCTTTTATTTTCGAAGCATAGGCAAGGTGCTCTTTTTACAGAAGTATGTTATGCTGTTGTGGTTTTGTCGGGGAGAGGTTTTCAGAGGGAAGGCACAATAGAATGAGCACAACGGAAGCAATTTGTGGATAAGAGCGTTGAATGGCGTAGAATAATAGAGTGATAGTGCATCACGCAACTCGCATACGTCTTAATATACCCTTTCATCGCCTCCCCCTCCTTGAATTTTCGAGAGCACTACAGAAGTCGCTACAGACTTCAGTGGATGTTCTCTGTTTTCTTTCTTTTTCGAAATTTGGACCTTTTCTTTTTACAATTAATGGAATTAGTTTTTAAATGTGGGTTTTTTAATAATAGTTTTGTGATGAAGTTGTCTTTGGTTGAACGGTGGACTTCGGAAATTAATGTCTTCGATTTAAATTTTTAAGTCCCCATATTATGTTTAGATGAGAAGTTGTCAAATAATTTCAGTTATAGTTTTAAAAGGCTCTTTTGTCTTCATTTTGTTTGTAAAGATAGAAAATTTGAAACACGGCTGTTAATGAATTGGAGGTTTAAATTCTCAAATAGCCGTCTTTGTGGGAAGAATCGCTTTTGAAATGCAAATTGGGTGTTTCTAAAAAGATCCTTTACTGGTTCCTCCGAAAACCGATGAATGAGGCGAGGAACGCCTTTGCCTATTGGAGATTTTAAACTTCTTATTTCCTTATGTTTGCTTATACACGAAACTAATATAATATGCATCCTTTTTTACATGCTTATTGCATTTCAAAAGCATTTTCGATTGATTTTGAAGATAAACCTGGGAGAATGGAGTTTTATATTTCGCATTTTCTTTGGTTACTACGTATAATGCCATAGATTGTATTTGATCTTGTCGTACTCTATTTCGTTGGTAAGCTATGCCGTTTTTCTCGCCTTTGGAATTTTTCAGTTAGTACCTCTATTGGCATTCAACAGCCAGTGTATCTTTCATCTCAACTTGACTGCTCAAGGGATCTTACTCAGCACTATTCTACGCGAAACCCTCTCAAATCCCTTTGCACCAACTCCATCAACAACCGCCGATGATCCCGCTCATCTCCGCGGATGAGAGCCTTGGTCTAGAGCCTTCTTTTCCACTAGTAGTGCGCATTCACAGTTGCTCGATATTTTTTAATAGGAATATAAGAAAACATTCCGAGAGGAGATCAGACGTGCGATGCTAACGAACGGGCCGCAGATTTTAATGGGCCGACCGCTCGCGTTGCGGTCTAAATGTTGCACTTTCAGTTCTTCAGAGAGAACGCAAAAATTCTTCATCAAGAAGATGCTTTTCATTCGGTGTAAAAAGCGTTTTTAATGAGGGAATGTACTGTTTGATTCATCTCTTCGGTGCTATCTCGGTGAGAGGTGTTTTTTCGGTGGTTTCTATTCCTTGGTAGCATCCTAATTGATTTTGGACAGCTGAAATGTGATAGTTTCCTTTAGTAATAGTTCGATTGAGTGTCACAATGTAATAAATAGGTGCGTAACATCAATGTTCTCCTATCGCTTCGAGCTGCCAGGTGTAGGAATAGACGAGGACGGAAAGAGCTACAAAACAGCTTAATTTTACTGAATTAAACTCCTCTTCTGGTCCAATAGAAGGTATCTATGCCCACTCCGTTTTTGATAGGTAAAAATGCCTCGGGAAGTATGTTTCACTGGAATTCTGTGGGCGGTAAAAATGTCACAGCAGAATTTTCACGGGGGGACATTACCATTTTGACAATGTTAAAGACCGTTTTGACAATGGCTCATATTGTTGTAGTTACTCCTGTATAGAATGCAATAATTTTGTTAAATGTCAATCATCTTAACGCTATAATACACCATTTGACAACTTTTAAGGCCATATTGATAATGGCACATGCCATAATTATTAGATCGCATAGCGGCATTGTTTTCCACTTGGCACTTAAAGATAACTTTGGCTAAAAGCGGATCGGTTGAGTGGGGTGGGCGGGGTTCCTTTAATTAAATTGTATATAATTGTTGTCACAGTCCCTGCACTTAAAGATAACTTTGACTGAAAGCCGATGATAGGTTGAGTTGGGTGGCATTTTTACCTGGATTCCCCACTCCAAAGGTATGCAAGTGGCATATTGTGGCTTGAATATCAGTTTTCATCGTATGTAGAATCTCTTTAACCGAGCTAAAATTATCAACAATTTTGGCGTTTTTTGTCTAAATTTCGAAACTTCGAGGCAAAAGATATTATTTTATTTGGAAAACAATTTCTGTAATTTCCATGAGATTGAGCCACTTTTTCCTGGTATTGCATTTCGATCATAAAAAAGTGGCAAACTTTGCGAGATTCTTGCGCCTTTAGTTCGGTTATTTTCAAAAGTAGTCGATGGAACGTATCAGGAGCTTGAAAGTTTTCTTTTCAACCCTCGGAATTAATAGCGCGGTTGAACCGAGGAATGTATCGCATGAATAACTGTGTGGGTATAATATGATTCTAGTACCGTTACTGTAAATGAGGAGTTACTCGAACGTGATTCGTTGAATAATTAATGGAAACGCGTTATTATTTTTCTCACAGCTTTAGAGAATCCGTTGGTTCCTATTTGATGCGGTCTAGGAAACTAACATTTTTCGAAGGACTTGAAAGATAAATACAGTTTGATTTAAGATCTATGGTTATCATTAAAATTGTAAAACATTTTTATCAGTATTTTTGCTTTTAGTTTTTTCATAATTTCGCTGCAAAGTATGGGGAAATTATTGCGGTGTATATTCTGAAGACTTCCTTATGTTTTTCGAGCATCAAATTCTTCGTCATTATATAAAAATAGAACTTCCGTTTCCGTCATAGGCGTTTACGAATTTATTTACCATTAAAATCTTTGTGTGTCAATTCATTCTATCAATCTGAAGATTGACCAATATGGTATTGTTCAGTCTTTAAATAAAGAAATTTAATGTAACCATTTATATATGTGCCTAGGCTACTCCTAATATAGATCAGGAATATGAAGAATATATGAATTACGCCGAATGGTAATGTACACTCCTGGCCAAAATTAACGCAGCACCTCCCTAGCGATTCTAACGGCCGGTGCTGTGTTAATTTTGGCCAGGAGTGTACTTTGACGAAGTTAAAAAGACTAAATTTGGAACAAGTATATGAACAACTCTTTCGTTTTTCGAATGAATCTCTCCTAAAAAATATGTTACTTGAGTGCCTTCAATTTATAAGTTGAAAATAAGTAATTGTCTGCCGTAAATATTCCACTTGTTGATGATATGCTTGCTACTTTTTTCATGCTTGAAGAAAAACACTATAAATTATATAATTCATACCAAGGAGGCGATACAATTTCAATATTTGGTACACGATATAAATACAAGAGGTTTTAGTTGATTCAAATCTTTATTGTTTACCCGAAAAGAAGATTGACATGTTATCTATACACTTGGTAGTAAAGGACAAGTCTAGTTTCGGTCACTTGATAAAGAATTCAAGATTAACGCTGTCGTATCCGTCCTTACTTGTTACCCAGCGTCACTGAGTCACTTTTACTTTTTGTCCTCACAGTAATCGGCCGTGAAATTTAAATCTAGAGGTCACTGCCGCTCTATGAATAATTCATAGTTTTGCCGTCGTTTTGGTTAACGACCCACCCGACTCGAAACACCCACGGGGGAGCAGTAATTGATGTTTAAGCCATTTATAGCTTCGTAAGAGCCGGGCTCTGTACTTTTCCCCAATCACGCATCCCATCCACGTTCACTTCCAAACGTGCTTTCGCTCCTGTTTTTTGCCCTAAGTCACTGCTCCCTTTACATCCCGTTTCGATATTACAGCTTCATCTTCTACTCCCGTATCCGCTCCTTTTTCGCTGCCTTCGCAACTAGCGTATGACTCAGTTGCCCCGAGGGATAAGGGGAGAGAGGCATGTCCATGTTGGGACCCGTACGCCTCCTCTACTTAATCCTACGGGTAGGGAAAGTGAATCGAGGGAAGAGAGACGTTGTCCGTGTCGTCCAATGACTCCAAGGCACGCGAGGAGATTGATAAAGTCTGAATCAATTTTTAACCATTTTCGCCCCCTTTTTGAATGAGGGCACCGTAGGGGAGAATGGTCTGGAGTAGGGTGTGGGGGAATTTACGGTTCTATTATGCAGAGATAGAGAAGTTGGTCTTTGACGCCTACGGTGTTTGTTTACCGGGTGTACGCTGAGTGGGTTCCAGGGGTGACTTTTAAGTAAATCTTATCGTGGGCTCTGACAAACGGTATTTTCCTTCAAACGGGATGCCCGTCAGCTGTTTTGGAGATACTGCGCAAAATGGGTGTTAATGACTTGCAATTCGTTCAATTCCATGCAGCACGTACTTGGTATTGCAAGGAATCTATCTTCTATCATTTATTACCGTGGATTTTTATTTTGGGCGACGAAAATAATAGCTGTTGTTTGGAGAGCTGAGGTACCTTATTGGTTTCACCTTCATAATAAAGTCATCTAATTGAATTCACCATCTTCTCGACTTCTACTAGATGTATTAACAACTATGTGTATGTTATGTGTAACAACTTTTAATAACATCCACGGAGGAAGGCGTCATTTTGTGGAACTCCATTACAACAAAAGAAAAGGAGATAGAATAGGGAACTTATTCCATAAATTTCTATCTCCTTTTCTTTTGTTGCAACACCTTTTATACCCTTAGCGGTCTCTCAGGATTTATTCATCAAAGGTAGTTAAATTTCGTTTTTCGCCTTAACATAATGAAACTTTGGGTTTATTCGTAATCTTTTTACCTTTCATATTCCATTTCTCTTTAATATAAATATATTTAACTCAGTTATGCTTTATCGTAGATTTTTTCCTGAGTTTATGATAAAATTTTGATGTCTAGATAGAAAATAGCAAGGACGTAACAAACAGAATGTTACTCAGGAGAGAGATTAAAACAGACACAAAAGAGATCTTATCAGTTTATGTGCTTAATTTTAGTCTATAACATGATGTCATCTCATGTCATGAATAAGGCAATAAAATTATTGCCTTATTCATCCACGTACGACACACCTTGTATTTCACCTGTAAAATGTGAGCATGTGCGAAGTTTTCCCTTGAAGCTTACTCTTCACTGTGCCTGTCAGCATTGATCTCTTCAACTAGCAGTATTTATCTTATAAAATTCTTTGTTATTGAATTGCAGTCAGTTGCCAACGAAATGGAAATACAACCTTCCTATTTTGCCTTCCCCAGACACCTTTCCTGGCGATGATTCACTTTCCAACCCCATCTCAAGTACGATTATTATCTGCGAAACGCTTGTCAGGGTGCATGTCGCGATTTATATTAGGCGAGGAGGATGTTTATCTATGCACCTAACCCAGACCTTGAAGGCTTGCCAATGTTTAAAGATGCGTCTGTGCAAACGTCCTTTCACCAGGAGACACTCTAGGCCGTAGACAGGTAGGCGGAAGCAGTGGGACGGTCGGGGACATCAACGACCTCTCGCTGTGCATAATTGTCGAGAAAGACTCAATGGAAACTCGATTCATTATCTCCCCGACCACCGCTATCCTTCAATCTCTCCCTTCGTCAGCTGCGTGTGATTTTAATGAATCATATTCGGAAGTAGTCCTGGAATTGGCTCCTTGCCTGTTGAGTGCCATCGTTAGAGGTGAGCATGACTTCAGCTGCGGTTTTTATCTAACAATTAACGTCCGTTGGTCTTGAAGATGGTTTAGTAGTGCGAGTTCTTGGTTGTCTCGTGGTTTTAGTTTGAATGGTTTTCAAACATGTTTGGTCAATATGACGGATTGAGGTGTTACTTGGTGTACTCCTTCATAATCATAGAGAAAGTAAAACTCAGTTTGTAGAGTCCCCATTTTTTTAATAAAAACGACATAGGTTTCGTTACAGCGTAACATATATCGTTCTTATTAAAAAGCATACATTTTGTGAACTCTACAAAGTGAGTTTTTCTTTCTCCACGATATTTGGTCAATTTCAGCATAATTATATTTCAACTCTGAGAAGCAAGGATCGATACGACAAGGATGTCAAATACTTTGTTAATATTACTTAATATTTCTTTAATTAGTTTTCATAATTAGTGGCAAAAACCACGTTTTACTCCATGGATAAGAAGGATAGTTTTGCGTAAGCATTGTGTTCTCCAATAAAGTAATTACTCGCTCATGACACCCTGAACCTGGCGGAAGCGTAATTTTCGAAATCGGTTTACTTACATAATATGGAAAAATAAATTCTGTTGTAATTATCTTCTACTAATCTCACTGATTTAACCAATTTTCGATGAATCATTTTTAACGCTCATAAAGTCTTGGAAATCTTAATTTTGGTGAATATTTAATATTTATTATAACTTAGTAATGTCATAATAATTTATGAAAGGCATTATATTTTAATTTTTGCACTCAATTTTCTATGCTTAGGCATTGATAGTTTATTTTTCTATATCAAATTGCTACTATAATCTGTACGTTGTTACAACCGTATAATATTTACAAAGAAACTTTTAAAATAAGCATGAAAGATAAGTACAATCTGTCTGTCTAGTCACGTAAAATTAGCAGATTGGTTTTATTATACCAAATTATTTTCGTTTATAGTTTATTTTGATAGACTGATCTAATGGTGTGTTTTCACTAATTTCGAAGAAGTTTATGGTTTCTTTGTATTATTTACGATTTCAAGGGCTAGAATATACCACAAAGGGAACCTCATTGCGATCATTCTAATATCGTGTCCCCTTTTCCATTGAATTAGTCGTTTTTTATTATGTGGACCAAGCGATATATTTTCCCCGTGAGTAACGTGCCCTGTTTTCATTGGTTTCCTGGATCGACAACCCTTATAGAAACTCCGCGGACTTTAATGTCGCAGGGCTTAATTCTCTTCGAAGCAGGACTAGCACATTTATATTGTCATTCTGATTTGATTTAGTAGCCCACTTTCGCCCACGACGCTGTGCCATTTTCAATAAATTACATTTATCGGGGCCTCGTTTAATATGTTCCTGGAAACCTTCCAGGTTCTCTCCGTAAGCTACTCTCTTGCATTCGATCAACGTTTAGATTCGCGATATTAATTCTTCTGGGCGCGGTTTCCATTATTGTCCAGTCACGAATTATGATGAGTTTGGGGACATAATAAACTGCCACAGCGTGCTTCGCTTCCTTTTTTACCCATGTGAACATTCGCCGTTCTCGAATTTATTTTTCGTAGACCCGTTCTCATGTTCTCGGCTGAACCGTCTTTTTAGTCGCTTTTCCTAATTTGGATTTTCGACTCATGTCGATCATGTATTCTCCCTGGGTTGATCAGCATTGGTAGCGAAGATAAGAGAATCAGGTGGCACGCTTTGAATCACATTATTGCATTGTTTACGTTAATGGTTGAGGAGGAATCATGTGAACCGCAATAATTCATTATCAGCTTGATTAAAAGATAAGATTAATTGATACGATAGTGACGAAGCAAAAGTGTTTATAACAATAATCTTCCTTCTTCCAAGAATTCCTTGGCATCTATCTAATTTGTCAATTATTGGTATTCAATTACAATTTATAGGACTCAAGTTCAATGTTTTTCCTTTCAATTCGATTCGATATTTAATTTACGCATGAGATTAAGACACTGTTGCGGTAAAGATCTGATATTTCCTCTTTTCCATGATATAAATAATTAATTTAGGTATAAGAACTCACGTTTCACGAAAAATCTGATGTCGTACCGATCGATTTGTTTTTATTATATTTGTAGTAAGATGCTTTATCAAGTTCTGGAAATTAAATGTTATCAACCCTCACTTTCAATGGTAGATATTTTTCAGATGATGTGCACGATTTTGTATTGGCTTCCTGTAAAGCTGCATATAAACTTATTCTTTTTATTTTGCCTTGAATAGAAATAGAGGATCTTCCATTGATTCAAAACCAGTTCTCCTGCTTGACAAAAATTTATTTATGAAAAAGGCTCCTATTTAACTTTAACTTTCTTGATTACAGCAACGAGGAAAGCTGAAAACGCCATCTATGTCTGTTGATATCAACAAGTGGATATTCTAATTGCGTAGTCTCTTTTATTATTCAAGTATTTTTATCATCTCCGTGGCGTTCAACGTTTGGCTGACTATTCTAATATTTATTCCATTCTTAATGTAAATGCACGTGAATCATCGGTGGTTACGTATGAGTGCATTCCTCTGATTCGTAAATAACGGACGATTCATAATTTAACTGTCGATAAAACGTACGGATAAAAAGAGTTAATGACGTTATTGGACGGGTCGAATTGAGCGAACGTTACCTCTCGGTCTATGCATTAAGTGGGTGTGAATTTCAATTGCAAATCCCTGTCCTTCTCCATTTACCTTCAAACGCTGCACTCGCTGGGAACAATTTCCAGTGCCTTTCCTATAAAAATGCCATCGAATTCAGCACCATGTCGTAAAATCATATAGCGCCACGGCAAATAGGTCGCGAAGTAATACCGAAGACAAATTGTTCCCGAAGCCGTTCTTCGCCTTTTATGGGCGTTTTAGAGGGAGATTGAAGCTTCCTTGGCCAACTTAAAAACCATGGGCTTCATGGATTCTGTTTGATCCTGGAGAATTTTCTATCGTTCAAGAAAGTGCTGCTTTTTCTTTGCGATGTAATGGCACCCTAAGTTAAATTGTTCATAACTTTAATGCTATCTTCGATGCTCTTTTATTTTATTTGACGAAAAATGAACATCAAACGCCTTGTCCTACTTTTGTCAAGTGGCATTAAGGTTTTACGGAGTTAGGAAGAAGTTGACGTGGATGGAAGCTATGGGAAAAGTTTTTCATATTTGTGACACCGGTTGAACAACCTCTTAAGGTCTTGGCAGATGTAATAATTTCCGTAGCTACCTAGTTACGGAATTTATTGGCATTTTACACTAGCAAACGTCAGCTTCGAATCATGAGTTTATGAAAGTGTCTTTGAAGTAGTATATGTTGCTATGTTTCTTTCATCCTCTCCTATAAGTTGGCTACAAATAATTTTAGTAACTTAATTAGATAGTAGAAAGTGTTAAATAATAGAATTAGCTCTTATGATATGAATCATATCATAAGAGCAATATTTTTTATGAGCAGAACTATGCTAAGTGAGGATAACATACCTCTAAAGCTATGCTTATAAAGCGGTGTTCTACTACGTAAAACGTCGTATAAAATTTCCTGGAGAAAACTTTGTACTGAAAGAAGAGATCAGCTTCTTTTTGCGTTATATTGCATACTTTGACTTTGCTCTATCAGAATGATAATTTTTCTCTTTTCTATTACTTTTCTGTGATTATAATTCAGAAAAAAACTCTTACAATTAACAATTTAAGTTGTCCGCGAAGGTTGTTTTATTACGTAAGGGTACTGTTTGGGAAAAGAGGTTACTTCTATTTGGAGTGACATGAGAGCGAGAGATTTTTAAATACTCGTATCACGTTTTTAGAAGCCTCCGAATTTCCCCGTATAAAAAGCTTCGTCAATGATGTCTTCGTTGTTTTCATACCTTCCCTGGACCAGTAACTCTTCCTCGCCTCACTGGTCTCTCTCCATTAGAATCCTATCGGAGGCCAAGGACGCCAACCCTGCATCCGAGTTGTCTCGGCCAACTTCAGGGGAGGAAAAAAAATTATTACGCGTCCTGTTCGCTGGTGACTCACGCTCGCGGACTTCTTTTTCTGCCGTCTACCCATTTAAACGCCGACACCTGTTTCTTTGATTCCTCTTCTAGCGCTTTATTTCCATCGGATCCATGTAAAACAGTTCGCAATCGATACACCGTTAGAAGAATACTCGACTTCCTTATCAGGAGTGGGTTGTTTTCTCACACCCCTTCTACATATGCCTTTTTTGTATTTTAGCTCCGGTGTTAATTTTATCGAATTTACTTCTTACACTTTTTGCAGTAGGAATCATGACCCTTTTATTTTCCGTTCGTGACTATATCTCAGGGTGGAGTGTTTATCTATCAGCCTTAGTTCTACTTTATCCTCCGTGTCTCTAAAAATGTCCTTCCATTCTTTTTTATGTTTCCAATATTAAATCAGTTTTTGGGTGTCCCTACTACTATTATTTAAGTGAGTTGGTCGCTTTACATTGGATCGTTTAAAGTCATTAAGACTACCTTACCAAAAGTTGAGTTTTTGCCATCATGTGGCTGAATTCAGCCCTATCTTGCGTTTTACGCTGTCAATTCAGTCGTCAGTTTTCGCTCATTTCCATAGTGATTTTTCTCAGAAAATTGACTTCGTGTGTATAAGTTTCCATCAATTGGAGTCTTGATTTTTAATCCAGTAAAACACTCCACCAGATCGATTTCATTATCACCTTAAAATTCCGATGAATTGTCTTCATTCTGGCGTCTTAAATATGTTTTCATTCACAGTCTCTGACGATGTTAGTAGAAATGCATCATGATAAAAAGAGAATCGTTTCACTTGTTCATCATTCTTTTATTGTTAATTTTGTTTAAGTTTACTGTTTACTTCAAAAATATCTCATTAATATGATTTTCCTAGTTTTGCATACTTAAAATCGTGTTTTGGATAATCAAAATCTACCTTTAGTATTAAATGAAACAAGCTTGAGCTCAATAACACAGTAAGAGTAGGAATTACATCACCCACCTGCAGGGCGTAAAACAAAAGGTTAGATCATACGAAGTTGATTGTTATCGGAAAATATTTGAAAGGTTGTGACTGGACGTATACTAGTAAAGTAAGAGGATAACATTGCTACTTTTAGCGGGCAGCCAATTGCAACTCTTCAAATTGTACTCGAATTTCCTTAGCGTAGCTCCGTCTCGAAGATTACGCTTGATCTGCATGGATAGCCCTTCCTTTAATCCTTTACTATCAGTGACATATTAGTCTTATCTTTCTACTCTAATTTCCACCTCTATTGATTTTCCATAGAGGCAAATGTCTACCAATTTTCTCCCGATCTCTATAACCTAAGCGCGGCCAACCGATTAATTTCTCAGTCCGCGGCTTTCCGAGTCTATTTGGGTAACCTCCGCTATCCTCCGCAGTCCTTTCTCCTCTGTTCATTGTCCCTTCCCACTCTTTCCTTTCAGTATTACGTGGGCTGCTTTCCTCAACGGCCTTGCCCGCGGCGACGCATAGCGGTTATGACAGCACTCAAATCCCTCTCTCGATCACGAACGCAAATCCATCTCAGGCCGCGATTAAAAATGAGTAATCACACCGGATTTCGATGGAGATTTACGCCGTAATTATGGAAATAAAAGATGGATTAGAGGGCGTTAGAGCTCCTAGTTAGAGTTGGAGATTCAAGGACGTTCCGATTCCAACTTCTATGCTCTCTCGTTCAGAATGGGGTTTATAGATTTTCATTGCGCTAGGTTGATACTTTCAGTTTGTGGAAGTTGCGGGGTGAGGTTCTTTTTTTTTAAGATTCGTAACGGTAATTTTCCAACGGCCCGAAATAAGCGTGACGGCCTTGAGGGATATCCCGTGATAAGTCGGCTAACGGTACATTCAAAGATCGGCGTCCAATAATGCTTTATGATGAACGGCGCGTGCGGTAGTAATGTGTTCGGATGACGTGATTGGAAGCCTATGAACTGCGTAACAATCAGCTAAATTATTTTCGATTGTTAGAGGTATGGAATTAGTTTTCTATTGTTGCCTATTTTCAATATAGGCAAAATTCTTTATAAAGATTCAAGAAAAACGCTTTTATACCTTTACCGCGCTGTAATTTATTGCGCGACTATGGTTTCGACCCGTTAGGTCGGTGAGGTAAAAGTATGCGCTTTCTTCTTAAAAATCCCAGCAGTGATCGTGTAAGTGAAGCTTAATACATACGAGTAAAATGTAGCTTGCATACTGCAAGCAGATCGGCAATACTAATTTCATATCGGCATCATATCGGAACGCTCCTCAAAAGAAAAAAAAAAGGATTGAAATTTTTCTTAAAATTCGCTAAAATTTCATCGTCTGGCATCGAACCCGGGTCTTACTGGTGAACTAACTATGCAGCACATGAGAAGATCATCATCTCTAACCATGTGTGAAAATTCAAGCAGAAATATTGGCTACAACTGCCTCAAAAGACGTTCTAATTATCACGAATGTAAATGGCTCTCTGGATTCGAACCAAGGACGATCTTGGAAATCTAAAAGATATTTCTGAATGTTATTTATGATTTCTATCTATATGCAGAATTTCAAATTTCTATATTATTGGGAAAGGTTTCCAAATAATTCCTAAAAATCGGATCAACTTCTGATTGCAGAGACACCTGGTGTCGAACCCAGGACATATTGTAAGCTGTGAATGCACAGTTTGATTTGTAAAAACTTTTTGTTGTATCTTGCAAAGTTTGAAGTCGATAGCATGCCGGGAAGTACCTTAATTTTGTTTCCGTTATCTCCGTAAGGAATGCATTGAGAAGTGCAAATGGTCCTATGGGATCGAACCAAGGACCATCAGCGAACATGTAAAATTTGATTACGAAATATATTTATGATATCTATCGACGTGCCGAGTTTCAAGTATCCATGTTATCGGGAAAGGATCCAAAAAAATTTTTCAAAATCGCCGCAATGCATTTTAAACGGCCGATTTTTGCCCCGACCTAGCATCGAACCATGGACCATAATCGGCGATGTCTTTCTGATTTACGTTGGATTTGCACGGCTTCTAGCGATCCCTTGAATTTCAACTCTCTACTTTTCCGGGAAGTGCCTCAAAAAATTTTTCGAAAATCCCCGCCATGTATTCTTATGGAGAAAATCACGACTTTGGGGCCCTCTGGAATCGAACCTATGACACTGAGGATCAAAATCGCAATTTTTCTGGCGGTTACACGTTATGGCCAATACGTCGTAAAAATTTCAAGTCAATGACGCTTGTGGTTTAGGCTGTGAATTAGTATCCTATCTATCTATCTAGGTATACGAGTAAAATGTTGCTTGCATACTGCAAGCAGATCGACAACACTATTTTCATGTCGTTATCATATTGGGACGGCCATCAAAAGAAAAAAATGGATTGAAATTTTTCTTAAAATTCACTGAAATTCCATCGTCTGGCATCGAACCCGGGTCTTTACGGTGAACTTACTATGCAGCACAATAGAATCACCATCTCTAACTATGTGTGAAAATTCAAGCAGAAATATGGGCTACAACTGCCTCAAAAGACGTTCTAATTTTCACGAATTTAAATGGCTCTCTGGATTCGAACCAAGGACGATCCTGGAAATCTAAAAAATGTTTTTGAAAGTTATTTTTAATCTCTATCTATATGCTGAATTTGAAGTTTCTATATTATTGGCAAAGGTTTCAAAATAATTCCTAAAAATCGGATAAACTTCTGATTTCAGAGACACCTGGTGTCGACCCCAGGACACATTGATAGCTGTGAATGCACTGTTTGATTTGTATTGACTTGATCTTTCTATATGCAAAGTTTGAAGTCGATATCGTGCCGGGAAGTACCTAAAATTTGTTTCCGTTATCTCCGTAAGAAATGCATTGAGGAATGTAAATGTCCCTCTGGGATCGAACCAAGGACCATCAGCGAATATGTAAAATTCGATTATGATATATATTTTTATGTTATCTAACCTCATACCGAACTTCAAGTTTCTATGCCATCAGAAAAGGGTCCAAAAAAATGTTAAAAATCGCCACAATGCATTTTAAACGGCCGATTTTTGCCCCGACCTAGCATCGAACCAAGGATAATATTCGTAGATGTCTTTATGGTTTACTTTAGATATGCACGGCATCTAGCGATCCCTTGAATTTCAACGCTCTCCTTTTCCGGGTAGTGACTCAAAAAACAATGTCTCTGCAATCAGAAGTTGATCCAATTTTTAGGAATTATTTTGAAACCTTTCCCAATTATATAGAAACTTCAAATTCGGCATATAAAGAGAAATCATAAATAACTTTCAGAAACATCTTTTAGATTTCCAAGATCGTCCTTGGTTCGAATCCAGATAGCCATTTACATTCGTGAAAATTAGAACGTCTTTTGAGGCAGTTGTAGCCAATATTTCTACTTGAATTTTCACACATACTTAGAGATGGTGATCTTCTATTGTGTTGCATAGTATGTTCACAGTAAAGACCCAGGTTCGATGCCAGACACTTAAATTGAAGCGTATTCTAAGAATATTTTCAATCTTTTTTTTTTCTTTTGAGGACCGTCCCGATATGATGCCAATATGAAATTAGTATTGCCGATCTGCTTGCAGTATGCAAGCTACATTTTACTCGTATATATGAATGAATCCGGAGAAGCATCTATATATAATAGATATAGAGAGGATACAAACTCACAGGCCAAACCACAAGCGTCATTGACTTGAAATTTTTAGGACATATTGGCCATAGAGTGTAACCGCCAGAAAAATTGCGATTTTGAACCTCAGTGTCATGGGTTCGATTCCAGAGGGCCCCAAAGTCCCGATTTTTCCCGTTTGAATGCATTGCCGTGATTTTCGGGAATTAAAAAAAAATACTTTCCGGATAGGTAGAGAAGTAAAACTCAAGGTGCCTATATTTATGGTCTTGGACTTTCGAAAACATCAATGACTTTTACAAAAGTTATCCTGGGTTCGATGCTAGGACGATGCAAAGATCTGCCCTTTAAAATACATGGGAGCCGTTTTTCATTATTTTTTTAGATGCACTTATCGAAATGATAGGATGTTCGTGCTTGGCTGGAAGATGTATGGTACGAATAAGTTTTAGAAAAAAATTTTCATAAGACCGTACTGTTCCTGGGTTCGAAGCCAGAGCACAATAACGTTTCTCTCATAAGGAATATAAAGGAAAAGTAGGACGTCATTTGAGGCAGTTGTAACCAATATTTCTGCTTGAATTTGCATACGCGGTTAGAGATGGTGTTTTTCTTTTGTGCTGCATAGAAAGTATTGCCTGAAAGACCCGGGTTCGATGCCGGGCGGTAAAAATATCACCCATATATAATACTATGGGGTATCTTTTCATAATTTTTTTATGCATTTATCGATATGTAAGGGAGCTCTTGCTTAGATGGAAGATGTATATTAACACTTTGTTTAAGAAAAAAAATAGATAAGACCATGCTGTTCCTGGGTTCGATACCAGAGAACATTATAATTTCTCAAATAAGGAGTGTATGTGAATAGTAGGACGTCGTTTGAGGTAGTTGCACCTAATAGTTTTGCTTGAATTTTCACACATAGTTTGATATGGTAATTTTCTATTTTGCTGCATAGTAAGTACACCAGGAAGACCGGGGTTCGCTGCCAGGTGATTAAATTGCAGCGAATTCTACGAACATTTTGAATTTTTTTTTTCTTTTGATGTCCGTCCCGATATGATGCCGATATGAAATTAGTGTTGTCGATCTGCTTGCAGTATGCAAGCTACATTTTACTCGTATAGGTATATATATGAATGAATCCGGAGAAGCATCTATCTATTAAATATAGATGCTTCTCCGGATTCATTCAAGGATATAGATAGATAGATAGATAGATAGATAGATAGATAGATAGGATACTAATTCACAGCCTAAACTAGAAGCGTCATCGACTTGAAATTTTTACGACGTATTGGGCATTACGTGTAACCACCAGAAAAAATGAGATTTTGAACCTCGGTGTCATGGGTTCGATTCCAGTAGGCCCCAAAGTCGCGATTTTCCCCATAAGAATACATGGCGGTGATTTTGGAAAATTTTTTTGAGGCATTTCCCGGAAAAGGAGAGATTTGAAATTTGAGGGATCGCTAGATGCCATGCATATCTAAAAGAAACCATAAAGACGTCTACGAATATTATCCTTGGTTCGATGCTAGGTCGGGGCAAAAATCGGCCGTTTAAAATGCATTGTGGCGATTTTTAAGATTTTTTTTGGACCCTTTTCCGATGGCATAGAAACTTGAAATTTGGTATGAGGTTAGACACCATAAAAATATATCATAATCAAATTTTACATATTCGCTGATAGTCCTTGGTTCGATCCCAGAGGGATATTTAAATTCCTCAATGCATTTCTTACGGAGATAACGGAAACAAATTTTAGGTACTTCCAGGCACTATATCGACTTCAAACTTTGCGTATAGAAAGATCAAGTCCATACAAATCAAACAGTGCATTCACAGCTATCAATGTGTCCTGGGTTCGACACCAGGTGTCTCTGCAATTAGAAGTTGATCCGATTTTTAGGAATTATTTTGAAACCTTTGCCAATAATATAGAAACTTCAAATTCGGCATATAGATAGAGATCATAAATAACTTTCAGAAACATTTTTTAGATTTCCAAGATCGTCCTTGGTTCGAATCCAGTGAGCCATTTAAATTCGTGAAATTTGATCGTCTTTTGAGGCAGTTGTAGCCCATATTTCTGCTTGAATTTTCACACATAGTTAAAGATGGTGATGTTCTATGGTGCTGCATAGTAAGTTCACAGTAAAGACCCGGGTTCGATGCCAGACGATGGAATTTCAGCGAATTTTAAGAAAAATTTCAATTAAATTTTTTTCTTTTGATGGCCGTTCCGATATGATGCCGACATGAAAATAGTTTTGTCGATCTGTTTGCAGTATGCAAGCAACATTTTACTCGTATATAATAGATATGAATGAATCCGGAGAAGCATCTATATATAATAGATACCTATATAGATAGATAGGATACAAATTCACAGCCTAAACTACAAGCGTCATTGATCTGAAATTTTTATGACATATTGGCCATAACGTGAAACCCCCAGGAAAAAAGAGACTTTGATCCTCAGTGTCATAGGTTCGATTCCAGAGGGCCCCAAAGTCCCGATTTTTCCCGTTTGAATGCATTGCCGTGATTTTCGGGAATTAAAAAAAAATACTTTCCGGATAGGTAGAGAAGTAAAACTCAAGGTGCCTATATTTATGGTCTTGGACTTTCGAAAACATCAATGACTTTTACAAAAGTTATCCTGGGTTCGATGCTAGGACGATGCAAAGATCTGCCCTTTAAAATACATGGGAGCCGTTTTTCATTATTTTTTTAGATGCACTTATCGAAATGATAGGATGTTCGTGCTTGGCTGGAAGATGTATGGTACGAATAAGTTTTAGAAAAAAATTTTCATAAGACCGTACTGTTCCTGGGTTCGAAGCCAGAGCACAATAACGTTTCTCTCATAAGGAATATAAAGGAAAAGTAGGACGTCATTTGAGGCAGTTGTAACCAATATTTCTGCTTGAATTTGCATACGCGGTTAGAGATGGTGTTTTTCTTTTGTGCTGCATAGAAAGTATTGCCTGAAAGACCCGGGTTCGATGCCGGGCGGTAAAAATATCACCCATATATAATACTATGGGGTATCTTTTCATAATTTTTTTATGCATTTATCGATATGTAAGGGAGCTCTTGCTTAGATGGAAGATGTATATTAACACTTTGTTTAAGAAAAAAAATAGATAAGACCATGCTGTTCCTGGGTTCGATGCCAGAGCACATTATAATTTCTCAAATAAGGAGTGTATGTGAATAGTAGGACGTCGTTTGAGGTAGTTGCACCTAATAGTTTTGCTTGAATTTTCACACATAGTTTGATATGGTAATTTTCTATTTTGCTGCATAGTAAGTACACCAGGAAGACCGGGGTTCGCTGCCAGGTGATTAAATTGCAGCGAATTCTACGAATATTTTGAATTTTTTTTTCTTTTGATGTCCGTCCCGATATGATGCCGATATGAAATTAGTGTTGTCGATCTGCTTGCAGTATGCAAGCTACATTTTACTCGTATATATATATATATATATATATATACGAGTAAAATGTAGCTTGCATACTGCAAGCAGATCGGCAATACTACTTTCATATCGGCATTATATCTGGACGGTCCTCAACAGAAAAAAATACGGATTTAATTTTTTCTTAAAATTCGCTGAAATTTCATCGTCTGGCATCGAACCCGGGTCTTATCGGTGAACTTACTATGCAGCACAATAGAATATCACCATCTCTAAGTATGTGTGAAAATTCCAACAGAAATATTGGCTAAAACTGCCTCAAAAAACGTTCTAATTTTCACGAATGTAAATGGCTCTCTGGATTCGAACCAAGGACGATCTTGGAAATATAAAAACATGTTTCTGAAAATTATTTATGATCTCTATCTACATGCGGAATTTCAAGTTTCTATGTTATTGGGAAAGGTTTCAAAATAATTTCTAAAAATCGGATCAACTTCTGATTGCAGAGACACCTGGTGTCGAACCCAGGACACATTGATAGCTGTGAATGCATAGTTTGATTTGTTAAGTCTTGCTTTTCTATCATGCAAAGTTTGAAGTCGATAGCATGCCGGGAAGTACTAAAATTTGTTTCCGTTATCGCCGTAAGAATTGCATTGAGGAATTTAAATGTCCCTCTGGGATCGAACCAAGGACCATAAGGGAATATGTAAAATTTTATTATTAAATATAATTATTATATCTAACGCCATGCCGAATTTCATGTTTCTATGCCATCGATAAAGGGTTCAAAAAAAATCTTAAAAATCGCCGCAATGCATTTTAAACGGCCGATTTTTGCCCCCTCCTAGCATCGAACCAAGGATAATATTCGTAGATGTCTTTATGGTTTCCTTTAGATATGCGCGGCATCTAGCGATCCCTCGAGTTTCAACTCTCTCCTTTTCCGGGAAGTGCCTCAAAAAAATTTTCGAAAATCCCCGCCATGTAATCTTATGGGGAAAATCGCGACTTTAGGGCCTTCTGGAATCGAACCCATGACACCGAGGTTCAAAGTCGGCTTTTTCCTGGAGGTTACACGTTATGGCCAATATGTCGTAAAAATTTCAAGGCATTGGCACTTGTGGAACATGGTTAGAATTTTGATCCCCTATGAATGTATATATATCTATTATATACGAGTAAAATGTTGCTTGCATACTGCAAGCAGATCGACAACACTATTTTCATGTCGGCATCATATCCGGACGGCCATCAAAAGAAAAAAAGAAAAGATTGAAATTTTTCTTAAAATTTGCCTAAATTCCATCGTCCGGCATCGAACCCGGGTCTTTACTGTGAACTTACTATGCAGCACAATAGAACATCACCATCTCTAACGATGTGTGAAAATTCAAGCAGAAATATGGGCTACAACTGCCTCAAAAGACGTTCTAATTTTTACGAATTTAAATGGCTCTCTGGATTCGAACCAAGGACGATCTTGGAAATCTAAAAAATGTTTCTGAAAGTTATTTATGATCTCTATCTATATGCCGAATTTGAAGTTTCTATATTATTGGCAAAGGTTTCAAAATAATTCCTAAAAATCGGATAATTTCTGATTGCAGAGACACCTGGTGTTGAACCCAGGACTCTTTGATAGCTGTGAATGTACTGTTTGATTTGTATGGACTTGATCTTTGTACATGCAAAGTTTGAAGTTGATATCGTGCCGGGAAGTACCTAAAATTTGTTTCCGTTATCTCCGTAAGAAAAGCATTGGGAAGTGCAAATGGTCCTCTGGGATCGAACCAAGGACCATAAGCTAATATGTAAAATTCGATTATGAAATAAATTCATGATATCTATCGACGTGCCGAGTTTCAATAATCCATGTTATCGGGAAAGGATCCAAAAAAAATCTTAAAAATCGCCGCAATGCATTTTAAACGGCCGATTTTTGCCCCGGCCTAGCATCGAACCAAGGACAATATTCGAAGATATCTTTCCGATTTTCGTTGGCTATGCACGGCATTTAGCGGTCCCTCGAGTTTCAACTCTCTGCTTTTCCGGGAAGTGCCTCAAAAAATTTTCGAAAATCCCCGCCATGTAATCTTATGGGGAAAATCGCGATTTTGGGGTCCTCTGGAATCGAACCCATGACACTGAGGTTCAAAATCGCAATTTTTCTGGAGGTTATACGTTATGGCCAATATGTCGTAAAAATTTCAAGCCATTGACGCTAGTGGTTTAGCCTGTGACTTTGTATCCTCTCTATATATCTATTATATATAGATGCTTCTCCGGATTCATTCATATATCATATATATATATATATATATAGAGAGGATACAAAGTCACAGGCCAAACCACTAGCGTCAATGGCTTGAAATTTTTACGACATATTGGCCATAACGTATAACCTCCAGAAAAATTGCGATTTTGAACCTAGGTGTCATGGGTTCGATTCCAGAGGGCCACAAAGTCCCGATTTTTCCCGTTTAAATGCATTGCTTAGATTTTCGGGAATTTTTAAAAAATACTTCCCGGATAGGTAGTGAATCGGAACTCTAGGAACCTTTATATATGGTCATGATCTATCGGTAACATAAATGAGTTTTACGTAAAATATCCTGGGTTCGATGCTAGGTGGAGGCAAATATCGGCCGTTTAAAATGTATTGTGGCGATTTTTAAGATTTTTTTTGGACCCCTTCCCGATGTCATGGAAACTTGAAATTCGGCATGGAGTTGGAGATTATAAATATATTTCATAATCAAATTTTACATATTCGCTGATGGTCCTTGGTTCGATCCCAGGGCGCCATTTACATTTCTCAATGCATTTCTTATGGAGATAACGGAAACAAATTTTAAGTTCTTCCCGGCATGCTATCGACTTAAAACTTAGCGTGATAGAAGAACCAGTCTTAACAAATCAAACTGTGCATTCATAGCTATCAATGTGTCCTGGGTTCGACACCAGGTGTCTCTGCAATCAGAAGTTGATCCGATTTTTAGGAATTATTTTGAAACCTTTCCCAATAATATAGAAACTTGAAATTTGGCTTATGGATTGAGATCATTAATAACTTTCAGAAACATTTTTTAAATTTCCACGATCGTCCTTGGTTCGAGTCCCGAGAGCCATTTACGTTCGTGAACATTAAAGCGTCTTTTGAGGCAGCTGCGCCCAATATTTTTGCTTTAATTTTCACACATAATTAGAGATGGAGAAATTCTATTGTGCTGCATAGTGTGTATCACCAAAAAGACCCGGGTTCGATGCCGGACGAATAACTTGCAGCGAATTTAAAGAATATTTTCAATCCCCATTTTTTTCTTTTGAGGACCGTCCCGATATGATGCCGAGATGAAATTAGTGTTGTCGATCTGCTTGCAGTATGCAAGCTACATTTTACTCGTATATATATATGAATATATGATATATGAATGAAACCGGAGAAGCATCTATATATAATAGATAGACGCTTCTCCGGATATACCTATATATATATAAGTTATATATATATACGAGTAAAATGTTGCTTGCATACTGCAAGCAGATCGACAACACCAATTTAATGTCGGCAACCTTTTGGGACGGTCTTAAAAAGAAAAACAAAATTGAAAATAATCTTAAAATTCGCTGCAATTTTAATCGTCTGGCATCGAACCCCGGGTCTTCCTGGCTAACCTATTAAGCAGCACTACAAAAGATCACCATCACTAACTACGTGTGAAAATTCAATCAGAAATATTGGCTGAAACTGCCTCAAACGACGTTCTACTTTTCACGAAAGTAAATGCCTCTCGGGACTCGAACCAAGGACGATCGTGGAAATCAAAAACATGTTTCTGAAAGTTATTTATGATCTCTATCTATATGCCGAATTTCAAGTTTCTATTTTATTGGGAAAGGTTTCAAAATAATTCTTAAAAATCGGATCAACTTCTGATTGTAGAGACGCCTGGTGGCAAAACCAGGAAACATTGATAGCTGTGAATTCACAGTTTGATTAGTAATGACTTGATCTTATCTTATGCAAAGTTTCAAGTAGATATAATATCGGGAAGCACCTAAAATGTATTTCCGTAATCTCCATAAGAAATGCATTGAGGAATGTAAATTTCCCTCTGGGTTCGAACCAAGGACCATAAAGAAATATGTAAAATTTGATTATGAAATATAATTACGATATCTAACGCCATGCCGAATTTCAAGTTTCTATGCCATCGGAAAAGGGTTCAAAAAAAACTTAAAAATCGCCGCAATGCATTTTAAACGGCCGATTTTTGCCCCGACCTAGAATCGAACCAAGGATAATATTCGTAGATATTTTTGTGGTTTTCTTTTGATATGCACGGCATCTAGCGATCCCTCGAGTTTCAACTCTCTCCTTTTCCGGGAAGTGCCTCAAATAAATTTTCGAAAATCCCCGCCATGTATCCTTATGGGGAAAATCGCGACTTTGGGGCCTTCTGGAATCGAACCCATGACACCGAGGTTCAATGTCGGCTTTTTCCTGGAGGTTACACGTTATGGCCAATAGGTCGTAAAAATTTCAAGGCAGTGGCATTTCTGGAACATGGTTAGAATTTTGATCCCCTATATCTTATATATATATAACTTATCTATTATATATAGATGCTTCTCCGGATTCATTCATGTATCCATATATATATTCATACGAGTAAAATGTTGCTTGCATACTGCAAGCAGATCGTCAACACTATTTTCATGTCGGCATCATATCGGGACGGCCATCAAAAGAAAAAAATGGATTGAAATTTTTCTTAAAATTCCCCGAAATTCCATCGTCTGGCATCGAACCCGGGTCTTTCTGGTGATACTCACTAAGCAGCACAATAGAAGATCACCATCTCTAACTATGTGTGAAAATTCAAGCAGAAATATGGGCTACAGCTGCCTCAAAAGACGTTCTAAGTTTCACGAATTTAAATGGCTCTCTGGATTCGAACGAAGGACGATTTTGGAAATCTAAAATATGTTATAGAATTTTATTTATGATGTCTATCTACATGCCAAATTTCAAGTTTCTATATTATTGGGAAAGGTTTCAAAATAATTCCTAAAAATCGGATCAACTTCTGATTGCAGAAACACCTGGTGTCGAACCCAGGACACAATGATAGCTGTGAATGCACTGTTTGATTTGTATGGACCTGATCTTTCTATATGCAAAGTTTGAAGTCGATATCGTCCCGGGAAGTACCTAAAATTTGTTTCCGTTATCTCCGTAAGAAATGCATTAAGGGATTTAAATGTCCCTCTGGGATCGAACCAAGGACCATCAGCGAATATGTAAAATTCGATTATGAAATATTTTTATGGTATCTAACCTCATACGGAATTTCAAGTTTCTATGTCATCGGAAAAGGGTCCTAAAAAAATCTTAAAAATTGCCACAATGCATTTTAAACGGCCGATTTTTGCCCCGACCTAGCATCGAACCAAGGATAATATTCGTGGATGTCTTAATGGTTTCCTTTAGATATGCACGGCATCTTGCGGTCCCTTGAATTTCAACTCCCTCCTTTTTCGGGAAATGCCTCAAAAAAATTTTCGAAAATCCCCGCCATGTATCCTTATGGAGAAAATCGCGACTTTGGGGCCTTCTGGAATCGAACCCATGACACTGAGTTTCAGAAACGGATTTTTTCTGGAGGTTACACGATATGGCCAATATGTCGTAAAAATTTCAATTCAGTGGCACTTGTGGAACATGGTTAGACTTTTGATCCCCAGTGTATATATATATTATCTATCTATTATATATAGACGCTTCTCCGGATATACCTATATATATATACATTCATAGGGGATCAAAATTCTAACCATGTTCCACAAGTGCCACCGACTTGAAATTTTTACGACGTTATGGCCATGACGTGTAACCTCCAGGAAAAAGCTGACTTTGAACCTAGGTGTCATGGGTTCGATTCCAGAAGGCCCCAAAGTCGAGATTTTCCCCATAAGATTACATGGCGGGGATTTTCGAAAATTTTTTTGAGGCACTTCCCGGAAGAGTTGAGAGTTGAAATTGAAGAGATCGTTAGATGCCATGTATATCTCAAGGAAACCTTAAAGACATCTACAAATATTATCCTTGGTTCGATGCTAGGCCAGGGCAAATATTCTCCCGTTTGATTTACATTGCGATTTTTAAGATTTTTTTTAATTACTTACAGATGACTTGGAAACTTGGAACTTGGCACGTGGATATATATCATAAATATATTTTATAATAAAATTTTAGAACTCGCTGATGGTCCTTGGTTCGATCCCAGAGGGCCATTTACATCCTACAATGCATTTCTTATGGAGATAACGGAAGCAAATTTTAGGTACTTCCTGGCAAGATGTTGACTTCAAACTTTGCATTTAATAAGATCAGGTCAAATCAAGTCATAATGTGTTTTTACAGCTGCCAGTAGGTCCTGGGTTCGACACCAGGCGTCTCTACAATCAGTAATTGATTCAATTTTTAGGAACTATTTTGAACCCTTTCCCAATAATATAGAAACTTCAAATTTGGCATATAGATAGAGATCATAAATAACTTTCAGAAATATGTTTTAGATTTCCAAGATCGTCCTTGGTTCGAATCCAGAGAGCCATTTAAATTCGTGAAAATTAGAACGTCTTTTGAGGCAGTTGTAGCCCATATTTCTGCTTGAATTTTCACACATAGTTAGAGATGGTGATGTTCTATTGTGTTTCATAGTAGGTTCACCAGTAAGACCGGGGTTCAATGTCAGACGATGGAATTTCAGCGAATTTTAAGAAAAATTTCAACCCACTTTTTTCTTTTGATGGCCGTCCCGATATGATGCCGACATGAAAATAGTGTTGTCGATCTGCTTGCAGTATGCAAGCAACATTTTACTCGTATAAGTATATAGACGCTTCTCCGGATATACCTATATATATATATATATATATATATATATAGAGAGGATACAAACTCACAGGCCAAACCACAAGCGTCATTGACTTGAAATTTTTACGACATATTGGCCATAAAGTGTAACCGCCTGAAAAATTGCGATTTTGCACCTCAGTGTCATGGGTTCGATTCCAGAGGGCCCCAAAGTCTCGATTTTTCCCGTTTAAATGCATTGCTTTGATTTTCGGGAATTTTTAAAAAATACTTCCGGGATAGGTAGAAAATCGAAAATCTAGGAGCCTTTATATATGGTCATGATCTATCGAAAACATAAATGAGTTTTACGGAAAATATCCTGGGTTCGATGCTAGGTCGAGGCAAAAATCGGCCGTTTAAAATGTATTGTGGCGATTTTTAAGATTTTTTTTGGACCCCTTCCCGATGGCATGGAAACTTGAAATTCGGCATGGAGTTGGAGATTATAAATATATTTCATAATCAAATATTACATATTCGCTGATGGTCCTTGGTTCGATCCCAGGGCGCAATTTACATTTCTCAATGCATTTCTTATGGAGATAACGGAAACAAATTTTAGGTACTTCCCGGCATGCTATCGACTTAAAACTTAGATGATGAAGACGTGATAGAAGAACCAGTCTTAACAAATCAAACTATGCATTCATAGCTATCAATGTGTCCTGGGTTCGACACCAGGTGTCTCTGAAATCAGAAGTTGATCCGATTTTTAGGAATTATTTTGAAACCTTTTCCAATAATATAGAAACTTGAAATTTGGCATATAGATTAAGATCATTAATAACTTTCAGAAACATTTTTTTTATTTCCAAGATCGTCCTTGGTTCGAGTCCCGAGAGCCATTTACATTCCTGAACATTAGAGCGTCTTTTGAGGCAGTTGTAGCCAATATTTCTGCTTGAATTTTCAGACATAGTTAGAGATGTAGATCTTATATTGTGCTACATAGTAAGTTCACCAGTTAGATCCGGGTTCGATGCCAGACGATGAAATTTCAGCGAATTTTAAGAAGAATTTCAATCCTTTTTTTTTCTTTTGAGGACATTCCCGATATGATGCCGATATGAAATTAGTATTGCCGATCTGCTTGCAGTATGCAAGCTACATTTTACTCGTATATATATAGGTATATCCGGAGAAGCGTCTATATATAATAGATATAGGGGATCAAAATTCTAACCATGTTCCAGAAATGCCACTGCCTTGAAATTTTTACGACATATTGGCCATAACGTGTAACCTCCAGGAAAAAGCCGACATTGAACCTCGATGTCATGGGTTCGATTCCAGAAGGCCCCAAAGTCGCGATTTTCCCCATAAGGATACATGGCGGGGATTTTCGAAAATTTTTTTGAGGCATTTCCCGGAAAAGGAGTGTTTTGAAATTCAAGGGATCGCAAGATGCCGTGCATATCTAAAGGAAACCATAAAGACATCTACGAATATTATCCTTGGTTCGATGCTAGGTCGGGGCAAAAATCGGCCGTTTAAAATGCATTGTGGCGATTTTTAAGATTTTTTTTGGACCCTTTTCCGATGGCATAGAAACTTGAAATTCGGTATGAGGTTAGATACCATAAAAATATATCATTATCGAATTTTACATATTCGCTGATGGTCCTCGGTTCGATACCAGAGGGACATTTAAATTCCTCAATGCATTTCTTACGGAGATAACGGAAACAAATTTTAGGTACTTCCCGGCATGCTATCGACTTCTAACTTTGCATGATAAAAGAACAAGACTTAACAAATCAGACTATGCATTCATAGCTATCAATGTGTCCTGGGTTCGACACCAGGTGTCTCTGCAATCAGAAGTTGATCCGATTTTTAGGAATTATTTTGAAGCCTTTGCCAATAATATAGAAACTTGAAATTTGGCATATAGATTTAGATAATTAATTATTTTCAGAAACATTTTTTAAATTTCCCAGATCGTCCTTGGTTCGAGTCCCGAGAGCCATTTACATTCGTGAACATTTGAGCGTCTTTTGAGGCAGCTGTAGCCAATATTTCTGGATGAATTTTCACACATAGTTAGAGATGGTGATCTTCTATTGTGTTTCATAGTAGGTATACCATTAAGACCCAGGTTCGATGCCAGACGATGAAATTTCAGCGAATATTAAGAAAAATGAAATCCTTTTTTTTCTTATGAGGACCGTCCCGATGTGATGCCGATATGAAATTAGTATTGCTGATCAGCTTGCAGTATGCAAGCTACATTTTACTCGTATATATATATAGGTATATCCGGAGAAGCGTCTATATATAATAGATATATATAAGTATATCCGGAGAAGCGTCTATATATAATAGATATATATATATATAAGTATATCCGGAGAAGCGTCCATATATAATAGATACATGAATGAATCCGGAGAAGCATCTATATATAATAGATAATGCAGAAATTACCTTATTTTCAGAACACCAATGCATGCAGTCTAACATTAACCGGTTTAATGCACATACATTAAAGAATATTAGCTATATATTTCAAGCAAGTTTGCTTAGTAAAAGCATAGAGTAGTAAATTGTTTGAAACTTGCTTTATCCACATTGCCATCACTTTTTGTATTTATATTTTAGTTTCATTCGATAATATTAGCTAAAGGTGTAGTTAATTAATTTGTTTAAAGGTTGAGCTCTCAACAAAATTGAGATAAACTGCAGTGGATCAACGAATAGTAATTTGAGGTCCATTGGAAATAATTTCTGCTGAAAATTTTGATGAAGATTTTGTTTAATCAAGTATAGTTTGTACAGAGGAAGGCTGTGCGGAAGTTTGCTTTATATTTTGTTAATAAGAGAAAATATTTCCTGTTTTTTCTTCTACTTGATATTCAGGAAGCCTGCTATTTAGTTTGAAATGCTAGAGTTACTGTTTTTAAAGCTTTACATTGACTCAATTTCATCGAAGTATAATGTGAAAGATTAGGCTAAAATCTGCCTTTGTCTCGTCACCCATGAAGTGTATCAGGAATGCTTACTGCACTCGTTTTCTAATTGAGCCCAAACCGAATCTGGAAAATCTCATTTTCCGACTAAATGGAGTGCAGGATATCTAGGGAGAAGATTTCACGTAATGCATGCTGAAAAGTCCTTTTTTTCCCCTGCAGGGATTTCGCCTAGAATAATACGCTGACAAAATCGATGTGCTTGCTGTCGCTACGTTGGTTTCAATTAGAAAAGTCTTTACTCGGAGTCTTACGTAAGCATAATGATAACCTGCAAGCACTCGCCCGAAATAGAGCCTAATGGGTAGGAATTCCGGTTTATTTAGGTCAAACAGAAATTGAATGCGAAAAAAAGTGATTAGGAGAGAGAATTCAGTTTAGTCCGATTTCATTTCCTAATGGATGTCAGAAAAATTAATAACACTCATAATGCTCTCGACGTATGCGGAAAAAATTTTCTGATTTGTACAATTACGTTGTTACTGATGCTATTGTATTACTTCACTGTACAGTTATGCTGTCTTTCATGGTTTTTAATATATAATGTATAAGCAATGAAATTCGTAAATTCTGTAATATTCCGAGTAAATCTCTAGGTTGAAATAAAAGTGAAAGACTCGAGGATAAAAAGTCGTCTCTGATACGAATATTACATGTGATAATTGTCATGATACTTCCTTCCTGATACGTTTATCAATACACTTCGAGAAAAATTAGGAAAATCAGAAGTCCTCTAAAAGCTAATTTTTTCCGCGAAAGATGTGCGACAGTATCCGAATTTTACTTTGTAAATTTTAGTGAATAGTATAAATTATTTGAACGTAAATATATGATTAGGGTAATTAAATAGACACAGATTTAGACAAATATATGGATGAAACTCAGTAAAATTGATATTGCGTATTATCTGCGCTAATTCAGTGAGCTGAAAAATTTCCTTCCTGTTGTAAGTCAAATTCTGGTCTTATCAGGAATAGCATAGTTATTTCCCTCCCAATTACTATGTTTTATCAATGTCTTAGGAATAATTAATAACTTCTTGGGTTTAGCCATGAAACTAAACGGTCAAAACACGCAATAATTTTGGAGTAACCCCTTGAGAGCAGTAAGGTGTAAAATACATTGGTAGAGTTGAGGATAAAGTGAAAAGTTTAGTTAATTTCACGTTACCATCTTGCCACAATTTTACTTCGACCTCGGCTTTGTCGTACCATTTAGGTTTAGTTTTAACCATAGACTATCTATAAATATGAAATAAAAAACGATTTAAGGAATTCTAGGGAAATTTCCCGCTCACAATTCCCAAGATATTCCGGAACATAGTGAATTTGGAAGACCCAACATTGGGGTAGGGGTATTCTTCCCTTCCCAAGGCAAATTGTGTTTCTTTCGTGCTCGGCAGCAGCCTCGTTTGTTATTTTAAGGCATTTTCTTACATAATGGCTGTCAGGATGACTCCAGCATCGGGGACAGGCGGTTACATCACCCGCCCTTGGTAAAACTTCCCTTATTATTGCACCGTCGGGAATATCCCCCCTCCTACTTCGAAGACTTCTCTTCCTCGTTTTCCACCCGTAAACAATACGACGGTATCGTCTCATTTTCACAGGCCGCGAGCCTTGAAAACCTCCTTACTTTTGTTCCCGTTAATTACTCGGCGAAGCACAGTGGCCGTGACATCAAGCGAAGGATGCGGCGTGTTCCATCCGCGCTTATTATAGTACCGCATAGTAGAGAACCTGCGCGGAAATGTTCGCGCACCTCCTCCTCGGAGTGGTATGTACCCCTGCTCAAGCGAACGCCTTACCCCGTGTACTCCACGAAACGGCCTTCACTTCCTCGTATCTAGCTATCGCTAATCGTTCTCTTGTTTTTCTCCAAAATGTGCCATGCCTACGCCTAAAGAATGTGTGAATTGAGAGAATTCGTCAATACTGCTGTGCATGTAAGAGACTCAAGTTGATACATTATTTTTGAAAACGAAATATATGTCCTCTGTTAGGCTAAATGTTATCTATATCAAAAGCTGTGAATTTCAAGAATTTCCTTCTCCTGCATTTTTATAATGGCCGCATACAAAGATAGACTCATAGACCATAGAAAAAGTTTATCACAATTTTTGACTAGCGATCCACTTTTGGATTACGACGATGCATTTAAAAGTTTTTTTCCTATCCACCATGTTAAATTTGTGAGTGTTAAACTTTATACTTATGTCATATAAGATGTTGTTAGCTTTGCAACTGATTTTTTTATGCATTTCAATTTATCGTTTACAAAGTTGATTTTTGCATGACGAAGGGATACCAAGTTGGGGAGGTTGTCGATGTTACCGAAAAAGGCTCTTTACTACGCGGTACTATTAACGCCATGTAATTCAAAGGGGCGCTTCGTTTTTATTTGAAATTCTGACGCGTGAGGTTACCTTTTTCTTCTCCACACGTTTTAAAGCCTCCAACTTCTTACGGCTTCCCGTAATTCACGTTGCCACCGGCTTCTCATTTAGTGTACGCGTGAGAAAGACGCGATGGGTTTTCTCACACCCCCCGCAGTCGTTTTTTTCCACACGCAGGGGATGTTACTCGGGTTTTTCGGTTCCCCGTTTGGGTGCGCCCGAATACGGAGCCATGCCGCGCAGTTTAACCAGAATCGTCGCTTCTCCTTCGGCATCCTCGCCGGTCACCCATCAATTTTAATTCGAGTTGTCCCCATTCTTCTTCCTTAGCCGTGCTTCGTTAACAGTTTTCTCTTGAGGGTATTGAGGTGGGACTTCTTGTGGACTTCATCCAATATTTCCTCTCGGCCTTTGCTAGCTCTTCGTCCTATTATGAAAAAGTAATTGCTTTCATGATCAAGGCTGCGGCTTCGAGTCAATTAGTGGCCGTTTCCCACGGAAGATGGAATCAATAAATTAAGAGGTACGTTGGTACAGAGCGGCCTATCTGGCCATCACGTTCCGCACGCCGAAAGGTGTCTCTTAGGGTACATTTGTACGAGTGTTTTTTTTTTTAGAGTACATAGGTAGCAGAGGTAGGAGTATTTTTAGAAGTACGTAGTTTTAGAAGGGGGTATTTTTTGATTGGTAAAGAGAGTACTTCTCCTAGCTCTAGCAATTCTTTTTCGGGCATTCAAAATTTTTGGTAGGCTTTTTTAAAACCGGGAAATTGAAAGAATAACGTTTTTCACGCTTTCATCTAAACAGGAGTTTAAAAATCGATAAAGCAAATTATTTTTATGGTGTAAGAGGGATATAAAAAAAGCTCTTGGTTTCAAAGGGGTATATAACCCTATGCCTCCCCGCATGAAACACAACAGATATGTAGAATTCACGTTTTACTTTATCTTAAAACAAGTGATGAAGCTGGTGCCCTTTCTAATTTAAATCTTAGGCGGATCTGCTATTCTTAAGTATTTCAATATGTTATGGGACTTACACACTCCTGAATGTACCACTTTATCTTCTATAAATGCCTTGCTCGGGAGGGAATTCACCTCTAAGGGTACTTGGCGGAAGATTGAGACCGTGTCTTTAAGATGCTCCAAAAATATACTTGTCCTCTTTGATGGAATTTTCACATTGGAACTAAGGCCACTCCTGAATCCTCTGATCTTTGTTTGTATGGTAAAGCTCATCGTTAAATTCTCGTTATTTTTCTTTTAAACGAAGGAAGCCTTAACCGTTATCGAAAATGATCCGTATATGTTCGGGTTATTCTTTAGCACTTTATTAGATTATATATTATATTATTACAGAGTTGGCAAAATATTTTAATTTTAAGATTTCATGAACGATTTTGTATGATAACAGCGTAAACGTTCTAGATCCATAGAGAGCAGTTTCAAAAGATTTTATTTAATTATACGAACGAAAAGGTCAAGTTACGGAAAGCCATAGAACATTGAAATCCTTTTTAAAATTTAAAAACGGTAAGCTTATTTCACCATTAATTGGATGGGACACCAATCTCCTCTGCCTAAAGTGCTATTGACAGAATTTTCGGCGAGATTTTTGTTGCCTCCTGAAAGTTCTTTTAAACTTTAGAACGTTCTCCCTGTATCTTTACATACTTTCACTTTTTTGTACTCGTGCATTGTATGCACTTTATTGCGGATGGTGCAAAGTAAGAAAATTTGGAACACGCTGTTGAAGAATTAGAGGTTTAAAATCTCCAATAGCCGTCTTTGTCGGCGTTCCTCGTCTCATTCAACGGTATTCCTAGAAAACAAAAAAGGACGCCGGACTTTTTCAGAGCACCCTAATCATTCCTGAAGATGAAAGTATCGCTTCCGATATACGTATAGGGTTTTTTTTTAAGTGAGGTGTCCTTTTTTCCTCGGAGTACCGGTGATTGAGACGAGGAACGCCGACAAAGACGGTTATTGGATATTTTACACCTCTAATTACGAATGGAGAACAATTTAAGTACACGAGGCTCACGGCATGAACTTAAGACTCTTTCTTCTCATCACCTCCCATTTCTCTTTCTCTCTTTTTTTATTTCGGTCCCTAATTCAATCTCACCATTGGTATACGTCTGGTGTGATCCATCACTCCCTCGAATCCAATGTCCTATCTCTAACTTTTTCAATTGATTGATTGGGTGTGACGTATTCTTCCCTTTTCGGTCGTGCATCCTTTTTTACTGACCGTTCCCCTCATCGATTGGACACGAATAGAGGCTTTGGGAGAGTTCTATGTACTCAGGAGGCAATATTACTTTCGGACGCACCAAGAGGGGGGTAAGACGAGCATTGATGCGGGCGCCCTCATTCTGCTTGCCCACGTCATCTCTCCTTCATATCTTCATCGGATATTCCACCTATGCTTCCATTCGCAGCCTCCGATTCTTCTATTCCAATTTTACAGGGCGCTCAATCATTCATCATCTCGTAATCCCCTGTCATTGCTACTTCGGAGATCAATCGCCATCCGTATTGCTGGAGATTTTCGGAGAGTTACGCGAGGTTTTCTGGAAATCCACCATGATTAGCAGAAAATCGTACCTTTTCTTCATGAATTTGTGAAAAATTCATTTTTTGTAATATCGCGAGCAGTGTGTCTATGTGTCATTTTCTAGTAGTAGAGATTTCAATATCTCTCATTCTTCTGATAGAAGCATAGATCTACCTATAGGTAGATAGCACATATCTCCAATTCTTCTCTTGTAAAGTAACGTCACGTCATCTTTTTTAACTACTTTGTAAAATGCTCTTGTAATAACTTGAAGTCATGCATATTACCTCTAGGTTATGCGCATAAGTTGAAATAGGGTGTAAATCCTTTGAGCTTTCTTATTGTTTCTATGTTTGTCCCTTGCAAGTGTCTTTGAAATCCTTCCATATTTGTTTAGCTCAGCTATAAATTAAAATTGTGTTATTCTATCAGCTAAAATTCGCTTGCGATTTTCCTGTATCCTGTCGTAACAAGTTTTTAGAATTAGAATTTCTTAAAATTTAAACGGTTGACAGTCTGACAATTATTAGAATGTATCAGGACAAATAATGATGATTAATTTAAGGTTTATCGCTTTACTATATTCAATATATGTAGTGCAGGCCAATAGTAATATCGTTTTAATTGTGTAAAATTTGGAATAGGAGGAAGGAAATGGAATCTGAGTCAGTGCTTTAAGTTGGGATTCTTATATTAGAGGTACCCCCATATTTTATGAGGATATATAGGGGCAGCTAAAGATTTTTATCGGATAAATTAAGGTCTTATGTTCCTTTCGAGATAATAGTCTATTATTCATTAATTATTTTACTCAAACCTTTATGGCGTATAAACTGTTTTAATGATTGAAATCGGAACCATAGTCAATTTTTTTAATTATATAAAATTAGCTATGTTTCCTTGTTTAATTATATAAAATTAGCTATGATTTATTTGAAAATAAGTTTGATTAAACGTTCTGAAATCTTTGGGACTCGTTCATTTTACCATTTAAAGCTAAATATATTAAAATGAACTCGGAATTTTTTTATATCTGGAAGGCTTTATTTTAACTTCCTATGACTCATATTGCATTTTTTAAATAATTATTATAAAAATTATTCGATCGGATGTTTTAGTAATTATATTTTTGATATGGTTTAACTTGCGTGTTCCCGGTATTGTTGGACATAAATTGAGGCTCGCATGAATGAATCGAGTGACGTCACGAGAACAAAAAATCTGCGGGAGCATTCGTGCCCCTAACGTGGAAATTATTTCCTCCGGATTTCCCTCGCTCTCTTGAATATATGAGGCTGTTTGAGGTATGGAGAGTGACCCTAAATATTTTCAAGTGCAAAATATATTGCTTTTGGCCAGAACTCGATTTTCTCGACTCGATGGAAATTTCGCGGGCTACCCATATTCTATAACGCTTTCTTTCAGTATTTATAGTCATATGTTTCGACGGGTGGCGCAGAAGTTTCAGCTTTGCGTGAATCAAGCCATTTGTTTTCGATTTACAAGTCTTTCCCGATTCCTTTTTCATGTGAACAATCGATGCTTTATGGTTTGTGATGGTATTTTCTACTTGTAGAGTGATCTCGTTACTCTTCGTAGGAGTTAGTCAATCTATTACTACAGTTTTTAGAGTAGTGAACTTTACTAGTTCCTTTATTTATTAGAGAACCATACTTGGTCTCGTTCTAAAACTTTTCATTCTAAGAAATTAGTAGAAAATTTTTTATGTCACTTACTATTTTTGTAAAAACATTCACATTTTTATTATGTGAATTTTTTTCTTTCTAAAATTATTCTTTATAAAAATAAGTGTATATATCATCATAGGTACTGTTTTATTTTAATGATGTCTAATACTATATAATTTCTAATACACACTAAAAGATTATGAGTTGTCCTACAGTAAATAAAGGTATGTAACTGTTGTCAATAATCAACCAATAGAAATAGATCTGTTCTCCTCTAGCCGCAAACCATGCTTTTGCATAAAACGGCTTTTAAGGAATTAGAGATTTAAAATCCCTTATTAAAATATCCTGTGAAACAATATTTTGAAAGTTGCATTATTCTACAACATATTATGAAATGATCATTCAAATTTTAGGAAATAGCGAGGATGAACGACAAAATTATATTAAAACATGTTTAAATCACGTCTTGGATGTATCTCGAATTTTTCCTTTTAGCAACTCCTTTTCAAGTCTCACCATTTTCTTTTAGCCTTTTCGTGCGTGTTTTTCTCATTCATCCGTGTACTATCCCTCTCCCTTTTCTTTCAGTGGGCCTTCATTCATCACATTCCCATCAAGATATACCTCTCTATCTCACTCGTATGGAACCCTTTCTCTATTCTTCGCATCTCATCCCGTTTTCTATTTCGGCCTTTTCCACAACCTACCCATTCACCCTCTCTATTCACCCTACCCAACCACCCTCCCCCTTAACCCACCCACTTCACCCTCCCCATCCACCCTCCCCCTTAACCCTCCCTGCAGTCCATCAATCTGCCTATCCAACCTAGCCATTCCACCCCCGTCCTAATCCCATTTCGACGCCATTTCGAGGCAGGTTTTGAATGGATCCTTTCAGGCACAACATTTCTGCTTTCCGAATACCCCTACAAAGCGGATTAGATGGTCGAAATAGTCGAGACATTCGGGTCGATCTCGAGTCAGCTATATCAACATTCCTGGAAATTAATGGAGGTCCGCGAAGCATTTGTGGACATTTTATATTAGCGAGGATGCTTTCAGTAGTCTATGGAAACTGAGGTATCTCCGAGGGATCTCGAGCATCCATCTTTATGTCTGAGTGAAGCATCTCATCAACTAAAATTTAAGCAAACATCTCATCATATACCTTTAGGAGCTCGAATACCAAAAGCCTTACCCCGCGTGTTTTAGTATTCCGAGACCACCAACTTCGATAGCTCTTCATATCGCGAAGCACCTGTTAGTTTATATAAATTTCTCATCCTTGAGCCCTCTCATGATTCTCATTACTTCGCTCGTACCTCTTCAAATAAAACTTAGTTCAGAGCTGGGGAATCTATCGCCGCCTTAGACTTATCCTTAAAATAAATTCGGACATTTCTTCAATTTTCTCGCAAGCTCTTATCATTTCACCTATTTACCAAGTGTTAGGAAAGTTGAAAAAGTCCTCCCTTTATTTTCTTTTTAATTATTTTTTTATCTGAGGAAAATTTTGATTACGGAATATTTGATTGTAGGCAATGAGGCACTCAAGTGCGGCGTGATGGTAGTACATTATGCCTTACGAAGAAAAATGATTCCCGACTTCTGTTGACACTGTAACGAGCATGCATTTCTTTTATCGCCAGTCTCGCAACACAAAATTTTAAGAGCATTCTTAGATATCCATATTAATATTTCACTGACGGTTTATAGATTACAAATGGCTTTGCACTCATGGCTATATTCATATATTCTATGCTCACAATACAAAATCTGTGCAATTTTGCTATCGTCACATTTTCTATTTCCTTAATTACTCAGCAAATGCCTGCCGTTCGTCCAACGTAAGAAATAACATTTAAAATTTTTAATACAGCGAAATGTGAAACAGGATGTTTGTTTGAATCACGTTCTGTCGCCCGTTTATTTGGTGACGAAAACATTTTCCTTAAGCAAACCTTTTTTTTGTGACAATGGATTTTAGGTTACAATTTCTAGATTTTGCAATGATTACTCTTGATGCCCGTAATATTCTCCTTAATATTACATTTCAAGTTAAAAGTTTTATTAGACTAAGTATATTAAATATATATATCAAAGTATATATAGTGGAAATTTCCTCAGGACTTAATTACATAAAAATATCATTATTAAGCTTCTTTAAGTAAAATTCTAGGATTCAGATGATGATATGCAAACGAAAAAGTTTAGAAAAAATATAAGAGTAAAATTTATTTCTTATTTTGGTTATCTAGTACGATCCCACCATGTTTCGTACTAATATCCTGTATGTTTTGCATTAAGCTCAGGCCCCTGTAACTCTGATTTGAATTGCTGTCTTGTTTGAATACCCGTCGAAGGGTAGATAATATCAAAGTTTGATCTTCGGATAGAAATACGCAATCCTCCTTTTATCACGATATCCCCTAACACTTAGGAAACCCACACAAAACGTAAGCTCGCCTATTTTTCTCATCGGATGGACGATTTCCGTCCGATTCTTCGCGATTGCGGACCTTGAGGTCGCTTGTTATGCGGAAAACCCATTTCCCTATCCTCGACGCGCAGCAATTATTTCCGTCCTCATTCTTTTTTCATAACCTCAGGAAAAAAGTAGATCGCCGTGGAAATCGAATGAGCTAGAATTTCCTACGACACTATCTTTACTATAGCGGTTATGCATAGTGAGGTTCTGGAATAACAAACGTTATTTTGTATGTCTATGATCATATTTATAGGGTTGCATATTTTTACTGTTTCGCATTTAACTCTTTTTCAGTTGCCGTTTTAGTATGGCTCGTAGTTGTTCTAAAATTTCCAAAGCTGCGGCGGTCAGTTCACATTTGGTTACGATGGATTTCTTTTCCAATAATTTGATTGCGATCGAAATGTATTAAAAAAATTTACTATTTTTATAAATTGGTTTATTATTCAAATGCATTTGCATGTTTGTATATATTTTTCAAGTTTTATATTATAAAAAATGTTTTGCAATTGCAGCAATTATTTTTCACAATTCTCGCTAATTGCAGGATAAATTAATCAGGTTATGTTTGTTATTAATTGCAATCTGAGCCATTCATTAATCCATATGCACCGCAATGAGTGGTTGGCATGAATCAATCATCATTCAGCGATCGATTGCCGCTGATCAATTGGAGTTTCCTTTTAATGTGAAACGATATATTTTAAATTAAAGGTGTTCCTCATGATCTTATTCATATGTATGACCCTCCTTCCAGGAATAGTTATAGCTGTAGATTCGCTTACGACATTAGACAAGTGTAGTTGAGAATGGCGAGACGAAAAATGGGGCATTGTATTGGTAGAGAAATATTAATCAATTGGCTCCTGCACTCACGGATTCATCTATGTTCTGAATCATTCATGGTCAGTTTCTTAATCTTCATTCTTTGCTCATCAATATGTACCGTATTTATCGCTTCGATGTTTTATGATACCTCAGAATAAGTTTTTTTATAAATTTCTTTGTCCGCACTGTTTCACCCAGAGATGCGTTTATAATTTGATTTTATACTTATTTTTGTAAGTTGCATAAAGTGGTACTCAATTTTGTATTTTTTATAGGTTTCAAACATATACTATTTTCAACTATTAGTTTCGCTATCGCCCTAGCATCTTCAGGCAATAGTGGTAGCGAAAGTAGTCTGTAACAATAATCTTTCGAAAAATTACGTAGCTGTGTGAATTGTATTCTCAGCCATCGAAGACGCGCTTTTGATCAATATCAACTTCCTGATCACGTTTATCTTGTTCACTCCAATGAGTTTCCATGTTTCTCTTATCTCCATTATCATTCTAAACCCCTTTTTGCTCTCAATTATTCTCTCCCTTCGATAATCTCATGATTTCCGCGGATTGGGATCCTTCCGACAGAACGGACGCCCCTCGACAATGTTTCCCCTTCCATATCATTCGGCTCACAAAAATTCCCCCAGAAAGGTCCTTTCCCAATCTATTGACTACCAGAGCTCCTAGTTCTTCTGCTTCATCGAGCATGCATCGCCTATGCATTTTTTAACGAACCTCTCTTCTGGAGAGACCACGGTTGACTTGTTTTGATGGTGATTTACATTCTCTCGTCACGGAGAAAATATCGGATCTTTTGATTCATGGACCTGAACAGTTTTTTTAAGCCAAACTTGAATCGCTCGATCCATTATAAAGGACTGCAGTAGTGCATGGGTTAACGCGACTCCTTTGATGAGCACGGCTTTACTTGGTAGAAACTAACACGAAGAAGAAACTTTTATGAATTTAGCTTAAGGTTTTTATCTGCTAACGATTACGAATTCGGTTCTAAATGGCATATTATTTTGAAAATAACTTTTTTATTCAATATAATTTTTTATCTAAGTCTAAGAATTTTTTATACATTGGTTAGGCTTGCAGCTTTCAAAGGGTTTCTTTTCTTACATTCCGTTTGATCATTAGGAAATATCCGTGGAATCTCAGCCATATGAACTTTATTTCAGTCATTTTTCTTAAAGAAGGCGGAGATATATTTGTAACTTAACTTGATATTTAGATTTATTTGATTTATGTATTGGAAGAGACTGATAAAAGGAGATAATTTGTCAGAGATAATCGCGGAAATCAGTTAGATATCGGAATGGAAAGGTAACGAATTAATTGGGACTGGAAAAGCCAAGGATGTGGGTCGATACGATGACCATGTTTCATCTTGATTTGACTTGTTCTTTATTTTAGCTGGGGTGGATGAGGCGTAGGTCGCCCCCTCTTCCCCTACCCCAGCATAAGATCAGGTACAGTGGTATTACATGATTTATTATTTACAATTTATAGTCAAGTTCAGATAAAACGTCTTCTTGGAAGACATGGTTTAAAAACAGAGTTAAAATAACAGGTTCATAAATACGGATAAATATACAGCAATAGATAAAATCATTAAAAATGGATGAAAATATGATTGAATGATTGAATAAATAGGTGATCATATCATTGGTTGGATGGGTGAATTATTAGATGCGTGAAGGGATGTGCAGAATAACATTGGAATAGATTATTTGGTGATCGATGAATGATTGATGAGACAATACAAAAATAATAAATACATAAATAATTACATTGATTAAAAACGTAAAAGAATGAACAGAATAAAACATAAATTATTGATGATTGGTGAAAGGATGAATGAATGGATCAAGAAAGACGAGTACCTCTTCTGCCAGTACCTCTTGGCTAGCGCATATCGCATGTAGACCTATGTGCAGTCAATTATATCTTAAAATGTCATGCAGTTTCACGTTCTTTGTGGCCATTTATTTTTCGCTGCGTCCGAACAGAAATAGGGTAGAAACCTGTATGTAATATGCTTACTTACGCCAAAGCGACTTCTCCTTAGAGTAGCTGAAAAGCTCCATTTTTTAGAGGAATTTCAAGCAACGAATTCCTGCTTGGAGAGCAAGAAACATTGATACCAGCATCCAATATTGCATTTTCTATTTATGGCTCCAGCTGGAAAAAGTGGGGCTTAACTCTCTCGTTTTCTCAGCTGTTCCAGCTCGAAAACATCGTTGATTAACTGTGAAGTATTAACCTCATTCTCTTTACGATTGCGATGACGTGAAACTTCCTAGCACGCCCATAATCTGTCTTACCCTTCGGACATTCCTCTTCAACTTTCTATCCTCACCACCTTCAATCCATCACCGCACGCGGTTCTTGGACGCAAAGCCTCCGCGTTGTTAGACTCTTAATCCTCAAGTCGTGTTCAAACGAAGGAGTTGAAAACGAAACCATTTGCTTGTGGTCATAAACGCTTGAAACATCTACGCTTTCCAAAGCTCTAACACCGCTTCTCTTGTTTGCTTATAGGTCGTTGGCATTTTCACTCGTTCAACGGAGTGAATCGGGTCCGATGAGGAAACCATGATTTTCTATGAGGTGTCCTTAGGTTTATGGAGTCTGCTTATTACAGCGAGAAACAGTAAGAGTTAAATAGGTATTGGAGAGATTTTCCAGAAAAGATCTTAATTGCAAAAATATACGAAGTTCTGTAGAAAAATCATAAGTCTAGCAGTATCATTTCTGCAAAGAAGACAAAAGTAAGGATGGATTTTTTTCTAAATTTATTTAATTTTTTTAACTCCATTGAAAGTTGGTGATTATGTTTCCGATAATTGTCTGTTTTTCTTCGGAGTATAAATTTAAAAAAATACCTTCTGAGTAAAAGGAGAATATTATTGCCCAAGGTACTTGTTTTTTAAGGTAAATGTTTTCGATAGTTGAATCTAAAAGAAAACCTTTGGTGGCAGATGCAAGCTAAAATGATTATGAATCCCAATAAAAATAATGTATTTGTAGTAACAAATTATACAATATAACATTGTCTCAAGTTCCTTGTTTTTGTTATCAATTTATAGTCCTCTGATTGTGTATTGACATGCCCTAAGAGGTAGGTCACAGGTTAATTGATCCCGAAATTATTATGAGATTTTATTAAAGCGTCAGAATTGGCCCTTGAGACAATTAGTGCCTATTAATATGCATTGAGTTGCATTAAGGATTTTGATTCCCAAATTCGAATTCCAAGCTAAATGTAGAATGAAAACATCGCTCGATGCCTGGTGGAATTTAATCATGGTTATTAGTACTCTGTGAATCAATTTAAATAACTTGCTTTTATGGCCATAGAGGAACAGAAATTTTCGAAATCGATAGCGCTTCATAATATTCTATTGGTGAAATCAGCCATGTGTTGTTCGTAATTTTTCTGAATTAATTCTTAATGAATTTTGGAATTGCTTAATTGCATATCCTCTGCTTATGGCTGCAAATATTCAGGCGCCCTCGCATTTCGGTAGAGGGTGATTAAGAGTGAAACTAAAACCCGCAAGGTCCACATTCTTCACGCTAAATTGGCGTTTAATTCCCACGTCATTCCATCCAACTCTCTCTCACCCCAGCCAACGATCGTTTTCAGAAAATATGTTCCATTGCTGACCGCCTTAATAGGGTTCGGTACGCAGTAAAGCAAATTAGTTGAGATTAATCGGAAAGCGATCGATTAATTGATCCAAACATATCATTAGTTTCTCACTGCTAAAAATTTCCAGCGATACTCTCATTACAGTCAAACTCCAGATGCTGCTCAAATACGCCTACAAACATTTTACGGGCGTTACAGAGTGGAAAATGGGGGCGCATAGCACTTCTTCACTGTTGCGGCAAGGTACGAAAATAACATAGCAGGAAATAAAGGGCGTGTGACTATCTTTCAACATCCATCTCCTCGTTTTTTAATGCATTTTCTCTTTCTGCAAAATTTCCTTAACCGTCTTCTCAAATCAAGGGATTCTCGAATTCAGTCTATTCCCGATGGTGTCTTCCTCTACGAAGTGATTTGCTTGAATCGTGCGTTACAACCTGGATCGCGGTGGGGGTGTCCGCTCGTGATGTCCTACGATAACACGCATGATCACCGTACATGTCCCTACGCGAATATGGTTAGCAACACGTTCTCCCGCATTAGCTTGCAATATTGGCCTTGCCGAAGTGACATTATTGTGTTCGATGTGACGGGAACAGATGTTCGTGTCGGTTAAGGTTGGTCATGAGAGGAATATTGGCTGTCAACATTTGTCACTCTCGCCTAGATAAAACATCCTCAGAAATATTAGAAAATAGGGGGAGATCTAAATATCGTGATTTCTGATTGAGTTGAAGAGATATAATAGATTGTAATGAGCTTATTTTGCTCGTTTTGGAGTGTTTTCTGATTGTAAAAATTACCATTTTTATATAGTTACCATTTACATATAGCAAAAGAAACTGCAGCCTCTTTACCAAAGAATTGTATTTTTTCAATTTCTTCGCCGGATATTTCCTTGAATTATGCATTTTTTGCTTGAAATAGGTATTTGATCGAGGGATTGTAACGTCTCGTTCAGTCTGCCCAAGCGACTTTCTTTCCCCGGAATGTAATGACTCCCATTGGTTTCATCAGTCGGCAAGGGTGAAGGGAATAAAAGGGTCGATGGATATTGGTTGACCAGTTAAAATTGGTGAAAAGCAGATGGAAGAATAAGCGTGCTGAGATATGAGAAGCCACACTTCGGAACGTTCAGCGCGCGAGCGTCACGCCTATACTAAAAACTTTTTTCTTTCTTAAATGAAATATTATCCTCGCCAATTTTTTTTAAATTGTAGAGGAGGGTTGTATGTACAACATATAAAAAAATGAGAAAAATCTAAGGGGTGGTTACATCGTCAAAAATCGATTTGAAAATTTTTAATTGCTATAAACTTTATTAAATTGTTTACATTTTATAAAACCTTCCTACGATTATCTTTCTTAACACAAGACCTATAAATTAAGCTATGTTGTGTATTTTTAGCTTCTATATTACCGGAGATATGGCCTCGAATGCGAAGGCACTTTTGTAAAATTTCAATTTTTAAACATTGCAATATTTCGTAAACAATTGCGTTAATTACAAAACAGCTTGGGGATTTTCATTTTGTTATCAAATCAAAGCGATCTGCCAAATTTGGTCAAAATCGGTTACCTCAAGGGTTAATTTTGCCGATTTCCTTGTCGAATTGGCGTGGAATGACCCAATGATATCTCAAGAATAAAATTAGAATTGATAGAATTTCCCACAGTATTGGTAATTATGTATCGAACAAATTATTTCCAGTAAATGTGGTAAAATTTGGGCAGGGCTCTAATGAAATTTATTTGGTAGGTTTGCTGAGTGATTTTCAAAGTAAATATGAATTTACCAGGCGATCACTTATTTGATGGTTACTAATATTGAGGATATTACTTCCAAGCATGTCGAGATATGATTTACGGTAGATTACGGCAAAGTATGTTTAAGGAATGTTTTTGTTAACCCAAGTGCTCTTTAGACTTCAGTGCATCTCTAAAATTTACCATAGAGTATTTTTTTATTTAGATCTTTCCTATGCAGTTGTTGACCATTTTACTCTATGATGTTTTTGTCATGCTTTTGATTACGTGAAGACTGATTTGGACTTCCTCAAAGAATCTTTTCGCTGCAATAATCTCAGTTATTTTATAATTCACTAATGAATTCTATAAAATTTGAATCAACTTCAGTAACTGCAAAAAATGTCGTAAATTCTGCTGTGGAATTCCAGAGGTGAAAGTGAATATAATTAAACAACTTTTCGTAAATGGAATTTTTGGAAATGTGCCTTCTTTTCCATTAAAGTGATTAAAATACAAAGTAGACAACGTAATGACCGCGTATCCCGTCAGCTGATTTTCATTGGTTTCGGTCCAAAATTCCTCCATATTTGTTTAAGGAAAGTTGCACGTATTGAACATAATTTAGACATAATATTCGCTTCACGAAATATGTATGAGGGACACCCAACTTAAATTTGCTCTCGTTTACATAAAAGAGAAGTTTAGTTAAGGGCGATACTTATTTGCATAGGAATGGGGAAAGGAAAATTTGAGTGAGAGAGTAAGGTACGACCTCCGTCTTTCCATATTGCTGAAGTCCTTTTGGCAGCGTTTAGGCACCCATTCACGAGCACCTCTTTGAAATGCCTTTTACTCGACAGAATTTGCAGTTTACTCCAAACAAGCTTTGACTCACAAGATCCGTGCTGAAATTGCGGAGGTTAAGGTACATTTTTAAAGAGAATTACTCCCGTCATGAAAGCGTGTTTGCCTCGCAAACGCTTTCGCCACGGTGGCTCTTTGCATGCCATCGGGTCGTTTCTCTGCTCCGTGTTTCAAATTAGGTAAATTAACGATGCCGTATTGAAAGACGGATCCAAATTTAATACTCTTGCGTTCAATCCATGAGTTCGGGGAATCTGACTGGTACGGATGAAAAACTTTTCGAATTCAGTCGAGTTCTACGAACATTGCGACGTGTCCGAATGTAATTAAATTTTCTATTCTAAGGTTCGTACTATTATAAAGCTCGAGTGAACTCAGGACTTTTTAATTCGAAATAAATTTTAAAATTTATTTCGGTTTAAAAAATGAATTCGTGTAAATATGAAAGTGATGATGGAAAATCTTTGCCATTTTGTTACCGACAATTATTTTCAAATTAAATTGAATGCTTCACGTTGATAGTTTGCATTTTACGATCTTGGCTGCTTTTGCAGAACTCATATATATATTTTTTTTTAAACGAAATTGACTCATTTTTATTCGTAAAAATAAAAGTCTATCTAAATATTTTATTATTTAACCTATATGAGATCATATGTTTCAAATTATAATCTTTTATAATTTATTTTTAAGTAAATTAATATACCCAGTGGTATTAATGTGGGATACAACTAGTATCGACAAATACAAATATATTAGCCAGAGCTTATTGTAACTTAAATAGAATAATTGTACGTGAAGAATTGAAACATTCGATAATTAGGAGTGGTAAGCCAAAAAAATAAACTGGTGGAGAAAATTATGAAATGTCGGATATTTGGAAATATTTCCCATGATTAGATGGATTTATATGATGGGATTTTCATTGAGAGGAAAGGATTGATTTGACCGGAGTGTCAGTTATCAACGGATTTTGTTTTGCGGTTAATGCTTCGTGAATAATCACGTACTTGCGTATTTTTACTTTTTTGGCAAGCTGTATATGTATATATATATATATATATATATATATATATATATTTAATGTTTCATATTGCTGTAGATTATAGAAGCCATTGAATGAAAAAAATCGGAAACGAGTAGTAAAACTCAGTGTGAGAAATGGTATCGCAGAAATTTCTCAGGCGTGCTTCAACCAATAAAGTGCCAAATGGTGACTTTTTCAATCTAATTGAGAGTTTAAAAATATTTTTACTTATTATAAATATTTTGCATAATTCAATATTTCCTGCTGCTGTTTATATTTAATTTATTTGTACTCATTCATTATTTTATATCGGTGTATTGAATCAATATTGTTTCAGCGTCTATTCATTCTCAGCAACAGATCCTTCCGTAAGACTCTAGCATAGAAATGCATCATTTAGGTCCTAAATACGCCATCCGCCGTCGAAAGCCGTTCGCCCCAATGCGTCCTCTTCTCCAATGGATCCGAATCTCGCCGCTATGACTCCATGAAATTCAAATTCGATGCTCGGGATTTAATGCGCCCATCTCCGCGATCGGGTTCGAAGATTTATTTAAAAAAAACACGCTTCGTAGTTCTCTTTTACTACCTCATAACCGCCGTTCATATCGTTCAGTGCCCTTCCTATTACCAAAATGCTTTCCAGATCATAAGTAATACTTTCGTTTTCAACTCTTTCATTTTCATTCGATGTTCCAAATATCAATCATTGGTTTTCTTTCTGGATCTCGGTCGCTTCCTGTCATTCATGAATGTTTGACTACTTGCATAGATTTTTATAGGCAGATCCGTCAATTTGCTTCTTCGAATTGCATGTATTCTTCTTTTGCATATTTGAGTGTAGTTAAGTTCACCGATTCTCGTAGAAAGAACGTATTGCACTTGAAGAGACCCAATTCATTGTGTAGCACGGTTCTTGGAAACGAAGCGATTTATCAGAATTATTCTGCCGGCATAAACTGAATCTTAGTGCTATATTTTAGCGGTTGCCTTTGTCGAAGAAAATATAAAATTTGTTAGAAAAATGTCCTGTATTGTAATAAATAAATTGATAGTTCTCTGAAGATATTTGTAGAAGGTATCATGATGTCAAATATTTACCAAACTTATCTCTTAAAAATCTTTTTTGTTTACGATTGTGCGTTTCCCGATGGGTTTATAATACGTTTCTAAGGTTTTAGCTGAATTTATTGTTAATTTTTGTAAATTTACATTCTCGCTGATAGGATGATTTTGTGAATGATTTTTCGTTAAATCTACGAGTTGGTCATCCTGAGAAAATTCAACTGAACATCATCGTTTTCCAATTATTTCATTCAGAATTACCCAGTATCATTCTCTAATTCCGAATGTATATCAGCGGAAAGAGCACGTATACAAATATTTTGTTTGCTAGCGAAGGATTATTATTTCAATTTATTAGATTTACTTTAGCTAGTTCATTTTGCCGCCTCATTTTCTTCCCCGAAATTGGTAGCTTCGCCTCTGCGAAAGATTATATCCTTCCAATCAGGTTTATAAATTCTTGTTTGTCGCTGGAAATGTTTCTGGTCCCGCGAATTCCGGTGGTATCGTTTTCCATTCTGGCCACCTCTTCCTCAGATGGCCCCGCCCATCTTCCCCCGCGAACCAAACTTTCACAATTCACTCCTTACACCCCCATAGTCCATATCGCCTCCCTCCTTTCCACACCCCTATTGAACGATCCCTTTGCGTCCCCTCCCTCTTGGTCCCGCAAACTTCTTCCTCCCCTATCCTCAATTCCACCCTACTTCCCCTTCGTTCCTGGCAACCCCAAGGATATTATCGATCTTTTCCCCCTCTCGCAGCTTCTCTCCAGCGCTGCACTCTTCCCGCATTCCCGCTTTCATCTCATTATCACCTCCTTGCTTTCCTTCCTTCCTTCTCTTTGCCCTCTCTGCTCCGCTTCGCCGTCGGCATATCATTTCGCTCGTCTTCCGTTCGCTCTCGACTCAGTCCGATTCGTTTCTGCCTCCGGGCGCGTCATCTTTGCTTCCACTAGGAAAATTCGTTTCGAAATGCTTCGAATTATTCGTTTTTGCGTTCGTCGCGATGCACTTCTTCGCGTTTGTCGCCCTCTCTTGATTTTATCGTTAGCAACACGAGTGTGAGTTTGAGTTTGTTGGTCGCGAGTCGTGAGAGGAAATTTGGAAATCAAAGGGGATTTATCGGAATTGGTTTGGGAAAATATGCACGAAATGTACTTAAGCCGTTTTCGTTGAAACTTTTACGTGTTTCATTCGCTAATATTCTATAATGATAGCGATTCTGAACATATGAATGATAGCGAATCTCCTATTCTGACTGATTTTGGAAATCATAGACGTTCACATGCATTGGGGTAGTTATTTTCTCACAACTTCGATAGTAAGTATCATCGATAGTAAAAATCTTCGATAGTAAAAATCTTCGATAGTAGAAGCATACTAGCCGTATATTTTCATCTGGATTATTAGAAACAAGTCGTGAATGCAAGAGGACTTGGAAATATTATAGCTAATAGTGTTTGGTTCTACGAGGGTGGTCTGAAAAGTTTCCGACCCCAGATTTTTCAGAAATCTTCAGAAAATTTTCAGATATCTTAAGAAAACATGTCGAGAAATGACGAAATGTCGAAAACCTTTCAGACCGCCCATGTATTCGCACTTATATCTATGAATCTTTTCTTCAATATGTTCCCATGAATGTAGCCAGAGCAATCATAGTAGCAACGTAAAATTCACTTTTTGAGTCCGCAGTGTATAATTTTTCTTTTATTATTTTATTATGTTGCACGATAACAAAACCTAACTTGTATAAATTATAAGTTGTTTGTTTTGCTCAACAAAGTATGTTTTATATATTTTTCAGTTTGATTGTGAATTTGTGGTGTAACTATGATGCGATATGAGTTCCATGATGTTGCGTCGCAAGCTATCATGTTTATCTCATTGATAATTAACTTTAATATGTTTAAGGGAGAATGGCATCTATATACATTTATTTCGTCAATTCTGAGGAATCTATCAGAGATTCGAAGGAAGTAGAGTTCTATCCAGTGGAAGACCGGCCTCTGATGACCCCCGAGGGAGCTTCTCCGTTAATAATGCTGATATTTTTGTAATTAATGTCCGAATTCTTCTGCATCCTATCACCCTTTTTTTAGTATTTGATTCTCCCTCATCAAATTTCTCCCTCTTGGTATCTCATTTCCCTCCATTGAAATTCCATCCCATCTCATTATCTCCTTTCTTTCGCCCATTGTTGGGACCGCTATTTTTGGGACGCAGTTCTTTTTTATCCTCTTCTCCGAATCCGCGGGCATTTCACATTCGCTCCCCGTCTACTTTTCACATCTCTTTACTCACTTTTGAAGGATCCTCTTGTTATGGCAATGCCCTGATTTTACACCGATCTAAAATTTCCATCTCTTTCTCTCCCAAGTTTCGTTTTTACACTTTTTACATATATATTCCTCCTTTTAAGATACAAAGGCGGATTTCTGGAGAATTTAATCCCATGTGACTCATTTTTATCTAATACTTTCGAAAAATCAGTTCGTTTTCAGATATAAATCTGTTCAACCATATTTTTTCAATACTTTCTTTCTTAAAATATTGCTGTTGTAGTTTTAAAGAGATTTTTAAATTCGATAGTATTAATACTATTTAATAATAATAATAATTTTTATTCCTTTCCATTTAATAATTACATTTGAAAAATAACGTAATTAGAAATTATTTTAGAATAATATAAACAACAATTATTTCCGAATAATGTATACAAGGTTGAAAAATACGTTTAGATATATATTTCGAGCCCTACTTTATTTCCTTTTTACAGAGGTTAGTGTGGATATCTAGTTATGTTTCTTTTACTTAAAGTAAGTAAGTAACAATTATATGTAGGCAGGGATATAATAGTTTAGTTGTTTTAATATCCATGTCAACGCATTCCTAGCATAAGCTATAACGGTTGTATTTGATTTCAACTGAAAATACTTGCTTTCATCACTGTTACCTAACAATCAGTACTAAATGTAAGTACTAAGTATAGTAAGCACCAAGATTGTTGTATTTTTGCTAATAATTCACATTTGCAGAGGTTGGGATAATGTATAGCTAGTTCAGGAGAATTATGTGGGAACCTATAGGATTAATGAATAAAAGAACCAACTGCCTTCATTTGTATGCAAATATCATCCACCAAGCTGCTCATTCTTTAAGCTTTGCCTTTCAGAATCCTTGAAAAACACCTTTGCTGCGGATTTTCAATCCCATTTCCCTCGTTCACTCTTTTATTCGCCATTGCGCCCTCTTCTGTGGTCGGTGGGCGGATTACTGCGTAGGCGCGGAATTTGCATTGACTTTGAGTTCTCCTTTGCAGGGTAAGTAAAGAGGCGATGTAAAGAGTGACGTGAGGAAAGATAAATTCAGTTTTTATCGGTAGAAAGAAGGTGTTGCGACGATGCGGTACTTCTAGCAGGGCCACGGCCATACACGTCACACGTGACCCTGTTTCTCCAGCTCTTGGTATAATATAGAGGAAGAAAGAGTTCCGAATCCACCTACAAATAAGCAAGTTGCATTCGCGGTCTAATTGGTGCTTGGGAAGAAGTTTTTCCTTTGACGTAGTCGCAGATTCGTAGGGCAACTTGTTGCTATTCTGCTCAATGCTGTTCGCTAAGGTCTCTCGGGGACAGCAATGAAATAGGAATCTCTTTACTTTCTTGCTTTCGTGGGTGTTATATAGCTGCATCGCTCGTGAGCTAGTTATTAGGCAGTGAAAACAAGAAGTTGTGAATTTACTGCTACTTAAAGGAAATGTAGTTAACATAGCTAATGGAACGTTTATTTACTAAATCATTACTTTTCTTTGCTGAACTTAAATGCTGAAGGTAAATAATTTTACTGCGCTATAGCTTATGGGAACGTTTGAAAATATTCGAACCTTTTTAAATATTTTGAATATTTACTGCTAATTTAAAGCTACATATCGTTTCGTGGGTGAAAATGGAGTATTTGTCACATTTCTTACGTACTAATCACCGATTTTAATTCCTAATTTCGTCTTCACGAATGATAAGAAACTTAATTTTTTCAAAACTTATAGTATTAATGTAATTTATCATAATTATTTACCTCAAAATGCATAAATAATAATGAAATGTTATGACAAACGTTAGGTAGAGATACAACTCTTTATCTTCAATGTAGTTTGTTTTTTTTATAATATTAATATGCCGAAAAGAACGCACACCTTTCATTTTCTCTCTTATGTTTAAATATATTTCGCTTTTCGTGATTGACAATCGAGTGATTTAAAAATCGGTACAATAGTTTTACCTTTAAAAATGGTAATTTATTTTTCGTCGTTAATCGTCCCTTATAAATATCGACAGCACGATGCATACATTCTTTTTACATGTAGAGGAAAAGTTTTAAAGCAGAATTAGTTATTAGTAATTCTGCTTCAATTTAGAATTAGTAATTAGTTATACACGAATAGTAAATTTGATTAGAAAATACTAAGGTTTGAAGACCAATGGATATTTTCCTAAAGGAAAATTTTCCATAAGTTTTTTCCTCCAGATTTAAAAAAAATTTCTTAGCTTCTTATTGTGAAAGAATCCACCTATAAGATTTTAAAATTTATTTGATTTCTATCGGCCCGGTTTCATGAAATGCATTAAGATCGAGCAAAAATATACCTATTGGTAGAAACTGGTGCTTCGGAAAGACTTCGGTTGAGTTTAAAGGAACGACTGAACGAATTTACCCATAAAGGCGGAGATCTCATTGAGAGGGACGACAATGTAAAATGCCATTCTCTGACTGTCGTTTTCTTTTGAAAGTGGAATTCCGAGAATTGAAAGTTTCGGAATCCTTTTCGCCCTAAGGAACGTGTGAAAGAGCGAATCATTGGCCCATAGTTTCGTTTTCATCTCATTCCTAGGTCCCGCCTCTATGATGACATCCTTTCACCGGAAGTGTTTAAAGGCACTTTTCCGCCGTCGTGATTTTCTCCTATCATAGCATTGGTATCTCGAAGGAAAATAGTACAAGGAAAACCTTTTCATGCCGTTTGAAAGCCGCTTCCTTGACCTTTGGAATTAAAAACATTCGGAGAAGACAAAGTACGAGGATCGTTTCATATTGGAGCATTAGCGTGGAATAAATTATTGCAATTAATCGTAGTCTTGAAGTTGCTAGAAGAAGCAGAATCTTGCAGCTATATTCGTATGGTCATTGCATTGCAGCTTTCGCGTATGTAAATATGATTTGCGGTATCAATGTGGAAGCTAGAGGTGTTACATGAAATGTTAGTGGTGATTAATTAGATTGCAAGTTAGATTAATTAGAGGTGTAACCGCTACGTAAGCGTGGTACCTCAAGGATATGAAATTCTTAGAAGACTTAAATTCGTGTACTTTGCCATCTTAAAATAGTCGCATATTTTAAGAATTTATTAAGAATTGTTTTATCCGTGTTTCTGTGGACTCAAATGAGACTCTTAGTCGAGAAAGCATTAAATGTAGTTATCCGTTTCAATCAATGCTTATGGGAGAAGTGATGAAAATAATCATGATATCTTCTCATTCATCACTTGACACTTCCGATTGCAGTATCGAAGAACGAGCATTGTTATAAGAAAGTCACTGTTTTTACCAAATAATTTTCTTCGTACTTTTCTTACCTTATCGCTCAGTTTTCTTTTAATCATAGGCATTTGTTTTCCATCGAGCTATCAATTTATCCCGTTTTCACGGCTCTTACTTCTCGAAAGGTGGGATGAAGCATTGTAAACGAGATCTTTTTTGTGGGCCATTTCTGCTTGAATGGATTGAAATAACAAGGACTTTCGAAATAAGTTTGAAGCAGATAGACCGAATCGATTTTGGAATGCCGTTACACAGCTTGTAAAGTAATGGTGAAAACAATGGATTCAGTCTTATAATCACCTAAGGGTTGTACTACATAAAGGGTACGGTGTCTGAGTTTTACGATACCAACTTACAAACAAATATATGTTACCGTTTCAGGGGCGTGAGAGTAGATATTGATAGCAGTCGTATTTCCATCTAATATTAGCCATTACCAAATTGCTGATATAAAATTTTCATTCCCTATCCGCAACGTACCCTGAGTAACCGTAAAAATTTAATCGGAAACTCTTTTCTCAAACATTCATTTTATTCGCCTTTTTTCTTTCTTTTACGCTTTCTGAATTTTATACTCCCTCTGGTAGTCTGAATTCACATAGAGAGAAAGGAGAATTATTAAAACCTGCTTGACTTATCCTTTCTTCTTATTGAACTTGTTTGAATTTTCATCGCGAGAGTAGTATTTTATGCATATTCTGACAATTGGTCATATTTTCTTCCTTTCTTTATAATCTGAAATAATTTGGTAGCAATATAATTGATTAAATCAGGAAAAAATTTAATTAGCTTTTAATATATACAAGACATCACTTCTATAATATTCAAACTTCCTTGTGGTGTTATTTCTTTAATGTAACTCAAATGCTTTTAATGAAAATGCGAAATATTTCGATTTTTTTAGTTTGTTCTTTACATAGATTTTTAAAATGTGCTATCTTAGAGCATATTTGCGTTTTTTTTAGTTTGATGTAAAATTTTCATTCTAATAAACAAGTGGACGCATGAAGTATAACTGGTATAAAAGGCACTTATTATTGCCTCCGTAATGAAACTCATTAATTTTAAATTTTTCCTTTAAGGAATAGGGTAGCCCTTGTCCCTTCATTTCTAATCATACCTCTTTATACTTTGCAGAATTAGCATTTCCCTCAGGTTTACAATTTAGATTAATCCTTAAGCATTCTAATTCATACGGGGCCGTGCGTAATTAGAGCTATTTTAATTAATGGCAATGAATATAGCCCAGAACATTGAGTAACTAGTTTAATTACCCCGCGAATCCCCAAGAGGTGAGTAATCCTTAGGTGAAGTTTAATTACATTCGCATGAATAATGGAGGAAATATTTTACGGTCGTAGAATTTTAACTTCATCTGTTAAAATAGCCCTTTGGGATAAGAGTACTATTAAGTCTTGACAAACCGCTTAAAAGAGAAGAAAAGGGAAGGAAAAAATATTACGCCGCTCTAATTAAGCGTGTAATCGAAGAATGCAGTTAGAGAGGTTGACATTTTAACCACGTAGTGTAATAATGAAATTTACTGTCTTTTCTTTCATATTTTATAGTTATTTTTACATGAATAATTGTTAATTTTAAAATGTAATCTAAAGATATGTCCGTGTATCATATTATTATATGTTTAAGATATTGTTAGATATTACTCTTCTCATTTGTTAGATAGATAATCCGGAATTACGGTGAATTATTTTCTCAAATATATCTAGAAATACGACACTTTTAATTCTTTATAAAATATACGTATTAATCACAAACGCAAAATTGGGTTTTATGACTCTGATGACAGATTTAAAAGACTCCAGATGAGCCGAAATCTGTCTACTAGAAAGTTCAAGGACTCTGTTTTTTAATATCGTCTATGTAGTTGGCTTCCAAGGAATCGTTAACACATGTCAAAGAGCTCAAATTTGTATCACTAGAATCTAGTGCCGCAAAGAAAGAAACCTCTATTCGTAAGCGCATCATTTTTCAATTTACACGGTCGTAGATTTCGTTACAGCGTCACGCTTTCGCCGCCTTGATAGTTTCGGACGATTTTTTTTTCTATTCCATAATGAAAACGTTTAACCAGCCACCCTCAGGAACAATTCCCCTCGGAACCAGTTCTGATGCGAATAACTCTATTTATAACATTGTTATCCCCGTGTGTTCTCACTGGTATGATTACACCTATTCACACGCAACACCTCTCCTAATTTACAGCACCTTAATACTGTCCCCCACGTCGCTTTCCCTTTCCTTGTCACTTCTTCCTCTTCCTGGTACACCTCGGCGTCTTTACAGCCCTCTGCGGCCCCATTCTCGCCTCCGTTTTAGTACACACTCTCACACACTATAAATGGGAGTTTTTAATGAAACGATCGATTTCCCGAATTAAATTAAATCGTTTCCTTCGAATAGATTCAAGCACGAGATCGTTTTCGAAAGATCGATCGGTTAGTGTGACATCGGTTGAGTACTCTCTAATTGCATGTACTTACTAGTTGTGTATTTCTATATTTTGTTATATTCTTTTTACTCGTCTTTTCGTTAATACTACCGGAAGGTTTGCGCAGGTTTCTCACATCTTCCTTCTTTGTGGGTGTTTTCCTGCTGTGGATAATTTATTCCCTAAGAATCTCTTGAGTATTTTTACGTCCACTGCTCTTCTATTTTTTCTCATACTATTCTCTTTAATTATTCTATAATTAGTGACGATTGTTAGATGCAAGGAGAGACTTTTAGTCTCAATCTTGCCCCAATAAAGACGTTTATAATTATTATTATAATTGGCTGCCTTGAATAGTTTGGAACGTCTATTTCCTGGAATTGTCACGTGAAACTGGATTTTTAGCATCTGTTTGTAAATATGCTGTGCATATCACTCAAGTTATACGTTTTCGTCGAGAAAATGATTATTATCATTATAACTTTGTTAAAATATTTATTCCAAAGTGAGGAGATGATGATTATTCTAAGTAATCTTTAGAATGTACCGCATTTATATAGCTAGCTAACTAACTAACGGAAAGCTCTCCGCAACGATCGCACTCGCAAAATGTCGTCGGAACTTGAAGTTCCAACGTGGTAAATACCCTCGAATCACGCAGAGAACGATTGCGTTTATCCGTATCGAATCGTATAAATCGGTTAGATGCATCGAATCGGATCGAAAGATCGGTTCCGAAAGATCGATTCAGAATAATTTGGAATCGGGTTCAAAGAATCGATCTTGAAGTAGATCGGATATTCGCCCATCTCTAGCACACACTCCTACACACTCTCCCTCTCTCTTGAGGAAACGGGAGAGCTGAGGGACATCTGTGTGGATGGCTGAAAGAAGGCCACTGAAAAGCGGAGGAAGTGGGAGGAAAGGGTGGAGGCAGACAGCTGGTCTCCCGAGCGCACCCTCAAACGGTTCGCGCCGACCGCACCACAGCTCCAAATCCAGTTGTCCCTCTCGTTCCTACTCTAATCTTGCCTCCGCCCCCTTGTTTTTCCATTTCCTCTCAGACACAACATTTCTCATCTCTCCGTGTTTTGCTGTCGTCTCGTTGGGGTTTTTGGGTGGTTATTAAGGGAAGGGTTGCATTATAGATGACGGAAGGTGGGCCGTTGTCGGAGGGTCAGTCAGGGTTTCCGGTCCACCGGACTTTAGCAAGGAGTGGAATTCATAGTAGGGAAATTGAGATTTATCACCCTTGATGTGTATTGATGAGGAAAGTGAGAGTCCCGCTCATGTTTGTGGAGCTATTAACAATGCCAGTAAGCATGCAATTTACTAAATGTTTAATTTTACATAACATCAACTACTAGAGTACATCCATCGTAATTACTTTTTCAAACTACTCTACATTATTTCGGATTCTGAAGGTTGTCTCATAAAAGTTGGATCAAAGATTTGTCTGTATATCCTTTATGAGAACTATCCCTTTCGTTACACTTCCGAGAATGTCATCATTTGAATAGCTTGAAAAATCAAGCTGCATTCTTTCTTAGATATCCAAAATTTTACTTAAGGTTAAATTGTGTATTAACTGTCTTTTTCAATATTTTCATTATTATTTTGGGCTGATAACATTTTCCATGCTTTGTGTATCTATCTAGGGTTAGTGTGAATCCTTTTCGAATTTGGTTGCCTAATAATACTAAGTAAATATTAATTTACTATTTGTTTAACGACTTGTCTAGTCTACTCTGGTTAATTTTTATCATGGATTAAATGGATGTCATTTCTTGCTTATCGGTCACCGAATGCTATCAATGAGTAACCTCATAATTTTTCTCCGATGTATACGTAAATGCGTATAAAAATAACCTCCAAAAACTGAAACTAATCTAATTTGTCATTTTTTTATTCAATGCGATAATCAAATTTATAAGTTAAATTTATTATCGGGTTTATAGATTTCCAGTGGTAAATTACCCAGTCAATGCCGAGTCTGTGGAGACTATGAAATTTTTGCTATCCAAACTTAAACAGGAAAAATCATTTTAGTTTAAGAACCTTGTATTCTAATAACCCTAAAGATTAAATAACAGCAAGCCTTTTCTTAGTTGCATGGGAAACTATTTCTCCTTCACCACAGCGGCCTTCATAATTCCATATTGGCATGCGGTGGGAAATTGGTTCGAGGAGAGGGGTTGAGTCATAGAAAAGTACCGCTCGATGGTTCAGCATCACTTCTCTGGTGGGCAGTACTCACACCATCTCCCTCCTTCCCCTCAGCGTCTCTTAGGGTGCGCCTTCCGAACTGGAATTGGCATTGCACCAAAGGAAACGGTCTCCGTAAGGTGTCCCCTACGCGCATTCACGGAGAACTGGATATTGGTCGTATTGCTTGGAAGTCGAGGTAGTAAGTCTCCATAGGGTCGCCGTGGATAAATGCCTCGGTCCCTTCGCACCAGTGAGCTGTATTTATTAGTTGGGGCCTGCGGTCCAAACACTTTTCCTCTCGTATATTTTCCTCCTTCGTCCATTGGGAAGAAAAAAGTGATCGAGATGAACAGTTTGGCGGTTTGGATCAAAGAAATACCCTGGAAAGGTGGGTGTAATTTTCATGGCATATTGTGTGACGTATTTTACTTTTAATTAAATTTTTAATACGCGGTTAGTATTGATTTTTTCAAGTTGCTTAATTAGATTTAGTCTATGGCTTCTGTTTTCAGTACGTAACATTTGAACTGTGTTACTGGAGGCATTATCGTGTTACATAGGATGCACGCCAAAATGTGAGTTAAAGTAATTGGATTCATGAGCGGGATGTCTCAAGTTATCATACCAAAATTAATTCCAGGTTGTCCGTCATCTATGATGTTGCCAAATGAACACAATTTTTTTAGTTGCAGAAACACCATTTCATGCCTTTATACAAATAGATAGATACATCTCTTTATAAGTAACTTCTCAAAATTTATAAGTAAATCTCAAGCCTCGCCGATTATAAGGTTTAACATTAGCAGGGAGGGGTAGTAACACAAACGTCCTTTCCTAATCGATACTCGTAGCTTCTCTAGTTGTCAGCGGAAGGAACATCCGTAGGTGCATCTGTTTGTATCCATCTGTTTCAGCGATTTCTTCTTTACGGCGTTTTGTCGATACATCTTGGAGATCGCGTTCGCTGTTTACAGGAATCGCAGTCCCATCTACTTCGCCATCATCAAAAAAATCTGGATCGATGAATTTCTGAAACAGTTTCCGCCACTTACAAGTATATCAATAATTCAACTTAATTCGTACTTTCTTGATGGTTTTACTAAATTTTCTCGATACACACACTCTGCTTCTTTTGATGACTATAAAGATTAAGTAAAGTTTTCGAAAGAACTTAGATCGTGTTGTTTGTACGTACCTTTATTAATCATTTATATATTCATGTTCTCAGCGAAATTTGGTATATCTCAATTTCTATACGTATGTAATTTCCTATAGAAAGCACTCTTCCATTCCACCGATTTCCCATATACCTGTTATTATTCAAAGTGTCGAAATTCAACTTTAATAAAACTCAACGGTCACTTAATTTCTCTCCAGATGCATAAATGTGCCAAATTTTGAGAAGTATTTTCCATCCGACAAAGACTTTTAAGCAATAGTAAGATATTTTAAATGAAAAAAGATATGTGCGTCCCTGTTAAAATTTTCCTAGGGTCCTATTGGTATTTCTATTGGTTTATATTGGTTTTCATTAGCTTATATTGGTTTTAATTTGCTTATATTGGTTTACTATGGTGTCCTTGTTGGTTTTTATTGGTGTTACGAAGCTCGGTACTTATCATTGGGACGTTTTACAGGATCTTATTTGCTCCTATTGGTTTTATATGGTGTCCTTATTGGCGTGTATTGCTTTCCTACGTTGTCCTAATTGTTCTTTAATGATATTAGGAAGCTCAGTATATCTTATTGTGGTGCCATTCAGATATTGGAATTCGCGTTTCGCATTAGGGAAGGATAGCCGCAGCAACAGATTAGACGTTTTACTTTTTTCGGGGATTCCAGCGGACTGTGGAGAAGGAGATCGATGGCAAACATTGAGTGGGTTTTCGTAACGGACGTGTGGTTTTTCCAAAAGGGTGTGTTTGCTGAATTCGATAGGCGTCGGCGTAGGGCGAGCCTCCATTCCGTCTCTCAAAAAAAAGGTTTGATCGATTTTAGGGAAGGAAAAAATGTTTATACGTGACTGAGTGGAGGAATGACCCGCTCGCTCTGTTTTTGTCGACGGAATTATTCATTTCCGGAATCGTGAAGCTTTTTCAGGAATTCCCCGTAATACTGGCTATTGAAGGCAGTTATCTTTATGCTCCAAAATATACTGCGTGGACGTGTCGGTTTTGAAGCATTCCTAAAACGAATAGATCTCCCAATTTAGACGTTTAAAGTCTTCTCGCTATGTAAGGAAGTCCTGAGTATTTTTCCTACAATTTGTAGAATATATCCGGAATGATATGGTATGCAATTTCGTCTGTATAATTGCATTATCTAGATTGAAGCTAATTTATAGGTTAAATTAAAGATATTGCATTTCTCTCGCTGCTCTCCATTAGATCTGAACGTTATCGAACTAGTATAATTTATATTTTCAGCGGCCTCCCATAATATAAGTCGGCAGCACGTACGTCTTTTTGTAACCTTTTTATTGTAAATAAATTATAATTAAAACGCTCTAAGTTTCGATTCCTGTATGTACTGAATGATCTAAGTTAAAGAAGCTCTTGAAAAATGTACTACTAATAATGTATTGTCACTACCACTGACATGACTTTTAGTTTAATTCTTTTGAACTTTTGAGCCCTCGATTTTGCATCATTATTTTTATGATATCGATTTTACCGAGATTTTGGGGACATCTAATGTTTACTTTTCAGTACGTGAATGTAGGAGTTCTTGGAAAGACTATCAGGGGGGCGTTTCCGAATTCGTTTGAAGGTTCTAGGTTCGAATCCCGATGTGTGCTACTTTTCAATAACCCTTGATATCCTTAATAAGGTAATCCTTTATGGCCGCTGTCAGGCTGATATTGGAAAAAAATGCCGTTTTGAATAATAAGTCCATAAAATCGAATTAACCTCAAGAGCCTGTATGAAATGATTATGGGAAACATAATACAAATAGAGTTATTTAAATCTACATTGTGTTTCTAAAGGTGTAAAGGTTTTTATGAGAATAAAGTATAGATGCGCGTTTTAATTGCTACTACTTACCATGGGAACTATCTTAAATTACTTTAAAAGTTGAAGAGGTGGTATTTTCTTCATAAGAGTTTACTTTCTTCGTAACTTTTAGTTCCGAGTTTAAGATGGAATATTTTCTCCTACTTTATTGTGAATTTTTAAATAATTGGTGAGCCAGCCTTGGGGAAAATCGAGAAGAACTGACCTTCTCGTCTTTTTCTCTCTCTTATAATATTGACCTGCATTTCTTCACTTTCATTCAGTTTCATACGTTGTCCTTTTTTACGTTTCCTCTGTAGCCTTTCAACAGTTACATGCTTTGGAATCTTTTCTCAGCAGCTCTCGTAGAGCGTCTCTGGAGACAGTGGAGTGGGCATAGAACGAGCGTAAGAGCTGTGAGAAACTCCTTGGGTTTGAAATCGGATAGTCGCGGTCGTCTTGACACCTGTCTGCTCTCTCCCAGACTCCTTTCTCTTTGGGAATCAGAGAGACTTCCTACTTTTATCCTTCTATGTTCTCTTGCTTCCTTGTACCTCATTCTTCGGCTCCACTCAACCCCAACCACCTTCTCTATTCGTGTCGTTTCTGTGTCACTTCCTTCAGATTCACTTTCTGTTTATGCCAAACGACGCTTTCGAATGGCGCGAACATTTTGGTTCATTTAGTGTCTCCGCCGCGTCTTTGGTCAAATATGTTATCAAACTTGTATATAACTTGAGATGTATGCTTTGTGATAAGAGATGGACGAGTGTTGATGCCTTTATTTCTTCGAGCTTTTACTTTGTTTTCGTCGGAATTCCTGTGCCCAAATGCTGAAGTTATTCTCTCGATAGTGTATCATATTTAGTTATGTTCCTGTCTTATGCATTGTTATATATTTTATGAGTGATGTGTTTGAATTTGGTTAATGAGTAATGGTTTGATGATCAATTAGTGCCAATTTGTTATTGGTCTAGTGCTGCCTCAGAAATTCAGTCGTTTTACAGATCAGTTTATCATTTTTTCTGGATAAATGCATTCCAATATCGATAAAATTAAATTTATAATCGGCTCCTCGTAATAGTAAAACCGTTTTCCTAAACTTATGCTTACTTATCCTTATAATAATGAAATATTTAGTTGGGTGGATTTAGTTCATTCTAATCTAGTATCCTTTTTTCAAGTTGAAAGGTAAATCTGTACTTTCTTTACGATACTCATTTCTATCAGATTGACGACGTAATACTAAAGTTGCTAAGGAAAATGTTAGGAACACAATCTGCATCATAAACGTATAAAATATAAAGAATAAACGGAAGTGGATAAGTTATAGCTAATTGCAAATCCAACCCTAATATTTTTATTTCCATGGCGGATTCTCATGATTACGTTTGCTGAAATAAATTAAAAAGATGCGATATTTACCACCTTAATCCATTAAAAACCCAAAATGTCATCCAATACGGAAATGTTTAATGTTTAACATTATTTTAATTGTATTTTGATTTTCATAGATTTTGTGTGAAATTTCTATTCAAGAATCTTCTTCCTCCGTAGTTTCGGTAATCTACGCAATTTTGCGTCTTCCTTTACGATTTGTTTACATTTTTTACAAGTAGCAGAGAAAAACTTTTCTTCTCTTGCCTGCAATCTCACTCTTGAATTTTATTTCCCAGGATGTCTTTTGCGTTCAGTACCTCCCCTTGTAATCTGTTCTCCAGATAAGCTGCCTGAAGTGAAAGTTTTGTAAAATGCCTGCTTAACATGAAAAGAGAGGTTCACTTGAAAGTTGACGATAATTCATGTGGACATAGGATACGGAAATGTGGTGATGTCACTTCATATGAGGAACTTTCTCCGAAGTATTCATTAGTTAGGTTTGCGTCAATGTTTTGAGCCTTCTTGTTCAATTACTGGATTTACTGTGAAGTATTAATTAATACCCCGTACATTTGTGAGAGATAATTGCGCTTATAATTTTGAGCCTTCAGCATTATTCAAGAAATGGATTACTCGATTTCCTTTTATTTGAGATATGATTTCCTTTAGCGAAGATTAGCACATGATCAGTTTTTTCCTTAAATATATATTAAAGTAATTATTTTCTTACTTTATTTTATTACTTTACTTTATTTTATTACTTTATTTTTTTGGTTTGAATGCTGCTCAGGATGTAGAAGGAAAAGTAGGAAAAGTTAATGATACAATTAAATCATTTCCTATTCACGAGGCACTTTGTTTAAATTACTCCAATTGTAAGTAACTGGAGAAAATCTGTTACCCTCTCATTTCTTAAATTCTGCGAAAAGTATAAGTGAGAATAGTTAAGCAGATTGCAATTTTTTTGTGATTTAATGTATAAATCAGATGAATTTCATTGGAAATGCCTTACATCCTTGGAATTCCAGTTTGTACTACGCTCATAACTCATATTTTTATAACCTCATAATTCGTTGTATTTATTACAAAGAAACGACCAGACTTTTAGAGTGTTGTATACTTCATTCCATAATAATAGCTCTAACGAAAGTTGGGCACAAATTTACATTACATTTAATAGACATTAATTTTAAGAAGGTTAATAATTTAACAGATTTGGATGAGGAATTCGAAATTTATGGTCATAATTATAATCCTTTCAGGTCCAAATAACCCTAGTGTAGCATACATCATAAAGAAACTTACTGGAAAGTAATATTCATCCCATTGATATTGTTGCAAATTGCATTTCTTCCTGTAATCATGATTTTCTACTCGTACAAAATAAATTAATCAAAATAGAAAATTTCGAGCCTCCCTCTTGCCATGGTTTGCTGTTCACTTCTCGAGTAATTGATAACGACTTGGTCAACAGAATGGTTTTTCTGATTTTCCGCTTTATCGGTTATTGTCAGAACTTAATGACCCAAGAAGACCCTTTAGATAGCTTCGATCTGACCTTTTATTCGCTTCGCTTCCATTTCACTCCCAAACCCACACTTTTCGAATAACCACTGGAGTTACACGCGGCAGAATCTGCGCCGAATCCTTATGCAACCCTCAACACACTTGCTGGGATCCCATTCAGTTTACTTCTTTCATCCCATATAATAGTTTCTCGCTTGAGAGGTTTTGCTGAAATACTTCTTTATTATCAACCTTTTTCAAAGGTATTTCTCCCCTTTCTCTAACCGTATCCTGAACTCGCTTCAAGCTTCCGTCTTTCATTCAGTACAAAGTTCCTCGAGTTTTCTCAGCCGGAAAAATCTAATAGTGTGTTGCTTCGTCGTTCGATTGCTTATTTATATTTATTTTGGGTGAGCATTTCCTATATCTTCCTTGCTCCTTGCAGTGTTTGAATAGATTCCGATGGGTGTACCTTCTGAAGTGTGTCGTTGAAATGATTAATTAATTAAAAATACTGGAATTTAAGTTTAAAGTATTAATTTAACCGAAAAACAGAGAATCCGATAAGGAATCCTCTTGGGTTGGAAAGGAATCATTCCAAACGATTGCACCCTTTTAGATAAAATAAACTGTGGATTATTAAGAATTTTCGTTAGAACTCGTTTGTTAAGATTCGTTTTAATCTAGTCGTATTGTCTTATCTTTTAAAGTTTGATTTTCAATATCTAAAATGTGATTATTTTTTTTCGTTATTTTTCCGTTTCTGATGCCATACGTTGTTTGATATAATCGAATATTTTAGTTTTATTGGGGTCAAATCATTTTTCCTTTTTTTATATTTCATAAAGAGAAGAAAAAACTTTTACTGGGTAAAGTATTTCTCAATTTTGTGATATATATCTAAAATGATTAGTGAAATATTTATCTAAATTTAAATCAATTCTGACATTTATCATAATAAAAATCCAAATAACGTAAATATGAAGAAGACTTTCTATTCTTAAATTAGTTTACATTAACTGCTCTTCTTTCCTAAAAAATGTCACCATCCCTTCGTTAATACCGTTCTAATTCATTCAACTTGCAATTATTCACACACTTGGATCCCTCTTAATTTTCGATTGCATTTTTCAAGACCTCATAGTCGTTAGTGCTGTTAATAAGCTAAACATGACCGCAGTTCCTTCGACTAGTAATCCATTTTCTTGTTTCATTACTCTGCTGCCCATTTCATTTCCATTTGCTTACCCTAATGATCTTCTGAAATGTCAAACTACATCATTAATCTTCACTCGCTGCGAATGTTAGTTGATGGAATACCCTCTCAAGTTCATCCGTTCGTTCTTTCGACCTTTCCTCCTTTCTTTTGCCTCTACACTCCATGTTTGTTGGGTTTACCAAGAACTGGTCTAGTGCTTCTTTATTATCGGATACTTTAGCACGTGTACAAACGTTGGAAACACCTTTACAATTGGGTGCCCATTATTTCAAAGTTAATCCGCGCTAGTAACATATTCAAATAACCTTGGGTTTCGAAACTTTGTAATTAAAAGAAGTATTTATTTAAATTAAAAATTATTCGCTTCCCAAAACAGAATTCATGTAGTGAGAGAGGCTAATTATTTTATAAAAGCTCTGATAAGAAAAAGGAGAAATAGTAATTTCGTAGATAGAAAGTGCTGAGAGTGTTCATTATTATAAAATTAAGCAACATATATTATTGAGCTGCAGAACCAAATGTTTTTAAACTCAAGAATTTGTTTTAGCCTGCTGGTAGTTAATAGGGTATACAGTATTTTTAGTTAGTTATTTCATTATAAAGTATAACGTATTCCTTAATATAAAATTAATCGAATCCAGTGTAAGATTTAGAGATTTATTAATATATTTCGGATATTTGAGAGAAAAAATACATTGATTAAAGATAGTCGGCTTTTTAAAGGAGAAATTGCATTAAATGTTATCTATGAGAGCCATTGCTATTGTAAAACTTTTTCCATTAACATTTCCAATAAATTACTTTAAGTAAAGGGCTATCGATGAATCATCCCTGGTGGTTGTGGAATTGACCTTTATAAATAGAGCCACGTATGAATTGAAGAAGGGTCTACGTGTCACTAATGGTCTGTTGAAGAGTCACTCATGGTCTGTTGAAGATGCTACAAAAGGTAGCGAAACGCGCGTACACACTTCTTCAATTTTTGACAACTTATGGTATAGTTGTGACTCTTACTTATTGCTATGATATAATTAATTTTGCTAATACTATTATAATAATTTGCTTGTTTTTCCTGAATCTTAGAAGTAACAAAATTACAGAGTAGTATCCGATGTATCTACTCTGCCACAACATATTTCGGTATTAAACTTCCTAGAAGAATTCTTCGGAAACTCATACCAACTCGATTAATCACCGAATAGTCTCTATCCAGTACGGAAAATCACGATTTCCTCCTTTTTTTCGCCGAAGAGGAATCACTGATTTATTTTCCTTTCTCGCTAACTTTCCCGTTCCTTTCCTTGCTCTTCCTCGCTACATCTTCCGTCTGCGTTGTATCTTTTTTATCCCCTGGAAAGCTGCGAGGGTGAACGAGATTTCTTTTACGAGTGGTTTGGAATCCTGCCCTCCCTCTCCTCTATACCTTCCCTACTCCCGGTCGATTCCCCGAAAGCGAGCTCTCGGATGTTTCTGGGAAGGTCTCGTAGTTTTAAAAAGCCTCAGATTCACATTTCTCCTCGTCTCAAAACGAGATGCATTTCCTTTTCTTGTGAAGTATCATACCAGCATTTCTCAGTGAGAGTTTTTGTTTATTTTGGCGCCTGTAACCAATTGTTCTCAGTTTCTTAGCGAATTTGCCTAGCATAGAAAGTATTGCGTTTGATACAGTGTTAAAGTTACCAACTTTTTGCGGCAAGATTTATAGGATATCGTTTCTTTATCCTCCACGAATCTTCCCTGAAGGCATTTTTGGTCGCAATATGGATTCCTTATGCCTTAAGCCTGATGCAAACAATATAATATCTATTATTTGATACTTTGCGCCGGTATACTCAGTAATTATTTATTCAAGCTTTGATTATTTTTGCCTTTTCATTCTCTCTTGAAAGCGTATGTTTTTCTAACATACCAGTTTTTATTCTCGTATGTCGACTATTTTTCATAGTCGGTTTGGTTTGAAAAAATAAGGAATCGAATTTTTTTAAATTGCTCGAAATCAAAATCCATTAATTCTGTTGGTAGATCTATTTATAGTTTGAAATTTTAGTGCTGACTTTCGTATTAATGAAGAATTTCTCTTGCGATAAAATTTTGTTGAAATAAATTATTTTGAATTTTTTAATTGTAAATTATCACTGCTCATAATAATGGCAGGATAGAGCAAGCTAATAACTCTGCTTTTATTACGAAAACACGTCTGATTCAATCAGCTGTTCTGCTAATATTTGTTTTATATCTTTAAATATATTTTATAAATGCATACCGTTCTACGGAATACATAATTTTCTCCGGTGATAGATTTCAGTGAGCAATTTATAATATGTTATTTTAGAATGAGTAGATTGACTTACTCAGAGGAAACTCTACCCTTTCTGTTTTATTCAAAACTTACTTTCATTTATCAAGTAATGAGAAAACTTCAGCATTAAGGCACAGTCTGTTACGTTGGTTATGGCTGTTGACTTTATTTTCACGAGAAGGGAAGGAAGCGTCTCGGAAGGAAGTGCTTTTACGTATCCGCGTTGCGGCTGTAGATTTTATAAACGAAGAGTCTTGTACCACTTCCCCAGTTCGAGATGGGACTCCGGGATTATTTATGCGGCCGATGCTTTCCATTGGAGAGCTATTCTTGGCGGAGGACACCCACGCCGCGCATCTTTTACTACCGAAATCCTGGAATATAAAAAGACTCGATGAGATGGAAATGGATTAACGAGGGTTGGAGCAAGACAAATTGCGAGAATCTTAATAAAGTCAATATTTTAATTCCTCGGGTTTCGTTTATTTTTGGATACGGGAAGATAATTCTAGAGGAGGAGATTCCATTTACGTTTTCCGTTGGGATGTTTGAGTTTTCAAGTTAGTTTTCGTCTACTTCTCCAAGTATATCTTCGTGCGGACAGAGATTTGTTTGAGGAGAGTAATTTCATATTCATCCAATGGAATGCGAGAATCTTTCGCTTTAAAATTGTGAGATTAGTATATTTTTAACGCTGTAGCATTTATTTATGCATTAATGGATTTATATTTTTGATGAAGTCGTTCGTCCGGAACGATGCATTCAGGGTCTTTGTGGGTTTTCCTCCAACAAAAGTGTAAGATATTTTATGAATGATAACCATTATTTTTATTCAATAACAAAATCTTTTGGTTTTAAAAATGGAAATTTCGGAAAACTATATGCTATTAAAATTATTATGCATGTAAGCCAAGATAAATTATCGTAAATACCTGAATCGTAGGAAATATTATCTTTTCGTCAATATTTTTGTTTTCGATTCTGCAAACGAATTGGATTCGGTATTTTTTATCGGATAAATTTTAGGCAGTTATTCTCAAGTTAATGAACTAAAAAATATCCCCTTAAAAATTTATCTTGTAAACCACCGTAAGACGACATAACTGCAGTTAATGTACACAGTGGAAGTTATGAAGCACCTTTTTTGTAACGAGCATCAGTCGACTCTTATCGGTATAATATAATACTGGTATTAGGATTATGGTATGGGAAGACGTAATGTCACATTACATGCTCCGATTACATTTTCTCACGATAAAATAACCAACCCCCAACTCTCAAGTGTCGACTTCTTTTTTTTAATGCTTAGACGAAGTATGGTAAAAAAGTAGGATTTTTTTGGTACCCGTTGCTCATCTCAACCTACTAAAGCGGCTAAAGTCAGAAGCGAAGCTGTTAATGGATCCGGTGACGATGATGCATATATGAACGTATCGCGTAATTATGCATCCATTGCCCTGAGGTCTTTAATGGATTTGATGGAGTTATGCTAGTTCGGGCAGTGATTAACTGATTCATGGCTGGGGTTAACTCCGTTAGTCCTTCGCTAACTTCAGATGAGACCACGCGGTCGACCATGTTAAATTAGGTCCGCCCCTAGGGGGGGTTTGAATTCCGAGTTCTGTCACCGTTTCCCCCTTTGAAGAATTTGAAATGAGTCCAATTTTTTGGGCAGTGTTTCATCTCCAACGGGTCAGTCGAGAGGCGACGTTTATGTGCATTCCATAAAAAAGGCTGCTAATGATCTTGCTGTTGGCTGTTACCGTTCGTTTATTTTTCGCTCTTTGATGAAGAAAGCAGTTCTGTATTTTTATCCATTTATTTTAATTAGTTATGGATAGGATATTATTAATGCGTAATCATCCAGCATTTGGTTCCTTCGTTGCTCATCTTTGGTTATCAGTATGGAAGTGAAACTTATTCCGAAGGAGCTTTCTAAATAAAATCATTTGATTAATTTACTTTGTTTTCTAATACTTATTATTTGCAGTTTTTGTTGATTGAAAATTGATTTGAGTTATAAAATCCTGCATTGTTCATTGTGAGAATATTATTGAGCCTTATAAAGATCATACAATATTTGTATAAAATTGTCAATTTCATCTCTTTAAAATACAATGGATTATTGATCAATTAACTCGGACATTTAGTGATTATGATTATTATTAACGCCAAAAATATTTTTCTTCTAGATTACCTTGATCTATTCTTTTGAATTTCCTCAATGAATTATTGACAAACTTACTTGGAAATGTAATTAATTTATAGTATTGATAATCAATTTTAACACTGCCCTAAATTTCTTTTTCGACGATTTCCGTGATATTCTCGTATGAATTTTCGTGTATTTGTCTTCATACCGCAAAGACGCGAATATTGTTAGATTGGACTTATTATCGGATTGGTTAGAGTGAAATTCTTCTTTGATAACAAAGACCAATAGAGAATAAAGTAATTCTTTCCTATCCCTTTTAAAAATGTGACATTAAATGACTCGGCAACATATGGGACGCACAGACAAGCTCAATCGCTCCGTCTGGTGAACGTCCATTAAACTCGGGCGTTCTTCCCATGAGTCACTGTTATTCACATTACGGATTTAGCAGACGCAACCCGCCTCTCTCTCTCCTGGATAATTTCCAGCCTCCTCCAGGTGAACAGCACTTGCCCCCCGCAAGCACCACCTAACGGAGTCACTCACTCCAGGAATAGAAGCCTCGTGGTCGCTGCCCGCTTCCTCAGAGGAAGCAGTGCCAAAGAAACCTCACTGCCAGATTCTCTTTCACTTCATCTTCTAACTCTTTTATTGGGGGTATCCTTCGCTGTCTCCTTTGAAGCGTTTCAGAAAGTCGCGTGCCTCTCCAAGTTGATGCCCTTTCGATGCCATGGCTAGTTTCCCGAAAGAGTAACTTTTCCGAAACACGTACTTTTGGACGATGAATCCGTAACATTTTCAGCCCGTTCCCCTTTCAGTGTCAGCGACCCTTCTCGTTAGTTCAGTGATCAATATCCCTGAAATTTCATATTGCCATGGGGTACTTATAGCTTCACCTAGATGGAAAAGGTTATCTTAGATTGACTCTATTTTTTGTCAAGGAGTATTTTCTGTGTTGGTTCCCTTCTTATCCTAGACATAAATCATAGAAGACCTAATGATCTCGTTTCAGTATTTTGTGTCGTGTTGTTGCAGACTGAGGATGGCATACATGATTTAGAGCTATATAATAGACGAAAGAACATTCATTTGATACGCATTTGAAAACTTCAATTCTTATTGGAGTTTTTTGTTTACTGTCCATTAAAATGCATCGATGGTATCCATAAAACGTATTTGTTAGAAGGGTAAAGTAGAAGAGGAATATCTTTCATTTGATTATTTTTTGACGTGATGAATAGCACAGAGGAAATTATCGAAATAATAGTTTATTTGAATGTAGTTTGAATAGAGTTTGTTCTTATTACTAATCACTAGCTATCGAATGTATGTATGTATGTCCACTCAATGTATATGCTTTCCTTAAATAATTAACAAGTTTTAGTATTGCGATAGATAGGTTACTATCAGCTCTTCTTGCAAAGCATGCGGAGATTATATTTTCAAATTTCCTTTTATTTTCGTTATTGTTCCCTAACTACATTCTTCTTGGCTCTGATTCAGTAACGGGGAAGTGTTTACATTGGCGAAGTGCTCCAGGTGGTCGTTTGTTTGGACTTCTCAAAGTTATTAGTTTAGAAGCCTAATGATGCTTAATGTATCATGGTTACCTTTTGTTTTAGAAACACCTCTCTATAAAGGTATTTATCTTTTTACATGTTTCTCTGGTAATTATTATTTGAAACACCTTTTTATTTTACCCCAAAAATTAATTTTTGGAACTTCGAAATATTTAGGTCTCATCTTCCAAAGAAACGTATTTGTGTTTGTATAAATTTGGAACCTGACACATTTCTCTTCTATTTATAACGACTTATCATTTTTTTAAATATATTTATTGACATAAATTTACATAAATACATTGAAAATCAAGTATTACAAAGTAAATAAATTATAATCCAATACCGCAACTGCCGATAAATGGGTTACAAAAACCAAATAAAATAAAACAATGTATTGGTATGTACATTCAAGTCCCCCTGAGCTAATTCTAGCTCATCAGGGGGTGCTCACTACGTATAAATGTGTTCACCTATTTATTGTAAACTAGTTGTTTCATATTCAGGTTTAATATTTATATATAAAGGTATTTAGTAAAGTTAGTTATATAAAGTATATTTAGGTTTAAATCTTTAATTTTCTTTGATTTCTCAAGTTCTCTTAGTCTCAGGCATTATTCGTCTTTCTCTCAATTCACCTTATTTTTAATTTCCTCTCGTCTTATTCCCTTTGCTTATTTGTTTCTCTTCAGGCGATCATTGCGAGGCGATAAAGCCTATTTGCGAAGGTGCGAGGGAGGGGGCGCGTGATCTCCGCTGTGGAAACAACAAAATAATTGAAGGTAGCGGAATAGTGTGCGTGGGCGGCAAAGGAAGAGAGGTTGCGACAGACTGCCAAAAGTGTTAAGGGAATACCTCCACCGATAATTCTGGGGAATATTTGGGAAGAGTTAAATGAGTTAGGAACTTATGAAAATTTGCGGAATTAAAGAGTCGCGTGTGTATGCAGGAGACAGGAAATTTAAAATAAATTTTATTCAAGGAGTGCGTAAACTGAAATTCAAAAGTTTTGAAATGTAGTTGACCGATGTAATTGTAAATTTTAGTTTTTAGTTTTTTCAAAGTTGAGTTTTATGGGGGAAACAACGATGAAAATTTTTCCCCCTCTGTTGAAATTTGTTTTTTAGTGTAACTCCTTCTTTAAATTAATTTTCAAGGCATTAGTTTAGGTAATGGCTTAAGCTTTTGCAATGGAATTATAAACAATGCAATCCTAAAACCGGTCAACTTTCATCTCATCTGAGACTTATAATGTTTCGTGAAATATTTAGTGATTTTAATTTTGTTGTTGTACGTTTAAAGTAAAAATTGTAAATGAAATACCCCGAATTTTTCATGAAAAATCCTCCATTTGTATCTCAGTTATTCATAAAATTCTGCATTTCCAATCCAGATTTTACGCTGATAATTATTTTACATTTTGTGATATATTACAATCAGGGTTATTAGAACATCGCGTCTTCGAAAACTTGAATAAATTGTATAAATGGATAAGCAGCTTTGATTTTTTTATAGGAATATCTTTTGATTTAATACTTACCCCTCTAAAACGTATTTGAAGCATTCGCTGCATAAAGTTAGGGAGTTTTATTGATGGTCATGTTTCTAAATTAGGCGGCAACTTATGGATTAATCATTAGAAATCATATAAAGGGGTGAAAGGGGCCTATTATCCGATTGGTAATTAAGAGATGAAAAAGTGATGGGTATTGTTCGGTAATCTGTCATGTTGCTATTTTCGTCCGCCTGTCTTCAAGAGTGATTCATTTATCTTCCTTTTCCAAGTTTCTCCATCGTTTCGTTCATTAACTCCTTTGGGTGTGGTTTATTAATCTCTGCCAAGACAGACGACAAGGTTCTCTTTCTAGCTGTACACGTCAATCTCTCTTTTGATCGAAACAACGGCTTACCTTTTTAAGCAACGTCAATAGTTGCATGAAGGGCAATCTATTGCAAATACATATAATTACTGCATACAAGAGCCATCGTTATAAAAGGGTTTATTTCCCCATAGATGAGCTCAGAAGGTACTATGATTGCTTTCTTAATCTGAAAAATGTAGCGCAAAATATAGAACAATATTGATCTTGATATTACTGAAAGTGAAGGAACTGTTGAAAGACATGATGCTAAGAGGTTGTTCAGCGCTTAAATGCTGATTTTTACCCTTGAAACCTTGGATAGGAAGTTAATATTCAACATTTCTTGAGAAGTTCCGATTTACAGATATATACGTCAAATTTTAACACGTCCTGTTTACATCATACTCTCATGGAAAAAGAACAGAAGTGCTTTAAATTAATTCAGAGATATTGTGACACGATTTTGAAGTACAATTCAAGAGGGAGTAATTAAGAATTACGTCAAGTAGTTTGATTTTTGTCGTTATATTTCGTATTGGACTATTGATAATTTAAATGTTTATATATGTACAAATAGTTGTTTGTCTGTCGATTGTAACTTCATTGTAAAAGTTGCCGGAAAGGAAGTCCTTCGACAAAGCATAGAATTGAAAATTTATAATGGTCTAAATTACCATTAATCCGTGAGAAGTTCCTGGCAATAATTAATCGAAATCAAATTTGAGTTCGAAGGCTTTCGCTTTTCGTTAATCTCTTTTCCGTTTGAACGAAATCCTCTCGCTATTACTGCTACCTCATCTCTCGACGTCGTCATAGAATGTTTAATTTCCTCCGTCTTCTATTTTTGTCTTTTTATCCTCCTCCAGCAATTCTTTTCGTTCTCTCTCTAATCTCATTATGAAGCAATCAATAATTCTTTTCTCGTTAAATTTAATGAGCGTGAGTGCATCCTCTATCGCCCTTGAGGGGGTGGATAGGTCCGAACCCAGCGATGGGAATATAATTAAACGGAGTGCTAAATTTGATAAATGAATGAGCGCTTTCGGAGTGTGATTTTACGCAGTGCCGGATTCTTCGCAAGTTTTCTCCCAAGCCCACGGTAATGGTTTAGGAAGTTGAGGGTTGCGGCATTTCCAGGCGCAGGATTAAAGATTAATGGCCACCCTCTGAGCAGTATCCCGCATTTTCTCCTGTCGCCAAATCTCTCCTTTTTAAGTTTATTTTCTCCCATCTTCTGTTTAGCGTTTTCTCTTTCTTCCACCACCGCCTATTCCCGAGTCGAGGCATTCGTTTTCTGCTTTTCTCTCCGTTTGCTGTTTTCTCGAGGGAGCGTTACAGGAGTTAGTGGTACTGCGTTGTAGCTCCCGTTTCTGCATTTACTAAATTATTTTCCGTTTTGTTCGTTCTCCCGCTGTTTTCAGAGCTCTCGGTTTCCTTGCTTTTTATGGTAGTGGAACGTTTAAATATTTCAAATCGAGAATCAAATGGTATTGCGTTCCCCTATTCCCACTTTTAGTTGTACGAAGGCGTAAAAAAGTTGTATCCTTTTTTTATTCTCTCTTTTTCTATTCAATGAAAACGTCATTTTAGGACTATAAAAGGGTAATTTTCGTAATTCTGTACTTAGCAAAGGTTATTTACTCTTTATTTGTTATTTTTGATAAATAAGTTGCGAATATTAAAGAATATGACGGAATAGTTATATTCATTTAGTCTGTAGATTAGGAATTTTTATTTTATCTCTGGAGACGAGAATATATTTTGAGAAAAATATTATACGCCAAGGACTGTAAGTTCTCGAAGCATTGATTCTACAATATTATCGCCCCATTTTAGTAGTATTAATAGTGCGGTGATTTTGTTAATAAATTAAGCGTCTTTCTAAGCCCTGTAAACTTTTCCATGAAGTTTGTAAAAAACCTTACCGAGGTGTATAAGATTAAATATGACGTTTGAAGAGTGTTTGAAGTTGCTAAGAAATTTCTCATAATATCTCTTTATTGATCTGTTAACCGACAGTTTAAATATATATAACAGAGTATGATTTTACGTGCTCACTTCTTTGCTGACATATGTAAAGTATAGATGATAGATGTCTACCTCACACAGTCTACTCGCATCTATAATTTCCCATTTTTTTATTACCTCCTGAAAACTTAGTATACTTTTCGTTTAATTTTTTCCCATATTTCTATTAATTTCTTCTTAATTGCCTTCTTTATTTCTTCCATTTCCTTAAGCCGTCAGCCGGCCGTGTTCGTCTTAAGTGATTATTCCGTCGCATTGCGACTCGTTTTCCTTTTTTCTCGGCGTAATGTTTCCCTCTTCTCTTCTTTCCCTTTATCACTAATTTATCCCTTCTTCCGAGGGTTTCCCGCGCCTCCTCTATTCTTCTCCGTTTCGGGATGCCATACGTGGGAATGTACGACCCCTTTTAAAACCTCTTTATCGTCCATTTAGCTCCCGAAAGACACCCGCACTTCCAAATGTGCCTCTTTTTTTCTCCAATTTTCCCCGAGTTCATATCCAATTTCTCAGAGACCGGCGAACAACTGGGAACAGACGGCTTTTTCCTATTCCTAGAGTTTTTTTAAAGCTTTTCTTCTACCACGTGGTTTGTTACTCGAATTGGGTTCGCTTTCGTTTATTCTTTCCTTTCTCTCAGATAACAGCGGAAGGGTTAATCCTGTTCAGTTTTGTAGTTCTGTTTATTTTCGTGTCGCCTATGGAAAAGTTAAAATTGTTGTTTTGAGGTAAATTAGGGTACAAAATAATTGTATCGTGCAGTATAATTCTGAGATACGAGGATGCAAAAAATTTCAGGGTTCGTTTTATCATTTAGAATAGTGGCTTTTAGTTATTTGCTTAGCCCATAGGAATCGATTATGTCTATGTCCTTTAGGTATAGATGTCCTTCGGTTTAGATAGTTGTTGATTGGGGTATACTGCCTTATAATCTTGCTCCAGTTCATCGATTTCAGCAGTACATAATAGCACCTATCTGGATTGAGTATTGAGTAAAATAAAGGGATGAGAAATTGAGGGAAAACCGGTTAAATAAAGTGTATCAAAATAACTAAAAAACTGCGAAATTAACGGCTGATACTTGAAAACAAACTCGGATTTGCTAGAGATGGTTTGGGAAAAGAGGATTTTGATTGAATAAATTTACGACATTGAATGGATAATATTGAGGCACATGATCTTATCTAAGGGTAGAACATCTATGTAGCAAAGAACATATAAAGGTTAATAGCATAACAAAGTATTATGTTTCAGTAAAAATGTCAATAGAGAAATTTTAATCGCCGTACTATTCATTAGTTCAGAAAACATTTATTATTCCGGAAAATTTTCAAAAGGTAAATGAGGTATGCGTCGCCAGAGGAAAGCTGGATTCAATTTTCTGTTTCGAAAGGGCACAATTTCTTCTCCAGACCCGCACATTGTTTCCTTTCGCTTTAAGGGACCCTTATGATGGTTTCTTTTGCCCCCGCGATCTTATTTCGTCCCTCGCGAAGAGGCTCTTAATCGTTGGATTCGAATGGATTGTGAGAGGCGCCGCCGTGACACGTATTGCCGACGAAGATCGAGTGGAAACACTCTGGTCTACCGCGCCAGCCGGTTTCTCTTAGGAGATATATCGGTCTCTTGGAGGCGATTCGGAATGCAGTCAGGTTGATAGCCTTTGGCGCGGTATTTACATCCAGTTGTTTCGTCAAGTCTCTTATGCGTGTGACGGGAAGAATGTCATTTACAGAAATGAAAAGCAGACCTCGTGTTTTCCGCAAGAAATTTTTCAATAAACGACCGGTTTCTGCCTTGCAGCCATCTTCATGAAACCGGTCGTTATTAAAATATTTCTTGTGGAAAATACGAAGTATGCTTCTCATTTCTTAAATGGCGTTCCACCAAGTACGGTCAGATCACATCGAATTTAGTCATTAACAGATGCGATCGGCTCAATATGGAGCGAGTGGTTGTTTAGACAAGCTCAAACTGATATTACATGCAATTACGATTTTCTACTGTAAAATATAGTAGACTATCATTATAAGAAAGGAGTATGAGGAAAGCTTCGTATTCAGTTAAGCTCTCTATGTTTATATTTGAATTTTCAAAATACATCATTTGGTTGCAAAATAGATGATCTTGTTTTTTATGTATGCCTTAATTTTCCTATATACCAAGAGAATTTTCCAATATTTTTTTTTCATATTCAACTATTTTGCGATTTAAGTAAGTGCATTATATAAATTATTGGAACTCATTCATGACCCTATTCGTCGACTTGATTCTTAATTTTAAAAAATTATTTTACTTGATTATATAACCGTTTTATCTCAGTTCACATAATTTTGGTCTTCTTTTTCAACGCATCTTTATGTTACGACTCGCATTTCTTACTAGATTTATCTCATTTCTCCCGTATTAGAATATTCCCAAATTTTTAGGATTTACATTACACATTGGTAATAACTTTTTTTAGTTAATGACTTAATTACTCTCCTTCTTACTAAAATTAATACTTGTTCCTGTAATTGTATATTTTCATGTTTTTGAACAATTAAATCCCAGTTTCAATAATAGTTAGTTATTTATCACAAGAGGGTTAAAAAGTACTCAATTACTTGTGGCATAGTATAAGTAAATAAAAAATAATTTTATTCTTTATAATTAAAATCATTATTAATATAAATAAATAAATAATAATCTTGACCGTAAACTAAATTAATAATCTCGGTAATCTATTATAAAGCAATTGCATGCATTTTTCGAAGACAATCAAACAAAAGACAAATTTAAAAATCAAAACAAGACGAATTAACTTGTAGTAAATTTGAGAAATGTAAACGGAGCACTGAGTTTAATACCAACACCATCTCATTCAGAAGGCCTGCTGTATTGCGTGTATGAAGGCGATCATCTTGAAACGCGATGAATTAAGACAAATAACTAGCAATCAGCTGGTGCCAGCGTTCACGCTGAATGTTTGATATTTGCCTTCAAGAGTGGAAGAAATCAAATAATCAGTTGTAGCGGAATTACCCGAGCTAAACACTTCGGCTATCCGATATCGTAATCTATCTCTTTCCACTTCTATTAGAAGCGAAGGTGTAAAGAATTGCTCAGGAGAAGAATGTAGAGAAGCTGTTGGAATGATTAAAGGATTTCATTCGAGAGATAAGGTCGCTACTGCTTCGTCCCCATTAATAATTTAGTCGGGAATTAAGGTTGATGAAGAAGGAGAAATGGATGTGCTAGAGATGGACTGAGATAGTGGAATGAAACAGAAGAAGTGGGCGTGGCTCGGAAGCCTTACAAATTACAAGGAGTGACAGGAGCCTGGGAGAGATATGAGCAGGGAGAGTGAGAAAGAAAAGGGAAATGAGGAAGTTGCTCTCGCAAATGACTTTTCCCCCGGGGTTGATGCTTTGTGTACCGGCGTTCGCCCGTCAAATGTCTGGGCAACTCCCGAAAGTCAGAGAGGTAAATAGATGTATAATAATGGATTTCGATTATTCGTACGTAAACAGCAATAAACAGTTGGCCCATGGTGATGATGGGGAAGCTAGGATGGAAGATTTTCAATAGGTTGTGTATTTGGGCGATGTATTTCGTCAAATGTTTCCAGCAACGATGTGAAATGGAAAATGTAGTGCATATTTCACGACTTGAATAATTAAAAATAGCCATAATTTTCTTTGTACAAGTCCCGTGTAAGCTCATGGTACTTGCGCAGAGAGTGCGTTCTGGTTGGGGAAGGCCCACGTTATAAAAAAGTTCCCAGCTGGGTTCATGTTTGCCTTTTCTTGTTATTTCTCCAATTACAATGAGTCTAAAACGGCTTTCAATTTACCCATTCCAAAATGTCTTTCCTTCCTTACTGTGAATTGGAGTTATAGAAGAATTCGCGAGACCCTTAAAGGTTTAACTGAAAAATCTTCGAAAAGATTCGTTAATTCATAACGCGATGACCAGAGTTCCTGAAAATTGTGGAATTTTTATTCATTTTGGTTTTTAATTTCGGGTGAAATGCATGCATAGAATTTTAACTGCATTAGCAAAAACTAAAGCGTGATTCGTCAATATTATTAGTCCGTTATTCAGTCAATGGTTGTTTGCATTATGAATTGAATTGCTTTAAAGCTGAGTCGGCTTTTATAATTTTTTTACAACCCTTTTTTGCGTGTACTTAGCGCTTTGCTTTCATTTTTGATGGCATGTGTGAATAGTAGTTTAAAATAACGGTTTGTATTACATTAGTCCTAAAATTTCTCAGGAAAACTGCCATTCACCACAATCGATGTGACTAGGCCCTACTCGGCAAAATGCCATGGAGAAAGAAATGAAAAATTGTAGTTTCCAGAAAACAATTTCCAATCGGTTTCGACTATTTCAAGTCGTCTTTATTTCTTTCTTTGCCATATGTCTCCATATTTCCGGGAGAATCCGAAACTTGCCCGAAAAACTTTGTTTCGATATCTTTCCTAGATACTTCCTGTCCAAGTTGAAGGGTGGAAGTTCCTCTTTATGAGCAATGGGCGTGTTCTATGAATAGAATCAAGAAGCACCCTCCAACACGCCCTCTGCAATTCAATTGTTTTTGCAGTTGGCTCGCCCCCCTATGGATTTTTCTTGTGGGCGATACCTCCAAAATTGAGATTCTCATAAAGAAAGAGAGCTTCGATAAAAATGCCATCTGTTATTGCGTCTTCCTCTTCTATTTTCACACTATTATTGTTCTCACGCAGCAAAGGGCAGAAGAGATTTTTTTACGAGCGACGCGTCGCCAAACGAGAGGAGCCGGTATAGAAAACAGCGGTGCAAGATGTTTATGCACCTTTATACGAGTGGTATCTGGAACTCAAATGTTTGCGACGCGTGCTCATGGGCGATTTGTGTATGAATTTGCTTTGTGGGTGCACCGAGGCGAGGGCAGGTGTAGCAGATGGTTCGAACCGCCTAATTTTACGCACTGTTACTTTTCGAGAAATATTCACTTCATGCGGAGATTTCGTTTGGGATATTGTGCGCCTCCTCTTTATATTCTTATGGAAACTTCGCTTTTTATATCTTCCACTTGGTATTTTCGTTTAAAGTATTGTGTCCTTTAATATATAACATTTTTTCTATTACAATTCGACTGTAGTCAACACTGTCGATCATTCTTTATACTATGCATAAAATCAACTATATAAAGCGATGTGTTAGTAGTTAACATCAGTGCATGGTTAATTATAGCTTACAAATATTCTTGTATGACATTTCTCTGATCAAATTTATCATCAGCATCGGTATGGAGTTCAGTCATTCTCAGTATATCATTAGATAAACTAGAACTTACAATTAGACTTAAGGTATATCGCCATCACATATCGTCTTACAAATGATTTGTATAGGTTGTCAGTTTTGCTCCCTATTAAATTAGGTATTTGTTATTCAATAGTTCTCTTCTCTTAATTAATAATTCATCGTCATTATGTTTATAATTTTCCTTCACTTTTAAAACTATCCTTTTCTTTATAAGAAGATATCCACTTAAGATATTAAGAAGGTTTTCGGTGGAATATTTCTTCTATATTTTATCTTACCCCACAGCCGTAGGCCAAGACCCGATTGATGTAATGAATAGGATTTTCATAAGAGCATTAGATGTCTAAATATTACAATATCAATAAAGATTATCAGAGATAATAAAGCCAAGAAAATGATGCAGATTAGTGCTACAAATCTAGACTCTCGCGCTCTGTTAAGACGTGCAATTTATCTGTCTCTGGATTTTGCGATTTTGTCAAAGGTCATCGATGATCAAATCTCTGGTTTATCAAATTGATTTAAAAATAAATGCTAGCCCATTATTTGCTGCCATAAGGATTATGATGATGTCAACACTGTGTGCAATCTTGATTTGCGATTCCCTATAAAAATCAAGTCTGCAAGAGAAACTGAAAGGGAGATGCGGGCCCAAGAATCTTAGAGAGGTAATTTAAGTAAACTCTTTCGCAGATCAAATTTACACCTCCTTCGTGCGACCTATAAACGCGTCTTTACGATCAGGGCGCGAAGGTGAAAGATGTGCACTGCCTAGCAAATATCCTTGGTTTATAAATTCCTTGCGCAATCATGTTTTAAGCGTACACTGATTCAGAATCTACGGCGAATTTCCGATAAAGAATGTGGACAGAAAAAAATCTTAGAAAAAGATTCCTTGTGTATTCAGTACCCAACGGGCTGCGTCATTACTATCGCAGATTGCGCTGTGCACATTATATTCCACTGGTATCGATAGAAGGCTTAGAATGTGTTCTGAAGGCATTTTACATCAGTTTACTCTTTATTTATATTAACTTTACTTTTGTTTTTCATTTAATGTGTGACTATCCATATTTAAATATTTCTACCATTTGACTGCCGAGATGAACTGCCTCTACGAACGCATTTATTTAATTATTTAATCATCTGGTTTAGTTTACCAATAATTTTCTTCAACGGCAAAATTATCTAAATTTTAATAACCTAACCATATAATTTTTTGACCTCAAAGTCACAATCAAAATTATAAAAAGAGAATATTTAATATACTATGAAATGTTTTTAGTGTTCTCTTCTAAATCGCATTTACGACAAAGTATCCTAAAAGAAACAAATTTTATATTTTAAGCATTAGGTTTTATGTGGCAAACAGAATTATATCATTGGAAACACCAGTGCACCAAGGCTCACCGTTAGGACAAGTTTGATCTATTATTATTAATCTATTTTACTAAATAAGCAGGGTGAGTGTGAATACACGATTCTTGTAATGTTATCACTATTTTATGAATTTTAATATATATTCCCATTCCGTTGAAAAATTAAATAAATATATAGCATTTATTGATTTTACCACATAAAATTATTTTTTAGCTTTATTATATTAGTATTATTTTATTTTAGTACACATTAACTAAGCCTGAGTATGATTATATTTTAAATCCTCTTACCAACTTTATTGCTACGCTTTCTAGAACTCTTTAAATTAGAATACGTGCCATGACTCAATTATTCCATGTGTTAGAAAGAAAATATTTTCCTTCAGCGGAATGAATTACTTCAATCTTCAGCGAGTAAGCGAGTGTGCAATGTTTACAAGGCTTGAATGAATGCATTTTATAATAGTTACGGAGAGTTTTTACATGAAAGTCTTTATTTAAGAATTATAACCACCTCTTGGACAATTTTTATGCAGAACGTTAATCTTGAGGGTAATTATGTCACAGAATGTTAGCTTTTTCATTATATTTCCGAGACGCATAAAAGTTTCCTTCATAATCTGTTATGCAGAGTAAAATTATGTTAATTGAGGTCGCTGGCATCATGGAATAAAATATGGTAATGTTTTAGATATGCCTCTGAGGTTTGGCGTACAGCATCAAGTTTTCTCCCCCTTCGTCGTATTATCTCCTTTTTTTATATTTCACATCTAAGGCGCCTGAAATGATTGAACCATTCAGCCTTATTTTACGCTTTTTGGCATCGATCTTGCCTAAGCTTTACCTTTGACGCATTCTTAAGATCGTTCCTTCGCTCCGCGATCGGCTTTAAATTTGAATGACCGTTTTATCTTTATAGGAATATAAAGGAGCGTTTTGTGAAGGGAGCGCTTGGGCTCAAGGGAACGCGAAAGGATACCAATTAGTGGAAGTGAAGGGAAGAAAGGACGATGGGAACCAATTTAAACGAACCCTTTTGTGCAAGGCTTTGTTTGCACCTCGGTGTCTTATGTCAATGTGTCCTCTCAAGGTGAAAGCTGTGGCATTGGTTTATACTATTGACCTGAATTGATTGCGTTTCTATTCGACACCTTTAAAGAGTTCGTTGGGGAATTACGAGAGTTTAAGTGTGGTTGAGTGAGAACAATTTCATGGGCGATATATGATATTAGTTGTAGGAGACAAAGTGATTGACAGACAAACTAATTTGGACTAAGGAAAACTTTCTGGGAGAATATATAATAATCGTCTTTATTTGGGTGAGATTGAGATCTCTTCTTCCATCCAACCCATGATGGTGATCTATGTTTGGATCTTCGAAAATTGAAGGAGTATATCTGATAGAGTTTATATATTCGTTTCAAAGAATGAGGTTTAAAATTTTCGTTGCACCGAAAAAATTCGTACCAAATTAATTATAGTTGTTGATATCACAGATTTCCAACTAAGAAGAAAAATAAATTGTAATTACTTACTGCTACTACTGCTACTGTTATTTTTCTCTTGCTTTTTATTATTATTAATGCACTGCACCTATCAATTCACTGTTAAGCAGAAGATCGCTAGTCATATTCGAGTCTTGTATCTGCTGGAAACTTTCCGTGGCATCGAATTAATATCAAATTTGATGCTGTTTTTCAGTTTGTCGTCAGATCTTCAAGACTAATGTTGTTAGATCTCGATTGTACCGAATCTCTTAAAGACATGTGTCATCAAGGTTAAGTATCTTCTTGAAAACTTAAAATAGAGAATTAGGCGTAATAATAATGCTGCCAAATGATACTTTCAAGTTAAGTTTCAGCGTAAGGCTGCGTTAAGGAAGCGAATTTGATCAAAATTCTGCTAAATTGTAAATTTCCTCGTAGCCATATTCCACCGAAAATTAATAAATATCAATTATCTAAAAAAAAATCATTCTCATCGTCTCTACTATTTTTTGGCATATTCCAAACTGTATTTTAATGATTATTCGTCTCATTATAGCCTTTTTCGATTAATTTAAAAAAATTGGAATGCTCGTAACCTGAATGCTGATACATAATTGGTATCCCATTTTGGTTATGTTTTGCTTTTATATATGCAAATTTAAGCAGGTGAAACACTACTGTGTATAGGTCAGAGATGAAATCGAAATAATTTTTCTTTCCAAGAAAAAGGAGCAGCACGAAAATGAACTTATGCGCATTGTTTGCCTACATACCTCGAAAGAAAGCAAAGAAAGAAATGGAAATAGTGCAGTAATTTAACCTGGCGCCCCTAGACAACAGTTTGTTTATTATTTTTTGCACAGCTCCCCAAGGCTCCTAGAGCTCGCTCCGGCAGATTAACGACTACTTCTATATATGCAGAGAGCCGTTTATTAAAGTGGAAATTCCCGCTCGCTTACATCCTCGAGACGCGAGCCTTGGTTCGATCTAGGTCGCTCTTTTCTCTATGAATTATTGCGTTATTAATTCTCGTCGCCCCTCGTGTATCCCTGCATCTCGATCGGATTCCAGAGAGCTTTCCCCTTAGTGCGATTGTCGTGCGACTATCGCTGGCGGTCATCTACGCCACTCGTTCTTGGTACGTATGGAACATTGCTCGGGTGCAGAATATATTGCGGCGAATGCGGAGGGAACCTGCTTTAATTTTCTGGCCTACAGGTGTCGCTGCTTTCGAATCCATTGTGTTTATCACTGTAATCTACTCGCCCTGAGAGAATGATGCACGAGAATGAGGTTTTGTTCCTCCGCAGAAGAGAAGTGCGGTCTAGGAAATTGTTTTTGGGTAGGGATGGTGGGCTTGTTCGGTGGATTAATGTTACTCCCATTCACCCTTGTTCTAGTGTTTCATTGGCAATCTTGTTATATGATGTATGGAAGCTGGCAATCTTGTCGGGACCCGGGTAAATGTTGTATGACTAGCGACGTTATTAATAGCAGACTGCTGATGTAAAGGAACATTGTGAATGGGAAATTGAATGCGTTAATTAATATCTTTTAGGGTCGGAAATTATTGCTCCGGTAGCATTTTGTCCTTTCTCTTCCCCCGTACATTCTTGCTGTTCCGATGTAAAGATGCCTGGTGATATCTGTAAGGTAAAACTTGTCGCATTAGAAATAGATTTCATTGGCAATTATTAGGTCCTTTTCTTTCAAAGTATTTTTCTTTCATTTAAAGCTATGTACGGCAAAATAAGTGATTATTCCACCTTTATTCATGGATGAAGGTGAAGCTGAATGGTAAAATTAGACTAACTATACCACTACTCCCATTTTCTACCTTGAAGATTGCTCAGTTACAAATATTAATTCGTATTCGTCGTATAAATTTCCTGCAATGAAATTGTTTAATTCATATATTATGTAAGTATCATTCATTGGACTAAGGCAACAATGTCAATCCGCTTGAAATAACAAGAAGACGAATTAATTACACTCCACATTGATCGACGAATCGATAATTATTCATCCGAATAATAGTTCCGTATACGGCTGATACTCATTCGACTTCTGTCGATTCTATTTATACTAATAGTTGTATAAATAAACATATTTTTTCGTAAATTTTTACTAGTTTACCTCTACCAAAAGGGGTAAGTGTACCAAAGAATTAATCTACCTAAAGTATAAAAAATAATGCAAAATCTTTATTACATGGACTCCTTGAATGCATTTGTTGAGTAAATCGTTGTGTATTCGTTGAGTAAATTTTGAACAGTAAGATTGTTTAATTAATACATTATATGTCATTCATTCGGCTAGGATGACTGTTACATATTACAACCTCTACCAAAACGGGTACGTGTACCAAAGGGTTTATCAACAAAGTCTAAAAAATAGTGAAAAATCTTCATTACCTGGATAAATCATTGGTCGCAAAGTATCTCTTTGTTCTAATTGGTAACTTTTATCGACAATTGTAACGTTCCTCTCTTTTCCACCATACCAATTTATAATTAATCTATTTTTATTCGTATATTTTTTCCATTTCTCCGCTGACTTTCTGTCCTCTGTCTTTGCAGTGGCGCTGAAATATCCATCGGCGAGCGAACCCCGCAAGCACGACAAAAGAGAAGAATAGACTGAGGGGTCGACGACGACGAAACGAGCGAGGAACGACGCACGTGATATCCCGGTGAGTGCGTGCGAGTGTAAATGAAAAGGTAGTCACGGTTTGGGTGGCGTGCGGGCACGTAGAGCACGATCGGAAAGCCTCTATTTGAGCCCTTAAATGGATCTCAAAGTGTTTCCTTGCGTTGTAATATGATATAAACACTTTCTCGTCGCTCAATGGTGTAATTTATGTCGCTGCAATGGACAATAAATGACTATATATTTATGTCAATAATTAAAGCATCTTCGCTTGTGATGCATTTGGTCCAAAAGCCCCAAAATGTTTGTTTGTTGCGATAGGAATACAGCATACAGGAAACCGTACATTTTAAAAACTGGATTTGTGAGTACAAAATAGCTGATAACCGGTTAGTATTCCTTGGTTAGTAAAATACTTATTTTTCATTTGAAGTCTAAATCCCAAAAAAGAAGGAACAATCTGACCGAGACAAAACTTAATTCACTACGTCAAACTGAACTTCTCATGCGTAAAACTTATGCGTGAGAAGTTACTTTTTATTTTTTTATATTTTTGATCTCTCCAATATAAGTGCAATAGTCCATTTATTTTAATGAAGTTTTCGCATCGTGGATCTTTAAAATTCACAAAAAAGGTTATAGCTGATATTCCGCAGATAAATAAGTAATAGAAATTCTGCATTATGAAAGGATAATTAAACTACATCCAAGATTTCTTGTTCACAGGAGACAGCAGATTCAGATTTCTCGATGAAAATTCAACGGTAGGAACTGACGTTTATTGGTCTTTCTTTTAGCTTCTTAGCTCAATAACAATATGTATAACAAAAGACGTTAACAACTTCATGCTGTATCTGTCCTTTGACGTAAAATAGAATAAAGCCAGCTAATCTGTGTCCGTTATCATTATCGTACCTCTTATAATCACATTACGTTTTTAGTGGGTTTTAATGTTGCCTTCTTGCTTACTATTTCTGCAGTAGGTACTTACGATGAAGAATAATAGAAATGAAACAGAGATCAAAGTTAGTTAATACTGTCTTAAATAACTTAACAGACTTTCCTCATCTTGACACTTACAATCCATCCCCTAGGGGTAGGCGAATTTCGTTTCGTCGAGGGCACCCTAAACCAACTTAGGGGAGAAAGTGCGGAGAAGGTCTTTGGCAGTTTTTCTCTTCGGTCTTAGGCGAAATTGGATTTGGGAGATTTCCTCCTTCTCATTCTTCCCTCTATTCTCTTGACGACCACCCCATGAGATGGAGGGTTGTTTTTTGCGTCCCCTTTGATATCGTCTCTATTCACAGCTCGTACATTGAGATAGAGGGGAAGGAAGTTACTGCCTTTTGCCACGAGGTAATTCTCCTCACTCACCACCTCTACCTCTATCCCTATGAAATTTCCTTCCATCAAAATGTCTCGGAATCCCCCTGACGTAGCCTATGTCATCAACTCCGTCAGTTGTCTATCGGTGTCTCCTGGACAAAAGTGCTGCACAACTCCTTTTTATATTCGTACTTTGTAAAATTCCCTTAATTCTGCTAACTACCATGGAATGGATTAAAATTTAAACACTCTGGATAATTTCAAAAAAATGTTAACAAATCGAACTACACAACCTATGTATTTTTTTTTAAATTTTACTCTGTGTGGCGTTCATCGAAGTTCGGACAAACCTTTATTGATTATACTCCTATGAAATTCATCGCTTATATCTTTTCTATCTTATTTGGCTGTTTAATATATTGATAATAGTATATTTGGAGACTCAAACGAGCTCTAACCAGAATATGGAATATTCCAAAGTTAGAACTCTTTACTGCTTTTATTTAATTTGGTTGATCTAATTTATCTCCTTCTCTCAAATTAGTATTTATTTTCTATTTAATTTTATTTATGTGTCCTTGCACTCAGTATAATACATCATTTCCCTCAGTTATGCTCTCAAAATTCTTAAATCAAATAATATCAGAATATAAAATGTTTACGATACTTTATAATCCTAAGATAATTCAATATTCTATCAGTCACAACAGGCCTGAAAAATCAATGAATATAGCATTAAATTAATGCTATATTCATTCAGTATTTTCCTACCAGTTTCTCGAGTTCTTTCTTTTGTTGCGTATTTCTGAGAATTTTGTCACAAAATTCAGCTATTCTCAGTTTTCAGTATTACTCTTGGTTTGTAAGACGTATTTGATATTATATGTAATCATATCCGGATGTTCTCTTCGGATCATAATCGTAGAATTCGTTTATGAATCGTAGAATTTTTTACTGTTTACGCCAAACATAGGAGAACCTATAACCTAAACACACCGGAGAGACCTCTTATTCAATGAGTACTCAATGATGATGAGTAAAAGAGTAAAATTTAGATTATGATATGTTAAGCCTTATTTTCTCTATAATCTACTTTGAGTCTTTGAATCTTTCTTGGTTAATACGAACAACGTATCCAATAAGCGGCCAAAATTTATAGTTTTTAAGTCACCGAAGATGAAATTTTTTAAACATTAGATAACCGGTGAAGTGATCACAGAAGGTATCGTGTTCGTGTAATTTTGGCCATCTACGCATAATCATTATATTCCTTACTGATCTCATGCATTATATCTACATTTAGAAATAATAGCCGTTTTTGTTGGGCGATACTGGAAAAATTCTGAATGATTCTCCTATATTCTGCAAAAAACTCAAAATTCTTTCAAAGAGAACTCCAAAGTCAACTCCAAGAACTCAACTTTCTCTGCAGCTGCAGAATTTGAAGTTTGTGGAAATGTGTATTCGTAAATATGTATGTTTTCTAACGACGAAGCTCAAGGCGAGCAAGCAAAGAATCCGTTCACAGACGGTGCGGTTCTCTGATGTTTGATGTTTTCAATGATCTCCTTTGATGTGTATCTCACGTATTTGAGGAATCAAATATAAAAGTGAATTTTATTACCGATATTGGATTTCTGTTGCAAATGGTCGTGAATATAAAACATACATTAGCTAAAAAGGAATTAGAGGGATATATAGTTGTAATTTCTGATATAGGTTATTCGTGCAATCTTGCTGCAAAAGAGAGTCACCTCGGAGCTTAATGAAATCTAGCATTAGACCTTTAAAACTCCAACATAAACGTATCTCTCAGCGTTCCGTATCTGCTGGAAGCAAGATAGGTGGCTTTAGGAGAATTTTTAAACCTCTTATCCACTTACTTCCGTGTTCCGATATTTTTCCTTACACCGAAATATAGCATATCTAAGTAAAATAGTCTTAATTGTTTGTAGGTTAAAAATAACTACCCTTATAAATGTCCATATCTTATTGAATCAATATTGTGATTTCTGATTTTTTGTCATCATCAGAGACAGAGAAATAACACAGTTTCCTCAGGATTGAGTGAAACTTGACTTACATCTCATAAATAACGAAAGAAATGTGTCAAGGCTTTAAACTGGTTGATCAGTTCAAGTTTAATGTTTTCGATCTGGTTACCAATGAAATGTTGTGAAATACATTAATAATTTTTTCATAGTAATAATTCATTGACTTATCAGAAACACTTTGAGGATATGGTAAAAAAAATACTTTGTAAAGTTTCACGAGTATTTTTTTATTTGTGACTAGCTCCCTTAAAATATATTTACAGAGTAAGTTATAGTTAAGTTAAGTACCTTATCCTTTGGTTTAGAGTATCACAGGGTTACGGCTCAAACCATCCAGTATACATTAATTATGTAGTTCGTTGACTTTTATAGTACAACATAGTTCAGGCTTTTCGCTGTCGAAGAACTTCCAGGAAATGTTATTCAGGTTGTGGCTCCTTTCATAAAGCTAAATTAGCCGTCCTCTGGGGTCGTGTAGCTGGTGTTACGTTGGTCTTAACCCACCCTTGCCCCCTGCTTCGTTCTTCCCCCCTTTTCTGTATCTCTTCAACCACCCCTGCCATCATTCTGTTAGATCCCTTCATCTCTGCAGAATCCATCTCGCTTTCCCCTCTGCCTTTTCTCTTCCCCTTTTCACATCAACGTCCTTCCCTCTTTTTCCTCCAACTTTTTCGATATCCTTCTTCCCTATTTCCGAATGCTGCACCAAGCGTTCTGCACCCTCCGCATTTACCTTTCTCGCATCTGCACCCTCGGCGAGAGAAGCCCCCCTTCTCCGCGTCCGAAGACCTTTTTCTCTCATATGCCGCACGTTCGGCGCTAGGTCTCTTTTTTCACGGAGATAAGTTTGACCGAGCTTTTAAATTCGCTGGATCCGTACTTTTTCCGCTGGAGTTAGAAAAAAGCGAGGATATCGCCAGCTCTTGGAAGGGCATAAACGCGTGTTTTTTATCCGTGGCTGTGGAATATATTTATATCGTTGGTGTTCAAGCTTTTTGCTTATGTCCGTATAAAACGAGATGTGATATTTATAACTCGTAGCATGTAAAAAAATTATCGACGCTCGTGAATTTTGCTGCTAGTGACATTTTTTTTGTGTCGTATCTCCCGAGGTCTCGTGAGTTCCTGCCTCCTTAGTATACTTGTTTTGAGAGGGGAATGAGCAAAAATATTGGAAAACGCTTTAAGGTTTCACTATATTTATGTAATGTGGCAAGTACATTTATGCATTGGATTGCGCATTAATCAAAAGTCAATAACACGCTTAAGCTGTTACGTTGATCGAACTTTCATTAATGAAAAATTTGAATAATATGTAAATTATAAACAATGGATGAAATTCATATATGTCGTTCTGGATATTGTGTATTTCAAACGCTTTAATCCCTTAGTTATGGATTAGTTGTAAGATATGAATATAAAATTTTAATTCATCCCAAAATAAAGCGTATGTATCTACGTATTTTGTAAAGTGGATTCAATATCCTACAAGAGGAATGTCCCATTAGAGATTAAGGGTTTTTTCTTAATGATGAAATAATAAAAACTTTGTAATCTTCCACAGAATATACTTAAAAACGACTAGTTTCGCCGGCGAGCCAGCATTATCAAGAATATAGAATATACTTTAAATATATTCTGTGGAAGATTACAAAGTTTTTATTATTTCATTGTTATGGCCTTCCACGAGGTTACGCCTTACCATATTCAATATATAAGTTTTCTCTTAACGTAACACTAGCAGAGAGCAGCATTTACTTTCAGATTCGAATACAATTCTTAAAACAGCTATCGTTACAATGACCAATCTCGTATCCTTTTTATTTATTGGAGCTTTGTTATTTTGAGAGATTTTGTGGTACATATCTCAGAATTTAGAATAGGTTGTGACATGGTAAACAAAAGCTCCATGAGCTCCAAAGTCGCGATCATTCGACCTCTATTCCGTGAATCGGACGCAATATTTATGGAAATTCTCTAATACCAACGTATCTCAGAATTCATCAGCTGTTTCTTGATCCACTTTTATAAAATTTTTCCCCTCGGGTTTCTTCTCATTAAGAATATCAGCGAAACTCTTTATTGTACTCGTCCTCCTTCGGGAAAATTTCCAAGATCATTCTTTAGGAGATTTGTCTTCTTGTCAAGTATGTAAACAGTGAGATCGTGTTATTTTAACTATATCATCCAAAGCATCAGAAAGTGAAAATTTAAAGGATTTGGCTTTTCTACGATTCGCATTTTGCGCCATCATTGGACAGAATGTTTTCAATGTGCTCGTCTTCTTTACGATTTGTCTTAACAATTATCCTGTGTTCCGTCCAAATTATTTCCTTAAATTTGATTTTTTATTTATTTATTTTCATACCTGAATCTCTTTTGCAATATCTTTGTCATGTTTAATAATAATGGGCCGTGTTTTAAAGTTCATCTTCTTCGCTCCTGAATTCCTCCCTCTGTCCCTATTTTCCCCAGTAGCACGTGCCTTGTCCCATACATCTCGTTAAAACATCGAAAGAGTGAAGAATAAATTCGGCAGCTGGTATTTTATATTGATCTTCAAGACCCTTCTAATATAGTCCCACTTTAAGCCAGGGCCAATAATGGGTGGATTAATGGTAGGCTATTGGCAGCTCAAAGATCGATGCTAGCTCCTGAAAGGATTCATTGGATAGGTCTTGGAGACGATCGGTTTACGACTAATTAACCAAAGCCTTTTCGGATGTTTAAAACTAATATCCATTTTGTTTCAATGAAAATTTTTATCAAATATAGGTGTTTGTGTATAAGGATGTTGAATTCCAGAAGCTATCCATACAAAATTATAGGTCAAAAGGTCATGAGCGTGGAAGAAGGAACCTTTTCCTTATGCAGACATTCCGCTTATCGTGATCGTTTGCAGCATTCTGCGGTATGTGAAATTTCCCCGTTTCGTCATGAGCTCACGATGGCTATTACCTCGTGAGTATGACGATGGGATGTCTTCGGGAAGCACGAACCGGGCCTCTACGTGTACTCTCATGTAATTAAAGATTTGAAGGTACACAGATTAGAGGATGCCTCCATTTAGTAAATCTCTATTGTCTATCCATGAAATTAAGTAGATTCCGTTCACGTACGCATAGAAATGTTCTAGTGCATTTAAGTCGAGTTTTCAAGGAAATCACACGAATTCGGATAGCTTGGATATGAAAGAGAAAGATGCACAAAATTTTATTTAACTGACTCGTCTCTTGACTATACGATCGTGTAATTACTGTGTCCATCTTATGTGTCATTCTTAAAAGAACACGTACGCTAGGGAATCCCTCTCATCTCATGGCAGTTTTGGACATCGAATTTGAATGAACAAGTGCTCGGAGGCAAGGTATTCACATAATTTCTACGTCTGCATTTTCGTTCGATTATAAATTGATTTTTAATCTTTTTGTAACTTTCATTCATTGTTATCTTTCCGTTTTTATCATTATTTTTATTCGCCCATAAATCAATTTCATGTCGCTCCATTCACCCATCATCCAATAATCCTCTTCCGTGAATAATCGCATTTTGATCCTATCTGCAAGCCCAAATCATTTTTTATTTTGGGTTATATACTTTATAAAGCATTTCTCCACCCTCCATTAATTCTTTCTCTCTCTATTAGCGGTTTAAAATCTCAAATAGCCGTTTTTGTCGGCGTTCATCTTCTCATTCCCCGGTATACACTGTCTTTAAATTCCGAACTGAAGTAAATTAATTCATCGTATTTGAAAAATATATAAAATCGTATGATGTTGAGACCTAGAATATCATCATTAATGAAGAAATTTTTAAATTAAAAATTTATCTTAATTTAATTTAAAATAACCTCTTATGTCTATCAACTATGCTTATGGTGCAATGGGAAGAACGGCCGGTCTAGATGTCTCCGGCGTCTCGAGAACAACTTCCCGAGGAAATGGCGTTATTAAAGCCCGTCGTCTCTCGATGGATAAAGGGAAAATGACTCTCTCAGTCTTTCCCGTCCATGTGCTCTCATTGGGAGAGTCGTGTGTTTTTGCTAAGCCTGGAATCGAAGTCAGAGGAGCTTGGTAGAGGTTGGGGTACTAAGTATCGATTGGAATGAAAAAATACGATAGGGGAACGTCTTCTTGTTTGATGAAGAGGGGAGACTGCTTTAGTGGGATTGCTTTATTTAAAGAGATTTCCATGGATAGGAGGTAGGGAATTTGGGCGTCGGTGGAAAAAATAACCTTGGAAATTTGGGGTGGAAATTCGCCCGTAAAGTTTCCAGTTGAAGTTTACAATGGATGTAAAGTGGGGCATCTAAAGCCGGTATGGTGAGGAATTCTGAAGAAAAATTCGCGGGATAAAAATTTCAAATGTCCGTGAGGCATGCTTCATTTGGTAAAAACCTTTCTTCATTTATTTCAACATCGTGATTTGCTACTGTTGTTTTTTACAATTACTTCCTGATGGTGTAATAACGGTTGTTGTATCAAATCATTCCCGTTTAAAATTTATTTTGCGAAAATTCTTTGCGGTGACTATCTTTGGGATAAAGTTACAGGTAAACGGAAAGGGAACACTATTGAAATCAATATTGGTTGAATGGTGACAAATGCGTTAGGGTAGTGGTTTTTTCCGAAGTGATTTCAAGAAAGGATTATATCCGTACAAATCAGTGTATTCCATAGAATTAAGCATTCTGCAATTGTGATTCACACAAGAACGTTTGCTTGGATCAATCATGATCTATTAATTCGCGAATTGGACCGAGGACGCAGTTTTATCTGGATTAGTTAACTCTGTGTAATTTACCACTGTAAATAATAGATATCCTACTTGAAAAATCAATTAGTTTGTTGTCTCCGTAGTTTATGGACTATGTCTCCGTTCAGTCTCTGATATCCCACCAATAGTAGTTAGTCTCCTGGGTCGTTCCAACTATAATTACTCGCTTCCCCAAGCCAAAGATCCTATCATTCCAATCCTGCTGCAGCCTAGTCGGCCCATGACAGATTGCACTTAGTTCACGAGTTGATTTTCCCAACTTCCTCCCTTTTCCCGTTCTGGTGGGTGACAGACATATTCGGGATTTCATAGCCTCGGGCATCGTAGGAAAATTGGAGAGAGAATCGCGGAAGATGTCAGCGTTGGAACTGAAAGGGAGGCTGTGAGGGTGAACGCCCCCTCACGCCGATTGGGAACACCAATAGTAACTAAGTTAATTTATTTAATACTTTGATGTTTTTTTGCTTGTATTATGGATCTTATTTACTATTTGTGGAAATGTGATCTAAACGCTAATGTATATTGTTGACAATGTAGCCACGGTTCTAAAGTGTGTATTTTCTGGTGGGATTACGCGTATATTGTTACCTCTTAAAATTAAACGTTGCAGAAGAAAAGTTTTAATTCTAGGATTTGATTTTTTTATATCACCGACTTTTTGTATCATCAACTACTGTCTAAAAAATTACTTATCCCGTCAAATTACGCGCATACAGTATGCAATGTAACGAAACTAACTACCTCACCTATGCTTAGGTACCAGAGTATCGGTGGACTCATAAGGGAGGGGTTGATATTGATTACGAAAGTAAAAATCCATTTAAAGGGAATATGACGAGGAACAAAAACTAATGTGTAAAATTTAAGCGGTAAATTTAAATCTATTTTTTGCTTCGTGATAATACGGCATTGTAATTGTCAATTACAGATAATTAAATAGCTAACTTGTCCTTAATTTTTCATGATTTTGACATTATTTGTACGTGTTATTAAGCTAAACAACCCGTATTGGCTAGTTTCTAGATCTGCCTCTATGTCAGAGAAATTTACTACTGCGCTACTACTACACATGGAACCTGTTGTTATGCACATAGTGGTACAGTGTTCTTGAAAGTGTGATGATTCTTTTTTGTTTTCTCCGAATACCGGCGAATGAGACTAGGAACACCGACAGAGACGACTATTGAAGAATTAAAACCTCTAATATCGAACGTTGATCGAGATGATATGAGTAACGTTACACCTGTCATCAAATGATGCTGTGCGTTTATGTGCAGTCATGCTGGTTGGAATACCAAGAGACGAAGTTAGAAATCCTCTTTAAGTGGAACGTAGGATTTATTCTAAAAGCTCGCCCTCGGAGCCGATTCCTGGAATTCCCTGGAACCTCTTCTGGGTATTGTTTTCGGGTCCATTCCATTCTTCTTCGTCCGCATTTTCGCTCCGAAATAACTCGGTGAGGATGCGCTTTTAGGGATGTTTTAAAGGGAATGAGATGGCGCTTTCGGTCGAGGGTCGCGCTCAGTCGGTATGATGAGTTTGAAGGGTTCTAGGCCGGAGAGGGCTCGTAGGGAAGAATGAAAAAATTGGTCCAGAGATGAAAAAGGCGGTAGGAGGGTGAAGGGGATGCTGTGTGAATGCGAAATTTGAAGGGGAAAAAGGGAGAAGAATAGGGAATGTGACGTGGAAGCAGAGGATGAATAACAATGGATGGGACAAAATGAGACGAAAGACGTGTGCGGATACACAATAAGCTGTGGAGCTAAATGGAGGTATTTACAAGGTGACTTCAGTGGAATCTCGAATTATTTGTATGTATTTATACCCGTAGATACGTGAAGTAAGTAGCTACGTAGAGATAAGTGAACTAATTTGCTCCTTCTCAGAAAGTATTTCTTTTTTAAATGAATTACATTTACAGTCGGTTATTCTAATATATGCACGCATTATATTTTAAGAGCTGCGTATCCTTTCTACTTCAGGTTCTTGTTATGGTGCCATGAGGTATATTCCATAAGTAAGGTATAGAATCACGAACTAATTTTTTGTCGTAATGGAAATATATTAAACACTGTAAGAGTGATTCGTGGGGCAATTGAGTTTTACGTTACGTTTAATGAATGCTAAAAATGGAATTCGCACTTAATTAATTAAAATATATTATTCCACAAATAAATTTATTAATTATTAATTTATTAATATAATTTAAATATATATTTCCACATGCTGGAGGAAGGTACTGAGCATTCAAGCTAAGACAACCTGCTTCTGTATTATTTTATTCCATGTATGTATGTGCCAGTGTTCACTCTCGTAACTATTAAATGTTACTTTTTTAATGCTGGTATTCTGGCCTCGAATTATGAAAGATTGTCATGAATGAGAATGATGGAAATATCTGAATCATCATTTATGGAGAAAAAATACGTTTTAGTCTCTACCTTGTACCTTTTTAGTAAATAGTAATCGTTAAATTTGTTTGATGATTTTTTACCTTAATATCGAATTGATTTCTACGGAAATATTCTCTGAAAAGTTACTCAAGCAGTTCAGCACTAGGAATATTTTAATCTTCTGTTAGTTGAAAAACTGAAATATAATTAAGCTGTAAATCTAGATCGTATCCAAGCAAATTTGTAAGAGACAAAACGCCGCGGCGTTTGATTTGTTTGACCTGTTTGAAATATTTTATCATTAGCACATTTGTTTGGCAGAAATTTGGTTTATACGCATATAAACATGCTGAAGTTTTCGGTGTGAAATACAATTCGTAATTTATTCAAATATCTGTAAAACTCACTTTTTCGTTGTGATTTTTCACTTGTAAAAAACTCGCGAATAGAATTTCTCAGATTCAGTATAATGTAGTCCATTTAACCGGATTTTACGTAACAAAGCTCATTTCACGGATAAACTATTTTCGCCACCCTTCAAGAAAAAGCATATTCCAGACGACCTTAAATTCAAGAGGGTAATTCACGCGCATCGGAAAGATTTACGAGCACATCTGTCATGCGATTCAATAAAGCAACCCACTTGAAAGGCCGCCGAAAAAAAGCCCACTCACTCCTTCGCTCAAGACGCCCAAAAAAAAACTTTAATCAACCCGATTTGAGTGCGGCCGTCGAGGGCCCCGAAGTTGTCGAATGCCTTCCAAACTGTATACGAGACACAGAGGTCGAGGAATCCTCCCAGATTCCATGATCAATGCTGCAGAAATGACGAGAGACATTTTTCCTTGCGAAGAAAATATCCGCTCTGAAAGAAAAACGTCCGAATCTTCTCGAATTCCTCCTCCTCTTCATTCCACCGCGTCTTCCACAAAACGTCCGACGACCCATTCATCCCCGACTCCCGATCCATCTTCCGCGTTTTATTTAAACTTTTTTCCCTCCGGAGAATCCTGCTCTTTCCAAGAATGGCCAAAAGGAGCTCTTTTCCAGTCTGCTGCTACTATTCATCACAGAATCTACGTCTTAGTCTCAATGCCCTCCTCGAAGCCATCCGCGCTAACATCCCATCCTCGGCTTAATTCCATCTTTCCGCGCCCTCCTTGAATCCTTTCGCGGTTCTTTTTAGACTAGAAAGTCTTTTTTGTGTTTTAGAATGAATCGCGGCTTGCAAGAGGCCCTGATTCGAGATAGCTCCGACTACTAAGCTTCCCTTTACCTGGGTCTAGGACATTTCGGCGCGGCCACTTCGACGCTAGCCACGGTTATGACCAAAAAAAACTTCGTTGTTCGTTAAATTATTAGTGAATAATATGTAACTTGTGATTAGCGTAAGCTATAGAATTCATCCATGGAATTGAAATTAGAGGTATATTGTTTAATGTTTAAGATGTTGTAAAGTTACGTAAATAGTGTACAACCCAGCTCAAACCCAACCCAACCCAACCCAATCCAACCCAACCCAACCCAATCCAACCCAACCCAACCCAACCCAACCCAACCCAACCCAACCCTACCTGAATTCTATATCTTACGCTAATCATAAGTTACATATTATTCACTTATAATTTAACGAACAACGAAGTTATTTTTGGTCATAACCGTGGCTAGCGCCGAAGTGTCCCGCGCCGAAGTGTCCTGCGCCGAAGTGTCCTGCGCCGAAATGGGCCTGCGCCGAAGTGGCCCGCGCCGAAGTGGCCCGCGCCAAAGTGGCCGCACCGGTGTCCCATTCCCCCTGTTTACCTTTGCTTCTTCCGCAGATACAAGAAGATAAGGAAAGATACAAAGATCAAACGTTCAGCTTCCCATGTTCTCGCGATAATAGCCCGAGAGGCTGATTCGCCAGCAAACACATTCCCATGTTCTCGGAAACTTGGATCCTCACAATTAGCACTAATACCACGAAACCAGATTAATTCGGTAAGTGGCTCGCAGAAAAAATTAAAAAATTTTAATGTTCGCTACAAGAGTGGTGTCCTAAATTTCACGAAGGGAAGAATGATACTATTGAAGACATTTCAGAAATGCAGGACAACTTCACCTCGCTTCCAAACTGGAGGAAATTGAATCTTTTTGAGAGCATCTGCAGCGGCATTTGCGTTGGACAGTTCCGCATCCTCACTGAAAACGGAATGCAGGCGATAAATTGTATCGCAACACAATGACAGTATGGAAATGCCATGGACCTCATCAACCAACGAAATCCATTTCCTTAAACCAGCATAAATTTAATTTTTTTACTCATCAATAATGAAAAATGTTTTGAAAAATGGCTGATACCTACTTCAGTATATAAAGACTTTGCATTTCAACAGAAGATCATTCTGTGGTTAGGATTTTTCGAAGCAGTCTTCCTCTTAAACAAGGCGAACATTTAGCAGAATACAATACTCTTTTTATATCAGTAATAAGTTTCCCTGCGGTATTTTGTCTCGAGGGGAAAAGTGAATTCGTAAAAAAAATTCTCTTACATCTTTCTGAGCATAATTTCAAGCTTTTGTGACCACACCAGGTCCGGATTCAGAAATTCTACTGTCCTGAAGATTTCTTGCTGCTCCCTACCACACGATGGCTAGATGATCACATTTTCATTAACCATTAGAATTTGAAACTATTGCTAGATTTTTTTTATCGGCGTCAATTTTCTTATTTTCTCTTTTGAATTACCACTTCTGGTCTTTGCCTGAAAATTTTAGTTTATTATATGATAGTACGGTACGGTAAAATAATAATATACGAATTATACTATTCATAGCTTCCTGCATGACTTTGTGGGAGGAATCCATGATGACGCGACGCGTTGTAACTTAGGTTGCTGAATAAATTATTCCTGTGGTACGGGTAAAAGTCTCATCTTTTTTTCATTACGTAATATATGACTATTAATCAATAGCTATACGTCAATGTAAAGTGGCACAAGGGAAGTATCAAAATGTATTGGATGAAACCAGTGGGAATAGCGCGAATTCTCTCCCTAAATGCCTCGGGAAATATCGCTTTATTTTTTCAGTTGGGGATAAAAAATCTCCGGAGGCACTAATTCTCTAATCTGTTATGTGTTGTGCCAATTTTTAATTTCATGAAGCCTCTATATTTTTATCGAATCCACCCCTCTGAGTGGCTTATTTTCTGTCGGATTTAAATTGGAAAGGAAAGAGTGCACAGAAAACACCATTAGGCTGCTCAATCCAGCGTGGGGCCGGAGGCGCCTGCCCAGTAAAATAGTTTACCGTCGGAAGCTTGCTCTTCTATCGGAATTTCTTTCCTCGACTTTCATTTTTTATTCCCTCGAATATCTTGCCTCTCATTCAGTTTCCATACGTTAAGCTACGTGATAAATATTCTTTGTTGTTAATGTAAATCCCACGCTGTTCACGTAAAAGCCGAAAACTTTAAACATATTTTAGCTCTAGTCACAGTAGACATTATTCAACCTTTCTTCTTCTTAAATTCGTATTGGTAAAGGAGCAAACTTTTAAGTATGACATTCATTAGGTTAAAGGAGAAAAGTATTACAAAAACTTGAAGCATGACATTTTGAATATTAGAATAATAATAATTTGAATAATCATTTGGATTGACTCAAAGAGCCAGCCTTAAGCTAGTGAATGATACAGAGTTTACGTATGAAAATAAGATGAATTATATTGCGGTGGTAATTTAAATTTCTACAGGCATTTGTATGGATTTGTAGTTTACAATGCGTGTTGGCCCCGAGATCTACGAACCCCATTCTCTCCAATGTGTTGCGGTGAAATCCAGCTATTCCGTAGCGCTACCTTCTGCCTTGCTATCAATTTTGAAACACTTGAAATAGGTGTTACGGATTTGCATCAATTACCATCTCCAAATGAAAGATTTTACAGGATTTAAAAATACGTATGATTTGTTAAAGCATAGAAGGGGAATATATATTCCGTGAAGAATTAAGATGCAAGGGTTCAACATTTTGAGAAAGGTAAACCGTGATAGGGGAAATCGTTTAAAACTGTACGCTGAACTAAATGAAGACTTTAATCTTTGAAAATTACGATTTTGATGGGTCCATTAACCTGATGGTTGTTTTTTACTGAAAGAAATGGTGAATTTGTGATTAGAAGATTGCTATTTTACTATGATTAATATTATTATGGTAAGGCAGAGAAGAGCTGTGATATAGCTTCGTTGAAGGGGTTTGTGATCCCTGCGATCAGAATTTAAATTGGAATCGGAACCGTTATGACTGAAAATGATGAAAAAATCACTTTTGGGTATGGGAAACACTAAGCGAAATAAGCGGATGAGCTTAAAATAGTTCTTTTCTATTCCTGATTCAAAGAATGAATGAACGATGAATGTTGTCCCAACCTAGCGATTTCAAGCCGCGAAAGGCGAAATGCATCCTATTTTTGTCTTTACTTGCCTTCTAAAGCTTTTAAGCCGTGAAAAGTTAAACGTAACACGTTTCTTTCCATTTGAGTGGGAATTTTCCATTTTATGAAACCTTCCGTTCAGTATTCATTTTACGAGTGGAGCACTATGGATGCAGGCTTTTTAAAGCTGGAATTGCTCCATCCCAGCGATGACACGGCTTTAATTTTATCAAAGTCCTATCATATTTTAAATGCTCCGTAAGCGGGCCACACGGATTTCGCCCCGTTACGTCATCTTCAGGTCTTTCCCTCTTTATAACAGTTGATGAGCTAATGTGCGGAATTAGGGACGCAGAAAACATAGTGGAGACATGTTTGTGCGCTCACGACAGATAAAAAGCCGGCTCATTCGTCCCGTTTTTTTCTGCGGGACTTGGAGTGTAAAGCGAGGCGCCGATGAGGTTTCCATTATTGGGTTAAGTAAACAATGTTGTCTCGTGCTGTCGTTTATATTGGCTACCCCATTTCATTTGAGTAGGTGATTCGATTTTTGTTATTTATTCAATACTCTTTATATTCAGTTAATGTTTAATTTTGTGAATTCTGCTACGCAAGTTATTATCTGGGTAATTTGAAGGAATGTATGAATATTTTCTCAGTTTATTCGATTTTAAGTCACTAAAAATGAAAACCAGTATCGATACTCCTTCAAATTGCTATATAGTTGTTTTACTACCGAATCGATGATCTCTGTTAGACTTCGCTTCAGAAATCCAAATGATCTCGGAAAGCTGGATGACTTTATCATCTCTGCATTCACGCGAATATAATTTTAAGTTTATATGTGCTTGCGCTTCTTTAATCGTACTAAGTGGTTTTACTTAATTCAAAAATGTCTGGCAATATTTGTGTTCATTTTATTTTACCTTCTTTTGAATTTGAAGCATAATACCGACCTTTTTCGGCTGAAGAAAGATGTTCAGTGCGAACTTTATTACTACGACGGCGTTTTTTTATTAACGTAATGATATATTCGATTTCGTTAGATTGACTTTTGGTAAAATAGGCTACTATTTTCACTTGATTAATACAGTTTCTTTCCACATGAGATATGCCAATAAATTTATTCGTCAGATTCTGATTTGTTGATTTTTTTTAAGTAATTTGCTGTTGATTTAGTTTATTTTGTATTCAATTGAATTAATTGAAAAGGAATAGTGGTATTTAATTTGAAATATTATTAAAATATACTAACTGAATTGCCTGATTTTAGTTAAATAAATTATTGGAAATATTAATTGACTAAATTAGTCATTCGTGTTTTTTCCGTTGAGTGTTCTAACTCTCTCAGGATTTAAAGCGGAACCTCGATGCTCAATTTAGCATGCTGAGCGAATGGTGTGTTTATCAGTTACCGTACATATTGCCAGATAAGGTTAACCTTTAAATGTAACTGCTGTATTCGAATGCATAATTAAACATGTTCAAGTTAAACCATCACGAATCTACGGAACTGTTGTTTTCTTTCGGCGTGAGGGAATTATTAATTACGTGCATTTTCGATGTTTTACACGGTTTGAAGTCAGAAACGCTTCGATAAATTATCTAGTCGTAAAAAAATTCCGCCGACAAAAGCCTGAACGAAGATAACACTTTTCCTATCTCTGAAGCAGCTAATTTATCTTTCGAAGCATTTTTTACTTTTCAATGCTCATCCTAATTCATTATTTATTTAATTTTTTATGTCCGTCCTTCAAATGTTAAATTGGCTTGGGATTAAGCAACAGTAATCAGGTAAAATAAATTAACTATGTGAAAATCCCACGTGAGAACATATATTAAAACGACGGGTTTTGAACAGAGTTAGTTCATCTTCAGGTAGAGAACCACAAGAAAACCTTTGAGTTCCACATAGAAAAGACTGCCTCTAAAGTATATATTCAACAGTAATCAGTTAGTAAGAGCAGGAAAGATGTTTAAATTCGTATAACGATACTGAAAGCCTTCCTCCACTTCAAATTGAATTTTTATTTTTTTTAATACTTACAGTAATTTACTTTTCTTAATTCATGTGGATATCTAATCAAGAAAGGTGGGAGATTTTAGTGGTAAATATATTTTTTAATAGATTAATTCCGGGTTTCATCATTATTAATTCTCGATTTCCCATAAAGACAACGGTTAAAATAATGGGCGAGCGATTCACCCACACTTGAGGAAATTATTTTATCTCCGTCGATTAATATCTCCTCTGGAAGTGATGTACGGTCTGAAATGCGTCTGCGAGAGATATAAAGAGGAAGGTCGGGTCGTCTCGCCTACTTGTGCGAATGAAAAAGCGTTGCTACCATATTAACTTCGCTCGCTCCAAAATAGACTCCGGCGGACGCATTACGTATTTAAAAGCCCTAGTGCAAACTGGTAAGAAAGATGTTTTGGCGAGGATGTTATTCTTTTCCTGTTGGTTTAAGGATAAAAAGTCAAAGGGCTTTTTAGTTGAGAAGGTTGAAGCGGGGAGGCGAGTGGGAAGAATGGGAATTTCGTTTTGTTTATTTGTTTTGGTGTAAACAGCCCACGGGGACACGCGCGGGGATCGGGGGAACTGAGGGAAAAGTGAGGAAGGCAAGGGTTTGAGAGAGAATAGGTGAAGAAGAGGGAAGTGCAAAGAATAAATAAGCTGAAAGGGAAAAATGCGTGGACGAGTGATGGTCGAGTTAATTCTCTCACCGCAGTTTCACGATTGTATAATCTAATTAAACATGTAAATAAAACTTATACCCTAGCACTGTAAAGTCACGGAAGAAGTAGAGGAAAAATTTGGATTCGTTATTTTGGCTCGTTTGTTTGATAAACTGCATTAGGTTGTACGGGTAGATATGGTGTAAGGCTAAACAGAAATGAATATTTTAGACATGACTCGGACTCGAACCCAGGTCTCTTACTTTCCGGTGAGTTATATGTAGTTAATAAATTATTACACCAGGTAGATTAATTTTCTGTTAAAGGGATCATTATAGGTAGCTAAGGAATGAAAAGGTATATGTAGTCCATTCGCGATATTGAGTCCGATGACGTTCTATTAAATCCACCACCTTAAAGTTATTTGCGCATGGCTCCCCTCTCAGTAAGCGCTGTCTCTTCTATTTTATTTTATATTATTCAGTTATACCCATCAAAATGGGTTAATTGGAAGATGGGTCTTCTAGTCTCAATCTCATCTCTACAAATAAAGACGTATTATTATTATACAGCTATTCAGCTACGGAGTGTCGGACTCAAGATCGCGATGCAAGTATACATACGCTCAAAAGTAGAATATTTACAATTTTACTTTTTTACTTCCCTATTACTTTTACGTGCATACCAATTACTTCTTTTTATTCTAGGTATTAACAAGAAATCAGATATAGATATAAAATAATACTGTCGAGTTTGTGTTGAAAAATATTTCGTTTCAAACATTGTTATCCGATCGTGATTCATGTTCTATTTATATCAAGTACAATTATGCCACGTGTCATTTATAATTATATCAGCCTTTTCATTCCTTGTGTATGTCCCCTTCAAATTCCGTCTTGCCTTTTCCTCCGTCTAGTATGTCGTACAATTAAAAGGATTTCCAAGGTCTCTCGTTTAATTTCTTGAAGCCGCGGTCTTTCTCTTCTTAATTACTTGCGTCACTTTTTCGGAGATTCACATTCACGTCGACCTTTAAAATTTTCGGTATTATTCCTTGCGAAAAGCTGACTCACTAAGAGCCCGAGATTTAATGACATTTGGAAAAAATGGTGTTTCTTACGCGTGGATAGCGAAATGAATTTGTTGGGAATCTTTCGTGGTAGCTGCGATTGCATAGTGATTAGGCGATGTTTTCATGACTTGAGACACTGAAATTTATATCAGGTATAAAATTCAGATTTGTGTTTTAGATGAAACTTGCTGGAGAAGTAGCTTAGTATTTTTGCGTTGATAAATTTAGTAGTAGTAAATTTTCGAAATTGAAGCATTTAGATAATTTTTACCATATTTTCTCGGCAGAAAACTCATTAGGCGCGCGTAAAAATAATTTACGTTTAGCAAGTTTAAAAAAATTAACTACGTTGGCAAGGCAAGTGAAATTTGCTCACATTGTACAGCCTCCAACCTCGAGGCAAGGTTCATAAAACTAAACGGAATATCTAAAAAATACTTGAAAAGGAGACTGAGCTTCATTTACGGGTAAATATTTGCCCACTTTCAATAGCGAAGACTTCATGAAAGTCATAAGAAGCATATACCAAGTCAAATTAATTTCATTTGCAGGGTGTTTTTTATTTATGCTTTGCATTAATTGTTTTAATTCACCAATATTTTCGATGTTCAATTTTGTTTTAGTGTTGAGCCATGTCGAAATCTGCGCATTTTTCTATTAGCTACCGTAAATCAGCTGAAGAAAGATTTCCACCTGGAGAATTTCCCCTAAAAATCCCAAACGCTACCAAAGTAGGACAGGCGTAAAATTCGGACACGACTGTAAATGAATCAAAGGTTTGAAATACCTCGATTAGCCGTATTTGTCAGCTTTCTGCACCGCTTTGCTACCGGTTTCCGTAAACATCAGTAGGCCTAGATTACTGCCGTGGGGAACACCTAAACGTTTCTCTCAATAGGTCAATAATCCGGGTCTTTCCGTGGTTTCCGAAAACCGGTAGCAACGCGGTTCAGGGCACAGATAAAGACAGCAATTGTAGATTTTTTGAAGCCTCTAAAACAAATCTGTAGCTGGAATTGGGAGAATTGAGATGTGATGTACAAAGTGGAATCGTATTTATAATTAGTGAGGGTCTAAATATGAATATACTGAGTATGGAAAATGCTGGAGAAGTAGACATGCAAGGGATGAGTAGAAGAAAAAAATGAGAAAGAAACGTCGTCCTCTTCCGCTGGCATGGTTTTTGTCGCTCGCAGTTAAGAGGAAGAACGTGGTAACCCCTTTTTTCCCCCTTGCGTCTGGATTCGCGTAAATAGAAAGAATGGGTAGGTGAGGTGTTCTCCCGCAGGGAAGGAAGTGGGAGAAGGTAATGGCAGGAAGGGGTTTGGAAGGCATGCGGGAGGTATGAAGTCCCCTCCACATGTATCCAGAGTATAAATAGTGTTACGTTTTCGGACATCCTAAATATGCGGATGCGATGCGTAGACTTGAAGGAACTTCTATACCTCACTCCCGCAGACCACTAATTTTGACCTAGCAACATACTTAGCATCTGTGTTTTTTCTGGTAACATTTTTTATTTAAATGTACAGTAAATTTGATCGTTTTGAGTAATCCATTCGCGGAGACTTCCTGTAATTTCTCTATTAAGCTGGCTCTAAATTAGCTCTACAATTTTTAAGGTCAGTTAAAAACGGTTATCTGGTTATGAATAAAATAACGTCTTCAGACATCATTGTATATAGTTTCATGAAAATTAAAACTTTTTAATACAAAACTTGTACAAGTCCAATAATATATATTTGTGGACTTGTACAAGTTTTGTATTAAAAGGTTTTAATCGATATGAAGTTCCATCAGATCTCTTTAGACAATATTCATTTTAGTTTCATGAATGTGCTCACTATTGAAATTCACTTATTTATTAATATGCAATTGTAAAGTACTAATTATATAGGCAATTTTTATTCTATAGTTGAAAAGTTTAACCCTGTGTAGTTTTTATTCATTTTGTAAGTTAAGCTGGTTATAATTAAGTGAAAGGAATAGTAAACTAATTTCTACATCGCTTTCAAAACTTTCAAATTCACTTTATCTGTGAGACACTGTATTTATCTTCGTAATAAATCGTGCGGTTTGGAACGCGTTTGTTATAACATTAATTGATAAAAGCAATGAAAAACAACGAGCTCCAAGTATACCTTAAATATCTCTTATTTTATGTAACCCTAGACTATTTTTAGCATCAGACCAAGTTTATTGATTGACCTCCATAATAACCTGCTCATTGGTTGGGAAAATCATGCGGTTGTACGAAGGTTTATGGCTTCCTCTTCTCATCTCCCGTACGTAAAGGAAACAATGTAAAAGATTGGAGGAAACAAACTAGTTTCATTCTTTATTTTACTGCCGCAGGCAAAAACTTACCAAGTCGAAGGTAATCCGAAAATTTCTTTTCAGTCCCAGTCATGTTATACAAACTTATTTGTTCACCGGAAAAGCAGAAGAAAAGATGCTTGGAGATCAAGAGAGTTTTCGTTAAGAATTAGTAATTGGGGATAGTGGAGAGTTATTACTTGAAGTATGAAACAGGAAATGATGGAAACAGTAAGTTTAAGACTTTTTCAGCCTGAAGGTGTTTTTTTAGTAAAAGAAAAACCAGTCATGATGAACTTTGCTTTTTAAATCTCATCTTCGTTGTCTTCTTTGCTTTAAGTCGTGGGAAGACAAACTTCGACTTCTTATCCCAAAAAGTCCATCTTGTTTAACATTTCCACTTCTCGTTATGTCTGTCTGTAGGCTTTTTTAACTCTTTCGCTATACATGTATAATGTATATTTTCAATAAACTCCATCCATTAAGATATCACTCCGCAAAGTCATGAATCACTGAACTCATTTCATGCAGGCCGGTAAAAAATAAAGTTTTCTTAAGGCGGAAAATTTTCACGATCCTCTTTCCTCCTGTTGACTTTTCGTATCTTTATTTGTCTCGAAGTTTCCATTTGTTTCGCTACAGCGCCCTTTCTTTTTCCGAGAAGGTTTTTTTTTACTTACTGCAGTAAGGTTCCTTTTTTTGCCGTAATCTTTCAGAGAGATGGGCTTGTATGAAAATGGACATGGCAATCTTTTAAATTAGTTTTCCATCTTCACGGTAATATCTTTATTTACTTTTTCTGCTTTTTGATGACGATTTATTTTCCGTGGATAATTCAGGAGAAGGCTTGACCATCTTCCCATTTCGTGGCGAAATTTCGAGCGATTTTTCATTTCCTATCACCGCTGTTCTTTCCGATTATTTTTGGAATAAAAATACTTCGCCTAGAACGCAGAAGGAGATGAATGAAAATAAAAAATGCAACATATTCTTCACATTGAGAAAGACTTAATGATATTACTTACCCTATTTCTGTTGGTGACTTACTTGTTTAATGTTTTTTTATAATTCATAAGGAAAACAACAGCTCTTTCCACAGTTGTTTTCTTTTGGAATTAAACATATGAAAGTTTTACCAATTATCGCTTGATTTAGTTATTTATACATTAGTTATTATATTATATGTAGTTACAAATATACATATATCAGTTATCATATATTATTAATACCTTGAAAATCGCTCTCGAATTCCCAATATTGTAAAGAAAGAAATCTAACCATCATCATTCTTTTTTAATTTTGGAAGTTTAAGTATCTTTTTCTTATGAAACTTGCTAATTAGATACAATTCTCTCTCTTACGTTCATATTTTCTAAATACGTTATAAGAATAAATGTGTACTTCTAAAAATAGTTTGTGGAAATGAAGGGAATAAGGATCAATTACTCGCTTATTTACGAGGAGGATGAAATACAATTCGATAAGTATCATTAGGTAATTCTTTAACTGTCGATTCGTAAGTCACATTATTGTTGTTTAATCCTCATGTATTCTAAATATATAAGACGAATATAACGTCGTTTGGTGTTTTCTTCACCTGCGGTAATTCATTTTCCCCTTCATGCACACGTGCGAAGTGCGGTTGTTGCTTACAAATCCCTCTTACTGAAGAATTCGAATTACGGTTCCCATTTCCTTAGAAGTTTCGCTTTCTCCCCAGTTCCCATATATGTTACTCGGGAAAAGTGAGGGTTTCTCCAGCAGCGTTTGGCTTCTGTTTGCACCTGTCGAGCGGGAAAAGATAAGGAGACGGAGCTCGTATTTCCGGTCCTTCCCATAATCTCCCGCATTTAATTTTACTTTCTTCCGCATCCCGACTTTTTCCTAAGTTGTGAACTCCCAACGCCTGCCAAGTTGCCTCGTAAAATTCGTGGCAGCCTCGCTGCTTCTCGATAGACTCGCAGTTACGTGGATAAATAAGAGGATTCCGTAGACAACTTTATTACATAAAAGTGCATAGCACTATAAATCTGTTGAGGGTGGGTCCTATTTCTAATTTTTGTCCAGTCTTCTCGATCATACGATTTTTCCAAGGAAAATATAAAATGGTTGCAACGAGTTGAAATTAGTAGCTATAATAAGTATATAAGTATAATAACATTGAAGAAGCTCAAGATACTTTCTGGATCAACAGTAAGGTAATTTACAGTTCATTTCAGAACTTCGGATCAAATATTTTAAAATAATCTTCTCGACTTCTGCGAGTGACAGAAACTCTCCTCGAGTTTATTTTTGCGCATCAGTGGAAGATGGTATTAATGTGGAATTGGACCTGGCATTTTTTCCAGATCTAAAGCGACAACTGAAAATTTTAATGAGTTTCTTCTAGGAATCCTATTTCAGCGAACTCGTTCTCTAGCAGTGTCTTAAGTAGGAATTAGTTTTGAATAATTTGAACTTTTCCGAATCACACCCACCCATTCTACTGTATCATTTTCTGACTTACCTTTATGAAATTTATTATTAGAAAATATACTCTTCGATTCATTGAGTTTTTCTGTTCTGGCAAAATGACCTTTTGTAATAAATATTCGCTGATGTAATTGACTTCCTTGTTCACCAGATTAATTGTTAATGGAGGTGTATTAATTAAAGGACGATTTCCTTTTAAAGATTATTTTTTAATATTTGAAGCCTTCTCTCACCTATTAGAATAAAATAAAATCACAGAAAATATTTGACTTAAATATAATAGGATCGTAAAATACTGGAATGAAATAGGATTGTGCAGAAGTATAGAAAGATAGAACTCGACTTAAAAACTTAAGAGAAAAACTAAATTGAACGACTGGAGCTCAATCTCAACAGACTTTTGCGAGGTTGTGTTAAAATCGTATATTACCGGGTTTGGTTGTATGTTTACAGGAATTCCTAATGTTAAACTATGTATGTACAAACTCAGGTTAACACTCTTTGCACTCATTTTTCATTCCATTGTCACGATTCTTCCCTCGCATTCGCTTGGCGTAACCTCGTAAACTGAGTAAATTAAGATAACTCCTACATGAGCGTTTACCTTCGCGGAATAATATATTCTCGGCCAATTTCAACCTCGGTGTTGTTGAATGAAGCTTCGTGCAGGTATTCCCACCGCTTCTTCAATGCCCTTTACTTTCCTATCTCAGTCATCTTTTCTCTCGAAAACACGAGTGCGCCGTTGCCTCATGCATTTAATACGATTTCGCCTTCTCCCCGGTTCAGATATTCCGGCGATAAATAATTAATTTCGCGAAATGAAACGTGAGATTCCCTCAAGCGTTGGCTGGATGTCAGACACTCGGGTTAAAAATAATTTTTATCATTCCGCCGCCGGTGTAGTCGGTGGAATAATGTCATTTCACGAAGCGTCGACCAAAATTTCGTCCTCGCTAAACTGTTGTCTTTTAAGCCTTTCTTTTATACGAACGAATCCGTAATTTCTCTCGGACGAGCGGGAAGAGCGACTCGCCCGGCTTCCTGCGTTTGTTCCACCGAGGCATTCATCATTGTTGCGTTTTAATTCCGAGAGCATTGTGTTGTCCGAAATTAAAAAGATCGCGGATTCATTGTGAGTTGGAGTGAAAGTCATGACGCGCAGCCGGAGATCGCCTCTCTTGGTTATTCATCTTCGGCGGTTACGAAATTTGCAGAGGCTATTGAATCAGGTGCGAAAATCGGAGAAGAATTTTTGGGCTTCCCACACTTGCTGGATTGTATTTGTTACGTTTAGTTCTCTCTCAAATGTTATTAAGTTATGATTTAACTAAATATTCTCAAGCGATTAGTTTTATTACGATTTTTTTCTTGCGTCTCTTCAGTTTCCATCAAAATAATGATTCTTGTATGTGTAGGAAAAAGATGACCGACCAGAAGTTTCTAAGTTGAATTAACGCCATAGTTTTCCTCATTATCCCGTACTGTTTTGATTTTCATTAAAAACTAGCAATATTCTTTCGTCTTCATTAGTATGTTAATCATTTTTCGTTTTAATTATAAATTAGAATTATTATTTATTTTCCATGACAATTTTTATTTTATTTTTTCATGTTCTTTTTGTTTTATTTTGATATTCTTTGTTCGGTTTTCTGAGATAAATTATATTTATTTAATACAGAAGCCAAGTAATTCCTGGAAAACTTCCTTCGTAGTTATTTTAAAGAGATAAACTAATAGAAGTTTATTTAGACTCCGGAGTCATATTTCGCTCGTTCGTGAAACCGCCGTTCATATCCTTATATATTTCCATTTACAATTTCGGTGAAACATTTGAGGTCCTGTAGATAGATGGCACATCTTACGATGGGTAATTCTGGAACAAACTCACGTATTCACGCTACCCTAAATTGAGTTCCCATGACATTTCTCTCGAAATAGGAAAGATAGGTCAATTGGAAGACAAACAAGGAAGTATTAGAGATGATGGGCGTGGTTTGTCTATTAATGATTGGTGGAGAGAGATTACGACGCTGATGATGTGATATTGGCAGGTAATTCGGATGGATTGCTCACGTAATTGAATGTAAAATGTTAGAGGGGAATCCAAAGACATATTGTCGACAGTCAAATAATAATGCATTGTTTTCCAAACTGTCGGGCGTGCCTCACTAGAGATATATCAGCGGACTGGTTACTTGGTCTGATAGTTTGTTTTTAGATTTAGAAGTTATTTGTATTCAGTGTATTCCTCTTAATTTAGGAACTCGCGATTCAGATTTCAAATTTCATCCTACAATGGACAAGAGATCGAATATTAAGCATAGAATCATTGATAAATTTATAAGACTTACTTTTACCAAGGTTTTCGAAAATGTAATGGATTAAAACGCAAAATGTTTTCCCCTTTGCGTTATGGTTATCTTACCAGCTAACGGCCCTACGCTCCCAATTTCAAATCTGGATTTGGAACCAGATTGACAATTTGAGCTGGTTAAGGGTGGAGCTCGAACGTATTAAAAATGTATCCGGCAAGTTCATGCTTGAAGAATCACTGATGTATAGGGAGGGGTTATTTCTAAATGAGCGAAGTAGCGACACGCAGGAAACTTCAGAGTGTTTGAACCGACCATAAAAGTATGAAACTTATGGCATCTATTGCGTGTATATGGAGGAGATTGACTCTCTTTTGTCCATCTATCATCTAAGTGAATATAGCGACAAAGGCGGAATCATGATTTCAGAGACCTTTACCGTAAAGATAAGAGTTCATAAGAATACACATTCGAATTTTTGCAGTTGAACTCAACTCAGTCACTTCTCTCGCCAAGAATACTGAATGAATAGAAATATAACAACTATTTCTGTTAATAACAATTAATTTCTGCTAGATATTTTATAGTGACAAACTATTTAATGTATTCAATTAACATGGTGTGTAGTATAACTCAACATTTATAAAATTCTTCCTCTGTGCAAAAGACAAAAAACCTTAAAACGCCTCGATTCTCTAACAAATTTTAAACAATAATAGTACACTATTAATAGTTCTTAATCACTGACTAAATGAGGTCCCCAATTAGGATAAGACCCTCAGCTAGTGCTTATAACGTCTCAATATAAATTAGCTCCTAGATAGCGATGTACAGCTATGTGAAAAAAAAACTTTAAAGTCTCGCGGGCTACATAAGATTAAAGTTTTAAGGATTAAAGTTCTTTTGCACATAGCTGTATATTTAAAGTAGCACTTTCAAGCGCTTTTACAGCTCAATCATCAGCTTCGCATCCAAATCCTTTCGTAAAGTATGAATCAAAGAGAGCATCCGTCGCATAATTGAGACGAAAAGGAAAGTTTTCCGTCGTCGGCTTCCAAGCGCGAGTTTAACGAGCTCCGAGACAGCCCGTACTTCCCGCAGAGTTTCTCTCAGGAGTCGGAAGGTAGACAGCCATCTCTAGAGACCCAGAACGGAAATAAATGTTATTCGGGAGGCCTTGATCGGGAGGAAGCGCCCAATCTTTTTTCTTCCTCGAGAGCTCTGTTTGATTTGTAACCTCCACCAAAAGATCGGCCGCCTGTGGCTGTGACCGAAACGGTGGGTTTTTTCATTCGGGGCCTTGCGTGGCTCGGATGGTTCAGTTGTTGGTTCGATGGGGAAGGCCTCTCTCCCCAGGGAAACTTGGGAAGGCGTGGAAAGAGATGTTTAACATCCCGGACGATCCCAATTTACGCCTCGGCGGGATGAAAAATGGGAGTGTGTTTGCGTGCGTACGTTTCGGGACTTAAAGGGCGAAGTTTGGGGAGTGTCGGAGTTGGATGAGTTTTGGCGGAAAATACGCGATCTCAAGGCCGTTTCCGAGTGGGAGCGGAATCGGTGGATGCTGGGATTCAATTAGGATGGAAGCGGAACGAAAAATGGGATATGGTTACGGTTTCAGTGAGGTGGTTGACGCGATTCCCAGTGCGTTTTAGATGAGCTCACAAGGAATTGGTTCAGTGATGGTTGGAATTGCATATTTGAGTTGTCTCATGTGCTAAAAAGTTGCTAACTGTCCTCTGTTTACGGAATTCTTATTGCTAATATTTGCATTTGATTGTAGTCGATCAACCTGTATTCTCCATAAAGCTGTACTTGTTGCCTATCAATATGAATTAATTAAATTATTATGTCTCTTATCCGTTAAGTACAACTTCAGAGAGCTATTTACTAAATTGAAATATTTTTCGTCAAGTATTTTTAAACCACTATGCGTCCTTCAGTTATTATATTCGTGTAGCTAAATATTTTGATATTATAGAATCATATATTGCTAATAAAAGATCAACAAATGAAAAATGCACCATTTGGTGAAAGGGTAGAGTTAAAATTTGGATTTGCCCATGGATTTTATGTTCATGGATTCGTAGATAACGATATTTATCGATACAAACTAGGTACGTATATGGAAATGGCTAGATGCTACCTGTGTACCTCATTAAAAACACACTAAATTGCATGCACCCGAGTGATTTGTGTGAAATTTTCACACGAGACAACTAGTAGTTCCGTATTATTTAATTTTATTATTTGCATTTTCACACCATCTAGATTTCCTTTTATGCTTCTACTACTAGTCCCACCGCATTGCTAAGGAGTATTTCTTCTCAATAACATGGTGACCTTCTGGGATATCTGCAGATCAACCATACTACCATCTTTTGATGCGTATACTCATTCAGAGATGGGCGTGTTCTCCATTTGAAACTATGCGAGTTGGTTTTATTTGCGTTTTGGGCGGCTAATCGACGGTGATCTTTCCCTTTAGGAGTGCGCCAATTCTATTGTTCGGATTTTCGTCTCTGGTCTTTCATCTGCAACTACTTCCTTATGCGGCATCTCATTAGAACGGTCCTGTTAACAGCCATTGAGGCCCATTCAGAGGAAATAAGGGACCTCTGAATCGTGGGGTTATTGCGAATAAATCTTCCTGGGGGCAATTCATTATTCATCTTCGGAATATGAGATGTGTAAACCTCGATTATTTTCTCTCCAAAAAGAGCCTTTTATCTTTTGTTCTTCGCCAACGACCACTTCTGCTTTTTTGTGAACCCACCTTCCGATTCTTCCTTTGGCGGACTTTTAAATCTATAGCCTTCTTTTCTTCTGCAACAGCCGCTGACTCTTCCCCCTCGATTGCTTTTGCCTGTTTCGCAACCTTTTCTTTCTTCTCCAACTTCCCCAGGATTCGGATAAGTTCCTTTCTTTTCCTTCGTTTCTCGATCTCCTCTCTGCGATTTTCTTTTGTCCAATATCTCTTTGGTGGCCCTTCCTTCTTACCTTTTGGCGCAACGTTTATATTGGCTTCTCCAAATTCTTTGCAAGTTTCAGAAGCACTTGAAAGAATCGATTGTGGCAGGGTTAACCAAGTGGATATCCATATCGATAGGATATGTAAGAATAAAATTACGCTCAAGAGTTTTACTTATGTATTTAAAAATGTAATCTTATTGTTTGTAATTTCCTCCCCTGATGATGACCGATATGAACTTTTGCCGCTCGTAATTTAAATACATTATATAGTATATCAATTCAAGGGATTGACAGAACGATGTTGAGCCACGATTGCTATCACTAGTAATATAAATTGAAGGAGGATTAATACTTATCAAGTAGATTAAAATTTTTCAATTGTATTAGATTGACATGAGAATTTTAAGTTGCCTTAATCTGTAAATCTACAGTCGTAGATAATCGTAAGTTTAATTTTATTATTACAAGTCCTATCCTTTTAGAAGCGCTTACAGCTATTGGGAATGCTTGAGGTCCAGAATAGTATCAAATTCGCAGTATTTGTTGTAAATAAAAATCATCTTCGCAGTATACATTTAAGTAGTCGATACCGCAAATAATGTGAATTGTAACATTAAAATTCATAGTTAACCTAAAAAATCGTACCTACTTGGAAATTATTTATAAATAATGAGAAGAAGCAACTGATAAATCTGTATGTTATAAATGCAACCAATTATCAAATATTAGTACGGAATTTATTGCTGGCAAGTTTCATAGAATTGGAATAACTAACGTAGCTCTGAAACAGCGATAATTTTATTTCAAAAACGAGCTTATCAATTTGAATAAGGACCGGTATTATTTTCGCGTAGAGTTATTTTATCTAACGCAGATTTTCCTTAATAAAAAATAACCGAAGCTTAAGTTTCTGCTCTTTTTTACTTTCGTTAAGCTAGTTCCGTCTGCTCGGAACTCGCTCTTGCCTGGCCGTTTTACGCATCGGAAAACAGAACCTTTCTAAGCCTTTTTCTGAAAGACAGGAAATCGCCAGAAGGCTGAATAGGCACTTATTTCACTCGTTGGGTATATTCAGGATGACAGCTGAAAAAGACAGAAGAATCCCACTGCGCATCAAGAAAAGAGAAGATTCGAATGGGTGCTCAAGTTTATTCGTAGGCAATTGTTTCCAATGCTTTCACGATGTAGTATCATACCTAGTTCCCTATTGATCTATTTTTTTCCTCAATATTGAAATCCTGATTAGCATCTGATTTTTAGGAATTTTCTGTAGTGGCATAAACTTGTTCTTAATTTAAACTCATTGCTTTAGCTTCAGTTTCATTACCTCTTTGATCTTGTTTTGGGATCATGGAATAAATATTCCTTTTTCTTTCTTCGTAATATTTAAATTAATTCTCTGATATTTCTAATATTTCTTTAGTTCTCATCTAATCATTTTTAGCTATTTGCTTTGATCCTATGTGTCCGTATCGTAATTTAAAATATTGGCTATCAAACTGAATGGTTGATGCGTCCTGATAAATCTGTTTTCTAATAATGATTTACTTCAATCATGAATTGATATCATCTCGTGTAGTCTTTATATTAAGTATAGGATTAATATGAATATGTCGAGGGCTTGAAGCCATGAAAATAAGTATTTTATCCGTGTTTAGTAGGCATATTAGTTTGATTCTGCACGTTTAGTTCTAAATACTGGTATACATAAGTATGCGTAACCAAGACGCTTACGTAGGGCTGGATTATTTATAAGGAAAAACTTGAGTTAAGGCTTGCAGGATATAAAACTATATAGGGCAGAGACTAGGACATTAGGTTCAACGATATATGTATCTTGCCGCACATCAAGTGTGACTTGCTCTGTAGATGTAAATGAAGGTTACGTAATGGTGGATCCTCTCCTTTATCCTGTCTCTTTATGCGTGCATCCCTTCGTCTTTCTTTCTTCTCCTCCTTACTTGTATAAAGGCGTTCGCCATAGCTCATACAGCTGTGCTTTCACGTACGAGCAATCGCAAGGGGCGTTCTATTCATCTTCCAAACGTGAAGTTCTCCTTAGCACTGCTATAAATATCTTCGCCGAAAACTCTTTCCTCGCCGCGAGCACTTTTCTTTATTCTCTCCCTCTTTTCTCACTTTTCTTCACTTTCGTCCTCTACTCGTTTCCATCCTTTCCGAGAGCCTCTTAACTTTTTTCGCATCCCTTTCTCATCCATGTTCTTGCCATACTTTACCTTCACCCTCTCCGGAGACATCCCGCGAAATCCCAATAGAGGAGAGGCTTTTGAAACTCTTTGTTGCTTCCTCGACGCTATATTTAATGCTCTAACCCCAAAATTTTCTTTTTGTCCTTCTGGGTGGGAGGTTTTTTTGTCACTTTTTGCGAAACTTTCTTGCTACTTCCAGTATCTTGTCCATCGATGTCTAAGAGCTTTTTTCTGTCCGCTCAATATTTGAAGTATAACGTAATGCGATACGAGTATGATTGATGAGGAAAGTGACCGAAGGCAGGATTAAACAGAAAAGATTGATGGGGAAAATGAAAAACATTTTTATGTAAAGTTTGGGGTTTTAAGGTGTAAAGGTCCCTATAAGTTATTAGGAAGAAAAGGATAGGGTCTAGGGAAATAGAAATAGGGAAAAGGGAGGGAATTTAACGAAACATGAACCTACCTTACCTAAGGTTATGACGATGATTGCATTATACAGTAGAAAAATTCCTGTTAGGGGAAAATTCCCTTAATATTACCCCATTTACCCCATTAAAGTTATCGTAAAGCCTAAGATTTCCGCTTTCAACGCGGAGATTTTCAAGTAGTCTTTAGGTTTGGTTCCCATTTTTATTATAGGAATTTTCAAAAATTTTATACTTTTAATTCTGACTTTAATTTCGATCCTGACCATCGAATTTTGGTTCCCTTGTGAAGAGATATAAATCTCGACCCGGAGATTTTTTTTCTCTCTTCCGGAGGAGTTTCCTCTAACCCAGAAACCTAGGGTTAAAACAAGGGTGGTGGCAACCCTTGGTGTACTAGAAGTATAGTTTTAAATGGGCTCTCAACTTTTTAGCTTTAACACTTTTGAACACCTCAAATTGATGAACTACATTCACCTTAATGTAAATAACTTTACATTTATTCCTGTATGCTTCTTTTCACGCACACACTTATCAATTATCATCGGTGATGTGTAAATTGATTATTTTTTTAATTTTGTTAACCCCTCAGAAAAGCGAGGTAAACGTGCATTAATCATTCTCTTTAATTAATCTCGGAAAGAACTTTTCACTTCTTTTTTGTACCCTTTCTTTTGAATTGTTTATAAGCTTCACCTTTCACTTTCTTTGTCAGCGATTAAATCTTTTTATTCTTGTGTTTTCATTTCATCAGTTCAAGCTGTTTTCTCTTGTAAAACCATAAAAAGATTTCATGGTATTAAAGTTATGAAATAGGCTTAATTTACTATTTTGACCTTCGCGTTATAAGATACCATTTGGAATAAAACGTATGCTGCCTTCTGAGTAGTAATAAGTCATTAAGAAGATCATCAGTCATATATGAGTAATAGTCTACCCTCCCTGAAGAAGAGATAAATTTTCTCACTTTCTGATGAAGTATGAATTTTTCAACGGATGCTGTATCAAATTTGACATCTAATGAATATCGTAATAGATTTTATAAAAAAGGTAATATTTCCTTCTTAAACTTTGGTACTGAAAGTCTGGAATATTGATATTACTTTCATCTCTTTAGTTTTTCTCTCTCAGGTCTGCAGAAAACAAAACCCCTTATTAAAATTGTAATAATGCAGAACGGAGATATTCTTTCGATTCTTCGTATTCTTGGATTTATTTTCTGATTCAGTGCATTATCTTCTGTTTTTAGATTTCCATTATTCAGTATGTATTTTCTATATCGTTATGTTATTCTAATATAGTCTTGGATGTTCTACGAAGATCTTTATTATGCGAAGAGAAGAAGCTAAGAGGTCGAAATAATGAGTGAGTTCTTCCGGTCAGGTCCCTAAGCAGTGACTGTTTATTCAGATTGTTAGTCCGTGGTCGTGTTCCCTTCATTGTGTCTTCGCAGCAAATGTCAAGGTCGCCCAATGATTTCCCAACCCCATTCGTATTTGGAGAGATTTTTCTCTCTGCTATTTAATCACCTTTTCAGCTTCTCGAATACAATTCTCCCGAAATAGGCTTTTGTTTCCCTTCCGGAATGATATAAGAGAGTTGTGTAAACCGTACGCTAATTGTCCTGTGGGTGGTTGATTTGACGTTTCTCAGGTTTCTCAAGCGTTTTTAACGAGTATTTGTGTATAGGGCTATAAAAATAATCTTTCAGAGTGTAATTTGATGGATATATAAAGTAGAGAAATCAAGGAAGCTAAATTTAATCTATTTCCTCCGTATTTTTTATTGCCATGGATTCAAAAATGATTTCGTCATAATTATTTTTATAGGATCAACTTTTCTCATTTTTAGTGCGGAGATAATTAGGGATTAAGGATACCATTCAAAATTTATTTTCCCAGTAAAATTAACGTACTTTGAATTTTTCCTTCAATTTGCTTATTCTAATATAAGTTTGTGTAACTATTTACCCTTAACTTTTACCTCCATATATTTTATAAAGCGTTCTTTTCTGCACACACTTCAAAGGTAATAAATAACATCTAACGGTACATCTTTTGAGTGTTGTGATATTAACGTAATGTTATGATTTCTTAGGTAATTCAATTTTTCATTTTTCTTATTTCAATGCTATAATAGTAATTATAAAACGACTTTATTTCAGGGTTAGATTGAAACTTGTCCCTCCTTGCATCTAACCCTAGCCATTAAATATTTATAGAAAGAGCTTTTATAAATAAGAGAAAATAGGGAAATATATTGTGGACTTACAAAAAAAGTCCGCAAAGAAATAAAAATCTGCAGGATAAGGGCTTGAAAAATCTGTAAAACCTTCTGAAATAAAGTAGTAGCAGCTAAAATAAATCTTGCTAAGTTTTTATCAGAAGATATTTCAAATGCAAAAATAATATAACCCATACTCTAAATTTTGATTTGAGAATATCTTCACGACAAAACAACATTTCAGGTATCACGATATATAATCAGAAATATTTAGTTCTAAAATCGTGCTTTATAATGGAGATTTTGAAAAATCCCTCTCCATCCTCTCAAGGCCAAATGAGAAGACTAATGTTAACGATAGAATTTATGATTCAGAAATTTTTATTCCGCAGTTGCGCTGTTGTACGTACTTTGGTCTCCCGTATTCCGTCCGTGATTTGTCGGATAAATTTCTTTGAGATATATCCAGCTCCATACGGGAAATGTGCTCTATCGCGCCCCGTGGCAGATAATAAATATCCTCCCGTTCGGAGAGCATGCTCCAATGAACATGTTTCTTCCTTTGGGTAGAAATTACGTCCCGCGCATCTCAACATTGCCCTGAGTCGTAAGAGATGGAGGAAATGGTTGCGCAAGTCTATGATTACATCCCTCTTTCGAGGTGAATCGCGGCTATTTTTCCGAAAGAGATCGTGATATTTGTGCGAAATTTCCGCGGTTTGTTTTTCAGACACATCGAATAATGAAGTATGGTTTACCGCCACCTGGTTTGGAATGGGGTTTCCTTTATTTTTTTACCCATCTCTCGCCTTTGCCAAGCGACCGATGGCTTTCTGCTCCGCCGCGTCCTCTGATTGAGACTGCTCTTGGCGTCCTTCCCTCCGAACATCGGCGGTCACGCGCGCACGTGGTCAATGAAATCTCGGCGTGCCTCAAAAGCTTGATTCGATGGCCCTTTCGATCCCCAAATGTTGTCTGGCGGCTTTATTGAGACCTCCCCTTGAGACAAGCTGTGGTAGGTCGTAGCTTCTTTATTTTCACTTCTGGGAGAAATAGGCATGGTTTAAATGCTTTTCTCCAAAACTCAATGAAGTTTGTTAAGACAGAACTTATTATAGATAGCTTTGTTTAATTCTCAAGCCGATAAATATTGATGTAATTAAAGTACAGGAATATTCAAAGTCTTATTTCTCGAAATGATCTAAATCAAACTATAAAGAATTCAATGCAATAACTTCGTTATTGATTTGAAGCTTAATTTAAATTAATTAAATTTTAGTTTCCTCGGTTCGATGAATTATTTTGCAGTAAATTGAGATATCCATTCCAAGCAGAAAAAGGCAGTAAACATTTATTTTTTTTCACAAATACAATATTTTTGTCTCCATCAGTTATTGCAAGATATACTCGTATATCCATCCATGAATGAATTGATACGATAATTTATACCAATTTATATAATTAGATCTTTGTATGTAAATAAATATTAATATTCCTCTTGAAAACGTTAGTAGATTCTACATTATATTTATTGTAGTTGGAAAAAGTAATGGATTTTATATTCAATTCGATCTCAAATACCATTCTGTTCGTTAGTGTTTTATTAGAGTACTCTTCGTAGAATAAATATGAATAAAGTACTCTTTGGCTACTAATACTTAGGATACGCTAACATCTACTCATATCTATATAATAAAATTATGCAGTCTATAACAGCAACCTCGACCAACTCCTTGAGCGATTTTTATTATTCTGGCAGATCGCTGCTACAGGTGTTTGCGGTTCACATTGTGGAATATTAAGATCCAAAGTAATAGTTAAGGGTATAAAATTTTAAAAACATTATTCGACGATCCGAGTTAAACGAAAACATCAGAATCTTTTCTTTGGTAGAAGCAGTATAGAGACTTCTGACGATTCCCCGTCGTCTAGGCTTAGGCTTCAGGGCACGTGCCTCCACGTCCGCCTGTCAAAATATCAGAGATATTTCGAATTATGTGTTTTTGTACGGTACCTGTATTCCTTTGATCTTCCTAGAGATGAGACAACGGGATTTTATGACGGTCATGTGTGTCGCAGCGGAAGACGGCATCTCACAGAGACCGCTTACACATTCGTAGAAATCGTAAATTTTTCTGTCCGCTCTAACATTTAACAGACCTCCCCCGTGGTGAAAAAATCGTGGCCGTCAAGGAGGTCGTAAAAGTGTGTGAAACATGTGAATGAGGCTTATCTCAATAATAGATACCTTTGTATGCGCTCTAAGACTTATTTGGCGCTGCGAGAATACGCGTTTCTTTGTTTGAACTTGTTTAGAAGGGATTTATAAAGGCGCATCGTGTGGGAGGAATATAAATATTACATGATACGGAATCGAGGAGAAGAAGCGAATACAATAAGATGCGAGGTAGGATCTTTAAATGAAGGAATGTTTTATTTGTTGGAAAAACCTCGTAGATGGTATTAAATACTCTAATATTGTGTTACTCTATTTTGATTCTTCATAAATTGCACTGTTCTAACCTTCACTTGCAGTTACTTTAAGACAAAAAACCATTAGTTGGAAAGGATACATTTATCTACGCTGCACCGCACTGTTGAAGATAATATATGGTGAAGTATAGCAGTATCTTTGAAAACTCGAATATATGTTAATGTTCTATATTGACTTGCCATATGTATCCATCCCGTCACAACATTATTGAGTGTCATTAATTTATCATAACATTCGAAATTTATCCTACTGTTATGTATTAGAACCCTCTACACCAATTTTTTTCGTTTAAGTTTCCATGAAATACATCAACGTTAGTTTACTAAAATGTTTCTCAGCAAAATATTCATAATTTTTCTTATCAAAATATTCATTTAAAGATTTAATGACAATCTGAAGATTAAAAGCAATAAAAACTCTCCGAATTCGAGTTATTGATATACCTTTGTTTTAATTTATGTGTGTATAAATGCGGGAATAATTTTATTCCTTCCGTTTTATCTTCTCTTTCGCCAGCATTCTCATGAGGTGCTGCAATGCTATTGCGATAAAAATGGATTCTTTATGAGAAATGCCCGGAAAGATAAGTTTAATTCGGGTTCTTTGTGTCTTCGATAGTAAAAGGCCAACTTCAGAAGTCAATTAGTCGAAAAGAAAATTTCACTTGCCGTACAAGTCAGCTGCAGTCAGCATTTGACTGCAGTTGGATTTAACGCGATCTCGTGAACTTTTTCGGTTCCAAAACAAAAACATTTTTTTGTGAGAGCGAGAATAATCGTGGGCTTTGAGCGTAAACAAGCCGTATCCAGGGCTGTTTGAGGCTAATGGCATATTTTCGCCCTCCGCCAAAGGGAGGCTAGAAAAAGCAGAAGGCCATCTTTGAAATGAGAGAGTGGATAATGCGGCTTTTACGAACATCTGGACCGTTCGCTTTCCAATCAAAACCGTCTGTGTCTGGAGAACCAGAAAGCGAAGCGATCCTCGGAAAAGGACTAATGGAAAACCTGTATGGACTTATAGGAAACCTGCGGCTTCCCTTTTGTTTCCATTTTTCCTCTTTAATCTCCAAATAAAAGATGTCTCCGTTTCGCTCCGGTTCTTTCCCCCTTCGGCCGCCGCGGCGCTGCATACGCTCACTCTTTCTTAGCCTCTTTATAATTCACTCCGTCCCATTTTACCTCGGCTGGATCCACGCTCTTCCATAAATTCTTTAGCTCTTTATTCTCTCATTCTGCTCGGCCGTTTACCTTTCTTCTCCTCATTTATATGTACGGAGAGACCATATATCCACTGTTTCGCCTTAGTGAATTCTCTTACGTCTTCGCAGGTTTCCGTCCTTATTTCCTCCTGGGGTTGGATTTGACGAAGTATTTTATCGAGTCACTTAAATAGAATGTGATGCTGATTCCATTATTGAATTTTAGTTAAACAAGTTTCCTCCTTCCCCCTTTTTTCTTTTTTCATGTAAATTTCTGAGCGAATGACATAGGATTGATAATCTCCAATTACATTGTGATCTTCAAATGCTAAATTAATGTTCCAAATATTTCTTTTATCGATTATTTTTATTGCCTGACTGTATAAAAATGATCAAATAATTATTTCAACTGCTGTTTCTTCACCTGAATCAGTATGGTTGATTTTGAATTTTTTTTTTCTCTTTTTAATGAATTTTTCAAACACGAGAAGGAGAGGGCTTTAATTGAAGTGATTTATCATCGACAGAAGAAATGGGTGGGTCAAGTATTGAGGTACTGGTGATCACTGTAATTGAGGGTAGAATTTAGGGGGAAAACAGAGGGTAGACAAAGGCAAAGATGTTAGATGGCATGAGGGGTGGGGTTAACTATAAGAATATGAAGGAGATGGCGGAAGGAGATTGGGATTTTCGATTGAACGTGAACCTACCGAAAGGTAAATCACTTATGTTTAATGTCATTTGTATGAGAAGTTTGAAAAATCTCTCTTGGTCAGCGTGTCACCAGCAGTTCTGGAAGCAGAGGGAATCCCAAAATCCCTTGGAATAACCCAATTCGCATTTTAATAGCCAAGCTATCATCCTCAGATGGCGGTAGAAAAAATGCTTTTTTAAATTTATTGAAGATATTTATTCATTTCTCTTCGTTTGTATTTAATCGACATGCCTAAATTAAACGTCCTTGTTGCCCATGAAAGGAATATCTCACTTAGATTATCATTTTATATTTTTCCCGAAGCATTTCTTTAAATGCACAGAAAAATTGGTAGAATGAGAAATGAAAAGTATAGTTTCACTTTCCTTTTATTTTGCTCTGGAAATTTCGATTGATGACTTCATTCTTGGAATCTTTTACTATGTGGAATTTTGTCTTTACTGTGTATAACGAAAGTATCTTTTAATTCCTTTTCAGTTGACGAATAATATTCTGATAATAGTATATTTGCTGACGTATCGCATCCTCCAAGAATGAAGAGTAGGATCTTTTCTAGTTATCGTGACAACATATTGACTCGATAATGACCAACTCTTTATCACATTTTTCATTACTTCAGCGTCCATTTTTATGATCCGTAGAAAATGTTGTCTGTTTCGTTTCCAGTAATGCCTGACTATCTACCCCTCAATTTGTCAGTCTGCCTCTTTATTCCTTCATCATGGTCACTTAAGTGCCTCTACTCCCCTCCTTCCCCTTCCTTTTCTACGCTAAGCTATTTTCGAATCGCAATCCCCAATAAGAATGCTCCAGCGTCCAGACTCCATAAGTCTGTCAGAAGCGGAATGCGCGAAAATACTGATAAATGCGCAATTGGAATGCAAGGGAAAATATCCTTGCGAGCTCGCCTACCCTTCGAAGTAAATTAGGGCGAAAACGGAGTTTGTTTTGCGTCCCGTGACTTGTTTTATTCAGCACCGCTGAACACTTCATTTATTATCTCAACTCTATTATTTATTACTATAATTCCCTTTAGCACGTACATATAATTTTCTTAAATACGGTAGTAAAGAAGTTTTAAGTTGAACTATAAGGTAAATTATGCAATTTCGGTATTATTATAGGCTGTGAAGTATTCGGCCCGAAAGTCGATTGGTACCTTATTAAGATTATCGCCTAGCTTATAAAGATTACCGTGAAGTATAAATTATTATAACATATATTTTGAAGCTAAATATTCAAATTATTTAGAATTTCATAACGAAAGAAGCATCAGTCTCTCTTAAACATTCGGAATTTTTTCAGCTAATACTATATTTTTTGAATGAATTAACTTTTACGCAAATCAAATCGGCTAATGAATTCATAGAGCTTCCATCGAATTCAGACTAAGAAGAGCATATTCATATTTTGTGTTTTCATTTCATTCATTTGCTTTACGTCATTCAAAATCCGATCCCGCCTGTAAAACCCCTGTTATACTGGAAGAGTCGTCCTACGGTTTATCAGTTCGTCCTTCGTTTGGAGCACATTGTTTATTTTGTACTATTCTTATCTCTCAATGGGAAGGGTGAATGCTCCTGGGTCTAGAAATCTTTTCATATTTATTCAGTTTGTTGTAGGAGGGATGGTAGGGAACTTAGCGCAAGTTTCTCGTAGATTAATCTCAACTGATGAAATGAGCAACTTCAAAAGAGAGTTCCCTCTACGAAGTACGAAGTAAGAATTTTTCACTTAGTTTATTCCCAAAGGACGTACAGATAGAGAGAACACGTCCATGAATACAGACGGGTGGCCATTTCTTCGTAGTGATGTACTCTCGCTTCTTCGAAGATGAGCTGAGAAATATTTTTTCTTCATCCCGGTCCATTCGTCTTCGCCTTTCTTTGGCACATGATCCAATCATTTACCTCGCCGCCTCTATTGTCGAATCACAAAAGAAACTCATTTATTTTCGATCACTGATGTCTAAAAATCCCGCCTCCTTAATATTTTCCCTTCATTCGGAGAAATTATGGTAGAAGGAACAGGGCTTTTATCTACAATCTATATGATAGAAAGAACAAGAAATTTTTTATCTGCTTGAGTAAATCCATCGAATGATAATTCTTAAGTTTGAATATTGATATCAATTTTGTATTATATCGATTAGTGAGATTTATACATACTAAAGACTTGTTTAAGAAAATTGTTTCTAGAAAATACCATATACACTATTACCCTCTACACACAAATACATATTATGGATTCGATTGTAAAATAAGCTGTGGTATTGAGGTGGAAAAAATATAGGTGACCAGGAAAGAAAGAATGGTATTTAGTGTGACTTAGATATTGTATTATCACAGAAAAGGTATTTAATCGCGAAACTTGTGAAAGCTTTTGGAAGGGAAAAAGTAGGGAGAGGTTGTAGAAGGTAAGATTGAAAATGCCCAAATAGCAATAAATATGTTTATTTATTCATCTCTTATATTTTAATTATTATTGCTGGTCTTGACAGTAAAAAATCAAAGTTATTAGCCGAAGAATCATTAAATTTATTTTTAGGTTTCGGATAGTGAGACCGATTTGATTGAAGAGTTAAATCGTTTGATATATTCTTAAGACTATACGTATATCCCTTACGTATCATCTTAAGATTATATCAAACGATGAGGAAAAGGATAAGAATTTTGCGAAAAATTGGCTCAGTAGATCGAATTTTTGTGTACTGAATAATTCGTAAAGTTGAGGTCAGGTGATTGATGAGAGCCGTAGATAAAATACTAAATAAACGATCGGCGGGATTAGCAAGAGAATGGCAAAAAGAGGATGCCGATATGGATTGCGTATCATCTGTTAAGGGCAGACATGTGAAAGATGGAAAGTTCGTGAGAAGAAGACCGATCGGCGGCTTTTCAGATAGTACGTGATCCTTGGAGATAATCGAATGAAATGTTCATGATTCCAAAAGTATAGTAGAAAGCAGGTTTACGTATATGGAGAGCTGAATGTATACTTAGGCAGGAGCGATGTTGGAAGTTAAATATCTTATGATTGCGTTCGTATAATTAAGCAATATTATTATTTCGAAGGAATTTCTACTGAATATAATTAAAATAAGCAATTAGAAACTCTTCACACCGTGTCCCATGATAGCTGTCGCGGTAGCTCAATTGGATAAAGCATCCGCGCGGCAAGTGGATGATCCAGGTTCGAGTCCTGGCTGCGGCAGACTTTTTCTACTTCACTTCTTCTCTCAATTTAATTAAATCAAAATATAGGATGCTGCTTCCCCTTATGGTAAATTCGTTTGAATTTGTAGTAAGTGGTCAGATTTGTAAAAAAATGTCACTTTGAGAAAAAACCTTACGCTTACCAGACAATCGAACTGGAAAGTGGGCAACTGGATCCCAAATGATGTCTGCTAAAATTTGAAAATAAAAGCAGCGAATTTTTCCAACAGAATTTCATGAGTAAGATTCTCGGTGAAATTTAATTTCCAAGTTAAAGTCAGGATTCAGTATTTGGTTTTCTTTCTTGTTTTGCTGTCCTATACTTTGTCTGACTTTATAGCAAAAAGATGATTCCCCCTTACTATCTCCCAAGTTCGGTCTTCGTCATCCATGTTTATAGTTTCTATCACAGTATCCTTTCTTCAAACAATTCTTCCTCCACCCATTCCATTTATATTCATTACCCACCTGTTTCATCCAGAATTTTATTTCTCTAGACGAGAACGTTTCCTTCTCCTATATTTTTCTATCCTGCTCTTTCTAGTCCACCCAAATCCTGCAACTTGGGTTATTTTCTTGTCGATCTTCGGTTATAAAGATTTTATCCCGCACTGTAATCTTTCGCTCGCGTCTTTTTAATGAAATATTTTATTATTTTAACAATATATCATGTAGATGGAAGGGAGGTCCGCCTGAGCCTAACCTCACCAAAACAAGGGTAAATCTAGCTACCTACCATACGATGCTTGTCTATCTTGTAATGCATGAAACACCCTTATATTTGCTATCTTCTAGTCAATTTTTCTGTGATTTTCGTTTAACCAAATATGGATATTTATGATTAATATTCGTTCAGTATTTCACAAGGAATAGTTTATTTAGTTTATATTCCGATTTATAGGTTTAAAATCTCCAATAACCGCCTTTGTCGGCGTTCCTCGTCTCATTCACCGGTATTCCGAGAAAACAAGAAAGGATCACCGCACTTTTAAGAGAACCCAATGCACATTTCGAAAGCGATACTTCCATCTTCAGAAGGTAGTCAAGTTCGCATTAAGTCACGAACGAGAAATTAATTACCCTTGAAGATTAAAACATCGCTTTCAAAATGTACATTGGGTATTTCTAATAATTGCGGTGATCCTTTCTTGTTTGCTCCAAATACCGGTGAGCGAGACGAGTAACGTCGACAGAGACGGCTATTGGATATTTTAAACCTTTAATTCATCAACAGCCGTGTTCCAAATTTTCTTTCATTAAATTCCGATGTAATTAAGAAGACGAATCTAGGCATGTATCAATCGTCGTGTAAATCTGCGCAATTTGTGGTGACGAGAATCTCCCGGCTTGCCCGATAAGGGATTCCGTAAGTAAGGGTGAGGGAAATGGCGATCTCCGAAGAGAGAGATTTGCATGGCAAATTCACCGCGCGGGTGATGTTATCGCCAATTGTTTAGAGAGAAACAGCTCCCAGATTACCCGCATCCATATAAGGCATTAATTCCGAACTAGGCGATGGTTCAAAGTCAGTTGTATGACATTGCCATAATTGCTTCCATTCGTCCCGTTTCTCTCGTTTCGTAATTTTTAGATCGCCATACCTCTCTCGCAGTGAGTCACTCCGCTTTTTTCTGTAGGGAAAGATCTCTGCTTGCGTAAGATTTCGATCTCCCGCAAGCATCGGCAGCTGCAGATCGCTATGGCCAGTTGACGTACTACACGCGTACCTGTTTGTTGTCTAGTTGTTTCGGAGTGCATATCGCCCCTATTACTATCATTACACATTCCTCTCGTCTTCTGGTGTCACTCGAGGCGTGTATCTCGTTACGGAATGAACTGGTTCGCGATGGTGAGTAGCCATTGTTTTACTCCTCGTAAGTACCTTAGTAATGGAGTTGTTAATCGCGCTGAAGGAGAATGAAATCTTAGGGCCTTTTGTTTACTGTGGAGCGTTTGTTGGACGGAATTTTTCTTTGGTAAACGAGCGTATTTTTCATTGTTCTTTTGAATTTCTTACTAATTAGCCTTTGCGTTAAATATTGTTCTCTACATTAGCTTTAAAAGTATATTATGAGGAAATGTATTTTTCATTAAGAGAAGCAGAATACGAGGAGTGAGTTTCTCTGTATTTATATTTAGTTTTTGTCAATTATTCTACGGAGTAAAAAGCATGGATGTTGTTAAAATAACTCGTGGGCTTTCAAATATCCTATGAATTCAATATGATCTTCATTATCGGTTTCAATTCCTTTCGTCGTGAATGCACCACTTTATGCTGGGTATTCGGAGCTAGCGCTTTGGATATTGTCCAGCATACTTTATATACAATGGACTAATTTTTCTATATTCCAAGAGTTTTTATGCGATTTAAAGTTGAGATTTGAATAAAAACCTTGAAGACTGACGGACGAATACTACAAAATATTATTATTTATCCACGGAGTTTGCGGTGGATGAATTGAAAATTGATAGTACACTCCTGGCCAAAATTAACGCAGCACCTCCCTAGCGATCCTTACGGCCGGTGCTGCGTTAATTTTGGCCAGGACTGTACATGAAAAAATCTATTGATTGTTCAGAAATAGATTTTTTCACGGTTCACTCAGGAAATTAAACATTCTGACATTAAAAATCTTAAATCAAGAGATAATAAGTTTTTTTAATTTTCTCCATCCAAAATATCCCTAACTTATGACTAAATTTTTATTCATTTCTAGGGACTTTGAATCTAAATTACCTCAGATAATAATGTTTATCGATTGGTAAAGGTTGAAAGGAGTTGGGGATAAAGAGGTTGCCTCTCCTTTCTCTTTACAAGCCCTTGGACACTGGCTTGAGTTCAGGATGCTCGAGACATTTTTATCCCTGATCTGAAAGAGAAAACTTCGATCAATCGGTTTGACGTCATTGGGATAGATAACAGATGGTTATTTCTAGTGGCTCTTCTCTCAAGGTATTAAGTGGACCAGCCACCCGACTTATTGATTTTTGTTTTTGACACCGGGAGCATGGTGTTGATAAGTTCGTGCAGAATCACCAAACTGGGATGTATAACTGGGAACTATTACTCTGCTTAAAGCGTTGTATTTGAAAGGAAAAAATCCATTATTACATTCTTAATTGTATTACTCCACTGGAAGACGGTAATAACAGATCAAAGATCCAGATGCAGCTAATAACCAGACTGAAGAAAACGAGAGCCTCTCTCTTAAATTGAACGAGCTTTGGTGAAGATATATTGACCGAGTTTAAATGATTTAAGTATCATTGATTCTAATTTTAGCTTCAAAGTCGGTCTTTGAGATCTTGTGTTCAATGAATATGCTCAAAGCTTGATCAAAGACTCTTTAAGTGTTGTAAATAAGGAGTTCATCAAAGAAGATTCTATTTTAATCATAGAATATCGTAACGCATGAGTGAATACTTCCAATTTGACCAAGACACTTACTAATTACTAATGTATTTGGCTTTACTTAAAATTTTATACCTGAACTGTGACGTCTCTTATCTTGAGATACTAACTGATACTGCATGGATTTTAATTATTATTCCCAGTATCATTTTGTCAAAAATTTTGACCTTATACGGTTTCGTTTCACGAATTTACATTTCGTTCCCCCCCCCCCAACTATCATGATATTGAATATATCTGCATTGTTATGATTATACAGGATTAATCCTCCAGATTAAAGAAAAAGTATCATTCAATATATCCATCATATAATAATGTGTGTAATGTAACGTTTCTATAGTTAAATATATCTGGCTTATCTGAGTTCCATATTGGTCTTAAAGCAATTTCTTTCTATGAAAGAATTAATTTTTATAGTTTTCATTGATTAAATTTTACATTTTCAATTTCTACGAGCAAAATTAAATTACTACTTACGTAATGTATTAATTTGCGAGCGTATAATTTTAGATAGATCACGATACTAGTACCACTCAGTGTTCTAGTGTAGATGGCGTGAGAGTTTTCGAAAATTCTTCGTTGAATGTCTCTTGTGTCATACTAATATTTGAAAATGGAATCCGCGTGATTAAAGTCGACTTTAATGTGTAAGAGGCGAAAACGTATCATTTTGATAATTATTTCAACGTTTCATTAGTCCTTCGTTTTGGAGTACTTTCATGAGGGTTTTATATTTTGGTATCAGAGTATTTTTGTTTTGATACATAATTTTTCTTCGAATACTTTCCAATATTCGGTAGTGCTCGTTCTCTGAGAATTGCATTTGGCGCGATGCCATGGATACGAAAAATTGCGAAATATCCGATATCGTTGAGTACTAAAACCGAAGGAGGACTTTCCGATAACAGATGAAAACTGCTGCATGAATTTTCTGCCATAGATTTAATCTCTCTCGATTTCAATTAATTTTCCTGGCGCTACGAAAGAATCGAATCAATCAAATTCTCCCGCTCCTTTGAATTTTTGATGCATTTAGTTTTATCTACGTGAATAAATTTCAAGGTCATTTCATTTATACATTAAGATAAATTTTCATTGCTGGCAATTCCTTCAAAAAATTGTTATCCTCGATTGAACCGGATGACGTTGTGAATTTGTATTTTTGTGAATTTCCTATTATTGATTTCCGTAATGAATTCATTTTTTCGTATCACTTGTATCTTGCTGTCGTACGTAGAAGTAAGTGGTCGGGGTTGTCTGATGAATGCCCCTTTTAGTTTAGTAATTAAGGTTAAGCAAAGCTAATACATTTCCCATGTTCGAATATTTACATAGATAAGAGAATTTAAAAATTCGAGAAATTGCTATAGTATGGCGAAGATGTTCTAGGGTGAGCGCGCAGGTGATATCTGGCTGGTGGTGCTATATTATGTCTAGTTATTCAAGCTTACACTTGCCCTGCAAAAGTACGACTGACATCGTTCATTGATCGTCAGTAGTGAATTAGAAAACATTCTTTTGTGATATTATAAAGATTGACACTTGGTGGTAGTACGCCGTAATGGAAGTGAGACTTGTACTGCTAAACAGTCTGCTATTGGAGATATATAAGCTCAACTTTAAACCGTCTAGTTCTAAAATTTGTGGTGTTGGGTGAAAGTTGTTTTTATTTCTCTGCCATAGGAAATTTCCACCAAGTCGATGGCTAAGTAGTGGACTATTTACCATTCTCGCTTCTCCGATAAATTTTTGGGAAGGAATGGAATTTAGTCTTATTTTCCTTTTTATCAAATTCTGATAAATATTCCAATGTTTCTGCAAAGGTGTTGCTTCTGAAATAAGGTGTGATGTATGAAATAACTCTTTTATTTTCAATGGAGAAAGTGAAAACATTGCTTCGTTATAATCCACGGATTGAGCCCCGACTCCGTGATAGTACTCACTTCTTAAATGAATTATTGAGTTAAAGGTGAAGTTGCTGTCTCATTTTCCTTATTGCTAAAATCTGATAACGATTCCGATGCTCAGACGGAGAATCGGATGTGAATTATTGAACTATCTTATAATGAAGTTTTTCCAATTGTCTCAGTTAAAGGCCGTTTGGTTTCCTTTCTTCAACACACATCCGTGCAGAGCTCCGTGATTTGATTCTTCGCTAGATTTAATATTTAAATCATGAATTTTAGAGAGAGGCCGATTTCCTTTTTCCTCGTACCTTAGTGAAACACGGCTTTAAAAATATTTCAATTATCGGATGCGCCGTCGAATGCGATGAAAGAAATCAAGGTCTCGGCGCATTCAGATTTTATTTCCTTTCAATCCATCCACCGCTTTTTTACGACTTTCCTTCAATTCCAAAAAGGAACTCACTTTATTTCCCCACCTTCAGAGATGCAATATCGAATAAGGATTCATTTTTTGTCCCCGTTTCCGAATGCGCTGCGTCGCAGTTCAAAAGGAATATTTTTTTACCTATTACCTTAGTCTCCTCATCGTCTATTGATCGGAAAAATTTAGGATTATCTTTTTCTTTCCTCAAAAAGTTTCCCGCGAAGTTTCTCCCCCCGCCTCTCTCATTACAAGTTGCAACTGCTACGACTCTTTTAAAAGAGTCCTATTTTTGGTGGAAAGGTTAAGGGTTTTTCGTGCAATGCATCGACCAATTACGCCTCTCCGAACTCACTGAAGCCGACTGTGTCCAATGGTTTAAGTCCTCGTAATTTATCCCAAAGTCGCTCTTCCTACTCAAGTCTATTTTTCACCTCATTTACTTCTCTTTCGTCTGGAAGTAATAAAGTTTCAGGGGGATATTAATAATGAAAGGGTTCTTAATGCTTTCTCCAGTCTATGGGTATCATTAAAATTTGAAGATTTCCAACATGAAAATAGTTTGCTTCCTTTTCGTAAAAATTGATTTAATCAGATTTACGATAATTTGTTTGCCGTGCTTACGAATTCTCCTTCTCTTGTAATATATAGACACATATTAATTGTATAAGACAAAAGTTGAAAGAGACGTCTTCCAGTATTATTTTCTCATCGGTATTTTAAATGCATCATCCAGAAGCTGAAGAAACTTGAGAAAATTGTCCCAGAAATACTTTTAATGCCATTTTTATAAATGTATATTACTTGTCTATTTTCGGTGGATGTCTCTGAAAATATTTTTTGTAGAAGAGATAACATATAATTTGTATTTCACACGTTATATTTTTTCACGGAAAGGATAAAAAAATCATTAATCTCGTGTCACGATTTGTTTTTTTATCGGGCCCCATTATGATGACAAGTGCCCATTTATTTAGCTTAATTAAGCGTATCTAAAGGTCACGAAATGAAATGAAACCCCTAAATATTAAACGAGTCCTCTTGAAAACTCTCGAGCCCTTTGTTTAGCGGGAAAACTAGGTTTCTTTCGCCGTCTCTCCGACTGAGTTACGTCTATTCTGAGCAACGATACAAATCTGCAGAAAGGGCAATATTAAGCCCCTTCCAGGAGGAAAACTCATTTCCTCGCGAAAGCTTGATTTGTTGGGTCGTAACTATTCACTCAGAGTACTATTTCGTTCTCGCCGGCGCACTCGTAATTGGCTTCCAAATAATAAAGGAAAGGATTTAAAGAACTCCCTAACCTTTTAAGGGTTTAATGTGCCTCCTAGAGCAATTAGCTGACCCTCTTATTTCGTCTTAATTCGTCTTACTGACGTCGACATTCATCGGTCTCCTTGCGTTGTGCACGAAATCTTTTCCTTCGTTATCCTTTTAACGAGTTCTAACGGAAGGATTCTGGGTAAATTACTTCCGTGCTCTGGAGTAGAAAAGGAACAAATAGATGTAAAGAACAAAGTAGAGAGATGTTTCGAATTTCTCTGAATCCCGTGAAATAAAGGTAGTCGATGTTATAGAAGATCAGGTTATAGCTCATGGAATTCTATTGACATTAATGGATACAAAAATTTTGAAAAGCTTTGGCAAGTGTGTACATATGTACTGCTATAGGATTTAAAATTTTTACGATCGAAAGAAGGATTACGAGATTGGTAGGATCTGGCTTTATTTACTAAAACAATGTTACATCGTTACGCTAAAAATAATTTTGAAATTGATTCGGTATCTGAAATTTACAAGATTAAAAAAAGTAATTGAGTACAATAGAAAAAGGCAGAAGATTTTAGTAAACATGGTAAGCTACCAAGAAACGAAGGAAATGGCGTTAAATAGGGGTCTTCAAGGCACATGAAACTACCGATGGGTCGGTAGCACTCCTGTATTTGATATTTACTGAAACAATAAATTTCATAGCTATGTTAAATGTAATCTTTAAGTTTATTCAATATCTGACAACCGCTCGGAATAGAGATCTTACAAGGGCAATGAGTTATTTTTATAGTTTTCTCTCGAAAAACTATTAATGTATTGAATTTTTTGCTATATCCTGCAACCTTACGTAAAAACTACTGAAATGACAGACGTTTAAAATAGATATCTTCACCTTAACACGTTCCAACGAATGAACATTTCCTTTTATGGATGAGAAGTCTTACCCACATGCATACATCACACCTGCTAATAACCCTAATGGAAAGTTGCAATGACTGGCTATCACGAATTGAAAAATTACCACAAGATCTCGACCGTCAATGATAATAGGCTGCTTGAGATTGATACTGCACTTAATTTTCCAGAGTACCTCGCTTCAGCGTATAAGCGACCGATAGATGAAAGAAGTTCAGGATAATTTATGGCAATGATCTCGTAGACTTCTCAGCTCAAGATCATTATCGCCTCTGTTTTACGTTTACAAATGCGTAGCACGCGTGCCAAAATTTGCACTCGCACAGTGCTTTTCTGGCACGCTAAGCCGACTCCATTACAATGATTGAGAAAACATGGCACAATCCCAGCACTAGGTAGGGTGAAGGAACTTGCACTGAAAATATTCATAATTTAGAATTCGATTGATGTTGGCTTAGCCTACTTTTTGCAACTAGATAAATTTTTATGTTACACTCATCTAGTATTCTGGTGGAAAAAGTGTTTGATTACCTCTCTAACTTTCAACTTCTCTGCAACTTAAGAATATTTATTTTTCGCATCTGCAAACAAATGGATGTAAATCATCTACAATGTTACGTGTTTACTCGTTTACCCTCTTCTCTTTTATTAATGGGTTAGCAGTAAAATATTTTTGTTTTTTTTTGTCCATTCTATAAGAAAGGCATGTAACTATTCTATAAGAAAGTAGCTTTTTCTAATCTTGGGTAAGTTGTCATTAGAGTCACAACAAATTTAGTTTTCGCTACTTATGTTGATATTGTTAAAGTTTTCGCATTTTGGGTTGATAATCCTTTCCGTTGACAAAATTTACCAAACTTGAGTTAGAATCAATGCATTAAATAAAGCACCCTCAGAAATATATAGTTTTTAATGTATATTGATTATAGCATCATTTTTATCAAAATTCATATATCCAAACATTTTCCAGTAAATTTTATTTTGAATATGTGCAATATCTCTCTTAGGTATACTATTCATCTGAAGAAATCTCTCAAGCCTTTTTCTTTTCAAAATCAGCGTTGTTTAAATGTGTTGTTGCGTCTTACAACTTAGTTTGATTTACGGTACTTAGAGTTTATGAAAACCATAATGTGCTATTCAAATAACCAGCATAAGAATTTTCTACCCAATCAAAGTTTTAGTTGAATAACATGTTTGTTTGAGTCAGTTGATTAATTATTTCATTATCGTTATTGGAAATTTATATTCAAATTTCATGCCTATGTATTCACTGTAGTATGATGCTCGTGGCTAAATTCGTTAATACAAGTTAATTAAGGATGTAAACAGTTTGACCCCTATTTGAGAGAAATTTGTAAATTACTTATATACTGCTGCATAAGACACGAAGACTTTGTTAGTATAACCCTGGAATAATTTTGTACGTACGATCAGTCGGTCCTATCCTAATTTGATCATGCGACAGTACCTATTATGAAAGCACGATAAAATCACGAGTAAATTCCACGAACTCAGGCTGTCAGACTTACCATCGTCTAATTTCTAAGTTTGCGCCTCTTTTAATATAAGCAAGAATCTCTTTCGGAAAAATCGTAGCGTGAAAGCGTAAAGGGGGAATCGATGAAAGCTCATTTTCTCTACGCCTTTTCTGTTTTTCTCTAGTCAATGCTTATTTTCCATTTGGAGGTCTTCAGGTCTCGTGGGCGGGCGACCGCTGGAGTGGTGAAGATCGCTTTCTTACATGCTATCTTCCCTTTTCAACTCCTGCTTAAAAAGCCACCGACTTTTCCCTCTCGTGACTTCCCCTTTTGGAGAGAGTCACGCTATCTCGCACGAATTTCATTCCCGTGACACACACGGAAAACCTCGGCTAAGCCATCGAGAGATGAGGGGCGACTGCGGTGGTTGTCCGGGGCTTTTTCGGGAGGGGCGTGGGAGGGCTTTCTCAGTGCCAGGGACAGGAAGAAATGCTTCCCTTTCCTTTGTTTCCGTTCTAAAAGGGATTTTTGTTGCTCTTTTCGGCTTTACCTTTCCATCCAGCGGCTTAGGTTGTTGGGATCTTCATTCTTCGTGTTTGCCTTTCCGGAGTCGGGTTTACGTATCGGGAATGAAGATTGTTTCAGCGATGTCTCCCCAATTATGTTTCGGATGTGAATGTTTGAGTTATCTATATAATTGAGGATGTATGGTCGCCTGATTCATCAGAAGCCGTCCTAAGGGAGTGCACAAGGACTTCCGTGATATGAATATCATGGATATATTTTCTAATTTAAGAATATTAAATTGAATTTCAAATTTAATTATATTTTCTAATTTAAGAATATTAAACTGAATTTGCTGCGTATTAAATTCAAACAATCGTCTTAAAAATAATTATTATGTTTTATGGTAACAACACAGTAACAACTATAGTTTTATAGTAATAGCCTTTCGCCTGACTCTAAGAATTACGAATCTCTTTGACGCTATTAAAGGGTTATTTCCGCTAAACCTTGGCAGTTGTCGTCAAAAAGAATTAAGGACTGGATAAAATCATATCTCGTATTTTGGATTAGCATCACATGTCATCGAATCGGAGTTATTGGCAGAAGACATTTCAATTACAAACTTCCCAATTGCTCAGCTTTCCGCTATGAAATCTCCCGTAACCTCGTGCGTCATGTCCAAAATGGGTTTTTTACTCAATTTGCTTGCCGCTTATCCCATGCAAGGGAAGGAGCATTTTCGATTACTCCGACTAATGGGGTTTTCACCCTCGCCAGTTGGCTCAGTTATCAAACGCTTCTTGACCAATAAATATTAATAACCATAGCGTTATGCGTTTCTTTATCGTCGAATACCCAATGGGATGGAGACACGGGATGTCAGTGTGTGCTGTTAAATTAATGACTAACTGATAACGTATACTGTAAAGCATATCTAAAACTTTATCTCCTCTAATTTCTCGTTTTAAGTTTAATTGGAGGTAGTTCGTCGGAAATAGGCGGATCTCTAAGTTTGTTATTTATCTAAAGACCAACCTAAAAATTCTTGTCTTGATACCTAATTAGAAAGATGATGCTCATTTATGGCTACTATGACTTTTTCTATTTTAACAGTAGGAGTTTCTTAAAAAAGAGGTCTTTGATTTTTAGTTGATTTCTGGAAAGTAATTCTGCTGCAATAAACGGCTATTTATGAATATGCTGTGAATAATAGCAGATTTTATTCCTAACAAAGATCTTCTTTATCTATTTGTTCTCTCAGTTTAGGTCTGAAAGAAAAATATCTAAAACTTCATACAACTAGGAAAACATATGGAGCGTAAAAATATTTTACAATTTAATACTTGAAAATTTCATTTTCAGTTAAAATTATGTAATGGTTGTCATGAAAAATTATTATAGGCTCTTTTTTAGTCAAATTCTATATGACGGTGCCTCAATAATACCATCAAAAAATAATTGAAAAAGGATCAATTAAATGTAATCTATTTTTCGGAAGTGTAGCTGGCTAGACATTTCATACTTATAGGAGATATAGCGTTACGTAAAGAATTTTAGGGTACTTCGACCTACCTAATGGAAGGAGGCTCATGATGATAAACAAATGTAGTGTAATGCATTGACGTACAAATCCACATACGGTAAATTAGTCTAGAGTAATTATTACATTGTTAAGGACTGTAGTATTTATTGATTATTCTGGAAAATTTTATTCGTTGCTCTAATTTTCCCATTTGGTGGCCTTGTCTAAGTTTATCTAGAATAAATTATCAAACCTTACTCTCTAGAGGATGAAATCCAAAGAAACGTATTATATTTCATCGTCATTATATCTGAAAGAGACTGACATAATTAGCTTTATCGCTTTAGCCTTCGACTAATAAATTAATCTGCGGTGTTCACCCAACCCTGCAATATATCATATTATACCCGCAGATGGAAACTTGAAGAATAGTGCAAGCGTGCCAATTGGGTTGCGGTCTGAGAAAATGGGTGGAGAAATAAAAAAGACTCATTGCATTGGCCTAGATGAATGTTGGCTTTATCGGCAGTGTTCTAATTGAACCTGATGCGGTCCATCGGGGCAATCGAAGTGTATGCAGTAATAAGCTCCTTCGTCCCTTCGCCTTTAATGTTAGGGGATTGACGGGCATACGGAAGGGATGCAGCATTGAACTGAACTATCGATACATCTCTCTACATGGAATTCAGTGCGGGTTATTGATATCATGAACGTTGGAAAAATAAGGGAAAATGGTGAGTGGATAAAATTTAGTAAAACGAAAAAGGAAACTTTTGATTACCCACTAACTAGCCATTGAACTCCTTAAATTCGATACTCTTGAAAATAATTATTATATGATTTTATTAATTACGAAACTTTTATGTCATCAAAACCACGCCTTTGATTATCTGTAAATTATTAGATTAAATTTAATTAAAGTAATGAGAATAGAATAAGTAAGGCGGGTTTCCGTATTAGTCGCTGCTGTAATTTTCTATTACGAATCTACTTGTTAAATCCGTAGATTTTTCGAGTTTATTTAATCAGGCAATGTGTTTTTATTTCGGAAATACTGATTATCTTTATCGTGCTAAATATTTAGCTGATGATGTTACTCGTGTGACGCATACGCATTTGTTTTTCACGCTTTGTCATGCAATGAGCTCTGGGATAGATCTACCTTGATACGCGCGTTTTAGTAAATCAATATTTTGTTTCGTTTCACTGATACTTTTATAAATTCTAATGAAATAACCAAATATGAATTCGTTTTATAACAACTTAATTACAATACACCGCTAAGCATTCTCTAAGCTCAAAATTATTTTGTCTTTTGGTTCCAGGTAAAGGAAGATGAATATTTAATTATCTTTTGTATTATTATTTATCATGGCTGTAATTATATAACTGCTGATAAGATATGAGAGATGCTGAATAATGGAATTCATTTTGATATTTCCTTATTGAATAAATTGAAAATTTTTACTGGTGGTGCCTATTTGCTGCTTTAATACTGGCTTTTTCACTTCTTATCTAACATCTTGCGCCTCATTTCTGCACCAAAGATTTGAATAACTAAAGTTTGTGGCTAAGGGTTTTAGATCCAACGCTTGAGCCGATGACATTACTGAGAATCAGTTATTGACAATAACTTTCGCTATGTTTTAAATAATAAAATGAAAACAATTAATTTGTGGCCATAACAGTTTGAAAATGACAGTCCTGTCCATGGGTCAGCCTTCAAGGCTTTGTCGGTGAGGGTGAAATTTAAGATGCATCAGAAAGACTAGCGATTGAACTGCATCGGCACAATCCCTAAGCGCTTCGTCCCTGCACATTCATTAAATCCCTCGCAAATGGAATGAAATAATAGGGGATATATAACCAGGTCAGAGTTCCTCTTGCAGCCGGCATCTTCAATGCTTGCATCCCCTCTTCAATTCGTTCGCAAACCCTTCTCATTCTTCTGTTCCTTTGTCACGCCGACCGCTGCGCCCTCAAGCGACGGTGCTATTCGTTCTTCCCCTTTGAACTTCCTTTACTAACTAGCCCTTCGGTTCGAAGGTTGCGGTCGTTAAAATAAAAACAATAGATTTTAGAGCTAAATTCTCTTTTCTTTTTTCGACCTTTTGTCGCCTAACTTCACGGACTTTCCACCTGACTGGAAGCGCTCGTTTGTGAGAAAGTCTGTTGTGACGAGGAGTGCAAAATTTATAATTGTTTATTTTGCGCAGTCGCTCAGTTCGGCACGTTCCATTATTTGAAGTGTTTGTCGTTCTTCCTAATTGGGCTCGCTTTGACCTAACGGATGCTGACGCTTGAGGCCGTTAAAAATCGCCGTTCGTTCGTTTTTTGCAATTCAAAAGTTTGTGCTATCGAGTGATTAAAAATTTACGTTTGAGCTGAGTTTTAGGCAATATAATCAACTGTAAGACATCCATTAGGCTTATTTATTTACAGGGCTGATTTGTATGGGGACGTTTTGTATTTATAAAGTGGAAAAAAATCGAGTTTAATATTTTGCATCTCTAAATTTTGAATATTTGCTTCGTACTTTTATTCCGCACGATTGTTGGATGTTGAATGAAAAAGCTGTCAAGAGCATATTCGAGATCCTTATTGTCTTTATTTTAGTCTAGATTTCATGTGAATAATCTATGGTAGAGACACGTTTTCTATTAATAAAACAAATTGCTTTGGCCTTTGCTTTTGAGATATTCCATGTTGGCATAATGAATATGACTCTTTTAATTGTAAGAATGTCACTATGTACTCGTATTTACAGGTACTATACGGGGATTCGATTTGGAAGGCTTACTGAGCGCATTAACTCTGTTAATTTCTGTTTTGAGTGCTATAATATTCTAGTTTTATATGAATTATTTCTTAACCCGTAGCGTAATTTTATATGAACACGGTGGATAACTCGGAATTTAACTCTTATAGTTTCTAACAGTTGTCATATCTCAAACACAGTGTTTAATAAAGAAGATATTATAAAGTTAGTAAGCAAAATTAAGTCTTTTAGGGAACGACGAGGGAAACCAATCAAAGATGAGAATGTTAGATCTATTAGGTTGGTAATTAGTGTCCTCGAGCTTACTTATTAGTTGGTTTAGTCTACTCATTTTTGATTGGTCTCCCTTCCAATGCCATAAAAGATAGTATTTGCTTACTTATCTCTTTAACCATGAAGATATATTTAATGCACAATAGCCACATTAAAGGATAATTTTAACTTGTCCAAAAATTCTGGAGGATGCCAATTCCTGCATTTGGAAATCAATCCATAGAGTAATCGATATAAAAGTTCTTAAAGTTAAGAAATCGATTAGATTCTAGAAGGATGATTAAGGTTTCATATTGCCCAACTTAATAATTGGATTGGATCCTAAGGGGTTCTGAAATGTCAATTCCATTTGCATATTTCTACATGTCATTTTTGAGTGTCTCTAAAACCTTCATTGCATGCGATGGGTCTATCTCTCTTTATTGTGCGGCGCAATAGATGGTGTTGCTACTGATTTATCCAACTCACCACTGTCTCCGCTCATATGTATCCAACCGAGGATGTCGCTGATGCAAAACCCTGACTTATGATGTTTTGTTTGTCTTTCCAGGTTGCTTCGGAACAGCAGCGGGATCTCGAAACGATATAACGAAAAAGGTAAGAAATTTCCTTCTTACTAGATTATTGATTTTTCCTCAGTATAGAAAAGCCTAAAGAGGAAAGATACCCCCATAACTACTCAACTTCATCTAGTTGGCTCTATCTGTAAATCACAAACTACTGATCAATTTGTGTGTATCATAATCTCTTGTATTCCCAATTTCATTTCATAGAAAGTAGGGCGTAGATGGGTGCGCCTTTAAACCCAAAGATGTACAGAAAAGAAAACTATTGACACTCCCAGTGATTTCGATACTTTAGACTTCTGTTTTTTCCTAGTATCTTTTTTTATCTGAATTTGGTCATTTCTTCTTAAGCTATCTTTAATAACTTTCATATCTTGTATATAGTCACAAAAATCCACTTGCTCTATTTTTGGGTATTTATAAGCACTCATAACATCATATTTTATCATCTCGAAAGAAATTAATATCAAAGATAATAAAATTCTGTCAAATCTAAGGAACTCAAATATTATAACACCGATAATCAATAATGTCTCTTTGTATGGATTTCTTTTTGGTTTATTTATTCCGGTGCTTTAATGAATAATAGTTTTTTTTGTTTCTAGTTTTCGGAATTTATGTCAGTCTATCCTAAAATCCGTTTTTCTTTTATATCATTCTAAATAAAAAGCTGTTATAACGCGGAATAAATCAGTGGATTCCTCAGCTACAAGAATCAGCAACGAAATGCTCAAGGAATTCAGTTTTTACTTCCCCATTATTGAAGCAACTTGTGGTCCGCATTTATAGATGTCTTCGGAAATTTTCCGAACGTTAACTTTTATCTCAAGGAACTTTTGAAGACTTACCAACTCCCAGGCTACTTTTATTTAGCTTTGCTCCTATTACGCCATTTCAAAAGTTTTGGAAACTTCTTTTCAATGTGTTCAGAGGCTTTCACACTTCTTTACATTTGCTTCTAATTCCTTTTCTCCAGTCAAGCAAATAATTATTTTTCCGCCTTTTAAATGTGGTTCAGTTAACTCACCTTTTCACTCAAACTTTTCTCTTTTTTGGACATTATTTCCTAAAATAATTCTTCTGAGAGAATTATATAAGGGTTGAGAAACTTGTGCGGTAAGTTTTCTCATCTGGTGAATTCTTGTATCAAGAAATACAAAGGCACAACGGAGGTTTAAAATAGAATTCCTTTGATCGTGGTGGTCCAATCTTTTATCTCGAAGAAATAGATCTTTCCAATGTCAGCAATATAAAATTAACTTTAGATTACGGGAAAATAATTCTTAATATACTTTTATTTTTACATAGTTAGACATAGGAACAGCCGTGGCTGTAAGACGTAAGAAGCAATGGGCTTTACTTTAAAGTGACCTATGACCATAGTGTCTACACTTGAAGTGGTAATTCATGGTATGATATGTTTTTTCCAATAATTGGATAGCTCTATAATAGCAGATGATTGTCTAATCATGATTAGAAAACATTAGTTTGTTAGTTGAACCACCCAACTATAATATCTCGAAGCAGTGCTGCTTGAATTTAAATTCAGTGGAATTAGTTATTTAGTGGAGCATTCTGCGTGTGACTGTTTCTGAAAGTCTGTTTCTTTCATCCTTTTCAATGACATTATTTATTTTATTTTAAGCCACAGTTGAAATGGCTTAGTAAATGTCAATGCGTTTTGGCAATTCTGAACGTGGGTAGCAAGAGTTAGACGAATGAGTGAATAATAGTACGTATGGTCAATAAAAAATCGAAACAACACTTGTTCGTTGGGGTGCATTGTGCTACTAAATAGCTGAAAGGTGCCCAAGGGGCTGCTCTGGATGACACATTCGTGGACGATCGCTTTCAGCGCGAATCTCGTCCCTTCGGGACCACCTTTGAGTACCACTGGAATCGATGGCCGAGATACATGGAGGGCTCGAGAGACACTGAGATTTTCCAGAGTCGCGCCCCCGTGCAGCCTTTATCACCTCCACATCCTCCTTTTATCTTTTCGCGTCCTTCTTCAAGAGGGACCCTTTCGTTTCATCTCAACACTCGAGTTTTATAGAGTAGTCTACATTTTTTGATCATCCGAGAGTGGTAGCGCCACTGCATTGCGGACGGCGTACCACTTTCGTGGTGCTAACTAAAAGTGCAGACCTCAACTCCATGAAAGCGGTTGTAAGGCTACCACGGACGTTACTGTCGCCAAGTAACACGCTAAAGTATTTGTCGATTGTTTCATAGGTTTTGTCCTTTTTTGTATTGGATGTTAGAGCACGTCTTCTTTTGTAGGTTTGAAGGGAATCACCGTAGTTCTGATGAGTTCAACATACGGGGAAACCTCTTTCAGTTTAATAATGATTTATTTTAATGATTCAATAACGTTTATTAATTCTTACTTGTTTTGTTGGCTAATCACTGATATAATATTCCTTTTCTTGTATTGAGAATTTGTGGAGGAAATAGTTAGTGTAGTTGATGGAATAAACTAACAAAAATGTATATGTATTACATCAAATTACAAGTAATTGACTCGTGACAGTATACTGGTGGAAATACGAAGAAAAATAAAATACTCAAGGTACAGTATGATTCACAAATTATTGTAAAATTAGAAAATAGCAAATGGGAATGATGCGAGATAATACATTCCCCTTGAATCCTTAACATGTGGATTAATTTGAATTCTTTAAATTGTATGTTGTTCTCTCATTTTAGATTAAATGAGTGATCTATGTATTTTAAAAGAGTGAACATAGGCAGCAAAGTAGTTTACGTGAACTTATGTTTCGTGATATCCGCTACTTTGATACGAATTTTAATCATTAACTTGTTAATAATTTAAAACCCGGTTGAAAGGAAGCATTGCCTTTAATATTAAAAAGTATGCTTTGCTCGAACTCGAAAGCCAGAAGCATCACGCCTTCATAAGTACGTTACCGAACTGTACTACGGAACAAGGGCTTTCAAGTATCCCTCCCGCGTTCAAATTTTATGAGGTGTTTTCCCGTGAGAGAACGCTCTGAGAAAGTTATACAATTTTCACATCATAAAATTTCGTCATTCCGCGAATATCAAGTAATTTTATATATTTCATGCCAATAAGTGCCTAGTATTATCAGTTCAGGGAATAGTTGCATTGAAAAAATATCGTCATGTTGTAAACCCGTCATATTGTCACTTCTGACTACTTAATAATAGCATTATTCTGCATGACCCTATAACTAGAGAATGGTATGTCTCTGTAAATTTTGTCAAGTTCTCAGAAAAGTCATCAGCTTTAAGATGCACAGAATCTAAAGTTTTCGAATATTAAGGTTTAATCTAGTGGCAATATTCGTGACGCGCCCATCCCTTCCTCGCGAAAATTCCAAATTAATGAAGTTCTGGCCTTATACGTGGTCAGAATGAAAGCTTTCGTTAGTTAGTGATTGAAAATCGGAGAACAAAACTTTCCTGTTAACAGCCTGTAAAAATCTTTAGTTGACGTTGAAACCGAACGGCTGAATTCGACGTTCAACGTATCCATAAAAATTAATTTTAAATTTGTTTGCGAGATTTTAATGTAGGAATTTCATCAATTTTATTCGTGAAGTTCATTAAAAGCAGTGATTTGAATGTCAACTACAATATAGGAAATGAATGTGTTATCTACTCTAATACTTCGAATTCTTATTCTTTTCAGTGCATTATCATGTCTCTAATAAAAAAATGTTTGAAATTTACTGGCTATAAGAATCCTAGGTAGGGAAAAGAGATAAGCTAAATATTACATCAAATTATCGTAAAATTAAAGTAATCGTAAATTCTTTTAGTTATAAAAAAGACAGCTAACATCACTTCATCACTCCATCAGTTAATTTTACATATATTTTCTTAATTTATCGGAGCTCATACTTTGGATGTCATAATTAGATCTTACCCTCTTCCTGCCAGCATTTTTACGAATATTAAAGCTTAAAATGACTTATATAATGCGGGGATATCTATTAATATTATTGCTGTTATGCAGCTTATATTTAAAGAATAAGATAGAAATTTTCAATTCGCTATAAATTTTCTATCGTTTGTAATGTATAGCCTCATCAGCGACTTTCGGATATCCTAAACAGTATACAACCCGCATATCACCACATGCAATGACGGCGGAACGCAGTGAGCTTTGAGTTCTCAAACTCGCTTTTCCGCCTTGCGATGCAGATAAAACCTCTCCCATGCGCTTCCCCCGAAAACAACAAAAAGGACGTCTGCTGTCAGGAAAGACTAGTCTAGTGAGTCGAGATCACTCATCGTCGTTGGGAACCTTCTTTCACGTCGCGAAATTTCTTTTTTTCCTCCCACTTTCTAAGGGTTACGAGAAATAGAGTGTCGGAAGGGACTGAATTTGGGCGTGGAAAACAGATGGAAGTGAAAAGGTGGTAATGGAGTAAAGGGAAGACGCGATTGTTCTTGTAGGGCGTGGTCCCCCTTCGAAGTCCTAAAAATGGCGAGTTTCGGAGGGGCCTCATCCATAATTCATCTTCGGCCCATTAGTTTGGGCCCTTGTTTGTCGCGCCGTCAATGGCGCGTTCTGCTGTGTACCTTCCGTAATATCTACACCCACTTGTCGAAGGTCTTGACGTGTCGGAAGTAATATGAATGTATGTATGAAGGATTCCAGAAGACGAACCGACAAGGTTGGGACTCGTAATTGGGCCAGTCTATGTAAGAGTTGAATTTTTAAACTTTTATCTTAAAACATCAACTCCCGTTTGTACCAATTATTGATAATACATAGTTATTTTTATTCTCTCCGTCTACCTTTTGCTCTCTTTCGTGAGTTGAAGAGACTATATTCAAGCGTATTCAAAAATGAATTTATAATTAACGTACAGAAAACATTTGTAATAGCTTATCTTGTCGATCTTGGCGTATAATTGTTCACATTCGAGTTTAGTTGTAACACTTTATCGCTTTAGTAGCGTGATTTATTTAAAATACTAGCTACAATCATTTTTAAACGAATTCATTACAAACATAAGGAATCTATTTGCAGTAGCTTATCTTCTATAAAAATCAACATTCGCGGTTAATTCTCTCCCTTCATGATTCCAGTAGCCTGATTTATTTACAAATTTGTAGCGCTCAGAAGTTAGTGCTCTTTGAAATGAGAATAAACTGGAAACTGAAAGCACTACGTCATGATAGTGGCATCTATTGTGACGCTAATCAAGCGAAATGCCGAAAAAGCTTTTCCCTGTCGCTTGTGAAAGCGTTTCACGAACTCCTCCTGTTTCGTGGAATCCGAAAATTGGGAAATTTAGAGATGCGAAAGAGGAATGCCAATCAAAGGATGATTGGAAAACAAAGAATAAAGTTTGTTGTTCTCGATCGAGTTTTCCTGTGAGGAATACGTACAGAATCTTGTAATCTGGTTTCCATGCCCGGATATTTAATGGCTTGCCTATCCAGGTAAGTTTAAAATACAAGTTGTTATCGCACATCTCCACGAGTAACTTCTTTCTCTTCACCTAACCTAGTTCGATGATATCCTTGGTCATCCTGTTCGATTGCAATCTCTTCAGTTCATTAGCTCTCCTGTAACTGTTTCTTTTTAGATTTATATCTGGTGCATTGTCTACAACGGTGAACGGTTTTGCCTTACTATAGAGTTAACGTTTGAAGTAACTTATCTTGTTCTGTTTTAAAACTTTCTGCACTAAGTCCTGTAACTAAATGTAATATGTTCAAACTCACATTTTTTTCAATGATGATATACTTGTGAAATAAAAGAAATAAGGTTTAGTAATTTTCACAGGAATCTATTTAGTACGTCTACATGTCAGGCATTCCGTTTCAAATATATCCCTGTGGACATTACCAAGTAAATTTAATGTTCCTTACCAAGGTATTTTAAGTTCTTAAGGATTTCTGTGAGTTTAAGTCTTTATGATTTAAAACGAAACTCTATTGTACAGAAATCAAAATTCTTTTCTAAAAATATGCAACTTAAATTACTTCAGAAAGTGAAATATTTGCAGATCCTCCTGTCAAGGGAATAGGGCTTGAAGTCATGTCTTGTTTTAGCGGTAATTATTTTCAATCTCATCGGTGGAATATCTTAGGCGTCCATTGTTGAGAGGTATAAATTTACATTTTTTAAATCAATATTTTATCCTCATCAACAGAAATAACACTTTTTAGCTCAGTCAAGTGACAACTGCGGATCAGTTTCCTTAAATATATCTAAGAATCCAGTTTTCGGAGGAAATAGGTCTTTTGCACCTGAGATATTAAATCTTACCTTTCGAGGAGTTCACAAACAGACTTATATCTTGCAAATAGGGCGTTCGATGTTATCGCACTGGCAGAGGGATGTTATCCGTCGAATAGTGAAGAGGAAGCGTCGGCTTCTTTTGTTTCTTCCGTCCTTTCACACAGCCGATTCCATCGTTACGCTTCCTCGGAGATCTCGCAATCTCTCTCAGCCTCTCTCCCACGCCTTCTGATAATCTTTCATTCCCTCACTTTCCCGAACGCTCCTTTCTACTCAGTACCAGGAGGTTTTTTCTCAAAAAATCGAACTCCTAGGTGGAGACATTATCGAAGGATCGGCAATATCTCAGATATCCATTCCCCGCTTAATATTCGCAGTGTGGTACATTTTTGCTTCATTCACCGATACACCAATTTTCAATTTTTTTTTCTCTGATATCGGTAAAATTTTTCGTATCTTTTTTAAGTCCCTTGCGGTGATTGATTATTTTAAGATTGGGTTCGGTGACAATGATACTAGAAAGTAGATTCAACGTATGAAGATTCACGGAGGAGCTCCCTTCCCTTCTGTTGGTAAAACCAGATAGATATGCTTGCTTATTTCAAATCTTACGTAACATTATTTTGTTTATTTGCTATTTTTCATACAGAAGTGCCGAGATTAAGGTTTTTGGAATGCGAATTTTTGCTTGCATCGCTCTGAATATTTACCGGTTATTCGTATGTATTTGACGACAGGATGTAAATGACTAAAATATTCGATTTAATATATTCTATGGTTGTTACACTGCATGTATGTGTTTGCATTAGTTACACCGTACCATGCAAACCAGTGTAGGATTTCTCGTTTTATGATAAAGTAAGGTAAATATCGATATCCAGTATTCTTCGATAGAATAAAAGACAAGGAAAAATAATTTTATATTATCTTTTACCTTTAAAATTCAAACGTAAATTACGGAATTAACTTTCTGCATACCGTTGAAGTTTTGAATATCTGAAGAACCGAGATATTTCTTCATTTCCCAAGTTAAAATCATAAAATTAAATTTCTCAAGTGAAAAAATTTGAATTAAACTCATACAATTTATGTTTGTTTTAGCTATTTGTATTATTTCATAATTAGTATATTTTAAACGTTTACGGCTTGAAATACGAGATTCTTTGCAAGAAACCATTCATTACCTTTTTTATTCATTGATGTTATCCTGAACTATTTCAGTAAATAACTCCAATTGATCTAAAAAAGATTATTAAAATTAGCCTCGAATATTTAGATCGCTTGAAGCTTTTTATAAAATATACCTTGTGTTGTTAATGAAGTGAAAGTCATATTTATGATTTCCTGGACTTTAAAAATAATGTATTGCTCCTAATTTTACTTGAGCGAAAGGGAGAGAAAAATATCTTCAGAATAATTAAAATAAGAATCTCATTCTGTCGCACAGCGTTCATTTTGTAATTTCATAGCCATATTTAAGAAAATAATTTTGAATTTCTTACCACTTCTACCTCTTCGTGCATTGGATTGCTCTTTTCAATTTTCTCCGCTCTTTCAATATTCTCTCTCTCTAGTCCGGGAGCACGTAGGTCTCTTTAGCCTTTCTCCGGCGTAGAAAGTGGGTCGAGCATGCGAAGGTCGAGCAAGGAAATGGCGAAAAAGGATTGAAGAAAGGGAAAGAGGGCTCTTTACGGTCGCATTCGGGAAAAATCTCTTTTCTTATCTCACGGCGCTGAAAAAGATACCATTACCCTAAAGAAAACATGCGACCTGGAAGGTGTTCTCTTGGAAAAAGAGGCGTTGCGGTATTATTTGGATGAAGTAGATGCAGCCAACGCCTCGTACGGGTGTAATTTTGTAAATTAAACTTACCCTCTCTGGATTCTCTCATGAGAGTTAAGAGATTCGGATTTTTCCCTTCACTTCGTTGGCTGGGTAATATGCGAATATATTACGTGCTAACTAGTTCTGAAATTTAATTATAAGACGAGTATTTCAGTTTTCTCTGTAGATGACAAAATGACAATAGAATGCTAGAATGTGAAATGTTTTATTTATAAAACTTAAACTGTAAATTTAAGGTTCCATTTAGGATTAAAATTATACTTTAATAAATTTAATTTTTATTCCTTCGAGGTTTTAATTTCTTACTCTAAAAATACATTAAGATGGCGCTTTAAGATTTCCACGTGCAAGAGAGTTCTCTCGCATGCCTTTTCGGTCACACACGCTAAGTAAAATTAATTTCATTGATCTTTTTTTAAATTTTAAATGGATCTCATTTCACCTTTCATGCCAAGAAAGAGATAGCATATATTTACTTTTCTCGGGAAATCATATTTTTCCAGCATTTATTTCGCTTTCTTCTAAACTTAGGAATTTAAGAAAATTGGTTAAAATGACTTTGCATCTAAATCCGTGCATCTAAGAAAATATCAAAGCTTCGGAACCTATGAATTCTTGCATTCTTGTCTTCATTGGTTTGCATTTATGTCGGGAAAGTTTTTTTTATGCAGCCTCTGCCCGCAATTCAGTAAATAAATTGCTTTGGCGGTATTTATTTCCTCTAGTACCAACTCCTTCAAGCGTTTAATCATATTAAAAGATATTTAAAATGACTACTTCCATAGCTATGGATATACATATTGCATCTCTATCTTTTCATGTAAGTAAAGCCTTTAGGCCTTACGTACCGCAGGACATTGTCGAGGATACCTGTAATGCTCTCTTATGATATTCAGTACTGCATTGAACTATACAAAACATTTTTGATGAATTATATATCTTCTGCATTAAAGAAGATAAACATTCCTCAAAATCCTTGGCTCTCTTCAATCCAATTTGAGGACATAATTTATGAGAAATATTTCCAGAATCCCATCGAAGTAAATTGAACGAAAAATGTTTCAGTTGCTGGAATACTTGAAGGGTTACTAAGAATCCGCCGGAGCTATTCAACTGTGAATTTTCAGCATACAAATTTTCAATTTTAGTATCACATTCCTTGTTATAATTCTTATTCTTATTCGTATTCTGCCTATATTTATTTATAATTATAATTTAGAAATTCGTTCAAAGTTACCTAAGGATGGCGATCTGCTGCAACAATTAATTTCTCCATTTTTTAAGAATAAGGCTTCTTTTGCTTACATCTAGGGTTGCCACAATATTTTACAGCTAGGACAATTAAGTAATTAGAAGGTATTAGACGAATCCAGGGAAGCATTCGTTTCCTTGAGATTGAGTGAATCACAATTGAAAGTAAACGAGATCATTTCTACTGGTGGTAAGACTATAAAAAGCCATTACATCAATTTTATGTAACATTGTAGTAAACATGGGTGTTAATAAACTGTATTGAAGGTTTTCGAACGCCCTCGATTTCTGTGGAAAGTACCACATAGGAAGCACGAAAATAGCATAAACTTGTTTTTCAATTTGTTCCTCGGGCAAGCGAATGTATTTGTTTATGCCCGAGGCTCATATCCTAAATTCGGTCTTTTCTTCAGCTTGTGGGCGTCGGTGCCATTCTTCGCCGTTCCTTCGCGCATAATCTAACCCTCGCACGTTCTCCACGACCCTGCAAGAGGGGCGTCTCCATGGAGACATGGATAATGAAGGGTAGGTGAGACGTGATACCTCAGTCTCTCCTATTCCCTCCATCCCAGTCTTCTCACTCATACGCCGAACGTACACCTATATATTTTTCAACGTTAGCTCCTTCGGTTGCAGCGTAAATCAAACAGGGTATTGGAAACTAGCCTAGTCTACGGGTTATAAATCAATCATCGCTGGCCTTCGTCCGTGTAGCTGCTGTTCGATATCGAAACAGGAAAATGCTGGTGTGCGATATGACGAATTGATGAGCTTCTTTTCTTCTTCAGCACCTTTTCTATCCACGCTGATGTTCTCTTCTCTTTTGTTTTCAGTTGCCTTCGTTGCGTTGGGTTGTTTATTTGTTCTTACTCAGGATTCAACTTGTTTTATAGTCGTTTTGGAAGATGGATTTACAAGCAGAAATGTTTTATTTTTCTTACCAGATATTTCTGATGCTTGGCTATTTATGCAAGCGTGAACGCACAAAAAGTGTTTGAAAGAAATTTACACCAGTTTTTAGGCTAATTTGTAAGTCTATTTTTTTAAATAGAAAAGCGCACAAAATAAATTTTCTTAAATATAACCTCTCAATTGGTACAATGTATCAATAGAATCCGTAGTCGGCGTTTAATCATTAAACAATTTTGTCTCACTGGATGTTTGCGTTGCTTAAAATACCCTTCTCTTGCATTTTCCTTTTAATTTAAGAATCGATCATTGAAAATAATTTTTGTGTGCTCTGCTTTTGTTGAGAGGTAGGAATCCAAAGAATACATTTTTACGATCCTGTTTAGTTTTATTTAGTATAGTAATGCTTAGTATTTATAAGGATATTTTCCCTATAAAATTCAACCTTTCGTACTCACAAATACTCATGTAATCATAGAGTTTACTAGTTGAGCTTGATAGTATTTTCTGTAAATATAATCAACGGAGTGGAATCAATCAGTTTCATCATTTCGTACAATTATTTCGGTCATGCTTATAATTTTATCTACTTAACCTATGTTTTTTACTTTCTCCATATACGAAGTAAAGAGAAAGTATTGTTTTCATGAAAAAATTCGACTTCGAGATTTTAACGGAAATACATGTTTTGGGGTCCCTAGAATACCTTTTGACCATTTTTGGAATGATGTCTGTATGTATGTGTGTGTGTGTGTGTGTGTGTGTGTGTGTGTGTGTGTGTGTGTGTGTGTGTGTGTGTTTGTGTGTGTGTGTGTGTGTGTGTGTGTGATAGTGGGCGCCATAACGTGAAAACTATTAGTCGTATCAATACCAAACTTCATATATAGTACTGTGGTGTGCGCTGTCAGAGTTGATTAGTTTTTGGAGTAAATCGAATAACCGGAAGTCGAGCTTTATTCATTAAAGCTCATCTCCGGTTTTCAAAATATCTCCATAAATATGATATATACGTATATTGTATTACTTATAAAAGTTTTAGATAATGTAATTTCCTATAATTTTTGTATTTAACATATTTTTGTATCACCGGTTGATTAGGAGTTATTCGTGAAATACCGATAAACCGGAAGAAGATGATTATGTACTTTGTGGGCGCTCTAAAATGAAAACTATTTGTCGGATCAACACCAAATTTCATATATAGTACTTTTTTACAGTCGTTAGAGTTGATTAGTTTTTGGAGTAAATCGGTCAACCGGAAGTTGGGCTTCATTCTTCAAAGATAATTTCCGGTTTTCAAAATATCTCCATAAATATGATATTTAGGTATATACTATTATTTATAAATGTTTTAGAAAATGAAAATTACTATAACTTTTGTATGAAATATATATTTGTATCACTGATTGTTTAGGAGTTAATCATGAAATACTGATAAACCGGACGTTGCTGAATATGTACTTCGTGTATGCTCTGGGCTCTATTGGCAATAGGCCAAATTCATCGTTTTTTATCGAGCGTGTCCCAAATAACATTATTTATAATTTTTGTGACGTAAAAGATAATAGTATATAAATAAATCACTCATAATCCAAGTTTAGATGGAATATAGAGTTCGAAATTACTGTCGTAGATAAATATTTACATCTTATGTATGGAGAAAGTCATGTGCTGGCCACATCAGATTTTTTGTAATGTGGTTGTAATCGTCATAATGGAGTTAAATTCTCTAGTCCCTTTCTCGTACGTGGATGTTGGTCTCTCAAGCTAAATGTTCTACTTACCTATTATTCTGACCCATTCCAATGCAATTTATACACGTAAAAAATCTGATGTGGCCAGCACATGACTTTCTCCATATATATAAGATGTAAATATTTATCTACCGCAGTAATTTCGAACTCTATATTCCATCTAAACTTGGAATATGAGTGATTAATATTATATATTATCTTTGACGCCAAAAACATGATAAATAATGTTTTACGGGACGTGATCGATGAAAAACGATGAAACGCCCATAGAGCCCAGAGCGCCCACAAAGTACATAATCAGCAACTTCCGGTTTATCAGTATTTCATGAATAACTCCTACACAATCAGTGATACAAAAATATGTTTGAACCAAAAGTTATAGTAAACTTTATTTTCTAAAACTTTTATAAATAATAGTATGTACCTTAATATGATATTTATGGAGATATTTTGAAAACCGGAAATGAGCTTCGAAGATTGAAGCTCAACTTCCGGTTAACCGATTTACTCCAAAAACTAATCAACTCTAAAAAAACTAATCAAAGTACTATATATGAAATTTGGTGTTGATATAATGAATAGTTTTTAAGTTAGAGCGCCCACAAAGTACATAACAGCTACTTACGGTTTATCGGTATTTCACGAATAACTCCTAATCAACCGGTGATATAAAAATATGTTAAATACAAAAGTTATAGTAAATTATATTATCTAAAACTTTTATAAGTAATACAATACACGTATATATCATATTTATGGAGATATTTTGAAAACCGGAAATGAGCTTTAATGAATGAAGCTCGACTTCCGGTTCACCGATTTACTTGAAAAACTAATCAACTCTGACAGCACACACCACAGTACTATATACGAAGTTTGGTATTGATACGACAAATAGTTTTCACGTTAGAGCGCCCACAAACACACACACACATACAGACACACACACACACACACACACACACACACACACACACACACACACACACACACAGACATCATTCCGAAAATAGTCAAAACGTGTTCTAGGGACCCCAAAACATGTATTTCCGTTAAAATCTCGAAGTCGAATTTTTTCATGAAAACAATACTTTCTCTATACTTCGTATATGGAGAAAGTAAAAAGAAAACAAAGAAATCCTTCAATTTTTCCGTTGCTTCCCTCGCCATGAAAAATAATTCTTGACCGCTTTATCTTCTTTTCCCAGCTGATAAGTATTTAAACACAATATTTAATCTAGAATCCAACTTCAAAAGATTATACTTCATAGATGACATACTTCTGGCTACTGCACTCTTGCTGATGGATCCATTTTAAAAGGAACTCGGCTAAGTCTTTGAGCGCTATCGTTTTATTAATCCCCTTAACCTTTTATTTTAGCATAAATATGCTTTTTATGGTCGTTTAAATATAATTTTTTTTAACTTGCCAATTTCAACTTTCCCTTGTCATTCACGTTCCCTTCGCTTGTAAACTATCTCCGTAAACGACGTTAAATCCGAATGGTTACTCCGATTCTGGTCCACGCCTTCTCAGCCTCGTCCCAATAAAGCTGACGACTTCTTTTCTCTCCTTATATGTCATTTATCGTCTGCTTTACGCTTCGGAGATTTCCTTCGAAGCCTTTCCCTTCTCTACCGCTGCGAAGTGCCACTTCCATCAGATAACAAATATCCTAGATGAAACTTCGTTTTCATCATGAGACTGCCTTCTCTTTCACGGGCAGTTTAACTTTCCGTGTTTGCCTGAATCTAGGAAAGAATGACGTTCCATATTTTTCTACTAATATTTGTTATTTCCACCTCTAAGTTGTCACCTTTTGAGATAGTATTCAATATTTTTAGATTGTATGAATCTTTAGATTAGGAGGTCGAAATGAGATAATTTTTCAGTTTTTTTGCGTATTCTTTATTCCTCCTTCAAAGGTCCGTACATAATAATGGTCGGTACAATAATTAAAATATTAGCGTTACAAATTGACAGTTGCTCGCATTCCTTCCACGTCTTACAGGTTAAATACTACATCAATGAAGGATTTCTTTTTGAAATTCCGAAAATAATCTCATAAAATGTCATTTTAAAATGTAAACCTAATATCTAAAGTAATGTAAATGTAAAATCTTCTGTTCACATGGTGTAGTTGATAGCTTTTTGCAATGACTTCATCAGTGTAGCTCCTGTCGTCAACAATTTATGTAATTATAAAAATGTTATTCATTATGTTATTTGAAAGTAAATCCGCTAAAGAATTGCTGACTTTTGAGCGCGCTATGCAATTGGTTTAATATTCTTATTGATTTGGGTTCGAGTTACTTCGGCCTACTCCTTAAGTTTTTAAGGTTAAGTCAATTTATCTTTTATTTATACCAATAAGTCATTTATTCTTCATTTACGTCATGCACCAGTATGATCCGACGATTCATGTCTAAGAGTTCTTTACATATCAATCATTTTATCTTCACACACTTTCCCAGAATTGTATAGATTTAAGCGGCTTTTTTAACGGCCTTGGACGATGGACACTATGCTTCGCTAAATAGGGTTCGGGAAGGAATTGTACTCCTCCTAACTGCCCCTTTAGTTCCTCCGATTCCAAGAGGAGGACGTATTTGGTGCGGAAGGAGCGAAGAAAGTGGTGCAGAAATGGTTGTAATCGAAGGCTTTGGCTCCCTTCCAGAAGTTAGGACGTGACTTCAATCCAGTTAAGGATGCGTCCTTCTGCACCCGCTTTCTCGCGCTCTCTTTGCATCTTCCCGAGGAATAACGAGTTATCCCCACGCGCCTCCGTATTTGGAGTGTGCATCCGCTGCAGAAATGCATGGAGAAATCCGATGCGACGGCGATTCTAAAATTGAATCTGTATTTCTGCTCGGTGTCCTAAACGCGGTGCAGAAGATGAGGGATTGGACCGAAAGGAAAGATGCCGTTGTAAGAGATGACGTGACGGGTCGATTCCACATCGTATCGAAAGGCTCGTATCGGTTCCGATATTTTATCTTTTCGCGGATTCAGGTCATGTTTTGGAGTAGTTCGTCTCCTGCGATTAAGTTCATCTTAGCCTACTTATTTATTCAAGGAAAGTATTGGAAGTAACCGAGGGGCTTTGGTAGCGTGGAAGGCACGAACAAAATTATTCTTCGTTTATCCGTGTTTGGATTAATTTAACTCCAGTTGTAATTTGTGCCTTATACCTTTACTTCTTATTATGAGTATCTCACGAAATTGAAACTAAATTTTTCATATTTGTTATATTGATTGAAAATATTTGTTTCATTGATGATTATATTTGTTTTGTTCTACTTGTTATCTTACAGCATTTTCAGTATATCCTTGTTAATCTGTACCCTAAAATATAATACCGAGGATACCTATAGGCATATTTTTTTTAAAGTTACATTTTATCAAATATATCGCATAAATACTTCATTCAGAATCAAATCAGTGATTTATAGAATATTGAAGATATTATTCCCTACATTAAATAACGAAGCTTAATCATTCGTTTTCAGCAGTTTTACCGGTCATTATTACTGAAAAGTAATTACTGATTACTGAAGGATAAATTTAAAGAAAGAATGCAACAGAAATATAAAAAAATGGATTTGTGGGGAAGAATTTTCTCAACTGAAGGTTTTTGAAGTAAAACATATCAACCAACGAAATTTCCTCCATAATTAATAAATTCTAAAAGGATACAATTAATGCAATAAATTTCATCTTTCATGAAATATTTCTACAATATTGTCTCAATCTTGTTCAAAGCTATGGAAATTGCTGATGAGGTATGATCTTAGCTGTTTAATGGTATTCATTTGGTAACTTCTTATTGAATGCTATTGAAAATTATATCCATTGGGTACTGTGCTGCACTTACGTGGACTTTTTCCACAGTTGGTATTTTGCTTGGTGAATAAGGTAAGACCAAGTTATCTCACTCCTCATCATTTCAATTTAACCTCAAGCCTTCACCGAAGCCTTTGATCCCTAATGATGGTCTGGTTGAGGATTCAAATAACCTTCAGGCTGATGACTTGATAGTCCTATAGAAAACCGTTCTCAAGAATTCATTCTTATCGGACTCAGATCAGATGCCTTACATACGACTCGTAGATTCAGTGAGAATTTTAAATAACGCTTTGCTTGATACCTATTCCTGTATTAGAAACTGAATTTTGTTGATTGCGTCATAGATATGCCCCGTCTCGAGTTGGTGTGCCTTTTTCCTTTTGCTTCCTTATCACTTAGCATCCACTCCTGCGGTCGCCGAGGGGGCGTTCCAATCTTGTCCGTTTTGTGATGGAGGGGGGATACTCGTGGACGAAACATCGAACGAGGGAGGGAAGTAAAGCATTGGCTGAGGGGTAGTTAGAAGGAATTCCCAAAGAGCTCTAAAAGAACCCTCCCCCGCAGGAAATTGGGCAATAACTGTTATTTATGAGTTGGTATTTCGGCTCTCTTCGGCCGTTTCCGTATACAAGCATTCTAATGTAACATTTCTCTTCCCCTTCTTCGCATATCCCACCCCTGCTATTCGCAAAAACGTACGGTTCTTTCCTTTATCTCCACTTGCGTATTCCATCTATTCGTTCGAACAAATTTATACAGGAAATATTGGATTATTCTAACTTCTATACTTGTAAATCGTATTTTATTCGAACGTTTACTTGTTCGGTAGCAATATGTATTCGATTAATGTTAAAAAAATGTTTTTTCCAATTATACTGTCAAAAAATTATAAATATATTTTAAAGTTATATACTAGGTATTATAAAAATAAAGAAGAATAGAATTTTGTTTTGATTAATGCGAACATTTTACGACTAATACTTGTGATGATTGTATGTTAGATTAATGTTGCAATACTGACTTCTCAATTACTGGCCATGCGACGTCAAAATGCAGTCTAGTTGCCTTGCCATTACCATCTTTTAGACGAAATAAATGAAATTTTAGTTCCAGTGAAGAGCAAACACCATCTCCTAGAAACATCGACAAAACGTTACAAGGAAGTTTCGAAAAACAATTAATTACTTCTGGTCTTTCTTTCCGCAGTCTATCAGAGAATCTAGAAAGGGGTAGATTAGGGATGTTGATGTAACTAGATCCCTTGCCATACACCAATGACGGCTTCACGGTATATATATCTTAATCTACCATCTCCCGCCCTTGCAATCACCCTTCCTACAACCAGGTACATCAAGTGCACAATTTGTACACTCCTGTCCAAAATTAACGCAGCACCTCCCTAGCGATCCTTACGGCCGTTGCTGCGTTAATTTCGGCCAGGACTGTACATTTTGTGTGTACTCGCTCAACCCTAAACTGTCTCGATACATTAATCATGTATAGGAGAAAATAGTTGGAACCACTTTTCACAAAGGAACCTAGCTCCTATTTATTGTAAGAATACATTGCATAAGAATCAGAAAGTGACATGTTTATTGCACTTTATTATATATTAAACACAACTGACATTATTGTGCAAAGTGATATTTTTTTTCTCCTATGTCATAGAATACCACAAAGTTACTCGTCAAGTGGTAGAGTTGATTAATCAGAAAGAAATCTCACGAGATGTCAATTAGTATATAAAAATATTTTTTATCAGTTAAGACTGTTTATGAATTAAATAAAAAATATACAGGCTAGTAATTAAATCCCTTTTGCTCTAGGTACGGTCCTATGTGTTTTAAATCCTTGCTGAGAAACTTCATCTCAAATATTTGGGTATTTCGAATATTATAGTTGGTTCTTTCAGGTACGAGTTATTAAGTTCCTCTTTGCAAGTATATTTCTAAACTTCTGAGCTCTCGAATCCCTTTCTGGAAGCCAATATTTTCCATGTAAAATTGAAAGCTGCTTATTTGAATTCCGGGTAGAATTTGTGTCCTTCGGGTTTTTGGCACTTAATTTTCCACTGGACAAGGATTCCGAAAGGCTTTATTGGGCATTACCAAGTCAATGAATGTCTATTATCCCAGCATTAGTTTACGAGAATTTTGCATCTTAATCATGGGAAAAAGTTGGAATCCTTCGGTAATACCTTATATTTTATGCAGTATTTTCGGCCTCGGATATTGAATTTGAATATTTTCACGGGAATTGCCTCGAAAAGTTTTCTGCAGCGCGTTTTCTTTAGTAGACGCCGGGCTTTGTAAATCGCCGAAGTTGAGGCCAAGGTTCTCGGAGAAAAATTGTCTTGCGTCCCATCTATGCAAATCAGTGGACCTTTTTTCCGATGTTTGCTAGGAAACATATGGGAAAGTCTGCTGAATGTTTTAAGGGAAAATGTATGTGCATGAATTGACCATTCGCCCGTTATCTAAAGAAGTTTTAGCCTATATTTCCCTCGGAAATAGAACGGGCGGACTAAAATTTCTATTTCTTTTGCGAAGTCGAGAGTGGTTTTTCTTAATGTGGTGTGCTTTAGGCCGTTATTCATCTCGGTAGCCTTACCTGCTCCCACATCGTCGTCGAGCTAGTATTTAACAGTATATAAAAAATTTCCTGTGATATGGTCCATTCGAATTTGCTCAAGTGACGTCATATATATTGATAATACATAAAAATTTAAAAAACGGAATCGGAGGTAATGTACGGAGGGAAAGATAATGAGAAATTTTAAAACATCATTAATAAAACAATTTGTGTACGTTATACACCATTATATTGTAAATCGTACGGAATAGCTACTTTCAGAAACTAAAAATAACAACAAAAAAAGATATTATATTCATATCTATGAATATTTCACGTTCTGAAGATAAATGGAAATATCCTTGTGCATTCATTTAAATGTATGTATGTACGTATTTATCTTGTGACTGTTATCTCCGAAATCAAGTTTTAGGCGGCCAGTAATTCAGTAAATTATTATGGAATTACTAAGGGCTTATTTAGTTATTTTGTTTTCCATAGCCACGAAATTTGTTATTTTTTGACATTAATGCCCAAGTTTTTCCGATATCATGGAAAAATGTGATGTAGTTGTTAATTAGAGTTTATCGTGATTAATTAGAAATTATTACATTATTTATCAATTTAGAAATTTAGTATGAGCTATTCAGGCATAATATTTTCACCTAACTCTCAATTTTTCAAATTACTATTTAAGATTTGGTTAAGAAATTAATTTTTTAATGATTGGTATTTTGATGCTTGCCGACTGTTGGGCATATTGAGATTTGATTATAAGTTCAATGAATGGTCTGAATCTTTATTTGTAAAAGAACTGTATCCATCTTTAATTTTAAATCGTAGAACTGAAATTTAAAAAATCGCATCCTTTTCGTAATATAGCCTTCGAATAGGATATTTAATGATATTATATTTTATTATACGATACCTGCTAGATACCACTTTCTTCATACTGAGTCCTCCAGTCTGGTTGATCACAAGCGTCTCATTAAATCCCAATTAGGCATCTTGTCCTATCAGATGGTCGCTCCGGAAGGCTTAAAAGATGCTCCTCGTGTATCTCGTAAATGCAAATTCAAGGCATGCCTTCCGTCCCCTGGTACAAACCAATGAGCGGCCTTATTTACCCCCATATTAGAAGACTCTCATTCGATGAAGACGTGGGCCAATCTCATGCAGAACCTCGTGCGTGCATGACACATCGCGCAAACCCCGAAAGTTCCGCATGGGTTTTTTGTTTGCTCATTTCCATGCCCCTGGTTTGCGCCCCTTCCAAAATGCGCTAGGAAAACTTAACCAACGAGCAGTAATTTGCACCTAAGTGGCCTCATCGTCCGTGACTTAGCGTGAGGCCGTGGATTTAACGAGCGTACCGCCCCAAACCCTTACGGGAAGCACTCCGCCAACACCCCCTGTACCTCCCAGGGTTCGTAGGTTTTATCAACTAGAAAGGGTGCGGTACGAGAGTGGGAAATTGGGGAGGAAATTAATTAGAGAGGGGCAGAAAGGGGTTGTGCATTGAGTCATCAGGCGCAAAGTGCGTCCTGGGAGTGAAGGCTCTTGGGGGAGGGTCTATGTTTGCGAAGCGAAATGGTTCGCTTTTTTTATACGAGGGCTTGCAGGGAGAGTGGCGCAGTCGACCCCGAGGTATGGGCGAGCTGTAGCGTGTGACAGGCGGCAAATATTGTGACAAAACATGATCCTGTGTTAATAATGCAGGTCAGGGGTGCCGCAGGATCGTGCTGGCCACCGGCCAGATTAGGGAAAGAGCGAACTGTGGCTCCCGTAAACGACCCTCTATGGTGGCGCAGGTGCGTCGGCAATTATTAAAATGCCCGTCGACGCATATATTCAGTTAGGGTGAATTGAATTTCAATTATGGGTTGTGAATATAGAAAATAATTCCCTTCGGCTGATTATTCGATGTACATTCGATGTGATTTCGAAAATGGATCGAAAATCGTTTCATCTGCAGTTCATTGAATCGTTTCTTATATAAATTTAACTGGAGGAAAATTCCTGCTAGATATATTTTGTTTCGGATTTCTTTATTTTCCTCAAATAATTATTGAAGATTAACATTATCACGGTGTATTTTCTTTGTCAAGAGTTTAGTGAAAGGTGATCACTAACACAGAGTATGGAGCAGAAACGACAATGCTTCGAAAATACGGTTTTTTAACAGTTGAAATTGTAAGAGTTTTGGACCGTTAAGAAAATACTACCATTCATCAATTATACGTAACGGAATTTCTATTTAGATCAATGCATTGAGAACTAGCCGGTATAATACTGACACCAGGTCATTAGCTACCTCAACCCTCTTATACTCTTATCTGAACCTTACAAGATTTTGTTTAGGCTTCGTATCGCAATTATATTCCTCCTAGTTATCATAGAATCAAGTTCTTAAATAATAGTAAACATGTATCGTGCATAAAATATTTTTGTATACAAAGTACACAAAATTCTCATTGCTGCTTAGCGTGAAAACTTCAACAGTTTATTGCATGAATCATTACAGATATTTCCATAGTCAAAATATGGTATTTTAAAAAGCACTTCAGAGAAAAATTCCTCGAAAAAACGGGCTTAAGAAAAGAGAGCGGGGCCGAGAATCGAACCCGAGATCTATCCTGGAGGCTGCCTTCACCATCTAAGCTACCCGGCCAGAACATTTTAACAAGCCGTTTTGGGAACTTTGTGTGCTAGGGCAAGTGTAGTTTCCTGTCAGACTTTTTTCAAGTCCGTTTTTCCTTGGAATATTTCCTGGGTGCACGCTCTTATGTGCAAATTACCTTTAACCCTTTCCTTGGACTTCAGAGAGTTAAAGGAGGAAATATTTGTAAACAAAATAGAAAAACCATCCTGGGAAATAGCGCTCGGTCTTGATTGATGGGGAAAGAAAGATATACCATGGCCTAGGGAAAGATTTCATTGCGTTACAAAGAGTTTATTATAAGATAATTAGGGTCTAAAAGTCCTGAAGGAAATTAGCTATGTAAAAGATGTGTTTAGAATAGAGGGACAGAAGTCAGAGTCAAATATTGGTTAGGGCATCTCATTAATTATAGGAAGATGAAGCAGTTGCTTGCAGGTGGCTGAACCGGGGGCATAGTTGTGAATGTGAATCCTCGTGGGACTTATGACGTAGATTGATTGCCCTTGTCTAATATCGCTTGGAAATCAGGAGCTCGTAAATCCATCTCTTTGATGGACCTATCGGTTACTCCTAATGGCTGAATTTCTGAAAGGGGATCTTCTGAAGTGAATCCGTGAGTTAACTCATGTTCCAAGTGTGTGAAGTGCATTCTAATGCATAAGGTAATCTCGGCAAGCAATCTTTGGAGCGTTTCTAGGTCAACAGGAGTAATTCGTTGATTGAATCCGGGAATGCCTTAGTTAGCATCGTTTTGTTGTTTTGGGCGAACGTTTGCTATTCGTGTAATTCGTGAAAATAATGAGTAACGTATTTTCGTGCTGCTGTTCTCTGCTTCTAATTCTAATATCCTCAGTATTATGATATATTCAACATTGTCTCATTATTTATATGACAGTCTCATATGCTTTTATTAGCTACGGTCATTATTCGTTCAAACTAATATAATTAGCAAAACCTAATGAAAATGTAAGAAAATGGTGAAATGGGACTTTACTTTTTGTGTAAATACCTACTATAAGTTGATTGATTTTTATTAATATTCATATTCATTCATTATTTTTTTAATATGTTTTTATTTGCTATCAAATGTTAGACCACAAAAGGTCAAACGATAATATTTTAATTTACGTTAATTTTTACTTCAGACAATCGATTTCTAGGAGCATTGATTATATAGAAGATATTTGCATTCGCCCGAAATATGATTTCATGTACACTTAATTACCTAACATTTAGCAAGCAACTTTTCTTTTTTTATGTTATTCTTACTAATATTATAAAAATTGTCAACATTTTTGCTATATTGTATTACCGCTGACACCATTAAAACGAATGTTTCATTATTTTTCGAGATATGCAAGGCCATTATCTGAATTTGAAAAATATTAGGAGATACTCTTCTACTTTATATGGTCATATCTAATAATTTACTATTATAAATCGGCCGCTGTAATCCGAGTTTTTATAATTTAAAAAAGAAAAGACATTTTTATCCATATAAAACACCAAGTGGCTAGAAGTTAATATTCGAGCTACTTCCCACAAAACTGATGCATCCCCTCCAGGATGAGAAAAAGTGCAGCCACTTCTCTTTTGGGTGCATCTCCTCTTTTCTTATTAAAGACTATTATTCCAGTCCATTGTGTCCTCGATGACCAAGCCTGCCCCTTCCTCTTTGTCCTCCATTCTGCCTTTGTATGACGAATTGAAACAAAACCATATCGCATTGCGGGAAAACCCTGCCGCATGGCTACGGAGTTTTTTTTTTCGGATTAACGCTGTAGACAGCGCCGTAGCACGGCTTTTGTCGTGTCGTGGCTACGTCTTTCTCTTTTATTCTCTCGTGGGCGCCACAGACGAATTTCATCCCAGGAGACGAGCGAATAATGGATGGACATTCGTGCCGAATGAGTCGTGAGCTGTAGAATCAATTTTGTAATTTGTCCCTTAGCGTCTCCCGTCCCTGAGCGAAATAAATCCTCCGAGGTAAAAAATAATTTGGTCAAGTTCAATTTTTAAATGGAATTTTTATTTTTGTCATTTGCTACAGGATAGAGAAATGTATCTTTTATTTAATTTTTTTGTAGCCTTGATCATGGATGTGATGAAATGAAAGCTACCCGTCATGGTCTCTCATTATCAAATGTCAAGAAAAGTGTTACTCGTAGAGTCATTGTGCTTCACTAATGTGGACAAGCTCCGCTTATAACATTCTGGCTCAGCGAAGAAATTAAGGGCAAACTACCTCACTCCTCATCCTGCTTAGTAAACCTTATTTCTCTCGGCAAGCTCTCAGTAGCAAAGGAAGAAAAAATTGGAGCACGGCTGTTAAAGAATTAGAAGTTAAAAATCTCGAATAGCCGTCTTTGTCGGCGTTCCTCGTCTCATTCACCGGTATACGGAGATATACCGCACTTTAATAACACTCAATATTAATGTATTTTATGTTAAATTATTAAAGTGTGGTGTCCTATTTTGTTTCCTCCGAACACCGGTGAGTGAAACGAGGAACACCGACAAAGACGACTACTGGAGATTTTTTAACTTCTAAAGCTCTTAGTAGCTTATGTCAGAGGGGGTGAGGTACCAACCGGCCTTCGGGATGAATACTTTATTTACAAACAAGTACAATTTTAGACGGGCAAAACTGCTACTATAAAGGTTTGCGTTGCTTTAACCTGAAATTGGATTTCTTATCTGGCGATCAACTGTGAAAGGAAGGAAGATTGGGTTTTCAAGTTCATCTAGAAATGTCGAAGATGAAATGAAGGTCCGCAGGCGCCAAGCGAATTTCCCCAACGCCTTACTTTATCGCTTTTGAAAAGCTAACACTTCATCGTAAGTTTTCCCTCTACCGTAACGTTTCGTTTCTGTGTATCGTCATCGGATTTTTTCATGGGAAGGTATGAAGAGTTTCCAATTCGCTGTGTATGTTCTTCGAATATTTTCGTCTGACGTACTTAAATTATCTACCTCCGCATCTGAAATATAAGGTAAATGTTAGAAAGTAGTTTTAATTCGGTATTAGGTTGCAGTCCTAAGCTCCTCTGGTATCAAATTATTCTAATTCTGTTGTAACCTCATCTTCCATTACTTGTAGTTTATATCAGAAGTATTTTTTTAATTTATAGAGTATTTTTCTCTTCTTTTTATTGCCATTGGTAATCATTGTAAATCTTTATGGGAAGGATCTCTCTATCATTCATTCTAAATCGTTTTAATAGATTTGGTGACTTAGTTTAATCACTGAATAACTTTTATAACTCGCGGAAAAGTATAAAAACAGGGAAAATAAAATGTGTTGTTACAAGCAATGTGCATATAAAATAGCGCGAAGGAATTCTGGCTACGTTACTTTAATTTAATCAATTTAACCTCTCTTTTTATGTTCACAATTCAACACATTGTCCATTGAGTTGATCTTCAAGTACTCATTCACAGTTCAACGAACAATTCATTTTGGTGATATCTTTCCACTGTACTTGAGCTATAATAGACATTTTCTATTTATTTTGAGCAATCATCACGACAGCAATGGAGGTGCCATAATTTTGTTCGGATTGGTCAAAAATCTATGACTAATCAAACTAGTTAGTTAATTAAACCTCTCTAATAATATGACGTACTCGTTTGAGGGTCGCTGTAAGTCTTGGGATATATCTTAATAAGCTCCTCGCCCAATCTTTATTGGCATCAAATGTCTCATTTATTATCCTGTAATCTCGGATCCCCATCTTCGAGAATAGGATACGGCTCTCGATTTCTACACATCGGCTCCATTTGGCGTGTATCTGACTTGGAGTATCCCCTTCAGAAGCGATTTTAGCATCACCGAGAGCCTGCGTGGCCACAAAGAGAGGGGAGGTCCATTGTGGTGAGCGTTGGAACAAAGGAGAGGATAGACACGTATATGAGACGTTTACAGAAAGGGGGGTTGGCAAGATACGATCCTCCCAATCTCCCGTACCACTGCGACCCCCTCACGAGAAGGACCCCTTGTTTCCTGGGCCATCACTTAACGAAAACCTCAACCCCCTGCCAATATCTTCCGTGTATCTCTATCATACCTTCCCCTTTGTCGAGCTTATCATTGCTCTTGTACCATCTGTACTCTCCGGGATTTACGTAGAAAATAAGCATTACATCCATATCCTTTCACTGAATAAGTGATATTTGGGTGGAAATTGGCTCGAATGTGATCCCATTCATGTGCTTCATTTAAGGCTTTTAAATAGTTGATTAAGTTTCTGATTGTTTCCATTACCTAGAGCAGAGGTGGGGATCCTGCGGTGTTTAGGCCATACGTGGTCTTTTTGTCCCTTGAACATTTGTAATTTTTTCAATGGTTTTGTTTCCCTATCTTGCTCGGCACGACAATTGAAAACTAATTTGAAAATATTCTTCCATGATTTATTTAATATGCTGCATAGATATTCGATAGATTGATTATCATATAAATATTTTCTAACATCTGTTTTGATGTTTAACTATTTCTTTGTAGGCAAATCTTCACATGAGAGCTGTTTATTGGTTTCTGATCTGGCCTAATGGTGTTTTATGAAGTTGAATTAAAGCTTTTCTTAAACTGACTTAATAAAAGTTAGATACTTCCCATTTATACAATCAATTCTGGGAATTATCTTTCTTGCTCAATGAAAATATCTCATTTGCTGGTAATATATTTTTCTAGTTTGGACTCCATCTTCAGTTGAAATGTTTTTTATTAAAATTTATTCATATATTTATTATAACTAAACCGCTACTTATTTTTATTTCTTATTTTCAAATATATTTCAGTTTCTCTCGGCTTCATTTGTAAAGTTAACATGAAAATCTTTTATTTTTTACTCCTTATGGAGACAAGTGTTTTGTTTTCAAAGGTTCAGACTATAGTTTTAAAGTTTTCCCCATTTTTATATCTTTCTCTTCTTTTCCACTCATCTCATAAAACTTCTGTCATTTTTCGCACTATCAAAGATTCTGAGTACGAAGGTCAGACGTATTATCTCTTGGAAAATAATGGATAGCTACGACGAATATGCTAGACCTAGTTAGGTTCTTTGTGATCCAAACCAAAAACTTCTGCCGATTTCGAGAAGTATGAGAAAAGAGCTTACTCAGTGCTCTACTGCATAATTGTTTGCTTTGAGCTAACGAAAAGCACAGCTTTGTGTTTTTTTAAGATTCACTGGGTCTCTTACAAGGTTCAAGAGATACTTAAGGTAATAAAAAGTGAATAGCTTGCAAAGGAACTGAAATAGGCTATATATTACTTTATGCAGTACACGAAGTTCGTAAGTTATATTCGGTAAAAAATATCATCATAAGATGCAGATATTAGTTATTTTTCTAGTGAGCTATTGCTGAAGGTAAAGAATGAATTTCTAGCTCAATTTTCACAAATATGATTCAGGATTGAGATCTTTACCTCGAGGTAATTTATAAATAGTAGCAAATACACCTTATCGCGATGTTTTTTTCTATTTTACACCAGTTTATTAGCATTGATTTTCATCATTAAGTCAACTAACTATGTATATGAAAATGAGAAGTGATCTTCGAACCGGTGTTTTAAGTCGAAATTCTGTAATGAGTTGAAATAACTATTGTATTTATATAGTTTTCACAGTTAATTTTTTAAATGGAATAATATTATTTTGTTAAATTTTGACAATCAAAATGTATGCTTACCATGAGGAATGTCTTCATTTCATTACTTTCCCGAATTTAGTGACACAAACAATGTATTGTGACTACTATTAAGATATAATAAACGGGTAGGATAACTACATAGTGAACTTCATAACCTTATGAATAGAGAGTTCAACTAGTATAGGAATCTTGAGGCAATTTGCTTCAAGTATTGCGTTACTTGTCTTACTTGTGTTACTTGTCTCTAATCTTTCGATAGGAAATGGTAATAAGGTAAGGAATTGTATAGTACTCTGATGAGTTAAAGCAGAGATCCTGTAAAACTAACTATGCAGAAACATTGAGAAAATAAACGTTAAACGGAGAACTTCACCGAGACACACATGCATTCTGGAAAGGGGAAGAATGAGTTGCAGTGAAGAGTAATGTGATGACATCTTTCCTCATCTCCCTTTTGTACCCTTTCAGTTGTTTCCTAGTTCATTTCCCCTCATTTCTGGTCCACCCCCAATTCCCTGTGTACCCTTCCTTCCTAATCATCACTTCGGAGTGAGTCCCGCCCCTCGAGAGAGAGATGTTTCTCGTTATTACGCTGACTTTCGGAGCGATGTCGGGATATTTTTCCAGGGGACCTCTGTTTCCGCTTGGATGGCGTTTACATTACGTATTCTGTCGTCTTACATACAGAGCGGGAAGGAAATATTATGGGAGTTCTCCCCGTCGTTTTTTTTCTCGTTTTGCAAGCTGTCTGGACTTGTGAATATAGATGGAAGTTTTGATGGTCAAGACGTCTTCGCTGTTACTGTTGATTGTAGAGAAAGACGATAGATACAACTGAGGCATGTTATGAATGCCATTGTTATTTACTTCAGTTTTCTCCTTATTTTGTATTTTTATAAATCATTATAAATTCATTTGAGCACTTACTAGTAGATCCGAATTTCCAACTACAAATATTTTTATTCGCTCATATAAATTGTATTTTTCCAAACCTACTATTGTAACTTCTTTTCGCCTGAAGATATAAGTTATCGCATTTCACGAAACTGTTCGTGTGTGAAATATACGGTGGAAAATAGTATAAGTGAATGTTTTACTTCAATATATTTCTTACATTGAATATAAAGGAGGACAAATAAATGGAAGACATTAAATATCGCCAAAATATTTGTAGGTGTGTGTATTTTCTTGCATATTCAATCATTTTCAATTAATTCTTGCAATACATCATAGATATCAATAATTGCAATCATTAAATGCTTGCGATACACTGAATGGCGATAAAACGGTGCGACCTGCTGAAGAAAAACAATTTCTTGAATATATTTGTTTTATTCACTCTTAGGATAAGAATCCGATTGAAGAAATGTTAATCAAATTTACATTCCAAAGATAAAAGGTATCACCAAGTTTTCATAAAGTTAATTTGGTATTATGGTACGAAATTGTGTAAGAGCATTTAAATGACATTGTTTTCTGTAATTAGTTTTAATTTATTCTGATTACAATCTGATTTCACTTGCTATATAATTTCAATATATACGCCATATTCTTCTCGTTCCAGAACTAAGAGAGAATATGGTATGAATGAGCTCAACAGTTTTAATTTTATAGTTGTTTCCATTAATATATGATTTAGATTAAATGTAATAAATTTTAGTTTCTCTCTCTCTCGCCGGAATAAAGAAACCATTAATTTTTGTTATCCATTCTTTATTTATTTACTTCACGAAGCAATCCATTATTAAAATGTCATAAAATCTAACTCTTATCAAACTTAGAAGATAATCGAGGATGATTTTACGGAGTCCAATAAATTTCCCATGTCGAATATTTGTCCAGTCTATGTGAAATGAGAAAAAACTTTTACAGCTAAAAAACTGACTTTATTTCTTTGAAAAGCTTTGTATTCTGTAGTACCTTTGTGCGATTTGAATTATTCCGTGCACTTCTACTTTCGCGATGCCCGAAGATATCTAAGCGAAAACGACTTTGTGAAAAACTTCGTTACTTTGTATCGAAATAAAATGCTTCCCTTTGAATCGCCGAGTATTTTTTTCCCTTCGATGCTATAATTTTTCTTAACTTCCAACGGAAGGCTGGGGGCCTCCTTCATTCGTTCATTATCTTCCTCTTCATTTCAGTTCCGTGGTTGAACGAAAAGAAAACTTTCCAAATGTTCTCATTTCCCGTCCCTTTCTATACATTCTCCCTAGTGGCACTCCCGAATCAACCCTTCTTTCGTGACTTACCCCTATCTTTCCCTCTGGCGACCCGTCGATGACCTTCACCTCTGCCCTTATCCCTCGGCTGTCCACTGTGAGATGGAACGGAAAAAATGCCACTTGTCTCTCTCTGTTTTCTCGTCCCAACAAAAGCTGTGTTTGGGATGTCCAGACTTTTACGGAGGTTCCCCGAGAGGAAAAACTTTTCCCCGAAAGGTCTATTCCGTACTTTCTATTTCTTTTTCGAACCTTTCTCTTATATTTTTCCTCCGCTCCTGTCTGCTCGTTTTTTTCCATTCTGGGGTGTATTGAGACCGGGATATGGAAGGCTTGATACCTTGTCTTTTCCCCGCTGGAAAAAGGCTCTAGATGTTTTCTAATGTATCGGTCAGCAGAAAGAGTCGATTCAGTCGTAAATTTCTCGTTTGGAATGGAGCTCGAATGTAGCATGTTGAGGTTTTTTTAACTGTCATATTCTGTGAGGGAGAAAATATCGCCGGTGGAAGTTAGATTTCGCAATCTAATGTTGATTACTTCGTTCATTTTACACGAGTCTTTCCTAGATTCCCTTAAATTCTGAGTTTAGAGAATAGTTTATAATTCTTTTAACTTGTAATTAGTGTTATTACTTGCTGTAAGTAAATCTTAAACACATTAACTGGAGAAAACACTCAACTTTTTCTGAAACGCCTAAGAGATATACAATACTCGCTTAGCTATTGAAACGATCATATTATTGATCTAAAATGTAAAATTATTTTTCTCGAGGTTCATATATTATTATTGGAATCCTCTCTCTGTAACTAATCCGTTCATAGTATGGGCGATTTTTAAGTCGGAAGGACCTCTTTTCTTAATTTAACTCTTTAAATAATTAAAATATTGAAATAAGTTTTATTTTACCCACCGTTGATTCTTGGTATAAGTTGATTTAAAATATAAGCTTACTTTGGTTCGAAATTTTCAAGATTTTTCGTTTATGAGTTTACTTTAATTTACTTATTTTTTTCCAATTCGCTTATTTTGTGAGTTATTGTTCAACCTCTTTTCGTTAAGAAGTGTAGGATATATTACTTGAAATATAACCCTGCTTAGATTTCAAAATAAGGACATCTGAAAATCGCTGAGGAAGTTGAAAGATTAGATTAGATTGCGTAGATTTCAGTCGTTAATTTAACTTGATTCAATCCATGAGGTGATTCGAATTTTTATATAGAATATTCCAATAATTAACATATTTCAGAATCTGTAGGCTTAAATCAGAAACTGTTAATTATCGTGCGTTAAAAGATTATATTGAGTGTTTATCACTTCGCAAATATACTGCCAGCGCAGATACAACGTCAGAATCACAGCGGATAAAGGCTCTTTGTTTGGGAAATGTTAATATTAGCTTATCAATTCAAATCCCTGTAACTCGGCTGAGCATCGCTGCCAGCATAATGGAAAACCTTCGGCATAAATATTGACTTTGGAAGGTGAGCTCGAAATCGATTGTAAGGGATAATCCCTCGGATATACCGTTTCAATTTCGTTGATCGCGAAGGACCAATCTGATTTCTCGTCGCATATCGATTGATTGATTTAATCATCTGAGTTTTCAATCTTTAATCATATTTTACTGAACTGCATTCTATGGATTATTATCTGCAATTTTTCTGTGGCGTAAATTCTGATTCATTTGCAGTATAATTTATCGTTTTTTATAATTAATCGATTTTCATCATTTCAACTTCGATGAAAAGGAATGGTCAATTTTATATTGTACGTCATTTTATTTATTATTTCATGTCCTATTATTTACTAATTCATGCCTTTTACACTACTGTATTGGTAGTAACTATTAGTAGTAGTACATTCCGAATTATGCAATGGTATCTAATAATTCTTACTTACATAATATTTAATTCTTATTCTGCTATTGCTCAGTTTAAGATAATGGTAATTAATTCTTCGTAATTAATTTTTGACTGTTATATTAAATTAAAGTTCCTGATTTAATTCTGATGAGTTACCTTTTTATCCATTTAAATACGAAAAATAAATGGTGTAAATAAATATTTGACTCCTTACCGTTTTGTAGAGTAAATCATAAGTGGAGGAAATGTATTCTGCTAAAAAAACGGCTCCGGATATATCCTTGTAGAAATGCTATTTTTGAAAGCAATCCTTTCCAACCTAAAGAAAATATAGGAGGAATCGTTCCACCAAATATTCTCGTATAGAATGCCGGCTAGTGAACGTCGCAGAAGGAATGGCTCAGACGAAAAAAGGAGCTAATATTTTACATTTCCCGCGAATTGAGCCTTCTTCCTGTTGTCCACTCCGTATCCTGAATTAAGTCCACAGCGGTTGGAGGCGAATGTGTGATTGGCTCGCCTCAGCGGCCGGCGACCACGCAAATGGCCATTTTCCGATCCGTTGGAGTAAGATTAACTGTTGACTTGGGTATCTATGGGGACGGTGGCTGTTATCTCTTCTGAGACAAACACAGGCGGTCTAAAACACACGCCACACTGCGGTTGTCGCCCAACAGAATAAAAAACCGAATCATCTGACAACGCAACCGCACCCCTTTATAAAGGAGTCTCCCTTTAGGTTTTCCTGTCTAGACCCTGTGGGTTCGAAACCCCAGCCGAATATTACGAAAGTCCCCCTCTCGTCTCTTCGGTTGATTTCTTTTTCCTTTTCATCCTGATATATGCGGTGCTGACCACCATAGTCACTCTTTTGTTTGGTGGTGTAAATTATCCTTATCCAAGTTACGAAGGGGAGGAGGTTGTCAAGTAAGTGTATGTCATTTGGTCGTAAGTAATAAAAATGAATGCTCAGTGGCTATGATATTACATGGTTACATTATATAGATAATTTTAGCCTTGACTCTTATTGACCAATATTAAATTATTATGCAATGGTGAGCATATACTCAAAGTTTCCGCTGTGCGTTTTCTTATATGTCCTATCCTATTCTAAATTATTTTGATCTTGAATTAGAACTTGAACCAGCTTTCAAACGGAATCAAAATCTTCCAAAGTTAAATACATTACATTATCAAAATAAAAGCACATTAAATAAATCCTCTTAAAGAAGAGAACTATAGAGAACATTTCATATTATTTTCTCATATTTCAAAGTATTTAATTCTTGAAGTTTTAACGTTTTATAATTTCCCGCCTTATCTATTTTTTAAATTAAAAATCCGATAGACTTAGATTTAAAATCTTATAATTTTAATTGCAACATTTACTAACTTTCAGTTTTTGTTTAAGTACTCTCATTTATATTTGTTTTGTGCTTTTGCATTAAAAAAAATTCGGTAAAATTATCTCTTCGCAAGTATTTTAATAAAACTAGAAATATTACCATTAATTTAAGATTACCATATATTTGAATGTCGTGAATAATTTTTCTGTGTAAAGCTTTTAAGTTGACCGTTAGTTCTGTATTTTTTATCCTGAGTCATCACACGATACTGTGAGCGGATAAACCTAATGTTCACGGGTTTATTTCTCTCTCCAATATTTCTTTTTATTTTTCATTTCTATAGTGAAAAAAGAAACATTTACATCTGCTTTCTAACCATCTCTACCTTTTATCTACTATGGTATGATGGTATTTTAAATCGATTAGTTAAACATCTTAATTAGGGTTATTCAAAATTTTCGCGGCAACACTCGCAAATCATTAGTGGAATGAGTTTGCCTTTCGGTCCAGCAAAGTGTGGTTCGGTGCATTTTCGAAGGGGATCCATCTCTTACCCCTTCTTTAACGTCGGTATCCGTGGAGAAGCTCACGTGGGAGGTATTTCGGTCGATGTATGAAGTGGAAGTTAATCATGGAACTATTTTAGGGGATGGAGCAAGTTTGCACTCAAACTTGAAGCGGAGTTCTAGAATTTCGGGAATTCCAACCTTATATCTTATACCTCAAGGTACTTGGCTTAGAAATAATTATAAAAATGGCCACTCCTGAAAAGTGCACACAGAACTATCTATAAAAGATTTAGGTAAATATTCCTACGCAAATAAAACAGCTAAGGAATGGAACGAATTGCCCGAAGATATTCTTGACCCCTTCCCAAGTAGGTACTGTGGCGTTTCGACGAATGATAGAGGGACACATTTGTTGCTATAGTGAAGTATTTCAAGGTTTTTGGGTTTTGTGTCATGACATGTTGTGTTTCCTATATATGCAATTCATTTTGTGTGGATATTTACTTTACACGTATTTCACCTGTAATGACCTTGCCGGCAGTCTTGTGGACTATCTGGATATCTATGTATATAATACGACATAATAATATGTTTAATATTACATTAAAAATTTATTTTAAGTATATATACATATATGCGGCTTGCACAAGCGTCCACCTCTATTGGCGTTGTTTCAAAACCCTTGTTTCGAATCTGTATACATATAGTAATTACTCACGAAGATTCACTTCTAATAAAATGAATCGTAAATTGATTAATCGTGATTTTGAATGTATACTAAATATTTTTTCTCTTCTTTGCAGGTGAGAAACATACTTTTCTTCTCTTATTCTTTCCGCTTATACGCAACAGTCCAATAGTGGTGAGTACATAATAATACATATTAGGAAAACAAGAAATCGCAAAAGCTCCATCTGTATTTACGATCTTTTTGTAATTTTTGGAAGTATTTAAATGGAGTATAGTATGGAGCGGAGTATTTTATCTTACCATTCCAGTATTCTTAAATAAGAACTTATGAAAAATTATCTTCAAGACATTTTCTCCGTGTTGCCCCGATATATAATAAAATTTCCTTCTTTTGGAGGATTTATTTAATGAGCTTAAACGCTTGGAAGATTTTGATCCCGTTTGAAAGCCGGTTCAAGTTCTAATTAAAATCGGAATCACGCCTTAAGTTCCGCTTCGCAAAATTTAAATGACGCATTGCTCTCACATTTCAGGCTCCGTTTGCTCCAGTTGAACTAAGTACCTTACCATTTCTGCTCATTTGTCAATGTGCTATTAAAATCCTTCTCCAACATCAGATGGCATACGCAAGTTTAACTTGCTGAACTTTTTGGAATTCTGTGAGTCCCTAAAACGCGGTCCCCTCTGAGTTTTAAGTTCTCTAACGAGATTTCAAAGTTTTAAAATTCTTTAATCTAGTTTCATTCACTAATCAAGCCAACGTTTTTTGGAGTTGAGTTTTGGGGACATTATTTGAAGTAACTGGAAAGATTTCATAAAAGTCGATAAAAGTTTCCTTGAAAATGTTGTGCTCTATTTTAAAGTCATTTCCTTTTCCGGGAAAAATAGTGGTTTTTAGGATTTCTATCCAGCTTTTTAACTTCGGAGATTTCTTTTCTGTCTTTGCTTATTACTTACCTCTGTAAGTCTGACGCAGGATGTTTTCTGTTTCTCTTGTATCTTCTCTCTTGGTTGCTCTCTTAGCAAAATTCACTCCATTCTGCAATTATACTCGGTGCATTGAGGTTATCATGTGGCACAATTCATGTTGTTCCACGTAATAAAGAGTCGTTTGTATTGTAAACAAGCTCGTCTATTCAAATCCATTTTCACAAGCGAATGAATAGTTAACTTCCTGCAGCTTAATGTTTTATTTTTAAATAAGGTACTCGTGTTATGAGAGGAAGGGAATTAAATTCTGAGCCAATGAAAAAGAATTCCCTATCTGAAAATGGTGGATTCAATGGCGAAAATAGATTACTAAAGATCGTTGGTGGATATTAAGGACGTTGAAAAATGAATCTGCTCAATCATTCATATGACCCGAGTCAGCGTTAGCTTCTGTTACAGCGTCCATTAAAAAGAGATTAATTATGTACTCGGAAAGCTTGTGCGATTTGAAAATGGGCTTTCATGCGATTGAAATTTGGATTGGGCATGGAATCACCTGGCAATGCTTTTACGATAGAATCGTATAATTTGCATGACCGCTAATTCTATTTATAAGTTGATTTTAGTGCTATAATCTAATCGTATCTGCTCAAATTAACTGCATATAGTACAAAAGAAGAATCAAATGGAAGTGTTCTTTGAATTGCCCGAGGAATCAAAATTAAACGAATCGTAACCATTAAATCATCACTGTTGGATTTAAGGGATGCATCATTTAGTGGTTTTATCGTGGTATTTTGACTGCGTTAGCCTTAACGTTTTTTTTTTGAGTGATCATGCGAGATACTAAGAACGATGGCCATCAATCTTCCTTAAAATATTCAGCCTCATCCTTGGTATGCGCCTGTACCTAGCCAGTTTGGTGTTGTTCATCTCCCTCAGGAGGTGACGAGCTTAGGGGGACCACGTGACCTTGTGCTCGGTAGACCGCTCCATTATCTCGAAAGAATCCGACGTTATCTTTTTGTGGGCCTTATACCTCCGAGCGACTTAAATCTCCATTTTTTCCTTCTTTATGCCCTCTTCTCAGTACGTTTCTTCCCCTTTCCTTCCCACTCCCCTGGTTCGGCTCCTCTGACCGCTCAACCTATACTAACAACCATTCTTGTTACCCTTCACCTACCAACATCGCTTCGGAATTTCATTCTCATCAGAAACGAAAACCTTTTTCTCTCCGTCCTCTCGATCACTCTCGAAGTGATTCTTTGTATCATCTTTCCTGCATAGATCCATTCCATCCCTTATCTTGCCTTATCAAACAGAAACTCTCCATGTGTTACTACGACTGTAAGTAATTCCGAAATGTGTTCTCTTTCCGTTGACTTTTTTGCCTTTTATTTTTTCATGTCCTATCCATTTCTCGTTTTAACCGTCTGATGTTCTAGGATAATTAATGAACGCTGGGTAGGGTACTTATAGATAACATATAGAAATAGTAGATAACATTTCAGAAAAAATTGATTAGCTTATATTGGAAACATTAGTCGAGAGGTCTTAATGAAAACATTAAACACTTTAGAGTATCTAAGTCAAGATTTTATGAAGAAACATTATCTTTTCATCGAAGTCATCAATTATAAGCTGTAGTTAAATCTTTTTACGGGTTTATTATGCCTCTCTCTGTTATTTTCACACTGAGAACGTTATTACAGGTGATATTTTGATTAGTTATTTATCTTTTATTGTTCTGATATGGAAAACGTTAAGCTTTTTTTTATCTAAATTCATTTTTTTCTTTATGGCCAGTTTTCTAACTGGGAGTTTTTCCTCATAAATGTTCTCTCCTCTTTCAGCCTTATGTTTTACATGATGAAAATCTCAGTAAATGTCATTTTTATTCTTCTCCAATAAAAACAAAAGAATAGGTAGACGTAGCGATTATTTTTCTTGAACACTTAAATTATATTCCTGTCTCTAAAATTTCCTTTTCTTCATTCTTCAACTTCATAATCTATAAATCCTTAATTTTTAAGTTTGCATTCTTTCTATTCAGCTTAATTGTTTCAAAATCTTCTGCAGCTGCTAGGAGGTTTTTGCCAAAGTCAGTTTGGTATTTTATACGTGTACCCACTTTTTCTTTTGTAGACAGAATAATTATACTATTCATTCTGTGGATGTTTTGTAATACATACTTTGAAACTCCATACTCGAGCTGATTAATTTTGTACGAATACGATGTGTAGAGTTGCGTTAAGAGTAGGTAATAAGCTTAATAACATAAAACTACATTTGTAAGAAGCTCAAAAACATGCTAAGGAAATTTTTCCCATGCTATTTACCAGCATGTTTCCTCTCTCCTCGCTTCATTGTATCTCTTTCTTCCAATTTTCATATCTCTCTCTCTTAAGGCTGAACACCTATTCCACTCATTTGCTCTGCTTCTGTTTAAATTCCTCGAGATAATACCCTCGAATCTCACCCTCATCGTCTGAAGCGCTTTCAACGCCTCTTCTCGCCTGCATCCTTCTTAATTAGACTCATGTGACCGGCATTCTGATTAGTTTTTTCCTCGAGGATGAAGCAGTTAATTAGAGGGAGTGGAAAACGTCAGTAGACGTTCCGTTTTTGCTGTTCGGATTGAGTTTCAGAAACGCTTTAAGAAGATTAAATGATATCGGAATGATTTAGCGGCTTTGGATGGGTAAGAAATTTAAGAGGCATCCGGGTTCAAAGCTGGAGAAAATGGGGACACCTTTAGTGCGTAAAATAGGAATACCCATTCCGGTTACTATGGGTTATTCGCTTTTGGTACCTTCTGTACTGCACATAATAGGAAATAATGACTTTTTTATGTGAGAGATTATTACAAAGGAATTTTTACCTCATGATCATTAACTTGTAGTCGTAATATCGTATTAATATGACTTAATGATCTTTAAATATTATGCAAGTAAAGTGATATTAGTTTTTTATTTTACATTATATAAGAATTTGTTAAATAAATTTAGTAATAATTTATATCTTTATAGTTAATTCCCGTGTTTTATTTACCTCTCTTCGTCAGCGATTGAATTTTGAAAAATTCGTACTTTTAGATTCAATTTCGATTTGACTGTGAAATGTGAAATATTAGTGAAAGAAAATTTTCAGTATATTTTATTTTAATATAGAAATTGATATATTTATATTGGTGATCATAAAATTTTATGGCCGGCAAACATCACGCAACTGATTGATTTCACTGTTAAAAGTCACCGCTATTAATCGCTGGTGAACTGCTCCTCATTCAGGAGTATATTTTCAGTGAGATTTATTCTATTCAAAGTTGGAGTTAATATAATTTTAATAGTATGAGCTTTGCGATTTCGTTCTAATTGAAATATTGCGGAATTATTGAAATTTCAATTTTCTGTACCGCCAAAACTTTCTGAGGTATAAATTCCCAGGTAATTTTCATCGTTAATCCCCTAGTCAATTCATTTTTATTAATTCTCATGTGAATCAAATATCCATAAGCCATGTAAAAGCTTATGGATGTCTGATTTTAAAGTGATAACGTGCACCAATGTATGCATTCTAATACCAAACGACCTGAATTAATCCAGATAATGCCAGTCACCATTCCAACACGGAATACAGAAGCCGCCACGTCAGACGAAAAACCTTTTTATGCGAAGCCGATGTCGGTGACGGGGAAATCTCAATCCACCCAACAATCATCCCCCTTTTCCCCTCGTTAACATCCATTTTCTTTCGTCTGCACTCCTCTTTCAGAAAAAACAAGGACTATCCCCCCCTAACCGCAAAGCACCACGCAATCGCTTTTCATCATTTCGGACCCCTGCGAGGGGAGAGTTGCCGCCTACGAGACGCATTGCGAAAAGCCCTCGAGGGTGAGGCAAAGAAGTATCTTGGCAGAGAGGGACGAAGGGGGTTCGCGTGGATTCGCGGGTGCATTCGCCCGGAGGGAATGCGAGCGTGGTCTGCGTCTTTGATTGGAGAGAGGCTCTGCCGGATGCTGTATGAGATGGGTTCATAGAGAAGGTGCATTTAGAGGCGGTGTCCGATTGTTCTTTTCAGAGTGGGCTTCTACGTATCGCGCTGTTTTTGAGCGCTTTGAAGCGGAATGTTTTCGGTGAGGGTAGCAGAATGTGTGCGTCGTATTTCAAAGCGTTGTTATAATTATCAACGTGTTTTACCGAAGAATCTGCTGGGTTGGAATCTGGTAGCGAATAATAATGAAGGTTGCCCAGCACATTTATCTCTTTAGTTTTTTTGTTGATGTGATGGTTTGACAAGAGGTATAATGTTTCTGCAATTCAGTTTTAAAAAAGTTTCGAGGAAATTGATACACAAGTAGAATTTGGTGCTTATCTACTTCAGGGGAAGTCAGCACTTTTTCCCGAAGAAAATCATCTAGGATATTATTTTTTAAATATTATTGCGAGTCGCAGTTTGAATTTCCATCGAACTTAAAGGGTATAAAAAACAACGGTAAAATTAGGCTTATCTTATTTACAATTCGCAATCGATGTTGACCAATTCACCACCTCAGCCTTAACGGTAAATAAATTTTTGAGGTCATCTTTATGCAAAAATTTATACTTGTCTTGGTAAGCATTTTCTAACTATTCATATAACAATTGGCCGCAATCTAAACATCTAAGTCTAGATTTAGACTTTGATTGACTCAAAGTGTAGATCAATCAAATTAAGTTAGAATAACAAATATTCGTTGCAGAATAAACATACCTAATTACCACATTAAGATACCGAGTATTGATTCTCAATAGGGGTTTGTTCAAATCAGCAAATACAGGGAGGGACAATCCCAAGCAGTTCACTAGTATGACTGAAGCATGAGTTGAACGCTCAATTCGAGCTTCTGTAATGCCGTTAGAATATTAACTTAGGTATAAAGCGTATTTAAGCTCTTAGATTATTACATTTAAACGAATTTCAAGCGGCGTATTCGTGTAATCGCTCATTGCTCCTTGTTAATCGGCAAATTTATCTGAGGGTAAACCCTAAGGAAGGGTGGAGAAAATGAGCGACATGGCCCTTGAATCTGCCCCTGGGTTTTAGGGAAATTGGATAGTAATTAGGTTTGATAATTAAACCTGCAGTTCGTACAAGGTTGGTAAGATTAAATTTGTTCCTACTTAAGATCGGCAGCTTGACTATCGAATAATACATTGTGAATTAAGTTTATGACGACCCCCAGGCATGTTTAAGTCTAAAAAATCACTTTCATCTGTAATTCATACTTTACAATAATTACCGAATAGTTAAAAAGAGTTGTATCGTGTGTTCCTCCTTAATAGATTTTTATCGTCATGTTATATGGATGAGTGGGTAACGTGCTAAGAATAAGTAGAGTACAGCTTCCGCAAGATAAATATGCATTTCCTGAGTGCAAATTAAAGGAATCACGCGAAGACGAGAATACTTGTCTTAAATCGATCCTTGAAGGTCCTTATTCACGATGGGTGTCACGATGAGGATGAGTGCGTCGTGAAGAGTGAAGCTGTGAAGAGGTCGTACGTGCTCTGAACCAGGGATCGAATCACGGAAGTAATTGGGGGAGGCATGGGGAGGAAGTAAGTCCTTAAAGGTTCGCAACTCTTTTTATTAAGAAATAGTAGGAAAGTCGGTGGTAAATCTGAATACCCTGATTCCTTTATCTATTAGAGGTTTCAAAACTATATTTCATTAACTGCCAGGGTCTAATTTCTTTCCTTTCTTTGCCTGGTATCACGTTTGATTCGGCGGAGTAAATGGTCGTTATGGCTACGACAACACGTTAGTTTGGAAGTAAACGACTGATTTGAACTGAATTACAGTAGTGGTGTAGTCAAGTGGCGTAGGGGAGAGGGTTTTGGGTGTTAAAACTCCCCTCTCTCCCAGAAATGCGAAAGATCTTTTTCTTTTGCACAACTTCTTGAAAGCTCGAAAGCTACATGAGGAGCACCACTTCTGAAAAACGACTCAATGGACTTAGTTAATGCTTCTTACATGAAGACATTCGTGTCACTGCTGATGATGATTTTCTCATTCCTCGCCAATAAGGCAAGAAAATGAAATATCAGGCTATGAAATATAAATTTATAGCATAAATCATGGAACTAGATATTCATTTTTTTTAACCTTATTTAAATCTTACAAATAGTTATTTTAATAATCTCCAATGGTGCAGTGATCTTCTTAGAGAATTCATTTTCAATTAATCTTAATACAGGAGTAAAATAGAATTTCTCAGTATGCCAGGGATTACGGCATATTTTATAACGGATAGAATTGAGCGAACGGTTACGCACTTATAGAAGTAATTGATTTGTATCTCCAAAATGGTAAGCAGTTCCTCGAAGTACAAAGTTAGAAATTGTAGAGCTGAGGATCATTTGTATTGGCATCGTATTTGGAAGCATCATTGATCAAGAGTGCATGATTTATAGGAATAGATACGGCGCTTCCGGTATACATATGTAAATGCGATTATTGCCATGACAACTTGAGGAAGACAAAGGATCTGAACGTCTGACTCCATTCCCTTGTAATGCACGTCTGGATCTTTCCTCTTTGAAATATGTCTATCTCATATCAAATGGACTCTCCTTTTGGTAGGCTTTTATATTACTTACCCAGCAACTTTGAGAATGTGCTCTTCGTCTGAGGTGGCAGAAGAGACTTTCCAGTTGAATGGGCAAAGAGGGCTGTCAATACACATTCGGATGCCTTCAGATATAAAAGTTAACTTCCTTTGGTTTCGATTCTTTATTCATGTCACCTTTTTTGGATGTTTTACGAACTTAAACCGAAAATATTACATCAAAATATGAATACATTTTTGATGTGGAGAAGAGTAAAATTTTATACTATATTAAGATGAACTAGATTAATTATAAATAAATTCTGAGAATGCCTGTAAATTGTGCAGATGTAATGGATTAACGTCAAAGCTAAGTCTTAACTATTGTGTTCTCACAAATTTAAAAGGATCTCAACTTTATATTATTGCAACGTGAAATTTTTGTCTCATCCAAGGAGTTTCCCTTTCAATTTTTCTATCAATTGCAAACTTCTCAAGTTTCGAGTTTTTTCTTTAGTTTGTGGAAAAGCGTATATTTTATTCTCATGTAAGATTTTATAGCATTTTCAATTTCGTCCTTTTGCACTAATCATACTTAATCAAGTCTTACTGAATAAATTATATTAATTCCCGTTTATTTCTTTTAGTTTTAGTCTTTTCTTGCATTAGATTTCTCTTATTTCACCTTAATCTATTCATGATAGGAGCATTATCCTTACTGTTTTATCTCAAGAATCCTTCAAAGTGAAACATCCCTAGCACCTGAATTCACATTTCAGTATTACTTGTTTCCTTTATTATGATCCTATCGCATGAATGATTCACATTTCCCTTAGCTCCAACATTTCCTCGATCGATTTCTCTGTCACAGCAAATTTCAATCCATCCTTAATAATAATCCACCCTTTCTGAACGTAACGTATCATTTGTCTCATATACTTGTCATCGTGGTCTATTGGTTGGGTCCGCCCTTGGAATAGCCAGCGCTATTTCAATGTCTTGTTGGGAGGGACTGCCATTACAGAGATTTTCATTTATGAATGCAGAGGTGGCTTTGATGGAGACCTCTTACCCGTCGCTTTGTTGCTTTAAGCAGACGAAACCGTTCATCTCAATCGTAGGTTCTGTGTTAGACCTCCTAAGCGGTGCGGTCAAGCGTTTGCCTTTCTCTTGAAGATCCCGAGATTTCGTTTTAAGAGGTACTTACTCCATGTCACTTCTGGCAGTGATTTCTGAACTAGTGGATGTAGGTTATGACTTCTGTATATTTTGAAACAAGTTATGAAGTGTTTTTATGAGAACCATAAATGCTCGTTTCAGTTGATTCAGTGAATACTCATACGTTATGCATGTCGTTTAAAGTCGCCATTCCTGGTGCATGCGCATTTATTAAAGCGAAACTGAATTTCTGGCATTTCAAGATCCCGAGATGCACATTATGCCAAAGGCTTAAATGTAATTTAATCTATGTAAGAACAGAAATATCTACAGGCTAAGTAGTAGTCATTATTGACGAAATAGCCAATTTTATGAATTAATAATAAAATATTACATTATAAATTTTCGTGGTTTTTTTAATTTTTATCTTTATAATTCGTAGTCTCCAATAGGTTAGGAGTGTAATCACAAATCCAATTATTCAGATACGAAAGAAACTCGATAACGCTCTAAATTGTTCTATAATTTATTAATTTATGATTGTATATGAAGACTAGAAAAGGGCTATTGGCCAGTAGGTACTCACTAATGACCATTAATAATGAAACCATTCTATTATAAATTTTCGTAGTTAAAAAATTTCCATCTCAAAGTTTTGTTGCCTTTTAAATTTTTGTTATGGAATACCAAATCCAGTAGCTGTAACCCCATAATGACTCGAACAAAATTCTTTCAAGCTCTTCCGTTTGCATTCCTTCTCCAGTCCCACGACACATCATACCATTCACTACTCGTGTTCCCCCCCCCCCTCGATTCAAGCATCCAGAACAGCGAAAACAACATGCTGCTATGCTAACGCATCCGAACATCCGAATAACATGGCAATGAAATAAACGAACTCCGTATTTAGCCCGTTGTCAGCGGATTAGTTAGCGAAGCAGCGGCCGATGGCATCTGCATTCTAATGGACAGCCGGAGGATTTGCATCCTCTCCCCCGCTTCGAAGGGGAAAGACCTGCTCCGAAATGGACGTCGAGCCACGGGGCTCTGCGAAGCATCTCAATAAGACAAGGGGTTGTTTGCCTCCGCCAGTTTTAAACCCTCAAGAAAGAAGGGTGAACGACATCCGATTTTTTTAGACCCCCTGCGGAGTGGAGAAGGTCCTTGTTTTTTCTGGGCCTCTCAGACCTTTGGTGGCTGCCACTACTCGAGGAGGCGAGCCAAAAGTTACCTGAAACCAGAGATGCACTTCATAGAGTGTTCTTCATTTAGGTCGTGTATGTTTTTTGATTGCTCTATTTAAGGTAGAGTTGAGATTCTCATTTATGAAGCTAATTTATTTGGTGACGATGAATTTCTTATGGTTCTTGTGTTACATGTTGCGAAATGCATGTACCTCTCAGGTTATGTCGCTTGATGTATATTTTGAATACAAACGTGTTTTTTCCTTCCTTCAAAAATATGCGTCTATTTAATTCGAGGAAAATATTTTTTTACTACATCCACAGAAATTTATTTGAAAATCACTACCGGTTTCGCGGGTTTTACCTCATCCCAAGCCTGAATTGAATCGAATGCGAATAAGTTCTAATTATCTTCAGAATTAATTAATCAGTATTCATCTACTTAAAATAATTTGAATATTATGTGAATTTTACTTTTATTCTTCATCAAAGTTTTGGAGCTATCGCGATATTTTTTCTCATAATTTGTGTACGTACCATTAAACATTTAGCTTCATTTGAAATCGGGCAGTTTGTTTTTCGATTGAATCCCTATTTAAGGTAGAGTAGAGGTAGGATTTTACAAAGTTTTGTTTGTTTGGTGATAATTCATTTCCCATGGTGTTAGTGATGCATATTACGAAATGAACCATTGGCTTAATGGGTACATTGAAATTTTATTAGCTATGTTACATAAAATCCGTAACAAAGCGCAGCTGGAAAATACACCATCAGATTCCCTCAAGCGCCCAGAAGCTCGCTGTTTAATGTTTTTCGTTTTTCAACGGACATTAAATATGAGGAATGGAATATGGGCATAAAATATTGCGGTTAGAGCTCCCTTTCCACAACGATATCTCTTGGTTAAGGATCCTATGAGTTATGATCTCCGGTTTTCCATTTCTGGCGTGAATTATCACCTTTAATTACAACCACTGTTTTAGTCTAATGTTGTAGATATGCTGAGTTAATGAAAGAGCTAAAAATGCTCTTTATAACCGTGGCGTGATTTCAGAGAGATATATAACAGAGGATATGGAAGCTATTATCGCTCGTAATTAAATTTCTTTGACTACGGTAATATCGTCGCTGCAGTTAATAAATTTTGAGGAAAAGGAAGTAGAAAAATTGAACTTTTCACAGCATTAACATTTAACCTTGACCATTCGTCGTTTAATTTTAAAAATTTACTCTTCGTGTAATCATTTGAATGCTTGACACGCATGTATGTATTTATTTTTAACACTTCTTAAGAGTTTATTACGGAGAAAATTTGATGATTACCGCCGACAAAGACAGCTAATGGAAATCTTTTAAACCTCCTATAATAAGCTTTTATTCCGGTACCACGGATAAATGAATCGTTTTGCCTGGAGTGCCAATGCACTTGATTGATGCATTTTCTAAGGCACCACAGAGACGGAATCGTCTATCTCAGGTCATTGGCGAGGGCAAAGGTTGCTGGGGTTGTTGGCAAGAGTAAGGGTATGGAATAGGAGAAGGGTTCGAAATGTTTTAGCCAAACGAGTATCGAATGCCTAGAACGCTGATGACTGCGTTCGGCAACTATTCAGCGACCCTCTCATGCACCCTCTTTCTTAAGGTCTGCTTTCCCATTCAAAGTTCTTTTCATGCTGATCCTTCGTCCGCGAATGCATTGCTATCTAGCCCTCCGAACATAATTGAAGGTTTCTGTACTACCACGAAAGAGATATTTACTTGTGAATGACAGTTCATTTTTTTCGGTGAATTATATACTAAACATTCCGTTGAGCTTTGTGTCGAGTTTTGTGCATACATTGTTTAAACGTCGTTCTGTATTAAAAATATTAAGGGAAATAGGTTTTCCTATCTGAATCAGAATAAAATAGAAAACTCATACATAGGTATAAATTATTTCTTATCTAGCCATGATTTTTTATTCGATTTAGTTTTTGCCTATTCAGGTTCTCATTCCCAGCCTTATCTTTACTCATATACATTTGCTTGTGCGATATCTCGAATTGTAGCTCAGCGTGAATTCAAGGCGCTTTAGAGTAATGAAGTATGCATATAAAGAAATATAGCTTTAGTTGAAAAAATCTTGGCGGTAACACGTGGAAATTTGAAATCCAGTGGTAAACAATGGCAGTACATCATAAAATTCTGAAAAGGCACTTTATCTTGTATGCTAAATTCACGCTCTGTCCAGCAGTTATAGTTGTCTGCCGGAGGATGAATAAGAGATATTTACCAACAAAATGTGAAATGAATTTGACAATTACTCCAAGCCAGGTTTTTAATTGCGGTGAAAATTTTATTCCAAATGATACTTCGCTGTTTTAACCTCGTCATAAAAGCCAGATTCGAGTGAAACTGACCGCAGAAATGTTAATCGAGGATGGGAAGAAACGTTGGCAATTCGTTACCACCGGGTGCCTCACAATTCCGCTCAGCAACCGCGTTTTCAGTTCCGCGTGCAATTAATACTTGGCGTGAGCAATTAAGAGTAGACAAAAGGAAAATTTTCGCTCCGTTCTTCCCTCACAACAATTTCGGGACGACAATTAACACGTGCCATTTCGCAAAAAAAGCCAGGTGTGCCGGACGATGCGATATTTTTTGCTAGTCGCGTTGAAATCGCGCGGACCGCAACTCTTTCTGGAAAATGTTTTATGATAATGACCACGGCTGAGAATTCGCGCTATGCTTTTCCCGTCGAGTGCCACAACACGCATTCTCATCAGGGTTAAGCGGAGACAGCGTCGAATCCTCCAGAGTCTGCATTAATCGTGCGCATAAGCTGCATCTCGACTTCAGCAGCATCTGTTTGCATTACCTCGTGCTCGGAGAGAGGAAAGCCGTCTCCCAACTGCAAAGAGCATTCACTCCTTTTCGGAGAAAAGCATAATGCCATAGCTTTTTTCTCTCTCGAGGGTTTCGTATTAACCTTGGCTCATGCACCTTATAGCTCGCTCGGTAGGAGGAGGTTAATGGAAGCTGAAAGTTTCATGGAGATTTGTTTTCAAAGGTGGGCTACGACATTTAGATGAACTTTTTTCAGGTGAACGTGGAGAGGTTTTCGCTACTGCTTTCTGGTTGATGTAATAGCGTATGTATAATAAATGGATATAATACGTCAAAATTTGTTCTGTTTACCTTTGAGCAAAATTTGTTTTCGAAAAGTACGAATTACGGGTTGATAGATGGAAGATTTTTCGTTTGGAGAGTGGAATCCATTAGTTAATGACCCAATTTAGTTATTAATATGATATAAGAATAAACTGTATGTATAATTTTCAATAATCGTGTGAAGTGTACTCAGGAAAAAGGAAATTGTCTCTCTCTTAGGGCTATTCCGTAACAAACTATCAACAGTCAATATTCGCTTCTTATTTACTGTGTAATTACTTACTTGTTGATAAAGTTTAAAAGAATGTTCTATCTGATGTTTCCTATCAAATCTTGGACTCGTATCTTAACATCATTTAAACGGAAATATAAGTGATAAATGAACGCATACAAGCTCAAAAATCTCCTTTCGGGAAGACTCTCGTATCCTCTCTTACGTCGCTGAAGTTTGCTGAACATACGTTAAACTTAATTCAAAATTTACCACTAATTAAATATTGAGAATGTAGTTTGATCCTTATGGAATAAAAAATGAAATTCTTTCTATTTTTCGTCATTTTGGCCAGTGGATTGACTTACCTCGTAGTTTTAAACCTGAAGTATATTTTGAATAGAAACATTTTTTTTCTTACCTTCAAAATGATTCTTTTACTATGAATACATTTATGGCTATACAAATTTGACTAATTTTTCATTGATGTTTTGTATTATAATAGCATTTTTATCTCATCATTTGCGTGCATACTATTAAACAATTTGCCTCTTTTGAAATCCGGCCGATGAAGATTCCCCATGAAATGAAATTTAACTTCTGCGAGGTATCTCTGCTGAAATCAATCCCATCAAGGGATATGATTTTTCATTTGTTGCTTCGATATTTTTTAATTGACTATTCCTTCCCAGAGTTGGTTCGTAATCCCCTTGTTAAAGAGAAATGAACACAATGTTCCGTTCGAAAAGAGAGGCTAAAAACGTATATGCAGCGTGCGGTTGGATCCGCAGCCACAGACGAGATTTAAAGCCATTTTACGCAACCGGTAAATCCTTTTCCGCGAGATCCTTTCAGAGAGCGGAGGATTGACGGTCGGATGGGATTTATGGTGTTGAGATGCGAGGAGAGTGTGAAAATGCGATAGAATGGTGCGTCGGTGAACAAGTTAAGTCGGGGATGCATTAGAGGTGCATAAAAACGAGGGTTTAACAGGGTTCGAGAATTGGAATCGTTACCGTGCGTTGAAACGGCTGAGAAATTTGCTTTAAATCTAAAGCAGGGAAGTGCATTTCCTGTTTCGGGATTATATTTTAGCACCGGTGATTTTCGAGTGCGCCAATCTGTAACAACGCGTCAATGTGAGATAAAGAGATTTGCCAAATTTTGGAATCGAGATAAAGCGGCATGGTTTCTTTTGATATCGTTTAATCGCTTTCCTCTTATTTTATCATTTTACATCGACAGCGATTTTTTTTTAATTTCGAGAGATTTGCTTTATTGACCGCACTATCTACGATTTGTATCCCTCGTGCTTAAATCGACATTGATCTTGTCGGTAGTAGAATGGCTTTACAGCTGATTTTTGCATCTGTAGCTCATCGTGGGTCTTCGATAAAGCGTTTACTAATGCATCATTTGCTTATTCACTGAATGACGCCCACTAAAAGCCAATTTTACTCACGAATTACTTGAAATCTAATATATTGTCATAAATCGTTAGAGTAAGTTAAATGAAAAGAATGCACTAACTTTATCTCAGAATGGATCTCATCAGCTGAAGATTGTCTCTAGTGAAAAGGGAGTATAAATTTGGCATACATCTACGTAGTATTTTATGTATAAATATATTTGATGTATTTAATGTATTTTCCGACCTCGGTGGTGGAATAGTTAAGGCGCTAGCTTTCGAAAACTGAGGTACCGGGTTCATGTCCCGGCGAACCGGATTTTTCCGGGCTAGGGCATGGGTGTTTATGTTCGTTGTGCGTGTGTATGTAACGGGTTAATTGTAAGAGTCTGTAAGACTAAAATTCGCCTTAACAAAGTCGTTAATATTAAATAACTTCATGGACTAGTTCGTAACTATTTTTTTCCTCTAAGCCTTATTCCCATATACTTATGCTTTATGGGGTCGGCTGATGACTGAAGGATTTTGGTGATGATGAGGATGAGGTTAGTTGTTGCGATGATATGACTTTTAACCCTGAACGGGAAAGTCAGACAAACACACACACACACACACACACACACACACCCATTCCCTGATCAGAAAAAATCCTGATCAGCCGGGATTCGAAACCGGGTTGGAGCGATAGCGCCACCAAGGCCGGTACTAGTTCGTATCTATTATACTGTAAATATTGGCCTCAACTTCACAGAGTCCATTAATTTCAAATTCATTTTAGTTTTTGATGTATTTTTAATTTTTATTCTTCATAACAGCAAGTAACTTACTATAAATTATGTGGGAATACCTTGAGTTATCATTCCTTTTCTTTGTGTGGCACGGTTTGATGTATTGGCGTTGGTGAAGATGCTATCAAATAAAGAGCGAATAGTGTAATTTTCTCTCTGATCAACGCAAGAAAGAAATCTATCCGTTTTGAAGGACACACCACAATCTGAAGAAGCTCTCTTCGTTGAACCCACTTCCTCAATTGAAAGATGTTATCTCGACGAGAAATCCCCGGATTTTCGAGAAAAAATGCGCCGTGGGCAGCCATTCTCAAGAGCAGACGTCCAAATCTCTAACCCACATCTATAGGTGGGCACGCGGCTGCATCTCGATCTTTCCTCCAATAGCCGCATTTCTAAAAAATCGACGTCGAATTCCGGGAATACTCGCCTCTCGTTCATTCCGTGCATTTTCTTCGAACGTACCTCGTACTTCTCCGAAGCGACGCCACGGAACAGCTCGAGGAATGTCCGAACGAAATGAAACCACCCGGCGAAGGAGATAAATTTCTGCCGCAGAGCTTTTTTATCAAGATGCGACGCCCCCTTCTCCGGTTGTTATGTGCACCGCCACGCACTCCCACACACGCACGTCACGGCACAACGGGTCCACGATTCCATCTCTCTCTATTCCTGCGCATTTGTTTGGCGGCGATGCGTTAGTGGCCATTTGCGCTTCCTGCGCGAGTCGAACTCTCTTCCGATAATCCGCTTTGTAGTACGAAGAGTGGAGTCGAAAATGCGATGAGTTGGTAGGAGACATTAGATTTCCATCTGATTGATTTAGAGGGGTTTTGCGAGGTGAATTTTAAGCATCGGATTGGCGTACGGCGCGGAATTTATTGGTCGAATTAAAGAGTGGGGTGGAGCAGTCGATGTATTCGAGTCTTGGAAGTTCAATTTTTACGTCGGAATTAATTTGTGCTTCTGTTTTCAATGGTTCTTGTCCACCTTATTGCAACCAAACATTGACAATAACTGTATACTAATAACCGTTTACTAATTAAACAGAATTTAGTTTGACTCCTTCCAATTAGATTGATTGTTAGGATAACATTATTAATTTATATACCTGCTACCTAATTAAACAGTATTTAATTTGTCTAGTACCAATTAGGTTGTTCGTTAAGATAAGATTATTTATTCATTTCTATCCCTGCCATATTATATGCTGCTGCTATCATTCTCCTTCTATCTCTATTAATATTTGCCCATCTTAGTGCAATTATCCATTAATAATAACTATTTACTAATTAAACGGTATTTAATTTAGATTAAGACTCGTTCCTATTAGATTACTCGGCACCATAAGATTATTCATTTCATTATCTATTGCTGCAACCTTATCTTGAAGATCGGAATGTTCTTATATTTCTCTTCTTTGCAACTTATTAAAACCTTTCTTATTGTCTTAAACTGATATGTATAATATACACATGTACGTGCATGTATTAAACATACTTTTATGTAAAGGTTTTGGACACGATTAACTTTTAAATTAAATAAAAATGGAAAATAGAAAACTTTCCCCAAAATGCCCTTTTTCCTGATTCCCCTCAAGAATTAGTATTTCTCTCTAATACGAAAGTAAATTTTACATTTTATTTAGTCGTATTCTTATAAGTTGTCATTCTATGGGGAATGAACTGTTGTCTCAAATATTTTTCAGCTGTTGATAGTTTCAGCTAAATATCGTGTATGACACGATACAAATCGTGTATTGCAAGGACATTTCTAAGTTGCGGGAAGGTAACATTGATTTATTTACCATAAAATAGTGGAATGTTTACCTCTTAATTTTTGCCTTGATCGTATTTTCATTGTGACATTTATGTCTTGTCTGTCAAAGGTGTAACAGCAACTTCTTTCTATGAATCACATTTAATGCATATAATTTTGTCTCTTAGCGCATGACTTGACTTGACGTTCTGTCGTTGGCGTCGTAGCTTGTTATAGCTATAAAAAAATTTTCAGTGGAAATTATTATCAGGTTTATCACGTGACAGAAACCATAAAGGGGAGGTAATTGCATCAATGCCCCTTGAGATAATTTTACCGCTTCCAGTCAAACGCTTAATCCATTTTCCCTTGAATGGCTTTTGATGCCTTTTGTGTGTCTGGAGCGTCTTCAATTGAAAAATCATCCATTTAAGGTAATATTACGATTGACGTAATACGTAGAGTTGAGGTAATCCCGCGCCTTCGCATATTGAAAGACCTTTATCTGTCCAGTAAACAGGCTTTATCTCAACTGATTGTCTCTCCATGCATTGTCATTGTCCTTTCATCAGAAAATATCAAGTGATGTGCTTATTTTGAAATTTTCATTCACCATATTCTAAAGGTATTTATTTTAATACGAGGGGACTGATAGTATACCAATAACACACTCTCTTAACAATAAGATAAACTATTATCAGTTTTTCCGGATGCAGAATATTTTTTCTGTGATTTCATTCATGCCAGATAATTTAAACTTCAATAATTCTTCTTCATTTGTTGATAAAATCGCTTTATGTAGGTTCTCTTTATATTCTAGATAATTTTTGGGCCTTTTTTGAGCTACTCTAACGCAAAATAACCAGACATGCAGGAGAGTACCTGTGTTAGGAGAGGAGTTTAGTTTCGTCATCAGTGGTCTTGTGATGCATGAAATATTATTCCAAGTTCCCAAGAATATATACAATATAATACCTGTGGTACCTTCTCTGCTTTGTGGGATGATTGCATTTTTTTACCGTTAACATATGCATTCTAGGCTGTCGAAAGTTTTGAGGGATACAAATAAATAGAAATATTTAATCTAAGGAATCCAATTTCAATCCACATTTTAAATATCCTGATATTTTAATTTGTATTTAAATTCTGCTCTTCTTCATTGACTGCAGAATGATTTCAACTCGGACTACTATTCGATTATCTAAAGTTTAACCATTTTCCATATCAGTATCTTACTAAAGAAAATGTAATGAGAAACATTTACCTTTTTTATATTTGTTTGGCCGAGGACCAGTAATTTCAATCTTTTGCTCGAATTAATGGCAGAAGAATAGAACATAATATATGTGCTCAGTGAGAGGACCACAGCCGACGGACAATAACCCTCTCACGCATCTCTTCTCTTCCGTGACGCGCTTCCCATTCTTCTTTGCCTCTTTTCCCTCCTCTATTCTCTTTGTTCTCCTCGTTTTTTTTGATTTTCCAACTTTAGACCTACCCATCTTGTTGGTATTACGCAGTCGCAGTTTGATATTTACTAAAAAGTAGTTTATTTGCTTACGTAATAAATTTGTTTATCAAATACGATACATTCAAACGTTTTTGATGAGATATTGTTTGTTACTACGTTTAAATATTTATTGTTGTCAGAACTTTATTTATTTATTCATAATTCGTTGAAATTTGTTCAGTGTTCCAGGTGGCAACAATAATTGGCAATTCATCAATAATTGTTAATAATAATTTATAATTGACCAATCTATTTGAATCTCCATCTATTACCCGATTTCCTTTTCTAGTTATGAAGTTCATGTTTAATAACTAACGTATTTCATAATTAGTTTGTTAACATTCATTACCCCGTAGACCTTCAATGACTTTCCAACTGCTCTTTATCTATATCATGTTTCAGTAATTAATTTCATGACAGCGATTACACTTTACAACCTAAAAGGTTAATAAGAGAGAGTAAGTAATTTCAGTGAAGTAATTGAGTAGCAAATCATTACTTTTTTGACTTTCCTCTCAGGATAGAATTTACTGCACTACTTACAGATTGGGATTGTACCGTTTGGAATACTTTGGTAGCTCATAATCTGCTTTACTTATCGAATGTCAAAAACATATTTAAGACGTCCATTATAATTACGATTCTTCTCGGTTGAGTTATTTTCTTTCCAATTAACTTCCTTCATAAATAGTTTATTTCTATGAAAGTAGTAAGTGACTACTAAATTTATAATGCATCGACGTAATTATTCAATGTCGATGAAATCTTTTTCCATCTCTTCCGCTTACTCTCTCCTCTTCTAGCATTAATTCTGCTTTACCCTCCCTCACTCTCCTTCTTCCCCCTTCCTTTGGTGTGCTCAAGGTGTGCCATCCGCATGTTCCACGTGGGGTGTGCTACGTGCTTTGAGTCTTGAGATTAAAAAATGTACTTGTGTTTCGTCGCCGCATTACCCCTTGAGCTCTGTGCGGTCTCTTACAAGACTATGCACGGGTCACTCCATACATGTATTCAAGGCGGAAAGCCTCTTACTTCCTGCGTGTCGTTATCTAGCTGCAATTAGATTTTCTCAAATGTTTTATCGCTCAATTTACTCACCCTTCTTGTATTACTTAAGGTCATGCCTTTTTTAATTGTAATTTATCATTAATTTAAACAAAAGGAAATTTTTATTTGCAATTATGTTCCGGAAGCTGCAATGCGTTCTACTCTCTAGAAAGATTCTATTCCAGGATTAAAGTTCCCACTCATTTATAACTGCTCAAAATTGTTTTGTAACTGGTGAAGTTTTGTGGGAATCCATTGCGTAGGATTACGAAAACACTTATAACACAGACACGTACTTTTCCCCTAACATTGTTTTATGTCACCTGATGATTACGATTAATCGTTGAAGTCAGGTCGTGTGTTTTAATTAAAAATTTAAAAATGCGATGGTTAAGTACGAAGTCTTTTCTTGATTTTAAAACTAAAAGTTTTATTTTAACGTCATAATTTTTAGACGTATCATCATTCAGTGAAAGTATTTACCCTGGCTGAGTTAATACACAAAGTAATCTGTTTGCATTCGTTTATTCCGAAGAAAATACTTATCCATTTGTAGTTATACTATGTAAAAATGGTTTTAATTTGGTTGGATTGACGTATTGTTTTACTCCTTCTTTAGTGGATTAAAGAAAACCATTGTTTATTTAATGAAGGCTAGGAAGTGTAGATATTTTTTAATGAAAGTACTAATTTTGAATCTCCTTATTCCAAATTATCATCATATGATGATTTTTCATTATTCGATCACTACCATACCTACTCGTTTGCCCATGACTTCAGTATAATCGTTGTACCTAGAAATTTTCTCTTTTGTGTATGATTCACGTAGTTATATTACGGAAATCTGCTCGGCATTACGATCTATTTTTTCTAAATTCTCCTCTGAACTAGAATTTTTCTCAATTGTTTCAGTCATGGAAGCACCTAAAAATGATTCTTCCTTGACCCTGCGATTTGAAACAATTGCTGGTTGTTATTAGGGCATCCGCCTTGAAATCTTTCATATTGACCTACCTAAAATCTTCCGCTTGTTAAACTAATTAAATGTAGGCCGGGCTGAAATACTGTACTAATCGATTGTAATTTGAACTACCCATTGAAAGTAATGTTTTTCGCTACGTCTCAGGATTAATTGGAAATTGATGTTTACCTGATAACCCGACATTTATCAGACTTTTTCAGTTGGTAATCTCTCTAGCGATATGCACAAAAGCTATACTTTTCCCTTATTTCCGCTGTTATCTCCGAAAAAGGGAAAACTCCGCAATTCTGCATTATTCTTTTAAATTTTTATTTGGGAGATTAATTACCGGCGTGAATTTCATCGCATGCTCCTGAGCTATCAATATAAAGGAATTTTTACTCGCTGACTCCATAGTCGAACTTACTCTTAAAGTTTGCGGTTTATTTTCAGACCAATGGGAGGTATTTAAATTTGAATAAATCCCTTACAAATAAACGGGTTTTCGGGAAAAGGTGGTTTATGAAATGCGATATGCTTTATCGATAACGTTAAAGAATCATAAAGGTCATTTTTTAGCTGATTAATTTTAAAAACTATTCTATCTCCCGTATTTCTGCACTGGGATTGTAGGACGGTTAAAAAAAAACTTCGTTTATTGACACATTAAGCTCATGACAAGAATAGTAAATGTAGTTATTTCCCCTCCCAGCTCCAAACAAGAAAACAAACAAAAACGTTTCAACGGGAGTGTATGCGAATTAAATATATTACAATAAATATAAATTATTATAACATTTATTTTACGAAATTTGGTCTATTGAGTGGAATAAATGCAGCTCGTGTCATAATGAAATCTATTATTAAAAACTGTGAAGAGCTTTTATTCTAACTCACTCGCCGTTGTCCTAGAGCTTTTAACAAAAAATGCCAAAATATGTTAGAAAAAGAGATAAGCCGAAATAGTAAAGTATTCCTTTTTTGTTCCGTATAATTGACGAAATTGACCGCTTCCCCGGACCCATTGATCAGTAATCTCAGCAAAATGCTTCGGACAGAATTGATTTCTGCTTCTATAAATGGCAGCTGTGCAATTTCCCATCCCTCAGGAGGTGCTTCAAGAGGGGTCGGAGTTTTCCAATAATTCAACCTCGTCTTCCGAAGCCAGGGTTGTTGGAGGGAACAGAAGGGTGCATGGGCTGGGAGAGATGTATCCTTCTTGAGTGCAAACAGCGTTTTTGTTGGAGGGGTACCGGAAAGCGGTTTTCTCCGATCCATTTGAGGGAGTCGGGGATTAAAGGTCGTTGTAATGCCCGTATTTTTCGCGTGGGTGCATCTCGCTCCCCCGGTAACGCATTAGGATGTTCTCGAGTAATTAGTTTATCGACCTAAGTAAGCCCCTGAGCTAAGCCGTAAATTTGGCTGACGGATTTAGTTGTTTTCAGACCATTTCATCCCCTTCGATCGAGAGGGATATTACGGGGATGAATCTCTTGAGAATCATCAAGGTTATTTCGAAGTTTTGTTGCCCAGCTTGGGATGACACTTTCAAATGTTCTTCGCCATTACTGAGGTGTTTCTTACAAAGAGAAGGATATTTTATGGGATAGTCTGGGTTATTCTTACTCTTCTAAAGGGGTTGATGTTTCGAAGGAGATGTGAAAAATAAATTTTAGAATATAGTGGTAGCAGAGGTTAGCATTGAAGAAATCAGTCATTGCAAACAATTGTTGAAATAGTGCTATTTAAATTCGTGTGGCAAGAACTTTCCCTGAGAAAAATCTACTCTAGTTATGAATCTAAACCATTGTCGACATAATTTTTTAAACTTCCTGAAACTAGTGTAAATTGTGAATCGAATGACGAAACTTAGAGAGATATACTTGGTAAAATATTTTATGACGCAAAATTGATTCATACATGAATGTTCTACCTATCGATACAAAGGTAAAACACGCGCTAAACTCAAAAATACCTATTCAACGCAATCTCATTCACTTTTTGGTAGTTTATCCCACCCTTTAAGTCATCTAAAATCTCTTGTCTTAGTCTTCCTCTCTGTTTTTTCCCTTACATTCTACCCTCAATCACCTACTTGACCAAACTCTCTCCTCTCAATGCGAAATTAATGCTCCACAAAATATTTTACTGTTCCAAACGACCAGAATCTGTACCTGATGATGATACTAAGCGACGAAATAGGTCAAGTAGAACAATAAAATATTTTATGGAGCTCACCAAGTATATTTCTTTGATTGTCGTCAATGAAAATTTTACCCAAGTAACGTAGCAGTATTTTAAGGTTGTGAATCAAATTGTATAGGACTCAAACCCTATGGTATGTTTGGTATCAGCGTTTACTCCGTTGATGTGAATACTTGCTTCCTTTTCAGAAATTATTTTAATTTCCTTAATTTTTCCTCTTCAGATATCAAGATTAAATTGGCTAACATCAAAAGAAAGAAGGGTACGCTTACTCGCGCTATGGTTATAGATATGTCCCCTCTTTACATTTGCATATTCGAAAGCAAATCTAATACATCATTCCAAAATGCGCTATAAAGGACTGCAAGAGGAATTCCGCGTTATTTAGAGCGGAAATACATTCTGCAACCCATGGGAATTGCGTTATTTTTTAATATCAGAGTTCCGGGATTTCGTATTGGACTCGGTCCAAATTTCGTTCGAGAAAAACAGCGCTTCGGTGATGTACAACAGGAGGAAAAAAATATAATTAGCTTTTGCTGGAAACAAATAGATATTTTAGAGCAGCAAACATGAATTAATATCGTATTTTTATGAGAATACCTTTAAAGTCTCTGTTGAGCCGAATGAATTTATTCTGTTTGAATTGTGTCTGTTAGCTCAGTTACCAATTAATAATTGTACAGATTATATGAATAAATGATACTTATTTAAACTTCCGTGGTACTGTGCTGCAATACAATAAATGTGTCGCAACCATCTTTGTTATTATATATTATTTCTTTGGTATTGTTATCCTATGCTATTGAAGAAAAATACTCGTGGTTGAAGTCCATTTCGATCACGCTTCGATGTTATTCACAGGATTCTGTTGACAAGAGAATTCTGTATACGTAACTAGAAAATGAATTACTATTTAGAATATGTTTACAAAAGACAGAGAAAAGTATTATATTATTCCTAACAAACTAGCAACAATAAATGGTCAACTTTATACGCGTGTCATCGTATAGCTGAATTTATAACTTTTTTAGCAAACGAGTAAGGCAGAGAGTTGTAACTATGATTTCTCTGCCTGTTACTCATATATTTTTTCAGAGGGATAATTGGTCGAGATGGAAGTCTTTGAGCCATAAATTTGATTAAGATTAAATGCGTCGAACTAGTGATTTCCTTCCTAGTTACTGCTCGACCACATCAACGTTTACCAATCAGTAAACTTTCCTCAAGCCCATTTAAACTTAATGCCATCAATAAATTCAATCCGCCTTCCGAAGTACTGCAGACGCAACTTCCTTTTCTTATCCAGCCGTTAATTTTCCCTGAGTCTATTAAAAAGAATACGAGATAGATATCCCTCCCTTTACGTTATCTGTTTTCTTCTACCCTTCTTTCTTTCGTGGCCGTCACGCAATAAATAATCCACTATCACTTCTGTTTATTTCTTTGTATTTTTTATCCTGACGCTGGATTTCTCGAAGTCGAATTTCCCTTGGGTGCAATGTGGTAAGAGCGGATGGAAAAGTTTGATTACAGTGATAGGTTTATTTGATTTGATGATGTTTTGAGTATGATTCGCTTTTGACTCGTGCCGATAATATCCCAAGTACTGCCATGACATTCATGAATCCCTTGAGCATTCCTCGCTGAGGTTAAATTATGCATCGATTTTAATTTTGTGGCTGAAATTCGGTTTGTTTATGAGCCCGTAACGCTTCTCACGTGGGCCAATAGGAGTATATTGTCATTTGCATTGGGACTTAGGGTATAGTATACATTAAAGGGGTCGCAGAGAAATTATTTACAATTTATGTTAGTTTAACCTGAATGTCTTATTTACTCGATTTTAACTGTTAAATTTTGAGAAAGTCTTACTATTATATAATTAATAACTTACAAATCAGGAAAGTGGGGATAAATTAAGAAATAGAAAAAATAATGAAGGACAAGAGATACACAAGAGTATTCTTTCCACGAGAAATTTATCGGAGATATCTCCGAATAAATTTCTCGTGGAAAAGTACACATCTCATGTCCTTCATTATGAAACTCTATTTCCACAACATCTCGGCCATCTTCGTGGATTTTATAAGTAAAAGAAAGCTAAACTTTGTACTATTTTAATAAAATATCCCGTGAACTTCGATCTTTCTGCGTTTATATGTTCTGTGCAAGGCTTGCAGTGTATTTCAGGGTATCCGTAAAGGATATTTTGTCAACATTATTCATTTTCGCCATATTTTCATGTTTACTCCGATTTTCTGGAATTTAAACAGTGAAGTTTATTCGTTACCTCATGCATTTTACTTTGAATAAATAGGCGTGAAGTGGTCGTATTCATCTTCACTAAAGGACAAGCGTGAATTAGGGATTTACTGATAGCCATGGACATCGAATAAAAGTTTTGGAATGAATATTGTTAAAGCTGTTACAGATGATTGCCTCTAAGAGATAAACTACCATGGAGTTTTTATATTCCATATTTTGTATGTGTCTGTGCAAATATTATAAACATTTTATTTAGCATATGAGCTCACGACCTACATTCTAAGTATGAAGCTGTCGCAAATAATGGATAGAGTAGAAGAATCCATTCCACTTACTTTCTTTTGTTTATTCTCGATTAATTGAAAATCTCGATTTGAATTAGCTTTGTTAAACAATGAAAAAATTAATTTTTGCCGAAGGAACACGTGATTCGAAATACTAAAAAATTTAGCATATATTGAACCATGAGTCCAAGACTGTGTTGCCATCGAAACTTTTGCTACGATATATTGCTAATTTTCTTCGAGCATTTCTTCCCCTTGCTCAGAAACTTCCCTCATAATCGTCCTTCCCTCTTATTTCCATTTCATCGATCATTGCATTTAAGGTAATCTTCTTCCCCAAACTTGCCAGGAAATTTTCGAGTCGAATCATTTCCAGGCTCTTAACAGTTCTCCTTTTGGAGGGTTTGAAATTTCGTGTGGTAGGAAATACTGCCGACTTTAAATGGGCAGCCATCCGGAGGCAACTACTGCAAAATTATTCACTTTTTCCTTTTGATAATCATTTCAGAAATGTTGACGTCAAGTATTTTTCCATGACGCCGTATTAGTTTCGATATGCAAGTCTTTATTTTATACTTTTATCGATTCAGATTTTGAAAATATCGACAGATAATCGCTAAATATTGTTATTCTATTTGGTACAGTATTCTTTTGTTTTGTTTGTTCCTTCTATGAGAAAAGCGGCATAATAGGTGGATATGTCTAATTTCGACTTCTAGCCATTGTTCACCTCGAAAGCAGTTCTACATTTTAATTTATTTTTAATGAGAGATGTTCGTACCTCACCTGCATAGTATACTTAAATACACTGTAAGTGAGTCAGGGAGCGTAAACACCAGGCGTTTAACAACTGTGTTAGTTATTGATAATTATTCGCGATTCATTTTTGTAGTGCTTGTTTACATACATGCCGCATATTCCAGATGGGGCCTTATCAAGGTGAAGTAATATAGCTCTCTCACCTTTTCATCTCATTTATCGACAGTGCGGTTTACGAAGAGACCTTTAATTGCTTTACCCCAGAATTTTCGTATATACATATTCCTATCTGTTATTTGTAAGGGTGATCCTGAGATATTCAACTGAATCTACTACTTTCATATTTCATTAATTGTACGTATACGAATAATTCTGACGCAGTTGTTTCCTTTCGAAGAAATCAACTACGGAGCATTTACTTGCATTAAACCTAAACGCCATCAGACGTATTTAGATCGGCATTATTCTTCACTTATTCATCTTATAGAAGTTTTGTTTTCGTATGATTTTGGATAATATTTATGTATTATCGTTAAAAAAGAGTTGTTCTTTGCTTGCATTTGTGTTTTGTATACTATATCAACTCCAAGTTGAAAAACATCCCGAATTTTTCACACATGATAATTTTTTAAACTAATGTAATTCCTGCAATACAGTATAGTATTCTGTTTTTTCCTTCAATTTCTCTGTTTATCGTTAAAAGGAATGAAAATCACACGCTATTTCGTTTAGGAAAACCAAAACTTAACAAATTAATTGTTTAAACTGATATTTATTTCCGAGACCGGGATTATCGGTGACGAAACGGCAAATCTTATCAGGGCTTAGATCAGGGTTGAGATCTAATTTTCATTCCTCATTCAGATTCCTCATTCCAAGATTCAATTTTTTACTATCCTCTCACGAGGCGGTTGTCTCAGTTGCTTAGTCTAAATCCGTCCCTGGCTGGGAGGAGCACGAATCTCTGTATCAGTGGTCGATACTTCTTGTACAGCACATACGTGGTGGATCTATCTTTTACTTGTTGTTTCGCGGGATAAGTGGCTTCGATCAGGATGTTTCGATCGCGGACTCGCTTTGATTGTTCATGTTACATCTCCCACAGGTCGCTCTTACCGCCTGTCGAAATCTCTGCAGCAATTTCGCTGTTTATCGGCCGTTAAGGGATGAATGCCTTCTTTTTTGCTGCGGTTATTTCCGCGTGGGAATGAAGGGTTGCATGACTGGGTTAGCGTTGAAAGATCGCTGGACCGAACGCAATCGCTCGGGCAAAAAATTAATCCCGTTTTATTTTTAAATGCCGCGGTTTTGATTATCGAGTTAAATTGCTCGTGAAGTTGGTCTCGCGTATATTTCACATCATTTCACCGGCATCAGGTTTCAGTTATTACGTTTCTAAAATACATGCAATGACCCGTAAAGATATGGCTTTTCGTGAAATTTAAGGTTATAAATTTAATATTTAAATGATGAAAAGAGAATAGTGCTTTTTCCACTGTGTTTATTAAAACAAATAATAAGAAATTCGCGACTAGTTTCAGCGATTGTCATCCGCAAGTGACACAGAAAAACCGTTTAGCATAATATAGTTGTCGTGCATTTGTTATTATTTGTATATATAAACAGTGGTACTAATATTCCCTTTTCATCATGATGAATTTCCGCTAGATATTGCATGAGACTGTGAATTTTATTAATATTTAAATTTTGGAAACATTAATATTTGCTCAGAAAAGTTTAAAGATGTCACTCATGATGTGAAATGCGGTAGTGGAAAGCGAAAATGTGAAAATGTTCACATCGAATAGTTGAAGATAGACGCGCAAAATCGTAGACGTCATTACGAATTAGAAAGTGCCCTGTCTATCCTAGAAAATCTGAAGAAAAAATGTCTGGGCTTAATCTAGGACACCCGCCCCATAATTAGCTGTTCATCAACTCAGCCTTGGCTTTATCTATTTTTTTACATCCCGCCCAACTACCGTAATAAACAGGTAGATAAACATCTTTTCAGATCTAGGTCGTTGTCCACTCGACCTGGGGGAATGATCATGAAAAGAAAAGGGAGAAATCTGAAAACTAAATGTGTACAAATATATATTTAGAATATTTTCGGTGAAAAATTAATGAAAACTTGCTATTTGAAAGTTAATGCAAAGGAATATTACGCAGAATCGATTTTATCGGGATTTCATCCTTTGTCATCGAAATCCTAAACATGATTCCGGGTTGTTCAATTATTTTATAGCAAGTGATTTGTTAATTTTCAAAAAGGTCGTAAATTGTGTATGACCGAAATATTTACGTAAAATTCTGTTATTTTTAGTGTTCCATTTATAAAAATTTATATTATTTTCAATGTTTTCTTTTTAAAACTTTATACTCCAAAGAAATATCAGAATGAACTATTCAATTCATATCAACTGAGACACTATTTTCACTGTGACTTTTTCTTGAGAGCACGTCTGAGACTTACGAAATTGATAGAAAAATTTGGCGACACCGGATGTAGATTAGAGCAGCGTTTCTCTACCTGTAAGTTATGAAGAAACTTTGAAATACCATTCGTTTCTAAAAAATACTCTATCACAAATCTTCTTTCTACAGAAATTACCTTTCTCTAGTTCAATTCAAATTTCGCAAGAGCAACGCTTGCTAATTAAGCTGATGCTTGATTAGAATTTTAGAACCCAGTCAATTAATTTCACCTAAATAATATATTTTTCACATTCACTTCTGGGTGTTGAGCGTTGAAAATTGTTTCTGAAATTACCCTTAATGTATCTCTTAAGTTATTAATTACTACATCGTATTTAATAATAAGTATAGTCGTAGATTAAGAAATGGAGCCAAGACTGAATATTTATTTATGTTTAGCTCCATTAGTAGGGAACCGTAAACTTAAGAATTAGGTAATCAGTAAAACTGGGAATTATCGTGGAAACTTGGGTTAGTGAATAGCGTTTGATTGATATATTCCGTATTGCTAATGATTGTATATGGGCATTTTTATTACATACCTTGTGCATTAATTTTCTCTTCTTCAGCGATTTTATTATTTTGCATTATTATTAATGATGAAAATTAAGAAGTTTCATGCTAATAATGACAACATTTATGATAGAAAATAGAAAAATTGTTTCCTGGATTATGTGTATCCCCACCTCTTAATACATACATTTGAGACATCTTGAAAACCGCATTACCCTCTACGTAGTCAATTAACTGATAAAAATCTTCCTCTCTTCCCCAGGAATCGAGTGATGCCCCGAAATGGCCGATGACCACAGCAATGAAGACGTGGGGTTGGTCAACGACCGCCCCTCAGCAAACGAGGAGGAGATGTGTTTGCCAACAGACGAATGCGACGATGTAGACGACGACGATGTGGGTCGGTGTGTAGGAGAGGGCAAAGGCGGCGGCACCCGCGAGGGCAGCGACAGCGGGGTCGAGGCCAACGAGGGCGTCTGCGAGAGGACAGGAAACTGCGACGGATACAACAGCGGCCTCGAATCCCTGGCCAGTGACCACATCCCAGCTTCCTGCGAATCCAGCCTCATCAGTTATTCCGGACTGGACGGGAGCAACAAAGACGACGAGGAGGAGGAGGGAGAGCTGGAGGAGGAGGAAGATGGCGCGGGAACGGGGACGCTGGACGTGACCCTCACGGAAAGGTCAGCTTCCCCGGATGATTTGATGGCCGTCAGGGGCCATGCGGCGTCAGAAGGAGGAGAAACAAAACGGAAGGTGCCGACGGGCAACAGGAGAGGGGTGGTGAGTGCGAGGGGGGTCGCGCAACGAAATGTTAACGGAAGAGGTGATAACAGGAGGTCGGAGTCTCCCGGACTCGACAGGCTTCCTCCTGGAGCGTCCAGGTCTCGCCCCACGGTCCCGAGGACCCCCCGCACTCCCGGAACGGCGGCTGCTGATTGTGACAGGTCGACGTCGCGAACCAGTAGCAGTAGCAGCGGATGCACGAGGTCGACTTCGAGGTTAGGGGTGACCCCAGTGGCGGCTCAGCAGGCTTCCAAGAATTCCTTGCAGACTCCGGCGAGAGGGAGGGGAAGCTCTAGGGGACCATCCAGTTCTGTGGATAGGGGAGGAACGAAGCAGAGCTCTTCTTCTTCGTCTTCATCGCGTGGGCCGACGGCAGAATCCCGTAAAGGAGCCTCGACAAGAGATCAGTCAGCGTCTGGCAAAAAGGGAAAGCCGCCTGCCACTCCGGTGACCTCCGCTTCGTCGCGCGGAGGTAGGATAGATGGTAGGATTGTGACAGATTTTTCATCTATTTTTCATGCTCTCTTCGATTCATTCAACTTCGAATACAGATTCTACCGTGATTCAATTATGAAGTAAACCTTTTTTAACTATCCCATAAAGAAAATCCTTTAGCATGCGGTCTTAGGGAATATAATTCTCGAGAGAATATTTTAATATTAAATAAATATAGTATTGAATAAAACAATGAATATCGCAAGAAGTCTATACAGTGAAGTCCAACGATATTGTCATCAAACTTGGGAAGTTATGCAAACTGATCAATGAATACATATAACTATCGTTTTTTAAGAATTATATTTTATTTATCTTTCTAAAACTGTTTAACCCGAAATTTTACAATTCTCTACTAATTCAGTCTTTATTTATGTTCTGCGTCATAAATGGATTAAAAAATCATATTTTTCATAAATAAAGATTCTTGGAATGCAAATTAAATAGAACGGCCTTCAGGCTCTCAATCTTTGTTAATGATAAAATACCTACTGTCAGAAGAAGTATAGAATAGCGCACTTAGTATTGTTCGCAGACATTTCTAATGCTCAATTAATTATTTTGCGTTTTTTCTCTTTGAATGATCTTTCATGGTTTCGGAAAACTAATTCCCAATTATTTATCGATTATTTTCCTCCGAAGTTGTTATCCAAATTCGCTCTATTATTCGGTGAATACATATAATGAATATTTTTAATTCCTTTATTTCGTACGGAATACGTTATACTCGTCTAATCGAATTCCCTTACCTTCTGAAGATTACCGAGAGAACGATGGCCGATGGCCGTCTTCATCCATGAGCCACCGCCGCTTCACAGCCGAACAGGAGCAGCGGATGCGGAGGACGCCGTCCGTCAGCCGGGAGACGAAGGCTCCTCCGGTGCTCGAGAGCAAAGCCACTGCTCTCGAAAAATACGCCACATTACCGAGAAGAAGGAACGAAACGAAGAGGGGGGCGTTGGCCGGCGTGTTGGCGGCGGCCACGACATCGACGCCCCCGTCGGCGGCGAAGAACGCTCCAGCCGCCAATTCCAACAACAGTTTGACCCCGTCCAGCCGAAGCGTATCGGTGAGTCGGGAACCCAGCCTCAACAGGGCAGCGAGCCTCCGGAGGCAAAGGGTTGCGGCGACGACGGCTGCTGCCGGTGGATTGAACTCGATGAGCTCGACGGGTTATCGCTCTGATGCGGACGAAGGGAGCTCCGGAAGGTCCAGGGGGAGGCCGGGGAGAGAAAAGAGTCTGCCCGCTTATCCGAGGAGAAGGCGGCCGGTAACGATATACCACGAAGCCTCTGTACAGACGACGTTGACCAAGAGGGATGTGGAGAGGGCGCTGGCGGACAGTAAGGAAAGCAGGAAGGCAAAGAAGAAGAAAGCGATGGCTGCCGCAAATTGCTGTGACTGCGAAGTCCAGGTGATTTCAATGGATGATGTATGTTTTTTCGTTTTCTTTTCTTTTTATTTATTTTTATCATAAAACTGCATGGTGGCATTAACTTTCCAAGGGTTAAGAAAGAGGAATGTATCATTTCTTAATTAATTTAATCCTGACCTATATTCTCCGTTCTATGCTGATTCTTGTTAGTCATACAACATATTTTACGGAAACAATGAAGTTCTACGAAATGGCAATGAAAAACTGCACAAAATTTTATTTAAATGTCAATTAAATTGTTACTATAATACATTAGTATCATTCTAAAATATATGCAAACAGAAGTCCGTCTTGCTTTCATTATTTACATTTGTTCAGTTTGTGATATTTTTATTTTGAAGTTTCTTAATTATGTCAGGCCTATAAAATATATAAATTTGCGCTACTTAGTTACAAGATTTTATTAAATGTGTTCCAAATTTTGCTGTGTAAATAAAGCTATCTTACCTATTTTGCTCTGCAACATAGTATTTACATAATTATGCCAAATTCTATGAAAGTCTCCTAAAACATCTTGGGAAATTTCTTTCTATAAGATGAACCAATAAAAAGGATGATTCATCTATTTTTCAGTTTTAAATACATTTTAGAACCAGTAGATATTCAGGGTACAGTTGAAAATTGAGTCGAGCATTAGCCATAGAAGTATGTTACTGTAGATAACATAAGCATAATTCACTTTTCATTTCAAAAGACCTTCTTTATGACCAAAAACAATAATAAAGTGAAAAATAACTACAATTATCTCTCCCACATTCTAAGAATCAGCTTATGAACATTTGTCGATTTTTTTTTAATATTTTACATGTTATGAAAAGCAATTTTTATTTTATTTTTATTTAATAGCTTTTATTAATTTTGATCTTTTCAGTAATTATTTTATTTATCTTTAGGTAAAATTAATTTAAATCTACTTATTATTATTTCATTCCTTTATTTATATTAATATTTTTTTCTTTTTGTTCTATATTTTATTCACTTTTATCCTCCCTATTCTCATTATTTCATTTCATTCCATAAAGGCAAGTGAAGAGGAGGTCTCCAAGTCTGATGTGGGTACTAGTACTGAAGGGACAGTAGGATCAGCTGTAAATATAGAGGACATGGAGAGCTTGGAGGCTGAAAGACAGTTACTGTCAGAGCAGCTGCAGAAACTAAGTGAGGCGCACACTCGTCTAGAGGCAGAATACATGAGGCAGAGCCAGCGACTCTCAGAGATGGAAGGGGAGCAAGGCATCCTGGCTGCAGAGAAGACAGAAGCCGAGCGCAAACTCAGGGAGTCCATGCGCAGAGTGGCTCAGCTCCTGCATGGTTCTGGACCGGAACCAATCACTCGTGGTGCCACACCCCCTGTGCCTCCTGAAGGTTGGTACTTATGCAGCATCATCAACATAGTTTATCTTTATTTATGGAAAATTTAGTTATATCCTTGTCAGCCCCTTCCACTTCAATTTATTTTCTGAATACCCTGCCCTTATCCACTATTTCGTGGAACAAGTTCTATAAGTATGCTATAGATCAGAGTTTCCCAAACTATGTTCCACGGAACACCGGCATTCTGCTGAACCTGAATAGGTGTTCCGTGACAATTTGGAGTGTCAGTGGAGAATTGGAGAATAAAAGACATTAAATGCTTTATTGATTCATATTTTAAGTTTTTATTACAATATTATAGTTTCATATTTAAAAATAATTACCAAATAAATAATTTGTTGTATTTAAATGATTTTTTTAAATATTGCAAGTAGAATTACCTAACCTAAATATAAGCTTAGTGTTCCGTTAAACTTCCCAGGTTTGCGAAGTGTTCCATTGCAGAAATAGTTTGGGAAACCTTGCTATAGATGGTTTATCATTATCACTTTCAAATTATTAATGTAGTTAACCTACTTAGCACTACAATAATTTAAATCTAATGATGAGTGTAGCTCATTATTCTGCAATTTGGTATTGGAAGACCATGAGGAGCTAGACACGCCATTTCAGTGCAATAGGTTAATTAAACTATTAATATATTTGTTTAATATGGCAGAAAAATTAGGAATGTCTGTCCCAGTGTTTTATACTTATCATTAACTATTCTAATATGCTATTACTTTTTGAAGTAAAAAATACCTGTGCCAAATCTCTGCAAATATCCCAGAGGATTTCTTACTTTCCCATAGTGTTGAATGTGTTATACAATTCCAACAATTTTCATCCAAGATTATTAATTAGGAATGTTGTATTTTGGGAAATTGCAATCTCTGTCTCATAATATTGATCATGTTTGCGAATAGGAAGACCAAAAGTCTTTGTTTTTCTTTATGTATGTCTGTTATCTGTTTAACATCTATCAAACTAATGTTAATGGAATTTGTTATTGACATTCATTGTGATTCTCTATGTATTTTTATTTGCAATTGTTGCTTTCTCCACATAATGTATGGGAGAACATTCATTTAGTAGGTAGGCTGAGAGTATATATTCAAATGCCTAACGCAAAATTCAAAACTTCGCATTAATTTACCTCCTTTTTACATATTCTATAAGTAATTTATTTTATAACTCAAGCACTGCTATACTTTTATAAAGAAACCAATGATTTGCAATCAGTAAAATTGAAAAATATGGTAAAAATGATTTGCACTTGATCATCTGATAAATCTATGACTTCTTTATTTTAGGGGCTATGAATGGTGATGGAGATAGTAGCCTTGATGAGCTAGAGAGACACATAATGGCTTCTGGTCAAGTATTATCAAGTCAGCAACATGAGATTGGAGGACTTCAGAAAATGTGCCGCAATCTCCAAAAGGTAAGATAGACAACAAATAGCTTTGTAATTGTTCATCTCATTTGGTACTCTGATATCTCTTTAATCAAATCAGTGAAGTATACTCACTCATACACTTTCCTTATTTATGTGCCAACCTATGAAATCAAAAAAAGTATCTTGAAGATGTAATATCCACCATTATTATATAAATGTTTACAACAACTTTATATTCAGCATCTTAAGTGTTCCACATGTCTTATTTAATTTCAAGCCTGAGTATAATTTACTAAAATAGAAAACTAGACAGCTTGCGCAAGATAACAAAGACAAACAAAAAATTCTTACAATATATACTACTGATTGCAAATATTATGATTTGGCTGCCACAGTTGGTAGATAAATAGTTGGAACTAAATCAACTCGGTCAGAACAGATTTTGTTGTAAGATCTAGGACAACTAGAGATCTTTGAATAAAATATTCAATCTAAAATATAAAGTGCATAAAGATAGCATTTCCTTATTTTGTAATCCTTTCATTTTTGAAATTAATTTGTGATAATTCAACACAAATGCCATAATTATGATTTATAATTTTGTGTTGTATGGCTTTGTCCATTATTTGATAATCAAAATATTGCATTTACTGTGAGTAGCAGAAATAAAAGTTAAAATTTTGGAAATACTTTTTGCAGGATTTAGATAAGAGTCTAGGCACTCAAAAAATGTTAAAACGGCAGTTAAATGAAATGGAAGCAGAGTCTGCTGAGATGCAAGAATTCTTACAAGCTGAGAAATCAACTCTTGCCGATTCACTGAGAGACTCTGAAACTGAGGTAAGAAATAAATTCAAAAATTAATTTTTCCTCCCAAGTATAGTAAATGCATTTGTAAGATCTCAGGATAAAGTTGCCTTATTAAATTAAATCTTTTACATGACTCTTATTTTAAACATTCTTCATTACTATCAGTTATTCTCAGTGAAACAAATCAATCTGCATTTAATTTCATACAGATAGTTTTATATGCTGAAAGGGTTCCTTCTAGAGGTAATTATGAGTAATTGATATGATTGCATGGGACAAATAATTACTATCTACTTGGTTTTCAGTGTTTATGTTAAGTATCTTGGAGAGTATAAAGGCATACTTAAGAAAGATTATTACTTGAAATTTGTGAGGATAATACTCATTCTCCTCTTTGTTCTTTGTTTTAATTATCAATAATTAGTTTGATTATCCCATAGTGTAGTAATATCCAAGATAATAAAGATATTTTGATAATGTTTGTATAAGATGATGTTTTATGAGATTCTGCAAATATTTTATGTATGTACATATATTTGTGAGGTTACTGGTATTCATATACATTTGGAGGTATTCGTTTTAATTTTAACAATTCACACATTAGTAAAATCTGCTTCTTCATTGTTTTCTTGGTTTATTCAATTCATAATATTTTAATATTACTTGTCTTTCTACTTCTCACTATAGTTGCATAACCTCAGAGATAGGCTCTCACGGCAAGAGGAAGAGTGTAAGCATCTTGTTCGGATTAGTGAGCAGAGAAGGTGAGGAAATGTTTTGATTATAAGATTTTGTGGTGTTAAATATTATATATATAATTCATCAAAAACTGGATTTTATTATAATATTTACTATTTAATGGGGCACAACTTGTCACTTCTAAGGCTTCTAATATTTTTAGAAAGGTGAAGTTGACACTATAAATTTTAAAAACTGCATGGCATGAAGCAAAGTATTGCTTCATGCCATCAATGTTTTCGGATGTGTGTAAAATAAGATAATCTAAAGGGAAGCTGAATTTGTTGCAGTTACAGTTGTATGCTAGTCTAAACTATCGTCAATATTCATTATGAATACTTCCATGGTCTTTGTATTAACAGTTACTCTGTAATTAGATTTGTGTTCCACAGATGATTTTCTTTTCATGTCATCATACATACATAATTCAGTAAATATCTATAAAATTATCAATACAAGAGTCACTTAGGTTTGATTTTAAATTGAAAAGATATTTGTAGAGTCATTCAGATTGAAAATTTACTTTCTGACTTCCAAGTTAGTTCACAGCTAACTGCTGAAATATATTCCCTACAAAAGTTAAATATCCTTTTGTGTCCTTATTTTTAATCAAGAATTCAACCTAAAATTGTCGCCCTTATTTTTTTTAATCAATTCAATCTCAATTTCAATCAGTTCACCTGGCTTGACAAATAGCTAATTGGCTTTTAATGCACTAAAAGTGAAAGAATTGTAGCTTTCCATTGTATTTCGAACAAGATTTCTTAATTTGCTCCTAGGCAAGAGAACTTGGCATTACAAGCAAGGATGACGGGTGTAGAGCGGCGAGGTAGAGAGCTGCTATTACAACAAGGAGCTGCTGTCTCAGGAGCCTCTGTTGCACTCTCTGGATTGAGCTCTCGCCTCGATGGTCTTGTGGAACAGTTGGTGGCCGGATATGGTATCTCAGAGCAAGAACTTGAGGTAACTTATTTTTTTCTGAAAGACAACTCTGAGAGTAAGAAATATAAATCTTTGTTATTGATGTTTATAAATAATGATTTAATGCTTTTATTTTTAGGAAAATTGCATAGATTATTTGGCTAATTTATTTTGATAGAGTGTTACTAAAATATTTATTTATAGAATACATAGATGGTTGGCATAGTTATGTTTTTTAATTATTATTAATTTTACAATAGTTTTGTTTAACGTCTATGGTTTTTGATGAATATATTTTATTCAAATTTTGTTGTAGTTTAATTTTTAAGGCTATAGGCAGTTCAATAAAACTAATATTATAATAAAAGAAGTAGATTATAGCCATCAAATATAAGGTATATCAGAGGATAGTATTTTCTCAAACAATACATTCCAGAAATTTTATTTTTTAGGCAATTTCTTATGTTTCATAGAATCTTTTCCTGCTAATACATTCAATTTTATTATTGAATTTATATTACAGTAGTACTGTTTGGTTTTATACTTCTAGGTTCTGATTTAGATTGTTCAGTTGTATTTCGAATTTGAGTATTAGAATGGCTTTGCTTTTTCAAGATTAAAATTGGTGAGTGTACAGTTAATTGGAATAAAGTTTGTATACATCATGTTGCAAAATTCAATCTGTGAGGTGTTCCCATTAAATTTTTAGTTTTTCAGAATTATATCCATTCCTTCCTTGATGTATGCTCTATGTAGTTAGACAAAATAATTACCTTTCCAATTCTGTTCTTGTTAGAAGCTTGTTATGAACAATAATTATTTGCTTACTTCCTTGTTAAATACAACTATATTATGAAATATTGTGCTGCTGCTTCCTAGGAAAGAATGGTAAATATATCATTTTCTTGGGTAAGCAAAAGTAGACCAGATGTTGATAATTATAGCTTTTTTCTTTTATTTTGCTTCAGCCAATGGCTTGCTATCTAGGTAAGTGTTGAACCTTTGTAAGAGTTCATAATTGCCATACTGAAATCTTTAGAATGCTATATGAGGATTAGTTATGGAGATCAATATAGATAGAACAGTAGAAGTAAGTTCTCTTGTCCCTTACAAGTTCCACTTCTGTCTTACTAGTTGCTAATTACAGCCCTTGATTATCTCAAGTGTAATGTGTTTTAAATTTTTCTGATTGAGGGGTAGGGGGTAGAAAAAAATGATATCATTCAATGACATGCCATTATTGATGTAATAAGATGTATAATAATAAATTCAAGTTTATGTAATCAGTGTGCCTTTGATAACAGCTTTTTAAATTACTAAGGTTTTGGTATTCATTAAAAACTTGATATTAGAAGTTGCCAAAGAATACCAGAAATATTAAATTGTTCACACTGTACTCACAAAACCAGTGAAAAAACGACAAAAAAAAAACTTTTTTCACTGCTCATAAAAAATATAAGCAACTGATGTAGAAAGATGCTAAGATGTTGAGTCACTGCATACCACCTGAAAATAAAGCACTGCCCATAGTTGTGAAATTTTTTCATGTGTATTTTAAAAGTATTTATCATTAAACACAAGTGAGATCTTACTGCATTTTTTTTGTTCCTTATAATATTTTAAGAAAGATATTACTTACATGCCAACTTTACATTTTCTTGCTCAGACCTAAAATATAAATTCATTTCCATATCATTAATTTAAATTATGATGTAGTTTATGAAGTTGATTGAGAATTATAGGATTCAGATGCAGCAAATTGAATAAATATATCTTCTTTATTTTTAGGATAGTTAATTCATTGAAAACCTAATAATTTAACTGAAGGAATATGTAGTAAATTTAACATTGCCATAAATTGTATACCATGTCCCTATTATACTCACTTTTCTTTCAGGATGTCATATTCCATAATGAGGCTTACACCCAGAGTAGCAGTGTGGAAGCCAGTCCAGAGAAGAAGAGGACCAACTTGCCAGCTGGAGAGGGTCGTGAGGAAGGGTCATATCAGACAACCTCCACGCAGGTCCCCTCACATCCCCCGCGCCCATCCCGTGCCCCTCATCGAAGGTCCCCTGCGTCCCCAGCAGCTGGTGCGTCATTTGTCTCGGCTGTTATCAGTGCCATTAAGAGTGCAGCTGCTCCCTTTTCTTACCGCTCCACAACCACCACAGTGCCGCTGGATGTGTCCTCATCATCCGAACCAAGTCTGACGCCTGCTCACGATGCAGACAACAGCGAGGCTGGAACGGACCTTCCGGAGGACTTTCCAGAAATTCCACCAACCCGTCTTGCAGGAAGTGAATCTTTGCAAAACCTCTCGCGAGCCATAATGCAGAGGCAGGTGACAGAGAATGAGGAGGAGGAAGATTCCCTACCCCTTTCTCCCCCTCACACATCACCGCTATCTAGCTCGTCCTCCCCTTCGGATGCGACAGCCGAGGATGGAGAGCGGAGGAGGGACAAAGAGAAGGACAGGAGCAAAGGAGAGGGACGCTCCACCCTCACCCCTCCCCCCACTTCCGGAGCAGATTCCCTAGTGGACCAAGTTATTGAGGTTGACAACCTTTTGACCAAGTTATTAAAGGTTCTTCGAATCATTCAACTCGAAAACGACGCATGCATTGAAGAAATGCAGGAAGAGAGGTGAGTAAGTCAACAATTCCTGAGCTGCTCTTAAGGTCTTTCAATGTTGCAATCTATTGACTGCCAACCTCGGTGGTGTAGCGGTTAGTGAGCTTGCTTTCCACTTTTGAGGTTACTGGTTAAAGTCTTCATTTGGGCATGGTTTTTTTCTGTGCAACTATCAGAACCATAGCAAAAAAATATACATACTATTTGAACATAACTCTCAAAATTGGGTACTCAATTCAGTACTTTAATCAATTTGACCTATCCTTTGTTAAATTTTGTGTTATATATTTTTTATCTCATCTTTACCAACTTAGCTTCAAATCCCCAACTCTTGATCTGTACATACAGCCATGGCAGTCCTATTGAGAAAATGCAAGATAATGAGGGAGAAATCTCATTAAAAATTGTATTCAAAGATTCCTTAAAATGTTTATTTGCAATCTCCTTCTTTATCGTGAGTAATTTTGATGATTTCTCTCCTCTTGCTGTGGATCTGATACTCATAATTTCATTTATGTATATATTGCTGTTTTAATCAAATAATTTTAAAGTACACAAAATCCTAAAGTCTCTTATATAAAGGATAAGTTTGCAATCATACCACAAGGTGGAAACTTCCTTCTCTTTTCTATTTGGAAGCAATTTATTATTGGTTGTTACCATTCAGTGAAGTAATGTATGTATATAATAATTAGTGGAACTTTCTTTCGAAATTTAATTTAAGCTATATATTTGACTTTAGGATACACACAGTGGTAATGTTTTTATGAATCTTGAAATTTCAATGAAACTGATAGTAACTTACTCTTAAATTGTTGTCAAAGGTTGTTATTGTTTATTATTGTTGTAGGAATTTTAAAGTTGCTCTCTCCTTTTAATTTAAGAGTACTTATAAACTTACTTAAAATTTATTCTAAAAGTTTTAGAATCTAACATTTGGTATTAATGTGCAACTCTTGTCTTTGAAATTTTAAAAAATTTCTCTAACTAAAAGTTGCATAAATATTTTATTCATAAAGTTATTAGTTGATATAAGCCAACTCTTGTCGGCTTAATATCCTAATCTTCTCCTAAAGTTATTAATCTTATATTATCTTATCTGTTCATGAACTTAAGTATTGGTGAAATGTGCATTGAGGTGTAGTATTTCCCATTTTTAACTTGAACCTTTTTTACCTATAGTTGAATCTTGGCCAGTCCCTCAGGACTCAGTCTAGTTATGATTTTCATCTTTATTGGTCTCTTATATTAACTACTTTTATAAAATAATCCTAAATAGGGCCTCCCTAGAAGATATTATTCTGTCCAAGTAGTTGTAGAATAATGGCAAAACTTAAATGGAAAAGCTGATGTGTCATGAAGCTTTTGAAATGATTAAGATTTTGCCTAGAAATGTAATTATAATGAAAAACTTTTCTTAGGATTGTTTTGTTGGTTGAAGAGTAAGTAATTAAAATCTGATGGCTATGAAAATAGTATAGCCATTTATTCATGATGAATTGAAATTTTACTTAATTTAAAAATAAGCAATAGGTGAAATTTTGATCATTTATTAAATAGTAAGTTGACATTCTGTTACAGCTTGAAGTCTCAGATATTGTGATATATATAGTAATCAGAGCATAGCATTCACAAAGGAGAATAGTTCGCAAGTGAATGGAATCTGTAAGTTTCATCTGGCATTATAAATTTTAATATTGAGAGAAATACAAGACAGCATGCTATTGCGATAGAAGTTGACCGTGTATGCATCCTCGTACTGTATGTACATAGCTACTTGATTTTTTTGGAATGTGTTCTGTAGTTTTGTGTAGATAATTTGTTATGCCTCTGTATTATTTTTAGAATTTGTGGCGTAATGAGATTAAGGATATTTTCATCAAATAATTTGTATTTTGATTGAGATGATTAAGTAATTTTTTGTGTTGTGTTTAGATCTCAACTTTCTGAGAAAGCTCGAATTGCTGAAGATAAGAAAAACAAGACACAGGAGCAGCTCAAAGGATGGGAGCAGATGGGTACTAGACTTCGTTCAGAGCTAAGTGAAGCACTCTTACTGCTTCGTTCACGCACCAAAGAACTGGAAGAAGCAAGAATTATGTTAACAAAGCTTCAAGAAGAAGCTTCTGTAAGTAGAAATCTTGTGTGTCCTGTGAGAAATAATTTTCTGATATTTTATTTATAATACCAGTACGCTGGAGTATTTGAAATTTTCCATAGATCTGTCTGTTGCTGATGTCTATCAACATCATTAGTCCTTCTAAACTCCCCAGTTGTTATAATAGTATGATACATGGTATATTCAATTTTGGAATGGTATTTGAATTTATTACCATTTATATTTTCATGACCAACTGAATGAATGAATTGGATGAGATTGAATGTATTTTTGGGAATTCATGAAATTATATCAGTTTTATCAAATTAATATTTTCCATTTTCAGCAAATGTAGATAGATTATTTACTAACATTGATTTTTTTATGCAGTGCATGCATTTTCATTTATGATAGATTAGATATTTCTCTTCAAATAACACAATCATCTCTTGTATTTTAGACTCTGTTGAAGTTTATTTTTTAATTAATTTTGTATATTATGCTTGATTTTTTGGTGAATGTTACATTCCTGGGAAATTTTCAACTTTTATTTTAAATTTTATTTCCGTTTTAATGTAAATTATTCTCAGGCTTAAAGTAATGTTAAGGGATCTTCAAATAGTGTGAAATACCGGAAATTTCTTTAGAACAAAATATATTCTGGCTTTTTATTACCTAAGTATTATTTTCTTTAAAGTTTGCTTTTCTAACTCCCGAATCCTTCAGGTTAATCAACATTTGGTCAAAGATTGAATGGCTGTGTACAAAGTATATTTGCATGGAAAAACTGTAATAGCTTTATTGAGAGAGACGTAGGTGTTAAGTGATCTTCTTTTGTAGTTGCTTGTTTTTATTTCAGTTTGCTGAAGTTGCTTTTAGAGATGCCTTTGTAAAGTAGCATAGCAATTTAACAAAACTAAAAGTAGCTTCCATATGCTTTCCTACAGTTGCCTGATTCTCGTGATCGTCTGAATGAACGTGATCATATCAATGAGCTTAACAAAAAATATGCAGTCAGTAACAAGTTACTGGCTGATAATTGGCGTCAAGCATTGAGTGAAGTTAGAAGGCAGTATGACGCTATAGACAATGCTCTCGAGGTGAGTTTTGGGATCAACTTCTTCACACACTATCTATTTCTTTACTTCTGAAACTTCATATTCTATTTTTACTTTCCTAGAATGCTTTTGAATTATTGATTGTGATGTTCTGTATTTAATAATTTTAAGAAGGTATAATGCAGAAAAGTATTTTCAGCAGCCTTTGGCAGGTGTAAATTTTTCCTCAAGGTTTATAAGTTTAAGGTAACTGTTATACATACCATTAATAACAAAGTTAAATACTGTACATATAATTTATTATTTGGAAGTGGTAATCACTAGTGAGTGTGTTTAAAAGTTTTTAGGTATATGGTAAATACATCATATTGGGAAAACATCCTGAGGACTGCTTTATCTTTTTCCAAAATGTGTCATTTAAGAAAAGGGTATTATTTATTGAGTAAGAGCTTTATTCATATTGCTTTTGATTTAGTGAATGGTTTGCTTCTATGACTTGAGATTAATTTCATTTTCATGATTTAAAGACTAAGTTTTATACAAACTATGTTCAACCAGTTTGTTGAATAATAAAAATTGATCAAGTAGTGATCAATATTTCATGTAAAACCTAGTGTTTTGATATTTGACACCACTTATTTAATTTTATTCAAACAATTTAAAACATTTCTGTTATATCATTATAATATAATTGCTATCATTCCAAATTATATTGGTATATTTATACCTATCCTAAGCATGATTTTCCTTTTCATTAGTCCAGACCTGGTATTTTGTTGGTTATATACCTGGTTCATTCTTTTCTCTACAATTCTTTGCTTAGTCATCTTTACCTTTTCTCTTTCTCTTAGTTTTTGTTGATCATCTCATCCATAGGTTGTGTGTAGAGTTAGCAAAGTCTTTCATTCATTAATCAGGTTAAGTAACTAAACAGGAACCCAAAATTTTAGTGTTTCTAATGCTAATTTTCATACTGAATAAATAGTTTGACTGTAATATTTTACTGTAGCAATAATGAATTTGATTTCATTTATTTTGATAGAAAGTTTGATGACTCTTATCTTAAAAATTAAAATTTCAGATTTAATTATCATCAGATAAAGAATTATATTATTATTTAATGTTAAATTGTGAGGATATCTGGTGTTTTGAGAAGTCATCAAAGAGTTAATTAACTCCTACGGAGCTGCAATTCTTAACTGAAATCACAACCTTAATTGATCATAATTTTAATCTATTTTGTTGGGTCAGACTTTGTGGAGCAACATTATGAAGGGGTAAAAAAAAGTAACTGGAACAATTGGTTTTCTGGCTGTTTTTTTCTGCCTGTAGGTGCTGGTACGTTCGGGTATAAACAACACAATTGTAACTCTATTAGGTACTTGTTTTCGAAGATAGAGATTAAGTAACCAGTTATGACGTAGCTAAGATTTAGTCTCATTCCTTCCAATAATAATTGAAACATTTTGTATGACTGAATAGAAAAACAACAAAGAGAATATTGAAGATAGGAAACAAGTTCAGGCTTCACTTCGTGGTAATGACATACACTGAGATGTGACATACTAAAACTTTTACTTTACCACAAAATTATTAAATAAAATATGACCAGGTTTTGCAACAGTGCTGCATCATCAGGTAACTTACAGGAAAATTTTTCACTTATATACAAAAAGGTGAGGGAAAGTAAATAAAAAAGGAGGGGGAAGAGGAAAGGGGAAGAGCAAACAATGGAAGCAAGGGCAAACAAACAAGTGGCATTAGGAAATAAAATTTTCCTGTAAGTTACCTGATGATGCAGCACTGCTGCGAAACCTGGTCGTATTTTATGTAATAATTTTGTGGTAAATTAAAAGTTTTAGTTCGTCACATCTCAGAATATTGAGGATAAATAGATTAGGAATACACATTTACATAATGTGATAGATGAAATACTGGTAATGCTTTATTTTGGTGGATGCAAAATTATGGAAATAAACTGGTTTATTTTCTTTGTATGTACTTTAAAAGCCTTTTTCTATGGGAAATTGAGGTTGCATAGAAATAAATGAGATAGGCAGGTAAAATATGAAAGAATTTACTAAATATCTTTTGTAGATAGAATTTTGTGTTACAGTGCATGAATCTTCATTTTTGATAGCTTAGATACTTCTCTTTCAAGTAATAAACTCGTAACTCTTACTGTTTTTCAAAGTTAAAGTCTACAATAAAATTATTCATTGTAGAGGATGGAAGAATAGGAAAGTTGGATTTCGATTCCAAAATTATGTTATCTGGTTTTTTTATATCAATTTAAATCAAATTTTTGTATTCTGTGGATTGTTAAAAACTAAAGTTTGTGAAATAGTAGACTGTTAAATATGAGGCTAATCCTTTGAAATAGTTAGATTTTTCATTTATATTTTAAGCTCATTAAGTCTATAGAATTAAGTTTATAGTGACAAAACACAATATATCACTTTTGTGATAAAGTAGAAAAGGTTTGTATTTACCTAATGATAATCCTATGGCTTATGTCATCCCTCAAAATTATACATAATAAAAGATTGTATTTCAAATATGTTATCTCAAATAATTATGTTAAGCATTAGTTATTATTTCATTATATGTATTCATAACACCATGTAGTGTATACATTCATCTGCTCTAGTCAAAAATACTCAGGACTTCAGCTATCAACTTCTTTTCTTTCTCTGTTCCTCATTTCTGCCTTTCTTTCTGGATCTCAGTTTAAAGATATTTTTTCCCAAAATATTTTAAATCATATTCCTAATTGTGCTAACTTTCATATACTTACCAATCATCAATTTTTAAGAAAGTATTATCATATTCCTAAGATCCAATATCCATTTAATAATACATGGATATTCTTTGAGGAAATGTCCTGTCAGATTGCTTACTTTAATTGTGTGGAATCATTATGGCAAGAAGATGGATTTCAAAAATGTCAAAATTAAGCTCAACATAAACTACAATATTTTTATCTAAGATATAAACATATTCCTTTGTTAAAGTTCCCTTATATATCATTCTTTTCCAACCCTAGTGATATCAAACCCTTTCTTTGGAAACTCTTTACAAATGATGAATTATTTTCAATGTATGTGAAGCGTATTGATTCCCTATGCTCAAATACATGACAAATAAGTGCTATGAAACCCTTACTTATGATATTTTCAAATTTTTTGCTGCACTTATAAAGTTGGAGAATAAGGTAAATTTATAAATTTTTGCTATCAGCACCCCTTTATTTTAGCTTAAATAATGTATTGCCAGACTTAGAAAGTTTATTAGATATTTAAATAATGCAAACATCTAAAATGAGTACTCATACCCTGCCTCTGATACGATTTCCAAATTTAAAATTTTACAACATGTTAATTGTATAAAGCTTTCAATATTAAATGAATCATTACTTTTACTTGTATATAAATTGCCTCTCATCTAAAAAGTTTGCCAATAAATGCACACCACTTAGGAAATTATTGCACACCTTAAGTATTTAGCTATTTTCCCACAGCTCTTTTCTGCATTTGATTCTAATTCATATTCGTTTTTCTATTCAAGACATTAAATAGTGTACAGGGAGTTGTTCTCCAGTGTCCGCCGTTGGCCAAGTTGCAGCAAGACTTAGAAGAAGCGAATTTCTTGTCTGCAACTCTTCCTGTTATTGGTTTGGATACAGATCCAAATGCTAATGCTGCAGTGCCATCTGGAATGGTTTCTCCAGATAGAAGTGACCCCAAGGAAAATGGGATAAAAGAGGAAGGACTTAATGGAAGAGCATAGTAAAACAATTTTACTCTGTAACTCAGAAAGTACATGAGAGTACTTAATTGAGTTTTTATGTTACTTGGACAATATGATCTGTGCATTGATTCATATTCTCTTATTAATCCCTAATTGCCAACTGTTCATCAATGAATTAAAATGATGTAAATGGTTCTGAATGGCAGCAATTATTTAATAAAAGTATATAATAATCAATGTAGAATTCTTTCATAAAGCCTTAAATGTAATTTTTATTCCCCTGGTTTAATTTTGAAATAAAAAATGGAAAAAATGAGTAATATTTTTTAATCAAACAATTGTGTTAAAAGATATTATTATTATATAGAATTGTCAGTTTACAACTAGAATGGATTAATTCAATGAACAGGAGATCACAGGTTTTAGCTACTTAATTTTTTAATTGAAATGATGTGAATCAGAAGTCCATTATAACAAGTACTGCATATAATGAGAGTTGCATTATAGTGAGTGATCTTTTTGGCTATTATCCATCTCACTGCAGAAAGGATAGGAAGTTACGTCCATCATAACGAGTGGTCATTTCATAAGTATTGTTATAACGAGTGCCATGCTTATCTTGCAGGAGGCATATCGTCAACTGACATAACAACAAACCAACGGTAATCTGAGGCACGTTATCTCTTGAAACGGCAGAAAATATGGGATATGGCACATTTTTGTTAGGATATATCAATAAAGCTTTTATGATTGCATAAAGCCTTACCAATTGCTATAAAAATGTAACGCTTTAATTGCTGTTGGGTGCACCTCCTTTTGGGAGGTATCCTCCCCAACTTTTTGGTAAATTCTAGCCAATATTCTGTGAAATTAGAAATAATAAAAAAGATTTATATTAATGAATAATGTAAGATTTATTTTAATATATAACTTTTATGGAACAAATATAAATTTCATATAAAACAAATAAAATGTAAAATTAAGAAATCTAAATACAAAATATACATGTCTAAATAAATAATACAAATAAAACAAATTGACAATATATGAAAGTGCAAATATAAAAGCATTAACTAAAAATTTAATATATAAAAATAATAGATAGAAACTAATTGAAATCTGTGAATAAAAATATAAAATAAATACATAAGAATAATCAATGTGAAATAAATATATAAAAACAAAAAATAAATGGTAAATACATAAACAAAAAATAAATGTATAAAAATATAAATTGCATTTATATAAAAATAAATTACGTAACTTAAAAATTAAATATAAAAATATATTTAAAAGTACATATAAAACAAATAAATAAAATATCCAATACAAATTACAAAATTTAAGGAAGAGGAAGTGCCATTGTATTGGAAGTCTTTGACCTCACTCCAGATTCCACTGGAGAGTCATTGATGAGTTTTGAAGTTGCTCCGCATGTAAATGCTTTACATTTTCTTGGACTCTTCTTCGATGATGCAGTGATAGGACTTATCACATGTGAAACACATCAAAATGCGGCACAGTGTCTTCATGAAAAAGCATCCTGATGGAGACCCCAATTGCAGGTAACCAGTGCTGCAGAAATACAAGTGTTTTTTACGCTAATAATACTACAAAGTTTTATTAGGAAGCCAGACCAAGATCATTACTGGTCCAGAAGGCGTATATTAGCAAACCCTTTGGGGGGCAAAAGGGTGGACCAGCATTTAGCAGATTGCACAGTTCCCAGAAAAAGAGGAAAAAGTACAGTAAAAAGTCATTCTTATATTTCATGGAGATATGCATGTGGAATTCCTTTGTGCTATATAAAAATCAGGAGGGTAAAGTTCACAGTAGCAGTATAACAAGTATGCCATCCATGTGTGTCATCCCCAAAGGTAGGAAGACCATCTGCAGCTCCACATCTCTTCCTCCTTAGAGAATGACACTTCCTGGACACAAGCTCAGATATGGTAAGGAAAGCGAAAACAACAAGGAAGTGTACTATTTGTCCTGAAAACATAAACATTACATAATTTGTATGCATAAATATTAGGAGTATTTGCTTCAAAGCGAAATTATTTTTGGTGTAAATAATTATTAGTAATAGTAGCATTTTTGCCTCTGAAATGGAACAGTTTTCGTCCAAAATAATTAATTTATAAATGTAATTTGTAGTATTTAACCTTTTAAAAGAAGAAAATTATTTTCAAGTGAATAAGTTAATATTTTTGTTTGAAAATTAAGCTTCCTTTGATTCCTTGGATGCTCTTACAAACCTACCCCTCCAAACCAATAGAAATATTACAAATGTATAAATAATAATATTATATAATATATAATAATTATAATAATATTATAAATGTAAAATATTAATATTTATTTCAAAAGAATGTAATCAACTGAATGACGAGTTACTTTGTGGTAATCCATGACTAAGGAACAAAACAGGAACAACTTTTCCAGAGGAAACTAATTCTGTTTTTAATAGCTAAGCAACTTACACACTTAATAGAGGACACAATAACAGGTTTCAATGCTTAAGCATCATTTTTAAGTGACAAAGCAGTCTCCAGCAACACATATTTCAACCAAATATAGAAAGAGTGGGAGCCCTGGGGAAAAATTCACCTAGGACGAGGTTAGTCGGATTAACTGTTTTTACCTCGGTTTACCTCGAAATTCAGCTCGTATCAGTGCGGTTATGGCTCACTTACCATGTAATCACCTCGCACGGAATTACCTCGTTTCAGATGGATGATGTTTTCACCTTGTATTACCTGGTACCGTATTACCTCGCTTCACATGGATTTAGCGTGCATCAGCTGTGATTACCTCGTGCTGACTGTATATAACCCGCACCTTATTTTACTCGTTTCACATGGATTTAACGTGCATCAGCTGTAATTACCACGTACTGACTGTATATAACCCGTACCTTATTTTACCTGTTTCACATGGATTCAAAATGCAACACCTGTAATTACCTCGTATTGACAGTATATAACCTGCACCTTATTTTAGTCGTTTCACATGGATTTAACGTGCATCAGCTGTAATTACCTCGTATTGACTATAAATAACCCGCACCGCATTGTACTGGTTTTACATGAATTTATCATGCAATTACATCGTAGTGACTCGAATGAACCAGCCCTGTATGAGAATCGTACGACACGTTCATCAGCTGTAAAATCCTAGGTAAAACTTTCACTAGCCTGTTAAAGAGAAGCAAGGAAGGGTTCGAAGACAAAGGATAGGGTGACACAAGTTTCTACATTTCATATTTTTATTTCGATTTAAGTCTTGTATCTTCGCACACATGTAATTTTTGACCTTCTTCGCCTCTATACATTCTCTATACATTTCTCCTCGTGCCCCCTTTCGCGTAGATACACGCTAGTGTGGTACCATCGGTACCACCAATCTTTCGCGGTCATCGAGGAACTCGACGTAAGCAAACATTTTCACTGCAAAATAAGAAATGTTTCATGAGTATTAAACACAAGACTCAAAATAACTCAGATAAGTAAGAAAGGCAGAACCACTTAATAAGTATACTTACAGTTAGCTTCTCCTATAAATGCACTCTACAGGATAACAACGAGTTTCGCACTTCGCACCCACGCACAAGTTGAGAACGATTAACCCGGTAACGCCTAGCGGTACCGTTTGGTACCACCCCGTAGGGTATTAAGAAAATTGAATTTTATGATACCTCCGAATATTTTCTTAGATTTTTCTCAGTTTTATATCTATTTGCATACTTTGAGGCTCACGATCACAAAAAATTTGCTTTTGTTTGTCCTTATTTTACGCCAACACCGATGTTTGAAAAAGGTGAATTTTCATGAATCCCAAAAAACACTCTTTTTTCGTGCAGACCTTCCGATTTTTTTTTATATTTCCAGTTTCGTGGCTATCTACGAGATTTTTTCAAGTGGTATCAAATGTCAATACATCTAGCTATAGATTTAATTAAAATTTTGGGTTGCTAGTTTATTTATAAGGAAGTTACAATGAATTGCATTTTGCTAGTACCATATGGTACCGCTAGGCGGTTCCCATTATACTTTTATGCGGGAAGCGAATACGCGGAAGCTTCTTCCACTATGGTATATCTATCGGATTTCTTTTGCACTTGTGATATTAGAGCAAATAAATATTTGAATATAGTTGCATTTCATTTATGTACACCCCAAAAATATATTTAGTTCAGCCGTTTTCGATGATTTAGGCTGATTTCGGAGGTATGGATTTACCCTTTTCGGGCTCTTGACGTACACCCTTGACCAGATTCGGAAGAGACGGATGTTGGGTCCGGTTGTAAAAATGAACTAATTCTCTGAAGGAGCGAAAGAAGCTAATGGATGAGGAGTGGTGGAAGGGATTACCACCGTAAACTCTTAAGATGGCTGGATAAAAGCGAAGAACACGTGACCTGAGACAATTCAGAAAGAATTCGTATTGTTTTGGCCTTCCGTTTCTCCATCGCGAACAACCGAGCAATATTTGCGCCTTTTACTCCTTATCCTGAGTTGCCACGTTCACTTCCAAGGAGCAATTGGATAGCTGAAAGCTTGGTCTCTTTCAGAATGTTGAACTACCGGCGCCAAGAATTGTCCCTACAGAGTAAACGGGGCCGGCATTTATTGCACGCTCGATGTTGGTTAATTTCAAGGAACCGTTGCCTCTCACTTTTCTCAGAGGTGGCGGCTTTCATTGCTCTTGCCCTCTCATTGATCCTCGTGGACAGAATCGCCGTAGTGTGCAATCATAGAATGGATTGCATCAGCCACTAGTTTGGCGGAATCCGCGTGGCTTCCGTCAGTTCAGTGGATAGCTGGTGCTTGCTGATAGTGCAAGGGTGCTTGGCGTATGCCATATGGGACTAGTTTTCTTTGAAGCCAGTATCATCTGTGACAGTGACAGACATGGATGTCCGTCTACAGTGAGTAAAATATTCTATTTATATGAAAAGTGTTTCGCCTATTTGCTTTTGTCGCTATCTCTTTAAATTTTTTGTTTCTGTGAAGTAGTAAAATATATTTTCTATCAATTTCAGTGATTTGACTCTTCAAGAGGCTATGCAAATTCTTGAGGATGATGATATTGATTTTGATGAAATATACTTGGAACCACCGGAGGTAACTGTGTTGTCTGATGAAGATTCAGCCGAGGAAGACAGCGGAGGAATGGTGGACAACTTGAGTGGACGCCAATTGCGTGCAAAAGTTGAAGTTGTTATTCGAAACGGTGAAAATTCAGCTAGTGAAGCTCCTAAAGAAAAACCCGAGAATATCCAAGCATGTGATGTGCCTGGCCCTAGTCGCAAACTACGTAAGAGACCTCACACACGCGAGCAGGTGATCCATTGGGATGATGAAGACATCACCGTCCATGACGCGATTTTTCCTGATCCTAATAACTCCTCCTTTCGTGAAGTTTCCCCCACCCAGGCTTTTGAGCGTTTTTTTGACGAAGAAGTAATTTCTCATCTGGTAGAGGAATCGAATAAGTATGCCCTGTTCTGCAATTGTGGAAATCCGAATATAACAGCTGAGGAAATGAAATTATTTGTTGCAATTCTCTTCCTCAGTGGGTACAATACGGTTCCAAGTAAAAGGCACTATTGGGATAAAGCTTACGACATGAGGAATGAACTTGTTTATAAGTCAATGAGGTGAGATAGATTTTTGCAAATTAACCGATTTATTCATTGCTGTGACAATACTGCTGTTGATACCTCTGATAAAATGTGGAAATTGCGCCCTCTTATGGATATGTTAAAGAAAAAATTTAGTGAATATTTCAAAGAAGAGCAGTGCTTAAGTTTTGATGAGTCCATGGTTTCATATTTTGGGAGGCATGGATGCAAACAATTCATTCGGGGGAAGCCCATAAGATTTGGCTACAAGGTTTGGTGCCTCAATACCCCAGATGGCCTTGTAAATTTTGACATTTATCAGGGAAATAATCCCAGGAAAGTGGAAAGCTACGAAAAAGAATTTGGAAAGGCCGCAGCACCTTTAGTTGGAATGATAGATGAACTGAAACAGAAAGAGCTACCTTTCCGATTCTATTTTGATAATTATTTCACGAGCTACAACTTAGTGAAATATCTTCGCGGAAGGAATTATGGTGCAACAGGAACAGTGAGGGAAAAATAGAATTCCTAAAGAATGTCCTCTGAAGTCTTCTAAGGAATTAGAAAAGTTAAAGCGAGGATCTTTTGAGGCCAAAAGATCCACGAAAGACAACATTCTTGTGGTGAAGTGAGTGGACAATGCTGTCGTTTCGGTTATGTCGTCATGTCACGGATTTAATCCGATATCTGGGGTTGGGAGATTCTCCAAAAGTGAGAAAAAAAGACTCCTTGTGCCACGGCCCGATGTTTTATTGAAATACAATAAATTTATGGGGGGCACAGATCGAATGGACTGGAATATTTCCCTTTATCGTGTGGGTGTCAGAGGAAAGAAATGGTGGTGGCCCATTTTTACGTGGATGCTTGATGCCATGATGCGCAATGCATGGTTGTTGACGAGGAAAACAGGGAAAAGTATAACCCAGTTCCGACGGGCAGTTGTGCAGACTTACCTGGAGAGATACAAGAATAGGCCGAAATCTGTAGGACGTTTACCTGCGTCCAGAAGCAGTGAAACTGGAATGAGGTATGTAAACTCATCATGAGATAATATTTTGATATACAACATAATGCGTATGATTACTAACAGCGGGTTTTCTTTCCAGTGTTTCTGATGAAATAAGGTACGATGGGTACAACCACCTCGTGCAATCCACCGCCCAAAGGCGAAGGTGTGCCCATGAAAATTGTACAAGCAGAACACGAACGGAGTGCGGAAAATGTAATGTAGGGCTATGCATTGACTGTTTCGAAAAATTCCACATTCTGCAGTAATAAAATGAAGCCACAATGGCAAAATATTTATTTACTTTCACCATTTTTGACTGAGGATTTCTATAAAATTTTAATAATTTTTTAAATCTTAGGGCAATATTTTTTTTAAACATATTCTGATAATTTTTATGATATTTTATGTTAAAAATGTAAAAATAAGCAAAAAAAAACAAAAAAATAAATAATTTGTTCAGCTAGCTGTAAATTTCCGAAAATTCCTTAAACCTTCAATTTTATACCCCCAAGCGCCTAGCGGTACCATATGGTACCAGGCTATATCTCCGTAACTAATGATGTTAAAAGAAAAAGGATTGGACGAAATGACTTAGAAAGTAATGCGTATTAACATACTTGATTTAAATTAAATTCGAAGAAAATTTTTTTTTCAGGCGTTACCGGGTTAAATAGAGAAAGCATGTTCGCGATGAAGCGGAAGTGGAAAACGATGCTAGCGTATGACGTAAAAGAATCTAACTACAAAAAGGTGAAATTATACAGCAAACGGAAAAACATTGAGTCACAATTAAACAAAGATAACAACCTAACAAGTAAATTATAATTTCGCCTTCATTAGTCCTACTCCTCTAAAATATTTTGGAAAATTACCAACTTCCTCCACGGTCTCCACCTTTTCCGGAAATATTTCCGTTCACCTAATTCACCTTTTCTTTCAATTGTAAGCATAGGCGCGAAAGGAACCTTCTTTTGAATACTTGATACGTTCTAGTCGTTCTTCTACGTGGTCTACATCATCTATCTGTTTTACCATCACACTACAAATGTATCTATTTATTCTTGTCTCCAAGATGTATCCTATTGATGACAAATTACAGTTACCTATGTATATACAGTCAATACGAGGTAATTACAGCTGATGAGCGCAAAATCCTTGTGAAACGAGTAAAATAAGGTGCAGTCAGTACGAGGTAATTAGAGCTGATGCACGCTAAATCTATGTGAAGCGAAGTAATACGATACCAGGTAAAGAAAGGTAGTTCCATGTGAAAACAACATCCATCTGGAACCAGGTAATGCAAGGTAATCATGTGCGAGGTGATTACATTGTAATTGGGCCATAACCGCGCTGATACGAGCTGAATTTCGAGGTAAACCGAGGTAAAAACAGTTATTCCGACTAACCACGTCCTAGGTGGATTTTTCTCCAGGGATGGCATGCATGGGTATCTTTTTCTGGAAAATTTAATGCGCTAATTATGCAGTTATTTAAGTATTTGGTATTACACGGCCATATGTCTTACGGCTATCATAAAATAAGGTGCGGGTTATAAACAGTCAATAAGAGGTAAGTACAGCTGATGCATGCTAAATCCATGTGAAACGAGTACAATACGGTGCGTGTTAATTACAGTCAATACGAGGTAATCCGCATTCGTCCGTATGAGGTCATTACAAGTGACGTTGGCCATACTCGCTCTGAAAACAACTTATTCACTCTGCAGCCATGTGAGACGAGTTATGCTGAGAACTCTCTGGCACGGGTCAGTCACAGTGAAGATGACGTCGTTCAATTTTAAACCTATTAATGACTAAACACGACACATGGCTGAGTTACAAATTTGATCAATTTGTTTAAACAAATTTATTAAATTTGTAACTGTTTCTCGCCCAGAATCCATGGATGTGAAACGCTCCTAGATGGCTGCTTAATAAATTGAAAACAGGTTGATACGGTGACACAAGAAACAAGGTCATTCCATGTAATTCGAGCTCAGATAGTTATAAGACAAAACGAGGCAAATGCAGTTCAAGGTGTTACGAGTTGTTCCGATATGAATACAGAGCCTAATATTCCTTAGGTGTAGAGTGCTGTAAGCGTAAGGGAACAGCAAGTTGAAACGAGTTGTTCTGACGTAAAAACAGACCTTGCACAACTTTGGCATAGAGTGTTGCATAAACATAAGGGGATTACGAGTTGAAACAAGCTACTTCCGGAATTAACCGACCTAATACGAGGTAATTCCATGCTTGATTTACCTGGTTTTACCTTGTTTCACCTGTAATTTTTCCCCAGGGAGAGGACAAAAAGAAGATAAGAGCAAGATTAACAGAAACTGGGTGGACAAAGAGGAGGGAAGGTATGGAAGAGTTGATAAGAGTAAGGAAGAAGGAAAGATAGTTTCATTTGTAAGAGTTTACACAGAATTTTGATATTTCAATTTTTCAAGTGTATTGATTCGGCTTCCCTTCCTGGCTAATATGAAGGATCTTAGGTTAAAAATCCAAAGAATGGTTTGCGAATAAAATATGCATTGCAAAATGCAAGTGTTGTGAATCATTTTGAAAACATTTTTCATGCTCTTTCATCTTTACAGTAAACTTTTTCTGCTCTGACCAATATAGATATAATTACAGTCATTACTCCTGACTTTTAAAATGGGTCTATGAGATCTTTACCATATATTTTATGCTAATAATTAATATTATTCAGCACCGTGCAACATTTAACACAACAAAAAGCCTTTTATAGAATATATTTAATAACAATTTAAATGTAATTGTACATTGCATGAGAAGTACTATCAACTAATCAGCTAGTCAACTAAATGATCTTAAAAAAGATCTTCATAGAAATATGAAAAATTCAATTCAGTTTCAGAAAAATGTTGATAGCAATTTAAATTTAATTTCACAATTAGTTAATGGGCTACATGCAGTTCAAATTAAAGATTCTAGAGTTTACGTAGCATTATTGTAGTGAGAAAATAGGGGAATTTTTATCAAAACTTTGCCACAATACATTAAGTTAAATTTGATATCTTTGCTAATGAACCTAACTGCTCTATATATTGGATCATTTCCTAGGTAATGACAACCCACCTTCATTCCATATAATGCTGTAGCATTTAACATGAGCTGCCTACTAAACTTTTTGAAATGGCTCTAACCAATTTTTGTAATGCTTACTTTGACAAATTTTAAAACCAACAGCCATCAAAATCACCTATCTTATTATTCACTTTGAATGGCATATTTGTATTATATCATTGATTGTATCTACCTGTTATTAAGAAACACTCACAAACTTGTATATTATTCTTATTCTTTGAAAATTTAATGCAGCTCTGTTATCTAATCGTCCAAAATTTATGGGTACCATTCTGTACACACAAATTTACATATTTGCAACATAAGACCATTGCATCTGATCAACTTTGGGTAGCCAATCCAATGGTTTGTTATAGCTCAAAATGTATCTTACATATGAAAAAGTAGATTGAATAGTAACATAAACTTAACCCTTTCGCTATGGTGAGCGTGCTGGAATGCTCTCTGGTTCCTTACAAAGGGACGGAGAGTGTGCCGGGACGCTCAGGCCCATCAGTTTTTAATGAGTGGGGTAATGCTCCCGATACTCAGAAAGGTTTTCCTTTAGTCTGCCGTTGACTACGAAGGAATACATTCTCATTCTCATACACAGGCTATATCATTATTAATGCATAAAGATCGCCAATATGGCTGCCGTAGTGAACGGGTTAAAACTGGCTACTTGAGCCAACATGAAGTCAAGACCTTAAGCACAAAGCAAATAGATTATCATAATAAATATTAGGAGTATGCAAACTTAAAATAAATATTCTCACTTACTTATACATATAAATTCCCTTATAGAAATTGTAAATTGAATATATTTTAGAATGCTAGAATGCCTCAGTGGCCACAAGTATTCATTCAAGTATGAAACAAGTCTCTCATGAGTCCTGAAGTTTAGTTCTGGAGTAACAATAGCCATCATCTCTCATTTGGATTTATTCCTTTTAGCTATCACTTTCGATATTTCTCCCAGGACTTACATTTTGTTCAGTTACACCCAGCAAAGTATCTTTGGCTCTCTCCATCACCTCAACAACGAAAATCTTGCCTAACTATTTGCCTAAAGACCCATGCCTTCCTTGCTTTAGCTTTCTCTTCCCAAGTTTTGCCATGCTCTCTCTTTATCAGCACTCCAATTCTCAACCCTACATCCTCCAAGTTCACTTTTTGATTGATATATTTTTTACTGAGAAAGTGTTTTACCCTATCACAGGTTTAAATGATTTTTACCTATGATGAGCAATCAACAACCTTTGTTTAAGATATTATTTTGAGAGATCAGCTCACAATTGAAAAATAAATCCACTATCTTCATTACTCTTCTTTAAAAATAGATTTTAGCAAATTTCTAGTGTAAAGCTATTAGTTTATGTTAAAGATATTTTCTTCTGTATTTATAGTTTCTATCATCTGAATTTATGAAAAAACTTAGTCGTAGGAGAGCCTTTTATGATCTCTTTCAATAGGTTCAAATCAATTGCATGTAACATTCTAAGGAATACAGTGAAATGAATCCAAAAAAGTGGAATGAAAATCGAGATTGATTATAATATTTTGATAAATCAACTGAAAGGAAGACTTATGGGGTAGAATGGAAACTTGGAATCATATTCCTAAAATTCCTTTCTACTAAGATGTATCAAAAATACAGATTATGGAGCTAATTTCATACCAAGCCAATGAAAAATAACCATTGCTGGTAGAGAAAACATGATATCATTGTAATACGCATCTGCAAATAAAAGTATGATTTCAAGATTTTGGATTTTAAAGAAAATAATTATTTGACCCTTTATTAGGCAAGGCTATAACAGAATTTTATATCTATCCTCATGTAATTTTTATCTATACACTTATAATATAAAATGCATAAGAATGGTTAAAATATAGAAATGGAAGGGATGGCGATATGGGAAAAATCTCCATAATTGTGTGTTACTTTTTGGTGGAGTTTAATTTTCTGTAGGCGAAGAACATCGATTTAGAATATTGGATATTATAAACTCTTTTCGAGCTAATTTATCTGCTATTAAAAACTATATATTACTTACGCATATTGTTTCAATAGTTTCAACATTAAATTAAATTAATTCAACTCACGTAATTTAAGTAACAATATCGATGGTCTAATAATTACAGAATGCTACTCGGTTTAATGAGAGTAAACATGATACAATTCGGACCATCTACTTTTGAGAAGGCAATATTGAGATTTCAGGCAGATGATATTAATGTTCATCCATTCTCAGTTTTCTTACAGGTGGCTAAACCTTATTACACTTTTACGTAATGAGTTGGTGACTGTGAAAGACTAATTTAGTGCCTTCTACTACCCTACTACGTCACTTCTTGAAAATTACTTCTGCTTGAATGCGGATTCCGAGCTGAGAGGATATAAAGGACTCGTCTGAGGGGGATTCTCAACGTTCGACATAATTTCCAGGTAAGAATGTTTAATAGCTGCTAGAAATCTATGTTCAGGGATTACCTCTTACATTCTTTCGTCTCAACAATTGTCACTCACGAATAAATCTACAAATTGCTATTTTTACGTTTCTGAAAGTCATTACTGGTTTCAGTTAAAATTCATTTTTAGCTTTGAATTCTGTGGCATGCGATGGGTCAAATCAACTTACAGTATACTTCTAGAAGGCATTTAACTATACTGTTCTCGGCAATTTGATGCCTTATTTCAAATTAATTGCGCTTCTTATTACTTTTCTCAAATATTCCACAAGTTTCGCATTTTATTCAAAGAGATTTTTCAGGTAAAATGATTTGAAATACCCAGAGCAACTCTGTTGCTACTGCTGATAAGAGCCTTAGCTGCATCTTTAGATGGTATCTTTAATACATCTCGGACCAATGTAGAGAAGCCCGTAGGACAGAAACTAGAATATTTTCAATTCGATTTTTTATCACGGTGAACTGGGCTCCCCTCAATTGGGATTTCACTGGAAAATCTCTCTTCGTTAGATTACCTTCGCACATACGTCAACCTCTGTCGTGTTCGCTTGTATTTACATTCTTTTACGTTTAAAGTAAGACTTTGAGTTCAAGGAAGGGTTAATTGGAATTTGTGCTAAAATCCATGAGCCAGCAAGCGGCGGGGAGATTAGACTGCAGTTATACCACCCATTAGATTTTAGTTCGTACCTCGTCATGATTCGTCGAGGTTAAACTCGTGACCTTGGACATAATGTTTGTATGTTGCAATGACTTATCGCTGGAAAACTTACTTGCACTTACCCATGTCGTCTCTTTTAACGTTTTGATTCTCAAAAAACCATGGATGAATTAATTAGGTAATTTTATTTCAACATTGTTTTATTATAATGGTGTTTCAATATATTATATTTGTTTCCAATCAGAATTTAGTTGAATGCCACCTCAAAGGCTTAAGTATTGGCTAATACATATAATGATAAACTAAATGATTTAATTTTTCACTCTGGTATAGGAAGGGTTAAGTCTATTGTGATTTCGGTGGCCTGTCTTGCATTGAGAACCTTGCTATCAATTAGCACAGGTTCCTGCTACCATTATAAATGGTGATTTACTTTTGAGACAGTCTTCATCATGTCTGTGTTGAAATAAAAGCTACTGAGGTATGAGTAAACAATTGCACTGATAGAGGTCTCTTCTTAGGGAGTGCTACTCCTATAGTCATTGTTCATCACTATTCATCACTAGTGTGGAGGTGTTCTACCTATAGCATTCTGGCTTGGTGAGGAAAGCAAGGGCTAACTAGAGATGAAGTCTTCTAGGGTTCTCCACCAGGTTAGATTTTCCATTGCCGGTGTTTCGATAGCTGACTCTGCCATAGTCCTCAGGGTGCTGAGGGCACGGACAGGGGCAGTGACAATGGCAGAGACAGTTATTGAAACCTCGTCGATGGAACATCTAACCTGGTGGAGAACCAGAGAAGACTTCATCTGCAGCATTCGCTAGGAAAGCACGAGATCTTTCAAGGGCTAACTACAATGGACGAGGAGGTAACTACCTCCTTGTCCCACCTAGTTAGCCTCATTCTCCCATAATAGCTCTTGGTAGCTGATGTTAGACATTGAGAGATACCAACTGGCCTATAGACTGAATACTGTACAAACTGATTTTGACTGAAAATCCCTTCCCTCAAAGTTCCTCTGATGATATATATTGCTAAACTACCTCCCGTACTCCCTCACCTGATGATGGCCTTTGTGCTGAAACCAGTCTTAAATAAAATCCAATAGTGTGGAAGTTTACAGCGTTCTTATTTTCTATAACTGGAGAGAATAATAGACTCTTAAGATATTTGTAATCTAAAATATCGATGTCAGTAATGCTCATGTATTATAACAAAACAGAAATTTTTATTAATCGCAAATTTAACTTGAGACTGCATTGCAAGTTTGTACCACTTATTCAAAAGCAAAGCAAGAAATATGATTTTTGTGGGATTTAGGGTATACCTTTCTATTTTTATAAAAGAAATTGTGGATTTCCATTTTTGCTGTAGTTTTGTGAATGTCTTGTTGGTATTTGGGTGATTGTATTTTTAATTCTTTTTGTTTATGTTTAATGTTTGTGTGTGTGAGTTTGTATGCTTGCTATGTTTATAATTTCAGTTATGCATGGTGTAGAAGGTAGATATGTGGTGTTATTTTTAGGAAATTTGTAGCTTATGTCACTGTAAATGTAGAATACTGTTTTTTGTTTAGTTCAAAGTGGAAATGAAGTTCCAACATATTGCCTCACTCTTCTAAGAAATTAGAGCATAATCTTATTTGAAAAATTTCCAATTTCCTTGCTTTGTTTTTCAAGCAGTCAAAACAGATAGGAATGACTGGTGATTTTTCTCTACGTGAAGGCTTGTATCTCTTACATGCAGACAAATTTTGAGTGAGATCAGATTCATTTTATTGGTTATCCTTCAATTGCCAGCATGATAGTTGATCTTGATTATAATATTTTAGTTAAGTTCTGTAATTTACTTTCTTATGAAGTAATAAGAAGTCTCATGATAGATTTTCACCCAGTGATAGATTTTATTTCATCCCAGTCGTGATCAAGACTGACAAAAGTTAACGATAAATACATTTTCCTTTATCCTGTACCAAATAATAAATGAAACTATTGCATTCATCAGAATATGGTAGCAGGAAGCTGTAAAGATAGTAAGGGTCTCAATGCTAGACAGGCCATCTTAATCACAGTTGTCTTAATCTTTACAATACTAGAGGGAACTTAATTTTCTGCGATATTTTTGGCATCTTTAAGGGTATCAGGATTTTTGTCATCACTGTAGCAGAATGATTTGGGGTTCTTTATGCTAGTGTTAGCTCATCTCTGGATCTTAATGAAGGAATTATTCAGCACCAAAACTTTTATCCCACACTTTTTTGTCTTTGTTTGTGAAAATTTGGCCTCTCACTGGTCTTAACCTTCAGACATTCTCAATTATAATCTCTTATCTTATTTGAGTTGGCGCTTGGCACCTCTGCATTTATATTTGATCTCAGCTGTTTGAAATATAATAATGTAAGGTGAGGGAATTACAAGTTAAGACTCAAGGGGACTTTTTTCATGTTCTCTGGATGAATATGTTAAAACAACTAGTCATGGAAAGGCAGTCTCCTACTTTGATAAACATGGATGCCTTGAGGAAAAGGATTATGAGCATTTGATCGAAAAGGGAGTGAGACCCTCATGGAGATTCATACTGGTTATTGTTGCACTAAATACCATAGATAACTCATGCAATTAGTTATCTTAATTTCATATTATTTATTTAATTCTATATAATATATATTCTATTTATTTTAATGATTTTCTAATTCATTTTATATTCAATATTTGATATCATAGCCTAACATAAGTAAATTCATTTGATTTGCTATACAAGAAAGGCTAACTTTGCATAATTCTTGCTGACTGATTGTTTTCCTTCTATAAGCTATTTAATAAAAAATGCATCAGCTTGGTTCTTTCAAATTATAGTTCACATGTATAGTATAGTTGTTATTTTAAGAATACTTAGTTTAATAATTTCTATTATGTAAAATTATTAATTTTATTATATCACTTTATTCTTATAAATACAACTGTTTAAAACAAATGCTACTGTAAATATTAATCAATGACATGAATTATTATATCTTTCGAATGGGAGTGGAGCCACCAAGTGATTGGATCTTCTATGCAGAGTGCGTGTGAAAAGCCATTTAATCCAGCATTCAAGAGGTTGTATGTAAACATTCCTTTGAGATTCTGCTCATACTTTTCCCTGTAGGGTAGTAGTTTTTATCAAAATTTACTTACAATATACAACATGTATTTAATTAAATGCAACTGCTGTTCAGGTTTTATTTTTTGTAATATTTGGACAAGTTCATTTATCAACAATACTGATAATTTAATTGATTTCCTCAGATTTGTATCAAGAAAGATTTTCTTACGTCATTGCTTCTGCTCTCTTAATTATAGATGACAGTATTACAGAATTAATTTGAATGTTACATTTTGAGAATTATTATTAAACTTAAATTCTACCCTATGCAAAGAATATTTTAGATTTCCTCATATTTTAGAGTCAAGAAATAAAAGTTACATTTGTTCTTAACGTTACATGCTCCTCATTATGATGATATGAATAGAATTCCCATATGTATCAATAGAAAATCATGGTCTTAAATATAGCCTAATTATACCTGTAGGGTAATAAATACCATCAATATACAATATTATCAAAATTCAGAATAGAAGATTTAGAAAACCTGAAAGAATATCAATGGAACATTAATTTTTTCAGAAAAAGTTAAGTATTCAGAAATAATCCACAACAAAATTAAGTGCCCTTTGTTAAAAGGTATAAGCCTATTAACTATTGAACATGCATTCTTAAATATTTTCAACTTTAAAAAATATATCTACAAAGTATGAAATAAGCCTTCAGCATTGAAGAGACAAATTAGAAAATGAATCGTTCAACCAGAATAAAGAAATAAGTGAATGCCAAAATTGACTAATAGAAAAACTATACTCATACTCAAAGACTTTTCCAGACAAGCATGTCTACAAACGCTTTTGTTGTAACTAGACAAACCTCACATAATGCCTGGTGACCAAGGGCGTCGCCAGCCACTGGGCTAGGGGGGGGGGGGGGGGAGGCAAGCTACCTTGAAAAATGCCTAACTTACAAGGGCTAGTTTATTCATGCCCTCTTCTTACTACAAATATGTCAAATCTTTCAAAATCTAAATGCATTGAAAACTAGAGGAGTTTAACGCTTATATGGCCAACTCATTAAACTTTCCAAGATAGTAGTTTACATAAGTAAACTATTGGAAACTTATCATAAGTTTTGTTTCAATTTATAGTTTGGATACGTCCAATTTCTATTAAAAACTCATTTTTTTCGATGCTTAAGTATTTTGATGCTGTAGATATAAACTTCCTGAGTCATTGAGAGTTCTTTCTTCCAAGAGGTTGCCAAGCGTGAAAAGGTAAAAAATAGTAAAGGTAATTCGGCAAGCGATATAAAATGTCTCAATAAATCACCACATTGGAGCACCCATCCTTATTTAAACATCTTTCGTTATTAGACTATATCATCAGAAGCTTTCTTAGGAGTGACTTCATCTGTTGCTTTTAAAATTACCTCCTCTTCTAAGAAACAAAAAATAATTTATATCAGATGAAATGTTCTAGTAGGCTTACAATTAAGTCTGATTTCGTTATGCAACTAATAATGGTCATTTCACAAAAAACCGCATAGACATTAACTTACGTATCTTCGATAGAGGCCTCGAGCTATTAGCAGACTGTGAAAAAATTTTTGGATGTCCATCTGTACCTTAAGAAATCCAAACTAAACACTCCATCGAACTGTTCTCTTAGAATTTCTCAAAAGCACTATTCACGAGCCAAGCTTTGCATTCACACCCTCAAAACAGTCACGTGCAGAAGATCTGAGCGTTTTATCAATCTGTTTGTCTCTCAAACGTAATCTTAATCTCTATATTAAGGGTGTAAGTTTCGAATTAATTTAAGACCAATTAACTGTTTACCTATTTATGAAAAAAATTTAGAAGTGATACTTCATGAACAAATGATTGACTATGTGGAGAGAAATGATATACTGTGTACTAATCAATTTGGATTCGGGAAGACATTTTCTTATGAAACTGCTATTCAGCTTGTTTTACTAAATGGCGTACAATGGCAAATGAGGGTAAAGTTACAATTGCTGTCATGTTAGACTTCAAAAAGGCATTCGAGACAATAGATAGGGATCTACTTGTAGAGAAATTAATGAAATATGGTTTTGGAAATCGAGCAGTAAAACTCATAAAAAGCTACCTGAGTAACAGGAAGCAGAAAACAAAGCTTAATATCAACATCTGATGAAATTTATAATGGGTTTGGTATTCCTCAAGGGGCAATTATGGAGCTGTTACTTTTTATCTTGTATATTAATGATCTTCTGCCACAACTGAATGATGTATTTGTTAATCTTTTTGTTGACGATACACTGATATCTGCATCAGAAAATACTTACGAAGAGGCTTGTTGCAAAATAAATTCTGCCCTTGCTTGCCTGAATACCTGGCTGAAATTTAATAAGCTCAAGTTGAACATGGATAAATCAAAATGTATCCTTATAACACCATCACCGCAAAAAAGAAAATTATTCTAGATAACACGAGCAAACCTTTCATACAGATAGATAGTTTTATTCTTGAATTTGTTGATGAAATAAAATATTTAGGAATAATCATTGACTCTCATTTAAATTTTAAGGGACATATAGAGGGACATATATTGTAAAAAAAAACTGGCAGAAAGATAGGTTACTTATCAAGAATAAGCAGATATTTAAGCCCATGGACAGGAATCCAAATTTAAAAAAAAACAACCATTTCTCCCCATTTTGATTACTGTTCCACAGTTTTATATGGGATCTGCAATAAAGAAATAAAAAGACTTCAGAATAGAGCAGTGAGAGTAATTCTAAAATTTGGAAAACTTACTCCAATAAGATCCATGTTGAATGCTCTGCAGTGGATGTCCATAGAAGAGAGAACTTCACTACATGTATTAGAATTGGTCCACAAAATGGTGTATAAAAGAGTGCCAAGGTATTTAAATCAGGAGTTAACATTTACTTCTGGGCCACCACCATTATGATACATGGCAAACGTTTGACTTAAAAATAAAAAAACATACTACAATTTTTTCTAGAAAGTCATTAATGAATGATGGACTTAGTTTATTCAATAGTCTTCCTGAATGGGTCTGCAGAATTGAGAATGGAAGAATGTTTAGAAGAGAATGTATCAGGATTGTAAAAGAAACTAGGGAATAATGGTTGAATTTGAAATTTAATTTAATTTAAAGAAATGTATAGTTTTTTACTTGCATGTTTTAAAATCTGTACAATTGTGTATAATTATGTGTAATTATGTGTATTGTGTGCACAAAAAGTGTTAAGTTGACGAAATTTATATGCAAGACTTTGTAAGATTGATGTATATATATTCTTATTTTACTTGTACTTTTACTTGTAATTCTCATTTGTGTTTATTAGAATGTATTTCTAAATAAATCTACTACTACTACCCCTAAACCCCCCCCCCCTCGCTGCGCCACTGCTTGAGCATATTTGCAAAATACTCACCGCAAAACTTTCTTATGTCCATTTTGAAGGGAAAACGAAAAAAAACTGAATCCTTTGTCTTCTGCCGGCGATTGTCGGACAATACCTAAGGAAGTTTGAGAGAGAGGACATAATCGCATAACCTCGCGCGCAGATCGCATCGAGAGGCAGTTCTAACTACAATGTTCACTCTGAAACCGAACTTATCTTCTCTTGGGAGGGAAGGGGCGAAGGAAAGGAGGGATGGCTGTTGACTCTGCTACAAAGTATTGTTGAAATATTTGTGCTGTGCAGGAGGTATAAATGAATTTCCTACGAGGAAGTACTTTTCCCATCACTAATGTTTACATGTGCCAACACTTGACTTTGTTTTGGGTCAAAATTATTTTCAAATACGCTCGTGCCTAAAAATTGTTTCTACAACACATCCCGAACCAAAATACAAATGGGTCTACAGGGAGGGGCAGCTGCCCCCCCCTGGCGATGCCCTTGCTGGTGAAAAAATATAAATGCAAACAATACTATTAAAAACCATAAAAAATGGGTATATACGAGGGGCGTCCAAAAGTAAGTTTCCCTGGGTAGAGAAAATAATATCTTTATTTAAAAAATATAAAAACTATTCAGTAATGAAATTCAGATTTTTCTTTATCTTTTGATGTAGTCTCCTTCATCTAAAAGACATTTTTCGTATCTTGGCAACAGTTTTTAATCTGACATCACAGTGTTCTACCGCCAAATTTGTCACCCACCAATTGACTTCATTCTTGAGGTCAACATCATTAGAGAATCACCGACCACCAAGATGTTTTTTCCGCTCCAGAAACAGGTGATAATCATTGGGGGCTAGGCCAGGTGAGTACGCTGGATGACCAAACACATCCCAGCGGAAGTTTTCCAGTAGCAGCACTGTTTCTCAGGCAGAGCGTGGCCTTATTTTGCCGTGGATCAACAAAACCTTCTGTGACAGCAGGCCGCATGGTTTGAATGGCTCTATGGCTCATCAGAGTTTCTTCAGAAGCTCGCAATCACGAGCAACGTTGATGGATGTCCCATGGGGCAGGTAGTCTATCAAAAGAACTCCTTTGGAGTCCCAGAAGATCATTGCCATGACCTTCCCGGCTGACTCAGCAACTTTTGCTTTCCATTCTTTTGCATTCACCCTTTTTGCCACACCATGCATGGTCTTTTTGATTCAGGGGTTGAATAGTGCACCCAAGCTTCATCCTCAGTGACTATCTGGGAAAACAGTGCATCTGCCTCAGACTCTACCAACTGCAAGAAAGAACGAGATGGCTCAATGTGTTGCCAATTATGGTCTTCCGTTAGCAATCTGGGCACTCACCTAGCATAGACTTTCCTGTACTGCAGCTCATCAACAATGATGGTATGCAGTGATGATCGGCTGATCTCAAACCTTGGAGGAAGATTGGAAAGAATCTCATCCAAACTGAAGCGTTTATCAAGCACTATGGTCTCGTGAACAGCGTCGATTACATCAGCTTGACGTGACTTCAATGGTCTGCTGCTATGCTCTTTGTCATGAACAGTTTCTCTTCCCTTGATGAACATTGTACGCCAGCAACGTACCATTTGGATAGACATGGCATCTTCACTGTAGACTGCAGATACCTGTCAATGAATCTTCACTGCTGCTTCATTTTTTGCAGTCAAATAAATGAATAAAACTTCTAATTTCACAGCTCGTGGTAATGTGCAAAGAAGTGTACATGATTGTAATTGTTGTAAATACATCACGTGTCTCGGGCAGCCTTGAGAGTTTCTCAGTAATACCACCACACTTGTCTCAACACTCCATACAACTATCTCTCTCCTACCTCTATTTTTGGCTGAGTGGTAGAACAGGGAGACTTACTTTTTGGACGCCCCTCGTAGATAAAATTAGAAATGTATATCAACGCAATTCCTCAAACATAAACCATTACTATTACTTCATAAGGCATGATCAAGTATTAAAAAATATGAGGGTAGCAGATAAGTAAAGCCTGAAAACCAGAATTCAAGATAAATAATCAGTTGTCAGTCAGGTAGAATGATGAAATGAATGAGACAATCAGTCCAAGCAGTACTAATTACAATTGTTTTTAAAAAGTTAGTGATAATACCTGAGTAATATAATTATATCAAGAAATAATATGATCGCACTTTGAAAGTAACAAAATAAAAATTCAAGTAAAACACAATTAAAAAAGTTTTATATTATGACAAAGAGGATAAAGTAAGCTTACAGTGTATTAAAATCATTGAATATATAAATATAGCAGCTGTATAAGGTAGAAGTTAAATTCTTCTTAGTGGAACTTAGCTTAGGTTCTGACAGCTTTAAACTGGATGTCGTTCTCCCATTGCTTTTTGATCCTGAGGGTCTTCTGTTATCTTATTGCAGCTTCTGGCATTCAAGCATACCTAACAATCTTCTTTGCCACTCAAATTTCCCAGCCAATTCCGAAAAAGTGTTTCACTTTAATTCAAAGCTATTTTACATACTCTCCGACTCTTAATTAAGCATCAGCATATCTTTGTCTATCAGCTTATAGTATTTTTCTCCACAAAAACTTATCAAAACTTTCCTTCCTTCCTTTCTTAGTTCCTTCGGAATGATGAGTACTTCCCTTTCATAGATAACTGTTTCCTAAAAACGATTGGAAAATATCTTGAGAAATCACACACTATTTACAATAAAAACAAGTGATGAGGTTATATATTAACAGAGAGCAGTTACATTCAGAAGGTAAATAATAGTATTTGCGGTAAAATTGTTGCTGTCTCTTTTGTTTACACAAAAACCTCTTCCCTTATATTTAAATTTAAGATTAATTTTCTTATAGATATTAATACTTTTTAATGGTAAGGATAAATATCACCCTTGAAAAATTCCGGAATTTACAAGCTTAAATGCAATAACTGTGACGGGGTGTATTTGGGTCAAATGCAGAGAAATTTTGCCATAAGAGCCAGTGAACATAAAAGATGTATTTTGAACAAGTCCTCCCAATCTCACTTTGCTTAGCACCTGCTGGAATTTAATCATTCTTCTGACTTTGTACCTGAAATTCTTCACTATACAGAAAGAAACCATAGGCTTAATTTCTTAGAACAGTTTGAGATTATTTCCCATACATATTCCACCTGTGTTAACGAACACCTCTTCCCTTCCCATTCCCCATTGAATTGATGCATTCTACCACCCACTGATATTGTTGCTCTACCTCCAGTTCCATCCCCCTTACTCACCTCTCTGTCCTCTCCCCCATGCCCCTCTTTTCCTATTTCCTTATTTTCCCGCCAGTCTTACTTGTATATATTATGCTTTACGTTTTTGCTTGGTCACTAGATGATGGAGATCAATCTCTGAAACTAGTCGTGTTTTGTTTCCATTTAATGTTTTTAATAAATACTATGGAAAAATTACAAATTGTTCTTCTTCATAATATAATGTTAGGACTATTTTATTTTTTGTGGTTTAGTGTAAATTAAAGTATGTTGTCAACTTTTCCTGTTAAGCTAACAAGGTTTAAAAATCATTGAATATATTAAAATAGCAACTGCATAAGATAGATGAGCACTAAACTGCTGAAGACAATTGGACATTTCTTTAAAAAACTTATATCATTTAGAAGGGAAATAACTGAAGAAATCTATTCCAACACTATTAAAACTACATTCCAACAAAAAGTTTGATTACAATTTGAGACAAAGTGAAATTCCAGTTGTTAAATCTTGTGATGTTTATTTGAGAGGTATGATATATCATTGTTTTCAATAGCATAATAGGAAATGAATTATGAAAATGAAAAGTAACATTTCAAAAGTCTATCACTCAAGGATTGGATGGCATTCACCTAAAGAACAATTTTTGAGAGAGAAAGATAAGTGGTAATTTTGTTAATACTTTCTTGAGAGATTTTCATTGATAATCCCTAAGTCCTAATCCCTATCTCTATCTATCTAATTCCAAGCTCTCATGTCAAGTAATTCTGCACAATCCTAACAAGAAGCCTTCGGTCATGAGAGGACTAAGAAAAACCAGGAGTGATTTGATGAAGGTTTCAGGCAAGCTATGGAAGAGAAAAATAGAGTATGAGTGAAAATGCTGCAAAAAGAAACTCTGAGCATTACTGAGAGATACAGCTTGGACCAAAAAAGTTACCAACCAAGCCCTAACTCTATAAAGAAACACCTATAGAAGCCTATATATATGGTCATGATCTATTGAAAACGTAATTGATCTTTACGGAAAATATCCTGGGTTCGATGATAGGACGATGCAAAAATCTGTCATTTAAAATGCATTGAGGTAGTTTTTCATTATTTTTTTAAATGCACTTATCGAAATGATAGGAAGGTCTTGCTTATATGGAAGATGTATATTAAGCCTAGGGTTTTGAAATATATTTAGGTACCTGAGACTGTACAGTTCCTTGGTTTGATGCCCGGGCATATTAACATTTCTCTCATAAGGAATACATGGGAAAAGTAGGATGTCGTTTATTGCAGTTGCAGCTAATATTTCTGCCTGAAATTTCATATATAGTTAGAGATGGTGATCTTCTGTTGTGTTGCATAGGAAGTATCACCAGAAAGACCCGGATTTGATGCCGGGTGGTAAATATATCTGCCATATAAAACACATTGGGGTAGTTTTTCATAATTTTTTCATGCACTTATCGAAATGATAGGAACTTCTTCCTTTGAAAGAAGATGAAAATTAAGACATGTTTAAGAAAAAAATTATATAAGACCATAGATAGTATTACCTGAAATACCAGGGTTTGAAGCCAGGCGGTAAATATATCCCCCATTTAAAATACAGTGAGTTAGTTTTCATAATTTTTTTCATGCACTTATCGAAATGATAGGAAGTTCTTGCTTTGCTAGAAGATGTATATTAAAAATCGGTTTAAGAAAAAAATTTTCATAACACCATGCTGTTCCCGGGTTCGATGCCAGTGCACATTACAAATTCTCACATAAGGAATATTTGTGAAAAGTAGGACGTCGTTTGAGGCAGTTGCAGCTAAAATATCTGCTTGAATTTTTGCAAATAGTTAGAGATGGTGATCTACTGTGGTGTTGAATAATAAGTATCACCAGTATGTCCTGGGTTCGATGCCAGACGATTTAATTGCAGGAATTTTAAGAATGTTTTCAATCCTTTTTTTTTTTCTTTTTAGGACCATCCCGATATGATGCCGATATGAAATTAGTGTTGTCGATCTGCTTGCAGTATGCAAGCTACATTTTACTCGTCTATTATATATAGATACTTCTCCGAATCCATCTAGGATATAGATAGATAGCATACTAATTCACAGGCTAAACCACAAGCGTCATTGATTTGAAATTTTTATGACGTACTGGTCATAACGTGTAATCACCAGAAAAATGACGATTTTGATTCTCAGAGTCATGGGTTCGAATTCAGAGTGCCCCAAAGCCCCGATTTTTCCCAGTTAAAAGCATTGCTTTGATTTTTGGGAAGTTTTAAATAATACTTCCCGGATAGGTAGAGAATCAATAGCCAAGGAGCCTATATATATGGTCATGATCTATCAAAAACATAAATGACTTTTACGGAAAAAGTCCTTGGTATGATGCTAGGAAGATGCAAAACTCTGCCCTTTAAAATACATTGAGGTAGTTTTTCATTATTTTGTTTGATGCTATTATCAAAATGATAGAAATTTCTTGCTCTGCTAGAAGATGTATATTAAGAATCCGTGTAAGAAAAAAAATATATAAGACTGTGCTGTTCCTGGGTTTGATGCCAGAGCACATTACAATTTCTCACATAAGGAATATAAGTAAAAAGTAGGACTTCATTTGAGGCAGTTGCAGCTAATATTCCTACTTGTATTTTCACATATAGTTAGAGATGGCAATCTTCTGTTGTGCTGCATAAAAACTATCACCATGGTGATAGTTTTTCTGCAGAAAGACCCGGATTCGATGCCAGGCGATAAATATATCTCCCATATAAAACACATAGGGGTAGTTTTTATTATATTTTTCTAGCACTTATTGAAATGATAGGAAGTTCTTGATTAAGTAGAAGATGTATTTTAAGACTTGGTTTAAGAAACAAATTACATAAGACCATGATGTTTCTGGGTTCGATGCCAGAGCACATTACAAATTCTAACATAAGGAATATATGGGAAAAGTAGGACGTCATTTGAGGCAGTTGCAGCCAATATCTGCTTGAGTTTTCACACATTGTTAGAGACTGTGATCCTTTGCTGTTCTGCATAGTAATTATCACCAGGAGGCCGGATTTGATGCCGGACTGAGAAATTGCAACGAATTTTAATAATATTTTCAATACTTTTTCTACTTTTGAGGACCCTCTCAATTGACTTGCAAAATTTTACTTGTAATACATATAACGAAATATGCAATGACATGATCCCAACTCTCAGAAATCATGATTTTCACAGCCAGACAGCAAAAAGAATATCGCAAGATTAGAGCAAGAACAGATGGCCTTATTGGTAATATTCTCCTTACAGTATATGAAAATTAATAATCAAATATGAAAAATCTAATATGAAAATTATTTAGGTAGTTCTGTATTTGACACCCCCTACCATATTCATTATGGTGGCTCGCGGGGCATTAATGTAAACATTTTTTCAACTTGATTATGTTTCATTAACTTTCAGCACCAAAAATGTATAGTTCTAGAATAAGAGCTTCCCAAATTAAATTTTATTTCAATCATTTAGAATTTTTGAGTAAAATGATTTCAAAAGTGCATTATAAGTCTATTGTAACCAGAGCTGTAAAAAATCGGATAAGTACTTCATATAAAGAAAACTCTCTATAGCTAATGTCTAATATTAAATGTACATCTTATTGAAATCAACAGATTTTTCCTTAAGTTAAGTTTCCATAGTTCCTTTATCTTACAGCAAAGAAAATACTTATATAGAAAATAGAAAAAGCTTTAGAAAATGGAATGGAATTTATGGAAATCTTTTATTACATTAAACATTGCTCTTTTTTTAGTAATTGGAGGACTTTCTAGCATCATATTGAAACTAGCCGCAAGACAAAACATCTTACATATTTTTTCTCAGTATTTTTAGTGAACAGGAATTAAAAAAGAAGGAAAAAATAGTCACATCTCACCTAAACACAGTCTCCTATCTGGCATTTCCGCATATCCTAATCTGCTTGCACACTTCCCTTCTCTCAAAAGTGGTGCAGACAATGAAACTGCTTTGCATATTGCATTCTTCAATGCTGAGCAGTCTGAAGCCTTCATGCAGGAATCCCCCAGAAGACGTCTTTGGTAATATGATGGATATGCTCCGGGAATGGGACCCTTCGGCGCCAGGACGATATAGAAAATATTAAAGGCTTTACAAATAAAGTCTATTTATAAAATAAATATGTTAACTTTTCTTTGTTTTTATACAGAGGAGCATGGCAAAAATAAAAAAATATTAAAGTTTTTTTTAGTGTTATTGTACGATAAAAGTTAAGTACGAAGAAGGAAGCAATGTGTGAGTCCCTGTAGCTGCTACTGGCAATGTTTTATTGGAATTTTTTATTCTATTTAACGTCATTGAGGTAATTAATTTTTTCATGATTTATCTCTGCTTAAAAATGCATTTTATGAGCAAGAACTAAGAACTATATTTCTGCCATGCATTATTAAATACCTCTATTAAAAATATTTAAAAGCTATAAAAAGCACAAGAAATAGAGTTTTATGCTGTTTTTCGTTTATATGTTCGTACCATTCTACAAACTGATAATAAATAGAAGAAAATTATTAAAATTTAATAAGTAGCTGAATTCTTAAAATGTAATGTAATACTTAAAATGTAATAAGTAGCTGAAAGAAAATGAATCATTGGGGTATTATAATCTCTACCGTCCATGCAAAAAGTCTAGATACTGGAGTTTGAAGTGTTGTATCTCAGTAACTTATTCATCGATTGCAATGAAATTAACTGAAAATGAAATAAAATTTATTTCTAGGTTTTGTGAGTACCATCAGAGATTTTTTACCGTATCAACAATTTATTATTTGGCTTTGTATTAAAAAAGCACGGTTTTTGGCGCTCAGAAAACGATAGCTCCACTTTGAAAGCTAATTTTTCAAAAGCTTCACAAGTTATCAACATGAGACTTCATAAGATGTAAGATCAATCTTTTATAAATGCATATGGTGAAGCAGAACTTCATTTCTGTTTATTTACTATCCAAAAATTGTTGATGAAGAAAACTCTGCTATTTTCGTTACTGAACGATCTACGAGAAATTTTAAGTGCCGTAGGCACCGCATACACGCACTGTTGGCGAATATTAAAGCTAAAGTCACGGCAATTCATTACTTTGTTCTATATCGACTTTTATTTGTTCATCAAATTTTCAACCCGAGAGAGCTGTGCACAGGGCTTCTCGCCACGTTAGGGAAAGGAGAAAGTTCAACAGTTTTGCCAAGTCGACGTTTTCTTATGATTCATACATCCCAGCAGGGTATCCTTGAAAATATTTGCCGAGGGAAGTAAAGATGATAAGCTACCATTAGTAAAAGTACTTCCAAGGTGTCCACGAAGTTAAACTCAAAATTTTATAGTACGTAACGTACAAGAAACTCAAAAACAACTGCGCTGATCTAATTCATACTCGTATATTACGAAAATCGCAGTTAACGACTAATAATGTATTGATAAAAAAATCAAGACAGTTAAAACATGGGAAGACTCCCTGATCACCTGTGATGACCGAAAAAATGCCAAAAATGTTGAAAAATATAAACTTTAAGTGCGATGTGGCACTTCTTTCAGTTTTCCAATTTAAATAATATTTTACACAATTTATTTTCTGGCCATATGAAACAACTTTAGGGTGTGTCCCGAAAGAATTTAAAACTTTTCGTAAATAAGGACCACCCTATTCCACACTAATAGTTAATTTTGATTTTCTAATTTTACATTACTTTATGTACTTTATTACTGTTGCTCCATCTATGACCAATGGAATCTGGTCTGGTATGAAGGTGACTATCACCCTCCTCTGGAGGACCTGAGAATTCACGATATGGTGTGGCGTGAGGGTGATAATGAGATGGAGGTAGAAGGAGGTAAAGAGAAGTATTGTATTTTCATAAATTTCAGACTTTTCATATCTAAATTTCATGACTTCTTTTGATTAACATTCCATTCATTTTTCCATTAAAAATCAACAGGCAATCCACTAGTGGTGTATATGCTTACTGACGTGAGTAGGAGAGATTGCCCGACGGCACTTCCCTCGAATATACTAATGATGTATATGCCTACTAACGTGAGTCGTTGAGGGCGCTCGACGGCACTTCCCTCGAAAATAGTAACGGTGTATATGCCTACTAACGTGAGTTGGTGAGGGTGCTCGACGGCACTTCCCTCGAATATACTAATGGTGTATATGCCTACTAACGTGAGTTGGTGAGGGCGCTCGACGGCACTTCCCTCGAATATACTAATGGTGTATAAGTACTGGATACATCCTCTAATCCGTGACAGGCAACATAGCAGTTATGCTGTAGGCAAAGAACTATCTGTAGATCCTGAAAAATTTCAGATATTACACTACTTTTACTACTATGTCTGCCGATTTCCTTTCAATTAAAAAGACGGTCAACAATCTGGTAAATCAGATATAATTACAATTGAATTACATATTCGGCGCTTAAACTTGCCGGCCATTCTATCAGTGACTCTTTTATTTCGCTCCGAGCATTGGTGCATGTGATTTTGAAAAATCTGTTAAGTGTCTTTATCAGAAAATTCAATTGAAGAGGTGGAAAAGTGGAAAAGTTTAGTTTAGCTTCTGCCAGTCTGCAGTCTGCGAGGGCTCGAACACACGTTGTGATAGACACTTTTCAAATGAGCTACATGAAACCATTCCGATGTGTTTCTAGAAATGCTGGTTGCGCAACCAAACAGTTTAGAAACGCAGAGGGCGAACTTCTCAGTATTTGAATTAAATGGTTTCTTGAAACCAATGTTTTACCAGAATTATGCCAAACCACCCTCATCGAGAAATTGACCTTCAACTTTATTTATGAGTATTTTTTATTTTTAAGCAGTGTTTCTGAGGAATCCCGACGATGGTAACTATCTATGCCTGCCTATCGCGGCATAGGTTTTTCGGAAGATAGAAAATCATTAAGAGTTAAGGAAAGACTGCAGGAAAATTTCTTGAATGAAGGAATTAAAGTCCGACTTATTTGGCTAGTGATACCAAGTTTACATCAATCTGTATCACTTATTTTGCGAAAGCGATATTCGAACAGATGTTATAAATGCCACCTAGAGTATGTGAAAATCAATCATTTATTATACTATCCTCTATTTCGATATACCATTTTGTAAAGAGTTATGATAAAGAAAGTTAAATGCATGAGGCTTTCTATTAATGATTACATTCCCTTTAATCATTTAAAGTTAGTGAACCCTCTTTTATAAAACTCTTCTTAGTCTGCCTTTTAATAATTATTTCCGGAATCACAGTTATCATTAAACGACCTTTCTTTTAAAATATTCACTTCGTATGGAAAAACTTTCCTCAAGCGATAAGTCGGTAGATCTAATTGCGAATCGCAGCTTTATAAAAATATAAATATCCTGCATCGAATTTATTAGACACATTCTGAAAGTTTGGCCCATTCAAAGCTAGTTCAAACTGTCCACCGTCTCCGCGATTGGAACTCTTCTCTCCTCAGCTGCCTCGGTCGCCTCGTGGATTCTAGAAACGCACATGTAAATGTTGCCGTGAAATGATGGATATTGAGAAGGTGTTTTATAATAAAATATGAGGGAATGCTGTGACAAACAGATTAAAATATATGTACTATTTACTATTCTCAACCCTTTATATATCTTCCTAATGATTGATTTTTTGATGAAGATAAGACAGTACGTATGTATTACTAAATGGCAATTTTTCTCAATAATTAGCAAAATTAGGAAACATAAAAAAAATTATCAAGGCAGCCGAAGCTATATCGTCTCCTAGAACATGGTGTTTTTCAGCAGCAGTTAGATGGAGACATTCAAATTATTTTTCCTTCAATCTCGCTTACGATCGCCTACCAAAGTTCGTCCCTCGATCGTTGAAGTCACCACGGAAAAATAGGAATAGCTAACTATAGAATTGTTATTAGTGCTACTGCATTTACTTCGGCATCTCGTAGAGGCGATAGAAATTATAATAATAACGAAACTTCTTTATTTGGCGAAGATTGAAGCTTAAAGTCTACTCTTCTGTCTGACCCATCCTCATTAATGTTGTAATGATTTATGTAAATTTTACAGTAAAGGCAATTTTTAGTAGAATGCATCGGAAACGATGAAGGAATTTTTAATTTGTTGAGAAGTTTTTTGTTTGAGGAAAACGGAATGTCGATTCTTTTCAGGTCAGTTCTATTTCTTGTAAATTATCGTCGATAGCTTTTTATTCAAGTTGATTTAAGTTGAGGGATAATTATTTGCCAGCGATAATTACTTAGAAATTTTCATTAGAGCACTCCGTTGCTACTTGATGTGAGCTTCGACAGGCAAGGACAATATATTTAGTCCGCCCCAGAGCTAGAAGCGATACATTCTCCACTCTCGGGCATTCGTAAGAAAGGAGTGAAAAAGCTGTGCCTCGTAGAATAACGTGAGAAATGGTTGTCAGGTCGAAGTTCGTTACTGGATTACGATATTTACATTTACACCCTGAAATCCTTCAGTGGCGCGTGGCAGGAGGTGTAAAACACCGAAATCTCTATCTAACCAGGAGAGCTATTAGCTTCCCTAATACTTCGCGGGAAAAACGACGAAAAGAGTAATTTATGCTTGCTCCAAAGCCCACCTACACCTCCAGCAGAAATGACCGCGGTGAAATATGACCAAAATGAAATTTGACAGCGATAGGTTTAATAATTAATAGAGGTTACCGTTGCTAGGCTAGCATTTGTTGTATGGATAATTGATTGAAATAAAACGATATGTTTTATGATATAATTCCATACCTAATTATTAAGTGACGTGATTTAGATATGACATATTTTTATAGTTTTAAGAAAATTGCGAAATCGTAAAATCAATCGAAAAAGCAGCTCGAATTCTACATTAAATTGCATTTGAATGCCAGGATTTTAACAGATTTCCATTAAATCTAATCCGAGGGAATTCGCATTCATAATCTTCGTGCTTTTCATTTCGTCGTTAAAAATCTTCTTGCATCGGAATTTCTTTCCGCAGTGAAGGATGAGTCAAAATGCCCCTCAAACATGATTTCCTAACAAATAACAATGCAATACTAATTCAAAATATGACTTGTAATTTAGCACACGAATAATTCATCGATAAAACTTAAGAAAATGGTATGAATGAGAATTGTTGACGAAAGTCTCCAATTTCAGTGGAATAAAAACATTTTTCACGTTTTTTGAGAACAGTCACCCTTGGAAGAAAATTCTCCATGTGCTAATTCGATCATCAGATTCTCGTCAAATGAATCGACATATCTCTACGAAAATAAACGCAAAATGAGTGCAAATTTGAATGCCAGCAAGACATTTTTTGTTGAGAATAGATCAAACTAGCAAATAAAGAGGAAACTCGATCAGGAACCAAAGGGAAATAGAAACACCACGACCGATGTTACCGAGTTATTACTCTAGATCGGCTGGACGGTGCTGCGGGGAGTGTGCTCCCAGATCATCACCATACGCTTGCGCTACTAATGCCTACTCCACCGCCGTCACCACGCACCTTACGGAGCAGGAAGCACACCGCACTCTCTCAGACGACCGCACCACCGCCTCCATCAGGACCTAATACCATGGCCAGTACCTCAGGCCTAACAGGCTCCACTACGCAGCACACGGCCGCCTCAGACCCAGCGCTGCAGCAACCAGGGTCCCCGGTCCTCCGCATTGGCCAGCACATACCACCGGCAAGCCCTAGCCTCTTTAATGAAGAGACCTTCGCCTCACTTCAGCAGCAGCTGGCCCTACTTACTCAGGCGGTCCAAACTATTTCGCAAAATCAACAGCCGCAAGAGAACGAGAACCCGCTATCCTCCAGAGCATCCTCACCGGCGCGGCGCTCTTCACCCATCAGGCGCCCCTCGGACTTACCTGCTCCAGACCCCCTGCCTCCCGAGCCAGAACAAGGACTATCATCCCGCGATCGTTCCTGGGCTGACCTGCACCTAGAAATCCCGGTTGACACTTGCCCATCTGATGCCGAAGCTCTGCAGCTTGCATTCCTTCTCAAAGGCTTTGTAACTCAGCTACGCTTGCGACCCAGGGACCGTCACGAAGCCTCTGCACTTCTTAACATGGCCACTCAATGGACTCTTCTGCCCGTCGTCACCAAGAATATTCTCTATACCAGAATGCGCATCCTGGCCGTTGTTGGACGACATGGTTGGGACGTCGCATCTCAACTAGATACCATGGCGGGGGACGATGTCCTGCATATGCCGGCCGAGCTCGTGGCTGCAGGCAAAGCAGTACGGATCTCTCAAGCTCCGATCTATACTCCGCCCTTTCGGCAGCAGCCCGCCTCCTTCACCGCCCGGGATCGCGGAGCTTCCAGCTCTTCCAGAGATCGACGAGGAGGCGGCCGAAATCGCCGCTAACTTTATCTCAACGGCTTCTCCTCCAGTCAGCCCTCAACCGCTGGACCAAGAACTGGAGGAATTCTTAAACTGGGCACAATCCCGAGACCCTGAGGACGCAGTCAGCCTAGCGGACACTCCGGACTCCGAGGACTCGTCCCAATCTGATTCCGATAACGACTCTGAGCCAGAACCGGACATTGCCGTTCCAGACGGTTCCGATGGGATATTCACCATACAGGTGGGTGGAAACCCTCCGGCAGTGCTCCCGCCTGAGGCTCCTCGTCCCCCAGTTGTGTTAAACCCAGTGCTCCCCTTTCCCTTTGATAGTGCTTCTGTGTTTGACCTTGTGTTCCGCGGCGCGTACGTGCCTGAGCCACCTACCGCTCCCCCGGTGTTTCACTCCTCCCGGGATACCCCGGAACTACGGGCAATGCTCCAAGTCCTCAGTGCACAAAGTGTTATTACCCTTAAAAAACCACGCTATGCCTTTAGATGCCGTGTAATCCCCAAAAGTTCTGTCGGTTCTCGCTTCATAATGGACCTTACCCCGTGGACGGAACATTACAATATTCCCTTCTTCTCTTTACGACCGGTTGTGGAGGCACTTCGCCTCATTCCCCGTGATTCCTGGCTCACGAAACTGGACCTGAAGGACGTGTTCCATCAATTGCCCCTGCGCCCAGACTGTAGTGACCTTTATGGCATACACGTCGGCCAGGAGTACTATTGCATGTCTCCCCATGGGGCACACTCTCGCCCCAGCTATCATGCAACGCTATTCACGCGCAGTAGCCGGAGAAGTTCTCTCGCGCCACGCCGTGACTATGATCCCCTACCTGGACGATTGGCTGCTGGTGGGAACCCCGACCCAGGATATAGCAGAAAACATCGCTCAGTTCCTTGAACGAGACTTCGGAATTACGTTAAACCGGGCTAAGTGCATCCTACGCCCAGCTAAAGTGTTGGACTACCTAGGAGCTACCATCGATACCACAGATCTCTCGGTGCGACTTACTCCCGGTTCCCTAGTTCGTGTTCATCATCTCATCTCAGTCATCCCTTGCTTACGCAAGAAGGATCTGCCAAAAGCAGCTGGCTACGTGAGCTGGATATCTTACCTGCTAAGGCTCCCGTTGTTCCTAGTCTCAGATGTCTTCAGAAGAGAAGTATCCTGGCTCCGGCAGTTATGGGACGAAGGAGTCCTGCAAGAAAAGCGCTCGCTACAGTGCCCCTCAGCTAAGGTACAAGTGTACGCGGATGCTACGCCATGGCAGATGGCGTACGTATGCCCGGCAATGAACTTAGAGGTGAAAACCCCGTTCCCGGACGAAGTCCCCATTTACGAAGCAGAAGGAAGGGCGGCCCTCTCCGCAGCAGTAGCGGTACTCACCACAGTCCTCACTCCGGTTCACGTTATTGTTTTCACTGATAATATGTCCATTGTTCACACCCTCCGAAAAGGACGGGGCGCTTTATTTCTGTTTCCCTATTACAGGGACTTGTATTTTATGATAATAAAGAATTCGGCACATGTAGTGTCCTGGGAGTACATTCCCACGGAGCACAATCCGGCTGATCGTCCTTCCAGGACTATCCTGTGATCCTATTTATGCCAGATCAGTCGCCATTAGGCTGATTTGGTATATATAGGTGAGGGTAGGACTGGGAGGGGAGTTATTACTCTAGATCGGCTGGACGGTGCTGCGGGGAGTGTGCTCCCAGATCATCAGGATGCTGTCACATTAAACGACCCGTGGATTTATACTGGGATAGGTCAGACAATCCATTCATTCCTTCACACTCAACTTCGTCGGTAACATGCGGGAGAAAATGTGTAATAAGTTGGCGAGGCTGTCTTACTCAGAAGCGAGCAAGTGTTACTTTCGTCATTTTAGGGTGGGTGAATGATACGATATTGGAAATCAGGAACTGTCAAGATGTTCAGCTTTCTTTATGAATCCAGAGAAATAATTTTCTTGGTAAAATTTTGATTCAAATGAAGTACGACCAAATTTTTAGTAATAAACAATTCTCATATATTAAATGTTTCGCCTAATTATTCTTAGGAATCAATTTTCTGATGACACAACAAGGTTTCGCGTGGTCACATTTACTTTTGGATTAAAATTGAAGAATTAAAAAAATCTCTGTTCCTCTAAAACTGTATTCGGACAGCTGGGGAGTACTACATTGAAAAACCTCGTAATTCAATTCAATGTAGAAAAGAAACGTGGAATTTGAGCTGCTCTGTTTCGATTGATTTTACAATTTCGCAATTTTCTAAAAACTAAAAACATACGCCCGTCTAATTCACGTCACTTAATAATTAGGTATGGAATTATATCATAAAACATACCGTTTTATTTCAATCAATCATTTTTTTCAACAAATGCTAGCCTAGCCACTATGACTTCTATTAATTATTAAACCTATCGCTGTCAAATTTCATTCTGGTCATATTTCACCGCGGTCATTTCTGCTGGAGGTGCAGGTGGGCTTTGGAGCAAGCATATCGGAATTCAGTGACGGATTTCGATTTGGCAACCCTTCGCCACGTTATTCTACGAGGCACAGCTTTTTCACCCCTCTTCACCCATGAGTGCCCGAGAGGGGAGAATGTATCGCCTCGAGCTCTGGGGCGGGCTAAAAATATTGCCTTCGCCTGTCGAAGCTCGCGTCAAGTGTTTAAGTAGCGAAGTGGAAACGGAATGTTCTAAGGAAAATTTCTAAGTAATTACTTCTCTGTTAGTAAATACTTATCCCTCAACATTTCATCGTTTCGAATCACAACCTATCAACGATAATTTAGAAGAAATTGAACTGACCGGAAAACAATCGATGCTTGACATTTCATTTTCATCAAACGAAAGATTTCTCGAAAAGTTAAAAAAAATCCTTGATCGTTTCCGACACATTCTACTAAAAAAATTGGCTTTACTGTAAAATTTACATAAGTAACTACAACATTTACAAGGATGGGACTGATAAAACAGTAGGCTTTTAACCTCAATCTCCGCCAAATAAAGAAGTTTTGTTATTATTATAATTTCTATCGCCTCTACGACATGCCGAAGTAAATGCAGTAGCACTAATAAAAATTCTATAGTTAGTTATTCCTATTTTTCCATGGTGACTTCAACGAGCGAGGGACGAACTTCGGTAGGCGATCGTAAGCGAGATTGAAGGAAAAATAATTTGAATGTCTCCATGTAACTGCTGCTGAAAAATATCATGTTCTGGGAAACAATATAGCTTTGGCTACCTCGGTAAAACATTTTTCGTCTTTCCTAATCGCGGATGGTGCAGTTGGGCTGTTAAGCAAGGATGTCGATATCCAGTGACTGACCTCAACTTCGCAATCCTTAGCTATCTTTCGAGGCACAGCCTTTTTTCACCCCTCTTCCCTAGGAGAGCCCGAGCCTCGAGCACTCAGGCGACCGCACAAGTATTACCTGACCAAAACCATCACAGTTCTCTCGAGTCAAATTGTATCAGAACCATGCCATAGCGAAGCGAATGTCTTTGACCATGTAAGCAAATTGAGAATGGAGCATTATAAACTTCTTAACATTAATAAGTCTTGTAATAGACGTAATAGTAACGCAATGAAGTTTTTACGGTCACGTATGGAAGTTTAATTTTGCGCTGTTTATTTTCCCCACCCTTGTAACTCAAAAAAACCTCTTCGAAAACGTGCCAAAAATAGAAAATAAATATATTAGAATAGAAAATATAAAGTAAAACGATTGTCGCTTTCTTAATTAACAGCTCCTCCTAATTTAAAAATGAAAAACTCAAATTTCTTTGAGCATTACATAAACATGAGGAAAAGAACTACTCGCTCAGAATTATGTACAATAATTGCTTTTTGAAATAAATAGAAATTTTGGAAACTGAGTACATACATTTATAGTGTATACATATCATTGTGTTACTTCAAGACAATGGAGTGAGGGAAAATGGTATTTATATATGGCGTATCAAAATATTATTTTTAAAGATTGTTCACTAAATCAAATCTGGAAAATATTTAAGAAATTTCATTTTCATGCCTTTCGAGGTAAGGAAGAGTTATTGTCTGACGAATCATTGTTCCGTATATATTGATCGAATTGTATTTTATATTTCTAGTTTGATTTAACGGTTACTTGGAATCATTCACTAAACTGCTATATTTCTCGTTACCTCCGAATTATTTCGTGGGAAACGACTGCCGATTATATATATTTTTTGCCACGCAATGAACATAAAATTTTGAATATAAATTAATCAGTGTATCAGAAAGCGTAAGATTTCCCTCGCGGCATACAATACCAATTCGAAATCGCGAACAGTTGTCACTCCATAAGAATATTTGACAGCGAGGATAACAAACTATTCTCTCGGGGATTCTATATCAATGTATACAAGATGAAATCCAGAAAATGACTAAGAAATGCTTTCGACGTGACAATATTCTTCGCAACTTTTATTATTCCAATCTCAATTTTCTCTGAATCGTCGAAGTCATAAGTTTCTTTTTAACATGAATATGATACAAGACTAAAGGAAATTGAATTTAACTGTGGAGTTGTTTATACAACGAAGTGTTGGTTCGGTTGCCTGAGAGGTGAAGCCGAGACACCACCTCACCGAGACCGAGCTTGTCCAGAGTGAAGCCAGCGTAGCTTAAGATTCGAATGGATTAAACTAACTGTAATATTCGTACTTTAAATGACCAATTTCCTTTTCGTTTCACTGTGATACTTGAATGAGGATGACTTTATCAACGCCGTAGCAAAGATTTTTTTTTCCTATATAGCAATAATAACAATGCATATAGCGGATATTGGTATATTGGTATTGGAAAGGTTGCATTTATCACCCACGATAATTTCCACCGATACAATATATATTCCGTTTCTTTCCTCAGTTGCTCTTTGTATTACTAGCACGCTTAATCAATCACGATTTTTGAGAAACCAAAACTCAGTTAAATATCCGTTTAGTGGAACTTAACATTAAAAAAATAATGTCGTGCAGCCTACTTTGTATATCGCCTAAGTCTATCTTTACTTCAGGCGTGATGAAGAGCTTGTCGGAAGAGATATTGAGATAAATTAAGAAATCTTCATTTACTCTTTGTTTAGGGATAATATCTTTCGCAGCACTTTAGTAATATTTTTGTAACTAGGCGACGGCTACACATAAACCTCTTTCCGACGACGTACCAAATCGAGGAAAGTTGTGATGCGTTCGTAAGGTTTATTCTCAGAAAAAATGAAAGCTACGACTTGCTAAAAAACATTGTTAATCAAATTGAACGAACCGAAACATAGGAAGAGAGGTCATTCATCCAAATTCCTGAAACTCGTGCGATGTTGCTAAATTTACGTAAAAATATGGTGTTGGTCAAAATTGTTTGACCTTTTTTCAGTAACAGGTAACAGTGATGCCAGACACAGCAGCGTGGTTATTAGGTTCGTTCTTAACATGACCATAAAAATACAAAAGAAGTTTTACATTTAAAATAAATGCGGGATTTTGTTCAGTTTCCTATGGAACGGGAGCCATTAATTCTCTAATTGAATAAACATGGAAATTTTAAAATTAAATTCAACTTCAAACCTTTCTCTTTCTGTTAGTTTTTATTACTTATGCAGGTAAACATTTTTGAAGGAGATTTTCGGCAGAAATTAATGGAAAAGTCGAGAATTTCTTGCACAAGGCATTGGAAAAAGTAGTCGCCTGCTGATTTTCGTCCAATTTACCCTGGAAAGAGCATTCAGCGGGAAATATTCTGAGAAAATAGTGAATTATCGATAACATCATAACGAGTTAAATAATGCGTTTACTAAGTGATAAGAGGGCATTTAGTCAATGTCAACACGGTTTCCGTAAAGGTAGGTCATGTGATACCCAATTAGCTTTTTTCTCAACGATGTAGTGACAGCAAATGATAAGGGTATAAGAACAGACGCCATATTTCTAGATTTCAGAAAAACTTTCTACCGAATATCTACTGTAAAATTAATTCATTTGAGATGAAGGTGATGGCTTACGAGAATAACAGAAAAGTTATTAAATGGATAAAGTAATTTCCAGGGAACAGATCGCAGCGAGTTGCGTTGGACGGAATTTTATCTGATGAATTTTGCGTCATATCCGGTGTTGCGCAGGGAAGTGTATTAGGACAAATTTTGTTCCTGATTTATATTCATAATGTTTTGGATAATGTTAAATGAAAGGTTAGCTTATTCGCTTATAACACTGTTGTGTATACATGGATCGTAAGTGAAGATGACACTGGTTACGATCGTATTTGCAGGACGATCTGAATATTATTTCAGGTTGGTGCAACGATTAGCAGTTCGAGCTGAATGTAAAGAAGTGACTTGCTTGCTATGACTTACACTCGGTCCGCTAACGTTACCTGTGTACCAGGTGAATTAAAATAGAATTTCGAGAAATTATATGGAGCCTGTAAGGTATCATATATACCTACAGCACCTACATATATACCTATAGTAGGAATTAAGCTCAGTAAATTTTTTCCTTCAAAGAGCATATTCGAAGCGTAATTCGAAGAGTTTATGTATCCATCATACAAATAGATGTAGGTAGTTCAAGATTATAACGAGCGCACCCCTAATCCCCTTTTTTTTGGTCGCACTCCCTCCCCGGAAACCCTCCCTCCCCAGACGCCAATCCCCTTCCTGGATGCCCTCCCTCCCCGGACGTCCTCCCTCCCCGGACGCCCTTCCTCCCCGGACGTCCATCCCCTCCCCTGACACCCTCCCTCCCCTGACACCCTCCCTCCCCGGACACCCTCCCTCCCCGGACGCCTATCCCCTCCGCTGACACCCTCCCTCTCCTGACACCCTCCCTCCACGGACACCCCCCTTCCAGGACGCCCATCCCCTACCCGGACGCTCTCCTTCCACGAGCACCCTCCCTTCACGAACGATCTCCTTACACGCACGCCCTCCCTCCCCGGACGCCCATCCCCTCCCCAGACACCCTCCCTCCACGGACACCCTCTCTCCCCGGACGCCCATCCCCTTCCCGGACACCCTCCCTCCCCGGACACCCTCCCTCCCCGCACGCCCATCCCCTCCCCTGACACCCTCCCTCCCCTGACACCCTCCCTCCATGGACACCCTCCCTCCACGGACACCCTCCCTTCCAGGACGCCCATCCCCTACCCGGACGCCCTCCCTCCACGAGCACCCTTCCTTCACGAACGATCTCCTTACACGCGCGCCCTCCCTCCCAGGACGCCCATCCCCTCCCCAGACACCTTCCCTCCACGGACACCCTCTCTCCCCGGACGCCCATCCCCTTCCCGGACACCCTCCCTCCCTGGACGCCCATCCCCTACCCGGACGCCCTCCCTCCACGAGCACCCTCCCTTCACGAACCATCTCCTTTCACGAACGCCCTCCCTCCCCGGACGCCCATCCCCTCCCCGGACACCCTCCCTCCCCGGACGCCCATCCTCTACCCGGAAGTCCTCCCTCCCTGGACGCCCTCCCTCCACCAACACCCTCCCTTCACGAACGATCTCCTTATACGCACACACTCCCTCCACGGACGTCCTCCCACCCCGGACGTCCTCCCTCCCCGGACGCCTATCCCTTCCCCTTATACTCCTCATCGAGCGCCCTCCACCTTCCCGGACTACCAACACAGACGCTGTTTCCCGTCGACACTGTCTCTCCCTTACGCCCTCCTATGCCGTCTCCTTGGACGACTTGACTTTTATTTATTAAATCTAGGGGCTGGTGATGCCTAGACTCTTTCTTTACCTCTCTTGTTTACAGTTATTATACACGTATGAGTACAAAATACATACCTTAATAATTACATCTATACAATATCACATTGCATTACAGATACATAAATATATAAATAGCATATTCTATAACTGTTCGAAATCAGATAGATAGGTTAGATTTAAAAAAAATATATGCAATATGAAATGCATAGGTAAATAAATGAACATTATCTTAAAAGATGTAATAAACAATGAATAAATAAATAGTAACATAAAATTTTAAAAATAGTTTGTTTACCTGCATCACTATGAGTCACATGGAAGATTAACAGTTCAAAATTATCAAAAAGGTTCAAATAGTGTACATAGATAAAGTTTCACTGAATGGCTCAGTAGTTGATTAAATTGATAGTTAAGAATACAATGTCATAATTTGGATATCCAATTCACGGATTAACTTCACTTCGCTTCAGAAGTAACGGATTTACTTTGGCAGGGAAGTCATTTTTATTCTCTTCGGCTAAATTCATACCGATGGCACAACGTTATCACCCGACGCTGTCTCCCTACGCCGACCTTCGAGGAAAATGATACGAACATTATTCACCATTAATAAAAATTAGCCATTGACACACATTCGCGTTAGTACTAGTACATAAATCTGTATGGTATTTCCGGTAGAGATGCCCCACCTAAGTATATAACTTCATAACAATAGCTTAAATGATAGCAAGAATGTGAAACTATGTGATAGAATATAAAATTAATTGATTATTAACAATTAATAAAGAAATTTTGTTAAAAGAATTCACTCAAAATGCCAAATACAAACATTATACTATCTTATAATTGGGTGGAAAAAACTGTACCTACTGGATATGATGATATGAAAAAGCGAAAAAAAAACTTAATTCCCGTGAAACTCTTGGTAATAGACACATGCCTTCCAACTGACTGACGCACACCGTCATTAGAGCAATAGAATGTTATAAGGCAATATTATTTGTATACTCGAAAAGCAAAATCTGGGTGCATCTTAAATTAGAGAATCGCCATGTTTCCCTATTGTATTTCTGCTATTACATCGGATTTTATATATGATTCCATGAAAAATACTCTCAAAAATAGTACACACGCGTATTGAACCAAATTTAGGAATATCATACATCTAATTAAATAAAAATTAACCGTGTTTTAGCGAAATAAAAAATAGCTATTAGTATTCGCGATTAAAATTATAACAAAATTGTCTTCAATAAATCGACGTGAAAATATTAGTGGGAACAGAAATAACATCTGAGAAATTAATAGATAAACTAATCTCCTAAGCTACGATTTATAGTTTAAAACAAAATTTCGGACGCTAGCATTAACTAAGAATTAGAATCAATAATTATTGTGTGCGTTCCTCTAATGAACTCAAATTAATTACCTCTTGCTCTCTTCTATTTCCACCAGATAAATTTAACTACAAATTTAATCCGAAAATATTTAAAGAAAACTAATTAGTATAATGTAAACTAACAAAAACTTACATAAATTATACATAACTTTTATTTGCATTAAAAGTCAGAAAACATCTATCAATATATACTTATTTTGCGCGTTACTAATATGAACTACTATTATCTTCGTCTTGGTCATAAGGACGGTTTCAACTTCTTTGCTCCGCGCATGGTATAGTTGAATTAAAATGAAATTCATAATTGATTATATAAGCACGAATATTTTTATATAAACTAAGCACGAAATTTAATTTATGGTATCTAACTAAACTAGAAAGGGAATAAAGAAAATATGGTTCAACCAATACCTTTTTTTTTGTGCCATCCTCCAATGAACTCCAATTATCTTCGTCCAGGTCACCGGATGGCTTACTCTTCATTGCTCCCGCCAGGATATGTTCAATGAAAAATGAATTCGGAAATAAAAAACGATTCCGATTTCTGCAACATAAAGAAACCACGAAGTTTCATCAATTATACATTACTTGATTTTTATAGAATTTCAGAAAATATGTTTCAGTCAATACTCATTCAGTGAGTTTCTCCAATAAACTCCACTTTTCTCTGGTAACCAGGATTGATAGCTTCTCTTTGCACCTTCCAGGCAATTTAGACTGAAAAATCAATTCGGAAATAATTATATAAGTCCGATTTCTCCAATATAAACTAACAACGAACGTTCATCAATCATACCTAACTTTAATTTGTGTTATCATTCTAATAATATTTTTTAGTCAATACTCATTCGTTGCGTTACTCCATTGTACTCCATTTTTCTCCATCCTGTTCAACTGGATGGCTTGCTTCTCCTTGCTCCCGCCAGGTAATTTTGGCTGAAAAATGCATTCTTAAATAATTATACAAGTGCGATTTCTCTAACATAAACTAACAACGAACTATCATCTATGATATATTACTTTAATTTTAAGAGAAATTTAGTAAATATGCATCAGTCAGTACTCATTCAGCGCGTTGCTCCAATGAACTCCATTTGTCTCTGTGCTTGGCTTCTTGATAGCTTGCTTCTCTTTGCTTCCGCCGGGTAACGCTGACTAAAAATCAATTCGTAAATAATTAAACAATTCTAATATTACCAAGATAAACTAACCCCGATCTTTCATTAATCATCGTCATTTCGATAATATGCTTCAGTTATTACTCATTCCTTGCGTTGTTCCAATGAACTCCTCTTTTCTCTGCCTTGGTCGTCTGAATGGCCTTATTCTCTCTGGTACCCCAAGGCAATGTTGACTGAGAAATTCATTCGGTAATTATTATACAAGTCCGAATTCTTCAACATAAACTAACGAAGATCTTCCATCAATCACACAATACTTTAATTTTAATAAAATTTTGGAAAATATGTAAATTCAATACTGTTTTCGCGCGTTGCTCCAAGGAACTCTACTTCTCTCTGCCCTGGTCATCTGGATGAATAATGTTTACTGAAAAATTAAATTGAAAATTATTATACAAGTCCGATTTTGACAACATAAACTAACCAAGATCTTTCATCAATAATAGAATAACTTAATTTTAAAAACATTAACAAAATATGTTTTGTCAATACTCATTCAGTGCGTTACTTCAATAAACTCCACTTTCCCCTTTACTGGTATTCAGGATGAATGGTTTCTCATTGTTCCCGCCAGGTATTTTAGACTGAAAAATAAATTCGAAAATAATTTCTAAATTCCGACTTCTACGACATAAACTAAGCACAAACTTTCATCAAGGATACATTACTTTAAGTTTCATAGAAATTCAGAAAATATGTTTAGCCAGTACTCATTCGGTCCGTTGCTTCAATGAACTCCACTTCTCTCTGTCCTGGTCATCTGGATGGCTTGTTTCCGTTGGTACAGCCAGGCAATAATGGCTGAAAAATTATTTCGGGATTAATTAAACAAGTCAAATTTCTACAACACAAACAAACCACGAACTTTAATCAAGGACGCATTACTTAAATTTTTATTGTAGTATAATTTAGACTGGAAAATAAACACGGATATAATTATACAAGTCCGTTTTTTCCAACATAAACTAACAACGAACTTTCGTACATGATACATTACTTTCATTTTAATAGAAATTAAGAAAATATGTATAAGTCAGTACTCATTCATTGTGTTGCTACCATGAACTTCATTTCTCTCTGTGCATGGCTTCTGGATGGCCTGCTTTTCTTTGCTCCCACCAGGTAATTTTGATTGTAAAATCAATTCGTAACTAATTAAACAAGTCCGATTTCTCCAAGATAAACTAACCACGATCTTTCATAATTCATACCTTACTATAATTTGTGTAGTCATTCAGAAAAATGTTTTCAGTCAATGCTCATTCAGTATGTTTCTCCAGTGAACTCCACTTTCCTTTGTCCTGGTCATCTGCATGGCCCTCTTCGTTTAGGTACCGCCAGGCAATGTTGACTGAAAAATCAATTCGTAAATAAAGTAAAGTAAAGTAAACAAGTCCGATTTCTCCAAGATTAACTAACCACGAACTTAAATAAATAATACATTACATTAATTTTCATAGAAATTCAGTAAATATGTCTCACTCAGTACTCATTTCGTGCCTTGTTTACAATGATCTCCACTTTTATCTGTCCTGGTCTTCATGATGGCTTGCTTCTCTTTGTTCCCTCCAGGCAATGTTGACTAAAATAACAATTCGGAAATAATTAACCAAATCCAATTTCTCCAACATAAAGATACCAAAACTTACATCAATTATATTTTAATTTTTATAGTAATTCAGAAAATATTTATAGCCAATACTCATTCACTGCGTTGCTCCAATGAACTCCACTTCTCTATGTCCTGGACATCTTGATGGCCTTCTTCTCTTTGGTATGCCAGGCATTGTTTACTGAAAAATGAATTGGTATAAAATTAAACAAGCCCCTTTTCTCCAGGATAAACTAACCACGATCTTGAATCAGTCATACATTACTATAATTTATGTAGTCAATCAGAAAAAAAATTTCAGCCAATATTCATTATAATCGATATGTCCTGACTGTACTTCGTGGAACGACAACTTGGGTTGAAAGAAAAAACTTCATAATTTCCATTCATTATGTTTCTACAGTGAACTACACTTTTCTTTGTCCTGGTCATTTGGATAGCCTTCTTGTCTTTGGTGCACCCAGGTAATGTTCACTGAAATATTAATTCGGAATTTATTACACAAGTCCGATTTCTCCAACATAAACAAGCATGGTACGTTAATTTACTTTAATTTTAATAGAAATTAAGAAAATAAGTATCAGTCGGTACTCATTTAGTGCTTAGCTCTAATGAACTCTACTTATCTATGTCCTGGTCATCTGGATGGCTTGCCTTTTTTTTCTCCCTCCAGGTAATGTTGACTGAAAAATCAATTCGTTAATTATCGTACAAGTTCGTTTTCGACAAGATAAACTAACCACGATATTTCATTAATCATACATTACTTTAGTTTGTGTAGTCAATTAGAAAAGATATTTCAGTCGGTTCTCATTCAGTGTGTTTTTCCAATGAACTCCACTTTTTCCTTGTCATCTGGATGGCTTGATTCCTTTGGTACCGCCTGGCAATGTTGACTTAAAAAATTATTTCTGGAATAATGAAACGCATCCAATTTCTGCAACACAAACAAACCACGTACTTTCTTAGGATACATAGGATATAGGATACATTACTTACATTTTTATAGAAATTCAGAAAATATGTTTAGTCAATACTTTATCAGCAAGTTGCTCCAATGAACTCTACTTCTCTCTGTACTGGTCAACTGGATGGCTTGCTCCACTTTGATCGCTCCAGTTAATGTTTTTTAAAATTTGTACACTACACAAATTTAAGTAATGTATGATTAATAAAAGATTGTGGTTAGTTTATCTTAGAGAAATCGGACTTATTTAATTATTTACGAATTGATTTTTCAGTCAACACTACCACTAGCAAAGGGAAGCAAGCCACCCAGAAGCCAAGCATAGATAAACTTACAGCTAGGACGTTGAAAGTTTACTTGAGATTACTTCAGTTTCATCAAATGGAGTAACATAATCCATAGATGTAAGAGTAACTTATACTGATTACCTATTAACTGAATCTTGAATAATAAGAACTACAAAACCGTATTAAATATCAACAGCAAAGTGAGAAGGAAATCGTATAAGTATTATCGTTGTTATTAATCTTAGAACTTAAATAACATTGAGTCATATAACAGATGAAGTTGCTTAATAAAAAATGTGAACGCTTTCTTTCACTGTCCCAATATTAATATCCTAAACTCCTTCAAAGTATTCCCTGCTTCTAACTATGTATAGTGAGTCAGTAGATTCAATAATTAACATACAGTTGTAATAAGAATATCGGTTATGTGTGAAATGATTCAAAGCAAGCCTACTTAAATGAAAATTAAAAATGAAAAAGATTTGAGAATGCCATTACACAACGATATTTACCGATTATAATATGATCGAAGACATAAAGAAATATTTCACTTACCGAACAGTGAGATAATGATCTTTGTCCATATCCCTTCCAACCAGCTTCTTTCCATGACCTTTGAAACGGATGACTCATACGCCAAAGTCTTGTCGAAGTAAGACTGACATTTTGAAAATTTGGAAAAAAGATATGGAAAATGATTAAAATATCATTAAATTTCAATCAAGCATAGCATCTATATTCTACGGCACATCTATATTCTACAGCCAAAAACAGGCATTGAAATTAACTGTAAATTTCCAAATCAAGATTTTCATAATTTTTAATAAGACTATTTTCATTATTCACATAGTTTAACATATCTGCTGAAAGGCATACGAAGTACTAACGACAGAATATATTAAGACACATAATTTCGAGTACAATGATATATGCTTCAAAATGGATTAATTCAAAATATTAAAATCAAGAGAAAGCAATATGTTTCGAGCATAAGTCATAATTCATACTTGTCCTTAGCTATAATTGCCAAAAAAGTAGAATATAAATAATGAACGACTGACAAGGTATGAAACTAAGAGTGCTAGTCATTAAGAAAGAACTGCAATTTATAAAGATTCCATGAACACTTGAGAAAATATCATTACGCATTAATAGCAATGTAAATATCTGTATTATCAGGTGAAAAACAATTTTATAAATGCATCATAAAACATGTTATGATATTCTCCGATACAGTAAGAGAAATATTTCATTTTTCATTTATTTACTGATTGCCGAATAACTTGAGCATAAAGGTAAATCAACGTTAAAGTATTTTTATTTTTAGTATAGGCAACTAATTAACTAATGCGGATTAACTTGGGATTATATGTTAAGTATCAAAGAGGCAGGTTCTGCATTCTAAAGCCATGGTTAGGCATTAACTTTGACTAGTATTTTCAAATGACGATGGCCGTTATTTTTAAACAAAATGTCAGTTACTACTATCGATTATGATATTTCCTCAAGGAGACACAAAATATTACATTCAGGCGATAAAAATAAATATTGCGGAGAGCATGAATATAATTTTCAGAAATCACTCAATCTATTATAGTTAAAATTCATTAAAGCATAAGTATGTATTCATATACCGATGCCAAACTAGAGAACTATCAATTATGAACGCTTGAACAAGGAATTTGACTAACCAAAGCGTAAATCTAATAAAAACATAAAAATGGCATTGATTATAGTACATAAGAATACAAGAAAGTAAGACATTTGCAGTATTAATAATTAATTATAATATTTCCCCAGCATTAAAAATTTGATTCGAAGTTAGTCTAACTTCAAGTGAATATTCATTTATAATTTACGACAATCAATCACAAACTATAACGTACTTAAGAGATCTGCTGATTACTCGAACGAAAGAGCTTCGTCGAATATATGTCAAAACTGAATGTACGCGAATTAGAGATGAAAACAAGGATTAGTCTTACGTGTGCCCGAGCTTATTGCAGATGTTTTAAAGAACGTGAATGTTATGAAGTTATATTGCCGAAGTAATTTTAAAAATATCGGATTATATTGTCCTTATAACAAAAAGGCAAAATTCAATTAACGTATTTTATATAACTTACCCTAAATTGTAGTACTGGATCAACGGATGTTTCACCGCTGGGAAACGTCCTTTTCCTAATGATTTTCACTTTAAAAATTACTTATATATTCCATTAAGGAATTGCAAGACTTTAACATTTCGTATAAATAGCTTGGTTCCGAAAGTAACGCCAGTAACCGAATTCAAATTTTAACGATTTTTTGAAGTAAATTAATATGACGTCCGGTCTAGTAGAAATCTTTTCAGCAACTGAGAAAATTGCATTCTGGATAACACAAAACAATTGAATTCCAGTCTTCTGATTGGTCGAATTCAAATTTGCAGTCGATGGCCACGCCAACTAATTAAGTTTTCAATATTTATTAATGATAATTACAATCAAATATAATTTAAAATTAAATTTCTATCATCTTAAATAAATTTAAATACCTACGAAATAGTTATTAGTCTTAAAAGTTATCTCTTTTTACGTCAAGTCTATTAGGATGTTCCACCAATAGGGTTGCTCAAAATATTGTAAATTTCCACATGATTATCCATGATGATTATCTTTCATTATTTGTTTTTTGGTAAAATTTCTATAAATTAGGAAAAATACTTTATGATTCATTATACTGCATAAAATATACTACAAATTATTTCATCCTATTGATCCACTTACATTTATAAAAATATTAGTCGATTAAAAGTTACTTTTCTAGAAGCGAAACAATCGGTCGGAAATGTTTACGAAATATTTCAAAATATTTCCAAATATACAAGTGGTCTGAATGATACATGGAATTACTTTATATTCTAAAACTTTTAGCATCTCCATTCTCCCCTCCATCGTCTACGCAATGTATACCGGAAGGAAAAATGTTATGGTTATTATAAATATTAGGATATAAATTGTATTCCTCGAAAATTGAACCTTAGTAAATGTTAGATAGACCGAAGAAAGTGGTATAGGTTACAATGTGGAAATTCAAATGAATTTCTATATCACAAAAAAATTACTACATGTTTGTCAACTATGTAATCAGAATATGTTATTAGTCTCAGTATTCAGGAACAATAAAAAATATCTTAAACTCAGAAATAATATTTATCGTAATCCGGAAAGCCTACAACATTAATCTGCAACTACATGTTCATACCTTGAACTTCCCATCGCACTCAGAATTAGAAGGATTCACTTCTAATTATGGCTACGTTTTACTTGCCTGCCATGATATTTATACACGTTGTACTTCATTCAAATTTAATGCAACTGATAGTTATCCGTATCTGAATAAGAAGATTATTAAAAATCCCTGGTAATCAGCAGAAAGATTCATCCAAATTGATATCTTTTTTGATTGATGTTTCTTTTAGCACTAGTTAAGACTTACCTTTTCACGCTTTCTCGTGGTTCTGTGATACGATTATTCCACAGTTCTAACGGGTTACACACGAAGGGATAAATACATAATGAAGCACACTCAATATCAATCACACATTAATTCAACTCAAAAAGCACTCAAACCTCGATCGCCATTATGAACACGACCTGAAAGCAACCACGAGGCTATTTCGTGTCCTTTTTGCGCTTTTGGAAATATCGCTCGTCAAGAAATGTCTGAATTACGCAAGTTTCAAGTCTTATGAGTAACGTCAGGTGAGCTCTCAAAACTAATGACATAAGATCTTCATGTCATTTCATTCTTCCCGATTCAATTTTTACCTTGACCTACCTATCATACACAAAGAATTTTGCAGATTTGCTACTAATTGCAGCAAAGGTTTGCTTGAAACATAACTGGTTGCACTTGTCAATACTGTTACTACTCAAGTAATACAGAAAGAAGGACTAGAATTTTACGCACTGGTTTAATTCTTCCCAATACACATTTTATAAAACATCATATGATAGATGTTTTCTTCAAAGGAGCGTTCCTCTTCGATAGAGTAAGAAATAAGGCTATCCGTCCGATGGCTTCAACATACACATCCTATCCACAAGGGAAATTAATCGGTACTTTCGAAATAAGATAATTGCCACCATTGTTAGAGCTTACGCAAGGCACCTGACATTCTTCAGAAGACTTGAAACTCAACTTACGTAATTCAGATTTTTACGACGAATGAAAATTCCAAAAGCGCAGTAAATAGACGTGTAATAACCTCGTGATTGCTTTGAGGTCGTGCTCGAAATGGTGGTCTAAGGTTGAGGGCTTTTTCTTTGAAAAATAATTGATATTTAATATGAATGTTGAAAGAGAATTAGATCGTGCTTTATTCTGTGTTTCTTCATTCATGTGTGTTTATCCAGTTCAACTTAAGAGTAAATTTGTGGATTAATCTTATCGAAATTTCAAGCAAGCGTGAAAATGTAATTCTGAACCTGTGATGAAGGAATAGTCGATCAAAGAAGACACCCATTAGGATTAATCTTCCTGCTGGATACCTGAGAATGCTTCTAACATTCTTCACAAGGATAACAATCAGTAAAACAAAACGTAAGTACAATGTGTATAATTGCCAAAGTAGACATGTAAACCTTAGGGATAATTTGCATTAATCCTTCAAATTCTGAGTGTGATAGAGAGGTCAAGATAACAACTGAATTGGGAGGAACGATAAAATTCGGATATCTTGTTGTAGATTAATGTCATAGGCTATTCCAATGTAACGATAAACATTATTGCTTGGATCAGGAAAGTTTTTAATGTTCTCAAAGTCAGACTTAGGACATACAATGATTATTCGGTATGACTAACAACAGTGCAAATTCTTTTTATTGATATAGGTATAAATTTAGAATTCTAGCATTGAAATTAATGCCCCTTCCCTCTGTCTTTCATTAAATCTTACTGATGTGTAAATTTAGAGCTACAAGAGTTATATCTTAAGATTTATAATGAACATAAGCCGTTTCCTTTCGCGAAACATTACGTAGACGATGGAAGGGAGAATGGTAACACCAATATATTTAAGATGGAAAGTAATTTCGTAAATTCTAGCTTGTATAAAACATAGAAGGACTTATCTCATTCTTTTGTTTGTGGCTGACGATAAGTTAAGGGATTCGATAAATAGGATAAATAATTTGTACCGATTTTATACAGTATTTTGTTAGTTATTAATCCTAAAAATAGAAATTATATTTTTTATGTAAATAAAGAATAATTATTGCAACGGAAAATTTACAATATTTCCAGCAAACCTATTGGTGGAACATGCAAATTCTCGCAAATTAGAATAAAATAAATTTTAAGAAAAATAAATATTCCGTATGTATTTAAATTGATATTAAGATGATAGAAAATAAATTTCAATGTCTATTTAATTATGATCATCATTACTACATTTTATTAAGTTAATTAGTGAGCTTGGCCACCGACTGCAAATTTGAATTCCACCAATCAGAAGACCGGAATTCAATTGTTATGTTATCCAGAATGCAATTTCTTCAGTTACTGACAGAATTTCTGCTAGACCGGACGTCATATTAATTTACTTAAAAAATCCGTTACAGTTTGAATTCGGTTACTTGCGTTACTTCCAGAATCAAGCTATTTTGAAGAAATTTGTCTTGCGATTAATGTTTGGAAAATTTATTATTCCTAAAGAGAAAATGTATAAGCTAAAGTAGAGGTCGTTTCCCTGCGGTGAAATATCCATTGATCCAGGATCTCCACTGGATGGTAAGTTATTTAAATTAAGTTAATTCTATTTCGCTATATATAAATATGAATTAATACTCTCTGCAGCATTTGTCCTCATCCCAGGAATTTAATTTCTTTGTCTATCTTCTCGTTAGTACTTCATGTTCATTTCGGCAGATATTTTAAAGGATGAGGATAACGGAAATAGTCCTTTTACAAATAACGAGAATCTTGAATTAAAAATTGCCAGTAGATTTCCATGCCTGTCCATTGCCGTAGGTTACTAAGCTACGCCCGATTGAAATGAATTGATATTTTAATCATTTTCCATATATTTTTTTCCCGATTTTCAGAAAGCGAGTTTTTACTTATTGCGATAAGGCCTTGGCGCATGAGTCCCCTGTTTCAAAGGCGAAAGGCCATTGAAGGAAGCATCGCTAATGAGGGTCATGGACGATGAGCGACCGGATATCCTAACTAGGTGAGCAAAAGTTATAGTCATCATATTGCAATCATATTTTATTTAAAATATTTTGTCTTGTAATAGTTTATCAAAATAATTGCATTATTTCATTCTATTTAAGGATATTACTGAAATTCTTGAGTAACTGTATGTATTTTAATGAATTAACTAGCTACTTATAAATAGCCAGTAGGAGAAAATACTTATACTGTGAATGGGTTTGTAATTTCATTGTTAGGGATATCTAATGATATCGACAGATGTATTAAGGAATTTACGTAATTTTTAACATCAGTCAATATTGTATGTGCGCTACGGTTTAATGCAAATTTGAATATATTTACACCTTGCTGGCGTTCGATTTTCAATTAATAACCGGGCCTAGCCATTAGCTTCACGTTTATCAGCGAACAACTCTACTTCCTCAAATACTTTCTATTATAATGGAAATTAAAGATATATTCATAACAAAGGTATATTCCTCAGTAATAATTTTTACTTCATAATTAGAGACAGAGATTCATTTTGGCAAAGTTGTATCTTTAACTGTTGATTTCATCTGACAGTCATCTTAGTCTTTCTGTAATTACATCCTGTACATTCCAGCCTTCAGCTTCGACGTCTTTATGTACACTCCTGGCCAAAATTAACGCAGCACCTCCCTAGCGATCCTTACGGCTGGTGCTGCGTTAATTTTGGCCAGGACTGTACATTATATATATTCAATACTTTCAAAATGCATCCGACCCTTTGCGAGAATGTTATAAGCGATCAATTTAAAACAATTTTAAGTTCAATTATACGCGTTTCGTGGAATTAATTGCATACTACAGTATAACTGTCGATTCTTAACTGATTAATCTTATATACTTAGAATTATTGCCATTTAGCTATTTATCGCTAATGACTTAACATCGTGATGCTCTGAGGTAACTTACAATATTTTAAGAATAGCAGATATATTCATCAATCTTTTTATGAATTGTTTAGGAAATCGTGCCACAACAAGGTTATTTTTACTGAAGAAAAAAAATAAACCAAAATGAATCTCGACCATTACCTACTTCAATATACTCATTTTTGATATTAAATTAAATATCCATAGCACTTCATTGACTACGAAGACTTGTTTTAATTTTTGACTGGCAATTTCGCTTTTAGATAATTCATATATTATGAATACTTGATAGTGGATTTCAAAAATAATTAATATAATATCGTTTGGTTTTACTATAAATCAAGGCAGTAAGTCGTTACAATTTTGGAAATCCATTTCGAGCGGTTTCGTTTTCGCGGGTCACAAACATGCACTTTCTCTTTCCGGTTTTCAAAAGTGAAAGGTACATTCATACAATGAGATCCCTAGAAGGTCGATTGCCATTTTGCTTTCCCTTTATTTCTCGAAATTCTTCGAACTTAGACCGCGCTTTGCATTTTCTTTTGACTTGTTATGCGGTTTCGTTCTTTATGACCTTCAGTCCGTTTGTGTTGGTCCTCAAAATTCCAGGTGGTCTTTCACTTAAGTTTACTTATTGTTAGCTTTATTTTAGTCTTGATAAAGATGTTTATTTCCATACACTTTCACAAAGAAAGTATATGGATTTGTTGAAAGTGTAAATTATGAGATTTTGCATATCTTAAAATTTCAAATTATAATATTAGCGGGATCATATTGCCTTAACCAGTAGGCTACCGAGACAGAACATTTCAACAAGCCGTTTTGTGAACTTTGTGTGCCCTTGCATACAGAGTTCCCGAAACGGCTTGTTGAAATGTTCTGTCTCGGTAGCCTAGTGGTTAAGGCAGCTTCCCGGATAGAGGAAGATCCCGGGTTCGATTACCGGCCCAGTCAGACTTCTTTCAAGTCCGTTTTTCCTTGGATATTCAATTAAAAATGCGAATTCCATATAAGGTTTTTAATGGCACGACCAGTTTTGATTGGCTTCTTCGATAGAATTTATATAATATAAGCTTTCTTACCTCCCGATCCGTAACTTTGAACCATTTTATATTTCTGCGCCGAAAATTTGTTTTGATGAAGGAAGAGGATAAGAAAATGTAGATATTCGCAAGCTCGAAAGTAATTTGTACTTACCCGAACCATGTAATACAATCATTTTTTCTCGATGAGCAGAATTTCCGATTAGATATTATTTCGATCAATTTAAATGTCTTCGAATATAAATCTTAAAAATATTTTCTAGTGCTTATCGATGAAGTTAATTGATCCGCAAACTCCATTATTTCGTTATAGCCGACGAAGAGTAATTAATTATATTAGTATTAAAAAGATTTGAACTTTTTTTAGTAACCACGGTAAAAAAAGAAATATTACAATTACAAAATTACAAAACTAATAATTAAACAGTTAACATTTACGATGATTCGATCAGTCCCATTGAAGAAAACGACAGAAATAATTCAAAATATAAATAAATAATTTCACTAACGAAAATTAATATTCCAAGCAACTTTAAATTAAAATTAAGAAGGTACTTGATAAAACTGAATGTCAATTCAATTATAATTTCTATTATTTTAAATGTTTTTATTATGTTGCGGACGGGGCCATTGATGGAACAATCAAATTTCAGCTTTCTTGTTCAACTGTTATCCTGATGGAAAGTTCCTAAGTTGCTGCTTAGATCCCGCCTAGTACGAAAGTTATGTCAATTGTTTTCAAATTTCCGTTACAATTTAAATTTTGTGACTATGTGACTGGATTTGTAAACAGATAAACGCGAGTAACATTTTATAGCCTTTTGTTTTACTTTTGCAATAATAACTATTCCGTAAATAAATTTTCCTTACAAATGAAATAACGACGTTTGAAGACCTGAAGTTGTTTGTGATCGTCATCAAGGATTTCCTTTTTATGGAAAGAAGTACAAAAAACCTTGATCAAATTTCGCCTGTGTTCTAGCTTTTAAAGATATAATTGCTTTTGTGAGCTAAAACTTCCAATATTCTAAAAGTATTCGTTGTGGAATTTCTTTTGTAGTTTGCGTATTTGTTGCGTACTTACATACGTAATGCATTCGCGTAAAATTTAGCCTCCACGTATATTCCGATTCAAATTCGATTTAGTAATCCTATTTGCATTTGATTTGATAACTTCGTTCTGTCCTTAGTTCTTGAATTGATGACCTGAGCGTATCAAGGAAAATTCAGTTGAAACTTAAAATATGAATGGAATAACCCACCTTAAATGCTTCATTTAAGAGATATAGCGCAAGAGAAAAGGTCTGACGCATGCGGGACTAGAACCCGGGATTTCTTGCACAGTTGCTGTTTGCACGATCCGTCCGGCAAAATTATCGGAAATCACTATTTGAAAATTTCTGGTAGCACTCCATGTTACTCTATATATTCATGATCAAATATGTATCATTATGGTTTAATTATTTTGCTTTCTTCCATATGTCAAATGCTTGTAATGCCATCGTGGAGATTTAACGGTGTCTATATGAGATCTATATTTCGTTTAGTTATCTCTTAGATAAGAGCCATGCTTTTTTCTGTTCCCCGAGCCTCTGATTAAAGATTACCCTTCTTTAGTATTGCGCTGATAAATACGAGTCGTGTTTCAATCCCAAAATGGATCGCAGCCATCTTATTTGAGTATATCGAAATTATGATTTTTTTCAATATTCACCTCAATCCCTGGAAATTTATTATTTTAATTATCAGTTTGTTAGCATTCCTTCTGTTCTTTACCTGTTATGTAACACCATATAGGGCGCGAAAATAGTGGTTTCACATAACCGACATCCCAATTTAACATTATTAACACGGGAGTTGAGTGCAGTCTGAACACAATTAATTGATATTTTACTAATTTGGTATTTCTATTTTTCCAGGTTTCAAAAACTGAACTTTTAACTCCTACATCGATTGGTCTTTGCTATACTTCGTTTCGAAAGGTAATAGCCACGGGATGACCTTCCGGAAGAAACGCTAGGAACGACATTTGTTCAATTGGGGTGAGCGCACTTAATACTTTTATCTTTCATTATATTTCATTATCTATTCTTCGCCGTGTAATGGCACTACAATACTAAGAGGTATTCCAATATAAAGCGTAATGATGAGGGAATTCTTACTAGAATGCTCTTCCGCTCTGCAAATAATGTTTAATTTAAGTGTGGAGCTCGTGTTATTCAAGATTATGATAATCAATTATCTCTTGCTTTCTAATAAACAAATAACGTTAGTGATTCGATTTTATAAAATAGGAAATAACTTAAAGGAAACTTTCCGCATATTTTACGGCGAGATTATCAAGTCAACAGCTACAGCAAAGTTTTCGTCCCTAGATTCGTTTTTTAGCATCAAAATAAAGTAGTAATTTGTTACATCGCGAGATAACAGTATTACGAACATATTAATTTAGTGGCTTTTTTCTCTATTTTTTAACGTTAGAGGATAATCATAATTATTAATTGTTGATGATTGTAATTTTCAAACGTTAGGTAGACATGTCCTACGGATTAGGCCATGTCTATATTCCTAAATCTAATTATTCATTGCTGGAAGTTGCAGAATTAGATTTTTTAGTATTAAAGTACAATTATATCCGAATGAAATAAAGTTCTTTCTTTCCTTCTTCATCTCGACTGTCCATCAGCTTAAACTTACAGTGTGTATGTAACTCGTCATCGTTATAATGTAATCAGATAAAATTTTTAATAGACTTTTTTATCAATGATCACAACCTCCGTAGACATTTGTTGCTGGCATTTACCGTACTCTTATAGAATCAGGATGCTTTCACATAAGCGAAGATTTTATACTTCTGTAGATGAATTGACTATTACAGGTTTACTTTTTTCTTAAAATCGTTTCTAAGAATATTATCCAGACTCCATGTCAGCCTTTTCAGGTAGAACTGACCCATGTGAAGCGATCAATTTAAGGTATTCATGAGCCATAAATTGTTTTGATATTGGTAAATATCGTGCCGAAACTCTCATCCGCCCATACATATTTGAGAAAGAATAGGCTACGTTTGAGAGAGGATTTCAGCCGCAGTTAAACAAATGGCAATTAAGGATTGGAGAATGTGATTATCATGGGCTCATGCGGCCTGCAGTGTTTGCTCTTTCCGGAATTCGAACACCTCGTTACAGCTACGAATTATTCGTTTCTTTGTACCTTTACCACAAGAAGTTATATTAAAATGGAAACGTCAAACCTTTACTTTGCAATTGCACACTTTATCATATTATTCAGTCGACGATGGTCTCGTTACACATGTACTATTCCTAACTCAAGTGCATACCAAGGGTAAAGCAAGTTCTCCGGTATTAATATTTATTCGCTGTCTAAGCAACGATTGGAATGTAATAGAATTACACCAGAGCCTAGGCAATTTCTTCTCTTTATCAGAGCCTTTTTTGGTCGTTAAGTCAATTCTCTGCGACGCAATCGTTCATTAAGCTTACGCCTTTCATAGATTAATCCTATATTATGACCTCTCTTTATTAGCTGTTTCGTATTATGTGGGCAAGGAAGGGGAATGCCAATGATTGCCGACATAAGAAAGCAATGCATTGCGCTCTGTCATGCGTAAGGGTATGAAAAGCCCTTCAAATAAAAAAGACAAATTGATATCGATTTTTATTAGGGATTTATCTGTATTAGAGTATTATTTCATAGTTATACTTTCTCATAAACTAAATTCTTAAATTCATTCATAGGATATCGTTCTTGAACATTATGAACCTATGCTGAAGGACTTCACAATTCTTATCGTCTATTTAACTTCATTTTCTTTTTATTTCCTACATGTTAGATTTAGCTATGGTATATTGCTCCCCTAGCTAGTAACAAACATATTCCTTTCCGCGTCTACTCTAAATATCTGAATAAGGAAAAAGGTGGAGGTTTTATAAGCATTTATAGTTCAAACAATTCCACGATGAGAGTTATCGATGTAAGTTATTAATTCGAAGTTTAGATTATATTCTACAGTGAGATTCATCAACAGTATCTGATATTGTGCTTTCCATTTCCGTTGCTATCACTGTATTGTTTTCAAAATAATCCAACCAGGCTTTTTTCCTTAAATTATTGCCGGTTTATTAGTCATAGTTAAGTACTTCATTTCAGGAGCCATGATTTTTTCCGATTAGCCTTGGTTCTTTGCTTTGTAAGTCATAAACATGCATTTTCGATTTCCCGCCTCATCCTAAATCTCTGTAAAGAGAAGTGAGAGATACTTGCATGCATACACAAGGTTGATTTTGGTTTCCCTTTCCTTTTCTTTTTCCATAAAATTCTTTTTAAAATTAGAGAGCAATATTTCGTAAAGTGTTCCGTTTATCTCGATTTGTTTCAATGACGCTCGATTTATTTCATAGATGTGCATTAATGCTACCTGCACTATTTTTCTTTGTCACCGGGAGTTTTATTTTTTGAATGATTCTCCTCTTGATATTACCATATTCATTAATAAATGATTAATTATTTTGGTTTTTCTATTCTGTCCAGTTTTCAGAAAAAGAACTTGCTCAAATTTCGATAAGGCTTTACCGTATGACTCACTGTTCACAAGTGCGAGTGACCACCGTCAACGGAAGAGGCTCGGGGGACAACGGTCGGCTGGATCTTCAAGTTAAGTAAACAGGCTATACTTTCATTTTAGATTATTTTTTTAAAATTATATCACTTAATGGTATTTCGTAGTATTAAAAATTATAAATTTCAAATTATGGAAGAAATTTGAGATATTCTAAGAGAACTGTGCGTGATTAATTGAATTTAAGATTTCTTGAAAATAATCATTTTGAGCGGCAGCGTAGACTTTCTGCAAATCTACTGTATAATTTAAAGGAAATAAAAGAAAAGGACTAAGGTTTTTCGGGTACATTCTTATACATGAGGATGTTATAAATTGCATTTTAATGCAAAAGAATAATGACACACTTGGTCGAATGATCCCTCGACCGAAAATGTTGGAGTGTTTAGCTTGTATTACTCAGGTCTATACAAGCAGTTGTTTTTAACTTAAAATTGCAGTACTAAGAGCATTGGCCTTCCCTTGTTGACTGTGATTTCATGATTTAAATTAAAGTGTTTAATAATTTATAGTTTTTGCTTCTAAAATTCCAAACAATAAGAGAATATGACCGATGGCAGTTTTTATTTGTCTGTTGATATTGAATTTACCAATTTCCTTCTTAGTATTTTGTCATCTATTCAAATTTAATGATCATATTCAGATATTCGTTTTGAATTCATGAATCCTTGAAATTAGTTCATTATATTATTACATTATATTTAGATTTGCTTTATATATTTCCCTATTATTGTGGGAATATGGAGTTTCTATTTAAATGTCGATTTGAATGTGAATTTACCACCACGTTAAGATGACTGTAGCATTAAGAACAATTGTTGACATATGATCAATTCAAATCAAATTAAACAGACTCCGTACAAACCACTTTCTCATAAAATTTGATATTTATCTTTAGATTGAGTATACCTATTAATATAGCAATAAAAAAGTATACTGAGTTATTTGGAGACTGCAATGATCATCAATAATGCTTTTCAATTCACTCCCGCGTAAACAATTTGCACTTCTAAATCAATATTCAATAGTCTAGCAGTAACGCTAAACCTACAATCAAGGCAATAAATATTGCAATTGACGTAAACCTTAGTTAGTATCAAAACTATTATAAGTGTTTACTTCTTGGTAATGAAATAAATAAATGTAATATCAAAATAATGTATTCTATATCGGTTGATACATTTTCCTTATTTGCACTTGCGAATTTTGGGCTTATAAATGGAAGCCACTTGGAACACAAATGACTGCCCAAGTTTGATAGCATAAGTCATCTATCAGGTATTTGCCTCTGCCTTGCAGGTGGGTACCATTCGCAGGCACCCCAACGATGTTTTCTGAGTGAATTTATTTCCTTCCTTGAACATTGATTTTTGAGGAAATCTTAGATTTGCTGGAATTCGTTGGGCATGTCAGCGCATTTACCATGGCAATTGTTTCTACGTTTTAGAAATGCCCGCTTCCTTTAATTCCAATGTCACCTTACGAATTATGTTCTTTCTCTGAAACGGTATTGCTCTCTTCACATTGGATAACGGCATGAATATTTCAATATCCCGATGCACAACTTCAAATCGCTTTTGTATAGCCACTTCAATAAGTAATTTCGTCTCTAACCATAAATGTCTTCTATTGTGAGGCACTCTAATCAGTTCAAATCATTACCTTTTATCAACCAACTGAGTCCGATCATCAGGAGTGGACCACATGAAATCGAGTCACTTCGAAAAATCATCCCTCTCTAGTAAATGTTACCTCCAGAAATCCAGAGGATAGACAGAATATACGTAATACTCTGAGAACTCGAACTAGCACTGGATATAGGTTTTTAATATGAGGATTCGATGATTGCGTACATTATAATAAATAAGATGGTGTAGGATGTGGTCATTATTTAGCTGGACCAGTTTTGTACCATAGGCACCAAAATATTGCCAGAAAATTAAATTCTATTAGGTTAATTTTTGCATCTATCAAAACAGGCGCAGGATTAATCTGTATTATTTGTTTTAAGAATATTCTCAAATTTACATAATAATACATTGAAAGGCCATGAACTAGGATACTAATTCAGCCAAATCTACCCTAAAGATAAAAATTTCTGACATAATTGCAAACGTGTAGATCTCAATACCGGTGGATGAATTTAGAATATTGTGATTATTTTCCCCACTCAGAAAAAATTGATAAACTCATTTCAGAGTCCCAGAATTTTGAAAATAAAATGTGATACTACCCAGAAACTGGAGAGGTATTGTGGAATAATTCTTAGGAAAATAAATTTTTCCCATAAATTAAATTTTTGTCTACTAGTAACAAAAACACGATCAGATTATGACAATAATTCGTCGAAACCGGTGGTGTTTTTGATGTTCTCAATCACAATTGTGATTGAGAACCTTTGCTATGTAACCTGCCTCATCCCTTACCCCCTCCGTCCCACATTCCACCTTCCTCCCCCTTTATTCCTCCTTCCGTTACTTGCTACCTTCTCTCCCCTCCCCCTCCTCCTTTCATGAGTGTATATATTCGGAAGTGTGTTTTTATTTTGTCACCTGATGATGTAGCGACGCTACGAAACCTGGGTCGTGTTATTCGGATAATAAATTAGTGGTCTAGTAAAAGTTTGTTTACCATGGATTTTTTACAAGGGGGAAGAAGTTGCACAGCGCCTCGGGGTGCGGGAAGGAGCTGAGGTCCTTGCATTCGGCATCTGCGACACAGTCTAAAAAGCCCTCCTTCTCTAGCGTCTCCGCATTCCTGCAAAAAAAATCCGGGCGCTCCAAAGTAGGATGATTTAGGACTTCAACATTGAGCACATCACTAGGGAAATGAACTACCAGACAACAGCCCCAGGATGCGAAGCGGATGGAGAACCCGAGGGCGAACCACTAAAGCATCACTCTACCCCGGAAGATAAAAAAGAAGTGAAATACATGCTTTTTCTTCCGAGCCAAAATATATTTTTAATTATGTATAGAATGCAAATTTGTAAGGCCGGAACTTGTATAGTGTACCATGACTTTAAATGTATATGATATGGACTTAAAAAACTTTGCGCCCTTAGCCGAACTTACTTTTGCAGATTGTATACATTTATTATGATGTGTAAGGCAGGGCTATGCATGATTTATTTATGGTGTACCTTTCATTGGATTACCCATATTTTCCTTATATCTAATTGGGGATAATGAGTGAAGGTAGTAGATGCGAGATGGTTGTGGGAGAGCAAGAGAAGGATGCGATTGATTGGGAGAAGGGTGGAAAGGAGTGAGTGTTGGAGGTTATAGAGTAAGAGAAGGTATTGGGTGGGACAGAGGGTTGAGAGGGGTTGGTAAGGGTCTAGGTGGTAGGTGGACCAGTGGGTGGGAGGTGGGAGGGGTAGATGCAGGGATGTGAGTGGGTGGGTTATAGGGAGAGATGATAGTGGGTTGGGTAGAGGGTGGGATGGTAGTGGGTGGGGTAAAGGGAAGGATGGCAGTGGGTGGGGTAGAGGGAAGGATGGTAGTGGGTGGGGTAAAGGGAAGGATGGGAGTGGGTGGGATATAGGATAGGAAGGTAGTGGCTGAGGTGGGAAGGGAATGGTCAGGTAGAGGGAGGGATATGGTGGTTAGGGTATAGGGTGGGAAGGGATTGGGTGGGGTAGAGGGAGTGATGGGAGTGGGTTGGGTAGAGGGAGAGATAGGTTGGCTGGGGTAGAGGGAGTGGGCGGGGTAGATTGTGGGGAGGGATAGGGTGGGTGGGGCAGAGGTGGGGAAGGGATTGGGCGGGGTAGAGAGAGAGGTAGGGTGGTTGGGTTAGAGGGTGGGATGGGAGAGGGTGGGGTGTAGGGAGGGATATGGTGGGTAGAGTAGAGGTCGGTAAGGGAATGGGTGGGGTAGAGTGAGGGATCGTAATGGGTGGGATATGGGTGGGAAAAGGTGGGTGAAGTAAAAGTATGGATGGGAGTGGGTAGGGTTGAGGGAGGGAATGGGTGGGTGTCATAGAGGGTGGGAGGGTGGTGTGTAGGTAGGGGCAGGGATATGGTGGGTGGGGTAGGAGGGAATGTGGTTATTTAGGGAAGGGATTCATAATAATTTAAAACATCGACGCATTGTATTTTAATTTGGAGAAACTTTGCGCTGACATAGCATCGAGTTTAGAATAGTCTAGGATGACTTGGTAGTTTTTGATGGAAATGGACGACTACCATCATGAAACATGAAGCCATTCTATCGCTCTCTACACAGATGGATGGTAGTGGCTGACGAGCCTGTGGAATTTATTGTTCCACCCCTAGCATATGTTGTTGTTCCTGGGATTACTACTCATTGGGGCGTCATGCACATTCCATACGTCAGGGGAAAATATTGGAGGAATGTGACGCATTCTCAAAGTTAGCTGGGCATCTCTTGACACACGACCATGCTGCTGTATCATCCGATAGAAGCCACTAACATATACACTTTCGAGGTATGTAGGGATCTCCTTGGCTTCTGGTGGATGATCAGGAGCCACCAGTTTGAGGTATGACATACCCTCAACAACATCCTCTTGAAGCTAAAGAGATAAGGCGTCCATCATCCCACAGAACAAACGAAACTCAGCATTTCCGTTGTATGTCATAGACAAACCATGATCCTGGATCTTTTGCGCAGTGGACTGCGTAAGGTGATTAAAAACAACCTTTGATTTCTACATCTCGGCTAAAACCTGCTACAACAGCTCTTAGAACAACGTCCTCAAAATCTGTCATAACTGTTTGCAAATAAATCGTATAATTTAAGGCTTCACATTTATTTACAATTGCCTAAAAACCTTCATATATATCGCGTGTCTTGTTAGGCAAAAAAGCGTATACCGTCGTTATAGCTGTATAGGTGCTTAATAGGTGCATGTATTACATACATTTGACGGAAAATAGAGGGAGCCATGACAAATTTTCCCTCTATATACAATATTTTAGCACCTGCTAGAAACCTAAATTGTGCCATTTCCTTTGAAATTCACTACCCAAGCATGCGATGGCCATCTCATCTATTACCATTTGCTTCTTTTCTCGATTACGATATTGCAAGGTTTTTGTAGTTAATAGTGCATAATTTTCTTCATATAAAGCAATATGTTGGAACAATTCTTCCTTTGACCTCTCTTTACAAGCCATATTCAAATACCATAACTGGAAGTAATGTATGAGTAACATGTATTAGAACATAATTAATGCTGCTCAGGTGATTTCTCTTCAATGACTGACAATCAGTCCATTGACTTGTGAATCGTAACTTGCTAGGGACCTTCCTTCCTACTTAGTTCTAGTGGGGTTTGCTTGGGCCTTGGGACTAAAGAACTACATTTTGGAGAGATAATGGGACAGAATATCTGAGACCCCGAGTGATGGTGTGTGGTGTGAGTGTTGGTTTTTAATGAAATAAAAAGTTCAATGTGACATTCAAAGTAATGGCAAAAACGATCATGAAAAGTTTAAGCACAGGAAGACAAAAATTTGCATGCAAACTTCAATACCAGCCTTTCTAGATTGTAATGAAAGTTATCAATATTCTTAATACCTCAAGGAAAATCAATTAGGTAAAAGGATGAGCAACAGGTGACCTACAGTTGAGGTCCATGGAAGAATTTTGGGTAGTTACCATGCAATCTCATTTTTATTAAAGCTTTCTTATTGCCATTATTAATTTAAGATCAATTTTATCAGTAACTGGTTGAGTTGTGCTCACCAAATTGTCCCTTGCATTTTTTAATAATTTCCCTTAGTGTATACTGCTTTCTGTTGATATGCTCACCAGCAAATGTCACACCTAAATCTGCGATTATTGCTTGTAAGCTCTCTTGGTATTTTTTAATTTTTCTTTCTTTCTTCCTTGATTTATCAATCTCAGAGAATCTGCCTGAGAAACACCATTCTCTCATAAGGAAATTAATACTCAATAATTCTCACACCCATATCTTTGTTATTTCATCCATAGCGTTCCACTACTGCTACTTCCCATTCCCACTACTGCTCATACAAATTCCTTCTCTGCTGAGTATTTCTTGCTCCACCTCCTCTTTATGATATTCCTTTGATTTCACTGCATATAAAAATATTCCATCAGATTGAATGTCTGTAAGATGATTCCACCAATTTGTGATGCATGGATTGACAATGATTGAAAGATTTGCTAGTATATGAGTCCATAGCTATGCTCTTCTAAATATAAAACCATTCATTTATGCATTATATAAAATTCTCTCAATGTTCATTCCCACTTCCATAGAATATACAGAGCAATGTAGTCAATGCTGAATTTTATCCTCAAAAATTTCTCTTTGCTTGAATTTAGTTCAGGAAAAGCAAATGTGTAATCTAATATCACATAATGCAATTATTCTGAGTTTTATGATTATTTAACCAGACAGAATAAAGAATTTTGTTGTACCTTCCTGAGTAAATAATATTTTGATTGCAGAGTCACAACTTTTAAACAACTTCACATAGCATAAATCACACTACCCTTTTTATTGGAACAGTCAGAGAGCAATATTGGCGATAAAAATTTAATGTACACAGGGTAAATCATACAGCTCCTCATGAAGTAAGATTTTTTTATCTTGCACAAAACTAATATCAATTATACTGTAAAAACACTGAATGCTGATCAGTCATGACAATTAGATGGAGCTTCATAGATTATATGATAGTAATATAATATGAAACAGGACAATCTGGCAACTAGCTGAAAGGAGATCAGTATCCCATTTTTCTTTGCTTAGACTGAAAGCACTGAAACAAATCAGAAAAGGCTTATTCAGTGAGTGAAAGGCATTGTTGTGCATCAATAGTACACTTTTGAAGAGAAGTTCAGATTTTCTCTGTTAATGTAACATAAGTGAGAGTTCTAAAAAAATGACTAAAGTGTCAAGAAAATCAAAATTAGGAATGCATGGGTAATGGTAAATACAGTACATGCTGGCGTATAAGTCAAAGCGGTGTAAGAGTCGACCCCTAAAATTTTGAGGCGAGTTTTAGGTATTAGCCCATGTTCAGAATATAAGTTGACCTAAAAAATAAGGCAACACCAATTCCCCAGCTCTATTTTATGGGAAGAAAAACTGTGGTATCCATAAATATACGATAGCTTAAGGAATATTTACCGCATAAGATTAAGATGCTAGAATTGTTTCCTTCAGTTGTCATGTTAACTTCCTGCCTCTGCTTAACTATTACACAAGTTTCTTTCATTGGTATCACTCAGGCTACACAAATAAAAATGCTTTACAAAACAGAAACACTATAGTATTAAAAATTTATTATAGAAATAATGGTAATGTAGCATGGTAATATCAAATCACGACACTGCTAAAATAACATCCATTAACTTATATTGCTACGTCGAATCATAATGATTTTATAAACAAAAAGAAACCATGATAAGCTTATTGATCTTCATTTGTAAAAAGATTACATCAAAATTTTTGTAAAATAAAAATACATGTGGAGAAATGAATATAATTTACGAATAATAAATATGTGCCAAATTTATTTTAAATATATGAAAATGGTTTATTAATTCAACTCTTTTATTATGCAAACATGTCATAACATAACATACTTTCGGCCACAATTGAATTTCTTGATGAAATTTGTTTTATATGATATATACGTAAATTAGATTTGCCAAAAATTAGTTTCAGTAAGAAATAATTGTGGTGAGTTGAGAGAGTTTGTGTACAAAAAGTGTAAAGCAGGCAGTATCACCTATTTGCCCCTTCTTGGTAAAGGGTTAAATTTTATGTTCGGCGTATAAGTCGAACCCTGGTTTTTGAGAGATTTTTTTTAGGCTTCAAAGGGTGACTTATATGCCGGTTGTTAAGTTGATGCCAAAGATGGGGAACACAATTAATAATGATGATGGTAAAAGATAACAGGTGAAATATCTCACAGGATCCAGCCAGCGTAAGGGGACAATGTGAAGAATATGTTGCTATATGAGGAAGATATGGAGACTACTAACATGGTGATAGATAGTGAGTAAGAAGAAGAAGAAAATAATGTTGGAACTAAGGCATTAGATAGTGAAATTGATATAAAAATATAATAAACAATCTTTGAACCAAACTATACTATTTTGTATAGAAAATTAATGAGCAAAAATAATATTTGAAGGTAAATACCTGGTAATTATTAATAAGGTAACTTCACTCCCTCTATAGTTATAAATATTTAGCATACACATAATGAAAAAGTATATTATGCTATACTATTTTAGCTTTTTAGTTAAAATTTTCTTCTTTAAATCATGGTGCAAGTTATATGATAATAAATACACTTATATTATCAAAAATAGATTTACTAAAATAATACTTGTCCCAATACAAAAGAAAAACAATGCCAAAGAATATGAAGATTATAAAACTCAGTCTCATATGCCATATTACTAAAGCAATCTCAGTGCTTGTACCAAGGATGATTTAGAAGAAAATTTTAGAGAAATTTTGGTTTCCTAGTTTGGTTTTCGGTAAGGAAAGGTAACAAGAGATGATATCAGATGCCTTAGAATATTAACAGGGAGATTCATGAGAATGAAAAGATTAATATGTATTTGTTTCAAAGACTGGGGAAAGGCTTTTGATAAAGTAAAATATACCACATTACTACTCTACTACTACTATTAGTGAAGATACTGATAGATATTGAAAAGATTGATACAAGTACTTTATAAATGATCTAAATACTAGACAATGAGTGATAATGAAATTAGAAGTAAAGAAAGCAGAGGAAATGAAGGTTAGAAAAGTAGTTAGACAAGGTTGCTTCATCTCACCAATCTTGATTAGCATGTATGCAGAAAAACTAATAGAAATGGCACTATAAAGCAAGAGGGATACATTTTGGAGAAGAAAATAATAATAAATATGCTGATGATCAATGGTTGTGGTAGAGACAGAAAGCTATGGAATATATAGAATCACAATACCTACAAGTAAACATACTGTAGAAATTTATTGAATGAAAATTTACAGCTACAAAACAAAGGTTATGAGGATAAAGGAAGATTATGAGAATGCTGATATCTTATTAGAATGTCAGCAAATAGAGCAGGTAAACTCCTTAAAATAACTGTGTAGCATATAAATAAACTGCTCTCAAGAGAAAAGGAGCAGAAGATTCAGAGCTCTGATTACCGCCAAGGAAATACCAATATTTTCAAGGAAGATATCTGCCAAATGTTTTATTTGGAGTGCAATACTATATGGAGATCAGAACTTGAAACATGAAGAAAAAAGAAGATGACTATCATGAAAAATAAAAAAAAATATGATGAGGCGTAAAGAAAAAGTACACTTTATCTTTCACCTGCATTCATGTGAATTTATTATTACTTTTATCTCGTGTAGCTGAAATTAATTTTACTGGACTCTTGAATTTCTTTTAAAAAAACCTGAAATTTGTCCTTGCTAATTATTTTTACCATGAGAAGGAGCTCATCTCAAGTTTCCAAATCATCAATGAATTGGATAGATTATAGGAAGCATAATAAAACAACTTAGCAAAATAAACCTTTTTGTTAATTTATTTTACTATGTTTTCAGTGACAGAGTTCCAGAAAGTCCACGCTTCTTCAACTTAATTAATTGAATTCGTTATACTTAAGGTATGATATTGGTTTCTATAGTTATGTCAGAGCTTAAGCAAAGGTGTCCACAACAGGTACTTCATCATCCTCACTACAATAAGAATCATTTTCATATGATATAACTCACATATCGCCAATTCGAATAATGCCACTAGTCTCTACTTCATCATCACATTCAGCAAAATCTTTGAATGATACCCCTGGTCTCAAAGCTTGTCAGTAAGCATTATCATAAACTAGTTTTTCAACCAAACTGATTTTCAGTGAAATTTGCAAATCCCCCTTTTCCCAAGCAGTTTTTAATGATTATTATCACTGTAACTCTAAACTTTCTAAATGTCAATTAGAATGTTCTGTAAGGTAATCTAAATTGGATCGAGCATAAAGTTTGGATTCAGAATGACCTTGACTGAATTGTACATTTGTAGGTATTGAAGGTGTAAGGATTGAATAAGTGATGTTTTATTGATGATGTATTTTATTTCACTACTTGCCTTTTTCTGTTTTAATATGTCTATCCATTACTTGTATTTATTAACGTCATTGTATGATACCAAACTCTGCCACCTGCTGTATACCAATATACAGATTTAACGTAATAATAATAATAAAAATTAAAAGGACTATATGTTATCGAGAAAAATTGTTTCGTGTAGATACTGATCAATTTTCTTTTCTTGAATTTTTACATCAGTCTTCCCATATATACTGGTACTAATTGGAAGGCTTTGTCTACTACTAATAGCCACGTCGTGCAAAGAGTAAAAGCAGAATCTAAAGGAAATCCGACAGAGAATTCCCATTTCATCTAATTTTACGCTGCGAACGGAAAGCAATTTATCATCGCCCCCTTTTATCGCGAAACTAACCGACCTCCAACGACCGCCACAAAAGATATCCTTTTATTAAACCTTTCTCCCCCGCTAATCGAGTCGCGAGGCCCCCTCCACTCGACACCCTAACCCCGTTCCCTGTCCCTCAAAGGTCTTCTTTCCCCGACCCATTCTTCAGCCGCGCGAGCCCATGCATTCGTAAAGTGTCCGAGATCTTTGACTGGTTGCCGGAGAAACGGGAGCAGCATCAAACCTTGGGACTGAAGGGACTTGCGGGGAGGAACCGTCCTCAACTATTCATTGGGTCTCGTGAACTATTCAGTCGAGGCTCATCGATAGCTCGCCCCGGGCACAATTACCGCCCACGGCTTCCCTTTCTTCCTTTTCCCGGTTCTCCTCCCTCGCTAATCGACGCTTAACGAAATTCCCCCGTTTGATCCCCTTTCGCTATCTCTTTTGTTACCACTGCCACCGCGAGACGTTCCTATGGAAAGGTTCCTTTTAATTCCAGTAATTACAATCTTCCGCTTCCGAGCGGTTTTACGTTTGTCTGAGGAGAAAGGATCGGTGCCAACTAGTGCGGGAGCTTTACAAGCGATCGATCTTAAAAACCGAGGGAAAGGTACGCGTTTAACGGTGGCAAGGAGTTCTCTATCTGAAAGGCCTTTCATGGATGGAGATGTTAATTGATTTCCGAATGCTTGAAAGATAAAGGGTTGGTTTGAATGGTGAATAGTAATGAGGTGTAGGAGATCCAATTGTCGCGGAAACAGGAAAAGCCTCCTCAAGAAAAACGTATAATGAGTTATGAAGCCAATCAAATAATTTTCACTGATTGTTTCAATGAAATTTTTGACATGCAATTGATACAATGATAGCTCGATTACTTTTGATTTCTTTATCGATGATTAATATCAAATGAGCATGATTAAGTATAGGTATATGCAGTGATATCGATAGTTCGTCCATAAATTCTTAGCATGCAATAAAACAAATGTATAACACTCGTTAATACTTCATTAGATTCTATTGACTTTTGTTTTGGAACTGTTTGCTGATGGGTTCACCATGTGATAGATAGGGTAGCCAAGAGTTTCTTAACGAAGAATTTGGGGGTTTTAATTATTTTTAGAAGCTATTTCGATAAAAATAATAATGATTATTATATGCGAGGTTCGTATGCCAAAGGTCTCCGAATAGCTCCGAAGTGGGTAACGCGTTAGCTTTTGATGAAAGCGGTCCCAGGTTCGATTACCGGGAAATATGACCTCAGTTGTTGTGATATATTACTTCTGGTAAGAGGTAAATATTTGATATACGTATTTTAGTTACATTTTGATTGCATTTGTATCACAGAAATATCCCTAGTGCATTTCCATTAAAAAATATAACTCCGTGACCGAATACATAAATAATTCTTTATAATTAAGCGATTCTCTGGAAGATAACCATTCTATTACATCTGATCCTAGCGACTTCAATGCCAGTTAGTCTTTATATAATTTTCCGAATTAGTTCACGCTTCTTGACTATCGACTATTTAGCACCTTTTATTACTTATGTAGTTTAGGAATAAAGTCGTTAAATCAATTTTCTTTAACCTTTACCGAGGCTCTAAGTAGCTTTTGACCATATTTACGCAGTTATCTTCACTCGTCAATGTAAACTACTTATATAATTTCCTAAGGAAGCTATAAAGAAATATCCCAGAATTCTAAATTTACTACCAACGGAAGTCTCAGAGGAATATAAGATGCAGAAATAAATGCAGACTCTGAAGCGAACAAAATCAGCTTCATGGTGTAAGAACCGAAAATAAAACTTAAGCGTCATAATTGCTGAGTAAATCTTATGATTTATTTCAAGATTCAATAAGAATTATTTAAATATCTTAATTCATTACAGGTAAATAATTGTTTGTTTTGTATTATATCGTACAAATCAAGCAATGGCTACAATAGGTTTCCTGTTCACCGTTTGTATGTTCATTCACATGAAGAAGTGGCTTTGAGCCCAGCACTTCCATCTTTCAAATGTAGTGGAAATCTGACTACGCACCCTGGCAGTCAATATTTATGCAGAGGGAACTTGCAAATTGTTGGAATGCTAAGAATAATGTTTTAATTTAAATGTGTATTCTACATAGTGATAGTGGTAATAAAGCAGTAGTTTTAATATGTAACTGATAAAATATTTTTATGTAGGTGGTTGTTTAATATATATCTAAATGGTGGTTAGTTTCCCAACTGTCCTCGTAATTATATTTACGATCTACATTATTGAAGAAACGGCTATGCGAAGGACGTGGCATGGTAGATTTGTTGCTTGGAATAAACGAGAGTGATTCGAAGTTACGCATTGGAAGATAAAAATGCTCATATCCTATTTGTTCCAATCCTCTATATTCAATTGGAAAGTATTTATCAAATTTAAAAAAAGTTATTAAAGAAGCGTCTGATTACTTTTATTAGAGTGATTTTAAGTTAACTGTTGCACTTAATGGCGCATTTATCTAAACAATGATATGTTGACATTATTTTCTACACTCATGTAGAATCATTCTGATTCATATAATAATAGGAAAATGTAAGCCAGTATGAACTAATTATAAATCACTAATCAGTAGTTCAGCAATTCACGAAATATCCCTGGATATAATAATTTAATCTGAACGTATGATAAGTATGATATGACAATACAAAAAAAAAAATGGAGGTTCCAAATTTCAAGTTATGAAAAACCAACAACCGTTCGTGGCTAATTTATATTTCAAAATTTAAAAACTAGATCTGCGAGCTATTACTTCTTTAATTGAACTGAGAAAAAGTGAAGCTAATCAAGATATCTCCAATGTTCTTAATACTGAATTTTTCAAATGGTATCAAATTATCTCTTTATTTTGAAATAGAAAAACGAATGTGGATTCGAAAAGTATTATCTAAATGTTAACTAGATAATCTCGATACATAGGAGGTTGACAGTAAAATGCGAGATTATCCTGTTTTATCATATGAAATAACTTACGCTACAAGTTATGTAGAAGATTTAAAACTATTGGTTATCATAACCCATAACAATCAAATTAAACGTTTTCAGCAAATCGGATTAGCAATCGAGTAAAAATTTCCTTATCGTCATGATAATTTTCAGTACATCTATAATACTACCTCTAAAAAAAGAAGCCACTTAATTAAAACCCGATATTTTTCTTCCATTTCCCAAAGGGTAATATTTTAAATTCATCCTCTGTGTACGCTAAAATTCTAACTGATTCTGTACCACAAATCATCTGATTAAATCAATAACAAACAGCACTTCTCGAGCATCGGGAATGAATGATTTTTACCAAGTATTTTCAATGTGAGTTACGAAATTCCAAAGATTTCAAAATTATATTTATAATGGAACATATCAAATAAATATGATAGAAGATATGAATATACAATCTGCTTACCTAAGTTGAAGATCCAGTTGAACCTTATCCCATGGGTCTCTTCGATCGCGTCCCTTTTCATAGCCATTCGCGTTTGAAACAAGTGGCTCATACTCCGGAGCCTTCTCGAAATAGGAGGAAATTCACTTTCTCGAAATCTGAAGAAATAGAAAAACAAATTAAGAAAATATCAAATAATTTCAATCACGTAAGCACTGTATTCTACAGAGTTCATGCCTACCCAAGATTGTAGAATACTATTCTACAGTCATGGGTAGGCATGAACTTCATGCGGTTAATTTCAAATTAGGATTTCCGTTATCGAAATCACCACTTCAGTTACCTGTATACTGTAGGATATCTGATATAAGACGCACTAAACACTAACAAGAGAATCATGTAATAAATTACATGCCGGTGACAAAGATAAATTCTGCTGGAAGCATTCATTCAATTTCTGAAATTAGATAACTGCGATCCATTTTGAGGCTAAGAAAAGAAAATGTGCTTATCAAAGCGATATTAGAAAAGGGCGAATTTTAATGGAATGCTGAAGGAATATATAGAAGCATGTTCCTGATTTAAGACAAGACAACAAAATTTTTAACGTATGGAATCGAGATTACTATACTTTGCAAGACTACTACTACGCAACGATAGCAGTTTACATATCAAAGGAAGATCTAGGTTCGGGTCACGCTCTACGTCAGACTTTTTTCCTCCGATTCTTTCTCCATGATAAGTGAGGCGCGTATTTCATCAATTAGTTACGCTACAATTGATTTTTTATTTAAATTCGTTTACGAGAGTCAATCGCGAAATTAAGGCAAAATGAAATCATGAAATCCGATAATTACTAAATCCAATTAGATTCGCAAAATGTGTTGAGCTTCAATTTTATGCGAATTCACAATGAAGAGAAGTTGGGATGCTTCTTATTTAATTGATGCCGAACTTAATGCAGAGGTTAAACTGAAGCGAACGGCAAGCACAAAGATTACGCAACGACAACTTTAAAGAAATTGTAATTAAATGCTCGCTAAAGCAGTTATTTATTTAAGACAAGGGAAAAAGAGAAATTTGAAAGGTATTTCATACACCTTACCGTATACTGGAAATAATGGGTGGTAACTACAGAGGTTTTGAGGCCTTCGAACGTTGTTCTTTCTTTCTTAAAGAAATGGTAATTTTTAAAATAGTAATAATTACAAAAAGAAAACGAAGCTCCTTAAAGTTTCACTCACATTTGCTATCTTCCGAATTTAACGGGAGTTAAAGGAAGGGTATTTCGCACAACTCAAATGCTTTAGTAAAAGAAAATTTCATCACGTATTTTGCAGAGGTCTTTCCTGTGAATAAATAGTCCATCGGTCAAGCGCTTATTTTATTTTTTGTTTTTAAATAAAAATGAGCTCCAAAGAAAAGAACAATGAAACAACATGAAAATCGATAAACGAAGAAAACTCGAAAATTAACATATTATACGAATATATTACTTAAACATATGAATGAGGAGGACCAGATAACTGCCCCAGCGCATGTTTCTTTGCGATGGAAGCAAAGAACTTCATTGTAAGTTGTTGATCCATTGAAGATAGTAATTTTGCCACAGAAAGAGTCAAGTATCCCTTATTTGCAGCAGATTTTCTAAGACAAGCGGACTTATTTTTAGAATCGAATGATTTGGTGTCAGCATCGTGGCATGTTTCCATCGTTAAAAGTGAGAAATTACTATTAATACACAATTTCAATAAAATCCTTTAAAACAGCTGCGGTAATAGTAGAAGTGCACTTTGCCAGTCATCAAATACCTACTTGCTGTCACCATACAAAAATAAAAACAACTATCTGATGAGAATCGAACGCAATTACTTATTCTACTACTTGAACTATCACGTCTAGTACTCCCATTTAAGTTTAAGGGGTTGTTTCTAAGCAAATTGTCTCTTCTACTTACGCTATTCAGGCTCAAATCTTAATTTATCTGTGGGAAAACAAAAAAAAAACAGATTGCATTATTATTTTGGATTATTTGGGAAGTATATAAATATGGATTATTGAATATTATTATTTGATCATATCCTGAAAGATACACAGGGGTAAGAAATCTTTTGACAAAGAGAAACACATTTTTATAGGAATAGAGAGAACAAAAGACGAAGTTCTATAGAATATCTTAAAGAGAAATAATTATCAACAAGGATATATTTAATGAGATTGAATCTTAGCGTTGAGCGCAAAAAAACTCCCTTTTCTGTAATTCATGAGTTGAAGGTATTGAATAAGTTGGAAACAAGATAATGTTGACAAAACATGATATTACGTTATTTTTTATCCACCTCTGTCCTTTAGATAATATAAACCAATGAAAAAGCAAAAAATGTCAAATAATCATATAAAGACTGGTGATTTACCTATCAGTCGAAACTTCAATTGGTGTCACTATACATCTAGAGCCGCTGATAATTCTATAGGGAGCAGCAAATGGTTCCCTATCTGCAAGTTTCCGAACATATCCCATAAAAATATCTCATTTGTTAGCAGGTCGCATTAAAGCGTTTCAGGGAACGTATACGGCCCGCAGGCCTTAGTCTGGAGACTCGAGTATGGAAATAACCAATATTGGCTCTCAAACGAATCAGAAATCCACTCTTTCGTGGAGGGGTTTCCCACTAATATATTTCTGTGAATCCTACTAATAACATTCCTATATTCAAAATTCTACAGTAAGTCTCTCTCGGAAACACGTAAAATATCGTAAAGAGTCGCAATCCGGCCCGTACGAAAACTTTTCCCGCGGAATGGCCTCCGAAAAATCTCCCGACAGGTGCACCTCCGGCGTCGATAGAGGTCTCCACCGGTCTCAACCCTCGGAAAAACCGCAGACACCTGTCCGGCGGCACCCTTTGCGTGCGAGAAAGAAGACGAACAGAAGGAAAAAGGGGGAGAGACACCTTTTCAAACTCCTCCCCCGCGTCCCCCGCCCCCTTCAACCGCCGCCCTTTGAAAACAAACTATGACGCGGCTCGAGAGCTTGACAGACAGCCCAGAATCAATACGCGCTCTGCTCGACGACGGAAAAAAAGAAAGAGCTCCTCTTTTCCGCCCCCTCCTAACATCCTAAAACCACCCCCTCCCCGTCGACCACTCCTTCAAAAACCTACCCCTATCTCCCTCACTTGGCCGAAGCCTTCAATTTGGAGGCCCTGAAGGCTATGTGCCAGTCTTGTTTGGTCTGCCTCCCCAACTCCCTCTCTTACCAGAAGCTTTGTTTCCACTTTGTTTCGGCAGCGTGGAGAACAATGGGCATCTCTCTCCATCTATCCTGTGTTTCCCCCGGGCTCCCTCCCCTACCTTCCCCCCGCCGCCCCCACCCCCGCTCTTTCTTCTGCAACAATTCTCTTTTTCGAATGGACTCGATCAAATAATCGAGACCGGGGTCTCCTAACAATGACGGGGTCTCTTTATATCCTCCCTTCTTCCACTCTCCGCTCCTTTGTGCTCGCAAGAGCCCCTTTTGCTTCTCTTTTGCGCTGCTCAAACGCCCTGTTTTTTTATACCGAATCCGCTTCTCGGCCTCTAATAGATCTCGATGCTTAGAGTCGGGAAGGAATAGGCGCTGTTCAAACTGTAGGTTGTCCTGCGTCTTGGAAACCGAAAGTGACGAATGGTTCGGAGGTGGCGTGAGAATGTTTGTGGCGTGATGGGGGCTCTCAAGTTTTGGGCGACAGCGACCAAGGTCACTCTTCATTCTACCTATAGTTTTATACTGGTAAATTGTGCACTGTTGCGGATTTGATGTCTAAGTTAGCTGGTAGGGTACCTAGATTAATCAAGAATTCAATTAGTGAAGGCTTATTTATTAGAAGGTCATCCTAACTGATAGGTCTCGCCAAGGGCTTCTTTTATACTGTATTACATCAATGTATCACAAAGAAGTTCATAGGGTGCTGTACAATCCTTAGGTATTAGTACGATTAATTGTTTCTTGTTACTTTTGTTTATCTGTCATATATTTCTTTGGATAATTTTTCCCAGTACTAATAATGCGATGATTTTTCATTCTACTCCTGTTTCTTCCTGCCTTAAATAAAAACATATCAAAATAATGCTTATAAAATGAATCCAAAGTTCAGTCGATATATAAGTACGTGATGAAGAAAGAAAGCTTTGTAAATTTTCTACAAGATTTTTCGTTTGGAAAATTTACAAAGTTTAATTTCTTCCTTATTTCAATGGCTTTTCAGAAAGTAACGCCTAAACATTTCGATTTCACACGATATATAAGTATGCCATTGAAGAAATGGAAATTACTGGATTTTAAAGTGACTATTACTGTAAAAATCGGTATTCTGTACAAGACTAAGTAAGACTTCAGAATTAATCCATGAAACACCAACTGAAATATTACAATATTATGAAAACTAGCACCGTCTTTTATTTCTACCTTATCATTATTATCAATTATCTACTAATTATATAATTAACTATTTATCATTATCTTCTCATTAATATTTTTAAATGTATTTCTTTCAATCATATTTTCAAATAAATACTGGGCTAACACATCCAGATCCGTTAATAAACCAGATATTTATGAGTGGCACAGTATTATTCAATATGAAAATTCTCTGGTTTTCAAATGTGCAAGAATCTTTCGAAACCGCATGCTTAAAAAATATATTTCAAATGTTTTTGTCAGGAAAGCAGAGATGCAACTAAAACTCAGTAATGATATACGTGGACAAAGACAACTTTAATTGAAGCAGATGCTCACGGAGAATTTGACTGTATACTTAAGCCCCGAAGAGATAATCGCGGCAATTATCCTCGTTAAATAATAAAATCCGTCTTGAGGAGCAACGGCCTATCTATATCTGGGATGCAAACGTCTAACCCATCATTAATTGTTCAATTATGGCTCTTTTCTCAAATGGCAGCGTGCTTTTCGCAGCCCTTGTCACTCCATGTTTGAAGAATACCGGGACGATTTGAATGCATGAATAAGAAATCCGAAGCGACCGCTTATGTCGCCACAAATCTGAGAAAAACAGAAACCAAATATACACTAATAATACGCTCTCCTTTTAAACCTCCATGGAAACAAATACCGTATTTTCTCCCACACACTTCGAAGAAAAATATATTAAATGTAGGATGTTAACTTGTAAGATTCAATTTTAAATTACCCCAAGAAACATCTTATAATACGTACAAGAGAGCTGTTAAGTAGGAGATATTTTATTAATGATAAATCTTATGACGAGAGGCATGAATTTTCCATGTTTTATTCGCTTTAACAAAAACTTAAAGAATTTATCATATCTCAGAAAAATTCTACGGCCAAGTAGAAAGTTAAATCTTAAATGCATTTATTCGACCTTTGACTATTTCCATTCCTGGGATTTTATATGGGCCCTTGAACAATGTAAAATTCGATATGAAAACAAACGGTGTCTGAAAACTTTTCGTAGATTTGCATCCTTACCAATAGATTCATTCACTCTTAGTCTTCTACTTGTACGTATGTGCATGAAATTTTGTTTCGAAATCGAATTGATTTAGGGATAACTGGAGTTTCCGGACGTCTCTGTTTTCCCGGACTTTTCCCCGAACTTTCATCACGTCTTAAACTGTTCCAAGAATAATATTCGAGGCTGCTATAAAACATTCGGAATTTCGGAACATACAAATGTATCGCTTCTTTTTAAGCATTCTGATACTACAATTTTGGGTACTAATTTTGTTGAGCATGAGTTTTGACATTTTCTTATTATAGAGCTACATCTAACGATAAACGTTCCAAATTGATAAATGTTATAATTTAAGATGCGAATTACTAATGTGCGAAAGTAAAGGGGAATTTTCTAACAGATATTAATCCGTATTTTCTCGTCTGACAGACATCGCATAAAAATATTTTATAATTACAGTAATTACTACAGCATGCATTTGTCTCAACTATGAAATGAGTTTTTGATCCTCGATAAAGTGAGTGCCTTAGTTTTGCACCAAAAGTCTCAGTTTGGATCAAACGTCTCCACAAATGTAAGAAACAGGTATGAAAAGAGATGGAAAACAGATAAAGGAGCTGGTCTATTTTGTTACCGCACATCGCATGGTGAAATAAGAAAGCAAAATGGAAAAATTTCTGCAAAATCATAGAACTTGATAAACTTAACATGCTACGGTGTTATCTGATGGAGCTTCTCCATTACGACAGAGGAATAAAGACGCTAGGTTGACTCCACAAAAATATATTTAAGCAGTAAAACCAACAACGCTGTTTTTTAAGTATTAAGTGTAAAATATACATATTTGTGGAGTTAAACATGCATTTTTATTCTTCTCTTGTCATATCACAGAACTTATTTCACTATAATCTGTTACAAAGATTAATCGTCAACTTCTGATCAATCATATCTCATTGATTGCGCTAATAAATTTGATTGAGATACTGAAATGATATTTAAGGATTGAGATGCTAAAGCTAAGATAAAGTTGTCTTTGGATGAGTTTTTATGTCCTCTCACAGTTTTTTTTTAATCTTTCCAGTTAGGTTGATAAAAAACACTGGTACGATGGTATTTAATCATTACATGTAACATATCACTCGAATCGTTTATATTTTTTTCATAAATAAATTCATAACACATGATTCATCTCTAAACCCAATGAACTTCTGAAGATTTACTTAGTGTTTAGCTTCGTTAATACTTTGCGGCTGATAAAAGTTAATCGTTAGAATTTTTTGTCTTCGGTAATAGATATAATGTGAAAAACGAACGCTTGCAAACAGGCTCGTATACTTAAAATATATATTCCTGAAATGTCGGAAAAATGAATGACGAAGCTACTCATATATTGGAATATATTTGGTAGAAGAAGTGGAAATTTATTTTCACACCTTCAGCATAATACACTTCTTTTTAGAATCACAAAAGGCAAGAAGTTCGGTATAGCATATGCGTGTGGAAAAGTACCTCAAAAGTCCGAGAGCCATACGTCGAAACGATCACTTCACCGCGGAATTAAAGCACTCGACTGTTTGAGAGGGTCTCATCGCTGCAACTAGGGGAAACACGTGAGACGGCGGAATGACAAGGATAAGGTGAAGCGGAAAAGGGCGAAGTGCACTTGTTCGTGCCGTTTCCGGTAACACTTGGGCCGAGTCGCGTGCAGGACAAAATGGCCGCACGTGCTGGCGTGCGGGTGGATATGGAATAATAATGGATCGAACGATGGGATTGGGCGAGAGGAAGCAATTAGGGGTGCATTTCGTAGGGCATTTTACGAGAGGAAAGGGTTGTTTTCGGGGAAGGGCATTTGATAGTGGGCGGATGGGGATAATAAGGGACCTTTCGAAGCTTTCGTGACTGGAAGATCGAATCCCATCCGATCCTGTGTATTCTCCGATAAGAGAGGAAAACACTCGTTGACCGCGATCGGGGACGGCTTATGAAGGATACTTGCCGCAGCTAACACGTGACCTTTTTCCGTATGGGAAATACATTTCCTTCCCGGAAAAATCACTCTATTCGCTCCAGATTGCTGGATAACTGGATTTCCGGCATCGTGAGCTCGGCAACATGTGGTCTCTGAGTTGCTTGATTCTCTATCTGATGAATGACCTGTGGCTCACAATCCACTCGATTTCATTGTTTTGTTTAAGGATAAGTCCTCATTTATATGCCCTCTTAAAATAATGTAGGCAAAGAAGAAGAATTCGGTAGATTTCGAAGTTCATCCAATAATCGAGAATTATTTCATGAATGATGCACTGATTTTTACTATCACCGTTGATCAGATTATAAAAGAAAGTATCGTAACATGCGTTAGAGGATTAAGAAGTACTAACTCTGAAGCAGATTTGAGATTACAGCTAATCTTCTGAAGTTTCTATTTTATTGATGAAACATGACGCAGTTTAGTCAACAAAATACCTTCAATTGGAAAGTTTTTTGTAACTTTGAGGACTCTTGTCAATATGCAAAATAGAATAAACATAATTGTGTATTTACTTTCAGCTCAAGTCATTAAAAAATCAATGACAAGAGAGAAACGTAGGGAAAATTAATATGATACGAAACTCTTAGATTTAATTTTCTGCATCGCTGCATTTTTAGTCCATTTTATCCGAGTAACTATACATTACTCTAGTGCTTTGAAAGACAAATAAATTTATCTTTTCTAAAAATACTCACAAATCAAAGCGGAAGTGTCCTTAGATATCAATATTTCAAAACGAGGATTAATAAAATCTTTCATTTAAAGAAAAATATTATTTAGTGAAAAATCAATTTTCTTTTTTAATGACGACATACGGAGAGTACAATTTTACTTGGATGATTTGTCTGAGAATAGTCGTATTCGTAGTAAACTAGTAAGTGTGGACGGAATAAATGAAAGCTCGTGTTATCTTTACTAAAAAATTTCGGAGTTAACTTAATGTTTCAGTTCTCTTGCAAATATTTACTAAGTTAGCTTTTATAATTTAATAAAATTACAGATTTTACGTCTTTTCATTTATACTGAAAAATATTAATCATTTTATCATGTATATTTCTTAGTTTTGCACCTAAAATGATAGGGAATGCAGTAGTATAAACTTTGCAAGTAAATTCATCCTTTCGGATCTCAAGTATATGTCTATTATGAATAATATATTAGGGAATCATAAGTAGATAACTAAAGATACGGCCGTATAATTTTTATTCTAACTGCCAACGACCTGCATTCCGTATGCAACCCAAAAAAAAGAATTCATCACAGCGTAATACCAAATTCTTTCCAAAACGTTTAAAACAACTTAGTACCATTCGACACGACTGTATACATCATTTTCTTTTCTCAAAATATTTTCATATATTTTCCAATAAAGAATATCTAATGTACTTTATATTAATTTACATTAAATCATTAAAAATCCCCAATGAGTTAAAAAAGTATCAAGTATGAATAGCAATCCGCCTTTCCGAGAGGAAATGGGTGTGAACACCGAGGTTTCGATTATTTAGTTTCTCGCGTATTGTTCGGGGATGGAATGATTTTTAAAACGACTTGAGTTAGCATCTTTGTCCGCATTGTACCAATTACATCTTCCGCAAATATTTTTTATATGAAAGCTAATACAAAGAACAATAAAAATAGAGATAACATCAATTAAATATACCAAAAACGCTGAACTTACTATTTGAAAACATAAGCATTAAAACAAGTAAATAATCCTTCGTATGGAAGAAACTAAAATGCAATGTTTAATATTGCTGGTAAATAAATGTTATACTATGCTGATGAACTAAGTGGCTAACAAAATCATTCCATTCAAATTAAAAATTATATCCCAGAGAGAGGATATAATGACCAGCTCGTTGAGAAAATCCAGAAAGCAAGGAGCTAAAACAGAAAATCGTGTGGGATTTTTGCGAGTCACCGCTTCCTGTGAAGGACCTAATCGAGTCGTTCCCTGAAATTAGTCCAGCTCAGTGAATATTATTTTTCGCTATTTGGGTCATCGCATTCTTAAATCATCAGCAGCGTCCACCGCAGGCTCCTCTTCCTCCCGGAGGCGCTTTCCTAAAACCTCAAAGACCGCACTCTCCCTCGAAAGGAACGCGACTGTTGCAGAGGTGTGCGTGTTGGCAGAAGGGGAAGGTGCAAGATACACTCCCCCTTGCGGCTGATTCATGAATGAGTGAGGACCAGTGGTCTGACCCTAAGGCCGCACAAGACACGCGACTCTCCGCATGCGATCCGGAGGCTCTGGAGGATGGGGGAAAGTAGGGGAACCGGGAGGGAAGTTTAAGAAGGAACGGTGGGATTAAACCTGAGGAGAAGATAAGGAAACTGGGCAAGCGACATGGTAATGGTGTGGAGAGGTAAGAAAATAGTGGAAATATGGAAGGGCAGCGGAGAGAAAGGATGAAATCGGAAAAGAAAGTGAGGATTTTGGGAAAGGAGAGGCAATTTGGTTTTGAAATCACGGCCGGTAAAGATGTAAGTTGAATGTGAACGTCTGTGAATAAAGGTGCGAAAAATTACGGAGAGAAGGGGTAGTAGCAAAGGATATTGATCGGACTGCATATTCAAAGTTGTATTACTAGAAGGAACTACTAATATAGGGTTAAAATAAACAATTACCAGATAACTATCAATAAATAGATAATACATATGTAGAAGTCGGACTTAAGGCTATATGGAATCATAAAGTATGGCTAGTATACAAGATTTATGTAGTAACGAAATAAAATCATCAATGTAAAGGACATGCGTATATAACGAGCATTAAGAACTTGTTTTCTTTGCCTTTTTATTTATTATTAGTTATTATTAGTTATAATTATATCAGTTTTTTATAATATTTTCCTATGTTTTTTCGATAGTTTATTTCTCCCCCATCTTGTATGGCTGTTTTCCTGCAACGAGTTTTTTCTCTCTATTATTTATTAGTTGAGAAGATTTTTTCCAAAACCCGAAATCTTTCCTTTGGTTTCATTTCTCTATTATTCTTTTATTGTTCATTGTATATTGTAATTACTAATACATAAATTGCATACGAGGTTAGGTAGAAGCGAGATCTAGTTGGACCTCACTCCGCCTGATATAGGATAAAATTATCATAGTTAAGCTTGAATAATTACATTGAAGAAAATCAGTGCTTCCGATATAGACAAGATATAATTTATTTGAAAATGAAGTACTTAGGAAAACTCGTGAGACCAAACAAGTTAAGAAAAATCTTACGTATTATGATATTATAAACGAACATTGTCCTATCAGTGTTTTAAAAATTATCTACCAAAATGAGAAGAGATTTATTCTTTTCCACAAATTTACTTCTTTCTGGAAAACTGGTTTCAGCGTCAAGCTGCTATCGTCAGACTCATAGCAAAACTAAAACTAGATTTAAAACATAGTTTTAGTGAGGACCTATCGATGGTGACGTAACGCCGAAACCGGTTTTCAAGTAAGAAATACATTTATGGAAATGAATGCATCATTTCTCATTTATTGGTAATTATTCACACAACATATCGGCCACTTCCGTGGACTACATTCATACAACTCCATAAGAGGATTTAAAAAGATATAAAACTTTCAAATCTGTATTCAAAGAACCTGAAACAATTTAAAGATTCATAAACTTCTAATATTCGGGCATAAATTTGTGGAACGCTATATGAAACAACTAAAAACAAAACAGTATTTTCCACAGTTTTTTATGCAACGGCCGATATCGATCAACATCTATCACATCTATTCGAATCATCAAATCACAATGTAAGACCATCTCGAAAAGGAAGTCAGTTTCAAGCAGACATGGGAAAGACGAGGGACCGAACTCATCGAAAGAAGAAGGGGTTGAAAATGGTAACGAGCGAATGGAAACGTATGATATGTATCGACGTCATCCCATGAGGAGCAAAAGGAGGGGATTCCGTCCGGTCTCCCTTCCACAATTCCACCAGGAGGCCTCTCTCAATTTACCCGATGAATAGTGAATTGGCGTTCTCAAAAGGTCGCTTCCCCACTCCCCTGTATCATCCTTTGGCGCCGGGGACAGATTGTGTTTGGGATAAGTGAGACGTGAAAAGTGTAGGGGAGGACTGACTAAAAACATTTGAAAAGCGGCTCGCGAGGGAGGGAAAATTCCGGAGATACAGAGGCCATTTGTATAAAGCCTTTCCAGAGAAAGATTGTTATTATCTTGGTTTGATAACGTGACTCGGATTTGCTCGTTTCTACAAACAAGAACGATCCGATGCGCGCGAGGACCTCTCTTCGATTTCGTTAACAAACAAATATTGCTTTATGCGCTTCTTTCAATTCGTCTTCTCCTCGGATTTTGGCAGCATTGAATTGCCGAAACATTATATAAATACCATATGAAACATTACAAGATGATCTGGAGAATAACCAGGACAAAATCGTGGTAAATATTTATCTCTTTCCTTGCAAGTAATAATTGAAGAGAGCATAGAAAATATACAGCCGTTTGAAAAATCAAAAATAAAATGTTTTTCCTTCTTTCTAAGTAATGAATCATAAAATGTTTCAAACCTATTCGTGCATGGCATGAGGAGCCCTTAATGCACGACCAAATTCAAACAATTATAACTCAGTGATCATAAATATGGTTAGAATTAATAGCTGCGTTATTCTTCCATTTCATATCTTATCCATGGGTATTTTAGATTCGAGACCTCGTATCTACGTTAATTTTAAAGAAGTGGCAATGAGACCATTACAGGAACAATATAAAGAACAAACTAAGCTTAATTTAGACATAAAACTCAGAAGGAATTTAAAAAATTATTTTGTACGATCGACCATGGCATCAAGATGACAAAATTGGAATATTTTCCACTTCTTGTAATCAAGTATCACTGCTTTATTTGCTCGATTATTATTCTTATACCTATTACTATGTTACGCAAGGTAGACATTTATAAATCAAAAGAAAAAGTTTAACGTAACCACAATATGATAACAGCAATATGGAGGATCACCTCAGATGAATAACTAAATTGAATTTAATTTAAAAAATAAAACGTGATACTTGATTCATTTCCAATACCAAAGCTGAAACGTACACAAAAGCTAAACACGGCAAGCTCGATTGTAGCGAAAAAACCCTTACTGCGCCAGAACGGTTAACTCAGGGGAGAGAGAAGGAGTAACTGTAGTCTCTTTTTCGTTCCTCGATCGGTCGAGAGGAAAATATCTGCCATTTCGGACTAAGGGAAGGTTCTCTGGAGAGTATCGCGTGCCATAGGCAAGAGTCGCGCTCCCTAGAGAGCGATTACTTGCCTCCATGAATGATGCATCGCAGAAAAAGGAAAGAGAGGACACGAATCTTACGCTCCAACAAACAGAGGACCGTGAGGAGAGATAGAAATAGAGAGACCACATTACGTACTACATAGATGAAAAGAGTACGAATTATATGTTTCATAAGATCGTCAATTTTAACTTAGTGGCCATCCGTTATGAAAAAGGTTATTCACGAAAGAAGTAAGTTGATATCCGTTACAAAATGCGAGTTGAGTTGTGTGTGCTGAGTGTATGACTTTTATAATTGTGTTATAGATTGACCTAAAAGAATAAGATGCTATCCGACGCAACATTAAAATTCCTGAAAGATGTATGATTAGAATATGAGTTGCGATTATTAAATTAAGTCGGAAAAAGTACGTTTTGGGTTGATATTATGGATGTTTTGGGATCCTTCGACATTCTCAACTAATTTGACGATAAAATACAGGTACAGCTTCAAAAATTTGTGATTTTCCACTTAATAACGATAAAAAAATAAATAAATACAAATACATAAAATTTTCACGACGATTACACTTCATACTGATTAAATAAAGTATACACCAGTTAACGATAATAAACTAGTGGTAATTATCATATTCATAGTATTTGTTGAAGAATAAAACTATGACCTGCTTTCATACGAAAAAGTGTCCACCGCAGAACTCAGGAAATACTTTCATAGCATTTGATAGAATATATAAGCCATAAAATTAAATTCATTAGTAGTTTAATTGTTTCACGACTCAAGCTTCATTTTTAAGCTTCAGTACAATTTTTCTACAGCAACTTCACTAGCGTGCAGATTTTAATTTATTCGATAAATACTTAAAATTTTACGCTAATTTAATGCAAAATCAAGCAATTTAATCCAAGTGTCCAGAGTAATTACCTTAAGTTTCTAAGAAAACAAGCGAAGTATTTAAATTGACCAAATAAAAAATGATTTTTCCCTTTTTCATGAAAGATGTTCTCAGAATTTCCCGTAATACTTAATACACACTTATCGATTATCCATGTGGCTATACATTTGTAAGTACGATCGAATTTTCCTAAAAGACATAAACGGAAATAAGTAAAGGATAAACGGTAAAAATTTTAATAAATAAAGCTATTACTCCAAATTGATAACTATAATCTTAGGTTAAGGCTCAATTCCGCAAATGGAAGTTCAAGAAGGGTACATCTAAACTGAAAATGGAACTTCAAGAAGGGTACTTCTGCCCTAATATTTGTAAGGGGAATATTTAAAATTATTCACTTACTAATTCTACCAACGCAAAAACATTAAACTTTCTCATTTACCCATCGTCTAGATATAGGGTCCCTATTTCCCCTTCTCCTTATTTCTGGTAGGAACTTGGTTTCTTAGAAAAACAGGCGTGAGACATATGTCTGAAGATATCAAAGAGCAAAATACAGGGTGACTGGCTACCGTATTCAGAAGAAACTTACAGTAATTTTATGTAGGCACAGTCTTGACCCATACTAGAGTTTTGGACCCCTAGAAAATTTTCACGAGTTAAAACCGCCAGACGAATTTAAGGGAGTATTTAATAATCATAAAGGCATACGATTCGGTCTATTAGCATGAGATTCCGAAACCAACTCGGCCACGGTTTCGAAAGCAGGACGCCGATCGAAATAACGCAAAACTATCCCGCGCAGAAGTCTCGAGGAGCGGTTTTCCAAGTCGAAACAACATCAAACGGACTGGGCGCGACCGCAGCGTCTCCCTCTCTCCGATGGAGAAGTGGCGAAACAAGCGATTAAGAATTCACCGCAAGGGGACGCCTCTTCACGAAAGGAGATTTGGACACTGAGGTAAACGTGGAGAGAGAGGGAGATTTTGAGGTAAGGCAGAGGAGAGGTGTGGGAAAAGTTGTCCGTGGAATAGGGTGACGGGGCGCAACAGTCTTCTCTCATTTACGATATTCATTCCCTCGTTACTGCATAACGGATGTCCTCTTTCCCCTTCAATCCAACATTCACTTGGTCCCCGACACTTTTTTCTCGCGCCAAAGGTACCTTATCCGGTTTGCACCGTCGCTTTCCCTTTTCTCAATTCACTTTATGCCTTTCAGTACTTTGCTGCTTTTACTCAACTCCTACATAAGCCTCAAAAACCGCTTTTGCCTCTCTTCCTGAAACATTCTGAGGGAATGAAAGCATTAGTCTAGCATCAAATTGAAATTGGCCCTGTAAATCTACTCTATTACTCAACTATACTCAGGTCTACATAAATGCGGTACATTTTCATTTATTATTTAGAATTGAATGAAGTCAAATGTATCTCCCACTTGTCAATTTAGTCTCAATATTATTGATAATTTTGTTAATATAAAGTTATTGAGATAGACAGTAATACAAGCTGCTGAGTTACTATATACAAATTAGTCATAAGATAATTGTATCTTTTGGAGAATACGACTAATTTTCAACCTAAACTAAACTAGCATCAAATTATACATTGCCTTACGATCTACTTAATTGCAGCATAACATTGATTTTATTTATTGGCTGGATGACGAAAATTCCACAATGAATTCATTCATAATTTTCGTTCATTATAAAATATCTATACTTTTTCGTATTGTTAGCCTGAAAAGACTGGATAAGGATGACCAACTGGAAAGAAGACCAACTTGAAACATTAACTTAAATAAAAAGTTGAAACTAGTCGCAAAATAAACACCCTCCCCGCAAAATAAGCAACTGAGGGGTAGCTATTCTCACCATCCCACATTGACATGAGTCCCACTTAATTCCAGCCTCTTCAATTGATTATATTATTTTTTCCCTTTCCGAGGCTATGTGCATACAGCTCTTGCCATATCTAGATCAATATCGCCGTATTCATTTCATTCGTTATTTGGATTTGGATATAGGCAAATGTATCTTAAAACTCGTCAATTTTGTATCATTGACAGTTTTGATAATACAAATGCTACTAAGATGAGTAATGATATATGTTGAGGCAATACATTCTACAGCTTCTCTCCATATTGAGTGATTCAAAATGAGTCATTCATGAAGTCGTTGTATCTTACATTTGGGGACTTCATAGAATTCTTACGTATAGGGGGAAGCAAAAACAAATTATGACTCTTCATCTTGCCTAGTGAACCTCATTCCCTACCTAAAGCTTTTGGTATGTAATATTGGTGGGAATGAGGCTCCAACCAGCCATTGTGAGGATGAATACGGAGTGAATAAAGAGAAAAACCATGACATAAGTAAAAAAAGCTTGAACTGTACACAAAACCTTCAATTTTCTTCAGCAATGTAACTAAACTCAAATAAAAATACAATCCATATGGAAGTCGAAATTATTACTCGCTTAGCGAGTAAAAAACGGTTCGCGCTTCATAATGCGGCTTCCAAAGTTTATCAAGGAAGTATTGCCACAGGAAAAGGTTTTGGTGAATTTGTGATAAAATTCGAAGCAATAAATTTATTTCCTCAATATCATCAGTATTAATTACACTTCTTTTACCAGAGAAATTATTCTATTACGAACTGGCTCGTTGGTCTAGGGGTGTGATTCTCGCTTAGGGTGCGAGAGGTCCCGGGTTCAAATCCCGGACGAGCCCGATTTTTTTGAGTCACATATGGGTAAAAATTAGGCTCAAGAACATTATAAGAACTCCTACAAATCATCATGGTCTTTCTACGGGATGAATCCGATGTCATGCGTCTTCTCTGTTAGATTAGTTGATCGGAGTATGGTCTGGGAAATAGATTTTTCGAACAAGGCGCAGCAAGGAAACTTTTTTCCGCGAACGATACTCTAAAGTAATCGATTGTGGAAATTGAGTCATGTTGCATGCTCTCCTTGCCTCACGTTTAAAGAAGAGTTCCACGGTACATATGTAGATATGAATGAAGAAATATGTGAAGTATTTTTAATTATAGGAGTATAAAAGTATACAAATATGTATAATATGCAATGCGCTTTTCAAGGATGTATAACGAAGACCATATTCCTTGGCATACTTATAAATAACATCAAATGCACTCTCGGGCTACGTAGAAGCCTTGCTTAGTAAGGACTTACAACTACTTAGTATTGTCGCATGCCTTTCAGATCCCGACCAGGATGAAAAAATCTGTTCGCCTTAATGGTATGCAGGCTATATACACCACCGCTAAGCGTGTTGCATAAGATTTAAGGGCGTCGCGCCCTGCATCCGCTGTTTCGGAACTTCAAGATACGGTATGCCGTGGTTTATCTACAATTTCCTTTGACGTACTGCTATAAGATCCTGTGAGAATAGATTCTCTATCGCCTCTTATTCTGAACTACCAATCCTTCCATTATCTAGAAAAAAGTAGGCAAATACAAATTCATAAAATTGCAAGGTAGGGGAAGTTTACCGAGAATTTTAAGTTAAATGCCTAATATCACACAGGGTTTGGTAATATACCAACCCTTACCTATTTTACCGGATTTGAATGGTATATTTTACTCTGTTATTTTATTATATCAACTGAATTTATCTTTACGTTCACCTTAGAGTAGAAAATCTGTATCCTATCAGGACAGTCTTTTCAGTTTGAATATTGCAGTAGTGTTGCTTGCAGTTAGATGCTTAGGAAAATGTATACGCATTTCCTATAACTCCATATCCTTAACATGATTTGCATGTTGTAGTATAGTATGGTTTTGCAACAAGTTAAATACTGTACTCAATAAAAACCTGCCTGTATCATAAAAAGGGACGGCTAGCCAGTAGTCAACGAGTTCGCATTCAGTAAAAGCGGTCCCGGGTTCGATTTCCGGTGGGGTCAATATTTATCAGTGTTCACCCGGATCATGATGTATGTGGTTAGCTATCTTAATTAAGAGTTAGTGAGGTCCAGTATAGCCTATACGACGATGTGGGAATCAATGTGCTTCCACGTATCACCACCTTTAATTGCCGCATGTCCCTCAATGGAATGACGCACCATGGACTTTGCCTTTCTTTATTTTACTTTGTCTCTTAAAAAAAGAATAAAAAGGGACTCATTAATTTAAATCAGATACGCAAAAAGATTCGATCACGATCTATTATACGAGTGTTAGGTTTTTGTAGACATTTCTTTTATAGCCTATTTCAAGCCCACTGTACTTTGACACAGCTTGTTATTTTTATTTTTGGTGTTTTATACACACATTTACACGTTTCCGTTTAAATAACTTTTTATCTTAACTTTCGCTTCCATAAAAATTTAAGTTTATAATTTTTATATTTATTTTGCAATAATCAATATATACATATTCTTGTCTTCCTTGATATATCTGACTACTACTAAAATATCAAACCTTAGTAGAATGCAAGTTTGTTCTTATAAGCAACAGCTTTCATTTCAAAAGAATGAACACTAGTTATATTCCACCAAAGGTTTATACGATCGGTTTCGTCATCGAGATGACATCTCCTGATTTCATCTTTGTCATCTTGTTGACTAAACCATAGAAATAAACCTTCGGTGGAATATAACTAGTGTTCAATCTTTGGAAATGTGTGCGAAATTCCACGAGGCCACACTTGATCACATTAATTATTATTTGTCTAACAACTCGCAAAGCATACGCTGGTCAGTGCTGATTTGAGGGTTTTAAGATAAAGCATGTGATGACAGCTGACATATATTTTTGTGATAGTTGCTAACAAACCTAAGGAAGACGGCTGCAGCATTTTAGCAATACCTTCTCGAAATTCACGTAGAAATTACGAATAGAATATATAGAGGGAGCATTTGCTCTCAAATCGATGTCTATATAATCTACACAGAATAACGAAAACAAAGGAATTCAGCTAAATGTCAAGGCTGACGCATAACCAATTACACAAATAAGACGTTTCAACCGGCTTGAGAACATAATAAAACGAGAGCTTTTCCAAGAAAATTCGATATACAATAGACAAGAAAATGGACGGTATTGAGAAAGTAGACTGCGGTAAGTTCATGCATGGTACCAAACTCATTTGAGCGGCTTTTCAAAATGATTTTTACTCATTTTGTTGATGGAAAATGCTTTTAGCGCCCCCTACATCTTTCACTAATATAATACACGTAAAAAGCATGCACTATCATACTCTATGAAAATAATTTCATTTAATCTTTCCAGTTAAAATTGGTTGATTTACATAAACTTAATTATTTTAATTTTAAAATTTATTATTGGCTTATTATTCTCACTAGCATATAATTTCGATAAACAAATATTACAAACAACAAAGGCTAGACAGCAATTTCTGCAAAGTGAAGCATAAACACAATACAGCCAACGGCTTACGTCAGCGGGCATGGAATATTAGATCAGCGGTGTAAAGAGAAGAACAGAATTACTCTTATTACTTCCAACCACTCTTCCTTAATTCGAGTAATTGACGGAAACTAATTTAGGCCTTCCCTTCTCGGGATATTCATCCTTGGACACCCTCTTTCCCTCGAAAACCCCATTAAATCCTTAAATTTTCACCAAGTGCTTTTCAACAAGGCTATAATTAGTCCCATCCAAGCTCCCCTTGCCAATCCATCCGTGGGAGTACCGCGAGATGGCGTGACAATGCCTTCTCCTTTGATCACGCCCTCCGCTCTTCAAGAAATTCCGCCTCTTCCTTACAGCACGCTCCTGCATCCATCAATATTGCATCGACCCGAAGAAGACTTCGACAAAAGCGAGTGGAAGAGGACTGGAGTAAGACGCCCGAGCGGGAACTAAACGAGCGCTCCGAGTGAGGTGGATTCGTGATCCAAAGGCGCACGACTCAGGGGAAGGCGAAATGGAACGAAAGGGAACGTTTCTGAAAGGCCCATGTGACAAAAATAAGATGGAGGAAATTTTGTGAAATTCGAAGACGAAAGGGGAACGCTTGGCAATGATCAGTTATAATTCCCAAACGCGTGAACGAAATATTTTGGGTCTCGGGGAACATGAACAGCTATGTAAAGTAGAGATAACAAAAAATCCATAAAATAAAATAAACTTTACTTTATCCCACTTAGTCAAATGAAACCACAACGCCCTTGATTGCAAAGTCTCTCGAATATCAACTTATCATACCATAAATAAAAATTAAAAACAGACAGCAAACGACCGATTTCGATGCTAAAATGTCTACACCTGAAGATGTTGTTATGGTGTCGAAACCGGACATGTGCTGAGTGTTCTTTCGATTTGCATTTGTGGAATAAAGTAAAGTTTACTTAATATTATGTGTTTAAGATGAAGTTCCACCAGAAGAATATAGTGATTTAAATAAAAAATTATTGAAGTTTAATATAATCGATCGTAGTATCTATCGCAGTTAGGAACAAAATAGCGTATAAATAAAAAAAGAAGATGTTAAAATGTGCCTTACTATATGACAGATACCCACTCAAAGCCTGATATTCTGGAAGTAGGTTCACAAAGAGGTAAGTACATATCAGTGGAGACTACATAAATATACTACGCATACAGGGTCAGTCTTAGACTTACAGCAGCCCTGGAGCTGGAGGTTTGTTTCCTAATATACTCTCCTTGATAGAAGTCAGCAATTGTCTGAACTATAGACGTTTTACAACTATCACTGTATGCCTGTTGATAAATAATTTTTTCTTATTTGCATTCCTGATTTTAAAAATATTGCCTCATAAAACACAAATTTTTGTTTATAATAAGTAGCATAGAAAAAATACCAAAAGTTACAATAAAATTAATATGTTTCGGCGTAACTTCGTGGAAGGCCATCACAGAAGAAAATAAGAATACTTTGTATACTTCCACAACATAATTTATTGCGACCGGTTACACTAAATTTCTTCTTCGCCTGAAGATGCTAGAAATTTAGTGAAACCAGTCGCAATATATCATCTTGTGAAAGTATACAAAGTATTTATCTTTTCTTCAACACCAAAATGTTACGTTGACACCTATCAAAATAACAGAATATCGTCCTCCATACCTATTTTAAAAACCCTTTTTAATGTTCTTGTAGGCCGTAATCAATTCGCAACACATATTATTCAGCACTACTTCTGGAAACTGCCTCATGCTTTACCAAATATCCAATTAATTATCATAAGATACTGATTGCGTATCTCTTAATCGTTGAGAAGAAGACAGTATCATCTTGTTGCAGCTAAAAGAGATCGTCTCTTGAGAACAAAATGTTTACAACAGAAAAAAATCCTCAAGTTGAGACCATTCCTTCGTAAAATTGAATGTTTATCATTCTTGCTCCCTCAATTAGTTGACTGCGAATGCTACATGCAGTGGAGGGAGCGTAAGTAATCTGCCTGTGTGAGAGCGAAAGGGACTCTAAGGTCCGCATGTTTGCTTCCTTCGAAGGGCCGTTCCCTGAGGAGTAGACCGAGCGTTAGCAAGTCGGGAAATATCCTTCGGAGACGAGGTCGCCTTGTTGTCAACTCTGTTTTCTTTCTCTTTGAAACCGGTTAGCAACCGACCGTTTGATATACAAATGCGACACAGAAAAGAGAGGGAGGCTTGGTGGTGGAGCTATGCTCTGTAACCTCAGTTGCCTATCTTGTAATATATTTTTGGGGTTTAGTATAAATAATTTGTCCTTATTTCTTTATTATTATTTTCATCCTAGAATTAGTAGGTTACGAGATTTATTTAAAACTATGCGTATTTAGGAATAATAACGATAAAATGCTTTAAGTTTCTGTGAAAATGGTATGAAACTTTTCATTGATATTTTTGATGCAGCTTTCATACCAACATTTACATAGGAATCACAAAACTCACGATTAAAATAATGGAAAACTCCTTATTAATACATATTAAAATGTGATTAAAATATTCCAGCAAAATTAAACTTTTTCTGATATTAAAACGTTTCTGTTTATACTAAAAAATAAGCTGAAATAGTAACATACATCCATTAACAATAGAATTACTGGAGTCATAACTGAAAAATACTACATTTTATTTAAGTGAAATAAACGCATAACTTTGCATTAAATAATAAAAGTTAATAAATTTCATTCGTCGAGTTTGGGAAGATAAAACGTTCATCGTGATCGATATAGCTAATTTGTTTGACTTAGACGTCTCCTTTGGTGGTATATTATCTCCGGAGTACATAGTAATTTAATTTATGCATCGCAGCACGATTGTAAATAGTTATCGTTTCATGTGGACGAGACTGTGATAACAGTAACTGGGCGGCGACACCAAATAGCGTTCTGGGAAACAGTCACCTCCGTCCATTCTGTCATTTCCGTGTCGTTTTCCAGCGAGACAGGAATCGACTTGGCAATTAGAGCCGTAATGAATAGGAAGCTACAACGGATGGGAAACGGAGGTGTGTCCAGGGGATAAAGGGGTGGGGAAGGAAGGAGATCTCGCGTGTCTAAAAGAAGCGGGAGTAGTTGCAGAAACGGCCATGACCGGAAAAGCCTCCTGCCTTGATGGGAACCCAAAGGGCCGCTTTAAAGGATAAGTCTTCTTCTTCTCCGCTCGAACAACACAACACGTCCCACTGCGGTTGTACTATTCGTCTCCGTTGAGTGCGCTTTCCATTACGAAGGGCTCCTCCTACGTGCGATCTATACCTGTCTTTTGTACATAACTCTCTTCTCCTCATCTGCTTCCTCCTTCTGGTCAATACGTCTTCTCTGCGTGCCTTCTCCAAAAGGGCTTCTCCCACGTGTCACTGTTAACGCAGCGTTATTTCGTTCCACTCTAAGGCTAAAATTGATTCAGGGGAATGGACTGAAAATTATTTTAAATATTAATGTTAGTATTTCTATTTATTATTCGCGTTTGCGTAAAATTTCGAATTTGCATATTTTCTTTTAGATGTCGCGCACCTGCTAACAAGGCGCATTTACATAATTCCGCCACAGTGGCATCTCCGTAGAATTGCAGTTCAACAACTTATCTCCTGAAATGAAGGAATTGTGATGAGTTTTTACAATTTTCGCAAGATATATATGAGGAAATTGACGAAGAGATGTTTCATTAATAATGCGATGTTCAATTAATCCCCAATGTAATTTATGATTCACTATTACTAATGTTTCTCATTATGACCACAAAACACTGTATCGATACGATAAATCTAATGATTTATCGTATCGATATGACTTAAGGTAAGGTATTACAAACATTTCTCTTCGTCTACTTCCATTACTCAGCTACTAGAGTAGCACGTTTCCTTGAGACACGCAGAGACAGAATCAGCCGAATAAGTACACATTTCGAGAGATAAGAAACTTATAGAACTTTTTCAATGCCGAACCTTCAGTCTCACATTCTATTCTAAACGTGTTAATCAGAAAGACAAACTGCTACTTTAGTAACCATTATTTTATTTTTTGTTTGAAATAGCATGAGATTGTCATACAAATTAATGTTTCAGTACAAATGGCACAATTAGGCATCTCTTCTAGTTGAAAAGGACAAAGGTAATATATAAATTATAAATTTATAAACTCAATAAGTTCAGGCTTCACAGAGTGGAAGTTCATTTCCATGATAAAAGTTTTATTTTTACAAGTAAAAATATAAAGTTACTAAAACTTTAATCATGTTAATAAATTTATAATAAAAAATCACACAAGAAGTCTTCCCAAAGTGTATATACAATTTATACCCGACTCTGGATTTCGTTCTAGCGTCAATAATGCACTAACTCTATACTATTTTGTAGGATTTCGTGGAAAGACATACTGAAGAGTGAAGAAAAACTCAGTAATATTCACACATATTTTTTATATAGTTGACATGCTTTCGGCTACGCAGCCATCATCAGGTATACCTGATGGTTATCTCACATGTCATACATGGACACATATTATCTTATCTGTATACCTCATCTGATGATTGCTGTGTAGCCGAAACTGGACGGCTCAACAAAAAGATTTGCAAGTTTTTCTTTATCCTCCAATAATGCACGTTTTCCTTGTTGCTTCGATGACTCAATCGACTTATTTTCCATCTCCGCACTCCCGTAATAAATCAGAAATCCAATGAGCTTCGTTGACTTACTTTTCCTGTATTTCTTACTGGGTTACTATGATTCTCCCTCTTTCCCCTATTGCACTCGTCCTATATCTCAAGAGGTTACCAGCAGCATCATCCCTAACGGTTAGCGGGCAATTACCCTCATTTATCGTAACAAGATGGTCCGTCGGAGGGTGCACTTGTGAGCTAACGAAGAGGAATCTAGGAAATGGAGGTCTTTAACAGTGGAAGATGAATGCCATGAGGGATTGCTAACGATTCCCTACAAGGAGGGAAAGATGCCTTGAAATATCGCACAGTTATTGAAGGCAAGCAGATAACAAAAGACCCTTAAGTGATCATTTGTGTTACCATAATGTAAGAGGGCAAAGATGATGTACAGTAACTTTGAATTGTTATTGCGTGGATTCTAATAGAATAACTCATTCAAGAAAAAATCTTAGACAAAAGGGCGTCACTACGTTTAACGCGTAAACTGGCTTCAATTCAATATTCAAATAAGAAAATCGAATTGAAAATTTAATAGGATTTGCGAGGCATGCTACTTCTGATGATAAGACGTTTATGCTGATAAAATATGACTTATTGATCATTGAAGATTTCACTGACAGTGTGAGAGAATGGTGGGGGATTACATCATTCCCTAATAATATATATTTTTTGATTTATTGAAATGTAACCAAATTGGATGAATCAAATATTAAATAACGAAATCTTAGAATAACCTAAATACGTTTTTAGGTCCTAGTAACTCTTGTTGGAATACATTTTATGCAAGCAAAATCTTTAGAGAGATTACGGATCGTCGAAAAAGCCCATCATTAAAAGTTGAAATTAAATAAGTGATCAAAAGAGAAGTATTTATATGATGATAAAAGCAAAGAAAAACAACATCAAGCATAGGAAAAACATTTGAATACATTTGGCTGCAACTGAAATCATAAGTAGTTAATTGCTTTAGTGATGATATTCAAAATATTGATTAATGTAAGGTATTTCAGTTGATTTTATATGAATGATAAGAAACTATTTTAGCACATTTTTCAAGATTTTGAATGATTGCCTTGGTCTGTTCTATAGAATTAATCCTTAACAATCATATTTTAACCCAGAGATGTTTAATAAATCTCACTTGATAAGAGAGACTATGATTATTTAATGAAATTTTAAAAATATGACTTCCTTGAGCCACTACTTATAACGCTCAGGAAATTCATGTTTAATAGTACGTCAAATTATGGTTGTTGGGAAAATGTGAAATACTGTTGATATATTCATCGAAACACAAATAATATAACACTGAATTAATAATCTATATAAAAGTTATTAAAACGATAGATTGATCTTCAATTCAAAGATGAGGGTTTCTATTTCATTAGTGAACTTAACGGTATTAAATAATTAATATTCTCGAAATTACATTGAGAACTAGAGCAAAGAATTGACATATGTGACATATTGCTATTACTATTGGTAGGTTTGCGCAGGTTTTTCACACCCCCTTCCTTGTGGGTGTTTTCCTGCAGTGGATTTTTTTCCTAAGAATCTCTTAGGTTTTTTACCTCCACAATTCTTCTAATTTTTTCTACTTCTTATTTTATACTTAATGACGATGGGTTAGATGGAAGAAGAGACTTTTAAGTCTCAATCTCGCCCAAATAAAGACGACTTATTATTATTATTATTATTATGTCCATACGCTAAGTAAAACAAAATTGATGTACCTTATACTGAGCATATTTAAAATATTCATACGGGTATAGTATTAGAAAATGCGACATTACTGCCGTTGAAGGGACACACGAAAAATACATAAATTAATTAGAATTATTCACAGCGGCCGTTGCCGGAGCGGGAGAAGTTAAATCATTTTAATAAAGGTCACAAATCACATAAAACGCGGCTCGCCTCCTTCTCTATTACTGCGAAATAAAAAAGACTTGCAGATGTAGGCACTTACACAAATAAACGTAACTTCTTATTTTTACGGCCGGCGAGGGAATAAAGAGGACAAAGAAGGGGAGTTTGGGCCTTTACCGCCATTCTCGAAAAAAACTCTCCACACGTTCTCTTCCCACTCCATACTCTCGCCATTCTCTCACTTCCCAAAAAGCCGTATTCCCTTTTTCTTTCTTTCTCCTTCTCTCTCCATCCCTCCTCTTTCTACAATCTTCTTAACTCCCTTAATGTCGTTCGTTCTTTCCGTTTCCTTCCCTTTTCAACAGTACGGGTAAAACTGGGAAGCCAATCTTTTCAAAGGCCCACTACAAAATCGTACCGACAAATACTTGACCGATTAATATTACTAATTAAAGTTTTGTATGAAGTAAAACATGGGAACTGAACATCTGTCAGGTATTCAACTTGAATGCCGATTTCAACTTATCTTCGCCTTAACCAGCTATATTAGGTTCAGGAGAGTGATAGAGGCTAGCAAGACAAGATGGGGATAGAAGTAGTATGCCTTAAGGCTGAAAAGGAGCGACATGTCTGGGAACACAACCCTAGTCTCCCATATTCCCGCTAGATATTCAAACCTCTAGGATACCATTCTGCATCAATTCCGCTTCTGTTAAAATGGTTCTGTATAAATAACTCAAAAGCTTGTTAAGCCTTGTATTTCAAAGCGCACTCCCTGTTAAATTAAATCTTCCATCATGACTCAGCTATGCCTTAACTTACTCCTTTTAGATAATTTTATCAGTAGAAAAGGGATTCGTAGGTGCAGCACAACGACTCTATCATAGGAAAATGTTAGTAATCAGAGGCCCAAGACGCAACAGAAACTTTGAGACCATTCCAAGAGATTATTCGTTTTAACAACGGCAACATATCTTTTCTTGGTTCCCATTAACGGTGTGGTCCTCAACTGACTCTTAGGGCGTCTAACGGTAAATCTGTTCCTGAACTTAGTAAAACTTTTAGAGAGATAATACTATCATTTGACATAGTTAATAATTCAGTAGATTACTTTTGAACAAGACTGAGAGAAAAGTAAATAAAAATACATTATCGTCTACCCGGTAGCTACCAATACAGATGAAAGATATTCCATTCATGAAGATACAGAATTAGAAACTTTACTCAAGCAAGGTACAAGTATGTCATTTCTTCAACAGCGATGAACAATATTTATTATTCCCCAAGGTTAAAAACAGGATCATCTTCCCAATATATCCTTACTCACTACGTAGCAAAAACATGGATACCTAATAAGGGTGCTGAGCGAAGGGATAGTGATTTTCCAGAACAGATTTCAAGGAAGGTCATCCGAGTCAAGATAAGACAGTTCTATAAGAAGAAATGGTAAGAATGAAGAAATTAAAGTACTCTTGAAGGAATTTCATATTTTGACTGAAGCAAAATGCGGGATAATGACAAAAATTAAAATCTGAAGAATCGAAGGCGTCCTAATCAAACAAATTAAACTCTACGAAGGACATGAAAGCTTTGCAAGGACCAAGTTAAGCTAAAAATGATGCAGATGATAGTATAAAAGGAGTAGGAGAGATTGAAGAAAGCAGAGGAACGCATTGTAAAAGCCAAATATCACCTGGAGTGTAAGCGGCCATTGCACTGGGAGGTTAATTATTTATTCTTAAGATCACGATATTCCATTTCCAACACATCTTTATATCCGGAATCTTTGTCTTGAATTTTGTTGTATTTTGTATAAAATATCAGAGAAAATGTTTTCTTTTTCTGAGAGGACTAGCAGGAGTTCGATGACGCATCCAATCTGCATGAGATTGTATGTCCAACGGTCACTAACCCATGAACGCGTTCTCTAGTTACATATGCTTGTAACCAAAACGAAAGCCCCTTTGTTCTTTCATCGTTTGAGGCAGATTGGGGCAGACAAAGAATTATTCGTCTAACGAAAGAGCCGAAAAAGTTTTTGTCCTAGGATCGTGTGGTCCGAAAACTCTTTCGTTGAGACCACTCTGTTGCTTTAGATGCTTTCCAATAAATGCGCGATAAAGGTATCAACATCAAATATCAACTGCAAATTTATATTTTCTTGTTAAAAGCGGACAGAGATAGAGAAGAAACTCCCAAAATAACTCAGTTAAAATTCATCTTGAGCAATTATTCTGTGGGGATTTTGCATGTGCTTGAAATGTGTTCCCCCATTCAAGTATGATCAATTGGCTGTAATTATCCTAAGATACATAATTCTGAGGGAAATTCAATCTACCTTAAGGAGTATTGGAATTTTTATGATACTATTCATAGCGAATTCCATTAAAATCGTTCTTTTCATTAAGGTTTTTAGAAAAATGGAGTTTAATGGTTAATCAATTGATGAAAAGCCCCAAAAACATGCACACATGAGTCTTCTACCATCCAACATGTTCATGCACCATAAATTTCTCAATTTAACGCTATCACGTATGAATCATTATTACAGGACAAAAAAATGCTGAAGAAATGAAAATAACCGCTTCGTTGATGGCTTCAAGTCCACTTTGAGAACTTTTCTTATAGCTCTTGTACACTTCTGACTTGAAAAAACAAATATGCATTACAAGAGGTATGAATAAAACTATCCACAGTCAAATTTAAGAACAAAAATTACTATGATAAACAAATTAATAGCTGTGAAAAACATTGAATTTCCCTTGAAGATGGAGCACAAAAGTGATGTTTAAAATAAATCACTCACTATCACTATTTTGTGATAATTTAACTTATCCTCCAACAAATTTTTCCTTTTCCTTCCCCTTTGTCTCCCTTCTTATATTTTGCACAAATTATAATGAAAAGTTGGATAATTTTACTGCATATATTTAAATGAAATTTAAATCTGCGTGGAACACGGAAGTATTACGCTCTATATCAATTCCTTTTAAACCGATTCTCCATACTTCTCGCGTAATTATAAAGTTATATAATAATTATCATCGAACAAATTATTTCTGAGTCTGGAATCACATACCCGGTGTAGAAGGAGAAGAAAGATAGCTCTCAGAAGTTGAAACTTCAGCTTAAAACGAGAAAAGATCTCTTAATTACATTGACCAATGTAAAGTCAACCGCTTACTCAATTAGTGAGTAAGTATGTGATGGTTTTTACCCTGAAGTAAAAAATGCTCATTTCTATAGAATACTTTCAACTGCTGTCTTGAGGATATTTGAAATCATCGCAATGATGGAAAATTACTACAGCTCCTTTGAATATTAGACAGATGAAAGAGGTAAAGAAAAAAAATCAGATAAAAAACGTAATGGAAGATTGTTGATCATCAATTTTTTAATCGATCATCGCTATGAAGCAAATTTTATAAAACAATAATAAACTGAATCAAATTCAAATCAGATTCATATTCAGGTATTTTTTATTCTTTATCATTTTACCAAGAGATAAATTCTCTGAAATTGATCATTGTACTGAATAAATAATATACTATTCCAAGTATGATGGTACAATTAAGGAATTTAAAAAAATCAACAAGTTTTATTTTTAATTCCCTGACGAGACCGTTAAGCATTTGAATATTTACTTACAAAATTGATGGATTAAAAAGATATTACGAAGAAATATCTGATAAATTCGGTCACCAGTTTTAGGATGAAATGTCGAAATATTGAAGAGAAATCGAACTTTTACTTAAATTAAGAATATGCGTCCACGATGTTTAAAAATTCATTCTTAAGGATAAATTTTCGATAAAAAAACGGTTCTAGCTCCAAATGCCATTGTCGTATTTACTAAATTTCTCCATATAAACGAATCATGCACCAAGTAGGAGAAAAAATTGGACTTACATTCGGAAGGAAAGGAGAGAAAACCATTTCAACAGTTCCTTGAACTCAGGCAAAGAAATATAACAATCCAAATTTATTAGAGCATAATTGGCACATGAGGGGAAAAAAGCAGAGAAAAATCTCGTAGCACACCCAACATCTAGCACCCATTTCATCTTTTCCCTATCCCTCCACGTTGTGCGCATTTCTCTCTTTCCGTAACATTCCTTTCGCACCAAAACCCCCCTAATTCCACTCCTGCTTCCCCACCATTCTCCACCTTTATCTCCATGTGCTTTTTTCCATGCCGCCCTCCCTTTATTCCATCTTCTCCAAACATTTCCTCCCGTCTATCGCGAGAAAGGGAGAGAATTCCCCTCCCCCTATCTTCCCCTCTTCCCTCTCCGATACCCCCTCCCCAAGCCCAACTCCTTCAGGTTACCTCGGTCGCTTTCTGGTCTCCTCTTACGCTATGAATTTTTCATACGGCATCTTTCAGGTGGATATAAAAAGCAGTTTGAATACTCGGTCGCTCTCCCCTCCCCCATCTCCCCACTATATATATTCCCTCCACTTTTTCCTCTCTCTGTCTAAAGCTTCCTTTATCGCCCCCCATTTATGTTTCCCTTTCCCCGACTCTCCTTTCTTCTCATACCATCAGGACACTCGATTCTCCACCACTCACGGCATTACCAAGGCTGAAGCGGCCTTATCCCTTTGCCGTACTCTTTCTTCTCTCTCTTTCCTCCCTTCGCATTTCCTCTCTTTTTCCGCGCTCTTCCTCTCCTTTTTCAATCCTCCCGGGCGAGATTTCTCGCTGCTATCTGTGCTTCTCCCGTCAATCAATCCCGTCGACTCGAAAGTCACGTTCTATTCATTTGTTTCGTGAGTCAAACGGACGTACATACGTAGGTGGTAGAATTTATAAGCCCTTACCCATGTTTACACAGCCGATAAAATTATTAGGGCCAAATTAATATATATGAAACTAAATGTGCGAAGGTGTTGGCACTCCCGTTTAGTAAATATTTATTACACTACTATTCGTGTGGTGCATCGTTGAATCTAAATAATTATATTAAATTGGCCTGAATTCTCTTAAAAAACGTAAAGGTGCTGAATTAACAATAGCGTTGTTCAGCGAAGTTATGAATTTCTTTCTAATCATGAAATTCTATAATATTTTCAATAGCTACAAGAAGATCCTAGAAATATCAGACGGAAAGTAAAATTAAACGACCAAAGAGAGGGATCAGACTTAAATTCCTCATTAACTTATGCGCTCTCAGTTTCGTATGACCTTGCAAACTCAGTAATTTATTTTCAAAAATTAAATAAAGCTTTTAAATGACTAACTGTTCATGAATATCTTATGAAAAAGTGTCGCCATAAATGTGATAGAAAGGCTAAATGGCACTATGTAAATAAAAAGTATCGTATATTGAACAACGTGGAAGGCCATGATAATAGGAAAGAAATAACTAGCTTTATCAAGCCTGATGATGCTACGTAGTTCGCTAGCAAAACATTTCACATCAAGTGTACGAAGTAATTATTTTCCATTAACGTATAATAGCTTCAATGTAATTTACCGTGTAAGGCTTTACTTAATTGTAATCCATGAATAGGAAACGCAAAAATAAAACTCTATGTAACCGATAGTATAAACTCAAGGTGCTCTGGTCTAACTTATTGAAACGCAATTGAAATTAAAAACAACAAAAGTTATTATTTTCGACTAGAATGTATTGGAACAACAGGTTCTTCTGAAGATGATTGTCAAGATCGAAACCGGTCATCCCAATAAATTCTACAGGAAAATACTAAGTTTGGATTAAAAACAAATAATTTAACCGGTAGTGTTTGAAATTATACGTTAGAAATTTGTGAAGAGTTATTTCAATCCTACGTTTCCTTAAATAGTAGCTTTTTCGTGCAACTGATTAGTTTTTCCATATGATCACCACAGGTGATATATAGACAGACAAAAGAAATGTGCTAAAGGCCATTGTCTGAGGCGTTAATTTGTGAAAATCCTACATTGTAATCTAAATAATAAAACCAGTATTAATTTACACTTTAAATAATCTTATAATCAACGATCGGTTACGTCACTCATGGAAATTATCAGCTACTAAATGGCATACATGAAATGACTGAAATATATTCGGTATCTGATAAACTGGCTAAGTAACAAAACCGCGATTACATGATTTTCTGAAGTGAGATTACCTCATGCTGAAATAGAAATAATATGTATCGTCCAAAGCATGTTTGTATTTCTAATAGTTTTGTCAACGGGTAGTCATCTTCAGGTAAAGGTGAATCACCTAAAGATGAAAAACCTGTTGACGAAACTAGTCGAAAAATAAAGTCGCTTTGGAAATTACCAAAGTATTCTTACTTTCAACATGTGTGTTGAGTTCCACAAAGTTACGCTTGACCATATTAATTTTATCACGTGAGATTAACTATGTATTGATTTTATTTTTCATACGATAATTGTTATATTCAGCTTGTGACAACTTTCATGGAGAAGAAAGAAAAAAATTAATAACACTCACAGATACTCACACAACACAACATAACAACACGGACAACCATTCTCTAACGAGGAAAAATCCGATTCGGACGAGATTCGAACCCGGGACAGTGAGGTTGGAGCGTTAACGCGCTAGCACGCTAACCATTTCGCCACCACGGCTGGTAAAATTATGGACTTACGCTAAGGCCTACATTTTATTTCTAATAGCCTCATTGTACTTCTTTATTGATGTATCGTAATAGGAAAAATAATTTTAAAACCCATACGGTCCGTTTTGAATACGTAAATTACAGCTCAAATTTTCGATTTTTCGTGAAAAACGAGTTATTTGCCGTTTTGTAAGCAGACGAAAATTTTGATAGCGGAGGACAAACTTTCTTAATTTTATTTGTTATAAGAATGAAGTCATTTTTATTATAGGTTTTTCTGTGGAAACCAAAATGTTTCGTAGTATTAATTCTCTATGAATAATATTTATTTAAGTTATTCAACCTTGATAGAGATAAGTAAAGATTAGTTGACTGTTAAAGAAACAAAATTTCTAGACGAAAATCGCGTAACAACCCGCGTTTGAGGATCAGCACGTTATTTTCAGGAATAACACAGGATCACGCAAAACCCATTTCCAAGCCTTCCCGGAAACAACCCACAACCGATGTAAATTAGGTAACTACATTTCATCAAATCGAATTAAGAACGGGAAGCATTCCGAGCCCCTTCCGATCAGAGTGCACGACATCGACAGCGGTTCCATCTGTCGACCTCGACACGAGATTGAGATCTTGGGAAAGCGTCAGCGTGAGAGATTGAACTGTTAGAAAGGGAGCGAGATAGGTGGCTTATCCAATTTGCCCAGCGATAGTCATAATGGGAAGGAGATAGAGTGCCTCCCGCCACGCGGCCCTTTGTTGCGCACTTGCAGTCCGCATTGTATCCGGACGGAGGGCAGTTAGGAGCGGCGTCGGAGGAGATGTTCCCCCGATGTAATTTCCATGGGAGGCGCGTGCCGCCCGACGGTGTTTCCTCGGGACTCTCCCACGGGCGATTAAATCCCCCGGGCGAACAAGTGTCCCGCTCGCGTCTCGCGGGGGCAGGCCGTGCGCCGGTGCACGCGTGGCCGCACGCGCCTGCACTTCCCGCAGCGGTTTACACGCCCGGAATTTCAATCGGATGGAACAACGCCTCACGTATCCTTGATAACTTATTTGCTCTTGAAATTAGAGATTGAATTACCAGAGGCTCTGTGACTTGCTCCGTGGGTAAAAATCTTATGCTTGGAGTGATGGGCGTGTATGGTGTTGCTTTTTAGTGGACGCACCCAATGAAATAGGTATTGACGAGTGTTGAGAATTTAAAGTTTTGTGTTAGAGGTTTAACTACCCTTGAAGATGATAGCGTGACCAATACCGCTATGGGAGAGGATCTAAAGTTCTATGACATAAACTACTACGTTCCATTTTCTTTCCCTGCACTAAAGTTACATATACATTAATGCTAGGTTGCAACATGGACACGAGTCCAAATTATTATACATAGTAGAGAATTGGTACAACTAAAAGAGTTGAGAAGCTTCTGGATGAATCGGAGAACGTCTTCACCATTTATCATAGCATTCTATTTCAATCGACATATAAACTCTCTTTGATATTTACTATTCTAAATTCTCAAGAGAACACCTTTCTGCCACCAATCTTCATAACACCTTACTCAATGCGTGGCTTTTTAAGACCTTTAGGTCTTTTAGGACCTTTTTAAGCCTTTTAATGAATGAAGGGAATCATTATTAGCGAAAGTCAAATATAAACTGCATAAAATATGTGACCATATTAAATTATGTTATTCAGTGTGTAAACAGTTTGTGAATTTATTTTGTAATGCCAACTCAAATGTCCATTTGGTAAGGAATTGAAGTGATGTACGCAACATAGAATTTACAATATCGTCGATGCTTGGAGGTAATCGTGTATCAGGGAAAGAAAATCACAACCTTAGCGTTGGGAGGTCACTGCGTTAACAGTTACTACATAGAGTTTGGCGATTGTATACTTATCTATTTAACATAGTAATGAGCGGATAGTAGTGTTAGTTTTGCAATAGAAGTAGTAAATATCGACAGAGCATCATAGATAATGAAAAGTACTTGCTGTTTTACGAGTATCTGACAGAACTCGAGTAATATGGGAAATAAAGTTGCAAAATTACGCAAATAATTTTCTTCCTTCGGCTCACGGCTTTCACGGATGAGATACATGAAGTGGATAAACCATAAAACAACACAGTAAGGAAGGGTATAATTAGCACGAATAAAATGTTATATAGGTATTATATAGAAGGGACTTCCATGTAGATTCAAAAGTTTACTAAGAAAACTTCTACAGATATAGTAGATATTTTTGTTTCACGTCAAAGGGTCTCCTTACTTAGCAACGAAGTATATAGCTTTAGAGATTATGACATTAATTCTTTGAATTGGGCACGCTAGTTGCTGCAATACCATAGAAAACTTCCAATTGATGAAGCAAATCAGTTCGTTTAATTTTAACGTTTCTCCATCCTTTAGGATACTGATTATATCAGATTCAACTGTTTTGTTGATGCTTATCTTTTAAATATTTCCTTTAATAATATTCCTCAATATCCAAAATGCAGTAAAGAAAGAAAATTTGGAAAATGGCTGTTAATTAATTAGAGTTTAAACATATATCGTCATTACTTCTGAGGACGATAGCATCGCTATTGAAATGTAGTACATGTATTGGGTGTTTTTAAAAAGAGCGCCGATCATTCCTGTTTTCTGCGAACACCGGGGAATGAGGCGAGGAACACCGACAAAGACGGCTATTTGAGATTTGAACCTCTAATTTAAAATACACTTATCATGTACCTGAAGTAGCAACGTCATTTTAGAGGGCTTAGCCCTACAGAGAAGCAAATCACCGCAAAAGCGAAACTCTAGTTGTTTGCTGATAATTCCGGATTCCCCTCTCTACAGATAACCTTCAGAGGCAAAAACGGCGCAACGGCCAGAAAAAGGGTCCTAAGATACCTTCCGCAGCTTGTCCGTCTGGGTAAAGCTTTTTCGCATACTTCCGCCCAGAGTGATGAGGGCTAATTCTAGCGCGCGGAAAAAAAACACATCAGGAAGGCAAAGCAGCAACATAAAAGCGGAAGTTGAAAGGTTCGGGCGGAGAAGACAGAGATGGAAAAAATAGGAGATCTCGAAAGTGAGGGAGGGGAGCCGCAAAAAATCTGTATTTACGCTTAGACTACTAATGTAAAGACCGGGGAATTGAACGGGATTTCCTCTTACACACATCGCTACTTATTCGCGTGGAAGAGGAAAAGGGTTCGGAAAGAGATGTTTGAGAAAAAACCGCTCTCTTCCGAGGAAAGAGAATGTAAAAAGCCTTAATTTTCGAAGCTCTCTTTCCTTACTGTATAAACTCGTCCGCCAACCAACCATCCTGTCTCGAAAAAAAAACCCTGCTAGCAGCTCTTATCTCTTCGACGAAAAAAGTCCCGAGCACCTTAATGGAGTAAATCCGTCGACGGTCTTTGATCTCGGCCGCTTCGGTTCCCCTCTCAATCCCCTTGACCTCTGATTCTCACTCGGATCTCCAAATCCTCTTTCCTTTTTCCGGACCTTTCCATCAGCCCCCCACTCGCACCTGCAATATTATCTGCGGGATCTGGTGGCCACCGTGAAAGTACTTCGCATAACATGGGCACAGATGTTTTGCTTGCGGGAAGCATGATGATGAGAAGAGCATTCTGTGGTGACACCTACGGTAATATTTGTGGGTTTTTCTCCATAAGGTTTCACTTGTTTTCCCAGCTACGCAATTCTTTTTATAATTAATTTTATCTAGATTTATTTTGCAACTTTATTTATCTATTATTTTGTATATATTAAAATAAATTCAATGGATTACTTAGCTTTGTGGAACCTTCTGACGTTATTCGTGGTGAATTATTAAAAGTAATGGTTTATTTTACTTATTTTTTATTTAATTATACTAAATCATACGTTATTTTACTCCTCTTTTATTCCATTGAAAGGGCTTCCTAACACGGTTTTTTGAGGCATTGATATAACCCCTCCATTTCTACCATTGAGGGATTTAAAATCTGAAGTCGACTGAGAAGCAAACAGTTGACTTGGAGATAATGTGAATTGCTAATCTATGGTTTGGGACATTCATGAAAATGATGTTCAAATGACACTAGAAATGAATTTATATATTTTAAATTTTTATAGGGTAATTTTCAACTACTACTTACATAAAATGAAGTATACTTGCACTATGCACTAATGTGAAGGTAATAAGATACAGAATATTGAATATAAATATTTTTAATGCTTTAAGTCATCCTTGAACCATCATTTTATTTAACTTCATTGCTAATGATGATATTGATGAATTTATCGTTCGATCTTGTATCATGAATGGCTTCGTATTTTCGTCATGGATTACTCTAAAGGGGAAAATATATTGTTGATGGAAAAATCGAAATTACTTAACCTAAGTTAATCGTGAAAAGTTACTCACGGTAGGGTGACTTAGGCTAGAGATAACCGAGCATATTTGGATTAGATGTTTAAAAATAATAATTTACTGAAATATGAACTTCGTTAACGAAGATAAAAAGTCAGGGCTCAGGTGGTTGAATGTTAACATCTTCAAGTGTAAAATGCTAAACTGGAGGAAGGATTGAAGCTCTAACATTATATCATAATCATAGTTCACATTATCATAATTAGAAAGCGATATTGCACAAAATTGTATCGGATGAAAATTATAAACAAACTTTGTAACTTCCACTAATTATTAAAACGTTTGTTCCATTAATTATTATTACTATCCCACTTTTACTTCGTTGTGAATCGTATAAGTAGTGAAGGAATGGTTTTCTTCTGGTCTGGCGATTGTTATAACACTTTTGTCTACAAAATTCAAATCACAAAAGCTAAGAAATTTAGTTAGACATTTAATTTACAGCCTGATAATTCTTGAGTTCAAACTTATTATATGACTTACGGCCTGTTTACTTTGAATTTTTATCTTCTTTTTATTATCAGTTGCTCTATTTTCACTAGAATCCCTGACGGTATCAAATTTCGAATCCTCCTCAGATTGATTCTTCTGGTGCCCAGGTATCGAAGGCAGAATGCCTCGCAGTTTCCTGAACGCTCCTTTAAGGCACTTCAGTGTCAGATTCGGAGCCGATTTCCGTTGGATGAGATATCGATGAAAAATGCAAAGCTAGTCGATATCAGATGAATATGAAATGTCCTCCTCATGGAGTTCTGAATGCAGCGAGATATCGTAAAGAAATATCACTATTTTCGATGTTTTCTAAAGGTTGGAATCTTGAGGAAATATTCAATCTCTTGGGTATGAAAGTGGCAAAAGAATAGGAATACAGCAAACTTTCTTTTCTTTTTGTATGACGACAATAGAAAGAGCGATGTCTATTTTCCCCCGTAAACTGAGATCGGACATGGATTTTTCAGTAAACTAAGAATGAAATAATAACCAAATAGAATCTGACGAAGAATATATTCTCATAACATTTACTTATTCAATATTTAATGGTAATTATGAGGAATATTATCAATCAAAATTTCAAAATTTTAATGCAATATACAGAAGTTGTGGCTCGGAGAGCAATTCGAATTCTATCTATAGCTCTCCTTCGTTAAACCCCAAATAATGAAACGTGAACTAAAAGTAATTGGAGACTCGAATTTACATCTACCATTTCCCTGATAGATTCTAGATTATGCGTAAATTCTAGATCATCTATGGGCTTTCTCACGCGCGAAAAGTGAGTTCTTCACTTTCGTTGCTCCCTCAAAGATTTCACGAATTAGTGTCGGTAAACTACGGTTCCCAAGAATTGCAGCAAGCATATTTTCAATTTAAATATTATAAACCCTCTCTCTTCCTCTTCTTGCATTCCTCAAGCGACTTCTCCATTGATGATTTACATTTTAATATTTTACAACTCCGTATTCTGATCGCTTCTGGATATTATATGTAGACCGGCCGTGGTAGCCGAGTGGTTAGCTTGCTCGCACGTTATGGCTCTAACTCCCGGGTTCGAATCCCGGCTAGTCGGATTTTTCTGGCTAGGGAATGGTTGTGTGTCTTTGTAAATAGTAGTAATTATTGAAATGGATGTAATTGGGATGTTCCTGTTTCCATTAGAGAAGTTATTATTATTATTATTATTACTACATCAAGTTCATTATATAAATCAACTTCTCTCTTATGATGCTTTCAAATTAATGTATCATGGATTAGTAGAAAACCTGTTGAGGTATGGTATAACTATTTGGGGAAATGGAAATAGTCCTCTCCATAGGTTAATTATGAAAAAACAAAATAAGTTTATAAAAATGTTATTTAACAAAAAAAGTAAAGATCAGGGAAATGTTGAAATGATGTTTAATTCTATTGGTGTATTACAACATGATAAACTTTTCACTTATACTATAATTATGGATAATTATTTCTCTAATGTGTTTAAAAACGAACGTATTTGTAATTTTCCTCAGAATTTGAGGAAAACTGAACCGTATACTGTACCTACTTTTTCTACCACATACGGTAGTAATAGTTTTAAAGTTTTGGTCCCGAAAAAATTTAATTCGTTAACCAAGAATCCTAATGCACTAAACACAATTAGTGAGGTTAAGAAAAAGTTAAAGAATGGTTGCTTCAAGAGTCTTTGTAAGATTGACGTAAGTGTTAAAATAGTACCACTAAGCTGTAAATTAGGAATCTACTGACAAGCATTTAATGCTTAGCAGGACCGAGTTGGTTGCATCTTTATTTCTCACTCTGAACAAATATGAATAATGTGATTATTTTTGATGTGATTATTTTTGTTTTTTTTTCTTAAGAAGATTTAAATTTTTGTAAGCCTTTTAAAGGCAGGTTTTAAAAATTTTTTGTTAACTTTTCAAATTACAATTTTGTAAGAATGTTTGTACCTGCATGTAAAGAAAAAAAAAGTAATTATTATTATTATAAAAAAATTATTATTATTATTATATCCTTCATCACTCCACAATAGTCACCGTATGGTTTAGAAGGATACTTATAGTAATAATAGCATCAACCAAGGGAAATAAACACGGAAGTTGAATTTTTAATGCTCCTCCATATTTCTTAAAAATCAAAAATTGATATTTTATCGCATTAAATTGCTATAAGTAATAATTTTCTTCGAATAGCTCCTCAGAAAATGACTTCTGATATATGTTATTAAACTAAGGATATGCACAGTAAACAATGCAAAAATGAGGACTTTACAAAGAAAATAACATCTATGCTATAAGAAGTTTCCTTACTATGATTTGTGCAGGTTTTATACATTTCTCTTTTGTGGACATTTCCTTCAGTGGAAATATGTTTTCTGTATCACAAATTTTTAATCCATAAGTGTACTTCCTCAGACATTAGTTTGGCTTCCGACTCAAATGTATTATAAATATTTGCGACATTCATTGAAAATTAATTAAATGTAAAAATTTAAAAAAAGACTTCTTATCCTTCATATCCTATGGTACACCCAACATCCTATGGTACCCAACAACCAGCATCCCATGGTACGCCTGATCATCTAGTTTTCAAGGTACACCCGTTTTTGGTTGCTCGGATAAAAGGCACAAGTCACCGGCGAAAACATTCCAGCCCTACAAAGTTAGCATTTATGATAGAGGATCGCATCACTGCACCCGTAATAAGTAATCCTCGAGAAAATACCGGAAGTGGGGCGGGGCGGGAAGAAAGAGAACTGAGGAGGGGGGCATTCAATATGAGAGAGCGATGAAGCAAAATACGCCATTCTGAAACTTGGCATCTTCCACCAGCCATACATCTCCGCAACCATTCCGACGAGAGAAAGGGAACAACGCCAATCACGAAGGCATAACTTTTTTCATTTCCTTCTCCAGGTGAGATCCCCCACCAATGGGAAGTCCTCCCCGAATTCCTTAAACTGCCAACCAACCTCTCCCCTTTCAACGCTCCCCTAACAAAGGCCGCGTATAAAGCGGGCTCCATTCGGCTCGAAATTCATTCCCTCCCGCGGAATTCCAAGCACCTTCCACCCCTTCCGGAGGAAAAAGAATCCCCGACCGAACCCGCCCCCCTTCTACCTCTAATCGCTTGTTTTATTCATTGTCTCCTCTAGACGTAAAATACTCGCAATAATGCATGGCAGAGCAGGGAAAGGAGCCTGGCGATGGTCCAAAGAGCGTGCCCCTGGAGGGAGGAGATGCCTTATATGAAGGCTCAGTCTGAAAGATGAGGAGCGGGATAGAGATGAAAGAATTTCGCGGAGTCGAATACAATGGCAGAGGGATTTGGGCATCCCTCTAATTTTTCCGGTGTCTTGGAGGAGGTTTCCTCTTTTTTGGGGGACGGGCAGGAACGGGATTGAGGCGCTAAATCGTGGATACAATTCCGTAGTTTCCTAATCGGAGGAGGAACGAGGGAAGATGCGGCAGAGGATAGCTTACTGAAAAGATTTCTCGTATTTTTCCCGTTGCCAGCAATTTTTGTCTTGCGAGAAATTTTCATTGATTCTCGGATGCGGCTTTGAATCTCAAAGCCTTTAGCTTTCTCTGTAGGAATTGGTTTCGTTTCTATTCCCTTGCAGCTAAATATCTATTGGTGATTTTTTTGCTTCTGATTTATCAGTACTTCAATTTCGAAGAAGAGTTTTGAGTAGTTTTGACTATTTAGATTCTAATGTACTGTTTTGTGTTATAAATTCTTCCTCAATACGGATATGTAATAACTTGCTGCGATTATAGTTAACAAGTTTTGCTTAATTCCACCTGAAGACGCCGGCAGGACAGCCGGCGAAACTATCGTCGGATTCATTCCGGTAAAACCCGGAACATTCAGCACTCAAGTTTTGCTTCATGTCTCCCGTTTTCTTTCAATTACAACCCTTCCTTTTCATCCAATTGAAAAAAAGGTAGTATGAATCTCAATAAAGCAAAAAATTAAACTACATTATGCATGATATGTCGTAAGTTTCAATGTACTGGAAGGAAATTTGATCAGTACGTTAACAGTTCATCGAAGAGATTTGATTCAGATTTAATTAAAAAATATGCATCCATCATGGCTAAGGGAATGTTGTTTTTCAACATCAGTTTCTATAATGACCAGATATTCTAAAATGTGGTCAGTATTTAGATACCACGATTGAAACGGAAACTAGCGTAATTTTGATAGGTTGAACGATAGTTTCAATCTTATTTATTTAATTACATTTTAGATTAAAATTTTTCCCATTAAAAATACTTTGCTAGCATATCCAGGTTATGAAAATAATTTATTTTCCGGATACATAAAGAAATGTAAGCTAGAATTTCTTGATTCACACGTAATAATGTTCATAAATTTGCCTTAAATTATCCGCTAAGTTTTAGTAATACCTCGAGAGAGGAAAGACAAAGCATTATTTAAATTGAAATCTAAATACAATATTAAGTCAATATGAATCGGAAACAGGTGGAAAAATATAAGGACAAAGGATTTTATGCGGCAAAATAGAGACTGGAAAGTCTAACCTTCAATTTAACCTATTTAAATAAGATCAAACGATGTAACAATTAGCAGTAAAAAGTAAAAGCAATAGGTGCAAGCAGATTTCAGTTCAATGAATTTCCGGTCCAATCCAATTATTAAATAATTCAAATCTAAAATAAAGCTACGGTTCGATGAAGAACTCCTCTAAAACTGCCAGTTTGCGATATGTATTCCACGAAAACGAATGCATAAGCAAGTGATAATGTTGTCGTGGGTAGAAGGACATCGGAGGGACAGAAGGCGTCCTTGATGCGTTTACCTCTGTTTGCGGGCAGCCGAAGCAAGGAAGGAGAAAATCGCATTCCATTCAATCTGTGGCGGCGTGGGCCCTCCAGGGAAAGGAGAGACCCCTCTCGCCACGAAAAGGAGTTAATCGAGCACCCAGCGAGCCACTTGCCGCTTCCCCCTCCTTTTAATAATTCGAGCGCGGATGAAATATGCAGCCGGGACATCTTGAGAGCCAGAGGGGGCCGGGATGCACCTCTCGGATATAAAGGTGAGAGGGGAAGGTGTCTCGAATGGGCTGAAGGGATAGGTGTTTAACTTTGTTTTTTCCCGTGTTGTCTGAATGTGGGCTAATTTTTTATTCGTGGTGCATGGCTGCGTAAAAGGCTTGTGGTTGCAAAGAGGTATTAATCCGGATGGAAATTACTCGTGGAAAGTAGGTTTGCGACTGAACGAGGTTCCCGTGTTGACCCTTCTTCTCCGAGTAACGAACTTTGTAACGCCGATGCCAAAACAAAGGATGTTTTAAATCAGGGATAAGCAGCGCGTACTAAAGCGGAGATAGGACTGACAGAACGTACCTCCTTTAGCGTGCCGCGTTCTTCATAATTCATTCACTGCGCTGGGTCTTTCACGCCGGGGTACTCTTATCTCTGCTTTTTTTCTGATCTTGATTCCGGTAACCATGTCAGCAGCGGTATCTGGGTCAAGATACATGAAACAATGAGATAGAATTATTCACGAATAATATTTTTATAAAGGAATAAAAGCTAGGAATAATTTACCAAACCAAATGAATGCTCTTATCGATGTAGCATAAGGAATAGTCTTTCTTATTTACTAATTTAACGGAAATCCCGAGATTCTCTATCACTAGACCGCGGGGTACCTATGTGCCAATTTATTTACGGGAAATCATTGAGTTTTTCATCCATGCTGTACGCTCTCCTAAATCTTTGACTGAGTATTTCGCAAAGAAATATTCTTTTATTGATAACTCCGCATTTTACATTATCTTCTTAATGAATACGGGTTAAAGGCTGATTTGATTGAAATCTGTAGTCATATCAGGGTTTTTTACCTGAAAGCCTTCCTTGCAGAAACATCCTTTTGCAGTTGACATTAATGATTTTCGTTGTTATTTAATGAATTCGTATAATGACTTCAATGTGGTTATTTATTTCTTCGTATCACTATCAACTGTAATTTGACATCTCACCTAAATCCTAAGTCTTTTCTAATAAAATCTGGGAAATGAAAATGCGAGTAAAATCATGTTTGCATCCTATCTAAAATAGATTTCCTTCAAGTGGGGTGAGAGTAAAACAGTAGTCTTCAATAGCAACGTTACTGCTAGGACCCGAATATTGGTAGATCTTCGGTTTACTCACTAGATTTATGTAAATCTTACCCCACTATCAGGCAGTGCTAAACATCGGGAGCACATAAGCAAAACGCTCTATTATTGGTATATACAAATCCAATTTCGTTAAAACTAAAATACCAGTTTGATCAACTGGATCATGATGTTACAAGAAAGATAAAAGTGTAACAGCTAAGGGAGTGAGCATTTATTCTTATACTTATAATCGGAATATACCATTTTCGATCGTAATAAACCGAATAAAGTATATTATTAAGGTTTGGAATTTCTTTACATTTATTCTGGAATTCAAAGAAGACTTTTACCAATGTCGGAAGGCAGATAGCAGTAATTTTAAGCTCTTTATAGATACAGATTCAATTTATAAACAGATGCAGTTTCAAGCATTGCAGTCAATCAGGAAACCTTTCCACTAGTAGGTACTAGAAACAATCAATATACTGAATTTTATTACTTTAGTTTTCCATCTCTCTCTCACTTCTTTTCGCGCGGTGTTTTTTTCCAATCTCCTTCCCTCTTAGAAGCAAAAGAACTCGCGCCTTCTCGCTTTCTTATCCTCGCCTCTCCTTCTAATCCACATTCCACTCAACCCCAAAACGCCACACCTCTTGCTCACCCACGAATAAAAACCGAGCTGGCTTTCCTCTTTTTTCACTTCCTAACCAAATCCCACATCCTTCCCCTTCAACAAAAAATATCCCACTCCTCGCACCTGGCATTAACCCTAAAGGAAAAGAAGAGGGAGCTTCTCTCCCACCTCTGCTCCTTACACGCACGTCGCCTGCATAATTTACGCTCACTTTTAACGCCCGGCCTAGAGAGAGAGAGAGAAGAAGTCGTGAAATTTTACGTGGTGACGCCTCCCTTGCCCAGCCTCCCTGTCTTCACGGACCTCTCTCGCCGACCCTCCCGCTGGGGGACGCCTTAATGTTGGGAATTCACTGTTAGCGGAATGCCGGAGGTCGGTTAAATCTCCCCCTCCCCGACTTTATTCCTTCCCTTTCGGAAGGGCACGCGGAGCACTTTGCTGCCGGTGTAAGCCGAAAAGTAGACGGGTTTAGGTGCGTTATTAAAAAAATTACTGCTCGAGATCTTTTTACGGTTCATTCAACGACCGGTGAGCTCTTCCTCCTCCAGCGCGCTTCATTTTAAAACTTTTTCCGGGGGCGGAGGAGGTGGGGTAGGGGGACGGAGGGTGGGGCAGGGGGCGGTTTTTCGGATTCCGCAACGCGGGGAATGCGTGAGGGAAACATTTCCGTTTTTGTTCTATTGGGGGAAGCAGTGAAGAGTTAACATCATGCGATTTGGGATGTTAAAAAGTCAGCTTTCAGGTGGTCGAATGTTAACATCTTCAACACTAAAATGCTATTCTTGAGGAAGGATTGAAATTGTAATAAAAAACATAGTCCATATCACCATATTTAAATACCATTATTGCAGAGAATTGTATTTGTAATAGAAGCGAGCGAGCAATTAGAATATAGTAAATATTTTTCAATATTAAAGAAAGATAAATATATATCTAACTGAGAGAGCCTTAAGTATAAATAATAATTTTTTGGGGATTTTTGGTATCGATAATTCTAATCAAAATATAAATATTCACCACTTAGACTCAAATGAGCTCTTCTTCATTAAATTAATTAAGCTTTTTTAAATCTTATTTTCATAGTACTGATAAATTTCTTTTAGTATTTGTGGATTTAGACATATTCTGATATAATTACATACACAAATTACATAAATTAGATACACGCTCGCCTTCAAAATCGTTACCAAGCTAAGGAAGAAATATTTTCTGTTATATGACATTTACTGACCTCGACTAGCAAAGAAATCGAAACCAAAGTTGGGAGTGAAATTAAATAACGTAGTAATGAGATATTTCAGGCGCTTAGCTATTTCTTATCATTGGCATTAATTTAAAGACAAAGAAAGCCAAAATACTATTCTGCCACCCACCCATCTTAATTATTTTGCATAAAAACGCGCGTGAACTTCCTAAATTCCTTTAGCACAAAGATAAGGAAACATTTGTTTCAGGCTCCCGGATAGTCATGTGGACAGCGCGTTTGCCTTTGGTGAAAGCGGTCCCGGGTTCGAATCCCGGTGGGTGCCAATGTGCGAAATGACCTAAGCTGTCGAAGCACTTTTAACAATAATACTACTACTAACATTTGTTTCGACTTGTATAGTGTGCTATTGAAAATGAATTCCGAGTAATCAGTACCATCCAATTCATTGATATGAGAGATATTTTTATTAAAGTTACATAGTTAACTCAAAAACTCGTTGGTGTCAAGATAAAATCAAGACCTTAGAGTTATAATCGAGCAAGAAAAATGATACTTTCAAAAATAACAAAATGTCGTGATATCTAGCCCCTGAAAATTCAACCTTTTATTCGATTTCTGTGCTTTTTCCAAATGCCTTACATACGGGATTGATTTGCGGATATTTACGAAACAAATTAGCAAAAAAGTTTTGAAATGTGTATCTACTAATTAATCTAACCTTAGTCCATAGGCTGTCGTTGTGAAAAAATCACAGCCTTCTGCACACAGTACGAGTATTATAGCATAAAATCAAGGATAGTTTAATACTTATTTAAGTGAATATTAAGATATTATTTTCAATCGTGAAAAAAGTGAAGGTCAGTTTTAATAGCAGATATATAAATTCGTAAAATGAAAATACTATTTGGCTGGGTAACAAAGAATACAATAATTAAAAAAATAATTTCCTATTGAAATACCAATGAGGTAAACACTATTTAGAATAAACTGGTATTTGATTAGCGAGTTACCGGAACGGTTTTGTTATAACGTTAGAATTTAAATTCCAAATTTAATGGATCTCATTCGCTTGGATTACTAGTGGAGAACAATTTCTCCATTTAGCTTTAAATATAACCGAAAGTTAATATGCAAGAAATTTAATAGCAATTCATCAATATATTTCTGACCATCTCATTTGGCCAAAACCAAAAGGTCTGCATTTCAAGAACACTCGGTTAAGGTGGCTGTATGCCTGTCGCAAAGTTTTCAGAATATCGCAGTCTGAGAAGATAAATAAATTCTGATCATTTAACTTATAATTAATGCTCTGGACAAACATGGCTTCTTGATAAAAGGAAGGATACTCGAATTACACAGCTCTTATACATTTCATGAAGTGTTTTTTGTTTCCCAGTTGGAAGATATAAGTATAATTCTTTTTAAAATTTATTAATGTATGATAAACGCAATAAGACCAACTTATATCCTCTAGGATAGGAATGACCAATCAATGGCATATCCTCGAAATGTGGCGCATTCCATGATTGAAATCATGTTGTATTGAAATGATTCTAAAGGAAAGTTATACAAGCATGTTTGTATAGTTGCCTCTTTACATATTTCGCGATAATACCCACCACACTCAACCTATCATAGAAATTCATACAGTTTTTTATAGTTTACAGCGCATATATGTAATTAGTACGGTAGAATTCAAATAAAAATAAAATAACTGACGTGAACTAGTGAGCCAGTGAACTGAATTAGTTAATCAAAATTTAAATATATATTTGTACTCGTTTACACTAACTTAACATAAATTATTGTGGAAATTTATCGTGCTCTTTTATTATACTTTACAGCACATAAATGTAGTTAGCGCGACACGATTCAAATAAAAATAAAATAGCTAACTAGTGACCAAATGAACTGAATTAGCGAACTAAATTTACATACATATATATTTTTACACACAAACTACTAGCATAACCTAATGCGGAAATTTATAGAGTACTTTTATTTTAGTTTACAGCACATGAATTTAGTTATTATCACGCAACGCAAATAAAAATGAAACAATCGATGCGTGAACAATGAAAAGTTGAAAGAAAATGAAACGAAAGAATAATGAAAAACTCTCGGACGATACTTAAGTCTCCATCTTACCACAGAGAAATTTCAACGAGCGCAGAAAGTCAAACATAAAGCGAGAAAACATCCGATAGAGATAAAAACCGAGGGAAAGATAAGAGAAAAACGTGGGATAAGAAAGAAAGACTGCCTCTGGTGGGTGCGGAGCAAGGGGATGGGTGGACATCGCCCTACCTTCCAGTATTTATTCCCCACCGAGGCAGTCCCAAATCAAGCGGAATTGCCTCCGAAGAAGTTGGGCCCTCCCCCTTTCTTTCTCTCCCCCCATTCCTCGAGAATCGGAAGATAAAGGTGAGGGAGCATTTCCTCTCCCGCCTATCAATCCCGCCTCCCCTTCCCCATGCAGCCAATCGTCTTCCCCCCGCTCTTTCCCATTCTCTCCTCGTTCGCCCGCACAGCCAACTTATGACTCTATACCTAGTGTACGCTTTAGATTTACGCTGTTCCGCTCTCCTCCGAGAACTGTAAAGAGAAGGGAACGTGTTTTACGACGACGCCGTGAATACGTAAGCCCGGATAACTTGGTGCGTTGTCTCATTGTTTTGAGATATTCGCACCGTATCCTCGATATGATGATGAGGCAGGAAAGTTGTGCGCAGTATTCAGTCGTGATACTTGATGGGGCGTAAATGCTAGGCGTAATTCCGTCGTAAAGTAATGTTAAACGCCAAAGAATTATTAGGCTAATAAGCCGTAGACTCATAACGAGATTTCTAGAATTTTGAAACGGGATCGTCCTGGGTCACACTCGGAAATGAGATGGTACAAGTAGATTTTTTGTAAGCAATGGAATACAAAGAGAAATAATGATAGCGACGATGACGAGTGATAGCAGCAAAAGTTTTTTTTATGTGCGCTACTGGAATTTACCTCAAACGACAATGAAATTATGGGAAAAATAATTGCTAAGTCTCTTCGAGGAAATCAATCATATGGAAAAATCATTACAAAATGTAAAAACTTCCATATAAGATTAAAAAGATAAAGTAGATCAAGGAAAATTATATGCGTTGAAATATTCATTATCAATTATAAATGCTTTAGTTTCTCAAATGATCACAAAAATTTGCATTTCCCTCAACCTGCTACTTGCATTGATGAAATACCCCGAATTCAGCCTGTCTAGAGACGTGAATTTATAGAATCTGTTATCTGTATCTTCTTGCCTGAAATAGATCAGATTCCAACCTCTATGGTATGATTTCTCTAAAACTGCTAGATTTAGTCAAAAGAACTACGGTTATCTAAAGATAATGTATTTTCCACTTTTATGTACAGTTTTTTCTGGCTTTCTTTGGGATATTTTCGTTTCAGTAGTAATAAACAACGTCGAAGAAGCGTAAATGTCCTATCAGAAAAGATGAAAGTTCATAGCCTTCAACAGATACTGAATGTTTGTTCTTTAAACTCGGCTCAAATATCCTTTCTAAAAATTATACATCCCAGCCAATAACTGCAGATCTGTAGCTTATTTCCAAAATTCAAGTGCGAATTATATGTTGTAAATTAAATTATAAGCCACGTGCTTTAAGAAATGTTAAATCAATTTTGTAACTAAAAACATTTATGCCACTGTAATAAAATTCAGCCTTTAATTGATGACCAAATATCATGATATTATATTTATAGCTTCTGCAAGTATCCTTGAAATCTTTTGCCTTACTCGCATATAAAAAGTGAGCTTCTTTTTAATTGGAAAAATCCTTGCAGTATTTATGAATTACCTATATAAGTATTACTTGTATTATCTCTTTTTAGAGGAGAAGTTCATTGATCAATGTACTCAAAATATTTCCCCGTACTTTTCTATCCTTGCTTAACGTGTTCCACAAAGAAAATTTATTTCCTGGCTCGTTTTTGAAACATAAAATACTGTAATACTTACGACTAGTCTCAAATATCCAGGAATTACCATAAGGGAAGATCAAATTTTCCCCATACTCATTTTGATGCATTCCATTTCAATCTTTAAGCCTTTAAAAAGGATTCTTCATGATCTAATTCCTTGCTTTCAATCAACGCTTTCTCGGTTTTCCTCTCCCTTTAAAACCAATCTTCCATTTCCCCCATTTAGCACTCTCCTTTCCCAGAATACATCACAAAAATGAGCTGATTCAAAACGCCATGCACAGAAACGTAGATGAGACAACTCTCACATTTTGACGACGCAAGAAAAGGTCTCAAAAACGAGAAAATACTCGAAAAGCAATGAAAAGTGCGAATGAATGATTGAAACAACGGAAATCGATTCTCCCTCTTTTTTTTAAGCAGCCGTTCTGAAAGAGATTCGTCAGATTCCTCCGATCCGACTTAATTCCGGAGCTCATTCCGCGACTAATCTTCGTAACGAAAGCGGGGAATTCGGGCGACGAAAAATAAAGAATTCTCCCCGGTGCGGATTGCAGTGAGATCTCCCCTGCATCGGATTAGTCCTCCCCAAGAATCGCAAACCCCTCTTCCCTCCGCAGAATCGCCACTCCCTCCCAATCTTCCGCTCCCCTTCCTGACTCCCAGAATCCTATTCCACCCACCGAACGGTTTATGTAATCTAATATAGCGAAAATAAATCCACATTTAGACTGACAGTTACACGCCATTCTCGGAGTAATCCGCTTCTATAGATGGGGAAATGCCCGCCCGTCTCCCCGGTCTACTGCCCAACCCTTCTCCCCTCTCTCCATTCAACCCCTGTCCTTCACCCCTTCACTCGACTTAAGCCGCGCTTTGCTCCGCTGTTTACGTCACGCCCCCTTTGCGAGTGGGCGGATGGTTGCACCGCATATGTTCGCATCATAATATTTAACGACCTCCATAACAACGGAGCGGGAACGATGCGGATGCATGGGCCGATTATGGATGCGGCGCTAATTAAATTATACTGATCGCGATGTGCTGAGGAGGGTGATCGATACATGATGCGTATTAATCTCGCTTGGTACATTAATGAGGGATGTGAAATGGGAGAGATTTTGTTGCTCCGCTGACTTGCATAGGCAAAAAATGTTAGATGAGTTGATATTATACTCTGCAATCGTAGTGAGGATGCGTATACAAAAATAAGGAGCACCTATTTCGGCCTTAGAGGTATTTCCAACATAATAAAGGAATCTCGTAGAAAGTGTACCTAAATTTCTACAACAGTCTAATTAAGAAAACGTAGTTTTACACTATAAAACCATTGTATTCGCATTTGCACTTATAGCCTGCGAACAACCTTTCGGCAGCACAGTCAACTCATCTCAACGTTAGCCATTTTTACGTATGATTGAATGCTTGAAGTCCCGAAGCTGCTATGAAGATGAATTAAACGTTTCCTAAAAATAGCTTCTATTTCAAGATCTGCATATCCAATATTTGGCAACTGCTAAGAAACGTTCCCTTGCCAGAGTTCTTTTTTCATGAGATTGCTAAGCGTAAATAATAAATATAAGAAAATATAGCTACAAATCTACCTTTCTAACAGAGATAAGCTCTTTTAATAAAATTCTGCATCAATAAGGGTATGAGTAAACTACATCACCACTTTCTCGCCAAATCGCCTCATACTCTACAAAATATTAGAAGGTAATGGTGGAGGAGATGAGGTTCAAACTAGACTTCGAACAGAATACTACAGAAAGGCAGGTTCTAATTGGTGTTGTTCTAAAAATCGGGTATATGATATTATCATGATTCCTCAAATACCAGTTACAGTATTTTTATGGCGTTGGAAACGGGCAGTGGGATCATTACTTACGGATGATTTCATGCTGGTCAATTTGGTCATGAATTCCGAAACTATGCGAAAGTAACTTGTGGCCGCCGTTATGTCCGAATAGCTCGTCAATGCGATGATTCCTGTTTTAATGGAGAGTTGATTATTATATTGATCAAATTATAGTGATCACTATTTAATATACGGGTCTTTATTGGAATGGAATGGAAAAGGATGCTCAATAGTATTCATATACCATGTTATGTATGAAATATATCAGATAAAATACAAGCTTTGATCCAACATTCCTCGGAAAAAATAGGTTTTAAGTAGTTTTTTTCTTTATTTATTTAGAAAATCATTCCTAGGTAGTCATAAGCCTCGCAATAAATATTAATGACAATCATTCAAGGATAAATATTTAGTATTATATAACTTCTGTTTACGAAAGAGATACTTAAAAACTTGGCGTATTGTTTTTCATACATAAGACTCGATTCTCATAAAAATAAATATTTTATATACACAATAATCTCTTTCTGAGTTCTTCCATACCTTAACAAACATGAGGCAACATAATACCCTCTCTGAATGATAACTGTATCGTGGTATATGTTTCAAATGTTTCGAAAAGAAGATTAAATCCATTCTATTGAGTCTTTTCCCTTAAAAATTCTCTCGACTTGTACATGAGTATATTTTCCATTCCATTTCCATTTGAGAACTATATTTCCCACATATGATCAATTTCATTTTAGTGTTAGTGCAAATTCTTCAATCAATTCATAATAAATCTTTCGTCAGGTTGTTCAACCTAAATCCTCAAGCTTCAAGACCTACCCCGACTGAAAAATCTCTGCCACACAATCACAAAGGATACGCTCAAAATTTAAAACAAAAAATCCAAGGGCAACCTTTAACAGGACAAGAGCTCACTTCGGAATAACAAACAGAACCATAGCTGTTTTAAGATAGTACGCTACAGCTCCAGTAGCAATTTTCTCAAGATAGTATTTTCTCCCTGAATTATTAACGTATATCATCCGTTGCCTTAGTTATAGTTATCCCCTCCGAGTGCTGGCGAGGTCTTCCTCCAACAGAGAGGGAAGGAGTAGTGTTTTTCCACTTTTGATCTGCCCGCTTGGAACTATACATCCGACACAATACAGCACACTTTCTCTCATCTCCATCCTCTCTGAAAAATCCCGCCCTCTCATACATCCCCACACCTCCCTCTTTTTCCCGACGTAACCCAATCCCATCCCTCCCACGATATCTGGCTCACCCTAGCTTTCCATCATGAGCCTCCAATCCAGCCAGGCATACAAAAAACCAATATGGATATATTATGGGTCTCAAAAGACTGCCATATAAAGCCTCGTTAAAGTCTTCCTCCCCCTCGCTCCCTTTCTTATTCTCTGCAAGGAAACCAATTCATATACCCTCTCCCTTTCCTAATTCTCCGCTTTTTCGCTGGGTCCATAGCTTACCGCATCCTCCGTTCTCTTTTCTTTGCTCCTTTACTTCCTTCTCCTCCTCCCTCTTTCATTCTTCTCTAGCGACCAAATCCTGAGCTCAATCTTTCAATAACGGCGCTATTAAGTACTCGATCTTTCATCAACTGTTATCTTTATATTTTTGCTTCGTGTATCCCAGAATGATGAGTTAAATATCTTTATTCTTAGCTGACTGACTTATCCCTAAATGACAATCTATCAAACTAGCAAAATATGTAAACTTTATATTTAGGAAAGTTTAAGTTAAAACCAATAGAAGAAGTATTAACAATATTAAATTCCACCGGGTTAAGGAGAAAATAACGTTATCACAATTCCGCTAGAGGTTTTACTTCACGACCCGTTTCGACTAAGGCCTAGTTATCTTCAAACAAGTTTTACGTAATTATACTCCTTATATGAAATTATATCCATCTCATTGTATTTATTATCTGTTTAAGTTTTAAAATTAGCCCGCTGAATCAATGACAGATTTTTCATGTTTCGTCAGATTTATATAGTAGAAAATTCTTATGGTTCCTGCCATATGTCTATGTTAACCCACGATCAAAAGTAAAGTAGTATATAATTTATTTATTTTGCCAAAAGATATGTACTAAAGGACCATAGTTTCAGCCTCACCAGGCCTAAATATTTCTCTATCGGTTTGATTGTAATCTGAGATAGCGTTCAAAGCCGTATACGTATAAGTATCAAACCAAGAACAAGTACAATGCCGAATAAAGTTTAAAATTTCAAAAGTCTTGCAAATAACAAAAACACCTTATTAAATCACTTTTATTCGTCGTATGTACCCGCGTGTAATACGCCGCAAATGTTTTGGGACTGCCATCTAATTGTTTTTTACATCTATCATAGTAAATACCATAGAAAATATATCTTCCCCTAAAAGACACACCCTGATTTTCTGCATATTTTATGTGACGCGCCTTGCAACCTGTCTTACAAGGGGGTTTATGTAGAAATACGATCAGTAGAGGACTTAAAATTCTATTATGGTGATTCTCTAATGACTCTTTACTTACAGATTATAAGATTTATTTCTGTGAACTTGAGGTCAGGTTCACTCTGAGTTTCCATAGTTATTTTAATTCGTATTATATAGTATTTAATATTTCTATTCGTCGGATATCCAACAAATATCATTTATTATGTCTTCACCTTTATATATGAATTTTTCTTTCAAAGTAGAAAGTCTGCTCTGCTGTAACTAAACGTTTTCTCAAACATAACTCTCCTTTAACCCAATTTCCTTGCTAACTCTATTGTATTTCTCTCATAGATCTTAGATAGATAGATACACCGTTTAGTCGGCTTCTTTCCTTTACGTTATTAATATAAGTTTCTATTCAACTTTTTGAAGTATTTCTCAAATCTGAACTCATTTGTTTACATAACATGCCGCATTTTTTCATGTCATGTTCATACATCGGTACTAATTATTCATTAATGAACAAGAAACTTATTTGTTTGATTTTTTGTAACTAAACAGTACTTTTATGAAATAAAGAAATCAACATAAGTTGGGACGAGAAACCTAGTTTGATTTTATTAATTTCTTATATCTACATTATCATACTCACTACTGTGCCTACGCTACGTCGCATTTCTGTACATAACGTCAATGCAAGGAGAAAATAACAAGTGTATCTTGCTCATCCCCTCATACTCCCCCACATCCCATCGTGTTCCTTTCCACTTTCCTTCTAGTTCTTTTCCCTCCACCCTGCGGAATCCTCCCCGTTCCTACACCATCACACCCGCTTCACTCTCCCCATTTCACCCCCGCATCCGAAGAACAACTCACAAACCACCCTTTTTGCATCCGAGGGAGAACCTCTCTCATACTCCGCCGTTTCTCTTTTGATGTTTCCCCAGTGCACCTCTCCCTCCTGCAACCAATGGTATGAAAGGGAGGGGATCTCTCCAATGGGATCGCAATGCAATCCGAAAAAAGGATACGTCTCCGTTCCCTAGGGGTACGGGATAGATTGAAGGAGGCTCCTCTCTGCAGCGTTTGATATGGATGCATAAGGAATCAGCGTTTGCTCCTTCCAGGAATCCTCGCTCGGGATGAGATTTAAAACCGTTAAACGGCCGATATGTTTCGTTCGCGAGGGAGTGGAGGCGTGTAGTGAAATGAAACGAGAGCGGTATGAATTATCTTTTTGGCAGTGAAGATATTTTCCATGCGATTCGCCTGATTGAAGAGATGCGTGTAAAGCTGCGAAAATTTGGGGGCAATCCTGAAGGGGTGTTTTCCGAGGATTTAAATAGCTTCGCTTGATCTAAACTTCTGTCTTTTATAGGCCCCTTTTGGTGAGTGCTTTCAACGGGAGGTATTCGAACAAATCATACCTCCAACTGTCTCCGCCAAATATATAAAGGCTTTCATGCACTATCAAACGATTTATGCAACAATAAGTGATTCGCAAACATTTTGATGATCTATAGTACGGATTGACTAGTTGCACAACCGCTTGAAATGAATCTTTTAAGACTGAAATATGTTTAGCGAAGAAAGGAGTTCTGGTAATTGTATGTAAGCCTTAACACACTAGATTTTCAAGGTTTGTTAAGGTTAATTTAACGGAGCTTGGTTATTCTTTTATTTAATTTGTGAAGCAATATTATGAGATCTCTTTTGATTAGTGTTTATGGAATTCTGCGTTAGAACATAATAAATCTGCTGAAATTTTGTACGCTACACCACTTCATTTGGTAATTAATGGATGAATTATACCACGCTTGCTTGCTTTTTGATATCAAGCAACTTCTTCATTCTTAAGTTAACTATAGTCATATTAGATTTACTAAGAAGTAAATTTCAATAGAAGTTAACAAAGAAAGGAAACATTTCTCTGTTTTACAATTGAGAAACCAAAATGGGCATTAAACTAATGTTTAGAGGAAGTTTGCGTGTTAAGGTGTAAAATGCTTCGCGATAGTGCTTACCGACAAAATTTCGTATATATCACGTTGAAATTATGTTTCATGTGAGTAAGTCCACACAAATTTGTTTTCTTTAAATCACTAAACAAGTTCCTTTCTTTATGGATACAAAGTCTACATCAAATTTATTTCCTGATACTTGTACGCACATTCAAATAAAAATAAAATTCTAGCTTAAATAAATCCATTTAAGAGACAGTATACAGTAATAGTCTTGCCACGATTTAACAATACACCATAATTGATAATAATATCTTCTTTTTCACTTTACCTTTGCAATTTTTCCTTCGGTTTTACCATATGTTACCGAAAGTTGAAACTTCTACTAAAACTAATTATAAAATACAGTACGAATCCTCCAAAACTTCATACTCAATTTTAAATCATTATCAGTATAATCTAGGCATTTCTTTTAGGAGACAGCAATCAACTATATAGCGCCATAAATCCTAATCTATATGTTCCATATAAATCGTAATAATGTTTCACATTCGTTATTGGCAGAGTAAGAAAATACCCGCATGATTGCAGGATGAATTTAGATTCATTTCCTTTCCTATTTATTCGATGCATTAGCATGATACGGATGTTTCCCATATCTGGATGTTAGCTAACTTTCTATAAATATCAGGTTCACTCGCATACCCACGAACAGAGCGTATTTACTTAGCAGAACTCCAGAACGCAATTGGCAACTGAGTGAATTCAGTCCATCAAAATGCATAAACGGACGCCAAGCGATAATTTAATTCAAAAAGCTGAGCAAACAAATATACAGACTAATCAAACCAAAAAGTCGGAATACGTAAGAGTCTATTTTAAAACTTAAACGATATTCGGGTAAAAAGAATTCATCTTCGTTACAATGGTGGTATCCTTTGATGATTGGAGTCGGTGTCCTAATTTTGCCTTTAGCCATTGCATTTCTGGATACAAGCGTCAAAAAATATCGACTTCACACTTCTGGATGTTTTTGGGTCCATGCATGTCTGGTCACCTTACAATTTCCTATATCCTTACTCTTTCCGAGCTCACTTTTTCGGAGAAGTTAAGGGAAAAATGAGAAACCAGTTCATAGTGATATATGGCATTTAGTTTCTTACTTATAAAAAGCTAGTCGTAAGTAACGCGAAGAAGTACAGTTTATTACACGATTTCTTCAATAGACAGTCTAAAAGAAAAACATGAAAAATACTTTAAAACTTTATCAAGATCTTTAAAATGAACGATAAAATGAGAATTTCATATATATTCATTATAGTTATAAATTATAATCAATTTTGCATATAAAACTCAGTAGAAACCAAAAGATCGATGCCAAATGAAACAGCTAGGCTGAATACCAATAAATCTAATGGATAGAACTTAAATTATTAAAGTAGGATTTAAATTTCAACAAGGACTTTCCTCAACATAAAGGACGTATTTGGTTAAATTAAACGCTTTTCGAGGATATCATCGGATCTGAGTAGGATGCAATTTGGCGGAGAAAACAGTACAGTGTTGATCCTACTTAAACCTGAAATACCTTCGTAAACTTGTAATAAAAAGGCAATGTAAGGCAACCAAAGTTAATAGTAAAGGTTTGTAGTGAATTTTGTCACTAAAAAGGAGCAATAGTAAAGTCAAAGTTAATTTTTTTGTAGAAATGATACTAAACTCATTGATGGAGCAATCATATGCAATCCTATTTAAGCAATAAACACTATCAAATAATGAGGATAATTATCCATAAAAGGAGATTATGGAAGAGGATACATGATTTCTTTAGAGGGCGCCTTAATTGAAAGGTTTGGAATGCTTCAATAGTGACAAATATTCTTATGTTTCCCAGTAAGCAATAATGACCAGAAATTCATCATTCAAGGATCTTTGGTTCCTCAGCATCTATTTTATTTACTACCTTAATAAACAACTGAACATACTAAGCAACATATAGTTCGGTTATTATCCTATACTTTCCTTACACAGAATACTGTAAATGGAACGAGTCCAACTCAGTGTAGCACAATTATCCCATGAAAAACATTTTAAAAAGCGTTTAACGATTAACTGGTACTACCACTCCTTAACGTCATTCATACCTCAGTAGGTTTTACATAATCTTAGCCATGAAGAACACTGACGAACAGTGGCCGATGAAAATTCGTTTTCTCAATTCTGAACGAAGAGTCAAATTAAAAATAATCAAAATATACTAACAAGAGAGCCAAAAATGAAATAAAGCCTTCATTTTCGGGTTTATGATCATGAAACCTGACTTAAATCAATCTACTACGCATTTTTATATTAATGCAACTCCAAAATGCTTAGATTTAGTAGTAGTAGTATTACTAAAAGTGCTTCGACAGCTTAGGTCATTTCGCACATTGGCTCCCACCGGGATTCGAACCCGGGACCGCTTTCACCAAAGGCAAACGCGCTGTCCACATGACTATCCGGAAGCCTATGCTTAGAATTTTTGTTATAGTTACAGGATACGTTTGAGGCATTCCCTGTTTTAATTTCGAAATTGTAATCATATTAGTTCAATTCATTTATACTTCGACCCTGAAAGATGATTTACTACCGTCAGAATATCTAAAAAAAACTCTACGACATCGTATATCAATTCCAATCAACATAACCAGTGCGGAAAGCATTAAAACGAATATTTGATATACCAATGATAAACTTCTACGAATATAAGATAAAAACATTCGGAAAGACGATAGTTTGCGCACTTGATAAGAAAAACAAACGAGAATTGAATAGTGTATTTTCATACGAAAAACTCTTGTCTCTTCTTCGTCGCTCTTTGTACTTTTAATTAACTGAGTTTCAGAGGCAACAGAGTGTAATCAAATTACACACGTGCACCGGAGGCGAACTTAATACTACGTAACAGCTTATGGAGGCGCTCGAAAATTCAGCTTCGCTAAATAACGCGCGGATTACATCAAAACAAGAAAGAGTAATTAATCCGCTAATGCAGTTTTCCGTCAAGTGGCTCCTTAACCATAATCCATTAGGACGCAAATTAATCTTCGTCCAGGTAAAGGAAAGAGCGGTCTCAAGAAGGGAAAAAGGAAACTTTAATATTGTTTGCGTGGAAATAGGTGAAGAAACGTCTTACGAAATGAGTGCGGAGAATTTGAGGGTGGGCGGGAATTCAAGAAAAAAGTGTGTAATAATTTAACGTCACTTTGAAGCGTAAATGTAGTAACGTTCGAGTAGGAAGTAGGAACTGAAAAATTGCGTACTTTTTAGAACCATGGAAACAGTACTCTTAAGATGTTTTAAATAGCTGTTGCTCTTTGATGTATACAGTTATTACATCATATATGTAGGTCAAGATTCTTTGGATCTCAAACCTCAGAAGAGCCCCAGGTGTAATAATGAAAGTAGTCATGGAGATAAAATGGGTAAGTTTAAATAAGGAAAATAATGGCATTTCAACAAAAATCATCCCCGTCTGTAAAATCTACTACGTATATATAGAAATCTCGTAGAAACTATATATAACATACTTATCTGTCAGTAAAGTATTCAGCCCAAAGGTTGGTACCTCACCCCTCCGGCATAAGCTACTAAGAGCTTGCAGAGAGGAATGAGGTTCACTAGACAGGATGAGGAGTGAGGTAGTTTGCCCTTGCTCTCCTCACTGAGCCAGAGTGCTATAAGTGGAACATGTTCGCGCAAGTGAAGCACAATGACTCGATGAATAACCCTTTTCTTTTCAGTCCATAAGGAGAGACCTTGATCAGTGCAATTATTCACTCATACCTCAGTAGCTTTCATTTCATCACAGCTATGATCAAGACTGAGACAAAAGAAAATGAAAGATATATTTTTCTCTATCCTGTACTACATGAAAAATTCAAATATGCCATTCATCAGAGTATGGTAGTAGGAACAGCAATCTTATACAGAATTAAAAAAAATCAGTTTGAAATGACAAAAATGGTATATTCACGTATAAAAGTACAGATGTGACAAGCGAGCCGCCTTTTGTCGAGAAACATAGGGATTAGTAAGGCATGAGTTTGCAGGCATATCCAAAGAAAAGTCAGGGATTTTATGACCAACTCAGAAATGCACGTTTTGACCTGCATCCATAGCAATGCATGGGTTTGAATAAATATAACTTTACGAAGGTCTATTTTCACCAGTTTGCTTTTTACGAATAAAAATTAATTAATACTAATAAGGACAAATTAAATGTCTCGGTATATGGAAATAATACCTTTCTATTTTACTGGAAATATGCAAACACACGAAATGTAAGGTATTTGGGGAAACAGGCGTTGTAGAAAGTAAGTGTTTTGACAGGTATCTTCCTTCTTTCAATAAAGGCATACTTACTTATTAATACCGTATTGCGTTGCAATTTGGTCGTTCAACCAAGTGGCAACGGTTGATTATTCAATAATTAATATTATTTTTTAAATAATTACGAGTTATTTAACTCTGAAAAAACATTAGGTGCAATATTTCATTGACAGAATGGTAGCAAAATTACTCAATATTAATCATTCTTATGAGCCATTTGTAAACGGAAGTGCACTCGTCCTGCAATGGAACAAAAACATCCTGATACTATCTGAAGGGAGTATCTCCGACAGAATGACAATGCCTAAAAATTTGGTAGACTGCATATAGTTTATCTTTCAGAGAACTATGCGACGCTAATAATAGTCCAAAACTAACAATAAACACTAATCAATATTGCTAAATCTTACATTCCTGCCCTTAAAAATGTATAAAAAGTGATCAGAATGATTCTTTGTCATCGTAATGGAATCCGTCACCACAGTATCATTTTAATTTTAAATATTCAAATTTTTTACTTCAAAATCACGCCATAACTTTTTTATCTCACTCGTTTGGCACTCCCTTACAGTCGGACACTCCGGACCAAGAGAGGATCGAGAGGAAATCGCAACGAGCTCTCAAATCTGTCGATAAAAAGGACATCGGAGCGGAGGAATATTAAAGTCAATCCCTGGCGCGCGATTGGTGGAGAGGTGTCGGACAATCCTGTCCGCTTCGTCCCCGCGGAACTCCACCCCTCAACGGCTATGATGGATTAGGGCGAAACGCATGCAAAGGAGCCCATCTTCCCAATTCCCTTTCGCAAGCCGAGAATGTTTGCCTGATCGACAGCATCATTGACTACCGGTTCTCCGTCAGAGGTCGGGGCGGAGCGGATTGCAAGGGGGTTGAATAATTGAGGGTGCGAATCGAGAGGATTGGGGGAGGAGAAAGCAATGGATATGAGTGGAATAGGCGGTATTGAGAGCGACTGGAAAGGAGTGAAAGTGGAGGGAATGCAGGCTAGCGAAGATGGATCTGATGATTCAATTCTGAGCAGGAGAATCGGGTGGAACTCTTCATATTCGCATACTTGCGCTTCTCTCAACATACAGCAATATACCTTTAAATAAAACCCGACGCTGTTTAACTTACCACTGGTCCTATTGTTCAATTTGAATAGTTTAATATTCTGTACTCATAACAAGAAAAACGCACACAAGTTTTGATTTTCGACATCGATTATAGTAAAAAATGCAATATTTGGAAAGCTGGAAGTAGTTACTACGTTTACACAGAGTTAACTAAACGTGATATCAAACATACTCAAACCTTAATAGGGTATTTTTGATATCAGCGTTTCCCAACCTCTTTTACGTCACACCCCACCTAAGCCTTATAAAATTCTAATGCTCTCCATGTAACTTACACATTTAAATTATTTACCGATTGAAGCTTATACGAAAGCTTGTTCAAGACACAGACCTTGGGTCTTCGGAATAAATATCAGGAAATTTTAAAAAACAATAAACAAGACATGGTAGCATTGCAACCTCCTTTACTATCAAACTGACCTTTTGCTGGGGGTAGGACCCACGTCGGGAAACACCGCTCTAAAATAAGGCAGTAATATCCTGAGTTAGTAATAGTAATAATCGATATTAATTCAATAATGTCATCATAAATTTTGACGTAATAAGAGAGTATTTGAAAGGCTATCAGGAGCGATTTTCGGCTAGTACCCTTGTTTGGTAGTATGCGAAGATGCAATTCACTTCTGATAGAAATTCAACTTAGATCTTGCGTCTCTGGAGCAAATTTTTACCTTGTAATATTCATTTTCCCTACGTAAACTTCTAAGGAACTAGCATTTTTCAATAAACTGAAAACAAAATTCTATTTATTTTGAATCTCAAGTCTATTTTCTATATTATCTACATTGCATCGCTTTCTTCTAATTTTAGGTAACAGGCATAAATGGTACCGTGGTAAACGAAGGTCTTCGATAACGAAGCACATTGTTTGCGATAAACGGCTGCAAGAAAATGTATCAAACATCAGGTGCAATATTCCCTCCACAAAAATAGTCTATAATTCTGGAATAGAATAGAACCCTAGGTGTTAAGCTGAATCTTTATCGTTGACTGAAGTTCATTTAAATTTGTAACTTTTCAATGGAATGCTAATCTTATATGCACCATTTGCTTCGTCTTCGAATTAACAAAAAGTTAGAAGAGACTTATGCTTTAATCGACGACGCTTGATAAACTGCAAAGATATTCTTTTAATACTTTAGTTACAATAATAGAGCTATTTATAAATCGAACGCACTTAAAATTATAAAAATAATTTTACTAACAGGTCATATTATGTACTTAAACATGACAATTATATTTGAATATCTAGAATTTAGTACATTCTCCATTCTGTCGTCTCAACAGAACGAATTATCTAAAGTGATTTCATTTCAGCATCAGCGGCTCTAAAGTAGGCACATCGAGGATCTATTATTTTCCATTCGTTTGCATAATTAAGTATTCCTTCGATAACCCAGCCGATCGCTCAATCATTTCGGCGGCTTCATAATTCATAGAAAATAAGTACGTAACGCAGTTATTGAATATTTTTGAGCACTAAAATATAAAACTAGTATTTTGATTACATTAATACTATATTTCGTCATACAGAGATTGGCTTATCTTAAAAAATGCTGCTGCTTAATCTAACTCATGTAAGTGGTGAAAATGAGAATATAGCCTAAAATACTTGATGAATAACCTGAAGAGACAGGGAGAAATATTTTAAAAATGAATTCTGATTCAACAATAATTTTATGGATGGGTAGATCAATTCCAAGTAACCCTTTTCCTATACTTCCTATCAATTATTCTCAAATATTTTACTTACGGAACACAATCCTATATTTTATCCTTCAAAAATAAATTCTAGAACAATTTTGGTGTACAAAGCCTGTAAATATTCTGTCAAATAGGGTGTTAAATGTTAACCGTATACGAGAGAAAAATGAGCATCAGCGAAAGGGGTGCCACAGGAATTTTCACTTCTGCACTCCATCGTGAAAGTAATGAATTAATTCTTAGCCTCTATAAAAAAATAGGAGTGCTGAAACTTACTATATTTTACTTGGAAAATAGCTCCCAGTTGATTCCGTTAAATAATAGTTATAAAGATACTAAAAACACAAGATATTTGTTTTAGAGATTAAAAATAAATTGGATGAATGATGAAGATTCTTATCCCATATCAAAATAAAAGGATACGTTTACAAAATTGGTTTCAGTATTGTTAGAAAATGTTAAACATAAAATGAAATTACAGTTTAAATTCTTATATATTCAGAAGAGATTTGTTTTAATATGACTTGAAGAATATACTACTTATCGCATGAGACAGGACCTACGTCAGTTTTGCCACGATTTAGGTATTAGAGATAATTATCAAATCATATCTACAGGCACTTAACAACATTCGCTCGTATTTTTAGCATGGGCATCATGATCTTCCGAATTATACTCGTTTCGGTAATGAAATAATCCTTACGATCCTGAGTATAGGTACATAGACCAATTAGGGTTGTTAAAGCGAAGCGTTTGTCTATCATTTCCTCTCGGCGAATGCTACGCCAATTTAGTAAGAATTGAAACTAACATATTCATATCACAAATTTAAAAACTACTGATAACACGATTTTAGATATTACTTCGTGGAATTTATACATAACGGAATAAAAGAAAACATTTGATGTAATTCCACCACAAACAATTTTGGAATGATTTAAAATTATTTTAACAACCATTTCACGCTAAGAAATCATTTACGTCGCGATAGAGCGTCAGAGAGATATGGTATACATGGAATCTATATTAAATAGAATGTGAAATGATGGAATCAGCAGCACGATTCTATCTCTGATAAGCATAGAAATTTCGCTTTTATTTTCATCAGATGTAACTAATAGACACCCGGAAATTATAATTCCCGGTTGAAATCAACGGATAGAGCTTGAAGGACGGATTTGAAGGAGGGAATGGCGAGAAGAGAGGTTAAAAAGAGAATTTGAAGCGATATGGCGGAATTGAGGGTCAATTTCGGTAATACGCCGATTGCTCAAAAAGGGATACCGAGTACAGTTGGGTAGGGGAGGGGATTTGCCTTTGGGAAGCGGAGAGTGTGTGCGGTGGGATTTGATGCAGCCAAGTTAATATCCTTCTACCAATAATCATGATTTACTGCGTGATTTGACGGCTGATCTGCAATATTCTGAGATGGAGGCACATCAATGAGTTTGCCGGATTGATGTCTATGAGCGACGAGCAGTTTATCCATTTTTAATGCATTCGCTCTTGATGCGTATTACGGTCATAAAGCTGATTAAGGTTATGTTAATGTTTTGGGGTCCATCATACTTTTGACGAAGTATACTAATTTGGTTGATTGAAATTCAAAACTTTGTAGTAACTATTACCTTCTATAGCGAGTGATGCAATACCTCTGCGGAAAGAAAAGATGGATAAACAACGTAAAAAATATTTCCCTCGCCATGTTGGGTTCTTGTAAATGGGAGTCTTTAAATTACTATCAAGGAATCAACATTTTAAAGTAAATCAGAACTTAATCAGATATAAATTTATAAGTACTCTAATTTTTTCCCATATTTTGTGCATTAGCTTTTCTTAAATTTTAAGTGTTACCGAGGAAAATGATCTATATTTCATTTACCGTATGTATAATGTGCTCATTGTTTAGCAAATATTCAGAATAGAAAGTAATCATTAAAATTAATGACACATTTTTGTGAGAAAATCAATATCAGAGCAAGTGTTAAAAAACTGGACTGTAATTTTCAGATCACCGTTAAAATTAGTGAATAGAGATAGAAAAAGTAATTTTTACCGTGTTTTCTGTGCACGAAAATTTTTATAAAGTTAGTGTATCTAATGGGCATATTTAAGTTTTTATAGTTATGTTAACATATAGTTAACATTAATTTTGGCAAACTTGTACCGAATATTCTTAAGCTTTACCGCTGTACAACTTTTTAATTCACAGATAACTGTAATGGATGTAGTGATAGTGGATGCAAAAAATTAACGGTGTTTAACATACTGAATGGTTGTTTCATATTTCCTGGAATGTTTATTGTTTAAAGAAAAAGAAAAACTTCCGTAGAAAGAATGTTTCAGTATATTTCAATAATAACCTATTTTCGTATTTATAGGACGAAGGAGAGCGTACCATTTATCTAGAATGGGGAATTTGCAGGCTAGATGAAGGTTTTAAAATGTCACTCCTAAACTGCAAAAGGTTCGTAAATAATCCTTTATCTCAGAAATATATCTGTAAATGAAAGGGGAATAACTTTCCCATCATTTGGTACTATCATCGATAAAAATAATTCTGGTATCAACAAAACCTTTGTATTAATTAATCGATGAATAGCCTGTTAACCTGTTCGAATCCTTAGTTTTTATGGCATCGCAGGATGTTCTTTCGCATATATAGGTAATGTTAGTGTTAGCAGCCGACCTAAACATACTGTGACGAACCCCTTGTTATCGTAGAATGTTGCCTGTTAGTTACTGTTGTACTAGTAATTAGAGTACTAATGTTACTCTGTAAGCCAATGCTTTTACAGCAAATGACTGAAAAATCTGCTATAGGGTCCTGATACAGAGTAATATCTGCATAAGCAATTCTGTAAGATATAATAAATTGATACTGATTGAAGGTTTATGGCTAACAATTTTAATGCGGGCCGTAAATATTTCGGACGCTTAATTTCGAACCTGGCCGAAGAAAATCCGATAAGTATTGAAGAATAATCGCCGGAATCCTCTAGTGATCAACTAATGAAGAAAAACGCCTCCCATCTCAAACCCAAACTCAATTTCCCTCCCAAAAATCGCACCTGACATCTCCTCCTCCTGAAGCCCACCACGAGACAAGAGCGAATCAAAGGCCACGAATTAAACTTCCCAATCCTCTTACGCGCTTACCTCATAGTAATAATTCGGTCGCGGGGAACGAAAAACCCTCCCTTGTCCCGCAAAGTGGACAGTATGGAGTATGAAGCGGAGGTAAGAGCGCAATCGGCGAAGCTTCGTATTTTTACGCTTAGCATCGAGAGCCACTGCATCGAATGAGTCATGTTTTAGGATTTATTAGGGCCGGCAGAAAAGCACATCTATAATTCACGCATCCTCCATATCGCCCTCTCCTACGCCAATCTCTCGTCAGTTCCGAAAACCCCCTAATGCGATCCCAATTCTGCCTCCCCTTCCGCTCTCCAGTCCGTCGTTACCCACTCGAACCCTCTATTTGCGTGACTTTACTCATTAAATGCGCTATTTGCTTTTCATTTATTTGGATTGACTCTTTCCCTCTCTCAGGACTGCGTTTCAAAATCTCCAGGAGCGATTGATGGGGGAGGAAATGAGATGCCGCTGCAGGAGCGACGGCAACAAGCGACTTTTCTTTCGCTCCCTTAATTTAATTAGCGAGGATAAGACGGAGTTTTTCTCTCGGCGATGGAGCATTTGCGGAAAAAATTGGGGAGTTTCTACTGACGGATTTTGTTGAACGGAGTTGACTCTAGGGAAACGAAATCATGTATTTTTTTCCTATTTAACACTTGATAAAGTTATCTGTAAAAAAATTTGCTCAAATATGGTCTCGATTGCGTTATAGTGAAGGTGCTTTATTGCCAGGAAGATAGTCGGGGGAATCCTAGCTAAGGCAGCTAATCTGCCGACATGTTTTTGGAATTCTAATAATCTACTAGTCAAACATTAGAATAAACAAAAAATGATCTTCCAATCACTTACCACTGTCATTAGCAATTTTTTAAATTATAAATTATTTAATAGAATCTTCATTCATTAAGTTCTTTTGACACTGGGAAGTAAAGAGTGTAATTAATTGACTTCAATCTTAGTTTTTCATGACAATGATGATCTCTGCCTACATAGATACCTATGGTTACGGATTAGGTATTTATCCTCAATACTCCTAACTGAAATCCATAACAACTGTTATAAATCTACTATAATTGCTATCTTTACCACGATTATTATAGGCTAATTTTCATTTATTCTTGGTGATACCACCTCGGTAGAAAAAAGCTAGTCACTCAGTAGATGTCAATGCAAAAAATAATGTCAAATACTACATGGAAGGAATATGAAAATTAGAATTTGGTCTCCGTGAATCTCATTGCTTCTGGTTAATGCACATAATATTACAGCAAAAGAAGCAAATGATTGGATATTTAGGGAATGATAGGTCCGAACAAGTCACGTTTCCGCTTTATTTAAAAATATTGGAGGCAGAAAAAATTTGTCAGAAGTGGGATTCGAAGCCACGCCCTGATACGAGGACCAGAACGCCCAACACCCCGTATTGCAGGGGCAAAGCATTGCCTTGAGTCTGGCGCCTTCGACCACTCGGCCATCCTGACGTTATTGCCTATCTACCTCGGATTGCCAAAAATTAAAGTCATACCTAACGTATGTTTACGGTTTCTTATTTAAGAAAAAATAAAATATAAAATTTTATGTAGATATTAGCAAGGTTGTTGATAATGTAGAAACATTGAATAACGCGAATCATACTTATTTTATCTGATGGTATTATGCCAAAGTGTGTGTAGGCCGAGATACAGCAGACAAGAACTGACAAGAGCAGAATTAGTAGAAATAAAATTACTTTGAATAGTTAAAGTTATACAGTAGAACGAGAAAGGAGGGGAAACCACAAAAAATTAACTGAATAACAAACTACCGAAAACCCTGGAATATAAGTCTGAAAAAGTATTCTAATTATTATTATTATAAATGCTACAAGAAGACTAATCGTCCGGAGGCAACTTATACATATATTACACATATTATTATAAATCCCATCTGCATATTTTTGTTTACAAAAATATTTATATATTCACAAATTTATCCTTCCCTTCCCTCATAATACAAGTTTTTTCAGGGTTCCCAGTAGGTCTTCACGGCTACCGTAGCGGTCCCGGGGACAAGTCCCCACCGTACATCACACTACCACTCCTACTCCACCTGTACTCGTCAACGTCAAGCTCACTTGTCCTTAATATTTTTACCCATTCATTTTACAAACTCCTTATGATGTTTTGGGAAGGATTCTAAGACTCCTGCAGGCAAATCATTCCAATCCGTTACGATACAGAAAAGAGAATTTAATAATGTTTTTTCTCTGTTTTATTAATTCAATTTCATGTCTATGGTCTTTTCTGCCATGAAATTTTGCCATAGTGACTTTGTTTGATAATTCTTCTAACGACTTAACTCCTGTGTATACTTTAAAACATACAGCTAGCCTTTTCTTTAATCTCCGCTCCTCTAAACTATCCCAACCTAATTCTTTTAGCATCTGGGTAACGCTATCAAGCATTGCATATAATATGGGTATAATTTCGATATTGACCGCTGATCGCAGAAGTTACGTAAACGGCCCCTAGCCTGGTTCCCAACTCCCCCCTTTAAAACTGTCACTCTTTCCCTCCACGTCCTTTAGAAATAAAAACGCCTTCCTCTGGCGCCTTCAAATACTACGCGAGAATCCTCTCAGCCATCAGCGACCCGTGCTAACGAGAGTTCTCAGCGGCGGCGTGGAGTGGCGCGGACGCCGGCGAGACGCGTCTCTCACGCACGTCGACACTCGAAACGGAGAGAGAGACTCATCCCACTGTCCGTCGGAGGAATCACCCTCGGGTGCATTTGCCACCTTCGAGCCACTCACGCCGTGAGGTAGGTAAGGAGCGGGGAGGGGCGATTTTTCCGGGAGATTCTGCGGTAAGTGCAATGCGGTGAAATTTTAATCGCCGCTTACTTATTCAACAACGGTCGGAGGCAAGGTGTCAAGTGGACCATTGTGATGAAACTACCTTCTTTACCCCCCTCCCCTCGCTTTCCTTCGGCGCTCGCTGTCTTAATCACACTGCCGATATTCCCTTTCCAAATATATTCGCTAGCGAAGTAAATATATAGTTGTTATTAATATACTCTATTTGGACGATATGTTTTTGTGGGCAAGTGTAGCGAATCCATCTGATTTTGAGCTATCAAATTTGGGTTCAATCGGAGAATGGGGTCACAGAATCGGGAAGAATCTTCACGAAAATGAATGCAGAAATCCCTGGAAAATGATTTATTTGAAACGTAACGATTACAAAGTTTTTAACGCATGGGAAAAGTTGTGCAGTCATTCTCGGGATTTTATACCATCATAAGATATACTAGTCGCGGTAATATTTTTCAAATACAATATTAATTGACAGATTTCCACTCAGTCGAGCTTCCCTTTATTGATTATAGTCTTCGTATCGATATTTAGTTTATTTGCAGTTTCTCATACTCCATTTTCCAATTCCACTTGAACTCATGTTAATTCCCATCACATGATAAGATTTCGCGGGTAATTTTGTCTGGCTTTGAGCTTCAGAGCACCAATACAAACATTTACACATTGATTAAATAATAAAAAATAAATTATAATATAAAATTTCAACTTGAGCATCGCAAAAACGTATTATTTGGGATTATTGCCATAGTCGAACGATTGCTTGGCAATCTGAAACGACATTGATAAACCTTTGATTAGTTACGAGGTGAAGCTCCTCGATCAATGTGACTTCAAGATTCTGTTAATGTTCAATAAAAAGTAACTTGACCGATTGGAACTATACGCAATTTAAAAGGGATAGTGGTAGAAAACAATAGCTTCTTTCTAATGTTGTTTAAATATTTAATAATTAAATAAATCAAATGTTTACAAATGTTCCAAGACTTCAGGTACGTTTGTGGCTGAAAATTATTCAAATAAAAATTGAGTTAATAAATTCAAGCTCTTACAATAAGAAGTTGAACATCAAGTAGTGGATCTATTTCTAAATTTGCTTCGACAACTGAGTACATTTTGCACACATGGTCCCCAACCGGGAATTGAATCTGGGAATGCTTTTAACATAGGCGAAGACGTTATCCGCTTGACTATCTTGGAGGTCCAAGATCCGCAGATTTTACAATAAGTAACAGTATTAACAATAAGTTACAATTCATCTACTTTCTAGAACCATCAGAGTGAAAAATAGGAAAGTGTTCTCTCTCTCTTTTAAGCAAAGCGTGACCGTAGAGGTGGAATATTCAAGTATCATGGTGAAAAATTATGTAGAGATGAAGGTATTAGGAAATGAATTTTAGTGAAAAACATAACTTAAAGAACTCCGATCTTCTTCATTGCGGGTGGGTAATCCAACGGTTCAGTCGATTAGCAGGATATTTCAATAGCAAAATAGAAAGAAACATCGCACTTCAAACTAGAATTAAAATTGATAGGAAATATATTAATCGAGCTTATTGTCAGAAGAGCGGAATATAAACCGTGCAAAAAAAAACAAAAGAATTATTTCGCATTGATTGGAGGAAAAAATTGACCATTAGATAAAAATGAAGACATAGTAAAGAATAGATGTTGAAAAGAGATTAATATCGCTATTAGAATCAATATACATCAAAGTATGGGCTTATGGAAATGTTGTAGCGGGAAGAGCTGCCTATGAATGCCTTACATTTATCAGGATACTAACTACTGAATTAGGAAGAAAGGAAGTAACATCATCCCATATTATTCAAAACGATGATAAGGTTAGAGCGTAATCATTCATAATAACGCAATCTTAGGTGCCTAATATAACCCATACCAAATCCAAGTATACGATAATGTTGTTTATATTTGGATTTAGCCAACGGATGATCAGAATTGATAACTTCTTTCTGAACCATAAGAGTGAATTGCTACGATAAATCAATACAAATATATTTTGAACTAAAGAAAGAAGTAGAAATATAAAAATAAGTAATTCCATAAAGCCTAAACTTTCGAATGTGAATGGTTAGTTGAGAAATTTTATAAAATATAACACCAAACAGAATCTGATTTTCATTTATAACAAGATATGTTTAATTTGCATGAAAATAATTCTATGTAATATTTTAAATTAGACATGGAATCATAGAGAAACGGGTGGGAATTTATACGCTATCCGAAAAATTTCCTTACCCGAATTATTATAAAAAATAACAAAATATATTTATTATTTTCACAAAAGTTTTCCACAATATGCGCAGATTAATGTACTAATATCTATATAATGAAAAAAGATTATTTTCATATAATTATAAATGCTTCTGGAAAGGATTGTTCTCCGAATACGTTTCCAACTGTGACCTTCCTTGAATGAGGAAGGAAATTGGAAATTAGTGCTTGGGAAATAACTTTCAGGTGAATCATGAGGTGAATTCGTTGAAAATAAAGGTATTTTACGCGGTAAGTGTACCTTATAGTGTAATTTAATGTGCCATTTTGGCAGTGCCGAAAGAGGTTTTGTAATTATAGTTTTAGTGTGAGAAATTTTGTAATGGTCATAATTGGATTGAATTTGCGATGAATTTCCATTTTGTCAAACCATTCTCTATCGATTGAATTCGGAAGCCTTGCATAAATAGATCTTTCGGGAAACGAATACATTATCCAAGAGGAAATTCATCGTCGACCGGTATCAAGCCTCAAGGGGATTATTTAAACAGCGAGAACCTTTCGCACTGTGGGCAACCCTCATTAAGACACCAAAGTACAAAATCCTCATCTAAACATCTCCCGCATTCGAAGAAATAATAGCGCGTAGGAGAAGAACGAGGAGCGAATCGATAGACAAACACATTGATCCATTTGCATTTGGGGTTGGAGAGGGCAGACTTTACTTTTCCGAATCTGATCGATAGCGAGTGGAGGAGGGAGGAAAAGGGGTTTTTGTGCTTAACGACAGACTCGGAAACTTGTATCCCAAAGGATATATAATCTCAAACAGAGGAGAACTTTAGGATCGCCCCGAGCTCCACGTCAAGATGGAGTAAGTGAAGGAAGGGCTATGAAAGCGGACGAACAAATAGCTCCCCTTCGGTAAACCCCTTTCCCCTCCATGCTCCCTTATTCCTTGTATCCTCGATACCTCGATACATTTCCATATTCCTATCCAGGCCCATATTCTGAGAAAATAAACGATATCCGTGTATCATATACGCCAGAAAATCGTTACAGCTTTTTTGATCAACTGGATTAGTATTACAATTATGCATGGTCCCTGCGACCACATATTCATGAATGAAATATATTCGTGTCTTTTGATAGAAAATACAAAAGTGTGTCTTATACATAGTTACTTTTCTCGAGGTCTTGTTCAAGGTTGTCACGATATGAGAGATGCTGAACAATGGAATTTATTTCAATCTAGTGTTTCCAACTGCTATGGAAAGTTTTGTTTTACAATTATCGTACTGCATCCAGGAGAAGTTTTTCCCTGGTAGCGTTCTAGGTAAGTATAGGAAAATAAAGGCAAATTACGACACTGTTTATCTTCCATAATATGCCTTACTCCCATTTCTGAGATTTCGGTATTTACTGTTGGAGGATTGGGAAGTTGGAGGAAAACAGTTCTCTGGTCACAATGCTGAACTGACAGGTTCTAGACACAGAGATATCCTGTTGATTTTAGTTTTTCCTTAAATCAAACATATTTACATAAGGAATAACCACGATCCAAAGGATCGGTTTCTCAAGCAAAAGCTGCATATATCATTTTGTACATCTGAGGCCCAAATAGAACCAAATAAAGGATTATTTGATCTTAATTTTCAAGCAAATACAAACCTGATACCATTGAAAATTTTATTTTGGCAAATGAAATATATTTATCAATGTCAACTAGAGGAAATTAGCACATCTGCTACGTGCAAGAAATTTTAACACCAAGTTTGCAAGGAGTAATAAGACGTAAACATCAACAGAGGGCTGAATCCTATTTCATATGTTTGCATTTATGTATTTACAGAAGCAGAAATTTGTTGAAACAAATATGTATTATTACTTAATAAGCCTAAATTTAGAATGTAACTGTCAATCCAATTGGAATTAAAGAACCTTTTAAGGATAATCGTTCAATTATTTAACTCCTGCGACCATGTGCCCTCACCAGAACACTCTGCTTCTGGATTTTTCAATTTAAACTGCCTTAAAATGTTTAGAATCTGAGGTATTTTCTCCATATTCCATGAATTTAAATCAGATAATGTGAGGATTTAGTATAAGGAATCTTAACTTGTAAACTCCTTTCTTTTACAGGCGTGGATACATTGTGAGGAAGACTGTCAGTGGGATGTGAATGAACTAAATGATCATTTATAAGCGTATAATATCTAGCTCCAAAACTACTGACAGACTTTGAGATTCTGAGTACTCGTCAATTTTTTCCCTAACAATATTTAAAACGGGATAGTAAATTACTTCTCAGGTATGACCATTCATCTAACATTGCCTATCTCGGAATATCGACTCCCATTGGAACAATTTTCTGCTAATCCTGAATCTCATCAGTATCCCCAAACCTTTCGTGAACTCAAAAGCATTGAAACGCAATTGCTCATAGGAATCTCCATCGCTGTCACCGTCTCCGTAATTGTCTCCATTCTTTGTTCTCCTCCCCCGCTAACCCTATGTCAGCCCTTCTCCCTCCAACTCCCGAAGGGCAGCCCATGAAGGAGGGTCACCTCCCGCCATTTCTTCCGCCCATCAGCCGACCTCTTGGCCATGTTTTCACCCCCGTAGGATATCGAGGGGTAGAGGGGCGATAAATCAGAGGAAAGGGGTTGTTGCGTGGGGAACGCTAAAGGGACTGCCTCCTTCCTGTCCGGCGGACTGGGGGCGAAGATTGGAAGTTAATGACACCGCCCACCTGTCCCTTTCCGCCGGAGTTTGGCCGAGTTGACCGAGGGAGAGGGGGTGTCCTCGAGGGCTGCAACTTCGGCCGCAAACAAGGCCCCGTGCACATGCAGGGTGGAAAGTTTTACTTTCCTTCCGCTGGGGGAGCGGAAGAGTGACGAAGTACATTTTTCGGCGAACGCGATAGGCTAGCGATGACGCAGGAAGTGGAGTTTTAGCGTTTTTGAAATGGTTTTTAAACAGCAGCTGTTATCAACTGCTGAGAGTTCTGAGAGGATAATTTGCAATGACATAGGTAAATCATGTTTTGTAATCTAAAATTTTGGTAAACTCAAACTACATTTTGAAAAGTAAAGCATCTCAAACGAGACTTCCAGAGAAGCTAAAGAAATGTAGCTGTTTATAAAATTCATACATGAATAATTTATTAGAAAGTACCGATGAGAATGAATGCTGAAAACTGATTGGAAAATACTTGTTAAATGTAAAAAATTTGCTTAATGTGGAAAAAACGAGGAATATAATTTCTTGATTGTAGAATAAACTGGAGAAATAAGAAACTAAATTTCTACTTGATCATCCAATTTCCAACATTATGTTGATGGACTCCAATACCTTGTTATTTATAAACCATAAAATTTATCTAATAAAATATAATGATGTACGAATGGTTCATGCTATGTAACTGCCAGTCTAAAACTAAGTATCAAGATAATTATACTTCTGAGATTTACATACGAAAGACAATGAAAATCAGACCATAGTATTGAAGTAAATAAAATAATACTGAGAAATTTATTGGGGAATTGAAATCAAATCAACCAAAAGTTGCAAAATGTAATCAAAATTATTACAATGGATCTAGTATAAATGCTGTTGGAAAATAAAAGCTAGCTATTGAACAAATTATCCACTGAAAATTTCTACATCTTTCGGTTGCAGCTCACGCAACCTATTTTCCGGTGATAAATATGAATGTCTGTTTAATTTACCGTGAATTTTTAATACAACAGTTAGATGTAGAAAACATACCTGAATTCTTACTCGTATTTTCATAAATGGACCTGGAAAGGGTTAAGGTATATTGCACATAAAGACGTGCACCCAGGAAGTCCGTTTTGAAGTTCGTTTTTCCTTTCAATAAAAGTACTTTAAAATATTTACCTTAGGAAATGTATTTCTTGGCTGCAAAAACATCTACAACATCAGACGATTAATATTCCAAAAGCTCAGAAAACATATTCATATGATAAAACTAAAGAGAGTGAATGCAGATTCATATTCTTCGGAGAAATAGAAAAGTAAACATATAAATCATAGTACATGCATGCATAGTCTGCCATCGAACAATGAACCATCCTAAAAAAAATTATACCACCGAAGCCCCATTCAGAAGCGCACCAAAAGTATTCCCTCTCCTCCCGACTTGCGCGCTATAACGAGGAAACATTTTATCTAAGGAGTAGCAGTTGGCAGCGGCAGTTTGCATTGAGAACCAATTGAGGGGGACACGGCTTCGGGGATTTGTTTTGCTACGCCTCTCATCCCCTCCCGCCCCCTGGGGGATGCGACGGCACCCGCACCGTACCCCTTCTCTGCGCCCCTAACTATCGGCCGACATAGCCTCAAGGATGGAAATAAATATCAATTAGAGAGGGAAGAGCAAAGAAGGGGAAGAATCAAATGTTCAATTAAATTTTCACGGAGTGTGTTTGGAAGAGTGCGATATCGGAGGGGAGGGAGTCGAAGGAGATTACGCCCTTGGCACTGAATCGAAAAACCTACGAATGCCCTCGAGTTCGGATTATCTCAATCCGCGGGATTAGGATACTTGATTAACCGTTATAGGGAGCAGAAGTAGCCCGAGGACTGCTAATGCAATAACTAATAATAAATTCCCAAGTTAATTTTACATGCAAACGTATACTTTATGTGTTTGCATGTAAAATTCTTCTATTCGAGATAACCACTACAATTGTCCCGATTATTAACAATACCCTTTGTCCCGATTAATACCAATACGCCACGACTCGCTATATTACCATTCAACACCTTTTTTATTTCTTGTGTCATTTACACAGTAAAATATTAACTATTTTAAATTTACCTCTCCGTTTGGAATCAATTACACCCTAGTTAAATAGTATTTCACCTGTGTCATTCTTCTTCCATCAATTCTTTTCTTCTTTAAATTAGCGTAAAACGATCATTTTATACTGATCCCCAGTCTTACTTTCCTTTCACATTTATTAATTTCCTATTAATACCTGACTGTTACCCGTTTTAACCCCATATTTTACTTAAATGACCCATCCCGTTTGAACTGAAATAAAACATTATTCTCTTCATACTATGATTTTGCAATTGAATTAATTATGTATGGGAATAAAATCTAAATAATCAAGATGTAATATGTTTTACATTCATCTAAAATTTTAATAATCACGAAAAATGGACATTAATCATTTTATTTAAATAACTGTATAGAATAGAATAAGAATTTGCATAAACATCAATAATTAATGCAGATTAATGTGTGCGTAGGCCATACTTGTAAGGAAAAAAAATGAAACTTGTTCGTTCTCTAGAAGAAATAATAGCCTATTCTAATCATAGTTGAAATACCTGAAATGTATGGATAGAAGGGAGCCTCTTTAGTCCATTCTAGCGCTTTACCACAGGTAGATGAAGCGTTTAGGTTCCTTAGGTCATTATTTTGATGAAAAATATTAATATTTTACCAGTTGATTTAAAATCCTACCAATCTAACATTCGATTTTCTACATCCAATACATGATTTAATACAATTAATACAACAACTGAAAATACATTTGCTCCAAAACAAATTTAAGTATTCTCTATATGCGTTTGAAGAAGCTTACCTACCTCAAAATAGGATGTTTGCAAGGGGTAACATTCTTAATTTGAATAAAATTGATCATGCCTTTCATAATATACACCTCGAATCCAAATAAAAGGTGACTAACTAAATAAAAGACTATTTTCACTACAATTTTTGCTGAATAATAATTTTATAACGTAGACAACAATAAGATGGGAAGGACTTAAAAACAGATGAATATTTTTCTATATTGTAGTAGGTCGGAGATTTCCAAAACGAAACTGTCCAGGAGTGAAAACAGACAGCACAGTCAATGAAACCTTAGAAAAGAAATGGAAGTTGGGACACGGCTGTTAAGGTATTAGAGGTTTAAAATCTCCAATGGCCGTTTTTATCGACGTTCCTCTTCTCATTCCCCGGCATTCCGAGAAAACAATACAGGACACCGCACTTTGTGCTCTCAAAAAGTGCGGTGTCCTGTATTTTTTTCACGGAATACCGGGAAATGAGATGAGGAACGCCGGCAAAAACGGCCATTGGAGATTTTAAACCTCTAAATATAATGAAACCTTAGGTTTCATGTTTTTAGTCCACAAATTTTCTCGCATCATACGCAGACATTTTAAGATCTTATGATGGACCGTAAGAACTAATGATCACGTATAATTATGGCAGTTTATTTCACGTGTATAACGCTATCCGTTTATTTTCCACGTCCTTTCAATGGTTTTTCAGGCAACTTCTGGCATCAAGGTAGATAAGCGGAGCGCTGTCTTTGGGGCGCCTGCAATTCTCGCCCGCTGCCGACCTCGCCGGTAGGGCGGTCTGCATACACTCTCGGGGCGAGAACACACCGGAGACGTCGAGGGAGGAAGCAGGCCGTGTTGAGATTAGGAGAGCAACAGTGATGCCTTAGAGGGCTTCCGAAACAGCAGGGAGTAAAAGGCTGCCGACACGACGGGTGGGGGACGTAGGAAAAAGGAATGATTTGGTAGCACATGTTATGCTTGTCGTATTCGATTCCACCCTTTCCCACTGCCGCTTGCCCCCTCCAGTTGCCGCCCCCGGAATGGATGAGCGGGGGCCCCATCCCAGGCTCACCATCGGATAATTCGCTGGCTGCCCCAAAGTGCAGAGACTGCGGTGCGATAGGGTTTGGGGTCAGGGGTCGTCAAAGAATCATGCGCAGCTCTAGGTTAAGTGGGTAGCTCATGTATACTATCGATAGCGGATCATCTCTGCATCTCTCCCCCACTCCCCATCTCTCTCCACCCCTCCGCCGTCCTGTATATCTAACGAAGCCTTTTCCGTGGAAAATCGGCAAGGTAAAGCCCGAGAAGGATTTGAGATTCCGCTAATGCCCTCGGGGCGATCTGTGTATGCGGTGATGAAAACGTTCGTTTATGGAGAAAAATTTATCTAATAGGCCGAGATTCAGCACAGATTTAGTCTGCATACAGGCTCAAAATAGCGGCGTAACGAAGAAAGTCACGGTCCATTATATTCCCATTTCAAAAGGCGGTTTATGTATCGTTTACCAATGCCTCATGTGCTCCTGAAATATTCATAAGGACGTAGGATGTTGAAGTATTAAGCTTCCAAAGTGATTCCTGACAAATTAATTCGAAATTTCTACGACAAAATCACTCTAGTTGAGAGCAAAACACCTAAGTGTCGGCGCTTGGATTGGATTAAAAAAATGGCGTTATCGGATACTAAACTTTTCTTGCGAATGTTTTAACCAATATCCAACTTGCGGGCCATACTTAAATGCTTAATGTATTTCTTGACAACATACATATTTCTTACCCTAACGCCAGATAATTGAAATAGAAAAATTTTGAAGATGATTGAACAGCAGATCAGGAATATGATCTAAAAATGAAGGAGTGAACTCAATTCGTATGCCACTGTCGAGAGATAAACTAATATATTTTTATCTAAATTTTAATGTATTCTAACATGCCATCTCACTGAGGTTAAAAGTTAAGATGTTTTTGTGCAAAAGATAAGTCAAATAACGTAGCGTAAGTAAAATTATAATTTTCTTACTCACATAACATTCATTTACCTGTGGAGTTAAAGGCAACCAAGGTGAAGGTTTCCATAAAATATTATGCCATCTGATATATTTTATCTAGAGGATGTATATTATATTCAAATAATGTGATTAAAGGATGGAAATCAGTAGGTGGGCAAAAACATTCAATACCTTTCTCATCTTCCATCAAACAGCTATGTGCGAATCCTACGCCTTTTTCGCGAAACGAACCATATTTGCCTGATTTATTAATAGCGTTCCATTTTTCGGGAGCATAGTCTGAAAGTGCTGTTTTAGTTTGATGCGAAGGATGGAGGGATATAAGCAAATAACACCAATCCTGCAAAAAATTCCAAGCTTTCATATGACCCACATTCCAACAAAATCTATGAAAACCCTCGCACGGGTATCCTATTTTTACGCCATTAAGCCCATTAATAAAATTAGGGAGGTAAATTTAAAGGTGATACCCGAGTGATATATTTTAACATCTCCCGAATAATATATCGCTACTTTCGGAATCCCACAACGGCAATTATCACGCACGTATCGCGCGCACGCAGTTGGGAAAACACGTATGTGCTGTCGACACCCTCCTGCAAAAAATATCAATTTGACTTAGATCCATTTGTTGTTCGCGAACGACATATTTGCATGCCATTCATATGAGAGGTGGGGCTTTGCTCTTGGACAGCAGCTATGTATAAGTGCAACTTTCTGATACTGTGAAACGCTATCTTCACTACCATAGAGATAAGGGTTTACATCAGATTGAATTTTCATTCTATCAAAATTAAAGAAATAGGAAATCGAATTTGAGTAAATGCATTGCATGTGTTTACAGATGGAGCTAATTCTTTAGCCATTATTTTCGTCTCTCTGTTTATTCTTATTCCTAAATGGATCAAATGTACGCCAAATAAATTAAGTAGATTCCATAGTAAATCAAAACATCACAATTTTCAATATCGGAAAGAATTATTAGGCTCTATGAAAGGAAAATTCATATATTAAGAACCACCATAATTTCCTTCAAAATTAAAACAATTATCATTATAACATTTAATCATGGACATGCACCATGGACATGTAATCATGACCTAAGGGATATACTCCAATCATAGCTTTATAAAATCGCATAACAAGTACAAAACTAAGTAAAAGTTCAAAGTTTAATAAAAAGGTTATAGTCGCATTAATAAAGATCACAAAAACATAATTATGGCATTACCTGCAAGACATGCATACTGTTACAAATCCTATAACTTTCAGATTATATTTTCCATGAGTAAAAAATGAGATTTAAATTGCTAGAGATTAAGAAGAGTATAGATTTAGGCATATTTATATTTTTACTTCGTCAAAACTGTGGTATTTATAAATTTACAAGCATCTTTTCGAAAGGTAGGTAAAAGCTATTTTGAAAACAAAATATGATAACTATTGTATAGAAAAAACACCGAAAAACATGGCAAAGCTTTCTAACAACTCATTATGTTTTATCATCGATTCCCAGCGCCCTACATTCGATTCCACAATTAATTATTCACTTCAACCTCCGGGGACTGGGAGCATCTAGCATAAAAACACACCCCGAACACCACCACGCCGGAATCTGAGCATCGCGCGCGAAATGAATACCGAGACCACGGCCACACGCAAACAACACGTTCTCGCGCGGACCAAATTAAATTTACACGCTCCCGAAAGTAATACGCATCCCGATTCCCGACCCGGAATCCCAACCAAACACCGAGGCACGCGAAAGCGGAATCTTAGTTGCGTTTTTGCCCGACGCGCGCCGCGGCCGAATCGACTGCCCCGAAATCCAGGCGGCGATTCCCGAGCGCCTGTTTTCCCATCCCCGACGGGAACCCTTCCCGCCCACTCTTCCCTCACACCGCGGTAGAGGGAAGGAAAGAGGGAAAACAGCCAGCGACCAACCGCTTCCTCTGCCCCCGAAGACTCCCCCCGCGTCCTCCTCCGCTTCTCCGCCTCCGCATTGGCCGCCGGGGGCGGAGTGGAAGGGGGAGTGGGATGTGGGAGGGGCCGACGCCTGCGCACCTCCCTGACGTCACCCACCCACCCTCCCGATCCCCTGCGTCCCGACGCGTCGCCATCTCTGCCTCCGTCGCCGCCCCCCCTCGAGTCAGTACATCCGTTTTCAGTGCAAGTCCGTCTCGCTAAAAGAGTGCAGAGGAGAGGTCGGTGGTCTTTCGCTCTCGTTGCATACGCATTGCACACCCTTTCTGCATTGGGGTACGTTGCTCGGCGGGATACCTACTGAGAGGTCAGCCGGACAGGTGGAGTTAGAGGGACATGGACGGTAGGTCATCGAGGAACGTTTGGGTACGGCCCTTGACCGTCTGAGGTGACTAGGGAGTGATCTCCGAGAATGACAAGCTCTGTAGATATTGACAGGGGAGAATAAATTCCGTGAATAGGTTGTCTCATGTGCAGCGGAAGATTTCTCATCCCAGATAAGGGAAGGGCAATGATGGTTCCCGATAAAGTGAGGGGTTCCTAGAACTGTATTCGTCTTCGAAAAGTGTTGGATTTCCCGTTGCGCCACGACTGCAGGTGGTTATCTTCTGGGTACCCGTAAACCTGAAATGTTACCGACATCTCCGAGGGTGGTTGATTCCGACACCTACTGGACTGTCTGGTGAAAAAGGACTTTGAAACGATTCTCGCAGACTTCAACTGGAAGAGATTCCTCAGAAGCAACGATTATCATATCGACCGGAAAATCTTCCGACGATCCACGGAGGGACCACCCTATCCATTAGGTGGTCTCCCGAACCCAAAGCTATCCTAGATCTCCGCTTGGCGGCTCTTAATTTCTGCATAGAGTCGGCGCCGTCGCTTCGGCGGTCGGCCCCCTAACTCGCCACCACGCTCGCCACGGAGAAGATTCTGGGCATCCGTTCCGCCATTGGCTGGGCGTCCCAAGACACGGGCCGGAGGCCTTCCGAGGAAGAGGAGGAGGACGACTCCATGTTCTCTTCGGACAAGCTGATGAACGGGAAGGCGGGAGGCGGGCCGGTGGGGTCGGCGGCGCCGCCTCCGCCGCCTCCTTTCGCCCCCGGGGGCAGGTACTCGCCCTCCTCTCCACCATCGTCTGCCACCACCTCGGTGGCTGTCAGCATCGCCCCCACCTCCTCCTCCGCGACCTCCGCCCTCGCAGCGGCCGCCGCGTCCTCGTCCGCTGCGGCCTCCAGCTTCCGGGCAGCAGTGACGGCTGCAGCTGCGGCCGCGGCCCTCGACCCAATGAGGAGATGCATGGGAAACCCCACGGTGAGTGGAATCTAATGCTCCCAAAAGGGACTTCCTCAATATAAATTTCTGTTCATTGTTTGACATGAGTTGACAGAAAGAATGAATCTCTCATCACCTTAACGAGAGTTTCACCTTAGATAAGCTCTTGTTCTTTCTCCCTTAAATGTATTTGAATCCTGAACTTAATTCACCAGAAGGATTAATACACTTCTTACGAGTACTGGGGAATAATTGCCTCCATTTACAGACACTGAATTCGATCATACAAACATCAGAAAATTCCTAAAATTTCCGAGACCAAATTTTACCATAATTGATTCTGGTAGACTATGATGAATGTAAAGATCACCACAAGCCATTTAAAATCCGAAAAGAAATCTTTCTTTGAACCTTGCAGTTGCATCATTATAAGTTGGTAATTCTATTCTAAAACGGTTACTGATAGAGATGCTACGGCATTTGCTTACGGAAACGAAGCATTTCTTGCAATTATTTGTGATGGAGAACACCCATATCTTCTAAAATATAGATCTTTGTGATAATTGCATTCGTCATAGCCTACTCGTCAACCTTTCCGTCTCGAACACATTTCTCCAGATTACCATGATATATTCCATTTTAAGACACACCAATCAATGGCGAGCTATTAAATAGATGCTTTAAATACTCTGAAAAATGTATTCCAAAACATATATTACATTGACTGTGTATACTAATTATCAGCTTAGGAGATACTTTGCATTCATATTGATAGAAACGATACATTGGGAAGTACGACACTGCCGAAGAGGAACCAAGCAACGTTAGTTCTGGGAACTAGTAATCGCGTCGCAGACCATTAGTATTGATTGAATATGGAGAGATTAAAATATCCTTTAAATCCTCACGGAAACCAATCTCTCATGTGCTATTTGTTTTGCTATCACTTTCAATCTGCAAAGACAGAAATCGTGCTATAAACTCTTGAGGAAAGAAATGCGGATAGGTATCACGGAAGTTTTCTGCAACGTATTGAAAAAATATGCAGTCATTCGCATAATACGTAGACGGTCTTTTTATAAGCAAGTGTAGAACGTGTACTATTTGTGATTCGTGGCCCTAATTTGCTAATATCACCGAAAATCTCATGTAAAATAGAACTATAGGAATGAAATTATCTTGTTTAACACAGTAACTCGGTAATCTTGATTGCGAAAAGTATCCAATGAATCCAATCAATTGTCGCGTTGATTGTGCAGATGAGTTCGAAAGGTTAACGATAACCTCGGCAATGTTTATTAAACTCCAAGTTCTGTTTACCTTTGGATGTGCTCCACACCTTTCAGGAAGGTGCGCCATTTGCAGCCGCTCCGTCATTGTCCTTATCGATTGTTTCCTACAGAGAAGGAAAAAACGGAGGCTTAAAAAAATTCTTTTCATTTCAATCTAGGCCAAGTGACTATTCACATCATGAACAAATTAGAGCGCGTTCTGAAATCGACTAACATCACTCAGCAGCTGTTTACATGATCGCACTTTTAAACGAAGGCATTCTTACGAACGCCACTCAACATAATTAAGCAAGAAAAGAAATATATGCACGAATTTAGTAACGACATAATGTCACGAATATATTTTACATTTAAAAGGCTGTTAACCACATTTAATCATAAAATTGTATATTCTCTTTGCATTTTATAAATTTTAGAAAAAAATAAGCTAAATATTACTATTTACGGAAAAGGAATAACTTTAGAAAACAACCGTATTTATTTTCCTATACATTGCATCATATAAAACTGTCATTCGTTAGGTCAATGGTTGCTATATTATACGGTCTAATTCATTTACAAAATTTAAATAAGACAGAAAACCCAACGTTTTTAATCGAATTTACTCTTAAAAAGCAATTGCAGTTAGTGTTACTTAGACTATTATTTATATTAAGTTAAATTAGGATCACTTGTTCAAGTTCACAGATTTTAAATGATAATTTCATTTAGGCACATAATAAGCTAAAGAGCAGTTTTGTTATTAAAAGTTGACTGATAACAACAATAGCAAATACTACAATTGAAACACAAAGAGAAACAGTACTTCAGATATATAAGGAATCGCAATACTCATCTATTTTACATATTTATACGCTATTTCATAACAGAAGTACAATTAAGTATCTGAAGACCAATGCGATTAAAATCCAAACCCGAGTGTGTAAACATGCCACCCATTACTCAAATCTACAACTGGAACTTTATGTTTGATCCAATGTTAAAAAATAATATTAGTAGCGAATAAGAAGATTTTGAGGTAGTCACAGTATAGAGAACATGTCTCTAACGAATGTAACACAAACTCAGTAAACATTCAAGTAACCGAAATAATTAGAACGTTTGGACCCGCGGAAAAATAAAAACATAACTGACTTCTTCCCCTAATCCCAAGTTAAAACGTTTTCATGGATCATTACTGAGGTAAAACAGGAACGTTAAATGAATTATAACAGTAATAAAATTTAGCAGCGAAATGATAACGAGACGATAGTCATTACGACCGACCACGTCGAATCAAACGTAAATTCCTGAACATTTCGGTCTTTCTTTAAAAACCGCCATCATAACGATAAATTCGACGGAAGGTACATTTCTCTGGGAAGATAATGCGGCATTCGATGAGAAGGGGAACCTTTATCACCCCCGTTCAGACCACCATTCGTCCTATTATGAGCACGTAACTTAACCGAACACTTCTCCCTCGAGATTAATAAAACCCTCGCTGCCCCACCTGCTTCCCAACACGCCATTCCTCTTCTTTCTCTCCTCTTACGAACGCGAAAACAGATAACACTGCTCCAGTAACAATCAGAGGGATCTTTCCCCTCGCTCTCATTAAAAAACCTTTATGACGGCATTTTCTCTCCTTACTGCTTCGGAGGCAACGACTATGAGACCAATTAATCCTGACATCACTAGGAATTTGTACATCTCCCCATTGTTCCACCTCAGTGAGAAGAAAATGGGGAGGGTAATTGAAAATTATACAACGGTATGTTCTCAGATATCCAGGAGCTTGTTTCAGTAAATAAGGGGAAAGAGATAATGGAAAAAGCGGGAAATTTAGTGGAAGTAAAAGTCAGTAAAAAGTATGCAAATAAAGTATGTGAAATAAAGTAGAAAATGACGGAAACACTCGATTGGAGAATTATCAAAGATGCTTCATAATAACTGAGACAAAGCAAGAAGAAATAATCCTATCGTTAAATGGTGATTCGTGACTAGAGACATAATTCATGTAACTCCTGCCACTCAACGAAAGGTTTTTTAAGGGTTTGTATGGATTTAGATTAACTATCGACTTATATAATAACACGAATAGCTCTGAGCTATTGTTGTAGGTTAGCTGAAATCAGCTTTTTGTTGCCTTAATTATTAAATAAGGCCCTCAGTGTTAAGTTTCCCTAGTTAAAAATATGTTGATAATCTCATGACTGAAAGATATACAATCAGAAGGGGGTATAGGTTACGGAATGTTTGTGAAAAGCATGGTGAGAAAGTAATTTTGCATGGTTTATTTTCCCACTGTAAAAAATGTAAAATTTTCTGTTTTGTATTCATTTAAAAATTTTGATGAAAATATGTTACTTCATTTGTTAATAATGTTAGTAATTTCAACAATAACAAAATAACAATTTCTGCCTCAGAATAATGAAATCAAATTTCCACTTATATGATACATTGTATAACTAACGTAGGATAGAAATTTTGAATATATTGTACCTATAAATAAACGATGTATGATTCAATTTGACTGAAGATACTTTGCAATATATTAAAAAAATAAAAACCGCATAATCATGCAAACATAATGAGAAACCACCTAATTTGAGCATGAAAGGTACCTATTCTTTGAAAACCGCTAGAGCTAAATGGATCCAGGAGTAGTAGTTGTTAGATATCTTCACAGAATAGAGTATTAGAACGAAAAGAAAGAGAAATTTCACGTTACGAGCCATGTAAGATTTACCAAAATTATAAAGGGAAAGAATCTGATACAGAGCCAAGTATTATAGTCAGTATGTATCAATCCATTAATGAATAAGGCCGTATTTTAGAAATAAGAAATAATTTCTCAAATTATATGCTACCTTCATGCATTGGTATCAGTGTAGATATACGCTTGAGGACTTAATAAGTATAATATATATTATAATAAGAGCACTAAGAGGTGAAATTTTATTTAACGAAGTTCTAAGGGAGAATATACGAAATGTCTCTAGTAATTAGTCGTTCTTACGTAAGTCATTAGATTGAGTTAGAGCTCATTTTAAGATAATTAAGAACATCAAAGAAAAAGATTCAGTATCTGATTACACAAGATGTATGCAGAAATCATTGTTTATGTAGTACCCTAAGGAAAGCCTAATGTTAATTTTCAGATATACAAGTTAAACGAAAGAGAGAAATTAAAAAAAAAATAATAGCAAAACTGGGGATGTATGATATTTGCTATCGGTCTATACCTCTGCGAAAGAAAATAGCTCGCCGTCAACAGTCGCAGCCTTCAGCGGAACATTCCTTTATGGAAACGGAAGTTCTTTCGTGCACCGAAACCTTCGAATAAGCACTAATAAAAGCTACCACGGATATTCGTTTTATACCGAGAAGAGGAAGATCGATTTTTTTGGTAATTAGCAAACATTTCATGCACTAACGTAAATCATGAACATTCACTAAACAAATCGTTAGCTATATTAAAAATTTCGTAAGCCGAGTCCGACAAAAAATAAAAAAACTACACTAACCGAAAACATCATTAACCGAATTACTTGTAAGGTAAGGCATAATCATATTGAGGATCAAAGTTATTCTTTAATCGGTCAATACTATAAAAACGTTATATCCTCGGAAGAAACGAACCTTGAAAAAATAAACTTTTTCTCCAAATTTAGATCGCTCATTCAAAACACCACTCTTTCCATCACCTTCCCCTTTCGCTACGATTTCGAACCGAATGAATATTTACCCTTATTCTTGACAGGGAATAAGTAATTAAGTGGGCCGGGAGGGTGGATATATAATAGGAGATTCCGATGGATTATCCTCTCTGCTGCTGATGAGATAAGATGGGGACTGCCAATTAAGGAGACTTAATGCGGAAGGGGGAGGAATCGCGGACTGAATCTTAAGATGATTGGAGGTAACCAGTTAATGCCCCGAGAAGCATTCTAATTGCCTCCCAAAGGGGGAGAGACGGGATTTTTTCCCTTTTTCGAATCCCAAATTCTAATTAAAGCATTCTCCTCGGCGTTAGAGCAGCTCCAAATCCGAGAAAACGGGAGAAAGAAAAGAGAAATTGGATTTCTCTTTTCGTAATCGGAAAGGAGAGGAACCGTTTGGCAGGGAGTATCAAGGGAGGAAAAATATAAAAAAATGAGGAAAAAATGTTTAAATTCTCAAGAATGGTTTTAAAGGCATTCATAATTCCTTTGGTTCGAGGAATAGTGGTGGGAATCAGTCAGACTTTGAATCCAGAACCGATTTCAAACAGTAGGAGAGAGGCCTTAGATAATGAAGTATTAAATGTTATAAAGAAATTAGAATTTAGTCGGAGTCTTAGTTAAGGCTCCGTTAAAATAAACCTGGAGAAAAATTGCAAACATTTGTAACTGTCTCTCGTTTTCATGTATGTAAAGCCAATAAATCATGCATGTAAAACATGAAGTCAAAAAAAAACTATTTGATGCAAAACAGAAAAATGTAATACCTTAACCAAAATACTGTTATTGTGATTATAATTAATAAGTAAAGTTATAAGGGGAAAACAGTCCTGTGGCACATCAGGGACAAAATTCCACAGATTTCTACAAGAATTTCGTAAAAAATATTAACATAAAAATATTTCCTTAAGAATCTCAGCACTAAACCTCAATCAATCAGATCAAAAATTATTACTAGTGTTTTTCATCAATCAAGTTATTTACAGGTGTAGATGCAGGTAAAACAGAAGAAATAATGAACGTATGGAATGTTTGCTGGATAGAGTAGCAAATATTGTACATAGGATAAATTATATAGGAAAGTATAATACAATATTGAAAGTTTGACACAAAATTTACTTCAAAATAAAAACGGTTGGGTTTCTATTTTATAATGTTGTTTAGGAGATGCAATAGAGATTTTCCCATTGAAAAGAGAATACATAATTTGCAGAAATTTGAAGATACTACTAAGAAAATTAACATTGAGAGCTAAACGTTAAGGTCTATGCAGCATAAACTTTACTAATAATACCTCAAGAAAGATTGATCATTTGACATAGTATATCTTACTATGCGTATGTACCATAAACTTATTATTTCTCAAGAAGTTCAAAGGTAGCAAATAATTCTTCAAAATGTTTCCATTCATCAAACGCCGACGTAAGTTTATCATGAGAAATAATAAGATAAAATTTGTTAATATCTCTCAGAATTATCTTGCATATTTAAAATGCATGAAAAGAAACAGAAAATATAGAGAGACAAAAATGTGCTAGTGAAAAGTATAGAAACATTAATTTATAGACTACCTACTTCTAAACCATGAAATAAATGCAAATAATCTGATAATACATAACGTAACTACACAATAATAGACAGCATAAAAATACAGTATATTAAATTATTAATCCAGATTGTTTCAAATATGACTTGGAGAGCTAAATTAATATCCATAAAATTGGTTAAAAATTAATTAATTATTATGTATCAAAGACAATTCTTTACAAAATAAGAATCATAGCAGACTTATTTTAAAGTGTCTAGTTCCCATAACCCTCAATCGCATATAAATAATACCAAAAACGGCAATTTATTCGTTCTGTAGATGAGACTGAATGCCCTCTCTTTTCGCAACTTCTGATTATTCAGAATATTCTTAAAAGTCTTAGCGTTTACCGAGATATTCTAAAAGCCGAATCTTTTTGCGATATTCGAGTCTGTAAAGCAGCAAAAATATCCACTAGCCGAAGCATTACCATAATGACAGAATTTCTGTCAAATGAGTTAAATTAACATTCATACATGCAGGAAAAATACGATAGAAAAGTAAAAAAATAATTGATAAAATCAAATTAGACATAGAGACTTTTAAACCTAATGCTGAACAAGTTTATGACTTTGGATACGAATGGAAATCACGGATTTGATTCATAAACGTATCCAAAGACAAAGACATAGCCGAACTCTCAAAAAATATAATATACATTCCAATGCACAGTGGACAAAAAACAAGGTAGTAGGAAAAGCACCGCAATGCAGGAGCAGAAAGAGGATAGGGCAACAATTGAAAACGGCAGAGGAAGGGAGAACAAAGTGTAGGAAATAAAAGGGCAGAGTCGGAAGAGGAAGATGAGGAAAACAATGGAGCAAACGGGCGGGAAAAGGCGGCGGAGAATATGGGAGCGAAGAAGAGAGAGGGGGGAATGGTGAAATAAAGCGAGGAAGGGAACGCTTGTTCGTGCCTTCGCGTGTGTGTGTGGGGGAACTCATTTTACGGTAACGATATCTCACTGCTGGTCGTAAAAATGGCGATTTGTCGAATCCCGAGAGAGGCAGGGAGGGGATCGTGGGTGTGCGCGCACGTGGGATATTGCCGAGGCAATATGGATCCTTAGGGCGAAAACACTAAAGAGAGCGGTTAAAGAGATAACTAAGCGCACTATGCCTTGTTTTATTTAGGACGGAGCGGTCGTTCCTCTTTCGCTCCTTTCGTAAGTAAGAGGGAAATGGCTGGAAGAGTTTAGAAGGAAGGATGTCCATAAGAGGGGAGGTCCATTAGGGGAGAGCAGAAGAGGAAAAGGAAATAACAAGGAGAAAAAAGAGAGAATGAAACAGAAAATACAAAAAAGAGAAAATTGAAAAATCGTCAAACTATTACTTAGGAAGCACATTCCTTGAGTACATGTACATTGTACATGATACAAAAATATTAGGTAAAAATAAATAGAGTATGGAACAGACTCTCTAAGGATATCAAATAAGAAAACATGGTTCACAAAAAAACGATGACTGCTAGAATGGTGAAAAGAAGGAAAATCAATTCTTGATCAAACAATAAATGCGGAGAGAGCAAATCTAGAGAGGGAAAAAGAACAAAAAGACAAGGAAAAATGTAATTTAATAACGAAGGAAAAGTTCAAAGAGACTAGAAATACATTGGATTAAAAAACATGACTTTATTAGTATGTATTAATCTTAAGACCACGCTCAAAAATAACCCTTTTTTAAAAACGCAAAATGGAATGCCCGAATCTTAACTTCAACCTGCAACCGAGCTAGTATTTTAACCCTTACGCCAACGAGCCCTGTGTTATGCAACGAGAGATGGAAAGTAATGTGGGATCAAAAACAGGCAGAGCTTGACGGAATGGAGAAAAGAAGAGGATAGTATGAAAACGAGAATAACCAGAAGCAGGGAAGGAAAAAGAGATGCTCAAGAAGGCTGTCTAGTAAGGAATAAAAAAATAAGAAATACACGTAAGAAACATTGAAATAAAGAATAGCACCTAGAAGTTGAGCAGCAAACAAAGACAGGGAGATTGGAAAATACGAGACCATAAGAAAAAAAGTACAAAATTAAATTAAAAGAGAAATAGAAACTTAAAAGTAACCTATGTTTACTTACGGAATAAAGGAACTTTCCATAGAAATATATTCCTGCCAAAATAACTAAGTAATAATTACGAATTTGAGCTTGAGCACATACGATTTATTCGTAACCTGCGTATAGATAGTATAAAGTAAAAGCTAGGTAACATGCAAAACTATATTAAGAAAGCTACAATGTGATGGAAGAAAAAAGAAACACGTAAAAACATTGACACAGGAATATAATATAGGAAACCAATAAAAGGAAGATTGGAGTACCGATAGACCAAACGAGAAGAAGCCAAAGAAAGAGGGGTAAGTAGACACCCATAGATGCACACATACATATACATACATAGAGGGAGATTCAGGAAGAAAGACGAGTATGATAAAAAGAGGAAGGGGGGTAGAGGAAGAGAGAAAAGAGGGGTAATGAGAGAGAGACGTAAGTAGATCGATAGCGGGCCGCAGTAGTAGTTGTGGGTGAGTAGTGCCGCCGTGCGGTGAGTTCCGACGGGAGAATTTGCGAAGGGAATTCTGGGAGCGCAAGGAGGTTTGGATAATGCGTCTTTATTTGCTACGGAGGGGCGAGATGAGAATAGGGAAGCTGCGGAGAGAGATAATCTAGGAAAGAGAGCAGGATGGAGAAAGTAAGGGGAGGATGAAATTTACGGCGGAAATATCGAGTTCTTTCTGGATCGAGGGCATTAATGTGTGCGCACTTAAGGGCGGGAGCACCTGAGAGGAGGAGCGATGATTTGCGAGGAATGGAAATTGAATCAGCCTAAGAGAGGGGATCAATGATGCTTGGCGGGGAGACTGTAACGAGATTACGCGACGGGAATTAAGCCTCTCAAAAATCCCATCTTTTCGTTACTACTAAGCTGCCGATCGATTAATCTGTGTAAACAACGCTGCGCCAACTTGAGCTCCATGACGCCCACGTCGTGCAGTTCGAGATGAACTCGAATTCATTTTTCGTTATTCCTAGCATTCCACGAAACAATTTCTTATCCGCTGCATAGCAAAAATTGTCGAATTACCTGATTGCTTACGCAATACATTCAAGATAGCTTTCATTTGTATAAATTTTGGATGTGAGTAGAGGACATGCCTACTACTCATGTTGAGACTTATAATCGTATGTTGATTTGTAATAGATGTGATCGAAACTCAGATTTTTTAATTTACCTCTGGCGATTAGAGGAGATGATTGAGTTAAAGATTTCAAGCATCCAAATCATTCGATAAAATAATAAAGCATAAAATTATAGTTTACCTGGTAATGAAATTATTCCTCGTATTATTTCATGCAAAAAATTTATATCAATGATAAAATATAGAGAGATGATTAACTGAAAAAAAGACGCAAGTAAAAGCTGAAAATGGATAAAAATACTCAATCTCTTCAACGAAAAAGACAATCGAACAATTAGGAAATTTTGGAAGTGAATTTTTCCATCTACGTAATTATTTCATTCATCGTTCCTACATAGATTTGGGTTACGAAATCTTATCAACGTAGGTACCTCAGAAAAATGATGAGTTCAATTTGTGACGAACCTTGGAGAAATGAACCTGCTGAGTCTACGATTCAAATTTTTATGGGCTCCATAATCTTTCAAATTAAAATGAATCTAATGCAACATATATACACACAGCTTATGATTATGAAAAATAACGCCAAGACCCGAAAATTGAAATTATGTCTTATATGATTAGATACCTGATATATTAAACTGATTTGGTCCGAACGGAAACCATTCGATTCGGAAATTTTAGTCATAAGTTTATTTAAAAGTGATTCAGAAGGTAACAAAATAAGATGGACTAATTTTAATGAGGCTTAACTATTTTTGTATTCTTTAAACATCTTGGAGATACTTAAATGTCACATTTTGGGTTTGCGTATTGGTTTAGATAAAAAATGGCGATACTAAGATTTTTCCTTTAGACATTATAACTCTGGATATACATCTAGAAGATACCAGTTCCATAACTACTCTGCAAGCAGCTTTAGGAATAATAAATAAATTTCTTTACGCAGAAAAACAAACGAATCATTCAGATCGGATTAGTTGGACTAGGAAACCACTAATTTCGTCAAGATGCCAATTGCCGATATTTATAGAAAGAGATGAAATGCTTACGAAGCCGAGTGTACCACCGTCACGTACCGCATTCCTCCTCGAATCCAAAACTAACAAACGAACTAAACCCCTCCGGCAGCGAAGGCATAGAGCATCATGGAGGAAAAAGGACCGAGGGTTTTACTACGAGGAAAAAACGGATGAGAACGACGAGTAAAAAACGGAGAGATCAAATGGAGATGAGAAGGAGATTGGCGGTCTGCGGGAAGACGGATGCAGAGAGGTTAAGAAGGGGAAATTCCGAGCACCAACGCCACCTATCTTTTCCGCTGTGGTCTGAGTGACCCGCATGGGAATCGTCCTCGGAGCCGCGATCATAAAACAAGGCGCTCGGGGGAGGAACAAAACCTTGGCGGGGGGAGGAGAAGCAGTAAAACAGTGGTTCCAAAGGGAGGAGGAGCAAAAGAATTGCGGCTTTTTGTACGAGTGAGGAGAGGACACTAACTGCGGGATGCGGAGATAAACCCCTGGATGCTGCGACGGGGAGGGAGTACGTTTGTCGGTGTGTGTGCTCGCGTACCAATGGGTCGTAAGATGGCTTCCCTCTCTTTATGTCTGTGGCGGTAGTATGGGACGCCCAATCGGAGATGCTCGTATAAGGATGGATGGACCACCCCTCTCCTTCCTGTTCCTATTTTCCTTCCTTTTGTTGACTTCCTCCATCGCCACTCCTCCACGTTAGAAGGGTGAGGGAGTACGTCTGTACAGTATTAAGGACGAAGAGTGGTTTGAAACTCAACGCCACCACTGTTAGCTAGAAATAGGAGATAGAATGAGGCTTACTGGGCAAGATGAGGAGTGAGGTAGTTTGAGGGAAAGGCAAATCAATCCTCATCTTCTCTACGAATGGGTTAAAGGTTAGCATCTTTTATTTTCTGAGTCTGATACGATTCCTTATTTTTGGTACTACATTAAGCTTAAATGTCAGTCCATAATTTACCAAAACACAATTTTCCGCAAGTGTCATGTTCCTCACAATAAATAATTATCAAAATATTAAATCTGTCAATCATTGTGGGCTTAAATTTCTCATTCATGAAATCTTACGTATACGAGTAATCGAGGATTTTTAAAAGTATGAAGTTTATTGCGATTAAATAGATAGAAAAGGACTAATTTTTATAGATCAGTACCGCAACGAAAGCTTTGTTGAGATATCGAAGATTTTTTGGGATCAATCAAGCTGTAGCTATTCCTGACCACACAGAATCGAAGAACTATTGCATAAGGTTCTCCTATATGTAACGGTATGGCAACATTTTGTCCTTTAAAATTTCATGTTTTAACATGAAATATTATAATAATTTTGATGAAACGAGAATTTATCGGTAATTATTACGAAGAGATGGACAAAAACCTCAACTTATTTTATGTAAACTTAACAAATGTTTTTCGATGTTATGATTGAGAATATTCTGGATTCAGCTATGGATATTTTTTTAAAAGAATTAAATTTAGTTGCTTAATGAAATCATTGCTTTTAAACGATAAAAATTGTACTCTTTGAAATTTATCAATCATTCCAAGACAACATTCGCAATTTATTTTTCCATAGCATTCTCCACTAACATGAAACAATAGCGCGAGACTAGATTAAAGAAAAGCTGGAATTTTCCATTCTCCTCCGTTATCTCTTGAATAAAACCTGGGGATACGCCACAACTTCCTCTAAGCCCACTGCAGTACCGTTACAGGAAAACAAATAATTTCCACAAAATGGCTTCCACTTTGATTCCGACTATTCAAAGGGAAAAATCATTGGGTCTGTAACGCTGGTAGAGCGATCTGGTCGCGACATACGTTCTTAGCATCTCTGCTTGAAAAATATGGACTGATTCCCAGTCCGAGGGATAAGAAGAGAGGGGAGCAGGTATGAGGCGTGGCTTCCGCTTATTGCAAGCGATTTCGGGAGCAGTTTGACCTTATTGGCGCCCACGCCGCTCCTCCCTTGCCGCATCCCCATAAAAGAGAGAGGCCTTTGGCGGAATGGCTGATGGAAAAGAGGGGAAGAAATGGCACCGGAGAAATAAGAAAGAGAATAGAACCATTGCACTAGTGGAGAAATTCCCTCGGAGGGAAGGGAAATACAGAATACGGAGGGAAACTTTTGGAGGAGGAATGTGGCAAAATCAACGTGATGAAGCCAACGTGATTATCCCAACGGAAATTCAGAAATGACCTAAGCTTAAATTTTGAGAATTACATCTGATAAATAGACAATGTATAAACGAATTCGGTAATATCGATAGATAATTGTTATTACTTCTGGCACGATAGCTCAATTGGAAGAGCAACTGACCGGCAATCGGGAAATCTGTGTTCGAGTCAGCGTCTTGTCAGGCTTTTTTCCTACCCGTTCTTCCTTCCCAACTCGGTATATTTGTACAAAATAAAGGCAACTTATCTCTCCCAAAATGTCTCATTTCGTTCACAAAATAATTTGTAGATATCAATTGAGAGAAGCTAAAGATATCTTAAACACAAAATATTGAGTATACAACTATGGAGGAGTAGCAATGCAAGAATTAGTTCTTGAAGTAATAACACGAGAGAAGACTCCTGCCAAAATTCAACAATAGCTGTCTTAGATTAAATCCGAAGTATGTGCCAGTCTTAGATACCTAATGTTATACTATGTGCTGAATCTATAGGTTCGAATTAGATCTCTATACGTTTTTCTGTTGATAAATCCAAAGTTTCTTTTAGATTTGCTAAACTTTCTTTTAAATTTGCTAAACTGGACGATTCTCAATATCGTTTAAGTATCAATATTGCAAAATCCAAATACTCTTTCAACGATGAGATTCACGGAAAGACTTGCGATGACTTGATTATGGCTTTCCATACCTTTCATTTTAATCGTAGATAACGTCACTGGCTTAAGAGAAAATAGAAATAATTAGCTTTAAAAACTGGATCATTTTTGTAGAATGACAAAGTGCTTCTGAATTCATGATTTAAAATAAAATAATTTTACAAAACGAACTAAGCCATTAGTGTGAGTAACATGGTTGAATTTTATAATGTCCACAAATTAGAAAAGGGTCACAAATATCTCACAATATTGATCTCATGGACTGTTTTTCACCGATCAAAATACATCCTACTGAAAAAGTAAACTTTCTAAGTGATAGCTCTACATCAAGTAACGATATTCAACTCAAAGAAAAGATAAATAGTTTTTTATTTTGATGTACGTGCATGAGAAATCAATATTTTTCCATTGCATAATCATAGTTGAAGGTTTCATTATAAGAAATCTACGTAAAAATCCATAAAATTAATACTGCAATGAACGTAGGTTTTTTTACAAATATTTTTGACCTAAGACTCTCTAATATTTGCATAAGTTGGTTTCCATTTTCGTATACTTTCCTCTTAATATCCCAGCACCTTGAAGCATGATTTTTCTCGATGATCTATTTCAATCGAATGCACTTTTATTAAATATTTTTGCTGAATAAATAATATCATTTTTAGAAGTCCTGTAAATTAATATAGGATTACTTTCTTTTTCCTATCTTGCATATCTTGTCTTGCATCTATATGGAAGTTACCTTATATTATTGCACGACACACCATGACTTACATACATCGATTGAACTTCTATTCAATATTTTTTCTGAATAAATAACACCTTATTTAGATTATTTTTAATTAATATAGAGTTATTTTCTTCTTCCCTTAATCCGTGGGTCCTGCTTCTATATTAAACTTACCTTATATTATTCACAAAGCTGCAACGAGGCCGGAGCAATAAAAATAACGGAGGTACCTCTTTTAGAGCTATGTATCATTATTATTATAGTCCTTCCGCCTCATAGAAATTTACAATCATCGTAATATTCGAGACTAAGTTATGTCTCACGTTCAGCGAGTCTGCCCGTAACGATAGTCACCGGAAATCCCAAGTTCGTCATTAACCGACCCAATTTGCGCAAAGTTCTCCCATTTTCCACTTATAGCTCTCTCAGCAGCCATACTTCCCCTTTATGCCCTGCTCGCAACCACCAAGACTGCAATCCAACCCTTATGTGGCGGCCGCCGCAACTAACGGCGCTCTATTCGAGACGAGTTTAATGTTCCTCCGAAGGCTCGTTCGTGTTACTTACGTGGATGATCGCCTCCGGTCGCTCCTGAGGCTCCACTCGAATAACTCTTCCTTGAAATGCACGGTGGGGAAATGTCTTCCCGAACGATTCGCTTCATAATTAAAGCGAGGAGTTCGATGCTCGGAATGTGTGTAAACGCGTTTTTCCTACTTTCACGATTATGGGCCGATTTAAGGTTCTCGCGCGACTTTATATTTGGCAATTAATATCTAGCTCGGATGTGAATAGCCTTTATGCTTGGATGCGGGATTTTTACGAACTGGACGGATTTTTCCTTTCCGTTTAGCCTTATTTTCTGGAATATTGCCTTCGTACGATAAAAATGTAACGAGAGATGTATTTTCCTTCGACTATAGGTACTTATTACGTATTCGGATTTTTAGATTACATCACGCTCCTTTAAATCAGTATATCTTTTATATTATATATACAACGGAACGAAGAATGAAGAAGTTAACTTTTAGATCTAGAATTACTGTCTTATTCCTATAAGAGATGCCAAACAATGGACCAGGAATAGCATGGCTATTTTCTTGAGAAGAAATAATAGCTTTCGATGAAAAAATCTGACATCACAGGAACATTAATGATGATTGCAAAACCAAATACAAGAGAAAATTTATTATAAATGATGAATGATGTAAAACACAAGGTTAAAAGTCAATAAAGAGACCATAAGCAAATACTCAAGGGCATAAAATTCGTTGAGACGGTGAAAAAAGAGCGGAATATACAAGAAAGGATTAAAATTACCTTTTCAATAATTCATTCAAAGGTAGCTGATAGGATATTCATAGTTAGAACGAAAATCAATGTCTACCTAAGCTTATTCAATTCAGTTTAGCAGTAGAATTGCAAATCACTGTATAAAAACTCTCACTTTGCCTTCTAGACTTAGCTAATACATTGGCACTCCGGGAGCTGTCGAAAACCAACATTTTTACGACGAATTCCACTAAACTAACCAAAAAATTGCTATGGAATAAAAATAATCTCTATGGAATATTTTCCCAAAGTACATATCTAAACCATTTATAATTCATTTTATTCAAAGATAAACTATTCTAATTGACTTACATGGGTAATCATACTTAAATTGTGGAGAGAAGATTCAAAGCGGTCTTGTTGGATTTATTCAGAGATCTTTGGGACTTTTTAGACGTTTCTGCAAATATTGCTTTGAATAATTAAGGCGTAGATTTTGAAATACAGTTATTTTAAAAATGGTAAAATATTTCCTTACTTACTATTTGATAGAACAGAAAAGTGACATTTTTAACGCGTCAGAAAGCAACGATCCTCAAATAATGAACAAGCATACGATTTGAAGAGTCAAACACCAGATGTGATAAAAAATCAAAACCTTTGATATTGATAAATGATGGACTCTCAATCCCTGAACTGAAATTAACGGTAAAATAATTACGTTAAACTAATCTCTGATACGATATTTTCATATTCCTCCTTGGTACATCCTTCCTCCAATCTTTCCCCTTAGCTATCATAACTCCTTCAATTCGCTCTTGATTAAACGGTTCTGGGCATTCCTTTTCCCTTGGTAGAAAAACAGACGGTTTCACCCAACTGGGAGATGCCTTAAATCTCCATTTTGACCACCCCTCTCTCCATAAAATAGCATGTGCACTTTCAAAACCCTGCAGGAAAACTCCCTCACCCCACCAAGAGCTCAACCAATATATCGGAGTATTTTCATTCGATATTCATTTTTGCCCTCTTTTTATTTTCAACGCCTCGCAAGGAGTTGGGGTCTCGTCTGATGGCCAATCGGACGGTTTACGATGACGACCACAAGGTGGCGGCGCCTCCCTATTGCCCGTTATATTTCTCCTTCCCCTTTTCCCACTGGGTTCCTTTTCCTCCCCAAAATTCATCGTGTATCCGGTATAGGCATTGACAAAGTAGAAGAAAAGCTTTCGATAGACTTTCTCTCTAATGCGCTGTCACTCATAGTGAATGTCCTCAATGGAATTATTTTTCTTACATAAAATATTTTCTACGCCCTCACGAAGGAAATAGAACGGAATAAACGTACTGGGAGACATTTCAATGGGGACAATAGCTATGTGGGTGCACGTGCTCGACAATGGTCTCTGTGAATGAATTATAACAGAATTCCCGAGGGTAGAGAAATTTTGCAGTGGAAAAAGAATTCTGTCCTTGATTCTTTCAAGAAATAGTTTCTCTATATTTGAGAAAATAATTCTTTCGTTCAATTTTTGAGAGGTTAGATTTCATTCCGTTATACAAAAATATTGATAATTCCTTCATTATAAGTCCTCGCGATGAAATGAATTATTTTTTAACGCTTGTCTTGAGCCCTTCAGTTGAATTCCTAAGCCGTACAAATCATAATCGTAACAGGTTTCTTTGATATTAAAAATATACAAGGAGAACATAAAGAAGGAGATATTAATTGTATGAGTGTATAACTCGTTGAATAAAAACATTTAGAGAAACCTGTATTGCAAAAAATTTGAATTAACTGATGAAGTCATAATAATAAAGCTTTCTTAAAAGATACCAGGCTGTTATATAATGCATTGTAATATTTTTGATAAAAAACTTTAAATAACTTAATATGCTTACAAAATTTGTAATTTATTAGTAGGAGCATTTAATGCAGATAAAGAAATTAAGACAAAGTTCAATAATATTAAATAGAATTTTAGAAATAGTTGAAACAACAGTGAACATATCAACTATTAGAAAATATCGGTCAGTTAGGATAAGAATGATATTGTTGATATCGATTACGATTCTCCTTGTTCGGTCCTGTGCTACTGCTAATGGTTAATCGTATCATAATAATTTGTTTGATGATGTCATATTTGATATTTTCGTCTACATCTAAGAAATTGTCTCATATATGGCGGGAGTTCTGACTGAAAGTCAACGGACAAACAAAGATTTGTGGCTCGCACCTATTCCATTATTGTTATTATATTTATTAACCTGATTTTTCAAATTATTTTACGTTAACCACAATTTAAATTTAACAGCTATTCATGAATTTTGGCTAGTTCACCAAGTTTAAAATGGAAAAAAAAAATAAATATTACTGTTGATATTAAACTAATAATGAAAGTAGGTTCAATGCATATAAACATAAAAAAGGCTGGAGTGTCTATGAAGTTCGAAAAAATAGAGAAAATTTAAAAATATTTTTTCATTTACATATTATTCCTCAAGCATGCCATGGCTGTAAAGAAAGAAAATTTTGAACACGGCTGTCAATGAATTAGAGGTTTAAAATCCCCAATAGCAGTCTTTGTCGGGGTTCCCCACCACCTTCACCGGTATTTGGAGAACACAGGTAGGATAGCCGCTGTTTTAAGAGAACCCAATATGCATTTTAATAGCAATGCTATCCTCCTCAGGAGCAGTAAAGTACATTATTGCCCCTGAGGAAGATACCATCGCTATTCGAATGCCGGTGAAGGTGGTGAGGAACGCCGATAAAGACGGCTATTGGACATTTTAAACCTCTTATGTTAATGGCTGTGAAAGTATGAGAGCTATTGTAGTGTGAGTGAGAACGAGAAATGGCAAACAATACCCTTCTCTACTGGATTATAAAAAAGTGTTATTTATAAAGTTATATTGCTGTGCCTATAAATGCGTGTTCCATTCGCATCATTTTGGCTGTGAGGAAAGCAAAAACGAACGACCTCACTCCTAATCAGGCATTGGCAATGAGGGTCACTTCTCAATCACCCATCTTACGATCCGATCACGGAGCAAGAAGGAACTACAGAACGAAAACTCAAGATTCCATTTCTTTCCGACCTGTCTGCCACGATCCTCCGGCACCATAAATTCTCGGAGAACCCAATCTGGGAGGAATTGTTTTATAAGGGAAAACTCGGATCTTGCATCGGCTCTGGTTTGAAGGGAAAGGGCCACAAATCTAATCGTGTGTTCTTCCCTCATTCCCTTTCTCTCCCAGGGCGCACCTTTCGCTTCGAATAAGCGATTTTCCCTCCTCCTGCCGGTGTCAAATATTCCGCGTGCATTCGTATTGGGGAAGGGAGACGGTTTCTTTTTAGGAGGAATGGGGTTGGGGGTCAGGCAGGGTTACATATGAAGGGAAATATGAAGGTCGACCGCAGGTGGTTGGAAGCAATGAGTGCTCTCCGTGGGGGAGGAAGACGCAGGTGCGCAATGGAAACCTTTCTCCTCCCTCAAGTCATCCACCCACGTCCTACAACCCCCTCTCGATATTGCTCTTCCATTGCTATCCGCCAATAATGTGCCCGTACGATCCCTTCCTTCTTTGAGTTGTTTCTTTTAGCCCCTTCTCTCTCGCATATCCCACATTTTCCAACAACATTCCACTTGGCTACAGTTGCGAGGTGGCCAAGAAACAGCAGGTGATCTACTCATATCTTAAGATAGTTCCTACTCCATGCTTATTTCCCGAGAAATATTAGTTGTGAATGTTTCCATTAAATACTATTAGGATCTTACGACAAGAAAATATTCCGATGCTCAAAAATAGATGAAAGGAATTATTCACTAAATTCATTGCGCTGATCACCGATATGCTGATCGCTCATCTAAAAAGCGTTACCGCAAAGAAAATCATCGTCAACATTGACCGATTTCACGTTTTCATAAGAAAATTTCTCTTATTTTAACGAAGATAGTAAATAAATTTCACGGAGGAAGGCTAACTTATGTGGAACTCAATAAAAATGAAATGAAAGGAAGATAGGAGAGTACTGTGCTCATGTCTATCTTTTATTTTCTTGGGAATGAAGCATAGTTGGAATCCCGAGGAAAACTGACTTGAAAAGGTCAGACTGGGCTGGAAATGCGTATTTCCTTGGGATTTTTTGTGGGTGTACGCCCATATGTGCAAATATACATGAACCATTTTCATATAGATGGAATCGTTCTAAATTTTAAATTAAAATTGAATTGTAATCGTATTTGTGGCAAAAAACAAATATCGCATAAAGCGAAAATGGTTCACTTGGAAATAAATTACATAATTACTGTAAAACTCAGAATAAATATTCAAATAAAACAAAAGAGAACCAAAAGTTTATAATTACTATTTAGTTTTTCCTGTACCTCATTAATATTTTTAAAGATCACTAAGTTATATTTAAACGATATTAGCACAAGACCTGTAGAGAAGAGTTCTTATTACCTCCCTTTGACTTTCAATACCACAATGAATTTCTCTTTTTGGGCTACGTGCGGAGAAAGAATATTTTCGGTTTCTGGTCTTTTAACAATAAAAAAGGTTTTCCTATCTGTTAAACTTGAGATTGTGGTGTACAAATTATTTTCGGAGGAACGATATATAGGATCAATTCAACATCTATTCTCGGAGATGCTGGAATTATTTGTACTTATTCATTTCTCCCATTTCACAATATAATTCACTCTTGTAATTGTACATTATTGGTCGTCTAATTATCTCAACGTGTCGTGAATTATATTCAATAAATCAAATACAGTAAGTAGTCGGAGGACAATTGTGTAAAGTAACACAAACCTCGTGTGATCATAAATTCTATATGTTGAAACGGTACAAAAAGTCAAGGGATAGATGAAATATAATGAAAATGAATTTATAAATCACCTGCCTCAGTTTAATTATTATTAATTTCTGATTGAAACCTCTACGTTCTTCTAAAAATTCAGAATCTGTTGTTCCATCTAAGAAAAGCTTTGGTTATCGCTATAATTTAGCAAGCTGAAAGTCATGCAATTGTTAATCTGGTTAAAGCAAATCAATTTAATCTAAAATTCTTAATCAAAATTTCTAGGTAGTAATAAAAGTGGGTGGCCATTGACTCGAGAGACAAAATTGAAAGCCAAAACTCCATTAATTTAATTGGCGGTAAGAGGCTTAATCGCACCACTTTTCAGCCATCGAAAAATGCGACGAGCATAATCAATTACGACGAGTAGCTATTCTACGTCAGGCTCCTGGATGCACATCACCCAAAGCCACCATCAAAAGAGAGGTCACGTCCGTCAAAAACATTTTATCCACCCAAAAAAAAACAGTATCCTTTCGTCAGCTTTCATTCATCAGTCCCGGATCAATTTAACTTCCTTGAAGGAGGTGAAACAGACACTGTCACCTCCACTGCCCACCATTCCCCGCTTTCCGCTCCGGGAGAGAAGAAAGAAAGGACCGGCATAAACGCGTATAGAAAACGCGGATTATTTTTATCCCTTTGATCCTCGGCGCGCTTTAATATTCAGAGCACTCAATGTTTCCATTGTCAAAAACTTCCAGTCGATACATTCCTCGTTATCCGTATCATTGGGGCCGTAATTGTTATGGCAGCGTCTCAGCGAGTGTGTGACCTCTCTTTCTTCCGCAACAAAGGCCCTCTATAAACACGCATGTCGCATAAAAAATGAGGGGATTTAAAAGGATACGGCGGAGTGGGTTAGGGACACACACAGGGGCGAAGGGAAAGGACTCCATTGTGCGCTAGCGAAGAGGGGAGGGTAGTTGCATACCACATGTTCGATACCGGCTCCCGAACGATATGAGCCCCCCGCCCGACCACCACTCCTATCCGACCATTGTGTCCGACACTACCCCTTCTCTACGGCAGCGCCCTGTGCGAATGGAACAGATGTTGCGACGCCACTCTATCTCTCATCCAACACCGATCTCCCTCGCTTCATCCTCCTCGGCTTATTTCTCTCTCTCTCCCTATGAATATCTCCGATTTCTTTCTTCCTTTCGTTTTAAGCCCGAGCTGTCTGTCCTCTCTTTTAACTTTTCCTCTCGGTTGGACCTTTCGAATAGTATTCATGTCTGTCTGGACAGTACTCGACAGTGGATGCTTTGAGAGTCATTTCTGCACAGGTTACTGTCAATAGGTTTAGGTGCAGGATGAGGCTTACTTGGTAAGATGAGGAGTGAAGTAGTATGCTCTTGTTTTCCTTAGGGTTTTAGGGTATTATGACATGGAGAACGTCCTTGGAAGTGCAACAAAATTTCTCTATGAATACTACATATTATCTCAAATAATTAAGAGGGGCCAACCTGAATACTACCATTTAGCATCAATGATGCCTAAAAGACATTGATTTACGAGGCTAAATATTTCTTTATACCATTTCAAAGGACAAAAAATGTCGAATCCATCACCGAATGACAGCTAAATGATATACATCGTATTTATTTTCATGTAAAAATTCATTTTCGTAAATACTTCCTTAACATTCTAAAATTTAGTGAATATTTATTTCAGAAAAGTTCTGAACAACGATTTCTTTTTTTAATGTTCCTGTTACTTTTTTCATTCAAACTCTTTCCATTGCCGGTTTATAAGTTGCATGCGACTACGTACCTAATTGCAGTGCTTCTCCTTTTTTTTAAATGATAAACTTATAATTTATACATTCATGAGGCTAATTGGAAATGAGATCAAATTTTCTAACACTGAAATAAAGACAGAATTGGTATTAAATAAATAATAGCATATTTTATTATTCGATATGGCTTATGGAATGTTCAGGAATTTAAGGGACTAAAAACTATACATCTCAATAGTGTTCTCATTTTTGGAAAAAATAACTTCCAGTCATTACAATTTGAACTATAAGACAAAAATAAAGTCCCATTTGTGTCTATATGAAACGCTTTATCTAAAATAAAATGTAAGAGCCAGAAAAGTTTAACAGGATCCTTTTAGTATTCTCACGTCCTTTAATAAGGCTGTTGAAAAAAGTGCAATTCGCTGATATATTTAAGCAATTATATAATTGAATATAATTGATACAAAGCTAATTAGCAGTAAATCAGTCAAAAGTAGTATCGATTCCTTTGGATTGCAAAGTAGAAGTCGCTTCATTACGCTGATGTTCCGAATTTTCCAATACTCAATAAACTAGTACCACAATATAATATCCTCGAACTCAGTTCTCGCAAATTCAGTTGTTCACAAAAAGGAATAATATTCTTTCCTTTTCATTGTTTCATCATTATATTGAATTTTATATTTATTAAAAAATTCTAATCCACTATTTAAAATAATTTAATGGATTAGCTACAAATAATATCGTTTAAGAACCGTTTAACCTAAAGCCCGTCGTGAATTTTAAGGTGCTATTGCATCAAAAAGGTACACGAAAAAAAGATGGAAATATCCTAACCGGTAGTACGACTATCTTGAATGTACATCTAAAGCAATGGGAACCTAAACTTTTCTAGCCACTGCAGCAAAATACACTCTTAAATCTCCATACATTGATGCAGTTCATCCTAATACGTTGATTACCGATTTCTATGCATAATAGATTGGCATCAAAGCACGTTTATTTTAGTGTGAAAATTATTATTCTACTCCTCACGCCGTTTTTCTTCTTCCCTCGAAAAGGTTGATGACCGACATATGGGGGATGAATTCCCTGACCTTAGCTTGAATCTAAATACAGGCGCCTTGAGAGGTACTACTAGAGAGCTACTCAGAGGTTTATTTCAGGTAAAAATAAATTTCCTTTAGCTTAAGAATATATGGATCAAGTTTATCAAGTAGAATATTTTTACTAAAAATTCTTTATTACTATTAACATCTTGTATAAAAAGACATACTGCTCTAAATATTACATTGACAACTAATTCCATTGATTTTACTCCGTCTTTTACTTTTAAGTTCTGTTTAAACATTTCTTCCCTAATTTTGCTACGGTATCACATTTTCAAAGGCATTTAAATGGCATATTAGGTTGTATTCTCTAAATAATTTCTAAAAAACTTACTAATGCTAGCGATAAATTTGCGAAAGGTAGAAAATTTAAAGAAAATAGAGATTGAATAATTAGAAAATAATTCCGGGAACAACATCTCGAAGAAGTTCTTATAAAAGAAGTCTCCATTGGAGTTATTTGAATTTTAATAAAGAAGAGGAATAATATGCTGCCCAATAGCCAAATGTGAAATATTTCGTCTTTGGTGAAAGTGTTAAGTATTATTACAATAACCTCGCGTTTAAAATAGCAAGAAATGAATGCGATAAAAACAAACCTTGTTAGCATGAAAAAAATCTTCACACAGCGAGATTTCATTCCAGAGTTAATTTCAAGAGCTCTTTTTGAGGCTTTATGAAAAATATACTCATGATTTTTTTTCCTCCACTGAAGTAGTAATCCAAGAAAATTTTTTCTATATTCTACTGTTCACGTGTCGAATCAGTTATAGTTATAGCCTAGAAGGCAATATTTTGTCTTTGGTGAAAGTGGTCCCGGGTTCGATACCCGGTAGGAGCCCAAATGCGAAATTACCTAAGATATCGAACCCATTTTTAACCAATAAAACAATAATATTGAAGATAATTTTAATATGTATATAAAGAAAAACAGAGACGACTATTTAATAAGTATTATAATTATTAATGGCTAATTATTATTAACACTTGCGAGAATTTAGCTCTGGCACGACATACATCGTAATTCATGATGTCCAAATTAAAACTTTACTGAAACTTTCGAAACAAAGAACGAATTTTTTTACTTGAACTTATTGACACAAAGAACAAATTTTTAGTTTTAATAGTAGGTTTACATACCAATCATACCTTAAGGTTAGACTTAAATTCGTAATGCTTTCGATAAATCCAAAGAAATGAGACCTTATTTTTTTATTGTAGCACAGTTAATTCCCATCCCCCCTCTTCATCCAACTTCTTCCCTCTCTTCCTCCTTGTCTCCCCCTCCTGATTCCTCTTTTAAAACCTCTTCTTCCCCTCCGATCTCCCCTTCAAAACCCTTAAATACTATCGCCAACTTCCGAGAGTGCCACTCTAATAACTCCATCCTCGGCGAGGGGAACGGGGATAATTGAAATGCTATGCTCAGAGGATGGAAAGGGTTCCTTCAGGTCGCACGCTCCTTCCTAATTTCTCCCCTTCATCGTTTCTCACGCAATTTCCATTTCCGGAACCCGGAGAAACTTATGTCCCGTTAGAACGGAATCAAAGGTCGAAGTCCGGAAAAATCTCACCTGCTTCCTCATTGACGCGTGCCGTTCGGTTGGTCTCGGCCAAAGTGACGACAATGTTCATCCGAATTTTTTCATACCGTTTATTTCAATAATCACCCGACGTGGGGAAGCGCGGGCTAATTTATTAATTTCTTTAATTATTCCGATCCGTAATTACGCATGCCCGCGCGATCCGAACCGAACGTTCGCGTATATTAGTTGATTTATTAAGAATAAATATGAATAATGAGGCGCTGACAAAAGAACCAATCAGCGGTGACGTGCCGGATACCAATCAACCAGCAAAGGTTCGAAAAAATCGGGTTCGTAATTGGACGCAGATGACTCTTTTCAACCTTTCGGAAACGTATTTATTTCGTTTGATTTCGGGCGAAAAATTTCGAAAAGATTTTAATTACAAAAATTCGTCCGAGGCCCCGAAATTAAGTATTAAAAATGATAGGCTAAGCGGATGGAATTTTCAATCAAGGAATTTTTCCGGTGGAATCTCGATGAAATTTGCTCGCGTGAAGTGATGACGAAGGTGATCTAATTGGCACGCCTAAACAATAATTACCAAAATTTAATGGGATTATTACGATAAACCCGCATTTAAAAAAGCAAGAAGTGCTATAAAAACAAACATCATTAGCATTAAAAAATCGTCACACCGCGGGATTTCATTCGAGTTCATTCCAAGAGCGATTTGTGAGGCTTGATGTCCGATATACTCGTATGATTTTTTTCTCACCGCTGAAGTACTCATCCAAGAAAACATTTTCTATACCCTACTTTTCCGTGTCAAATGAGTTATAGATATGAAAGAAATTGAACATGAAATTTTACTTAGCACGAGGAAGCTTTAAACCCAAGGTTAAACAAGGAGTGAAAAATTGTGACATGTCCCTGTAATGTGACAATTTTTCACTCCTTGTTTAACCTTATAGATATGACTTCGCATGTTAAATATATGCCATTAAGATTGTATCAAATGGATGCTATCAAAACTAAAACATCGGAATTAGGCTGAATAATGTATCAAAAATTATTAGTTACGCTTAGCAACGGAAATCTGCGAAAGAATTGTTATACATTTCAGGAATAATAGAGTGTTTTTAATACTTGTTTAACTGAAGCCTTTGTATCACTATAGATAAAAAAATAATACTTACACTGTTTTTTACGAGAGCCTCAAAAATGCTCTCAATTGGTGGGAAGTTTTTCTCGATAAAAACACTTTCATTGCTTGACGTATAGCTTTAAATTGCCATATTACAATACTCCAGTTTGAATAGCAAAAGTATACTAATTACAGCAAAATTCACCCAGTTAAATGAAAGTATTTCAGAATTCATTTTCAAATAAACATATAGAGACTAATGGAACTAAATGTCAGTACAGTACAGAAGTCATGATACGTAAAGAAATTGAAAAAGAGATGAATCCTGGAAACTTACATAGTATAATTACTAATCCCCTAGTTTTGATACATGACAGAAGATGCAGGTTTATTTACCAATTTATCGCCACTCAATGACTTTTATTGTCCGGCAGAGTATATTCATTCCCTCATGATACATGCATAATCATTAACGAATAAAAGGTAATGTTGATTTATAGTCGATGCAGATAACAATATAGTGCCAGAAAAAATTTAATAATACAACATCATCTTATAGCTGTAACAATCAAACTGCAAAATGTTCAACACTGTCCCGAAGTACCATTTACATCTTCCACCTCTCGACCCATCTCTCTCCATTCATGTTCCTACTCTCTCGTTAACCCTAATCTACTATATGAAACCTCTTTATCAGACGCTTTCAATCCAAATACCCCAATTTTATATCGCCAAAGAATACATCAGATAATGGATGCGGGTTGCGGCTGAATATCTTGGGGCTTGATCAGAACCTATTCATCCATAATTGACTGTTTATCATCAGAGCTTTTGCATTCTATGGGTTGTTTGTACAGCCTACCACTCACGATTAACTGGTTTAATCCAACCTATCACTTAATCTGCCCTTTTCTTGTCCAACTGCTCTCAACAGTAAAATTTGTATTGGAACTGTAAGGATGGAAGATATCTTGTCTTTAAGGATCCATCAATCATGAAAGAAACTGTAGGACAATTGTGCTTACCCAAACACAATACGTTATCTTCTTCGAAATTACAAATAGAGTAAGTTCAATAAGGTAAACTCCCGGAAATAATTATCACACACTAAGGTTCCATATTTATTATTATATTTAGTACCATATGAAAACATTTTCCTAGTGGTTTACTGCAGTCAGCTTTATAGCATTACATGTTTCATGGCTGGTTGGATTTATTAAATCACCGTAAAGAAAACTGTAATTTGAGAAAAATTTAATTTGCAAAATAATACTACTGATACTTAATTTATATGAAGTAGAAAGTAAACGAAACACTATTTGTAAAATTAACGAAAACACATCCTAGTTCCAGGTATATATTTCCGTATTCTAATTCATACTCAGCCTGAATTCATAAATATATAAGGGAAGAAAGCATGGTAAACTCGTAACCAAAACTTTGGCCCTCATAAAATTTACTTAGTATAAAAACTAAAAATGGATGATTTCTAAAAGTTTACTATCTTTTTCTCTAATTTACAATCAACTACCATTGTATATTTTTTATATACGTTGATTTATGGAAATTTTTGCGAGCTATAAAGCTAATATGCCGAGCAACTGGAGCCCAAAAATTTGGCCCTGCTTAAATATTCTAAATTTTGGAAATTCTTGTGACCTTGTGAGCTCCCTTGCTTTGATAAAGGATTGAATTAGTTTTCTCTGTATTAATTTGTTTATTTTATCCTCTTTTCTGCATTTTCTTGTGATCAGATTTTATCGTGAGCAGATTTTCTTGCTTAAATATTTTCTTTGATTTCACATCTTATAATTTAATAAACTCAATTCGACTGAATTCTCACCGGTCAGGGATATCTTACGAATAGCCTTCTTTTGTTCCAAACACGAGTGAAAAAGTTAGGCTTGTTTCGCTCTAAAACCTCTCTTTCCACCCCATCAGCTGTATTACGAGGCACTGTAGCGAGTACAGCGAGATGACTCTGAGAAGCACATAAAAAGGGCAGAAGTGAGGAACTTGGCGTAAGCAACCAGAGCGGAGAAGTATGCCTGGTAGACGTCTTTAGCGGAAGGATCTTTTGATGAAGCGGGTCTAGAGAACTCGGCAAGAGGCAGTGACTTTGGCCGTGAAATATGCACGCCTTCCGTGACAGCGGAAAAGACGCCTAAATCCCTGAGAAGGGCCCCGTCGCGTAGTTTATGCATCGCTGTCTGGAAGAAGCGGGAAATGGCGTGGATGGAGAGAATGTGATACGAGAAGCAGAAGTAAGGAATGGAAAAATGCATGGAAAAGATTTTAGGTCGAGAAAATTTAAGAAGACGATAACAAATATAGCTATGATAAAACCTATTTTGTTTTGGTAGGACTAACTCATTTTGCACTCATATTTAACCCATTTGGGTATACCTAGGTATTAGAGGATTTAAAGAAGGAAACATAAGAAAACAACTTTTTTATCATATAAAGGGCTCATTTCTTCATGGTCTACACTAAGAAAATAATTGACTGTTACAGGAAAACGCTCGAAGAAGCAAAGTGAAATTTTGTGAAACAGATGGAAACAATGGACGAAGGAAGGGGACATAATATTCCAAAAATCAGAAAATAGTTCTTTTACTTTCTTAATGATATCATTAAATAGATCAGGATAGATGATGGTCAAAATTATTGAAAGATATACCCTACAGGAGCTATAGATGTAAAACTAAAAAAAAAGGAGCTTGACTGGAAAAATACCGTTGACACTGAGGAAAATCATTAAATTTAACTCTTCCTGTGTTTTGCGAGCCTTTTGTACACATTTTAATCCTAGAAAAAATCTTTAGGCCTAACGTTCATATTTTCACAAACTTTGTTAGGGATTTGGTATCTTCTAGCTGCCTTACAAAAATCGTTTCCGTGAATACTTCAGGAAACAAAAATTAAACAAAACAATGGTCCATTCATAAGCTTGGAAACCGAAAAAAAACATGCAAATTATGTGATATTCCGGTTAACCAAAATACAATCATATAAACATACATGTTCAAATGAAAGGAATCTGGAAAATAAAGAATAATAATAATAATATTGATTACGACTTTATCACAAGAATTTTCTCCTTGAGACATCAATCTCACATTTAAGCTTTACGCTCCGAGCACAAACAACTATGACCTAGTGCCATATGTTGCTAGGCTTGCACGATCCTAGTATCTAGTGGTATAGCACTAGCAATATTGGTAGGCTTAGCCAGTAGGCGATAATGGGAAAGGGAAAAGAAATTCTTTGGAAACGTCTTAAGAATAATTTCAAGGAAGATCAAATATGAAAAAAATCTGACTGCACTGGAACTTGAACCAAGTCTCCCAACTACCGGTAGCTTCCTATACACAGATAGAAAATTCTAATGTACCGTTCGAAAGACTTAGGTATGGGCATAATTATTCATATCCGTTCTTCAATAGGATATTTCCAAGTACACATATATATGCTATATCACCCTTTGCCTTTTCTTAAGAATATATATTAAAGAGACATGGAGTTTGTGAGAAGACGAACAGGAATTTACGGAAGCAAATTTTCTTTATGGTGCCATCTCACATTTGAACCCTAAAAATACGTAATATATGGAATCGACGATCAGCTGGGGAGAAAATGTTGATAAGCCCCAAAATAGTGTGAGCACCGAAGAAAGGAGGATAAGAAAGCCTGGGACAAGGGGCATGCCCGAGGAAAGTGAAGGCAATGTCGGAGAGATGTAGAAGCCGAGAAGGCAGAATGATAAAGGAAGGATAAGGACATGAAAAGCGTCCCACTTACTCTCTCCCTCCTCCACAGCCGCCCCCCGAGTCTTCCCGGTGAGCTTCCTTCCCACGCCGCGGAGTAGCGCCAAACGCTCTCATAAAATATAGACGCCATGTTTAAGAATGTATGGCGGGCGGGTAGTCTTTACCATGCGGTTATAATGTTGACATAATAGCGTCGAGAAACGGCGGGAATGAGAGAAAAGTGGGGTTTTTATTTGAGGGCCCGCCATTTTCCCTCGCTTTTTTCCCACATCCTTCGGAATTCTCATCTCTCGATTCTTTCGCTTTTTTGTTCACCGGTAGGTGGCGGGAGTCCTCAATGGACACATAGAGAACGGTGTCGACTTATCAACGCCTCTTTTGACCGATGGCTTAGCCGAGCAGCTAAATGCGTAATGAGGGTAATAGGATGGGGCGAGGTTTTTTTCTGCGAGGGGATGTCGTGAAAGGGGACGGCCCATGCGAGGCGAACGTGGGGTGGTGTGGGGATTTGAAGGCGTGTGTCTCCTTCCAGGTCTGTTCGAGTGTGTTTGAGAAAGGACGCGTTGTACTTAGCAGTCACGGGAGGCCATTTTTTGGTCGGCGCAGAGCGGGAAGATTTCCCACCTAATTGTTGCAAAAAGACGTCGTCGGTTCGAGAAGCAAACAAGGTTGGAGGTGTTTGCCCGCGCCTCCAACGCGGGAGGGATATCTAAAAACGTCAGCCGATTACGAGTTCCGTGTCATTATGAGAAGGGACCGATTATTCTGAACAAATGAAAGAGAAATGAGTCTCGAGATACCCTACAAATACGGCGATTCTCGTGGAACTGATATTAAGGAGCTGATTACATTTGAGGGACAAACTTCAGAAACATGATGTGGACTTAATACATGGTGCGATCGATAAAAGCGGTTATGAATCAGGAGCACTGGAGAGGAGAGGCACAATTTACTGAATTGAATTATCAGATATTATTTTGATTGGTCATAGGGTCTAGTAACTCGTTGAGTGATTAAGGAGAAGATAAAATTTATAGAAAGTCCTCGAAATTACTATTATTATTTCGGTTATTTTCATTCGAGGAAAGAAATAAATGAAAGAGAGATAATTGCGTACATTCCTCTATGTATGTAATCTATACATTCCTCTTCGTACTAAGCTGTGTTTGTTCAATGCTGTCATCAATACTTATTTCTCTATCTATTTCATCTAAAGCATTCACATCTCAATCTCTTCCTTTTATTTAAAAGATATCGTAAGTCCTGTCTAACTACAGAATCTCAAATTTTCAAATTTCATTGACACATCCTCAATCTTTGCCTTCACTCATCAATCGGATATTATTATTGATAATACATGGTTGAAGGTCGATTAAAGCCAATGCAAGTAAGAAGATACAAATCAAAATAATTGTATTGAAAAAACAGCAAACTATCTAAAACGTGAGTGAACCCAATGCGCTCTGCATACGCAATCACTAACGTTTTTTATGCTTTTCCGTTTTTTCAATACGTCATTCTATGCCATCAGTGGTCTATTGTATTCTTAGATAAATTAAGTTAAATGAAGAACAAAATTACTTTTAACGAGAAAAGTACGATCAGAATTAATAAATATTCCTTACATCATCCGAAAATTACCTTTCTGTTCCGGATTAAAATGACCCTCCATCTACAGATACGGATGAATGATAAAGATAAATAATGCCGAAGAATAAGAGATATTATATCAGACATTTATATTTCGAAGGTAATAAAGGCCGAATCTCAAGAGTTTACAAGTTATCATGTGCTTATAAAGAACTGGTGGCCGTAGTGGAGCGATCATATCACAACTCATTTCTGCAATCGAGGCAGTCATTCAGGGGAAAGGAAGCATCAACTCATCCCGGCACTAAAACAAAACGAACCGCCTGCTATCTGGCCATCAGTCTATGATCGTTAATATCCCAGGAGGAAAAGCGTCGACAGCGATAGCGCTTTTTTTAAATAAGCGGAGGAAACCTCTCTCTCTCTCCGATTGATTACAACAAGGCATGGGTGTGCCGCAACGATCCTCTCGGAAAATAGAAGAGTGATTGAGTTTCGTTCCGAAGCTTTTATGGAAGACCAGAGAAAGCGAAGCAAACGTCTAGATAGAGATTTTTTACGATGCAATCGAAGCATCGATTTGCTAGCGATCGAACGCTTTAGCAAAACTCGGAAATCCCAAATGGGAACAACTACACGGCTGAATATCACACAAACGCAAGCATCAATTGTACCTAAGTTCATCTTTTATTGTTTGCGATGGATTGATTATCATGGCCATGCTATGCAGTTTGACGAACGTGTTTACTGATGAATTTATCCTGTCTATTACTCAACAGAGAAAATTTGCTGCTATCCTTTGCTTAAGGCACTATATTTTCTCAGTTATAGATTTATAGATGGATATATTAACCCTTAGCGCAGATTTCTTACTAGGTTTTTATTCTCCATTATTTGTGTTGATTAGCTTCATACTTTCTGCATCCTCCAAAATATCAAAGAGATAAATGCACAAAGACATCCCTCATTTACTTCCTCAAGTCAAGTACTTTTCCGTACACTAATTACTATAGTATTAGATATAGTTTATAAGATATTGAAACACCTACAATATTTCTATTTGTTAGCAATTGAATATAAGATGGCAATGTTATAGAAAAACGTAACTTCTCTTTGCTAATGTGTTAGAAAATCCAATTTCACTAATACTATGAATAATATGAAATAAATAGTATGAATGACTACTGAATTGACGAAAGTTTGACTGAAATACGTAATTATATTTATTTTATCGTCAACAAGGAAATATTATAATCATGGTCGTTCACAAAATTACAAAAATAAAATTCTTTTAGATATTTGCATCATCCAGTCATTTAACCTGCGTACTACTTACTAAAACTATATTTCAAACAAAACAAACTTCCATTCTTCCACGTGAAGCTATTACGCAAATATTTCCTTCTCATTTGTAGACACACATGACTCCTAACAAATAAATATCACTATGGTACATTACGTACAAGGTAGATTATTTTAGACTTATTAGATGAAATTTTGATTGATAAACAGAGATATGATATGAACTCATTATAATATAATGCAATACAAATGTCTTTGTTGAACGAATTTGTGACTAGTAGGTCCCATCATCCATTTAATCCTTGTAATAATGAATAACACGTAAAGAATTAGCTAACAGTTTTCCTCAACGGTCGATAGTAATTTCGGTATCAGATGGGGAAACGATCATTCAACCATTCAAATGATTATGCGTTCGATAAATACATGCTACATATGAAAATAAACATCGAAAAGGACTCCCTGGCAGGAAAATCAAACAATTCTAACAGAAAGACAATCATTATCTCATGTTATTGTAACGTAGTGTTTACTTATATTAAATTAATAATGACTTCCATGTTAAAATAGTTACCTCTTGAATCGAACTTTGAATTATAATCACAACATATTTTGCAGAACAACATGGTTAGTAGCGATCGAATAGTCTATTATCAGCTCTTACCCTAAGCTTCAATTTAGACCGATGGAACTTCACGTTTACATAGGTTTAGGTAGAGTATCATTTGAAGTATTTGCTTATTCGATTGGTTCCTGATTGCAGCTGAAACAAGTTATTGCAGTTATTCCAATTTCTTCAATTTGCTCCATCCTCGAGATCATGATTACTTACTTTAACATCCGAAATCATTTCTTTACCATAGCTCTCCTATATTCCTAACTTTCCCTAAATCATTTCCACTCTTGTCCTTATCAAGTTAGATTTTATTCTCCCATTAATACAAACCCTCTTCATTTCTTAGAAAAATCTCCAAATTTGTTTGACCTCCTAATTTTCAGTATTTTTATCCTTCGGATTACCTTCTAGGCCTCAAAACTTTCTAGATACTAGTATGCTTTATCGCTTGGTCCATAACTTTGTACATCGATGTAATGGATGGATATGCTACATTGAGACTGATGATTCGATCATTACCATAGATAACCAATATCCATGCACAACTATACTGAAGCACACATCAGGAATTTTGAAAAAATACACCTATAAGGTTCGAAGGTATTATAAAACTTGCAGATGTAGCTCGAAGCATTGAGCAAGGAGGTACAATTTTGGGCACATGGTCGAGTGGACTGTTACTATGCGAATCTATTAGGACAATATACAAAGAAAGAGCGACTTGAAAACTCTACAAAAAGAACAAAACCAATCATTACACTAAAACAAACATCAAAAAATCACTTTTTCGAGTAGATTATATAATAATCATGTCAAATTTATGAGGAAGAGTTGTGCACTTAGAAATGTCCCTTTGCCATTAAACCATGGGGACAAATATTTATACCCATATAGGATCCGTCAGTGCTAAGAAAAACATACTATCATACATACTCATATACATACATACTATCAGCAATCGATGCCAGTTTCAGGTTACTCTAGTATAGAAGAAGAGTATATTCTCTACGAGAATACTTCAAGGATGTTAACCCAAACGTTACCTCATTCTTTTTCGAAACATAACGATGAACAAGTCTCATGGATCTTGCAAAAGGAAGTGCTTATGGAACCCAACGAATAACTCTTTCTTCTCCAGCAATACTATGTTATTGTATATGTTTGAGGTTAGATAAATCCACATTAATATCAGATTATTCTTCGTCTTCGATTGACGTAAGCAGCGAGCATTGAATTCGTGGATAGGAAAGCGTGGAGATTAAGGTAGGAAAACGTGCGGATGATATGTTTTGTGAAGCCGGCAGGTTAAAGGGTAGGACGAGGGTGAAGGGGGGGCGGGAAGACGGGTAGCCGCCTCAGCCAGATCGATGAGGAGCGCGGTTTGCATGAGAGCGAGGCCTCCAATGAAGACGAATGGCATGCAGCAGTTATGTGCCTACGACGAGAGGCATCCATTTAACTAAAGCCAACGGCTTCCACTCAATTCCGACGAAAATGATCTCCCCTGGTTTTTTTGACAAGTCAACAAGTGGCTATCCGACATAAATCGAACTGTTTACGTGCATTTCGACCGCAAATTTGATGCGATACGGGATTTTTTCGCGTTAAATGAACGTGCAGTTTTAAAAATGAGTCAGGAAGGGAGGCCGAAAAAATTTAAAACGAAATTGGCCGAGATAAATGATCAGATTTGTTGCGATTTGTGATAAAAATGCGGGTTAATGAGGTGTGGCTTTTTTCGATGAGTTGGAATCGTAAAAATGAAAATTAATTTGTTTCGGAATTGATACCGTCCGCTTAGTCGAAGTGTTTCCCCTTTAATTATTATACGTCCCTTTGCCACGTGTCTCCGAGACATTCAAGAAGACTGCTTAGCTTATAGGGTGCATAGCAACAAATATTCATGAATCTCTAATTATGTGCACCAGGATTAAAATTATACGTTTCCTGCTGCAGATGATGGTGAATAAAATTATTTCCCATTTATTTAGGAGTTTCTATACAGTATTGACTCCTGGGTGACACCCAGAAAAAGAAGAAAGAATTACTTATCAATGCAACAAAAATTCAGTATCTCTAGAGAATGAAAAAATGAAAATACTTTTCATTGCATTATACTTACATAGTATAAATTGCTTTGCACTTCATTATATCGATATAATTACCGTTTTTCTCAAACACTGACCAAAAACCTATTCCTTATGACCTATCTCCAGTTTCAACCATAGGTCTACTATAAATACAACCATATTGTTTTAAATCAAGCTTGAACGGTCTTAAGATGAATTTTTATGACAAAGAATCGATTATGATACAGCAGCAGTTTATTATAAAGGGAAATTAATAGCAAATAGTTAATTTCAATGTCACTCTAATGCGAATAATACCTTCTGTTGGTTTAATTAGAACTATCTGTTTTGAAACTGTTCTAAATGATTCCTTATCGGAATAGAAACTCACAGAAACTTAGATTTTACATAAGCATGATAAATAGAGAATCTCTAGCGTCTTATATATGAGACAAGTCGTTATAAAAATTATATTAGCAGAGTCTGATGAAAACAAAATGTTCCTCTAAAATCTACATTGTGCCTACATGCATATATTTTATCACTCGGAAAAAATAACACATTAAATATTATTTAAATTTTACTGAAATTCTGTACTTAAAGAAAGGCAATCAGATAATTATTATTTCCCAGCAAAGTTAATGCTTTGAATTCGGAAAGTATAGAACTGAATTATTCTCCATTTCGTGTTCAAAATCGATATCTCGTCCGCTCAGAATATAATTTCGGGACAACTGTATTTGAAGCTCGGCTCACTGAATCTATCTTAATCATGAAGAAGGGACCTGAAATGGCGTCCGACGAATATCAAAGCAATTCCAAACTAAAGACTGTCGGAATCATTCATCCGTCGTGTTTTTCGCTTGCGTAGCCAAAGGCAAGGGAATAAAGGGACGCAGTCTTCCTCAACATCGCGTGACCTCCATATTGGTTTTAAAGTCATTGTCCTCCTTTTTGGGTGGCGTTTGGAAAATATTCTACGACAGTTCAGTCCATGGATATGAAATTGATTCAGCTGAGATAGCTTATTCAAGTAATAGAAACAATTTACGCGATATTTTGCAAACCATTTATTCTCATAATTCACACCAACGATTATTAAACGTTTATAATGTAAATATATTCTTTTAGTGTATTGCGATATATTAGGCAACATATTCGGTAGATCGACAAAACACGAAGCAAGACGAACAGTCAAAATACTAAAACTAACATTATTTACAATACTACAATTATTATGAATACAATGCTTATATACGAATTTTGTGATCAACTAGTAATTCATTTCTGTACTTAAGGGAAAATTCACTTCAATTCCTTATGCGATCATTGATTGGAATAAATTCTGATGTCTAATACTCTTTTACCTCTAGTTTTAACAGTTTTTGGTTTTCAGGGTAAATTTAAATCCAAAAAACAACCTGCGAATATATCGAATGCCTAAAGCAGTTTTTTATATAGATAAATTAGAAAAATAATCCAAATTCCGAAGATGCTTACTTTCATCAGACATAGATGAGAGGCTAAATGAACCATAGCTTGAATTTCCGTACATTTTTATGTGTGAGAATTAATTTATGATCTTCAAAGACATTTGATCGTTTGATCACCTTAATACCTTGAGAAAATATTTACCATAATGCATCCATTTACCATAATCCATCCATTAACAGAATCATAATCGTAACATAATCTAATACGATTCCGAACACCATGAGGGAAAAAAATAAGATCGAGTGTTACCATATCAAACAGTATTTATTGGACAACCACCTCGATTACTGGCACATAATCATTCAGTTTCATAGTTTCAATTTCATTCTCATCTAAAGAGTGAATCATACATAATATAAACAGGTCAATCTAGAATTTCATAATCATTTCTTTGTCAGGCAATTCGTAAGATATCTAGAAGGTAAAGGAAGCTGCTTATCAGCTATTTCTGTCTTTCTATGCAAAGAAACGAACTGAGCTTCCATCAGTACGTAATACAGTCTTCTTCAAGGGGAAGGTAACCAGCTCTAATAAGATCGTGTTCGAATGAGTTTGGTGGCATTCTCACATAGATTAATAAAGCTAAAGGCGAAGAGTATTTGAATGTGATAAATGGGATCGAAAGGGGTGGTGCATGGGAAGAAAGCGAAGGAGGAGGGAAGCGGGGAGAGAGAGTGTGGGGGGCGTGGCTTCCTTGCGTCATCGGGGCCCACAGAGCACGTGACCAGCATCTCTACGATCCCCCTCTCCCGGCTTCCCTTACGCCACTCCCTCTTCCCTCGAACCCTTAACGACGGTTCGCCCTCCGCCATCTCCTCCCCCGCTTCTCCCTTCATATACGCTTCTTTCCTTCCCTTCCTCTTTCATCCATTCCATTCTATCTTCAATTCTCTCTATTTACAACAATATTTTCAGTAGTTCTCCCTGAAACCTACCGGATCCATCTCATGCATGCCCAGGATATTATGATCAGGTGTTCAGGGGGTATGCGATGAGGAAGCGATCGTGAGAGCGATGTTTTGATTTTCATTCCCCATCCATCGTGTTTCAATGAAGCAAGAAGGCTTATCGCGTAGGCCTCTCTGTATGATTTTGACATAGACTCTGTCTTTAACTGAGCTTACTTACTTCTATAGCTGACAACTGGCCCTGTTAGACTGGAATCATTGACGAATTCAAGCAAACAAATACGCATACGAGTAGAAACATCCGGAATAGTTTTCCAGATCAATATTTCTTTTTAATAACCGTATTATTACTTGCTATTTTTTCGTTAATTTTTTAATAAGTAATAGTAAACCAATAGGAATCGCTCCATTCAAATATGAGCTGCAAATACAACTTCCATCGTAAGATAATTATAACATTCATAAATACAAATAAACGTCCCTTCAGCCGCATATAACCTACCTCAATTAGTTTCATCGGTAAAGGGCACATTAAACGTATTTCGCAGAAAGAAAGGCCCTTAAAATATCAGCTTTAGACATATCCATATTATACGTGCAATCGATCGTAAAGAAATTACAAATTACCAATCAATGTACTTCCAGGACATTACCGTGAAAGTAAATTCTTTGGGTAGGGAAAAGCGCGGTCTCTCTTTTTTGAATTTTCTAAAACAGTCATAGTCTTAGAGACATGAAATTAATTATATCGTTATCGTATATAATGCTTTAGTTACCATTCATTTCATTACTCTCTTTGGATACTAAGTTAATAATAAATGTGAAAAAGTCGTTTCAGATCATTATAATGATGATATTCCGATTACACACGCATATATCTATCAAATATACAAATATCCATTATGTTATAACCTAATCTTTTCATACACTAATATCATATTTTTATATTAATCATATACCAATATTAACCATTATTAATATCTATACTTATCACTCTCATGAACTATGTCAGATTAAATAAAATAATTTGAAAGATCTATACCACTGAAGGGGGAAAAAGAGGGGATATTAAATGAAAATCGAGTACGGGGAGTGACCGAAAAACACGAAAAATATTTATCCTCAAAGTGCATGGATGAACAAAGAGACCCTGAATCGGAGAATGCAAGCTAAATGTGTTTAACCCTCTATAGAGCTATTTGCCTGACAAATATACTGTCCTTTGTGTTTCAGATATGCTTTGTGTTTCGGTGTCTATGACGCGCTGTGTTGATGGTTTTTCTTTCGCTCATATAACAACCAAAGCTTTTGTAGTCCAGATAAAATCGTTTTTAAATTGCGTGAATAAAATGTAATTGAAAAAAATTGAAAAATTAAATATAAGCTAACGCTCACATTTAAATTAAAAATCGATTTCATTAAAGGGGAAATGTGAAATAAAGAATTTTCGTTGCAACACATACTTGAAACAAAGTGGTGGTTGTATAAAGCCAAACTTCTCTTTTCCACGTAGCATATATTTTGAAGGAAATCACTGAGAAATCTTTAACATTTCCACAGAAGTGTAAAATAACTCTGCTATCTATCTTAATTCCAATTAAGTGTAACTGTATCATAAAATAATTGTTAACGTACTTGCGAATAAACTTTGCTTAGAATTTTCTTTCTCAAACTTTATGGTATTATATCTGCGATGTATGAAAGTCTTTTCACCAGATATTTTTACATTTAGAATGTTTTCAAACATTAAGAAACGCCCCAAACGAACTTACTATTGTAATGAAACTAACTAGAAAAAGTGTAATTTTTCTAGATTATATCCATTACGGATTTCCACAGTCTTTGCCTTTTTCAGCCAAATTAGGGGAGACATGTGGGTATCAGATGTGGGTATTCGTATCAGATGCAAAATCTTGAAACATATGTATACATATCGAGCTTTAACCGCATTTATTGATACCACCACCTCTTTAATGCGTAATTATAATAACGTACTAATACTAAGCAGTTGGAAGATCCAGGTTCTAGGCTCAACTAGATCAGATGTTTTCTCAGTCTCCTTTTTGCTTAGCCTACATCAGACAGGTTAGTGACGTGCAGTTTGAAGGCGTTTTAAAGCAAATTTGCTTTCAATTCTCGCCTCTTTTAATTCAAACAGTTAGCAATATTAACTTCCGATGATATTAAATCCCCTCCGTGTTCCTTCTTCCACTTTCCACGCCTCCTTTCACTTCCTCCCTTTTCTCGAATCCATCCACTCACCGTTTCCCCTCCCACGTGACGCTTATCGCTGCTTAATATGTTAATAATAAATGCGCTCCCTTTTCAAAGCAAAGATTTGTTTCTCCAATGGAGCTCCCGCTCCTTGCGGTTTCCGAATGGGATCTTCAGTAGAGAATGCGATTATGGAATACGCTCCCAGTTGCTTTATCAATCCCCCATCGACAATGAAACCAGAAACAACCCGATGCGGAGTTACCTGCGTAGATTTTCGTTTCATCATCCCCAGCTATTTCCCATTAGTGTTCGGATAGATGTCGGATTGGCAAGACGGGAAAAACACCAATCAGGAAGATCCTTCTTCTCTTTTCTCATTCAGAGAATACGTGCGATGCTGCATTTTCAATTTCGGATATCTTTAGGCACCGATAAATAGCTTTCTCGTGATTTTTGTCCTCTCTCTCGTCTTCTTAGCCTCCCGTTATTTCTGAAACTTTTCTTTTCTCTTCATAAAGAGAATCCTACAGTTCGTCGTTTCCTCGTGGAGTGACTGCGTAAAATATGTAGCTACCGTATATTGATAAGATAAGATGTTCTCAAACGTCGAATATAATGCTCATAATAAAGAAATCTCAATGAAATTTTTAACGACAAAAAGAGCAGAGTTGTAGAGGATTTCCTTGTAATCCTCGGGTCAACATTAAAGTTCCTACCACGATATTTTTAATCTGATATTTTAATTGCTAAACTTGGATCTACTTCTGTGGGCCGCGCGATCAGACATCCACTTATCATCTCAATCACATAATTTTCTTTGACTTGCCAAATTTGAGCTATGCATACCTGACGGTTATTTAAATCTTATTTTTTCTTATTCAGTACTAGAATTGCTCCGGTGAAATGAAATTCGTGCTGATTGTTTTTTTTTCAGCATAAGATTATATTTTTTTGTGAAAATCCCTTTGAAAGCCAAGTATGTTCATTTCTATTACCTTTAAAAGAACATGATTGACGTCTATCTACATTATGCCTTGCATTTAAAACTCAGACAATATATAATTCATAAATAACTCCTCTTTAACTAGAAAGTATTCAATTCTGCTCTCACAATACTAATTAATGATAAACAACCTAATTAATAATACCGAATTTTTACTTCATTGTATATAAATGATTTAGCGCACAAACTAGTTTGTGACACAGTGAAATCGGATTTCTGCATAGGATAGTCAACGAGCAATCTTTCTCCGTAGAGTGTGGCGTTACGAATAAAGAGCATAATTTGTGCAAGGGTAAAACTATTCAGTCCTTTTCTAAGACGTTCTTCGATAGAACCTTTCGTTAAAATATTTCTTTTGTCTGGCGTTATTTTAAAACGATAGTGACTGCTCGTCACCATCGACAAACACAGAAAATTCTGTTTTAATCTATCTTTTACTAAAAGCTCTACTTTTACTTGATTTGAAAAAATACTTCATGAATTAATTTCTTAATTAATTTCTCATAATAACCAATTCAACCACGAAAATACTTAAAAGTAAGAAACGTTGGATATGAGTACTCGGGTGAGCAATGATAATAAAACGACTTTATTTAAAGGCAAAATTGAGACAGGTATCATCTTACATATAACCCTAATACCGTAACAACGTAGGTAATGCTGAGTGTTTGCACACGGGTTAAGTACGACTCAATTTCCACCGCGAACGTTTTCACTCCACGAAGTGAAAGCTTCCTCATGTGTCCATCCCCAGTTTTAACCAAACCCAGGCTGAGCTTAAAGCCGAGCTTCGGAGACTCCGTTTAAATAAAACAAACATTCGGCGGTTACAGAAATAACGGCGGATAATGATGGCACATTAGCCAACAAATCGAGCCCATGATAGCGACCGATCGCCTCTAATATTTGAACTAACTGGCTTATTAATATTAATTCTGGCGGATGAGAGGTGGACACACATCGGAAAAAGCCTGAAACTCGTCCACATCTGCAGCGAAATCTAACGTAAAGGGTACGCCAACACGGCTGATAAATACAAAAACACGGAAGGCGATAACCAGAAAACAAACGTACCGAAACGTCGTGATTTACCGATTCCAGCCCTTGGGCAAATTGTGAGTTGAATAATGAAAATGAAAGACACAGATTTGATCTTTCGTACGACGTTTTTCGTTGGCACCATCAGGGAATTGCTCGCCTGTTAGTTAACCATTTCAAATCAAACCTCTAGAGGATTAAAAAAATATTCTTTATCTTCACCATTACGACCGTTCACGAAGATATTCCTTACCAAATTAAATTTTAATTTACTTCTGCATATTTACTCTGCAAGCCGACATAATACTAGGAGTAGAAATTGTTCAGATAAGTGCACATTTAAATCTTTGGTGGTGTAGAAAGTTTTCGCCATTTATTTTCGCTAATATGGCCTGCAAGGAAGTGACGCTTTGTCACATTGAATTTTTATTTGCATCAACGTATTTAACCTGCAAGCTGACTTGATGATATGAATAGAAATTGCACACTTAAGTGCATATATTGATCAAATGATTAATAATTGTAAGAAAGGTATAGTTTTAATAGTATTCAATAAGGAGGGACCAGAATGAATGTAATTTTTCGGCATCATTCAAACTTAACATAAAGCATTATCACAACTCAGTAGCTTTCATAAAATCACATAAATTAACGAGACCGCGACAGAAGTAGATACTATGAATTTCGTGAATGTGAAGATTGATTGAATCAAACGCAATCTTACTGTATCCACAGTATACATAAACTGTGGACATAGTCTGATTGTGTTTAATTCTACTAATTATGGATGTTCCATCATATATCGTCGGAATTGATTAACTTAATGTAGAAAATTAGGATTAGAATTTCGCTACGTATCAGAATTAAAGAATAGTGATTTATCTGACAACAAATCTAGGAATATTAAGGGATATCTCGATTATTGCTTACCATTTCTAAACACCTATTCTTAGGTCCCCAATAACTGGGCGCCGAACATATGTTCATACGAGTAAGGCGAAAAACGATCGGCACGGAAAGAAACGGGCGTGAAGGAATGGAAGATATTGCCACGGGTGTGCACATACGGTAGTGAGATAAATTGGAAGAGGGAGGGAAAGGGAAATAGGGAAATAGTATCGGAGAAGAAGGTCTAGGAAATGAAGATAGGAGGAGATGGACGTGGAGATGTCAAAAAGGAAGGAGAGAGGAGAAGCGAGCGAGGGGAAGAGGGGAGAGGCGAGATCAATACAAGGCATGACCCAGGCTGCCTGGGCGAGGAACGCGGATGCAAAGCGTAGTAAAAGAGTGTCGGAAAGGGTTGAGAGAAGAGGAAATTGTGAGTCACACGAGAGGGAAAGGGAATCGGAGACGGATTGAGGAAGCGTGGATGGAACGGAAACGAACGGGGGTTTAATGAAGAAATGTATATGAGAGAGAAAGTAGGCGATAAATGAACGATCGCGCTCATGTAACATGCACGCAGAAATATGTAGACATCTATAAAGGCATGTATGAGTATGTTTCATATCTCTTCTTGAAATCGGGATAAATACGGAACACTTAAACGAATGTATGTAATAAATATTTTCTATGAGGGATCCAATGTAAATAGTTTTAGCTGCTATCTAAAAGATATGAACTATCTTTAATTTATCTTATATTTTCTCCCACAAGCAACAATTTATCGAAAAATAACAAAAGGGGACAAAATAATTATAACTGACAAAAATGCCACAGTGTTATAAACATGAAAAATTCAGAACTAAAAGCAGGGACCTTTAAGTTGATGAGGTTGTAATCAAGCCATCCCACCACTGAAGTTGAATTATTATTTCATTATAAAAACATGACTATTATACGTAGAAAATATGCTCTATAATGCGCATTATCGCTCTGTTTAGCTTTATCTCATAAGATTCCGTCCGAACACTGAAAATATAACATCCCCTAAGAGATCCAAACATCAGGTTCAATTCCTCGTAAAACTGAATGGGTATTATCCCTAATGAAACGATTAAATTACGTATTGGAAGGAGTATGGAATTATATTGCAAATAAAACTTTCAAACTAAACCTCTACAAGTTTTCAGCACCTGAAGATGACTCTCTAGCTTTGAATTATGATCACTATAGAAATAGATGAGGAAATAAACAATAAAATAAATGATAACTTAATTCTGTACTACTATGACTACATAACTCTCCAACGAAGAGCGACTTAATCAATTTTTGAAAAAAAGGAGAGTAAATAGTGCAATGTAAAGACAATAAGAGAGATTAGAATGATATGCATAAAAAAGTAGTAAAAAATAGCATTACAGCGGTTGGGGTTAAACAGAAAGTCTCTCACTTCTACATTAGTTAAAATGATATCACTAACTTCCTAACCTCTTTTTTATAGTTAATTATAATCATTCCTTCCCTCAATAAGTTATTAGCTATAGATATCACGAAGTTATTTAGCACAAATCAACGAAATTTACAGAAAAAAACTTAAGATAAAAGTTATATGGGGCCTAATTATTCGTAAATTTTTAATTAGTGCCATCTTGAGGAAAATAAGCTCTCCTTGAGATCACTTTATATGACACCATGTAACTTGGAAAATCTCTTCTGATTATTGTGATTACAATATATACAGAAAGGAATAAAAGCAGGCATGCGAAGAGCTGTACGAATCTCTCGCTGTAGCAAATTAGAGCCAATTGCAAGCTGGGCGTCTGCGTGCCGGAAATTCGATGCGAACGCAAAACGAGCAGCGAAACCGTTTCATATGCGCAAAAAAGTCGGAGCGACGCCGAGAATAAATGGAAACGGATTTCGCACGCATCCCAGCCGAGAGAGAATGCGCTGTTTAATTTAAGGAGATGGCTTCACAGGGATTCGTTAATTACAAATATTAATTTCCCGAAATAGTGCGTCATATAACGACAAGATGTATTTTGCAGGCTAGATTATGGATGATGCTAACCTATCGAGTTTTCCTTTTATCTAAAAATATATCGTAACATCATTCATCCTGTTCGAATATGTACCATAGACATGTATCTGAATTTTTATGTCGATCATGCTTGTGTAACTAGCTCTTTAAAAATCACCATCAGAACCATCCCTATGAGCGTAAAAATAACTATCGTCAGACACCTATTTAAACTACCATTACTTCCGTGTTGTCAGTTGGGTTGAGGATTGCCTGTTGTTAGCAAAAACTATACTGTATTTTAAATTAACTGTTATACTTCTTTTTATCGGCAAGGAATATTGACAGGCTAAAGGAGTAACTATCGATTTAATTTTTACGTAACTGAATGAATCCGCAAGTCAAGAGTGAATTTCGACCTCTAATGAACCCTCATCAACAGTGATTATTAATTAGAGAAATGCACGATGTGTCGGCTAAGCGGTTTATTTGAATAAATACATAATACAAATAAATTATAGCGCAAAACCAGTCTGATAATGTTCAGTGAGTGAGCGACAACCCTTTTAAAATGTCATGCGTTTGCTGCTGTCTAAGTATCTCTGCTCATATGGTCTAATTCTTCGTATGTGGAATATTTTTCATTCGTTGTTTGGTTCAGGATGGATATAAATGTACCTTTCAATTACTTTCAACTCGATTCAAATCATTACTATGATAATTTGAAAGTTACTTAAGTATGAATAATACTGAATGTAAATCTTAGTGAAGATATGTTCACTTACGCATACAATTTCTGCTGATAGAATCGTGTCTCAGTGACGTAACTAAAACCCAACTATCACCCTTCATCTTACCTAATAACCAACATGCCCTCTCTTAGGCTTTTGGTAGCTAATGGCGGAGGGTTTTGAGATTCAAACCAACCTCGGGGCTGAACACTTAACAGTCAGAGCTCATCCGATAAACCTAAGAAATCATCACCTCAACCCACGGAACATAAAGAGAACCTAAAGAGAAAAATTCAAATTCCATCATCCAGCCATTTCGAAGAGCGAACTCCCTAGGTATCCTCCCCTTTCCAATTAACCCTTCCACCCCATCCTCACTCAACCATGTATTATAGGGACCAATGGTCATCCATCCATAAGCTCGTGAAAGTTGACCAATCAGGAAGGAATTAATTTGCACTCGTGCCCCTCTTCGCTCTCCCCTCCGAATTGGCGCGGCAAAGCCATATCTGCATATTCAAGGAAGGAGCGAAAATGGCGGAGGGGCAACAGGGGAGAGGACGGCGATGGAATACCGATAGCTGCCAGACTGCAGCGAAACACTCGGGGAAAAAGGGGAGACCACATTTTATTTCCACGGTAATTTCGCGAAGATTTATTTCCCATCCGAGCGCAGAATTAAACCGGCGAAATGTGGATTGCTGCATTTCCGTTGCGACGGGTGTTATATCACCTCTACGTTCCCAAGGAAGGATACTGGAGGAATAGGAAAGATCCCTCTATTTTTAAGATTCCGAGGAGAGTCTATTTCTGCGGTTCATTTCCCATGGTTATCGATGATTATAGTCTACTCCAAAGGAAGGAATGGTCGTCCGTTTCTACTATAGAAATTAGAATTACAGACATGGAAGAATAATAGAAAAACTGTGACCAGATTTTTCTGGAACAATCATTAAAGTTCAATATTAATTTCTATCTCATAAAATAAATCAGTAACATGAAAGTTCAAAAGGGATTGCAATCAATTATATGAAAATTGACTGACTAAACATGACTGATACAATTAGTTAATGATTTTAATACTAACTGAACTAAAAGCGATAATTCAACCCTTAACTCACCAAATACCATTTCCATGTATACGACCTAAAATTACCCTGCCATTCGGGAATTGGAAAAGGCACAACGAAATCCGATTCAGTTTGTAAAGAGTTACTACAATCCATCAATCAGAGTTATTCAGATGGTTCAGGACGCAGGACTCAATTCGGGATACATTTACTTAATAAGCTCAGAGAAAGCACATTCTAAGAAGATGTAACGGATATAATGAGACCTCTCTCTTATATACGCTTCTGATACTGATATATTTCTTCCGCGTACGATGCATGAAAGAAATTTATTAGGGAAGTAGAGTCATATTACTTGCACCACTGCCACATGCCGAAAGGCGGCTTGGAAGTTCTTTACACAGATATAGACATAAAGTTTTTAACGAGTTATTACCAACAGAATGGCCATGAAAAACTTTTTCAATAAATTTTGACAATTTTTGGCAACTCATTACTGAAAATATCTCAAATATCAATCTCGCGAATACAAATATCTTAGCATTCCAAAGCCGATTCTCGGTTTATTCTCCTGATAAAATTTCTTTTGGGGAATAGATAAGGATCGATTAATTATAATAACATTATCAAAGTTAATGTATTTTGAAAGTCTTAGGCATTTCATAATCATAAAAATAAAACTTTATTCGGGCGAAATTGAGATTAAAAGTCTCCTCTTTCATCTAACCCATGAACGAATGCATTCAGTAAATTAGACCACAGACTCCGAATGTAAAAAATTTGCTGGTAAAATTAAGACATGACTCAAATAACTCATCGAAATTTAAACTTAAAATAATACCAATGTTCAGTATTAATGTTAAAAAATTATTTTAATCGCAGCGCATTCAGAAACATTGCAAATGTTTGCAACTTCTTATCACAATCCACCTAAATATAAATGGATATTCTACATACTTATTAATTAGTTTATATTCTAGGTAAGACTATTAAAAATTTTAACTATTCGTAACAAATATCAAAATATCTCAGTCCTTAAACGGAAAAATCAATATTATCAAAAATAAATTTTGCAGAGGGGCAAAAATTCATAAGTAATGATACTATTTCTATTTTTACACCTCTTCTCTTTCGATCATAACCATAGAGCTTAAAAATATTTTAATTTATATTAAAAATTCATTTTCAAAGCATGACAAGCTGGACACCTCAAGCTCTTGCACGAAATTGGCAAAACAATCAACGTAATTGTTCGGTGAACCGCATAACAAAAGTAATGAATTTCCTTTGAGATGCGTGTCCGTTGGATATTTGAATCCAGACACCGTTCCGATGCGGAGGTGTGAATAGGCGTTGACGAAAAAGTCGCATTCGAGGGATTTCAATAAAAACAGTAATTTTCGATTACATAAGATTGCCTAACATATGCATTAATAAAAAATACATTGCTAACGGTTCACATACGATTTGAAAGAGAGAAAAATCTCGCTCGGGAAGAAAGGATGAAATAAATAACTTAAGTGGTTTAAATCATAGCTTCAACCATAAAACGTTAATGTCTGCAAAAAGTTTAATACGGTTTAACTTTAGACTGTAGTCACACGCTAGTGCGATCGAGATTTCAGAACAAGAATTTAAAATATGCTCTATCAAAAGTTTTTGCAGTGATAATTTCGAAACTCTTATAAAAGTCTTTCAAAAATAAGTATGAAAAACATTTACAACAAGAAAAGTAGTTCAGTCACAGATTTTTCTAACTGATAAAATATTGTTCAAAAATCCATATTCTCTCCAACATTCTCTTTACATACGAGTATGAGTATACGAAACTATATAAATTATGATGCAAGTAAAATATGCAAGCTAAATATCTTAAAATGAGATAAGAAGATAATGGGGAGAAAGAAAAGTTGAACTTCAAGTAAATAACAAATCAATTATGTCAAAAATCGATATTTTTAATCAAAAAATGTGCATAATATGATTGCGAAGGTAACTAAATCGTAAAAATGAGTCACGATAGGTGAACCTCATTCCAATAAGAGCATAAACATATCGTTGGCTGGTATGATAACCTTTCACAGTTAACAAAAGATATTTAATTTGTATATACCTGAGAGCTTAAAAAAATTATCTAAACAAGGTTTATTGATTGAAATTAAAATTATTATTAATTGATAACACGAAAATGAAATAAATTTATAAAGTCTTTTACTTGTTGTGGAATACGAATTGCATTATAATTACATCTAATCGTCGTCGTTGATGTAAAAAAATTTCGTATGAATATGTCTGAAGAGAAATATGTGTTTAAAAACTGAAAATAATTTATTAACACTACGATACAAGGAAAATGCTGCAATTACACTGAAATGATATAAGTGAACGCATCTATGTATGAGCAAGGAATTAGGAAGATTTTTCTAAGTTTTTCGCATTTGTAAATGCAAATCACAAGTTAGGTAATGTTAAGATTATCTCCATTTATCTCTATATAAACAATGAGTCAGAATCAAATTCTTAAAACACCTCAGTCCAACACCAGACAGTCCCTTTAGCAGAATGCATCATACATCTCTACTGTTTAAAATACAGATCCAATCGTAAAAGAAAATGAAACAAGCCTAACAAAAAAACAGTAAATCCCAAAAAATTCCATTGTTATTCAATACCGCACTGACCATGCCACAAAAACATAAAACCAAAAATGATTGCCCTTCCATAAAAATTGCACAGATTTAAAATGTCGACCGAAATGTATAATGGAATTTTTACCTTGACCATATAAATATCGTTGCCACGACCATACCAAGCCATTTTTATTTGGGCACCTGCGCAGTTTTTTAGTACAAGAGTCATTTTATCACGAAAAGTCGTGCACAAAATAAACTGCAGCACGCATTTTTACTCACGCGACCGGTATTCGCGCGTTATCAATTATTAATGCGCCCCAAAATTAAAAGGAAAAAACAATTTGGTCATTAAAATGAATGGAAGAGATGAACTGCGATGAACCCTATAATTTTTAGCCGCGCTCGGAAAAAGTTTGCAAGGCGCATCACCGTTGTGTTTTTAATTAGAAACGCAAGCGGCGAAATCACGGAAAAAGCTGTCACGCCAGCCTTGGCCACAGACACTAGATTTTCACATGTACTAGTTGAGTGACCGCTAGAAGATGCCACAATTTGCAAGGTGGTGGAAATTAATGGAAGCCACATTCTTTTAAGGAGATATAAATGACAATTAAGGAGGAGAGTTAATTTTAGAGGTAATAAAGGAGTTAGAATGTGATATGAATCGGTTGAATAGGGAAAATAAGATGCAGGAGATGCTAGACTTAATGAATGTATGAAATTATGAACAGATTTTTAGCAAACGAAAATAAATTCAAGTATGTAGAAGAATGGAGAAGCTATGTATAGAAATGAAGCCAATTACTTTTTTACTTCAGAAATACAAATTGAAAAGTACGAATATATGTACGTGAAAATTTCTTTTAACTAAGCATAAGAATTTTCTTCATTAGACTCAACTTTTACCTCTGATCAGAAAATAGACTCATCTTTCAGGAAATTTGATCAATATACTTTCGACGATATGCCCGTACTACCACGAAAGGATTACATATTAAAATATTTGTATACTACTAACAAAGCGTAAGTTAAATGTCGCAGAATTTCATCAAAGCCATAGATTTATTTATGGATGTTCAGAAAAAGGTAGAATTTGCAGGTAACGTACGGAAAAATTCAGTAAATATTATTTTTCAGTAGGAAACGGTAAATAAATCCTATTGGAAGGTGATTTTGTAGAAAGGAGCTTACGCTTGAGGCAAGTTAAGCGATCTTTAACTGGATTTAATTTTTTTCCTATAAGATACTATGAAGAGATAATCGTAGAATCTACGATAAAGGGAAATGAATTCCACCCAAGACAAAATACTTTTTTTTGAGAATATCATAAATAACTTCTGTTATTCCAAATGCGATACGAATAAATGAGCTAGAAAAGAATGGTGATTAGTAATTGTTCCATGGAGTTGTAACGGAATCAGGTATAACTTTCAAATATTCATTCCTTATTTCAACTAAAATCGAACCTAAAAATAGAATAACAGTCAGGAAAATAAGTATCCTATTCAGATAGAGAACTAAGAGTGACCTGAAGAGTTAAAAAAATCATTAATCCTTGTTTCATCGGCATGGTAAAAGGTTATCCACAATGTAGCCCAAGTGCCGTGTATGACGCTTTACTCAGTATCTTACAAGTCGATATTTCAATCTTTTCTCATAGTTTCGGTTAACTTTCTATTCTTGTTTGATTATTGTTAAAAAGAATATATTTAAATTGTAAGCCACAATAAAAATGGAGCACGTCAAAACATCATAATGCAAAAACTAAACTCGAGACTTCCAATGAATTGTAAATATATTAAATTATAGAAAGGTATACCTACAGTAGAAGTCTTTATAGCAACATCGATTCGTTTGAGAAAATAATATCTGGATCATCCCAGCTCTCGAATGAATTGTTAAGAATTTCAGTCGTTCAAACATTGTTATAACTGCGTATGCTCGGCAAAAAAGAATTCAACTCATCGTTCATGAGAGCCAACAAGGAAATCCTTAAGAAATAAAGTCATATCCCCGAAATTGTACGAGCGCGAAATCAAATTTGGTCGCGCGGAAATTTCGACGGCGGTCACCAAAAACAAATGACGCCAGAGAATTTCGCACTGACTCCTCCACTTTCTCCCTTACGGAACGATTTGAGTCACGTGATTTTCCACCGCGAGAAAACAGAGGCTTCCCTTAAAATTTATGACCATCGCCTTGATTCCGTCATTCACTCAACTTTCCTTCCATCTGTTTTCGCAAGTCAGACTAATCTTCCATCATATTCCCCATTCCATCATATTTCAGCTCTTGGGTCAATCTTTCCTCGATCGCCATCCCATCGCCGCTTGCGATAACAATCACTCTTCCGTGTTTGCTGTCGGCAGACTCATTAAGTGTTCCAAGTGGACAAACATGCAGCCACTCGTGAGGGAACGACAGGGAAAAGGAGTCCTGCAAATCCATCGCTTCCTTTCCCCATGGAAAGGCCACGATTCCCCTGTTATGCTTTATTCCCTCCCAGTTTAGTTAGTCATTATCTTCCGATTCGTTATTATTCCTTCCTTTCTTCTCCCTTTACGCTTCTCTTCCCCGCCTATTTTCCCGGGAGGAAATCTTTCGTTTACAGAAGTTAATTTCCTACCTATTCATGGCTCGCACGTTTGCTACTTCATTTCAGGGAAGCTTAAACTTGACAAGGTGAAGGAAATAAAATGGAAGAAATGCAAAATCAAAAATAGATAGAGTACAAATATAATAAAAAAATAAACGCACAAGAAATATAGCGAGAAGTAAAATTCATGAAGGAAGAGAAAGAGAAGCGAAAAATAATGATATAACTGGGAGTTGAACTCAGGTCTTCCTATCAATTCCAACTACTGAACTACCATGCTGCTTCATTTCCGTTGTCAACAAAACGTTCGGTATTTTTCGGGTATTTTGGATTGTAAACCTCAGAGCTTTATGTGAAAAGATATTTCATATCCTTATTCCCTGTAGCCATGAAGGAGTTAGAGAGCTGACAATGAGAGCTAGGGTTCACGCGCATTGAAAATATCATCGTTTTACACTTACATAATCATTTCGGTACTACTATTTAACTAAAGCTATTTGGAAAAGATGAGGAAGTAGTATTACGGGATAAGTTAAATAGCAAACTCTGCTGAAAATCTTGATCATCGGTTTTAATATTGTACTGACAATAATTTGATCGGTTACTCCCTAAACTGAGATTAATTACATAGGATTACATAATGTAACTAAATAATCAAACGTTTCTTGATAAAAATTCAATATCTAATGCTTGAATCTGGCAGACAGGTAATATACACAATTTGTTTTTGATGGCAGTTCGCTTTCGAGGGGACAAGTTACCATCTCTTTTTGTACTGTCTTTCGCCATTTTATTTCTTCCTGAATGATGATTTTGGAGTATAAAATTTCTGTGGGAAGTTTATGCGGAACCTCTATATTAAGACGTGAAATTAATATTTAACAAGTTAGACTACAAGCAGCTATTCCACAACGCCTTATTTCTTCTAAATTGCTACCTTTACTTAATTCCAAACTTAATATTACTGATATCAGTAGTCCTTATTGTTGTGATAATCAGTCAAATAATAATAACAATAATATTACACTAATTGACTGTATATAGATATTCTTTCATTGTCACTTCTACTTACTTACTAGGAGTTCATTGAATCCGACACACAAAATAGCTCTAATTTTTTAAACTGAGATTCATAACTAGAAATGCGTTTCTTAAAGCATGTTACATCTATTTTTATAGAGCATGGAATGAAAATTTGACTAGATATGACTTGTAAATATAAAACTGAACAAGTATCAGTCCTTTTTTCAAAAGCATTCCAAAATAATTGAATCTTGGAAAACGAATAAGCAGTAGAAACGATGAGAATTTTACAAATAGAACTCTTGCAAAATGGTGGATTGGTATTTTTCCTACTGATATAATTTCATACGTTTCCATAAATATTCCTATCACCCTTTTCGCTTCAATAGAAATTGTGAAAAGACAGAATTATTCTGGCAGAGTTATTCAGGCTATTACTCTGACGATTTTCCGTCTCCAACATCGGTTTATTCCTTGCTTTCTCTATCCATCGATGTGCCATTCACATTCTTCTGAAAAATACATCGCTTACAGAATCCCAGGCCATCAATCATTCCCTTATGAAAGCGAATGGCGGACTGAACGATTCTGACCAGAGAGGAGACAAATCGATGTGACCATCAAACATCGTAGACTCAAACACTTTAGCCAGGTTTCCTTACTCCCACAAAGTCAAGATTACGTTTACATAAATGCACATCATATGTATACTCTGAGAATTACTAACACTATATGAAACTCGAGTCATTACCTCTCACTGAACACCACCTATGCTTCAAATGAATCTATTCTCAAGAATAGTTGAATTATTCCCTCCAGAAACGTTTGAATTACACTATTATGTACGGAATATAAAAAAAGAATTCCATAAAAAAATTTTAAACCTGATTTAAGCCGAAATCCAAATGTAATTCTCACCATGGCGATAATTGTTGGAAAAAATCCGCATTTCGGATGTAATTCCCTAAATTTTTCGCAACAATGCCGAATATTTAAATATCCCTTTTAATGACGTTTTAAACGCAATGCCTTAAATAATTAATTCGCATGAGTTTTCCGCAGACACTTTTTCGCGTGAAAATAAAACAGTTATAATTCCTCATTTATATTTTTAATGCCCTCATTTGCATTGGGTTGGCATCGGTATTATTTGATGAGTCAACTGAAGCAATGTGGAATTAATATATTTAAAAAAGGGATGAAATTTTAAATTTCTAAATATTCCAGAAATTAATATTGTGTTCATGAAATATGATTCGAATTCCGACGGATATTTCGTAACTTTGGCTGAGTTTAAGGATAAGTTACAGAGCATCGTCTATACCCTCAAGAAATAAACGAACTATTTTATACGATTTTGAGCGTTATCTCACATCTTATTTTTATTCGGTATGTTTTCTCCTTATTGTGCTAGATATGGTTAACCGAATAGCTTTGTTATACAATTATGCAGAAAACGTTTTTGAGGACGATATATTGCTATTATTCATTCGTTCTATTTACATATTACCGGCAATATAAGCGTAGTCAGATAATTTTTCACTAACAATACTATTTCCGATTAATCTGCTAATTCTTTCCATTCACATAGGATACGCAGATTTCATCTTCAGTCAATAATTAAAAAAGTAGTTCTCCGACACATTTTCGAAACATTCTTTAGCCATTCCCAATTCTGTTTCATTTCTACTACTTTTACTGCTATAAAACTGTTGAAGCTTCCTATTCAATTTAATATTTGAACGTGTTCAATCTTGACTTATTGTTAGTTGTAATCGAATCGTCATGTTTCTTCATAAAGCTCTATTCGATTTAGTAACTCACTATCTACAATGGCATCACTACCATTCTAATCACAACTATGAAGTACCCGTCTATGTATGTAACTAAAATACAACTAATCATGTATACCTGCAATTACTTACAATATTCCTAATTTGTATGCCTTTCTCAATACAACATAAGTTTAAAGTTTTCGGTATCCCTTATAAAGTTAAGGAGCAAACATACTTCAAGTTCAAGTTTGACTGATTCCATCGAGTTTTAGTAAGATAGAGGTTAAATGAAAATAAGTAGGAAATTATACATTTTTCTTCGAATATTTTGATAACTTTAGCAGGTATGGCTGCAAAACTGAAACGCTTCTCTCGTGGTAGGAATTTAGAGAGAACGATTGCTAAATTCTTAACCTTTTCGTAAAAGTGAGCCACTTTTCATTGTTTCCGGCGTATAGAAGGAATTTTCATACATTCTTCTTATTACCTAATATGAAGTTATCGAATTTTATGAGTCCTTAGAGTATTGTGCGATGAACTATTCTTAAATATCTCTCATGGAATTAATTAAGTGTGGTAAATATGATTGAATTATTTGAAAATTTCAATTTAAAGAATAAAATATTACTTAAGTTCTAGCGATCAATTTCGGCCCATCGCGGACGATATCCTTCAAGAGTCTCCTTTAACGAACGCCAAAATCACCTCAACCATTCAGAACCCATACGAATTTTCCGCGCCATTCCCACGTTCGTCCAAACGGCAAAACAATCCTCGGGAGCACCTTTCAGGTGTTACAAACTCCCATATCCCAAATCCTCGGAATTCACTGCGAACTCCTCCTTCAGAGGAAGACGGCGGCGGAGGGAGAGAAAGGCTGGGAAAAGCGAACTTGATCGTTAATTACGAACCGAAAAGGGGTTTTATGAATATGGATGCAGCGCTCGCATTTAAGCGCGTCCCGAGTGACAAACGAGAACCTGGGATTAAGGCCGACGTCAGCGATCGGGGATGTTAATGAAGGCTTCAAAGATAAGGAGCCTTCCGCGGGGGAAGGAAAGATGACACGCCGCCGTAGAAGGGGAAAGAATAGGTTTCCGACTGGGATAAACCTCCCAGTTAGGATGAGAGCTCCTCTATGAGGTGCCATAACGCATTCCCTTTGTTGACGTAATGAAATTCTAATTATACCGGCGGAGGTGTGGGGATGAGTTGGGGAGGAGGGGGAACAGAGGTCGACGTGGGGAGTGGGGGAGGGAAGCTTTTGGGAATAATTCATTTCCCGGCAGAAGTGGGAGGTTCGGAAGGGAAGGTAGGGTTGGAAATCTTAGGAAAAGAGGTTTTCCGCGAAAAAAGGGGGTGGCCCCGTCGTGGAGGGCGATAATTTCGGATTATAGTGTTCATTTGTTTCGTAGGGGGCGCCGATGATTACTGCCGGGAGGGTGCTAATTATTCCTCTGCGGCCGACGGCGTCTTTGCTCTCGTCCCGCCGCAGCTGCCTGGGTGTTTTCCCCACGAAAGCTTTTGCTTCCCACGTTTTCCCGAACCGTCTCCAGATCTTCTCCGCAAACACGCGGGGTCCTTTTAAAAATATCAAACGCACCGAATCGAGGGTCGAGTAGAACTGAGGGGCCCGTGAGAGTGTTTGGGCCGAGTTGGTGAACGAAGTGTGGAGACGCGATCCGTTCGTTTCCTATTTCTTTTCATTTCATTTTCTTTCCATTTTCGTTTTATTTCCTGAGTCGCAGCACACGTAATGCCATCAAATGGAAAAATGGAAGGATATACGTGTTAATCCGTGTTCTTCTTTGACATGGCCATCCGGAATAGAAATGAAACCCAAATCTTAGTTCAATTATAAAATCCTCGAATAATATGGATAATATAAGTATATTCGTATAAAATTAGTATAAATGAAACGCCATCAAAATAGATAGACTGCCGTTAACATTTGCATACACAAGATCGATTTTCACACATTCGGAAAATGTGATCAAAAATAGCAGGAAAAATTTGCCATATTTACCATATTTTTGTCACAATTTGCCATATTTTTTTCTTATATTTATCCAAGGTAAACTTCCTTGTTGTTTACAACCGATTATGCCTATTGGTGCTAAAATAAGTAACCTTTTTCGAATTGCGATGGGACATTATCTATTTTTAAGTTCATTTCTGTGTGTGTGAATAAAAATGCGTTTTCTAAGAATTGTATATTTCCCTTAAGAAAACAAAATTTCAGATTAACCTCGCACATGGTGTAGGCTGGGAATAGAATATTCGAAGTAATAACATGCTAACAACAAGGAAAGGGTGTTGTCAACGAATCATTAACATAAAGGTTTTTATTTAAAACGTAAAAGACTTAAAAATACAGATAACTGGGACGTTTTTGCCATATCATATAGCAGTGAAGTATGAAAGTGAAGTGTATAGCAGTGAAATATATCTGAAGAAATCTCAATCTTATCTAAAGGAAGGCAGAAAAGACTGAGTTTTGGAAATTAAAGTATACAAAGACCTACGTTTAGGCTGATTTTGGTTATTTAATTGAAGTCGAAATAATATTATCATTCCTGTAAATACAGAAAAAGACTTCTGATGAGGCTAGTTTTAGGAATTTCGGAAGTATAGTTCGATCAATTTCAAATGAATTAAAGCAAAGATGGAAATCATGATGTGATTGTAAAAGATACATCTTTGACATAAGACTTTTGGTAAATCGTAATGCTTAAACATGATCGGTCAAATAGGATTTTAAATATATGATCAAGGAAAATTAATTATAGTTAACTCAACGGTGCCAAAATCGCTATCTCACGAACGGAAACAGGAGTTGGTGGAAAGAAATAAGGAATGGATAAAAGCTAGATGGCAAATTAAATAGGATTCGCAAATATTTAAATAATAATGTCAATCTCCAATTATTTATGCATTGCAAAGCGCATTCCAAAATTAGCAATGTCACCATGAATATCCTTCCTTCGATTATTTTCTAGAATAATTTAAGAATTAAAAAAAGAAAACAACTGACGCAGTAAAGACTAACATTCGCGGCGTTTCCTCAGATCATCATCGACTTAACACTAACTTTTGATGCCAAATTGATCACCTGCAGGTGAATTTAAGGTTGAAATATCAGCGATTGCTTTCATTTGGTTAATTTAAAATGTTTACACACTCAGGAGAATATAGACTGAAAACTTAACTCCTACTTATTGATGCAAGTACGGAAGATGATGCAAATCAATTACTAAGGAGATAAAATTAATAAAAACGATGTACAGGTTAGAGAGGGTTCCGACCTGCAGAAGTAACTAAGGAGAATTTAAATGAGAGTCAAGAGGGAGAGAGGACGGTAGGGAAGGAGAGGATTGATGGGGACAGAACGACGATAGCAAGTGGGGTTTTCAGAGGCCTTCGCCATTACCACTAATGACCAAGGGGCGGTCGCAGAGATGTATCCCGTGGGACGCCTTGCCCTTAGAGGAAAGTAGGGATCGGCAGGAGATGGTTGTGGGTTCATCGTCTAGACTCCCGAAGATAAAGAGGACCCATCTCCGGATCGGCACCTGATGCTCCCCAAGATTGCTATCTGCTCTTATGGATCCTGACGCTCATTCGGGGAAAATTGCCATTAAAACGTCAAAAACTCGCTCCTCGATGTATCTCTTGCGATTCTGGTTCGATTGATAGGAGATTGTCTCGAAACTTTGCTTCCAACGATTTCACCGCGGTCTTCTTCGGATGCTTCGGTTGACAAAATATTTATTAGCAGCAGCAATTATTATCGTGTTACAATATCTGTTTAATTTATTGACCAATTAGTTATACACGTTGTTCTGCGAAGTATGTAAATATGTGCTAAAAGTATTGAAAAAATATATTTTTCATCAAATTTAAAATTAAATCGGTATAAATACCATAAATATCTAACATTATCGCTTTTTTTAAAGCTTACTTATAATTTAAAAAATGATTACTAATATTACACTATTATTACTCATTATTTAAATAATATTTAAATGATAATTAACACGTATTTATGGAAGAATCAAACGCAAATTTTGGAAAAGTACGATCTGGATTATGTAAGTGGTCATCCAAGGAACGGCGGAGGGTTTACAATCTTTTATATAACGCTTTGGATTCTATTGTTAACATTAAATACGCAGATATAAGGAAAAGTTTAAATTAAAGTTGCTCAACACAACTTTAAAATAATTATGATCTGGATTATGTAAGTTGTCATTCAAGGATCGGCGGAGGGTTCACAACCTTAAATGCAATACTTTAGAGTCTATTATCTACATGTACAGCATCACTTTAGAATCTATTTTTAACATTTAAGTTGCAGATATAAGAAAAGGTTTAAATTAAAGTTGACTTATATACAGCAAAATTCCTCAAATCCCCACCTGTATTAATCTATTTCATTGACTACCACTCAATTCGGGTTAAAGCACCATATTGTAATGATTTTGCATGTCGGTTTTTGACGGATTAACTCTTAATCTCCAGTTTATGGAATGTCACAAGTAATTTAACCTTATCTTAAAATACTATTTAAATTGCAAAGCGAGCAGAAATTGTATGTTGCGTTTATGTTTACGTTATAAATTTGTCCGATGGGGAGTGGTTGTTTGAGAGCTGCAACATGAAAAATATGTTTTCTCGCACAAGGTAAACCAACACCATTGTTCCGCGACAGAACTTCCACCGATGATCGAACAGATGGTGAGCGTCCACGCGTCTTCCCACACCAACCCCTTACTCCCCATCCACGGCAGACTGCTGCAAGAGGCACCCCCGCTCTCCTGCGTCACCTCCTGGTCGCCGAGGCACAACGTGCGTACAATACCCTCTCCCACGCACTTGCTACACTCATCGCGTCCCTAGACATACAACTCCTATAAGAGATGTCCTCCAATGCTATGTCTCAAGAATGCATTTCGTAAAAGCTATCATCCACACAATATAATATCCCTTTTTCGATTCCTAAAATAGACGGTGCTGACAGAGAATGGAATGAAACGGAAACAGGGAAACCTTTTTTCTCTTTCCAGAGCCGAATGAAAGTAAGAGGTAGCCTTTATTATTTCCATATTCTAATTAAAGTTTAATTTAATTAATCAAGATTTCTCAGCAAACTGCGTTACTCTCAAGATAATGTTAATGGAAATACAAAAACTTTTACTGAAGGCGAATGTGTTATGCCAAGCAACTCCCTATGTTATCGTCAAGCTCGGCACATTAAAGTAAGTAAAAGAACACAAGCAAGATAAAAACAAACTATATATTTATTTCCCAAAATTTATTAACTTCGAAACCGGTTGTGTCGTTAATAAACCTTGAAGAATAAATACATAGCTTGATTTTGTCTTGTGTGAGGTAAGATGAATTTCCAACAAGTGTAGTGATTTAATAAGTAAAATAAAGTACTTCTTGTTTCTTAAAGCTTCAACGATCTTGAAGCCGGTGAAGACGCATCGAAGTATATTGTGATGTCCTCTTCACATTTAACTTTAAGTTCTCGCATCCCACAGGATACACTGGAAGAAAAATCTTTCAAATAATAATTTAAATTGACGAAAGGCAGAGACGCTAGCTTTAATGTACCGCATGAAGCTCAAGTAAGGCAGCCTACGGTTTTAACATCTTGATACCCAGGAAATAAATTGAACTTACTGTGATGCCTTCTTTCACGCATTAGTAAAACACAAGTGAAAGGAAATTAAAAGAAGAAAAATATAGATAATTATGTCAGAGTAAGACAAAACTATTCTCCAATGAAAATTCTTTATATTATGGTAAATAAAGTATTAATTATGTAATATCCGAGGTAATTAGTTCTAATTAGAGAATATGGACATCCTCACGTAAAAGAGAAGACTTTTACTCAAGTTTTCATTGATAATACCTCCGTACATTGGATGGGGGCTTTCAATCCATCGATCGGATGCAAGGCTAAAGAAAAGAAACTGAAATTTGGGGAAGAATTAACCTTATAGTAAAAATAGGAATTAATCGATCTGTGGATGTAGCCTGCAGCTGAGAAGAAAATGAAATTTAATATTCTCGAAAATCATAATCAACGACCTATTGAAAGAAAACCGATTTCAGTTATGATAAAATCATCATCGCAGTAATGTTCCCCTATCTTATATGAGGGAAGATATTTTACGATATACATTAAGATATTTAAGACACCTTCATAGAAGATATACTTCGTCATTCGTGTAGCATCAATCGATTGTATACCACATATATTTGCAAATAAGATAAGAATCAAGAAAAATTGAAAGGGTGTTTGTGTAGGAAAGTTATACCTGAGAACAATAGTTATGGCGTAAGGAAACCGAGACCACCCACTTCTCCACCGCAAAGATCACTTTTGGTGCCTTCAGTATCTGCAACCCTCCTCCAGAGACATCAAGTTTCTTTATGAGACCCAAAAATTATACCGCTGAGCTCTCTCCAAATCCACTTACGGGGGAAAATCCGAGGAATGAACGAACACCGGAAAGAAACGCAAGAACGTGGAATTAACGTCACAACCAATTCCTCCAACACGACGTCGTTTTACAGCTCACGCAAATTCTCTTACGTCATTTTTCCTCGACGCCCGACTCCTTTACGCACGGTTTCGTTGCATCCACAGCCCTCTCCACTCTCCTTCCACAAAATCTCATAAATATTTCACATCCTGCAGCGGATACAAGGGTTCCCGGAAGGAGGTGAGGTTTTCGGGGAAGAGGGGGAGAAGATGGAGGAAACAGCGAAACATGGAGCAGTGCTAGACGTGGCGGATGAGAAGTCGTGTTCTTCGATCTCCTTTGGGAAAACGGGTCATGGATGGAGTGATGGATGGAGGACGGGCCACGTGCCTCGACGGACGTCCGATTCGGGCCGCGCAGATTAGCCGCTCGCTCCGTTTGTAACCGAATGCGATAATTGTCGGACGGCGGGTGCCTAAGTGGCTGTGCGATAATCTTTTAGCGATCCGTGTGGGAGTGTGGGAACGTGTGCTAGGGTCGGTGGAAGCGAAAGAGTTAATCTAGGGGTGAAATTCCACCGTTAAAGTCACTCATAAGCTACATATCGTCATATAGGTGCATGGTGCACATGGTTTTATATCAGTAGCAAAAGTCGCATTAAAATATCTTGCAAAGTAAATGAGAACCTAAATATATTTTAGTAAGGAAGTAATTTAGCGTGCTTTTACACTCTGAAGAGCTAAAAATCGTTTAAAATCCTCCATCATCATCTAATGGAAGAAATATCTATGGCCACCTAAAATAAGAGCGGAGGCATGTGCTTTACTTGAACTACGAATAGACAATATTTCATCGCCGTGAAAAATCCTCCATTTAATTCATATACAAAGACGATGTATTTGGGAAAGTTACATTCTGTAATCACATTTTTTTTAAATCTACCTATTTATAAGTTCATTCTTATTTATAGATTAAATTCAATGCGCTCTGTTTAGATGGTATAGAACGAAAAAACGAGATGACTTGTTAAAAAATAGATGCTAGTCATGAAATTATAGCTTATTTTAGGTATGATTGAGCAATGCAGGTTAACCTCATCATATATATGTTATCCTTCACAGATAAAAAATAAGACTGTTGATATAAAATAAATTACCCTTAGGCAGGAGTTATTTGCCAAGTAAGCGAATATTCAAAAGAGAATCCGTAGGCAAGATAGTGAACATAAGAATGGAATACTTTATTATTTAAATTGCATACCTGAATTCTGTTCCAAAAGTAATTTCCGTCCAGGTGCCAATAACTCGGTACTTTAGAAACCAATACTTTTTGACTGCATCGTTGTGTTGAATTGTTTCCCCTGTGAAGAAGAAAAATACATTCTTGAGTGGTAGAATCATAAGTCTTTACCGGCGAAACCCATAATAGAATTCAAACAAAACATGATCAATATATCTGAATATCAAATAAAATCTTACAAAGTGAATTTCCATTCACTTTGCATTTACGTGATGGACTCGCAAACTATATTTAGTCAACAAAAAGTCGGTACAACCTACACAAAATTATATTACATACAAAGAACCAATTTTGGCAGAATGAGGTTAACCATCTTCAGGAGGACAATATCTTCAAAATGATTATTAAAATTTTTACTATTCTATTCATACCATTGAAAATTTTCCAATTTCTAAATCATTTAACGAAAACTTTTTGAATCTTATAGAATACGGTATCGTTTAGGTACTGTGAGCGTTGATAAGATTTATTTAACTTTATTAGATATCGTTGAACTTTGTAAGGAGCAGTTTATAAAATTGTCTTCGTAATTGTACGCATTGAGATAAGCCTTCTTATTTGAAGTTCAAGTATTAATATTAATATCAGAGCTTACTACGCTTTGCAATATGTCCTTCTTTTCGAAAGTTCACCATTTAAAAAGTCTCGCTTAAATTTGTCGTATAAAATACATCTGCAATCGAGTTAAGGATTTAAATCCTACAAAAAATAATTGAACATGGCTCACTAAAGAGGACTGCTGTATTTTGAATTATTAATATCATCCTGATAGATAGCAGAGTTTTAAAACTTAATTAAATATTACTAGAGTGAAAGCAGTTTATTTACTTCGATCCAAACTTATATTTGGAATCTAGTAACCAACAAATCGGCAATGATTTAAGTTAAATAAAAAAAATTCAATCTAATTTAATATTCTATACATTAAGCTACCACTTTTAATTTTGTGACAGTAATGGAATCTACCAATAAAACTTATATAGGAAATTTTCATCAACTTGAAATGTTCCACTTCTTTGAGTTTCGCACAAGGTCAGAAAAGTGCTACATGAGATCTAAGAAACTTTCTCAAACATCCTTAGTATTATAGTGTTAGATCATAAAGAAAATTTAGATTCTTTTCAATATCTTCTCCTGCTACTTCGTAGTTATACAAATTTCATTCAGGATATACAATTGAAATCTACCTATCGGAAATTCAGTCTAAAAACCTTTAAAATAATTTGATTTTGTATTATGAGAAACTAAATTTGAAAAATAACCCAGAAAAGAAATTGAATAGAAGATAGCACATATATCAAGATAAACCATGAAAACAGACGTACTAAGGAAGGATTGTTTACGAGAGAGAAAGAATGTTGAAGGGAATGAGCAAGGAAAAGAGTTCGAAGGAGAAGTGGTGATGGAGTGATGGGGGAGAGAGAGAAATTGAAGTGTCAGACTGAGTAAAGGAAAAGCATTTGCGTTGAAGGGAAGAGCTCTTACTCTGTTATACCAAACACACAAGCGTAAGAGAGAAATAGGGGTTACTAAAAGCCGTTTCTGCTAGAAATGTATCGAGAGATTGCAGGGATCTTAACTTGTCCAAATATCACGACCCATACATCAATAAAGAGCTCGTCTGATTCCTTCGAATACATTTCCTCTATTTGTGACTTATCTTCATGAGACGAGAGTTGGCTCAAAATCCTATTTATCACCCTCCTGTTGGGGAAAGGATCTTTCATTATGAATTTCGTACTATGGAAGATTCAATATTTATTACCTCTTTCTAGAATTTAATTTTATTATACTTAATAAAGACAGCAAAAGATAAATAAGTAAAGATATTTTAAGTCAATAAAACTGATGAACTATAATTATTTCTGTTAATAAAATTAATTTGGAAGAGAAAGATGAAACGATTATGAGCATAATCCGTTTTGATCGCAAGAGTACTACTACTACAGTACTACTGAGTTATCAAATAGGATTTATTTTCAGTTGTACTTCATCTATTTAAAATTCTATTTCTGATCGATTATTCACTGCCATAAGTGTACCGAAAAGAAACAATTTATCGCTAAAGATGTGTCATAGATGTTCAATCATACTTCAATTTGTAATGGTTGGTCAATGAATCATTGCAGATGAGAATTGAAATATATACGAGAATGTATTTTAGCGTGTGCTGGAAAAATCTTAAAGACACTTTCCAATAGCTTTTATTTTACAAATTTAAGAAACAATAAACATTGTAAAGGAATATTTCTTATCTAATTAGGTGAAAACGTCGCTGATAGAATCTTTTTAAGCTCAATATTACATTAGAGGACCATCAGGAAAGTGCTACCTACCGAAAGAAACTATTTTGGATTCACGCAAATGATAATAAAACTGAAAATAAGCTTGAGATGGAAAACGGGTATGAAATCGGCCTGGCATGACCGGGATTTGAACCCAGATCTTTCACTTACCGAGCGTTAACTTTAAACATATAGTTATTTCATTATTTTATGGCAATTTTTTTATGGCAATTTATTTATGGCAATTTTTCTAGGCGTAAGTCATTAGGTACGATTTGGCATTTCATCCTTAACTTGAAAACAACAAATTGAAAACTGATTTGACGTCATTTAGATGACTAATCACCGTAATTTACCACATATGTTTCATTAACACATGCATACAAGGATCAAAGACATAAAGTTGACGAATAACTACAAAAGAGTTCAACTTCATGGACTATTCTACGGCATGATAATCTGTAACGATTCCATTCACTTTGGGAAATGACCAAGCAGTTCTTTGAATAATCAGTACCCTTGTGAAGGACGGTTTTGCGCATGACAGAATATTCTCTCGCCAATCCAATTCCGAAGGCCCTTCTCGCAAATGGACTTCATATTTGTTTAATTGATCGACAAAACTAACTGCGACGATCCTCTTTCCGATAACTCGCTCTATCCCGTCCCTCATCCACTCTATTTCCTTAGCACTCACTCGAATACGTTCATCGCTTATGAAATTTTCGTTTGCTAGTTAATCATTTTTCGTTTCCTGAGTATGGATACATGGCCAGATTGCTCAACTTTTTCTCTATGAGTATTTTTCCATTTCTTCGTATATAAATCCGATAGGAAATCCTAGTTGTGATTCGTATCACTAATCTACTCTAAAGTAATAAAAACCTTACGAGTAAATTTTATGCTTCAAGAAGTAATCCGGAGATAAATCCGTTCGAAAGAAATGCGAGCTAACAATATCTCATACATTTTTTAAATGGAAAAAGTAACGAGGTACTTTTTCATGACTTTGCTTAGCTTGAATTTAAATACACCCAGTTTTAAATATTCATTAAATATAACCTGCATCATGTTGGCTATGAAAATAATAAATTTTACTCAATACTTGAAACTGACCAAATCATTTCGTTGCATTTTGTATTCGATGGATTTTCGAATAGAATACATTTGGCACTGTTACTCTTCTGTATTTTCATGTACGGAGTTTCAACTTAAAAATTTTCCGAAGATTCAAACCACACGCTATCGCCAGGTACTGTTTTTACCTAACCCTAACTTTTGGTGAACAGAGTGCTGAAAAGCTTTGGTAATTGCTATGAATTTTCGTCTCAAGATTTAAAATTATTTCTAAAATTTTAGAGTGATTAGATAAAAGAGTTAAAATTCCAAATAATTCCCAAAAAGTATTTCTAACAGATATGATAGAATTCGAACTTGTACATTGTTATTACTGATGAAGTGCTTATTCCATCTAATCAACGAAAGAGATTGGTACCATTAGTTCATGCTATGAATTCTTTGTGATATACTAGTGATAGACTCCTTAACATTAAGAATGAAAACGACAAACTTTCTATGAACCTACCAATGAAATAACTAATTTAGCCAACTCAATGGAAATTACCAGTAATTCACATTATTTTATCAATTTTAGATTTTAAAATTCTATCACGATGTCAAACAAAGAACTTTAATTCTTAAAATATAGTTTTGGTCGATCATTACACGGAAGTAATAAAAAATTGGTTAAAGATCCAAGTTGAATAACAAAAGAAAAGCTCTCCTATTTAATGATGTATCTTCACGAGATACACCCACTATACCATTAAAAGTACATTTGAAAGTGGAAACCGGAAGAAACCGAAAATAATTCTCCTTAAATTGTTCACTAAATCACGTAAGTTTTACAACAAAATAATCCCCCGGCAAGTCCTCATGCTTCAATTTGGCAGGGAATCGAAAATTTACCCAGTATACTTCGGCATCAAGCTCGCAACTTCACCGAAAAAGCTTCGACATGGCGGATATTCCTTTCGCGTATGCGCTGTAAACATTTCTAATCCTGGCGTTCCCTCTCGAAATTCCCTCACCGCACTGCCCAAAAATAACCAGTACGCTCATATTGCTCTCTGGCTTCTCCATCGACTTTTCTCCCTCGCGGGGTTGTATCCGTCGCACGCACCTCTCCCTTCGCCTTGCGTGCTCTTCCCCATTGCCAACCCTCGCCATCTCTCGAGGGAACACAGATAATAACGCTGTCTTTACTTAACACAAGTTTAGAGTATTTCTTTCCCGAAGAGCGCCCCGAAGAGGGGTGAGTTGGAAATGTAAGCGGGAAAGAGGAAAAGTCTATTACCGCACGCCCGTTGCTTTAAGGGAGCGATTACTCTAACTTCCTCTCGGCTTTTGTTTTCAAATTATCTTCAGGAAACATTCCTTGTATCCTCCTTTCTTGCTTTAATGAAATATATTAAGAGGCGGCACCGCTTTGTGATTGGTGCTGAGAATCGTAATGGAATATTTTTTCACTTCCAGAAAACATGTGAGCAAGTCCTTATCTCATCCAAACATCGGCGATATTGATAATATAATATTTTGGATACTTTATTAAAAACCATAAATATCTGCATCACAAAGAATTCATAGAAAATGAAGCTTTATAAAGAAGAGATCATAGGAGTAGTAAACAGTGATCAATTCACTTTGATTCCTTACACTATTCATCAGGGTATTTATTGACGTTTCCATTATTCTTTGTTTGTTTTCAAATACTGGTTGGAGGAAAATGTGTTTCTCGTGCATTGTTTCCTATTTATGGATCACGTTGATATGAAAGCTACTAAAGCATGAATGAGACTAACATAATGGCATTCATATTAACTGCCTTTCATATTAAACCATGAAAAATTTTATTCAAAAGAACGTAGCACTTCTCAAAGGTGGACTTGCTACACTACTTGAATTTGGCTCACAATCAGTGAGGAAAGCAAGAATATATTATTTCACACTTCATCTTGCATCGAGTGTATTATTCTGTCTCTTAAACGTTTGGCTGCTAATGGTGGAGGGGATAAGGATCCATCCAGCATTAGAGTGAATGACATTACAGCCAATGTCATTCATTCCTGTTCCATATTGAGATTTTCTACATTAATTTATTCGCAGTCTTCACAATGGGAAGACCAAAGAAATACATGACTTAATCCATAGCAAATTAAGTTATACAACTTTCTCTTCGTGTTTGATGGCATTAGGTAAACATCTTGATAGGACTTATTAATTAATGAAATGCCTGCAATTCTCCTCTACTTAGAATAAATATATAATAGAATATATAATATAATAAATCTTAGAATACTATGGGGAAAGTCCTCTTTTGCTTCATTGAGCTCTAAGTTATAACATCAAAATTATTAATCAATCTTGTTACTCTCTGCTGGCTGGCTTATAGCGCACGAAATTACAACTGGCTTTTTGGTAAATATTGTACGTTTAAACATTTCCATTGTATTTTCTGCGTTGATTTATAGCTACTGTGATTCAAGGGTTTATGTGCTCGTATTATCATTTTACGATACGTTGTTTACACAGCTACCAAGTATAAGTACTATTTCTGAGTTATCATTTAGAATAGTAACAATGTGTGCTTTCGTCGCTGTTTTATAAATTTAACAGGAGCTGTAATATTTCAGTTTTATGAGATAGAAATTAAAGACTAAAGATTGATGATCTCGTACAATAACAGTCATATTTAAAAGTCTTTGCTATGACTTAGAGAAAAAGTAAGCAAGCAAACATCACTGCGATAGAAACCCAGTCAGGAAAGAATCCAAAGTAGATCGCATCACGAAAATAGCCACCACTCCATCGCGGGAGTGAAGGATGAGAGAGGAACGAGACGGAGAGGAAAAGTCAATGCATCCTCCAAGTGTTAGCCATCTTTCCCAGGCGCCCTCTCCGATCCCCACATCCAGCAGAGCGACACAAACACACATCAGTCCGAGAGATCCTTATCCTTTAAGGATAGGCACCCTGTCCCTCCCTGCCGTTCCCGGAAATCCCCTAAACCCTTCCCCATCCCGCGGGATCCTTCGAGGGTCCACGGATGGGAGAGCCTCGGATGTACGTCCACAAACAGTCGGTGCGCGTGGAGAAGACTGGAAGAAAAGTGAGTCGGACGAAGAGGGGTGGGAGGGGAAGAAAGGGACGTGTGACTTCATAAATAATTTAAAGCTCCATTTTGGAACGGAAAGTGGATGAGAGAAGGAGGCGAAGGGTGATGTCGCAAGGGGTTTGGGAGACTCCGATTGCGTCGTTGTGGGTGTGCTAGGAGGCCATCGAAAGAGGAGACACTCTCTCAATCCCTCTCTGGCGGGGGGGCGTGCGTGGGTGATTTTTTGGGAGACAGCGAGCGACTTTGAGAAGTGTGCGGATAAAAGTATGCATGTAACAGCTTACGGGGGAGAAATGGAGGGCAAAGTGGAAGATGAAAGAGAAACGGAGTGGATGGATATGGCTTTGATCGAATGGAAGGATATGGTTCGCTCGTTTCTGAGCCTATACTCGCGATGGATACGCATTCTCTTCCGATCGCGCTGTCGATACGTCTTCAAAGATATCGCAGGAGCAATGAAAGATACGGCTCCTTGTCCCAGAGATGTGCCCAAGATCGGTCCAATTTTCCATGCCGACTGTCAAGAAAAAAATTTACGCCGAAAATCTACCTTACTATATTCATTAGATTAATTAATTTCACTTAATATATAACATGAATATTATACAGCGGCGTATCAGGAAATTTAGGTGTCGTTTGGTTGCAAATAATCCAGTGGCCTTCTTTAAAATACGAAAGTTCAAGCTGGATACACAGAATTTTTGATTTCTTACCTTATATTTTTGGAGCTCGTATCCATCTTAATGTGATTATTTAGGACCCTTGAATTAATTCTAATCCATTTAATACTACCATAAAATCAAAATTACTTATTTCGTGTGAAAATTAAAGAATATGTTATACATTCAAATAAGTTTGAGACTTGTAAATCGTCTTGTCTTCATCTGACAGGTTTAGAAATAAAGAAATGCATGCAAATTAGTATTTCAATTAGTTGATCAATATAAATGAATACTGAAATATACTATCAATCAAGACAGTTGCACAGTGCAACTGCAACCAAGGCATTTTGATTGTAAAAACCTCTTGCTAATATCGAATCAAAGTCTTTGAAAATTTATTTATCAATCCAGATAAATTGAGCTGTCTCGTCTTAGGGAAAATAGTAAAACTTTTCAAAGAATATATTTATTCCCATGATACTCATCAAAGAACATTCGGGAGTGAAAATACTGGGCACCAAAACTCTTTTTAATATTGAGAAACCTTAGTATCGTATTTTAATTCTATTTCTGAATTTAAAGGTGCTTCTAAAGTCAAAGTGTGTTCATACATTCATGACTAACAGTAAGGTAGAATTTTATGAAAGCTATATTTATTCCATGTAATCACTATGAGAGATATAAACAAATCAATAAATATAAATAAATAACGAGCTAGAAAAGGGACGAGGATGAAATAGCAAGGTAGGAATGATACCGCACGATTGCTGATAGCAATCACGTGGGATGGTGGAACGTGTGGAATATCCAGGTCCCGGTTCTATCAAATGTTTTGCTTTTTTGAATATTTCGCTTTTCCATTGCTTATTCCAGCAAGATGGACATTAAAAAGTCCCTCACTCATCTAACCAACAAAACTACCAACGTGAAGCATTTGATTCGTAATCAGTCAATTGACAGGAAGTACCAATTCATGGAACGCAAAATATAACCGCGTTTCCACAGTATGACTTTAGACCCCTCTCCGGCAATTCCACAAAGAGCAAACGCGAAACGTCGATAAATCATTCGAGTTGCGAATCCCTTCGGTCAAAATTCAGCTCCATGATCTGCTCCCGCCCAATCGCCACCAATCAATTTCCGAATGAATCACCTGCTTCGTAGGAAAATCGTGCGCGTCTATGGCCAACGAATCAATAAACCCGAATGCACACCATCGCTCTTTCCCGGCGACGCTTCCCAACGAAACCACATGGCTCTTTGGACAATTTTCATCTCGTGGATTATTATTATCTGTTAAAGAGGGCTAGGGATGGGAGAAGGTGAAGAGGGGAGTCACGCGAGAGAAGTGAATTCGTGGACAGAGAGAGTGATGAACGGGTTTGCACCGTTGGGGTCAGCGAGGAATAGGTGGGGAAGAAGGGAACAGCAACGCCCCTGTCCTCCTCTGTTAGTAGGCAAGGGTGGAAAAGTGTGGCTGGCGGGTGAATTTGAAGATCGCAGGTGTTTGTGGGGAAGAGGAGGGGGCGGTTGACTCACGGCCCCATATGTGCTTGGCCCACCTTACGGCGCGCGACGGAAACATGACCGGGAGACTTTAAGGATTGTGGCTTTAATGACCTCTGGGAAGACAAAAGAATGTGGTGTCTATTACGTAACAATAAAATCAACTCATCCATGGTGAAGAGACTAATGGAGTAACATTGCGTAGACAATAAGTTATTCATTTACAATCCTGCCTTGACTTGAAAGATCTGTCCTATACATTTACTTGTAACCACGATTTCTTCTTTCTAATCTAAAATTAACGTAGTTTAGGAGAATTTCTGTAAGATTTGAGATTAGTTATGATTGAAATAGCCTTCCCACGGACGGTTCATTCAATATTTAATATCCCATGTGCGAGCGAAAAGATCTGATTAGAGTAAAAACATCGGCTAGTATTCTAACCAAATTTCATTTAAGTGAGATGTTCCAAAGATTCTGTGATTAGATAAGCTGGAATAAAGGATCAACTAAAATTAAATTCATTCCGAATGTATAGCACAAAAGTTATATACAAGAATGCCTCTAATTTGGACACAGTCATCAAATCCATAAACCTCATTACCTTTCCCTATTATATCTCCACCAAGATACACGGTCACCGTGACATACATATATACCAACGTGATAAACAATTCTTAACAGTTTTATAAGGAAATCAATGACGTTCCATATGCGAATTTGAAGTTTCATTCTAAAATATTTCTAATTTATTTTAATAAACAAATCTTCTTCATTCCTGCGCCGGGAGTAAAAATTGATGAGATCATATGATAATATTTAAATTAAAATTAGATAATTAAAACAATTGGTTGAATATAATTTATAAGAATATATGATCAGCTCAGATTCATTCGTATATTCTTGAATAGTTCAAACGGAGGAGAAATTGAACTTTAAAATATCTTTTCAAATTTTAAAAAGGAATTGACAGAAGACTTTTTCGAAAAATCAACTGTCTCCATACACCCAATTAATTTCACATACAATGTAGGAGGGTTCAATCATCTAAATTTATTTCCAGAATGAGAAGACATTATCAGTATCATTGGGCCTATGCAATATATAAGCTGAAATATAACAAAAGATATGAAAAGCGTAGGCAGAATAACTTTCGCTCTATTATTTCTAAAGAACTAAGCTGTTTTTGGCAGGTGTGCACTTCCCGCGACCGCACACAGATAATACCTTCATTCGACGAATCGCCCATAAATTGACGAGAGCGAACCAACAACGAGAACAATCGCATCTTATTTTATTAAATTACTCACACGCATTTGCGTTACACACACACAGTCGAGCGCCATTAAATATATTAACGTTTATCTATCGCGTTCGTGCTATGACATTTTTCATCTGAATGTTTACCTTGGACGAGAAATTCGTAAATATCGCTCAAGTGGTCCTCCACAAAGGAAACTCGAGATGGGGGGAGCAGCACGCGCTGAACAACAAGAGAGCAGTGGCGATGGGGAGGGGGTGAATCGAGCGAATCGTGTTATCGACCACTTGTTCGGCAGAATGAGTACTTCCGCCCCATACGCCCACCACATCCGGTGTCACTCTCTCATTCCACATCAATGCCTCCCGCACCCCCGGCGATTTTATTATACAATCCGCGATTTCTTCCCCTCCTTTTCCCACGCCTTCGGCATGAACAAAGTTCTGGAAATCTTAACTCGAATTTTTTTTGGGAATCGGAATAAGATATACTCTCCAAATGAGTCTTTAACGCCGACTTTGACTTGTTACAGGCATTCGATAGTATAGTCTGAGAGCGACAGTACCTTACGATAAAATCACCTCAACTAGAGCATAACTGTTCATTCTAATTGGACCTCAGAACTTTCATTCGGACCGAAAACGATTCTTCTTTCGCATAAATAACCATCTTAATCTATCTGCATTCCATTCTACCACGATTTTTTTCGGGAATCGAAATAATATCTATTCTCCGCAATGAGTTTGTCTTCAAAGGCGACAACTATTAGTTCTAAAATATTCGATGGAATAATCAGGGAGCGACGTTACCTTACGAGAAATATACCATCTAGAGGTTGAGGTAATGTTTCTCGTAAGGTAACGTCGCTGTTAAATCTAATATGGACTGAAAACGATTCCTCTTCCGCAGAAGTGATCGTCTTAAATGATTCCTGTTTCCTTAAGCTGTGTACCGCGCTTTCACATGTGATTTCACTTTGAACATTTGTAGCAATAACAAATGAACTTTGATGTGTTTAGAATTATTTTCATCTTTGATTCATCTATGTTGAAAAATAAAAACGTTCTGATTTTCGGTAATCATAGCAAGAATTTTGTATCATACTGTGTAATTAGGTACTGTGAGATAAAACAGTAGAATCGATGACTAACCTAGACTATGCCTAAACGATTCAAAATATATATTTTACATAACAGCTATTAACAGAGCAATGGGCTGAATTATGTCTACATTCCCCAACCACTCGTCGTCATCGTGACGCTAGTAAAGGATGCATGATGAATTTACATTTCATATCAAACTTTTTACATGGTGGTTTAGTCGTTATCATTTTATTATTCAAGATTATCGAAAGTAAGTTAATTACCTCTTCTCTCTATAATACTTGAAACCGAAATTGCCAACTAGGTATATTTTCGATTAACTTTATTTTTCTCTTTTAGTATAAAATTTCAACCTGAAAACGAGTAGGTAAACCTTGAAGCTAAATAAAAGGGCTTTCAATAGAAAAGAATAGTTATTCATGTGACAACTAATTAGTCTTATTGTGATCCATGTAAATATATAATCGTAATTCTATAACAGAAACAGTTGAACTCTTTTCAGTTGATTTCACTTAAATGAATTCAAATTTAACAGCAAATATTTATAACAAAGCCTGAGATCATCTCAGTCATTATTATAATTTTTAGGTTTGCTAAATAAAGCATTATCAAAGAAGTGATTGAAGGAACGCCGTGAAGAAGGTGCTCATTGAGCATAATAAAGTTGAATGAGATAGTACATGAGCTCGGAGTAAATAAACTTGGTTACTTGGTAAACCTGGGTAGAACTAATAAAATAGAAAACCGGAGGGAATTAATCAACTAAACAACAGAACCGGTAAGAATAGAATACCATGATAGTAATAACATTTGCGCTGACCAATACTCAGCCTGATGTAAACAGATTTTTGCGAATTGTAAGAAAATTATCAATCTGAAGCATTATTCCAAACAAAACAAATATGATGTCAGAAAATCCGTATATTGGAATCTGGATTAGTTCTCCAAAAAATTCCAATTTGTGTAGTTACATTTTCATTAGACTCAAATAATTCCATCCTCAATCGTCTTATAAATAGACATCTAATGGCTTAGCTTATTCCAAAATTTTCTGATTAGTAATTCATGGTATGTCCCTTTGAAATGTCCCCATCATAACTCCTTACCCATGTAGATGGCTGATAAAGTTGCATGGCAGAGTGACTCTCACCGATTATGAAGCCCGCGAGATGCTCGTTCAAATCCCACCCGGCCTCCCTCCGCTCTCGGTCGACCCATTTTTCGAGAGTGGCCCCACCGGAGGGCCCTGCGCGAACCCTCCGGAAGGGCGCGGATCCAAAAGTACGCCTCCCACACGGGGGAGGGCGCTTAAGGGACAAACTCGAGGGGAGGAGAGTGTGTGTGACATACGATTCGGATCCTCTGTGGAATGGGGCCCTTGGGTGCCGCAAAAAAGTTCGCTTCCACGGCGCACTCGTGCCGCTTTCGCCAAGGAGCGCCATAAGCGAAGAATTAGGGAGAGGGGCTAGGAATGCCGTGGAAAGGAGGGGTAATTCATATATACGATGGTCAATATTTAATGGAGTAAAAAGGAATGCGAATACGGGACGAGTGGACAAAGAAACATGGGAATCATGAGCACCTTGCTTTGCAATGCGGAACTATGTGGAATTTAGTGCAAGCACAGAAAGCGTGATTTTAATGAGGAAAACAACGATCTTACGTGGCACCGCATGTGTTAAATGGTTCCTGGACTAGCAATCACGAGGTGGATTGGAAATCTATAGATATTGGAAGACAGGGTTTCAAACCATAAGCTTGGATTTTTCGCTTATTATAAATATTAATACTTATTTAGTGAGTGATTCCGGATCCGAAAAATTGCCCGTATGTCTTCAAGAAGGACTACACAATTCTTTCAAAGTTTCAATCTAAAGGTATTGGTGTTAATGATGCATTAAATGCTTTTGGAAAATAATTTTTGAGAATTTATTTAATATCTAGGAAATATAAATTCTTTTAATCCCGATGGAGTAACTCGTATGGTAAACTATTTTAATCAGAATCTTGCTAAAATAAGATGAATACTTAATCCTCTATTAAGTAAATATTGGTTAGGAGAAAAATGATTTACCATAAAGCAAATGTGATGTTCTTTAAGAGAAGTCATAGGAGAGATTAAATGAACATCAACTGGAACACACGCGAATTACTATCAAAGGAAGAAATATACATCCTTTTCAAGAATCTTAGTAGTTGAATTGCATTCATCGGAAATACTTACAAATAAATACTGACATTCATATTCTGATTTGATGAAATTACAGAAACGGGAAAAGTCGAACTTGAAATTAAATCTCATTTGGAGGCATGCAAATATTTAAAAAATAAGAAATCGTAGCCAAAACCGCACTCAATTTGGATAGAAAAAGGTCTGATACTACAAGGCAATGACATGACAATTATGAATCAAAATGAAATTTAGGTAAGGACGTACCTTTATGAAAACTCAATAGAGCGTAACAAGAGCAGCTGCCGTCCAATTGAGGCGAAGGTGTTTATGGAAACGAAATCTCGGAGTATGGAATAACTGCCATGAAAAGACATTTGCGTACAAAAGGCAGGAAAAGAATCATTTTAAACAAGTCATTTCCGGCTCTGCAGTTATTTAGGTTCTCGTTTGTCTGACCCAATTAGATTCGCCGACAGATGTTCATTTTCGTGTTAACGTAAAACAGCCTACCTCAACAAAACAAAACCTCTTCGAAAGAGAGCGTATAAATTAATGGAATTAAATTCCGTACCTTTTTTTGTGTCAGTGGATGGCAATTAGTAGTTTCAGAAAGTTGTAAATCCCGAAACAAAGTGGGTCAACGACTGTCGGTGGAAGGCACACGGCTTTGATTTATTAAAATCGCTGGAGGAAATTTGTCCTTTCGAAAATGCGGGGACCACCGACTGAGATATTTTTCGCAAATTATTGTGACGGATGGGATTCTCCACGGCAAATGCTTTGCCAATTCTTTTTCATCTTTGGAATTACTCATTGCTCCATTATTTGCATATACCTAGAGTTAGTTAAATTTATAGTCTGCATTCCTTCACTTCGAGGGATTACATATTTGCACAATAAATTAAATTACCCCAAATTCATTAAGTGCTATCGGATTCGACGCTTGGATTTATCTCCAGGGAAAAATTGGAGGAATTTAACTTTTACTAGGCACATGGACATGATACGGGATATATATTTAGGTTATACCTAGATACTGCTTATTATCTATCGCACGCAAAGCGTATAGGACAAGGAAATACGACTAATTGCCTAAAACATATGTGATTATGAAGTAAATGCTATTTTACTGCTAAGTGTTTTAATTTATAAGGAAAATCCTCTCTAATTGAAGAAATTACAATACCACATGCAAACCTCTGAGTACATCAGATTCACTATACACAATATCTCCTGCTGTTAAAATTATTCTCTCTATTCATTTCAATTCTCAATGAAAATGAAACTACAGGTATTAATATTTGGACATTTTAGTCTAACTCTATCTATTCAGCACAATATTTAGTTTTTGACTGTTCATTTCATGGTCACTCCAATAATCCTAGAATTATTATTATTATTCAGATTCCCCAGTTAACACGCCGCGGCGCGTCGTTTCTTTGGGCGGCGTGAAACACTAGTTACCTAGAAGAATTAGGCTAAACAAGCCCATATCAATATCCGATTAAGACAAATTTTGATAGCTAAAGTAATACAGAGATATTGCGGACTTTTTAAAGGTTTTACGGTTCTATTTCCCTAATTGAATTCTTCATCTCTTAAAGAAAACTCAGATATTTGAATTATTTAGTTTCTCAATATCAGTTATTAATTATTATTATTGTAAAAAATGCTACAAGTGGACTAATCGTCCGGTGGTAACACATATACATATACTTATATTACACATATTATTATAAATCCCATCTAAATTTTTTAATTACAAAAAATATATATTGATTCACTGCACATGTACTAGTAAACGTAAAGCTCACATTCTCTCATTAAATTAAATGATAGTAAACAAAATAAATATACGAGGCCTGAGTACAATTATACCACTGCTTCACGAGCCAAAGGATTCCCTGTGCCCAGAATTCCTGGGGCTATGACAAGAGCCAGTCCTTATTACTTTCTTACTTTTTTATTTTAACACCCCTCGCAGTTAGGAACCTTTAATTTTTTGGCGTTTAGTTTGCCCTATTACGTATACTTTCAACCGATGAATATTTGAATGTATTTAATCCACGACTGTGGGGTGTTTAGTTTAGCTTTTTGCTTTCAAAAATAAATCAAATTTTACAAAAATTTGAAAAAATAGCTTAAGAAAGCATTGGGTTGCCTCAAGAGGTACCTGTGTGGAGGCAACCATCGTACAAGAAAGAGTACATTAATGCGTTTTAAGTAAAAAGAGAGTTCACTGACAAAACATAATTTGCAATTTGGCATATTAAAATACAAAAAACGAAGTTAACTTAAAAAAAATATGTATAATAATATGTGTCCTAATAAAAAATACATTTCCAAATCGCTAATGATAAAAAAGTGTTCCCAAAACCTAACTGGGATTGAGAAACTATCTAATTAAATCATTTGAATATAGTTTTTGAACTTGCATAACCGTAATTCCTTGAAAACTAAAACTATTTCAAAGCTTCGATCTAGCCGTAAATCAGAACCGTACTCACAACCGTGATCAGCATCCTACTCATTCGTTACGTGTAACATTCCCAGCGGCATTTACGGGTTTATCGACAGTTTTTCCTAATTACTTTCCTTTCTTTCATCCCACAGGGTGATCTCTTTGGCAGCCTAGCCGACGGCCTTCTGGGCAGAGCGGAGGCCCTCGAGCTGGGAACCTTAGGGGGTGGAGGCAATGTCTCCGTGCAGAAGCATTCCTCGCCCCACGTCCCCCCTCCCACACCACCCTCTTCCTCCGCCAACGGCCAGCACCACCCCGGAGGGAGTCTGCACCCCCACCACGTGCACCTCGGACATCCCGGATCTCACCCCGGAGGCGGCGGCGGGTCCGGCGGTGGTTCGGTGGGCGGAGGCCTCGGGGGCGGTGCCCCACCTCTGCCCCCACAGCTCAAGCACGAGGTCGGGGGCCTCTATGCAGCAGCGGCGGCGGCCCACCACCACCATCACCACCATGCCCTCAACGCGCACCACGCCCTGAACCCGCACCACGCCCTCAACCACCTGAACCATCTCAATCACCTGAATCATTTGGGGAACGGAGGAGGCGGTGGGGGCGGGAGCGGGGGAGGTAGCGGCGGGGGTGGAGGGGGAGGACAGTTGCAGGGGGCGGCACACGTACACGCCAACTCGAGGGTGCACCAGGTGAGTGCTCGTTAGCGTTAATGAAGACGTCTCCAATGGATATAATTTTGCCTATTCATGCCCTCCGGAAACAGTTGGACCGAACTACTTCAACCTATCAAACTGAGCCGGAATATCGTTTTCCAAAAAGAATGCTTGATTTTTTATTGATCTTATCGATGACACCTGCATTTGGGCCCAACAAATGTTATTGCTAACTTTACAGCAAATAATTTGTCGGTTTTTTAAATAATTGTGACAAAGCTGAGATAAGCATTCGCAATCCTAGCAATTAACTGCTGATTGAATTTACTTTACTTTACTAAAAAGTACTTTTCACAATATTAAGTTCACCTTGAAAAATCTTCTATAAGAGGATGACAAGTTCAGGGTATCAAACGCCCATAATTACTTCATTTTAAACAGTTAATTGATTAATTTTGACCATGTTAACCAGTAACTCCTTAACAAACAGTCCAAAAGTTTAGCATGAATTAACAGGTTGAAACGAATAATCAGATAAGTTGTGGTTCGTCATTAGTTCCCTCCAGATTCATTGATGAGATTATCGAAATTATATGAGATATATAGAAGAGATGAAAAATAAAGCCAATGATAACCTCAGATATTGAAAATTTAACAGTGGTTTTCTTCTGAAACATCGAGTTTCAGAAGATTACCACAGCGTATGTACGTTTGTGAAAAACATTTTAAATGTGTATTACTTAGAAGGCCATTTAACCTTGCAAAGCGTAGTGAGACCAGATACAACCAATACAATATACCCAATATATAATACCTAAACTGCATTAACAGCATAGGCCTTATCGTGTGCTACAAAGGAAAACAAAGAAAGGTAGATCTTAGTATGTTATATATTATGAATAATTTCATTGGTTGTCGAGGAGCTCAAATGAAGTAACATTAAGTATTCCCAATTCTTAAGGCTTCTTTTGTGTATTAGTTTTTGTGTAACCGATACATTGCGAGCCTTCATATACGTCTCACTAGATTCTTCGTTTAGGTCGACGACCTTAAAGCGTTTTCGTTTCAATGAAGAAGGAATGCCAGTGATAATCTGTTCATAAAAGATTTCCCTAATTAGATTTTAAATCTTACAGCGAAGCATGCGGAAACCTCCTTGAAATGATGCATATAGCAGCATACTGTATCGAAGAAAGATAGATAAACAATAACATCATAATATAAAAACGAAATAAAATAAATAAAAATTATATAAGTGAAGTGAAAATAAATCAGTAAAATTGGCAAAGTTATGCAGTACAGGAAAGAAATCACAAAGAGAAGTGAGGTTCAACATACCAATCAAACAGGAAAGTAAACAACAGATTCATTGCTATGGAGAATAAAACGAGAAAATATATTATGTATGTGAGTATACCCAGAAATGTGCATCGAAAAGATACTATTTCTAATAAGAAATGACATAAATAGGAACCGCATTGTACCAATTTTTGTAGAATTGTTTAGTTTTCGTAGAACCGAGAAAAATGCGAGTATGAGAATATCATCTCTCTTTCCCACCCTTCAGGTGACTACCTCGGCCGATAACTCCAGGAATGAAGTCTCCGCTAGACATAGACGAAACCCCGGAGACGGAACACGGAACTACAGCGCTCTCTAACTTGTCTACTCCCGAATTTCCCTCTCGCATTTCCCCTCTCATCACGTGGAATAGGGCTGGTCCCAAGGGCGCGGACCCCCTCCACCTGCACCCCACGGCGCTCCCTTAATGATGAAATATTCGAGCAGCGGCTCGGATGGCAACAGTGCTGGAATTCGGTTGCCTCCTCAGTCGCGTCTTGGGATCGCCCAAAAGGGATGAATGGAGGAGATTTTGGATGAAATATAAGATGTGCTTTTTAAGCAGGTTTGCTTTTTCATGCATCCCGCTTCAACGTAAGATGTTTGGCGTAAGGATATTTGAACGACGTCTTTGCGGATTGAGTCTGATACATGGATACTCTCGAACTAAGAGGCTAAATCTGCAGGGATTTCAAAGGCATTCTCGTCCGTCTCTTACGCTGGTTTTAGCTTCAACGTATCACAATATCAACACTGATTTTATAATCAGTAAACATGTATTTCGATGATTGAATACATCCGCAAGATATACGAGCATAGGTAAAAGATAAAAAAGAAGTTAAAGCTAAGGGAAAAAATGACTCTTAACGCCAAGCATTCATTTATAAATAGATGGGAATATATAATAATAGAATATGTTGCTCCAGTAAAGGCGTCTTCACGCTCTTATCGAAAAAGCGAAGAGGGGTTAAGAAATACATACATACATACATACAGAGGTCTTTATTAAGATATAGGAGTTTATCATAAATTAGTGGAATGAATGAAAGTTTTCGTAATTTTTTCGTTAATTTGTTAGTGTGATGATTGACGATTTGGCAAATGGATAGGAGGCTTATCAAAAGAAAGATGAATAATAATTGTAATAATGGGATATCTAGGGTGCAAACGTATTAGAGCGGGTATCAGAGAGATTTTGTATAAATTAAGGTTGTTTTTGTATTTGTATGTATAAAAAACGGGATAGTGGCTGAAGTAAAAATCCATTTATATCTGTTATATTCCTTAGATAGATTCATTATTTCATTTATGCTCCAGACATATTTTCCAGAGATTCATTAGAATCTGATTTTGTCCCCGCTAATAAAGAAATGATAATATCGAAATTTTGATTGCTAAGACCTCAAACTTTCTCTTTCCATTAAAAATTCATATAAAAGCAAAGCGAAAGCATTTGAGCAAGAAACCGCTGTACTAAGCTTCCGAAATATTATTTTGGATTCCTTATAAAAGTGACGCAAATGTAATTTTTTTATTTATCTTTGCGAACTTTCTGCTTTTATTTTATTTGAAACTACTCTGAACTCTTATTCCTAGAAACTTTGACATTTATACTTTTAATATAGATTCTCTCCTTTTGATTCTTGCTCCTAATTAAAGTTCTGAAAGAATATATTATGCAAAGTCGTACTTATATTATAATGAGTAAGACATTCTTTCCGAATCATTATGCGTGCTGGGAAGCTGGGAATCTCCTACAAAGGAAAGGAACTGCAGTGTACAGAAATAGGGCTTTCACTATTTATTGATTCTGATACTAATAAAAATAATGTCAAGCAATTCGTGTTAATTTTCTGTATGAGTAGAGCTTTGGAAAAAAGATAACATTTTAATGAATCTCCAACGGCGATTCTAAATTGCCTAAAAAAATCATTCCATATAAACTCAAACCAGCACCGCAAAGGATGCAGTTACACATTAAACTTGTCACTTAGTTCTTTTTAAGTCTTAGTTTTCAGATTTTCAGCCACTAATTTGGCCCCTGATAATCTTATTAACGAATATTTTATGCAATTCCTGTTCTGATAACGCCACATTATCATTTACCACTGATAAAATAATAGTTTACAGACGAATGGAATTAATATATCGTTCGGTGTAAGAAATTTAAGTAAATACACATTTTTTAATGGGGAAGAAAATATTTAGCTCTCAGTTCTTGATTAACGACTCGAATAACCACTTGATCGTCGAATTTTCACCTCTAAACAATCGTTAGCGAGCGCCACCGATCCACTCCCCGTTAAATCATCAATCCGACCTACATACGGAAGCCACCACTTCGAAAAAACAGAGAACCCGGAATTTACGCCAAGATCCGGCTGCGAAATGAATAACGGCCCCATTTAACATCGTCGGAAAGAGAGAACTTCCTTTGGGGAAGAAATCCACGGAACTTAACTCGCTTTAGCATCCAGGGGAAGACAAATACCTGCGATAATGCGCAGAGGTATGGTCCTCCGTGGATCTCTGTCAATGAGCCTTAAGTACGGAGTTAAAAGAGGAATTACCGGAAGCAAGAGTGATGGCGTGGGGAGGGTGAGGTCGAATGGGTTCCCAACGCAGATAGATTGGGAGGCGGCGGGAAACGAGGGGAGGGAGGAAGACGAAGAAATGGGAATTATCGGAACCAATGCCCAGTGCGGCCACAAATCAATCAATGAGGGCCTGCGAAGGGGCAACCAGAAGGGGTAGGCGCTATGGAGGAAGCGGGAAGTGGAAGAGGGATATTGTTGCGCCTTCTAATGGCCATGTTACTTACAACGCCGTATATTACCGTCGGAGGGAGAGGGGGGCGGGAGTAATTCCGGGGAATGGGACGAGAAAGACGCAGAGAGGGGTCGGGATATGATTGATGGAAAGAGGCGATGTTAATGCTCTATATACAATGTAATAGTTCCATAAAGGAATTTCCTTATTCCCACATGTGCTTCGCCCGCTCCCAAACTCGTTCTGTGGTTCCAGGAGGAAATTCAAAAAGTATAGGGAGCTGTTCTCGACCCTCGTATTTGACGTTTTCTATACTGGCGCAAGTAATGCCGTTTCAATGATTACGTACGGGATTGGAATTTTGTTAGATGAATTTCGCTTCTTTTGATAAACATGCAGTGCCGAAGATTGAGGGAAGATACCACTATGTGTATATATATATCACAATTCGCTCGTAAATCTTGATTAAGTAAAGAATGATGCAGTCAATGACGATTTAGTGCGGAGATGCTATCCCATAAATTCGAATGAGAGTCTAGTAAAGTATACAATAACAGGGCAAAATAGATAGCGTTGGTTACCTTTATGGTATCCTCTCACCAAAATAAAATTTGGAATTACATAGCCCTCTCAATAGGGCACAATGAATATTGATTAAAATAGAATCAAGTTTCTGGATTTTAAGGTTTTTTCTTGAGATACATATATGCAGTTCGATATTCGATTCACAACGAAGCTTAAGGGAATTAAAAATGGAATTTTGAGTATTATCTCATAGGTCAATATATTATGCACGTATTCTGAGATCCTCATTACTGAGGTTAGCTCGACTAAGGAACTCTTACCACACTAAATAAGACTTCAGTGCAATTTTTTAGATTCCAACTCAGAGCGTTCCCCGACCAACGTGTATAAATCCTCGATATGAATAGTATATGGATGCATTTTTATCAGATTTAAATAATTAGTTAGGTGATATCTCTATTTCTATGCGGGATTAGTTTACTGTACATAACAATATATTTTAATATCTATTTTATTAATTATTCGATTATCATGCCTATGCTGCCTAATAATGTATAGCAAAGGGAAAACAATTTAAAATTCTTATAAATATGACACATTCCATAAATGGTAATATTTGTAACGTCTAACGAAGGTCATATGTGTAGAAGAATGACTTCCATTTTCAGGATTTCGGTCTTTAAAAACACAGCGTACAACAGCAGCGACTTTCTCTATGTACAGATGTTAATAAGATAAATATGCTTGGATATAAAATGATGTATCGTTACCAGCAGCAAATATAAAACGAATGCCCCGTTTGTTCTGCCTAATTATTCCGAAACGATACATGTTAGGGAGAGAGTAAAGCCCATATCACGACACGCTCAAAAGGCAAACATAACCAAACGAGATTAGTTGTCTCTTTGGGAATAATGGCAAAATGGTTTCTCGTTGCAGTTAGAAAATTAAATACGCGCCCCAAGGCAACGATAGTATACTTAGCGAGAGGCGAAAAAATAATATTCGAAACACGTCACGGTATCAACTCACTGGTTCGCAAACAAAAGAGCCGGAGCAAACCAAAGGAGGGGACGAGGGCCCAGAAGGGGAGAGGCCGTAGGGTGCGTGAGACACGGAAATTCTCCACGCATCGACGCCGTCAGATTCCCAAGAGGCACCTCTGTGTGCCCTCCTCATAGAACTCCATCCCATTCTTTATCCATGTATCGCTAACTCTTCTCCCTCCCCCCCAGATGGCGCACCACGGCATAGACGCCTTGGACATGCTGGTGGACCCCATCTCCTCCGCGGCGGCGGCAGCGGCAGCCGCAGCAGCCGCCGCTGCAGCAGCAGCACTCTCTCCCCCTCTGGATTCCTCCGGGGGCAACGGCAACAACGGCTCGGCGACGCCAACGTCCGCGTCCGCCACCCCCACCACGACGGCGGCCAACGGCGGCACGCCCTCTTCCAACTCCTCGTCTTCGTCCTCATCCTCATCGACATCCTCCTCGACGGCTGTCCAATTGCACACCCCACCTCCGCAGCCGTCGTCGTACATGAGTCCGATGATGGGAGGAGGTCAACAGCTGCACCAGCACCAGCAGCACCAACAACAGCAGCAACAGCAGCAGCAACAAGGGGGCCACCATCTCGTGAACACAGGGAGCAACATGAGCCCTCTGCAGGGGAGCCACGCGCATCACCAGAGCGGAGGAGGGCACCCACACCATCCTCATCACCACCATCCGCACCTCTCCCCTCCGCCCAACCATCCGCACCACCACGCTCACCATCCTCCCACCCCGCACCACCCCTTCTCGCATCACCACCACCTGGGGCAAGGAGGTCCTCCCCCTCACCCGCACCACGCGCCGCCGCCACACCACCACCATTCGGCCACCGGCCCTCCTCCTCCACATCCACACCAGGGGCCTCCCCCTCCACCTCCCTCCCACCCGTCCCCTTCGGCCCCCCTTCCCATGATGCCCCACCACCACCCCCACCATCCGCATCACCATCCGCACCATCCTCATCACCATCCCCACCACCCGCATCACCACGCCGTCCACCACCACCACCCACACGACTCGGACACGGACCCCAGAGAGTTGGAGGCCTTTGCAGAAAGATTCAAACAGAGGAGGATAAAGGTGGGAAATGTATGAGATACGTATAAGGCATGCATACTTAGAGAATATTATTCCATTTACTCATGGTGGACTTATTTCTTGTCCACTAAAATATATTTGTGGGCATGTTAACGATTTTGTTTATTTTAAAGCTGCTTAAAAAATAAAGTTCCCTAATATATCCCCATACATCCATCAGGAGCTATATTTAGCAGTCATCCATACTAGATCGAAGCTTATAGAATTCATTTTCTTTAAATTAAAATATTGATTTTTAATCCAATAATTAATTTATCTATTTGCTTCAAAAGTAACCTTCTTCAAAGATGTTTAATCTTCCTTAGAATTACTGCTACTGAGCTAAGGGATAAGTGAATTTAGCTTTCAAGGTAAAAGGATAATCTTCGATCTAAAATAAAATTAACGTAACACACTAACTCATAAATTGCAATTTTCTCACAATTTTTTATATGTCTTCTCATGATCGTTACCTTTAATGAATTTTTGTTAATTGATACTTCTAAGGAACGGCTACAGGTTTTCTTTGAATGTATTTAGCTTTTTTAGCATATTCCGTTTTTCAACCATGTTTCGATGCGTAAATAGTCTAACTGTAAGTGTATGAAAAATAAATCCAAGTCAACTTTGAAAATTACATTATGGTTATGAAAGTGCCACATCATCTATTACCACTAGCCTCTACCATTGAATTGTAAACCGAATGTTTAAAAGGAAGCTAAAGTTCATTTTTACATTCTCAGTTGCTTCATATAAAAATTCAAAATTTTGATTGAAACTAATATCTAATTCTCTATTAATTTTCAGCTTGGAGTGACTCAGGCAGACGTAGGGAAAGCCCTGGCAAACCTGAAACTTCCAGGAGTTGGCGCCTTGTCGCAATCAACGATTTGCAGATTTGAATCACTGACCCTGTCCCATAACAACATGATAGCTTTGAGGCCAATCCTACAGGTACTTAAGAACTATTATTCTATTGTAAGAATAGAGAATTCCGTAATCTCCTTGGTTGGTCACTTTGTCTCTGAAAACTATCAGGAAAAAATCTTACGGGAAAGAACATAAAGTGTGTATCTAGTGATATTTATGCAGGAATAAGCTCAAAACGAGGATAAACCGAACTAAAAGCAAAACTTTAAATATTATCCATATTTAAATAAGTTTCCTTCCAATTTTTTGGTCAGTATTTATTCAACATGCCAAAATGTGCAGAGGAAGGACTTAATAGTTCTTTTCTCATTTACTAATCAACATGAAACTTTAACAATCGAAAAGTCATCTTCATTGCTTTCATAATGATGAATTTTATTTTGAATTTTCTCTTTGGTGAAATTGGTTGTAGAAAGTACTTTTCTTTTTTAATTACAAAGTAAGAAGCTTTTGACAAATTCTAGATTCTTTGAGATGTATCATCCAATGGAGATCACTTAGATCATTGAGAAAATGTGTTCTTACAAAATATCTTACTACTTAGCCAAAAACTAACTGGCCAAATGAAAAAGCATTGCTTTGTATGGGATTGAAATTCGGAGTTCCTTATCGTTATGATGTTTATTACTCAGCTAGCTTTTAGGTATGTGATATTGCCTTCTTTTTCTTTTACTGTGGTATTTTTGATGTTTCATTCAGGTTGAATTTCTCCATGGATAGTACCTGGCATAGGTTTTTCAATCATTCAGGGGATTGCCCACAATATCCGATTTACTAATCCAATCTGAAAACGAGTGCAGGATTCTTTTGTTGGGACGGATGGTTTAGTGATAAGTGTAGAAACCGTTCGTTGATTGAAATTAAAAATTCACATGCGCACAAAAATTTTAAGTACTTTTATCAATTCAAGTTGTTATGAATTTGTAAGGCAATACGTTATCAAACGTCAGTGCTGGGTGTATTTGATTGAATATGAACCAGAAAGACAGACAGCGCAATTGATGTTGACCGCAAACTGCAACATACTCATCGTGGAGAGGTTCGCCAATACTCCCGTTCCTTTTACGTGAAAGCACTCTTTTTTATAAATTTGACTATAATTTAGAGACCGAAGTAGGCTGTAACACTTATTTCATAATCATGCAGAATTCGGAAGAATATTCCATTATAAAAACTCAACGTGACTGTAAGGGAAGCATGATATTTGGACATCACTAAGATTACAGAAGCTTGGCTGATTTTCCTTCTCCATCAGTTAGTGAAGTTATTGAATTTAAATTTAATTATTTATTCGATCCATCTAGGAAATTATGTGGTATTTATCTATTTTTAAATCTGAATCAACATCATTCCCTAACTTCTGTAATGATCGTTGAGAGAAACTTATGAACCTTTGAACATTAATGTAAAAAGATGCCGATTTTTATCCCTGTTTCAATTTACGGTGATCTTTAAATAGCGAAATGGAAGATTAATTTAGTTTTCTTAATCACTGCATTTAAACAAAGTAGAAGCGAGCTCTCAAAATTAATATAGTCTACAAAGTGACGAATTTAATTTTTAGCCATACAAAGTTGAGTCCAGTGAAATCTTGATCAAAATGTTGACTGTTACATCAACTAAAAGTAACTATTGTAATATTTTGTAAGTTTATGATAATGTTTTAAATATAATTTCCCGCTTTCTGAATTCTTCCTCTACTTTGTCAACCAGTGAGTCATCAAACATTATTTATAACCGCAAATTCATTTTCTCATCATTGAAAAGTTTTACTTATTTGTGTTAACATTGGGAATTTGATGTGAGAACGCGTTATGTTTGGATTCACCTTCTGAGCAGTACATCTTATATGGATTTTGCAGGAAGTTACTGAAAGTAAACTAATGTGTCTCCCTCGAAAGGTGTGCATCGATTTATGGATGAATTCAAACCGTGACGTATGTACTGCGACCACGACTCGATACATTCCCAATTATAAAATATTCTGATTAAAAAGGTTTATTACAATGCGGCCAAGTCTGAGAGGAATAAGTTAGTTCAATTTTCAATTCAATCATTGGGAAATAAGCCTCACTCAAATATTCTCTCATTCCAATAAGGGAAGCAATTAAAGCGTTCAAAGCGTTATAATTTCTTAGCAACAATGGTAAAATAAAAGTATTTTAATAACTCTTAAATATGTTTTCATAGAATAGGTTATAGTACACATTGCATTTCTTACTCATAGGTATCAAAGTCCGTACACTAAGGAGTAAATAAAACATTGCACATGAGATATCATAATTGATTCTTCACGTCATGTGTACTAAAGCCCTTTGTATTATTTATTACGCTCTCAAACCGTGTCTTCTACTTAGTATTAATCCTAAAATTAATCTTAGGAGTTTTCAAAAAGTGGGATACAACTTAAAACAAGGAGAAGTCTGATTTTTTACACCTGAAAAATAAATCGATTTCTAAATACAAGAGGATAGTTTTACTTAATTCAAAGTGCAATAATTTATTTGTCAATTTTTCAAATATAGTAAATAAAGTTAAAGACATGACGATTCTTTGTATCTTTGCAAAATGCCATCCATCCTAAACAGAAGTCATTGGAAGTGCAACCCCAATTAAATTGTTAAATGCAAATATCCTTTTAGCAAGAAAAAAATATCTTTACATCTTGGTAGAAATCCCATTACCCATTTTAGACAAGGGTATTGTTTGTTTCTGCGGTAGAAAACCAAGGTTCTATAAACCACACATGGCCAAAATCCCCATCATAGATTGATGCAATGTTGGGGTCGGAAGGCCCACTTTCGAGGGCGAACAAGCCCGTTTGTCCCACATTTTAAAAATTTACTGCTCGATCGACTTGCTCCAAGCAGACGCAAGGACCTTCCCATATTCATAATTGATTCCTCGACAGGCGTGGCTGGAAGAGGCCGAGGCGGAGGCGAGGGACAGGCGGCGAGACCCCGACGCCCCCTCATCGGGGGTCGGAGTCCTTCCTCCGGGCGGAGACCGCAAGCGCAAGCGAACCTCCATCGCGGCGCCGGAGAAGCGCTCCCTCGAGGCCTACTTCGCGGTGCAGCCGCGGCCTTCCGGGGAGAAGATCGCGGCCATCGCCGAGAAGCTGGACCTCAAGAAGAACGTGGTCCGCGTATGGTTCTGCAACCAGAGGCAAAAGCAGAAGAGAATGAAGTTCGCCGCGCAGCACTGACAGTCGCTGCACGCCATGCACTCCGCCGCCGCCGCCGCAGCCCAGCACATGCAGCAGCACCAGATGCACCAAATGCAGCTGCAGCAGCACCAGGTCCAGGCGGCCCAACTCATCTCGGCCCAGGCGCGCCGCGAGGGGGGGAGCGGTGGCGGCTGCGTCGGGGACGGGGGCGTGGGGGAGGCGATCGGAGGCGGAGGCGTGATAGCGGACGTTGGGGGCGTGGGGGCGGTCTCCGAGTACGCCCAGCCGCCGCTCTTTCCGGTGGCGCTCTCTTCGGCCTACTGCGTGTGACGCCGGACGGCCGGGGAAAAAGTGCAATACACGCGAGAGAAACTTTTCCGCGTCTTCTTTTTCGTTTTTGTTTCCTACTCTCTGTATGTATAAGCACCCTTCGCGAGGGCCCTCCGCGGATGGACGGAGAGGTGGGCGGAGGGCGCGGCGAAACGAGGGTGCTCGTTCGAAAAGACGGGTCTTTCTTTTTTTCCGACAACGCTGTCAGAAGTGAGAGGAACTGTGTCCTTTTCAAGAGTCTCCGCGTCTCGGCGGACGCGAAAGCTCGTGTGAGTGTGAATGCGTGTGTCGACGCCAGTGCGGACGTAATCGGCGGTGTCTTTGAGTACTTGAGAGAGAAAAAAATATGTATAATCGAGGTAGACGATGTCGCGGGATGCTTTTGTAAAAACGGAAAATATCCACCTAGCCCGAGTGACACCGTAGGAAAAAGTCTTTGCTTCTAAATAGATGAATTTCTTTCGAGAGGAGAGTTTACTCACTTCTGCAATGTCTATCCGACGAGGATGCGTTTCGCCGGAGAAGGGCCGTCGAACGCTTGCTGAAGATAAAACGATCGAGTACCCCTGAAATTGTAAATAAGAGATTTTACCCTGTGACAGTATTTATAGTCGAAGCTTCCTCACTTAATAGCGGAGCACTGCAAAATTTTAAATAACATAAAAAAGAGAAGGTATGCGTGAATGATAGAGCGCTTGAGTGAATCCAGTTGAGAAACGATTACCAAAATAGTAAGGCGTACTTCGCGCTTTGAGATGTGAATGAATAAATGAATGTACATAAACATCTCGTGGTTTCAGTACGGATCGGTACGTATCTGCAACAGAGTACCCCCTATAATATTGTAAAGAAATAACAAACGAAAAAGCGAATTTGGCCGCTTGAGTTTTCGAGGAAAGGAATCACTTGCGAAGAAACCATATTTAAACGATAACCGACTCGCGTAATTGAGTGTATGTGTGAATTGGAGAGAGTTCATTGTTTTTTTTTTCGACGATTAATGCCTTCACAGCGGGCGATTCCACGTGAAACCTTCTGGTCGCCCGCAATGGTTTGCATAGCAATAATATATTTAAAAAGGAAATAAAAGTCCCGATTCTTACCCGAGAAAAGATTAACCGTTCTTTTCATTTTCTGAATATAAGCGAAGAAAATGAGCATTCCCCTCTTTCTTTCTGTTGAAATCGGACTGAGAAAACATTCCAACAGCAAGGCTAAACGTTGATGAACGACAGGCTTACGGGAGAAGCATGATTGTTAAGTTTTCGATACTGAGGAATATAAACAGTGACGTTGCTTCCTTCTGTTTTCCATCCAATAGCAGTTATTTTCGAAATGCGTACGTACTTCTGATCTAAAATCTAGCCAATCCGCTACCCCTGGATCTCGGCTTTCAGTTCATGTTCTGAAAAAAGCTTCAAAGGTTGTAGGTTACCTCTGCTGACTTGAAAATATACTGACTTGAGAAAAATATTCATTTGTAAAACCGCGTTGTAAACTTTCCAACTTATGTTAATGAAATTGCAATAAATCTGAGTCTAATAACTTTTGTGTTCATTCAATTTAAAAAACAACTGGTTTCGTCTCAAGTACATCAACAGCAATTATTATTTTATTAACGATGTCAATAATCTCTAGAAAAGTAAAGCAGAAATGTATGAAAATATATATGATGAAATCTAAATATTTTTGTAAGCATTCATCGTTTGTAAGATTTACACGAGGTAAAGAAAATATTTGTGGTTTTAGTTAAACTCAGATAAGCTTTCATATAGTTTCACATTGTGCTGTCTGGCAAGAAGACAACATCTGCTTTTCTTAGAAGATTTCACGTGAGTTGAAGATGGCATTAAAAAGGATTACAAATTCAATGCCATTGAATACATATATTTCTCTCTGAATATCCGTTATCAAAATTCAAATAAATTACAATCTTTTAAAATGACAAGATCACTAAATAAACACTTACGAATTCTAGTTGTAAACTGTATAATATTACAACGAGAAATTATAATGACATCACTGGCCCTAATTCTTACGAAAACACTGTTATTATTAAATCTGTATTCTAAGGTTTTTAAGTCTACATATTGTTTCTAATCATGTTGACTTCATATTTTTCAAAGCAATGACAGTTTTATACTGGCTATGAGAGGAGTAGAAACTAAGTGAAAATTGTTTTTATTTCAAAAAGATAAATTTATGCATTTTTGTCTCTGTTGAAAACTAGCCCAAGCATAATGCAATAATTCCATTTAAATCCTAAACATTCTACACTAAATGGAGTGATATACATTTTCGAGGATACCTAAGTCGGAGAGTTGCAAACATAAAGCTGATAGAGTAAATTATTTATTTATCGCCTTGAAATCATACGAGTGAGAGCAAGAAGCCATTATAATTAAAACATACTTTATTAAGATAGACCTAACATTTCCCGAAAGTTTTATACTAAGATTATCGTTAATGAATACCAACGTCAAAATTGGTCTTGAATGATTACTTCTCAACAAGAATAATAAACCAGGTAGTGCGATTTATTCGTGTGAAAGACACCGCCACAGGGTAATCAAGCCATATCATCCCAAATATACTGTAGTTAAATCACATTTGTATAATAAAGACATGGTCAGTTGTGAAGATAATATGTCTTGAATGGCTAGTGTGTGCCAACTGAGAAGGAGAGAACAGGCTGAAAAGTCTTCCTTTTCAGGCAACCACACTGCCAGTATGTTATTTTCCATCATCCTGAAATCCCACAAAACTCGAATGAAAAGACAGCAGGAAAGCAAGAGCATGACATACAGAATTCCAATCACACGATACCTACAATATTCCTTCCCCTCACCCTCACAAAAATGTAATTTCATTAAAAATCAAACATTTCATATGATGAATAATGAAGATATGTATTCAAGTAAACAAAATTGAGTGAAAAATGCCTTCCCTTGTCGTTAAATGAATTTACTGGCATTATACAAGAAAGGGAATTGAGCAATCAAACCGTTTTTCAAGAAATTTTAATTTTCAGGTATACATTTTGACTAGATAAGAGCAAAAACTACATCGAAAGTGTGAATATTATATATACAATCTTATTAAAACACATATTTTCAACTATACTCCAGGTTGTAATGTTGTTATTCTGAAATTAAATAGCAGAGCAAAAAATACATTAAGTACGTGGAATTTGTAAATTAAAATCTTATCATAGCATATATTTTCAAGTATCATACCGAAGGGCAGTTGATCATTTATTGTAATATTGATCAGCTGAATCAATATCGATCGATAGCATAAGCACCCAAATAAATTTTAAACCTTTATCTTTGATCTTCCTAAAGAAACTCACGAATAACATTTTCTACAACTTCAAACTCTCAATTATTATTCTTAAGCGGGAAACCTTCTTCAAACATAATGAGGAATGTAAGTTGTGAGGAATGAAATTACAACACAGCTCTTAATAAATTAGATTCAAAAACTCTTCAAAAAGCCGTTGTGAGCGTTCCGTACTGCGTTGCAACCACTTCTAGAAACAACGGAAGGTCTGGATTACTCATCTTCCAAGAAGGGCCCATATAGAAGGTTAGTAGTATTTATCAAAATAATTTCTTGGAGAGTTTTAAACCTCTAATATTGGGGGATATTTATGTAACAAAATTTGTTGATAGCTTCAGTAAGAAACCGTTTGCGATATGACGCAGTATATTATAATTTAATTCTCCAATTTTAATTAAATATCTATTTGATACAAAACACGAAAGGATCGGTAACATAACAATTTTACACATAAACACTGTGATAATTTGGTGCTCTTCAACCACATGATATTACTGTTTTGAAGATAAGGCAAAGAGAAGTAGAGAAGAGACACCATTGCCGTAACTACAATGCTCACAAAATCCGCATCTTTTTCAACGTAAACAAATATATTTCTCTCGCAAAATGTAAAATTAAAATTACTCACGCCTATATGTCATTAATCATTTGAAGAGAAGTTGTACCTAAAGGCCATATACTTTACTTTAGTGCTCATTAAGATGGTTGTCTTACCCGAGAAAATTGCAGGAAGACACACTAATAGGGAAGTCACCCAGTAATACACATCGTGGCCCCGCCTGAGTGGCATGTGTACTCTATTAAAGCGGCATATTACTATATTTTACGTATTTTTGCATCAATGCACGTCCAACCCACATTTACTAAGCCTATGTTTTGTTATAATTTGACGCTGAAAATAGCAAGAGGTTTTCGTAACTTACTAATCCGCCGATTCTTCTAAGATCGTAAAAACTGCTGCTCATATTATCATATCCTCTACTCTTAAAAGTTTAAAACTCATTGCTGATGCAAATTTGAAGAAACTAACATTGTTTTGGATGATTTCCGTCTCCTAAATCCGAGAAAAAATAAAAATACATAATTATAAACTAACCAACTATTTCTCTATCCATTATCTATTTGTTATTTTATGCTCCTATCACGCATTTGAGCCTATTTCGTATCTTTTTAAGAATCAAAATAAAATGTCTACAACAAAATATTTAATAATATGAAAAATCTCCACTATAGTATTTATATAATTTTATTAATCTAGAAGCAAGTGGGGCCCTCATGCTTTCCTTTCCTCCTAAATCATTATAAAATAAAAATTCATAATCGAGAAAACTAAGAAGAATTCAGAGAGATGCAAACATATCCAGTTAGAATACACTAAAATGATTTTGACATATTTACCACCTATTAAACTTATACCCAAGGAATTATCAAGGACCGTAGTTTCATAACATACATTACAAAAATAATAGGTCTTGTGATGGCCTGATCTAATCTGTCCAAGCAATAACATGAGATAATGATAAAATGTAACAAAGCTGCTACATTATTTTTTATTTTAATCAAAAGTTCAGGCATAAACTATTATTAATACAATGATGCTGGAAATAGAAGTTTAGTTACCAAAACATTAAAACGTCCATCGAGTTTATTCCAAAGAAGGATCAAACATTTTTGGATCCATTATCGCAGTTTCACAAATATAGAGCAGCATTTTTTTCATGATTCAGATTTCATATATTATCATAATTTACGAGAGAGGGTGGCAGATTGGTTTGCGTGCTAGTTTGCTATTCCCAGAATCCCAGGTTTGAGTCCCTGCTAATCGGATTTTTCTGGATTTAGAACGGTTGAATCTGTGTATCCCATTTTGCCTATAATGGTTGGCAGCCGGAAAGGCATCTGGCTATAAAAATCAGCGCCAATAAACCAACTATACAACAATAAATCACCAATCATCAAAAATAAGACAACAATGCTCAAATATTTAAAATTAATTTCTTATTATATGTTGTATATATTACAATGACAAATGAGAGATTTGCCAAATAAAATTCCCTTCATAGCTGATAAATAGCCCTTTTAATTAATAAATTTACATATCTGTATGCATAAATATTTTCCTGGTAGTACTTCGACCTTCAAATACTTTATAGAGGAGGTGATTTACAATTTCGTTGTTATTGCTGCAATCAGTGAATGGCCAGGAAACATTCGACATCATACTGCAGCCATTCCTCAAAATGTGATGGTTAGGGTCCAATAAGCAACGGGTAAACGCATATCCTGTCTCCGGGCTGGAAATGTCAGTGTTTTACGCCTGTCGCATCTCATTATGAAAGACAACTTTTATATGCAACTTGACAAATCGATGCTGCATCAGCTGGAATGAAGGGGATTTTTCCAAGAAAAAACGGAAACGGATTGTACTTTCAATCGGGCCAAATGCCATTTTCACCCCATGATTTTGGGGATGCGGTTGCAATCGTGTCATGAAAGTGAAAGGGAGTGGATGCGTGGTGCAGATGCTTCAGAGCCTGCAGACGGCTAATTTGGCCCTCGTCTACTACGAAATGATCAAACAAATTAAGGTAAATCCGAATTTTTTATTGAATTTTTTTCACGACTCGTCCAATTCAGAAAAAAATGCTAATTTCAGGCCCCACTCAATTGTGCTCTGTAAACATTTTGAAAACAAAATTATATTTAGGTAATTATCCCTATCTAATATACCCATTAGTATAATTATCCATATCCTTAAATCTAATTACTATAAATTCTCTAATGCTGCGAGTAAAGAACGACTAGAAGTAGCTATCCGCCCTTGCTATTTTTTCCTTATATTTCCTTCCTAGAATTTTCTAGGAGCTCGCGAATGTTGCTAACTGGAATAACAAAATCAACAATCTCCTCGACGAGATCTGCATGGAAAAATTTATTGAATGGCTTCCGTCAAGAATCAAGTCTTCTATCTTTAATCAAATTTCACCCGATTCTTATCTTAGCTGAAACACTGTGTCGAATCTACTTTCATAAACCTAGCTACTCTGTGCTGACCCATCTATAGAACGGAGACTAATTTTACTTCATGAGGATCTCAAATCGTATAACGACATTTTAGGTGAGGGCGAATGAGCGAAAAATGAGCCATTTCTTTTGCTCTCGATAAGCATTCTCTCAGAATCCTACCGTATAATCTTTACATCCAGTCCTTCTTGCCTATTTCACCGCGAATATGTTTTTTTAATAAGAAACTACTCTTGAGTGAAACTCCTAGATATTTATATGAACTACAAAGGATGTAAAAGTAAAAATGCAACGCAAAACCTGTTAAAAGTGCTGGATTACAACAACTATCGATCAACCTTTATTACAAATTTTTAGGCCAGCGCATAAAAGTATTTTGACTCTTTTCGGGCTTAGCTAACGCAATGCGGATTCCGCTAATAAAATTTTGGCACAAACGCGCGCAGGAGTGATTGAACAAAAAATATAAAATATCTAACTACACTTAATGCTCTCCATTATGGCTTATTAGTACATGGATGAAGTATTTTTGACTGTTTTTATTTGTAATTTACTATATGGGGACCGATGAGATAAAGGGAGTGCACTGAGGAAATTTTCGGCTAAGAAAGATCATTTCCGAATCAACATAATTGGTAGGTGTATAAATACTTGGATATTTTGTAATACATTTATTCTTTATATACATAAAAAAGCTACATTTCTAGAATAAGATTAGAGATCTAGCTTTACGTTTTATGCTGAAACTAGAGAAATTGCCGGAAGAGAATCGGGTATTTGAAATAATTGGATATTTCAGTATTCTATTCTTACCAAAATAAATCAGTCTACGGCAATAGTTGTGAGTTTCCACTAGTTACAAATGGGTAAGAGAATGAGTTGGTGCATCTCCATGAAGCTCTCATAAAAGATTCCAAGAATTTTAAAATGTAGGAAAAGAACATAAATGGAAAATATCGACCTTCGTTGGGCTCGAACTCAGGTATCCCGCCAGCTGCGCAGGAATAAACTTGCACAGCAGTGTTGTGTATTCCTTTACAGAAGTGTATGCCTGTTATACTGCCTACACGGAAAGTAGTAGACCTAGGTTCTTGCTCAAGTCATATGAATGTCCTTGGCTTCAAAATCTGACCATTCTCACAATGATTAACTAAAATAGCTATTTACATCCATTTTCAATTCCGATCATGACTCTATGTAGTTGGCGAGTGCACGATGGATTAAATGGATTCTTGGAATCCTTAACTTCAGTATTAATTTTTTACTAAAAACGAGTATTTAATTAAAAAAGTTTTGGATATGTAAACGAATGTTCTAAATATAAATACACCAAATAGTTATACAAACCGAAATATTTTACGATATCCATGCAATTATAGCAACTTAATAGAAACTAAGGATGAAACATTAAAAAATTAAAATGTATTTCGATAAATATGTTTTTCTATCTATCCATAAATACATAATAAATTGAACAATTTCCGTTTTTTAGTCTGATATTTAAGAAATATGTATTACTTAAATAGTAGGCTTATACATAAAATACATATTTACTAAAAATAATCGTAAGGACTATTACATTTTGAAATAATGCCAGTTTAAATTACCATTTAAATTCCCAAACAGTAAGAGATGTAATAGAGCAATAATGTAACCGTGATATATTTTCTCGTCAGTATGTTCAAATTTTATATTCAGACATCCCTTTGTTGGTTTCCTCACGAATGAATTGGTTCAGTTACTAATAGCAACGCTAATGGAATTTACCTTAGTTTAACCCTCATTTGTTCCACTTACCACGTATGGGCTGATGAGCATAGAGATGGTGATTGGTAAAGTGATTTGATCCATTCTTGTTTTAAACGATTCAACCACCACTTTGTGGTAATTCCCCATTTAAAATAATAAATAGATCATACTTCTGCCTAGGCCACAATCTAAACTCCAAGTTGTAGCACAGAAGTGTTATTAATTTTTATAACCAGAATAAACACACAAATAAATATTACAATCTACACACACAAATATATAATCTAATGACAACAAACGCTGCCCATCAATTGAGTAACGCTACCAGAGAATTCCGTTTGGAATGGATTATGGAAAAGTTGTTAAAAGAAATCAGATCTCAAAATTTGTAATAAAAAGTGTATATCATTCGAAAGAGCAGTCAATAAGTGGTCTCGTTGTTAAAGGTATTTATATACATAAGGATAATGAGAACGAACTAGGATTAACTGAGTAAACCTGAAGTTTGAAACAGCAACCATGTTTGGTTAAATTAGTAAATAGAGAGAAATATTAGATTTTTTGCTTAAATAAGTAAAAATATTCAATTTTCCTTCTCCTCTATGTCTATGTTTAACCGTACGCCTATGTTGAATTAAATTATCGCGTACATGGAGAAGCTACTCTATCTATGACGACCAAAACTATAATAGGAAAATCATCGCTTTAATCAAAAGATTAATTGTGCCTTAAAATTTCACAGGATAAACGTAACGGAAATTTTTGCGTGAAGATAATTGGGCGCAATAGAAGCTTCATAGTCCGTAGAGTATATAAAGCGAGCAATGTCGGGGACCCGACGCAAAATCAAATTTCCGCTAGGAGGAAGAATTATTGCACAAACATTTACGCTGATAGAAACAATTCCGGCGTCAAATCAACGTCACGCTCTTCCATTCGCCCGCCAACTGCGCCTCTGGCTCACTTTTCCCCGTAATTCGTTCATTAGCGAATTGATCCTCCCTGGCATATTGTGACTTCGGGTTAAACACCGACCAACGATATCTTTCCGCGGTAATAAAATTACCTCATTCCAACTTAAATTGGCGTTCGGTATATTTGACTGCGGCCATGGCTACGCGATGGTTTTTGCTCGTGAAACAATTTCGATGATGACGTCCATTTCCATGGGGCCAAAGGTGACGCGAGTAATGGAAGCCTATAAATGCACAGAGAATTCTAAATCATGCATTAAACTTGTACATTAAAAATATTCATACGCAGAAACATTATAGGAAATTATAGCCTAATATTTAAAGTTAAATTTTTACTTAGGATTAGCTGCCATAGACCAAAATTAAAACCACAGAATATTAGTAATTAGTAATCACGTGCGGGTCATTTACCATACTATCCTATGAAACACAAAGACGATCTTCACCACTTTCTGCACCACGATCCAGTTGTTTTCTGTAAATATCAAGATAAATGAGTGATTTAGCGAACAAATTTGGAAAATTCATAATGACGAAAGAAAAATCCACATAAATCTAATATGATCGAGCTCAACCTTTTGGAATGGAGCTACACTAAATAAAAATTCAAACACATAATAACTTTCACAGATTCTAGTGGAAATTACTTTTAACAAATTATTCTTTATTCGTTATTAGTGATTTTGCCAAAAAGATGATTTTTTAGTAGCGCTTTCTCCGAAACTTAGAAATTACCCCTGGGTTGAGTACTCAGTAAAACTAATTTAATTTGATTTATACATTTAGAGGAAGTCAGCCAATTACAAAAATATTACAGTAGGTTATGATTGATTGAATATAATACAATCAGTAATTTAATATGTAACGGCATGAATATCACTTTGAACTATGATGTGGAGAGCAATAGTATCAAAGAAGACACTTTCTGTTATTCCTATAATTTCGGTGATTTTCCGCAAATACATTTAACGCGACCGGTTTCGCTTCCACAGAAGCATCTTCATGATTTATTATGATTATTGTATTACAGAGTTCTTTTGTGTGTCTTTCTTCGCAACTGTTTACAAGTTTTGTTGTATTTTGAGTTTGTCCTTAGATTACTTTCTACCACAGTACGTTAATAAATATTATTACCAATATCAGCAAGTTCACATTTAGGAGAAATAAAAAAAGTTAAAATTTTAGTTTATACTCAAAAGAATTCTGCGATGAAAATTTCTTGCGTTATAGATGAAAATAAATTTCGGTAGTATATTTTCGGACGAAGAATTTATTATACTCTAAATGTGAATTTTAGTGCCCCTAGGGGTTCCGGTGCAACCAGGTGGGAAGCGTATTCGCCTCTGGTGAAAGCTGCCCAGGGTTCGATTCCCGGTGGGAGCCATATGAGAGGGTAATTACTTTAGCTGTCAAATCAGTTTTAACCAAACTACTATGACTAAAGACACCCCTGTGATGATAAATAAAAATCGTAAAACATGAAGTCATGGATTAGCTTATAGCATACATAGGAATTTAGATATGATGCACTAAAAACCTCTCATTCTTATGTTCAATTAAAAGCGAAGCAAAGAGGACGGAAACATAAAATATTAAACACAAATATTAAAAAATATAGGACTAGTGATATTTGTAAAACCAATTTGATTATAACCTTCCTTTCCTAGCGACCATCACTTTAACAAGCCTATCAGAGTCGAGCGAACAGTCTAACTTTTATTCGTAAGCCATTTGGTAGAAAATTACGTACGTGCATATCTTACGCTAATCCAATTAAGATTAAATCTATTACAACTTAAGCGCCATTAAAACGTAAAGAGTCCGGCAGCACGTAAATTCACTCCCGATCACCTCATTTTCGCTCCCAAAATTTCGCCGCTTAAAAACAGCCAATCGGAAAACAACACCAATTTTTTTCGCTCGGCGGGAAGCCCCAAAAAAAAGACCTTTTTCATCGAAGACCCGCGATTTTTCCGCGAAAGCAGCGCGAAAAAAAGAAGAGGTCGCCTTCATAAATAATAAACGGCGCGGAGGGCATCGCATAAATACTATTAATTTTCGGACTCGAACGAAGAGCGGCTCGGTAAAAGGTCCGCTCCCCGCACCCCCCTTTCGGAAAGCCCTTTCTCTTCGGCGCGCAGCATTAATCCAACAACGCATTCGGAAATGCCGGCTAATGAAAATGTGGAAAAGTCGCGCGTTACAGCGGCTTCCAGTTGCATTCCAGCCCCCGCCCACGCCGAAACAACGCGCCGGAGAACGCTGTTTGAAATGCCGTTAATAATATTCAGGGAATTGGGGATCAACTTTCAATTGTTTTAGATTGGCAGTTTACGCGAGCCCGTTTTCAATTCGAAAGCGGTAGCCGGGGAGCGTGGGGGCGCGCGCGGGGGGGCGGTGGGAGGCTGGAGAGAGAGAGAGATCCGGAGCCGAAATTGGAAATGGACCGCTGGGCGGGTATAGCACGCGATACATACATCCATCCAATGGTATGCATCCGTCCAATCTCTCTCCCCGCCCCATCTCGAAACCTCCGGTAATGAAGTGCAGCAGGGAGGCCCCCCACTCCTCCCGTCCGCCGTGACACAACAAAGCCATATCCGGGCAATAAACACGCCCCCCCACCGTTTTTGTCCTCCCTTTCTCTCCGGACCACCACCCTCCCCTTCCGACGGAGGTAATGATAATGAAGCGACGGAATTCGAGTTGCAATGCCGTCATCGATTATGCAGGGCGCGTTCATGAATTTCCTGTGGGCTCGGCAAAATTTCCGCCGGCCGCAGCGCATTTGAGGCGGCCTCCCTGCTCGATACGTTCATCATACTTCAACAATTACCTCGCCCCCGCGGGCGTATTCATCAGCCATCCGTGCCTATTTCGCGGTAGTTTTTTCGCCGTTCTCGTTTTTTTCCCGTTTTGATGGTTGATTCACTGCGAACTGAGGTTTGGAGCCGTGCTTAAGATCGGCGATTCTGAATTTTTGGTCCCTCTTTGAATTACTCTTCGACTAGCCGATTTAAAGCGACATTTTTTGCCTGCATTTTGTATTGATGTGTGTGTTACGAAATATCTCCGTAGTTGTTTAGGGGCAAAAGGAAAAAAATTGGAACTTTGTTGAGTAAATTATATTTGTTTTTACCGTCGAGGTCTTCCAACGGCAGGAGAAAAATAAAAGATCATTAGTCAAGAGAGATTTTTAGAGCTGTGCATCTTTCAAGATCGCAGCCATCATTTTCGGGAAAAATTTCAAACTCGGACTGAGAAATGTTAGTAAAATTTTGCCTCTATACTCCTATGATCTTAAGTTTTAAGTATTACTCTGAAAATCTTTAAATTAAATTATTATACGTCCCCTTCCGTTCCACACTTCATAAACGTTTCGATTCGTTCCCTGCAAGCTGACAATAGGCATGTATAATGGGACGCGTTCGCCAAATGCTCTTTTGTTTATAACCATTACAGATTTTTCCAGGACAAAGGAGCCTAAATGGCTTATAATTAATAAAAAGGAGGCATGGCTGATAAAGGAATGTGAACTAAGGAATTCTTCCTAGATCGCAAAATCTCAAAGATGAATTGATTAGAACTATTAGAATTTAAATATCAACAGACAGAACAAGGAAGCGGAAAAATGTGAAAGATAATGTGTGCTACTCTTTCCTTCTTCTCTCTCCACACCCTATCAAAATTTGACCTCATAATAACCGCCAGATTTTTATCCTACTGGGCCACAAGAAAAATAACATCAATCCACGGAACATAGTTAAATGGAGACCTACTCAAAACAATTTTTTTTCTTCTGTTTCCAGAAACTTTGAATCAAACTTCCCAAATGACAGCAATAGTCCAAAAAAACAACAAATAAAAAGTAAAACAATTTATCAAATTTTTCAACAATAAAATATGAGACTAGCAAGCAAAAGTTCAAAAGGAATAATCCAGAGAAAAATTCCTTAGTCAATGAAATTTTAGAAAAAATTTAATCTTTATTCTTCATTTAAAATCCTAGCTGCCATTTTTATTTCTTCGCAGAATTTTTATCTGCAACAGAAATAATATAAAAACGCAGTTTAAATTTTATCAAATCATCCTAATCTTGCACAAATCGAGTTCTTAGTGCATGGCTTCTTACAAAAATGCCTGAATGCTATTTTCACGTATTAGTATCTCTTCCTGTATTTTTCCGGATTAAAAAGTGTCTAAGATCACAGGACTCATTCAACGTTGCTTTTATCTGTAATTCCTTCCTTTTTTGCAACCATAAGGAAAAAACAAGTAAATCTTCTTTATTCTAGGATTAAGATTCAATTCCGCGACAGAATCAACGGATCTTTGCTAATTAATTAATTATGGAATGCCATTTGGTAATAATGTCGCTTGCATTCATATTTTATAAATTTTCAATTTTTATAGGAATGCTGATTTGAATGACGCATATAAATTGAAAAATAAATCAAGGCTTTCAGCCGCCCATTGCCTTATACCACCTTCATTTTTCAACGTTTTCCAAATTTCCATAACAATTGGAATCTAGCTTTCTACGGCAAATATAATCTAGCTAATGAAACATCAAGTATTTTAGAGAGGATTATTAAAAAAGGTGAGATTTTAATGATTAATAAAAAGTGTTGATTAGAATCCTACCAAAGATTTAGTACCATAAGTAACTTGCATCTAAGCAATCAGTAAGTAGTACCTTAGATGAGTCTTCTTTATTTTCTACAATATGTTTCACATTAATCGGTATTAATCCTCAATCTCGTTGCTATTTCGACCTCTCTGAAAAGCTTGAAGTATTACCAAACAGGATACTGATTATTGCAACTTAATGGCAAAAAACTGCTACGATATACGCTAAAACAGCAATGTAAATTAAATTCATTCACCCTGAAAGAGAAACGCTAGGTTCAGCTAATGCACTGAAGTTGATAATTTGGAGGGTTGAAAATGAACTTTTGTCTCCACAAGTTTAATTAACTCGGTCTGAAATTGATCAGTAGCTTTTATTGATAAACCTCTCTCGATAAACTTGAAAAGTTATTAAGCTGTTATGTGGAGAATGACAAGTCTGCATGGGTAAATCTTTTTTCGTCCCTCTTGCTGGGAAGGGCGGCTTAATAATTGATTCGCGCTGCCTAAATTACATCCATTATCGGGCAATTATAGGATGAAATTAGCAAAACTTATGCCTCATTCATTGACGTTAAGGTTTTAGCAGCTCTAAATTGGCAAGTCACGTTTTTGCTGCTTTTCACCTTTCGTTGGAGGTCAAGGAAAGGAACCATACCATAGCTACGAAGCATATTCTGACGCACTGTGTGTTTGGGCTACGTTTAACGGCTGACTATAATCATGAAACAGATATTTTAGCGAGAAAAACTGATCACCTAGTCATTTTATCATATCCTCTTATAGAAATATAATTATACAAAAATATATATATAGATATATATAACAGCCAATCTGAAGATATTTCTTATCTAAGAGCTCTTCAGTGGTCAAAAACAACTTTCGTTATTGTTTTACAAAACAATAACGGAATATAAATTCATCATTATTACGAGTCTAATTAAACTTTTCATGCAAACAACTACTGAAACTACTGAAAAACAAACTTTACAGATTCAGGTTTAATATTGTAGTACTTATTAACGTGTAAATAAAACCAAACTTTTTCGGTAAAGTTTTGTTTTGCTATAGATTATTTTTACTGTATCTCTATATATATCTATCATGATATGATACTCTATCAACAGAAATACTTTTATTTCATTGATAGTTCTATCTTAAAGACGTCTATCTGAAATCTATGTATCAATCTGACTATCTATCTAGCTGAAAATCCGTATCCTGGATAGAAAAACAAATGAAATATATAGATTTACACATAAAATATTTAATACCACTACTATTAACTCATCATGCGTATAACTGCGTATTTTCTTATAACTAAGTCAGCAATTTATCCTGTAGTATTAGAAATACTACGATAATGTTCAATCTAAAACAAACGCTAAAGTTTATTACTAAAATTTCTGTAAATTTGAAGAGAAACTTTATTAATACTTATTTGCATGTACACTGAAACATTTAAACATGGAACGTAATAACGGTGTTCCCAATTTTCTTTCAGATTGACTTAGTTCTGTCAAATTTCAATATAATAGCTACGGGATTTTTATCTGTAATTTTCCACGAATGGAGAGATTGTTTAAAAATCTTACGCTAAACGGTTTTTTATTTCATGAATTAAATATCATTCTTCAAACGCATGCATTATCATCGACGTTTCCCCGTCTTTTTTTATTCTTGATCAAATTTTGCTTCCGCGTTCCCACTCACCAGCCTGTCTCAGCCTAATCGGCTTTCACGCATGCGGTCACTCGCCGTTTATTTATTCATCTTCTATTATATTATTTGGCCGAAATCTCCATGTGTCGTAAACGCTTAAAATAATCCGAATAATTCGATAATAAATTATTTCATTTACTTCTCTCCTTCAATGTTGCCAGGGCGTTTTGCGTGGACTCTAAAACAACTTATCCACGTCCGAGAGACGGTTTAATTTACTTCGCTAAAAATAAAAACAGAGGGAACTCTGAAGGAAATAACGTTCTACATAGAAAATATGAGAATGCGTCCATGATAAACCACTAAAAACGGCTTCGGTTTGTAATGAATGAAATCAATTTAAACCTCTTTCGCTATTTTATTTATTTATCGAATCTATACGTAATTTGGTATGAACACCAGGTGGAAACGGTCGAGTAATAATATAGTAATATACGTATCGATTTTTATTTTTTGTAATGAAATCTAGAAGTCGAGTAATACGCAGCTATCATCACAAAACATGTAGGAAATATCATGAAATTCGGAATACAAAGATAGTTTAGTTAAATTTGTGGATTTGTTTCCTTTTAAAGGGTTTTTTATGATCCAAAGATTATTTTCAATCTTCGAGATCAGAAAAAAATCTTCAGCTTAGAGGATTGCTTATAGAAATCAGATATTAAAATTTATAGCTGAGAAGATAGTTTATGTGATAGATTTTATAAGAGATGTTCTAAAAACCCAGTGAATATTCACATCTTGGCTCTATCATAAAGATAACTTCGTAAAATGAAGTAACGTTTTTATTTTCCTGATTATGAAAATAAATTACTTGGTATAACTTGTGGTTACTATTACGAGTATTGCGTATTTGTAATTGTGTAATTGCTCGTAAGCAATTACAAAATTAAAAAATCATTGCGTCTTGTTAAATGATGAAGAAGATTTCTAAAGAAATATAAAATCAATGAAAATTTTGATTCGAGCCAGTAGGAACGTTTCGGTAACAGTAACTAACCAGTAATCAGTTAGCTATCAAGCCATCATAAACATAATTTGCCTGGAGTTACGTTGACTATTTTCTCTAACTATCTTTAAACTTGATAGAATACAATATTGAACAAATGTCGCACAATTTCAGTGGCGGATGGAACTGAGTTTATTTAATCATATAAATTAAATCCGATAAGTAACATTCAATGAAAGAAATTATGATCTATGTCATTAATTTTCACCTGATGTGTTACTATAGGCATGTTAAGGCATGATGACACAGAGAAAAATACTAAACGAATCCATCTATATCTAGACGCAAGATATAATTGATGCGGCTTTCTAGGTATAGATGGATATAACTTCGTAGATCTGAATTTAGAAACTAAAAATAGTTGGTAGTAAATTGTTGTCTACTGGTTCAGATCCACATAATCCAACGGAGCTATTTAACAATGGCCCCAACTACAATTAATGTTGCTCAATATACACTGCAGAGAAAATTCCGATACAAAAATTATTCAAAATAAACAACGTAACGTTTTGTTGAGCAAAGATTTGCTTTTTCAGAATAATGCATTGCCGTGTTCAGCCTATTGAACAGCCCAGTTTCTTCGAAATTTGAGATGAAATGTGTTTGGTCATACATCGTACTCACTAGACATTGCGATCAGTAATTACTACCCACTCTCAGACCACATCAAACATCTTGGAGATCTACGATTGGTAAATAATTAAGATCTGAAAGGAGAAGCGGTGAACTTTCATTGCGTCGCAGGGGGTCATTTTCATTCATCCGGTAAGGATCACTATGACCATAAATATATTTCTCCTCGAAAAAACAAATTAGTCGCATTTAAAACTGACCTTGAGTTCAAACATCCATCGTTGATTCCTTTCATACAAATCTGATTTAGTTCCATTTTCAACTTCTATCCTATAAAAAGGAAGGGTAGATCACATTAACATAACAATTTCCTTGGGTCAGAACAGAAAAGTTCACAATTAGATTATTAGTTACTTAAGATTATAGAGCAGGTCGTCTTTTCCGAGATTGTCCAATCTCTCTCAAAATATTTTCTCAGCAATTATCAGAACCTGGAATTTCAAAATTTAACAATAATCTATCTAAAATTATTATAATATTTTAAATATAACGCATTATATCTGGAAGTATTTTGTTAATTATCTGAAGTTTTTTCTTAAAATTTTATCAACTTTTGTCTATCTTCGCCTATGTACTGTTTATTTTTTCTGTGGGATATGTTATTGGTGCTAAATACTATATGTATATATATATATATATATATATATTGGTTGCTACCAGTTAAGAAGTCAACCCTTTTCAACTCAGGACAATTTTGACGTATTTTGCCGTACAATAACATTCTAAATAAATTTCAAAGACTTCTATAATTGTAAGGAATGAAATTTTGAACACATCTGTTAATGAATTAGAGGTTTAAAAATCTCCAATAGCGCTTTGTTAGCGACCAAAAAAAATCCAACTGTTCCAGTCTATCCTAGAATGACATTTACAGATATTTCGACAAGAAATTATTTTATTACTAATTGTGATTGTAGGCAGTCTATTTTCAATCCAATAAGACAATGCTTACGTTGACGTAACTTATTATTTCAACGTAAAGCTACCGTTATTAAGCCTTACATTGATTTTTATTGATTTAAAATGTAGTGCTTATCTCGAGAAATTTCTAATTCATCGAAAAACTGATGAAAAAAAAAACAATCCACTGATAATCATTAAAACGATGCAACTACACAACCATTTCCTGTTCCTTGTTGACGCCGAATGACACCTTTAGTACTAAAAACAACAAATTTGATTACAAATCAGTGCTACAGAATATACAAGCGATGCTTTCGAGAAAATACCTAAATAAGTTAGCCCCATACCTTTTCTTTCATATTAGTATTGACCGGTATACTTTTCCAATATTTTATAACATTCCTTTTCAATGTATATTAACCAATTATAAATTCATAAATTACCTGCAACACTTTCAAACAAACATAAAATTAAACTCAAAATAAAATCGATTGAAAAAGATAATATCAGTTTATTTTGGTCGTAGATAGTTTTGTAAGATAATGTTGAAAAAACAAATAATTTAATAGAACACCTAATCATGTGAGCTAATGTATTTACAGAATGAAAATTTTAAAGCTAAATTTTCGTCAAAGTTAATCTACTCATGAGCAAGATTCTATTTTAAGCAATTTCGTTCTTCTGCATGATTAATGATTTCATCCGATACGTGATTGCTTAATCACAAAGAATAACACAAATAATCCGCTGTAGTATTATATGCTTTAAATATTAAATGACATTATTGAGGAGTAACAAGAGAACCAGCAAAATGTGTGTACGAACACGGATTCTATGCTAGCTGTGTTTTCAAATATAATATAAATGATTTAAAAATTAAGAAATATAAAATCCTTACGCATAATATAATAGAAAGAGAAAAATAACATTCATAAAAATCAATTTTCGCTCAATAAATAAGATTGTATACTGATTTCAGAAATGTATAAAAATTTAAATATTTTAGAATAGAAAGTAGTTGGATGAAATGTATTTTACCGAATTTTTGATCGGTAAAAATGTCTAAGAAACGATTGCCTATCTCAGCAAGTAATCCCGTCACTGTTGAAGAAGAAGTATGAAAAAGTTGCTTTTGCAATTTTAAGCTCTTCTTACTATATCTCCATATGATTTACCACAACACTCATATGTATTGATTGACACCTATTCACATGAAAAATTAATGAAATTTTAAATGAAAAATTTCGGTATTATAAGGAAGCAATAAAACATACTTCACGTTCATTGATAAATTCCTAAATTCGGTTACAATAATCCAATATGCGCAACATTTCTATCAATATGTGCTTGAAGCATAAAGATGGGTAAAATCACTATGAACATTTTCGGAATTTGCGTAAAAACCAGATCTTAGAGAACGAATGCAAAAATCTGTCAAATTTCCTGCTGAAGCTCTAGAGTACAATTTTCTCAATGCGAACACACCTCTTTCCATATTATCAGATTACCGACGAAGGACTATTCGTCGCACTTGGAAACAGAGGTTCTTTGAAACTTCCACAGAGATAAATATATAGTGACTTTCTCATTCCAGATATGCACTACTTACTATTTCCTAAATCCATATTTCACAACTTACGATCAACACTATGTCCTTCATTGCGCGATTCATAAACTTAAATGGGTACCAACACGAATTCTTAACGGCAGTAGTAAAGTACGCATAGCTTAATGTCTTCAACATGAATCCACTTACAAATTGCATCACTGTAACATGAGAAAGAAACTTATCAAAATATTGACCAGAAGACAAAAGGGGGGACAATCCTAATTATAGAAGTCTTCTAATGCGTTATTCTTCCAGGATTTACTGCTAGATCTAGAGGAAATATATTCGGTAAATATGGCCTAACCGAGAACTGAAGTTTTCAGGGATACTAACATTATGCCACTCACTAAGTCTATGAAGGAAGACCGAGGATAATGTGCTCGAACACTATGAATCTTTCCTCAGTAAAACCGTGGCAGTAAGTACCGTATATGCCGGCATATAAGTCGACCTTTGAAGCCTAAAAATATCTCCGAGGGGTAAATAAGTGAAACTGTCTGCTTAACACTTGTACATAAACTCTCGCTACTCACTCCAATTATTTCTAACTGAAACTAATTTTTGGTGAGTCTAATTAACGTAGATATCATACAAAACAAATTTCATCACGAAATACAATTGTGGCCGAAAGTATGTTAGGACATGTTTCCATGATAAAAGAGTTGAATTAGTAAACCAAATCACATTTTTCAAATAAAATTGACGCATATTTATTCTTCGCAAATTATAATCATTTCTTCACATGTGATTTTATTTTACAAAAAATTGATATACCTATATTCGATGTTTTTTACAAATAAAGATCAATAAGCACATAATGGTTTGTTTTTGTTTATATAATCGTTATGATCTCGTTAGGAGTTAATGGAAGTTGTTTTAGCAGTGTCGTGATTTGATATTACCACGCTATATAACCATTATTTCTATAATATATTTTCAATACCATTGTGTTTCTGTTTCGTAACGCATTTTTATTTGTGTAGCCTGAGTGATACCAATGAAGAAAAACTTGTGTAATAGTTAATCTGAGGTGCGAGAAGTTGAGGTAGCAGCTGAAAGAAACAATTCTAGCATCTTAATCTTATGCGGTAAATATTCCTTAAGCTATCGTACATTTAAGGGCACCGTAGTTTTTCTTCCTATAATATAGAGCTGGAAAAGTGCTGTTGCATTATTTTTTGGGTCAACGTATACGCTGAAAATTGGCTAAAACCTGAAATTCACCTGAAAATTTAATGGGTCGACTTATACGCCGGCAAATACGGTATCTTCCAATCGAATAATACAGCAGTCAGGAATGTGTCCTTCAAACTAGAAGAATCTTATAGAAATCACATAGACGAGACCTTCTAGAAGAATTAAAATGGAAAAAGACTCAACTTGACCAAGCTTGCTCAACTTCGTCAAATATAAAGATATATATTTTTCGATTAGATCGTAAGTGATGAAAAAGGAAAAGGTTTCTGGGAAGGAAACTACCCTCTCCTTCTAAGGAATTCCACCCATTGATAAATTCTGTATTCTTTGGAATCTCCTTCATTAAAAAACGATTACTACAAGCTCCTCGATAAACACTTCTCTTGTTCTTTTCTATGATTTTAACTTATCAAACTTACAAAATAATTTTACTGTTACCATTTTTAATTTTAGAGTAGTTTTAGAAGTTCCATCCCAGCATATTTTCTTCTCGAATTTTTTCAATTCAACCTCTTATTATAACCTTCATGATTTACAAACGCAGATTTATTCTCCGAATCATATCTACAGCAAGCTCAATCTAGATTTAGTCTAACTGATATAGTACAAATTAATACCTTGAAAATCACATATTGAATTAGAAGCGATAGAAATTTTGGGTACCGGCGACCTAATTCCTAAAACAAAGTTTGTGGCTTAAAATAAGAAGGAAACTTTATTAAGCAATATTTGGTGGAATCATGTATTAAATGTGATTAAAATCAGGAAAACCAATGTCATATATTACTAATACTAATGAATCAAGTAATCAATATTTGGTAGCAATACGGGCTTAGCTTCAGATTAGATATCCGAAATATTTTTTATTCACAAATATAGTTCGTTTGTAATTCAAAAGCATTGAACTACGTTAGTGAAATACTTTTTAATATATTTAATAAAAAATGTACTGTTTTATGACAAAAACTTCAATCACTAGAGGAAAGCATATTCATCAGGAATAGTGTTATAGATATAATATCGTTAAATATCGCTCTCGTGATGACATATTTTTCCTGTTTTAGGAGTTGAAATATTCATTTATTATCCAAAAAATATCATTTACGAATGTTATCATTATTTAAAAGGCCAATTTGGAAAAATTCACAGCGCAGTAACCACAGATCATGCATTTCTATCTAATGACTGATTGATCCAATTAAACCCACAAAGGAAATAAAAAGGCAAATTTTTAATGGAGTTTTGTTTAAATTATTTGATAATATTCTAGCAAAATTCCGAGTGCATATTCGTTTTGACAGCTCTAGATCCTTCTACGCAACCGAAATTGAAAATTTTACCATAAATGGATCTCATATTTCTTGCAGGTTACATACAAACCATTACATGAATATTTTATTAATTTTAAAACATCATATTTATAAATTATTTTTTTAATGTTAATAATAATAATATTTTTAAGTTTGCAAGGCATGGAATAAGAGCTATGCGGAATTTTTCGTACAAGTTTTTATTTTTATCGATATCTTGTCACATTATAGTAATATATTCTTCATGTAAAATTAAGGAGTATATATTAAGATGTTACCCTCAGAGCACTTCAATACTTTCAGAGTACCAAAGCACCCTCAAAATAGTATTGATATGTACCCTCAGAAAAGTTTTGCAAAGAATTAAGTCGTCCGTTTCTCTTTGAATTTACGCCCAGCAGCAATGGGCTTGAGATCGTGGGTTGCACTACATGAGTTTAACTTCTAAGTGAACCGAATTTCTTTCACACCTATTTGTGCAAAATATCTATCTCTTAGCGAATATTTATTTACACATACCAATATCTAACTGAATTTCCCTAAGGCTAAAGAATATTGATTTAAGAATATAAGATTTACAATTATTTTTATTAACTTCACTTATATCTTAATTGCTGGGAAAAATAAACTTTATTTTAAGAAACGATTCCACGCAATTAAATCTGTAATCATACAAGTTTTTACTAACGAATATTTTCCAAGGAGATCTGGTGGAACTTCATGTCGAATAAAACTTTTTAATACAAAACTTGCATTAAAAAGTTTGTACTAACATATCGACAAAAATTCAAATTATATTAAAATTCTGCTTCTGTAATAAATGAAACGGAGAAATATAAGCAAAGAATGAGCAGTCAAAGAAGACTATAAACAACCGACCCAGAAGGCCGCAAGCGATCCAATCTTACTTCAGCCGAAACGCGGAAGACTGAGACCCGAATCGCAATCCCCGAAAAGGGCAAAACCTCCGCAAGTTCGGGAAGGCGATCAAGGATCAGAAAAACCCGAAATCCCGAATAAAAAAGTTAGTAAGCCAGGAAGAAAGGAGCGGCGGTCCTTAAAGGCCGCGGGAGAGATGCGGCCGAGAGGGTCGGTGCGGTCGCATGCAGGCCCAGAGGCGGTGCAACGTCGGCCGGAAGCCGCGCGTGCATAGTGGACGAAGGGCCGCTGATTGAACGCGGGGGGCGGGGCTGATCAATGTGCTGCATGCGCCCGGAGCGGGGAAAAATTCGGATTTCGTGGGGATGAGAAAAGGGGCGGAAAGAGGGGGCGGACCTACGTCATCCCATCGACTGTTTTCCAGATCAGCGGTCACCGATGCATTAGCGTGGAGGGAGTGCGGCCTATATCGTAATGCCTTTTCCCTCTTCCGCCCGCAATCCCCGCACGCACGCTTTTTCTAGGACGCGGGGATTAAAAAGGAACGCGTGCTCTTGGCGGTTTCGGAAGGTGGGGATGCGTTCGGTAACTGAAAAAACACGGTCCGCTTTAAGAGATTATCTCTCCTCCGATGGAGCTCGGCTCGATTACTATTTCGTAGTTACAGGTGGAGATGGAGGAGGGCTTACGAAGATCCGAGCGACGCAAGACTAGCTATTCATCATGTAGACGATGTGAAATCTACAGTTTGAGGCCGGTGGTTGTAGTTTTCGCTTGAAAGTGACAGGATAGGAAGCTGCCAATATATTATATTCTAACAAATACAAGGAAATATGTTACTTAATCCTAGAAAAATATATTTTGATTATTATTACCCGATAAATTTGAAGAACTATGATGGCTGCAGGACCAGCAGCTTGGGATATAAAGTAAGCCAAATTCAGGCCTTAAGAAACACGCTAATTGCAAACGACACGAATAACGCATTTGCTGTAAAAAAAACGCTAAAAGACGGCTGTATGTTTACGAATTTTCGCTATTATTTGAAAAAATGAAGCCAATAATATGGAAGATACATATGTTTATGCCTACTAGAAATCAATTGAAATACTCATTAAATTTCGTAATGGAAATGAATTTCATTTATTCTTGATGAAAACATCAGAAATAAAAACGATAAGGAATTTATAACAATTCCGAATGAAACCTTCCGAAAATGTGTTTTAGAAGCATTTTGGAATCATTTTATAGAAAGTTACTGATTCAGTTAGATTTTTGCACCTTAGATTAATACATAATTACTTTTCTATGCATTTGTAATTATTCAGTGGAGTTTTTGTAATGATGATTGTACAAGTTACCTTTATTTTTACCCTTTATTCTTTCAATATGGTATTAAATATCAAACAAATTCTCTGCGATGTCGTAACTTATATAAATTGTAGCCTAAATTACGGTTTTTCGAAAAGGCTTTAACCATCTTACTTACCCTTATATCCATCATTTTTAGAAATAAGTCAAAAGAAATTCAATTCGTGCATAAAAGTGGGTTAGCTCTTCATTACAGATAGTAAACAGAACTCAGAAATTATAATTTGAGAAAACTGAAAAAATGATTTAAAATTGAGAAATGGTCTCAGAAACAATCTTTTCCCTATACTCTTCACAAACATAAACTTTTCACTGAATTTAAAGATAATCTCGCTCATTAACATAACTTTTTATTGATATTTGCGGCACAATGTTTAAATATAAATCGTTTAATTAGCTGATAGTGTAATATTTCATAGAATTACAGTAATGTTCACAATACAACGACTAAGTAGAGACGACAATTTAAAAGAAACGTTTTTTCCAAAACTAGATTCATAATCATATCTTCCTTTTATCTAATGAAGATATGAAATGGTAAGAATGTTAATAATCTTTTAAAATGGTAAAATAATATCGCTTTTTTTATTGCTTCTATAGCTTAGGTCTTCTCGCCAACTTACATCCCAACCAGGAATCGAGCCCGGAACCTCTTCCGCAAAATACAAACGAACTGCCCATTTGGCTATACGAGGGTCCTCAAAACAATATTCACCACACCATCATGACAAGAAGCTAACAATTATGATACTAGAGTTAAATCAGAAAGTCAATTAATTATTTGAAGAAAGGAAAGAATGGAGAGATTCATTGCTTTCACGTAAATTAGCTTTCATAGCTCATATTTCATTTCCTCGATTCCCATTTGGCAATTATTGAAAGTAAAACCCTAAATGTATAACCGGAATATCATTCGCATGGTTCATAAATAGCTCGGATAAATTCATGTTCAGAATTCAGGCCCAGTTTGTAATTGGGAAGTTCGGAGATATTCCATTTGATATTCCATCCCATCTTTCGTTAATTTCTTCGGATGTAATGATAAGGACTTAGGAAAACACGCACGTGAGAGTGTTTAGTTATGCAGGAAATTAGCGGCCGTAATTACTTCATCAGCATGCGTTAATTACCACGTCGTGTGAGTCCAATTACGAGCTCGCTATTGGCATGAATTCTGAACCCATCTCCGAATAAATTTTCTTCGATCATTCCGTCAAAATGAATTTTAAAAAGCTCGATTACCGACTATTTTAATATTCATAGCCGTCGCGATGGAATAATTTAATATTCAGACTCTTAAACTGTTCGCAGTCCAAAACATTCTGCATTTACTCGATTATAATTGCATTGACCGCTGACAGTCCTCAATTAATGCAATGGGTTTAATACATTTTTGCGATTGGTGTTTTAAATTGATATTCCAAAAAATCGTTCTTATAATGGTATTTCGTAATTATCTGCTTAATTTGAGTGGAAGATCCGCTGAGGTTACGTAAGGAGATGAAAGAGGTAAAAATTTTCTTTTTATGTACCGATATTCGAGAAAAGCAAACATCTTTTAGCTTTCACCCTATCCTTTTCTTACTTGTTACTTCATTCTTAATCTGGTTACTTAACGATTATCACATTATATAGACACAAATTTGCGGATTTTAATTAAGCTCCTCTGTCATTTTTTATACTTTTTCCGAGAATTTTTTATACGTCAGATTGTTACTCGAATACTCCGATTTTCTATTCACATCTATTCCTTGAATATTTAAAAATGTATTTTCAAGATTTCTGCTGGCCTTTTAATAAATTGTCGATTGTGAATCCGCCGATTTATCACTCTCAGAATGTTTTATTCGACTCTCTCTCTGCTGGCTTGTGGCTAAAATTTCGAATGAATATTTAATACGGATAATAAAATGCGGCGGCAAAAAATATTTTTAAAACTCGCGAGTTCCTCAAAACTCATGATCCTCACCTACAATTTAAAACACGAAAAACTTTAATTTTTCGCGAAGACTTTAATATACTTTCAAAATAGAGAAATAAAACTCTTTGAAGGTTCAAAAACATCCAATAAACACAAACCACTGAAATGTAATAAGCAACTACGACTATGTGAGAAAAGTCTCATATCCCGATAATTACATATAATGGTATGACTTAATGTAATCGAATAATTGAGAGTAAGTGTAGATATACGAAGCTGCCAGAAGGTTAAGTTTCTTTGGGATTTTGACTATAACAACAACAAAGTTAATCTTCTATTACATCCAACAAAACATTTTTCCATAGAATTAGAACTCAATATTCCTCAACTTACCGTTCCTTTTTAAAGATTTCAATTTCCACAACGAATCTAAATTTCATAATTTCTGGACTATTCCAACCACTAACTTTAATAAGTTTCTCATTTCTCCAAACGAAACTGTATTCATATTCATCTACATTTTTTCAAGTTTAATTTTCATTTTCTAGAATTCATCTTCTGAACGTCAAAGCAACGGAACCAAATCTTCAATTGACATTTTCTTATTCATAAGTACTAAGTAAGCTTCATCGGTGCTAGTTATTTTTTATTATCAAAAAACTGTTTGACGATAACGAATTTTTTATATTTTTCTAATTTAATTTTCAGTTTCTCAGATTGATCGCTCATCTATCCATTAAAAGATAGTGAAAATAAATCTATACTGGCCTCCAATAACTAAATGTTTCCTGTGAGACGACAGTACACTTAAAAGAAGATATTACACAACTTCACATCATCGTGCATCTTCCCATCACCTAGAAACAGATCCGCTAACCCTCATACCTCTTCTGAGGATTCGAAAGAAAACTAAATAAATAAATAAATTGATACGTGGGTCATTCCAAGCCAATTCGACAAGGAAATCGGCAAAATTGACCCTTGAGGAAACCGATTTTAACCAAATTTGGCAGATCGCTTTTATTTGATAACAAAATGAAAACCCCTACGCCGTTTTGTAATAAACGCAATTGTTTACGACATATTGCAATGTTTAAAAATTGAAATTTTACAAAAGTGCCTTCGCATTCGAGGCCATATCTCCGGTAACATAGAAGTTAAAAATACACAACATAGCTAAATTTAAAGGTTTTGTGTTAGGAAAGATAATCATAGGAAGGTTTTATATAATTTAAACAATTTAATAAAGTTTATAACAATTTAAAATTTTCAAATCGATTTTTGACGGTGTAGCTGTGCCTTCGATTTTTCTCGTTTTTTTATATGTAGTACATACAACCCTTTTCTACAATTTTAAAAGATTTGGCGAGGGTAATATTTCATTTAAGAAAGAAAAAAATTTTGAGTATAGGCGTGACGCTCGCCGCAGCTCCGCGCCGTCCGGCTCGCGCGCTGAATGTTCGGAAGTGTGGCTTCTCATATCTCAGCACGCTTATTCTACCATCTGCTTTTCACCAATTTTAACTGTTCAACCAATATTAATATTATATATATATTATATATATATATATATATATATATATATATATATATATATATATATATATATATATATATATATATATATATATATATATATATATATATATATATAATAATTTTTCAATAGAATAGCGATTGAATGTAAGCATATAAATATTTATAGTATAAAGTCAAACATTAAGATATTGGGATATCAACTGCATTATGAATGAATCACCTTTTGAAGGCATAATGCCAAAGCAGTGGTAGCTTTTTTTCAATATCCTCGCCGGATACTTCCTTGATCTCTGCATTTTTTGCTTGAAATAGGTGTTTGATCGAGGGATTGTAACGTCTCGTTCAGTCTGCCCAAGCGACTTTCTTTTCCCGGAGTTTAATGACTCCCATTGGTTTCATCAGTCGGCAAGGGTGAAGGGAATTAAAGGGTCGATTAATATTGGTACAAACCACCGAACAAAAGTACAAGAAAAGAAACAAAATGAATGAGCCGAAGTATGATGAATTTTGGAACACAGTTTTCAATGCAGCGTGAAAAAAATAAATATAGAATACCACATGTTGAGTAATTTCATGATAGCGGGGAGTTCACTTGTTCACTTTGTTGTGAGTTCACAAATAAGCATTCATATAAATGCTTTGCACAGATCATAGTAAATGTTAGAATTAAATCGGAGGAATGGATAATATGACTAAGACGAAAGAAAATATTTTTTAGACAGATCTCGAATCATTATAGTCTTCCTGAAGGGGAGGAAAGGAGAACATTGAAGGACGATTGAATGGAAGGAAAACAAATCTGCAAGTGCCAGAGCAACGGACTAGAATAAATAATAGACTTCATAAAAGGAAACTGATCTTATAAAGCTGTAAAAGGGAATGAAATAAACAATATGGTTGAACAGGAATGATCACCTCTACTGAGGAGAAAAAGAGTAGCAAGAAATAACCAAAGAAAAATTCATTTGAAACTGAAACAATCAGCGACTCAAAGATACAATGTGTATAAAAATGCTAGGAAGGATATTTGTTGAAGAAAAAGGATGTTCGTGGAATCTAGGAAATAAATCATTATACTCGATGTAAGCGTTCTCTCCCTCTAATCGTTGAAGTCACCGAGAGAATTGTGCACGATAAAACAGTGAAAAGGAATAAAGGACATTGAGATACAACTATTTAAAATGAATAAAAATTACGAAAATTGATGTCGAAATTAATATTCTCGGCGCATTGTAACGAGTATTTTTAGATTAGATTTATTAAAAATCTAAATGAAGATCTATAGACGAAAATAAAATGCACAAAACGAGAGGACCACCAAAACTCAATATGCACCCTTTTAAAGGCGCCAAAGTGCTGGATAATAACATGGTATTCGACTTAGGAATTTAGGTGCACTTCTAATGTCGTAGATTAAACAATTTGATCAACTGCTTACTGAATCAGTAGGAATCTGACAAGCTCTGAGTGAAAATGTGGTGATCCCATCAAATTCCATAAATGTTTTGGAGGGATTAGTTAGAATGCCAAATCATTGCAAGGTACCTTCATTTGGAATTTCCATAATTTACTAAACGTATTTCGGCGAATTTAACTTTGATGAAATTTTCTAGTCTTGAACGGTTGTGTTCTAAGTGCCTAAATGCAAAGCTAGCAAAACTAATTAATTTCAGTTCACTTAGGGCCGTGCTTCTTCGTAACCTTTTCAGCTCCAGGGCTCAATTTTACAATCAACTGAACCACATGCTTTTCCGTTTGCTTCTAGATCTCACTGAGTCTGAATTGAACGCCAATTTATGAATGAATAAATATATTTTAGAATTATATTACAGACTCGAATTATAAACAAAATGTTGTAAAATTTAGAGAATCTATTGAGTGGTTCAATCTTTGTAAAATAGCTATCATTCGAATATTAAACGGTACACCATGAGCTTACCCAGGGTACATAAAGAAGCCGCGGCTCATCATATTATCCCAAAAAATTACCAAATATTTTTTAAAATATCAGATAGCACAGCTTAAATGCATATCCGGCTAAAATCCTTGATATGTCAAGCCTCATAAAGAGATTACAAGATGAGAAAAAACCTAAAGTAAATTGAGTACTCAAATAATAATTAGATACAACTGTTCTCTATCACCTAAAACCGAGATCTATGAATTACAATCTGGTATTGGATAGATTCTAGCAAACTGCCGCCCGTTTAGAGTTTAACTAGCAATTACAAGAAACAAATTTATCATAATGATTATTTAATAAAGTTAAGTTTAACTTGCTACCATATATTATGATATAAATTACTGTATTATTTTATACTGTAGTATTGCATGACTACAATATCGTACTGTAATCAATAACTCTGCCACCGGTTAAGCCACTTGTAACAAATTGAATAATAATATCCACAGAATAAGGCTAAGTACTGTGGAAATCTATAATGGAAAGAATCTACTTTTTCCACACAAGTTTTATCTTGTTAATTTAATCAACAGACAACCGGTTACGACCCTTACCAAAGGATTACCCTTCGAAATATTGGTATTAATGTATAAAATGCATTTATAAAAAAAATCCATTTTTCTAGCTGATTTGGATTGATAATCTATAACTTCTATTAATTGTTTTAGAACATCCGTAGTACCACATATCAACATGAGTTATCTGATTTTTATCTATCAAACCTTTAAATTTAACTCATAGAAATTCATGCACGGTAAAAATTCCTCCTACCCCCAAAAAAACGCAGGTAACCGAACGGTGAGCGAACTTCCGCTTTCCGACGAACCAAAAAAACTCCGCAAAAAAAACTTGTCTACCATTATTTGTTGATTAATCTTCGGCCCTCGCCCCCGCGCGATGTAGATACCGGGGATCCTACCATATCCCCCCTCCCACCGTAACCTTTTAATTTCTCCGTCGACCGATCGCTCGCATCCCGAATTAATGCAGTTAGCCCGCGCTTTCGATTCACGGTGATCCCGAACGATTCCAAGGCACGCACTCGAATTCATCCGCAGCAGCGGCGGCTGAGCGGAAAAATAAAAACGGGGCCATCTGGTGATTGGACTTGAAAACGCAGTTGCGATATGGGATTTCAATTACGCCTCGATTCATGAGCGCCCTCTCATCGCGGCTGCAATTTTATTTCGCTTTCTCCCTAAAGGGTTTCGTTTTATTCATCGAAATTAATATTGGCTTGGAAATAAATTCGCCCTTAATTGGTTCCGCTCACTTTATAAATCATATATTGTATCGTTACACTTGGGCGGAGGGGAGGGAGGGAGGGAGGGAAGAGGTTGATGGAACACTTTTAAACTTTTAATCTCTGGTTTACGGCAAATCTCGGATGATAAACTTTCATCATGCATCGACGGCGCTCCGTGGCTATCGCTCGCTCCGCTTCTGCTCTTTGTGGCTACGCTATCCGCGGGTTAAACAAAAGGTTATGTTTTATTGACGGGCAACTTATTCCGACGGAGTTGTGAATACTGAATGAGCGGTGGACCGCGGTTTTAAAGTCATCGTAAATCACGAATTCGGAGTTAAATAATCCGAGTGTTTTCGCCAAACGCTGAAGGAGTCTTCGTCGATGAAGTTTGAAGAAAACTTCTCCTTTGTATGTTTATATCCTAGACAAGTAAGAGCAAGGCAGGTCCAAGGGAACATGGTGAACCCAAGGTATGTTAGTTGGTGAGCTTCAGCACTGTCCACCACTGTAGACAGCGCGTTCGGTTTTGGAGAAAGTGGTCCCGGGTTCGATTCCCGGTTGGAGCCCATATGCGAAATAATCTAAGTTGTCAAAGCTCTTTAAAAAATACTACTATTTATATGTTAGTTGGTGGCGGCACTAACAGAGTATTCTATTTAACTAAACTATCATCCTCAGTAGTGCAGAAAAGTCTATCCTAGCACAGATGTATGTTTCAGGTATGTGCTAGCACATACATCACTATTTTTATAAAAAATACAACGTTTACGTTTAAAATTATCCAATCACAAAGGAAAATATGAAAACTAGAGTAGAAGTATTCCTAATTTCTACAAATAATATGCGCTCGACAAATCTATTGGGCGGCTGTTGCAATAGTACTGGGCGGTCCCACAGGAACCCAATTTACATTTTATTCCTTACATTTATACTCACACCAGTTTTTCACTATTCTATTGTTTATATTGCTGACAAGTTTTCAAAGCCATATAGTAAATATAGAAAATAGGATGTATATATATATAGAATTTGATTGCTATCACAGATTGATGTAGTTAATTTTACCAATTAGAAAACGTAAATTTTGTAAAGTTATATTAATGATAAATAAAAAGTCATGTTAAGTCCCGTAACTCCGTTGTCTATGTGCCCACTACCAATTTCTATCCGCCGAAAGATGAAAATATAATAGGAAAATATAGTTGCAAGTATACAAATTCTGACTTTTTATAGATGAACTAATGAACCTTGAACTAATTGATTTTTACAGTATACACGGTTAAAATTGTTTTTATTTCAGCGCCCTATCAGAACTTTTAGACTAAATTTTCAACAGAAGTATGGTCAGAATATTTTAGCCTCGCTAAACTTGCGTTTTTTGAAACAAAAACCCCTCTCTGCCTTCTGCTCAAGCTGTTTAGAACCGCATTTCCAAACATGTAATTGTTGCATCCCACGTTTCATCTCCTCTGAAAATGGAAATCCCAGCAAGACATACATTAGAACCTGATTTTCAAATTATGCACTTCTATCATTACAAATAGCGTTAAGTTCCAGATGGTGCATGAATTGGAGTGTAACTTTCGGTGATATTATAATTGATAAAAACGAAGAAGGCAACGTTAACGATAAATTATATCAAAACAAGCCAGCTTGAGTACTGCACTATAGGATTTCAAGACCACCCGATCAAGAGCATGAGCGTCACTAATAAAACTCAGCAGATAGGGGAACACTGTCTAGACAACATTACATATCTGTCCAGATTGCACACAATAAGAAGACTCGCATTCACAATCATTGTACCATGAACAGGTTTGAACATTAAAGTATATATCCTGCAATAAAAAATGATGATACTTTAGGCAAATGCCTTATAAAACTTAAATCTTCTCAACAGGTACGCAGCGATGTATAAAATTTACATAAAATATACTGAACCGCTTCTGATGGCATCTTAATTTTTTTATCTTTACATTGCTATTTTCATTATGCGAGATAATCATTACCGAGCAAAATTCGGACCGTTATAATTCAAGTTTTCTATTTCATGACCAAATTCACGACCTTAGTCAATTTTAATATGACAGTGGATACAATCATGAGAAGTATATGCTTCATAAATAAGAGTCTCTAATGTAGGGATTGTGGACTAAAAGAAAGAATATGTGGCTCTTATGGCAAGTTTATTTTACATGGGAGGGATTTGATGTAAGTAGAATGGCTAAAAAAAATAGAAAGAAAATACCGGCTAAATGATATGCTGAAGAGATAAAGGTTTTATAAGTTTAAAAGGAACGAATGAAAATATTCATTGATGTATTTGAAGCGAAAGATTTATCTAAGGATAATAATAATAATAAAAGGTCTTTATTCGGGCGAGATTGAGACTAGGAAGTCTCTTCTTACATCTAACCCATCGTCATATTAGAAACAGAAAAAAAGAGATAGTTTGCAAAAGTACACGAAGAAAACTAATATGTTGATTTAACAAAACCTTAGATGAGGGCTCAGGAAAAAAATTCCACTGCAGGAAAACACTCACAGGAAGATGAAAAACCTGCGAAACCTACAGATAGAAAACTATATTTTGTGATGGAGGAGAATAAAAAGAGTTATGAAAGACAAGCGGAGAATAGATAAAAATTATACAAAAAATAGATAATCACTTCAAGCAATCAAAAGAAATAAAATATCTAAAACACGTAAAAATATTTTAAGAATAAGATTATAATTTGAAACACATACAAATGCAAGATTAAAAGGTCTAGTACACTAAAAAGACAAAAGAAGAAAGTGATGCAAGAATTGTAGCATAAAAAAGACAAAATACATAAAAATATTTCAAGAATTGTAAAATGATTAAACACATTAGGTTGAGAATGATAAGAAATGTGGGTGTATAATTGTGAGTAAACGAGAAAAATTATGTGATTACCACGAAAAAAATAGCATGGTTCACATGTATATAAGTAGTAATATTTTCATAGATATAGAATTTCTAAATGCACACCATGAAATAATTGCCAGTGAATAAATTTGGATCAATTAGTGTTGGAAAGAGTAATTTCGGCATTATTTTATAGTACGAGTTTTTTCCTCAAAAAATTCTTCCCTATAGGGGCAACAGGGATACCTAAAATATATTATCTCAGAAAACTAATTATTTCCTTTTTTTATTTTTCTATCTGCCCCCAACCCAACCCAACATACTGGCTAACCATGAAAAATATGCTATATTAGTCTTGAGGCATAAATATTGTGTAAAAACGTCTAACCTATCGATTAAAAAACTATATTATATAATAGTGAATAATAGAGATGGGCGCCGCGCCGATTACGCCAGCCGCCGACAATATCGGGCACGCCGCCGCCGCCGAAAAAATAACTACGGCGCGCCGCCGCGCCGCCGCCGGAAATTTTATCGGCGGCGGCGCGGCGTGGCTTGAATTTAAAACAAAGTCCCACAGTCGAAAATATGCTGACAAGTAGTTCGAAGAGATACGCTTTGAACTGATAGAACAAATCTCGGGCTTTCCACGAGGGCGCTGATATATTAAAAGCCATTAAACAATCATCGATGATTATTCTTGGTTCGACGCTAGGTCAGGGAAAATATTCTCCCGTTTAATTTACATTGCGATTTTTAAGATATTTTAAAAATCACTTCCCGATAAGATAGAAACTTGAAACTCGGTATGTAGATATAGATCAATTATAAATTTTATGTACGCTGTTTACCGTTTCGCTGATGCCCCTTGGTTCGATCCCAGTGAGGCGTTTACATTCCTCAATGCATTTTTTATGGAGATAACAGAAGCCAATTTTAGGTACTTCCCGGCATGATATCGACTCCAAACTTTGCATATAATAAGATCAAGTCAGAACAAGTCATACTGTGCATTCACAGATGCCAATATGTCCTTGGTTCGACTCCAGCCGTCTCTAAAATCAGAAGGTGATCCGATTTTTAAGAAGTTTTTTGAACCCCTTCCCAATAATATAGAAACTTGAAATTCGGCTTATAGATAAAGATCATTGATATGTTTCAAATACTCAGTTTTAGGATGTCTTGATCGTCCTTGGTTCGATCTCAGAGAGCCATTTACATTTCGTATACATTTCAGATGGGGATAATGGAGTTATATCAGGACCTTCCTGTTATGATATACCAGCGTCATTGACTTGAAATTTTTACGACGTTTTGGCCATAACGTGTAACCCACAAAAAAATTGCAATTTTGAACCTCAGTGTCATGGGTTCGATTCCAGAGGGTCCCAAAGTCCCAATTTTTCCCCTTTAAATGTATTGCTTTGATTTTCGGGAATTTTTTAAAATTACTTCCTTGATAGAAAGAGAATCAAAACTTTAGGAGCTTATATATATGGTCATCATCTATCGAAAACATAAATAACTTTTACGGAAAACGTCCTTGGTTCGACGCTAGGACGATGCAAAAATCTGCCCTTTAAAAACATTGTGGTAGTTTTTCATTATTTTTTTTGATGCACTTATGGAAAAGATAGGAAGTTCGTGCTTGGCTAGAAGATGTATATTAAGACTCGGTTTAAGAAAAAAATTATATGAGACCATGCTGTTCCTAGGTGCGATGCCGGAGCACATTAACATTTCTCACATAAGGAAAATATGTGAAAAGTAGGACGTCGTTTGAGGCAGTTGCAGCCAATATTTCTGCTTTAATTTTTACAGGTAGTTTAGAGATGGAGATGTTCTGTTGTGCTGCATAGTAAGTATGACCAGAAAGACCCGGGTTCGATGCAAGGCAATTAAATTACAGCGAATTTTAAGAATATTTTCAATCCTTTTTTTGCTATTGAGGACCGTCTCGATATGATGCCGACATGAAATTAGTGTTGCCGATATGCTTGCAGTATGCTAACAACATTTCACTCGTACCTATATATACACTCATTCATTCATAGGGGATCAAAATTCTAACCATGTTCCTCAAATGCCACTGTCTTGAAATTTTTACAACGTGTTGGCCATGACGTATAACCTCCAGAAAAAAGCCGACTTTGAACCTCAGTGTCATGGATTCTATTCCAGAAGGCCCCAAAGTCCCGCTTTTCTCCATAAAGATACATGGTGCGGATCTTCGAAAATTTTTTGAGGCACTTTCAGGCAAAGTAGAGAGTTGAAATTCAAGGGATCGCTGGAAGCCATGCGTATCCGACGAAAACCATTAAGACATTATCCATGTTTATCCTTGGTTCGACGCTAGGTCCGGGAAAATATGCTCCCCTTTAATTTACATTGCGGTTTTTAAGATTTTTTATTATCACTTTCCGATAAGATGGAAACTTGATACTCAGCACTTGGATAGAGATCATAAATATATTTCATAATCTAACTTTAGCAATTCGCTGATGGTCCTTGGTTCGATCCCAGAGGGTAATTTTCATTCCTCAATGCATTTTTTATGGAGATAACGGAAACAAATTTTAGGTACTTCCAGACATGATATCGAGTTGAAACTTTGCATTAAATTAGATCAAGTCCTAACAAGTCATAATATGCATTCACAGCTGCCAATATGTTATATCCAATGCATTTCAGATAGGGGATAATGGAGTCTTATTTCAGGACCTTCCCGTTATGATATTTACTTTAAACTTTGTATTAATTAAGATTAGGTCTTAACAAGTTATTATGCCTATTTGCATATTCCAATAGGTGCTGGGTTCGACACCAGGCGTTTACAAAAATTAGAAATTGCAGCAATTTTTAAGTTTTGTTTAAGCCCTTCCCGATAACATTGAAACTCAAAACGTGGCATGTGAACAAAGATTATAAATACCTTTTATAAGCTTGCAGTATCCAAGCTACTTTTACTCGTATTTAATAACATATTTCATACGTAATATAATTCATACAATTTATTGCGGAAGATGTAACTTCCGCAATGTATGTTCGTTTTCGAATGTTTATAATAGAAAATAGGGATTTAAAATAACACAAATAAAATTCAGTCTTTTCTCAGAATACTATCTCGCTGGATGTTTTTAATGAATGAAGTATAGCGAAAAGTAGTAGCCAGCTACTTTTCTGAACGCATTTTTCTCAAACCTCTCGACATTCCCTTCAAATTTTTTAGGATGTATTTTCCCAGAATATTTACCAGGAAATTTAAAAGTATCGAAAAAAGATCATAAAAGGAAGAAAATTATCAAGAATAAGAACTTCTTTGTTTCTGAAATGAGAGTGAGTATTTAAAGAACATGTACAAACAAATTCGCTACGAATTTCCAAATTTTTAATTTTAAATATTTTTCGTTTCTTATTTTTCTTGTAAATGTGATAAAATTTAACTATAATTAAATTTTACTGAACAGTTTTCAATTACTGTATCTCTATGTAGTATAATACTAAAATTAATTTAGTATAACTTTCTCTTTCAACGCGTATATTTCTACTCCGTGCATCAATCTCTCTTATGAACATAAGGCCGTTTGAGATAAGTTGGGCTTTAGTAATTTCAAGTAATGTGTATTCATTACGTATCATAATTTCTGTGAATATTTTTATAAAAACCATCTTGAACATACATGTAAACCAAAATGTTAACTCCAATAAGAGAATTTTTTTCATAGGGTACAACAGTATTTTTCTGGATTACCTTCAATTCTTAATCATTGAAGCATTTTTTGATTTATAAAAAATCGTCTAATCCAGAGTTCTAAAACATCATAATCGATTTGAATATCTTCATTAGAACATAATGTACTCCCGCAACCAGCACTCCCATTTAGAGGAGTTTTAGTACATGCGGGCTCACTCTCAACGATAAGAAAAGCAGACTAGGGCCACAGAGATTGAATAAAATAGTATTCATCCATGAGAACTATGCGTTGTACAAAGATTTTGTGTAACCTACTGCTGAATGTTATTAATATATTTATTTTAAAATCCTCTCATTCATTCATTTGCTTATTATTCTTTTAGTTTGTTTAAACTTAAATTTTTTGATTTGTGTTCATCATTTATACATTTTTTTTCTGGAAATTTCAATTGAACGTCTATTCCTGGATTCCATACTTGAAAAATGTGGCGCAAATGTGTTGTTAAAACTAATTCACAACAATAGTACATCCATTTATCGACATTCTACTGGCTATTTGTGCCCAATTTGTGATACCTCTCTTTAAACGTTCTTAAAGTAATGTAGCGTAATTATAAGAAGAATGCTTTCGTGAAAAAAAGGAAAGCAACGTATTGCCAAATTAACCCCTTTATGGCGCAGAGCGAGCTAGAATCGAAAAATGCTGGCCAAGAATAAGGAAATATTTTTTGAGTGTGAACTTTGAAACTTCGCATTGCTATACCTCAATAAGTTCTGCATATAATATTCCCAAACAGCGTCTTATTTGAGCTCTTTTTCCTTAAATCGGAGGGTCCGAGAGAGGACAAGAGAAAGAAATATAACTTAAAAGACATGTTGCATGAAGTGAGTATTTCACCAAAAGAAGCTAATTCAGAGATCTGATGGAAGTGTGCAATAATTCAAATATTCAACTGTGATCACTTAAAAAATCATAATTAAGCTTAAGGGTTGATTATTCAATACTGTATTGATTTTTTTCCGATGATTCTGCTCATTTGGGTTTGGTTTTAGGCTGAAGAATTTTGCAAAAATCTAAGCCTGGCATTATTTGTGAATTTTGGTCAATTTTGACCACCTGTGGAATTTTAATAGGTAGAAATCAGCGTAAATAATTTGGTAGTAATAGGCAGGATTTATTTGAGAATTGCCAGTACTAAAGTCCGCACTCAAGAAAAGGATTTTTTTGCCAGGTTTTTTCGATTCTAGCCCATTGTGCTGCTTATTCAAGATAGCTCTACATTGTCTTTATTGGTATGATATAATTGTAATGTCTATATAAATATAAATATAATTGTCTATGTCTATGTAAGAACCCTGCAAGCCGCCTTTTGGCGTGTGGCAGGGGGTGCAAGCACCTTGACTCTATTTTCCTAAACGGTGGCTTTCGCGTATACTTCGCGGAAAAATAAATTTTTGAAGCGATTCGTTCTAGCATCTATTTCCCTAATCTTTCTGGCAGTATCAGAACGGCCCATATAACAGGGGGTCGCATTATATCGGTTACATAATCTGAAAACTTAATTTCTCTGAACTTATTTAATAAATTTATCCTTTGGATTTTTCTTCTATCTTCTAATGATTCCCATTCCACGTCCTGTAACATCTGAGTAACACTCGCTGTTTTATCGTAGCAATTCTTTACAAATCGTATCGCCTTTCGTTGTTCTTTTTCTAAATCCCGGATACGACATTTCTCGGCAGGGATCCCATGCACTACATGCATACTCTAGGTGAGGCCTAACTAACGCTAAGTAACATCGCTCGCGAACCTTTTCTTCGCTCCTACCGACATTTCTTTTAACGAAGCCGAGTTTCTTAAATGCTTTTCCACATATATTTCGGATGTGAGCACTCCATGATAGATTATTCGTGAGAGTTACTCCGAGATACTTTACCGATTATACTGTCATTAGGTTTACCCCTCGGAGACTATAAGAATAATCATTTATTATAGATTTACTTTCGAAGAAGTTAACTACCGAACACTTTTCTACATTAAGCTCTAATTGCCAATCATCGCATCAGTTCATAATTCTATCTAAGTCGTTCGAAAGGGTTAATCTATCCTCTGAACTAACTATTTCCCTGTAAATGACTGTGTCGTCTGCGAATATCCTAACATTGCTTACAATGTGATTGCTGAGGTCGTTGATGTATACTAAAAATAACAATGGTCCAATTACACTGTCCTGAGGGACGCCCGAGGTCACCTTAACCAAGTTGGAACTAATACCATCAAGTACTACTCGCTGCTCTCTATCGGTGAGAAAGTCTTTTATCCAGTTAATAACTTCTGCATTGATACCCGCAACTTCTAATTTGTACAGCAATTTATGATGAGGTACCTTATCGAAAGCCTTCCGAAAATCTAAAAATATTGCATCGACTTGCTTATGTTTTTTTTGGAGAGTTTAGAATATCGTGTACTAATAAAGCCAGCTGAGACTCGCAAGAACGAGTCTTACGAAAACCGTGTTGATTCCTAATTATGAAATTAGACGTTTCAAGAAAACCCATTAAAGGGCTAGCTATTATATGATCCATAATTTTACCGCTCAGTGATGTTAAAGATATAGGTCTGTAATTAGCTGGATCGTCCTTAGAGCCGCTTTTAAATATTGGCGTGACATTCGCAATTTTCCAATCCTTCGGGACCTTTCCTTCGCTCATACTCTTGTCAAATATAACTTTAAGAAAACGTGCTACGCTCTCCGCAACTTCCTTGAACACTCTCTGTGCAATAGTTTATTGATGTCGTCTTCTCTGAAGGTGATTTTTGACATCGATGCAGGTTTATCAACATTCGGGAGAGTATTTGATGTATCGTCAGACGTGAAAACGCTTCAAAAAAAATCATTCAAGATATTAAGCTTTGCCTTTAGCATCGTTTACTATATTACCGCAAGTATCCTTTAATGAACCAACAGTTTGCTCTTTACCTTGGACCTTACGAACGTACGACCAAAACGCTTTTGGGTCCTCTTCCAAGTGTTCGCATAAAATCTTATTTTTATATTTTTATTGGTATGATATAATTGTAATAATGTACTCTCAGATATTCGAGTTATCCGCCTTTTTTTCTGCCGTATACGAACGAAAATTTGCACGCCGCCGGTTACGCCGCGCCGCCGCCGATGATTAAGCAGTCAGCGTTCACGCCGTTACGCCGCCGCCGCCGGCTTCATTTTCCCCCTACGCCGCCGCTGACAAAAATCATAACGGCGCCCATGTCTAGTGAATAATATATGCCATAGCTAACAATATACTTAGTACCAGCTTTCAAATTCGTAATGCTTAACTATTTTTCCCATTAACTTGAAAACGAAAATTAACAGGTCAAATGTTTTCAAAGAAAATGAAAAATACCCCGAACAATCTGATAAATTATTGTACTTTTTAAATCCATTAAAATCAGATATCCGTGCTCGCTACGAGTAATTGACTTGTAAATTATCCCTTCAAATAAAAAACAGCAAGTTTTACCGCGCCAAAAGGATGACTGCAAAATTTCCTCGACCGACATCATTCGCGTCAATTGGTTCGACACGCTCTAAAGGCGGGTGACAATCCGGAATTCCGCGAAACAATAAGGGTCAGTAATTGCAATGTTATTTTCATCCGCAGTCACCCGGAAATAATCCCGTTCTTTGGAGAAACAGGTTGCGCCACTGAATTATACGTGCGACTTGGCTGCGTCGCAATTTACAGGAGGACAAATTATAGCGGACGGCATTCCTGAAAACGGCGTGGAGAGGGAGGCCAAGTTCACTCGGATCAGTTGTCACACAGATTACGGCAAGTCAGTCCTTTGCATAGCCGACAACTTCCCATCCCACCACGTCTCCCATTCCATTACGCCCTCTTCCCATTCCTTCTTCCCTCTCCTCCATTTCTCTTATATGGAATATACCGAAATTAAGTTTGCGAATGATGTAATTATGCTCGAATATCACTCATACTGAATGAACTTTATGGATGTATTTCTCATATCATAGTATTACTCATACTTAATTAAATTTACTGTTATTTCTCCTTCCTATCCAATGTATGGATTTTATAGAATAGTATTAAATATTCTCATCACACTATCATTTAGTTTTGCCACGTTTTCAAAACTTCTATTTTTTTAATTTTTTTCGATTATTTTTTCCTTCCACCCATCCACATTACCAATATTACTAACAGCTTTTGGTTGTGGCACTAGCATCGTAATATTAAAAAAATAGGAAAACAAAACTTCTACCTTTACCACAGATTAAGTTTTATCACCTACTAAAATATATACATAGTGATAAAACTTATCCTATGGCATACGTTGAAGTGCTGTTTTCATTATTCTTTAGAATGGAGAAATATCACAGAGTCGGAACCAAACTATAATATTGTATTTTAGTTTCGACTAGCATTACGGAATATCCTTCTGCCACCAATCCATTTTGGGAAAATAACGATACTACTAGGACAGAATCCGGGATCTCTTCCATCAATGAAGCGCCAGTTAGGCAGAGATGGATTACAACCCCCATTATCAATCCATATTCATAATACATCAGATGGCGAAATGCACTCAGATTTGCATTCTTTTTATAGCGGTTTGGTAGACGAACTTTTAATTTTTTAGCAAAATTCCAGTATCCATTCTGAACGCTCCCTAACACGCTTCTGAAATAAATACCGCATATTTAGAGAAATAGAATTAACTTTAACTTATTCACATCGATCGTTGAAATTAAAAAATGCTATCAAAAGGGGGCTATACTTTGTAGAACTATATTGTAAATGGAGTTATAGATATTTTTTAACAAATAATAATATACATATGTTATGTTCCCTTCAACCATTCAGTCTGCACGACAGGTTTGCTCATGATCAACTATCATCTGCCGAAAAAAGAAAAAAAACTCAATTTTGTCAGTCTAATCTATGAATGTTACACGGCATATATATAGACTTGAATAAAATTTCATAACATTAATATTTTGTAGTAAAATCTTGGGAGACTCCATTTTTACAATACAACAAATGATGCCAAATCATCCTATTTTATTTTAACCCTTAATATCTATTTTTATTATTTTATAGAATTTGAAACTACTATATATCCATTTCCTGTGACATCTAAAATTAAATCAGTTTATCTACGTGAGAAAATATTAGATTTGTCTATAATTTCTTTCAGAATTTCATACGAAGTCAATAAATAATTATTTATTTTAAAATTTTCAGGCAATTTAATTGCCCATTCAATTTTTATTCTAAAAATTTAAATTCCAAGACCAATTTACGCGACGTAGAATCGTTTTCTCTTTTCACCACCTCTATAACAAAGAAAATTTTCGAGCGGCCTCAAGGTTAATGTCTCCAAAATCTATTGCAACATTACGAAAATAATTCCTAAAAATTAAAACAATATTCTTTTGCCTCAAAAAATAAAACGGAAAATATTACATATTCTGCGCGACTGCTCCTTCTCTTTATCACCTCATATATTAAAATCTTTATGACATAAATTTTCTTTTTCTTCACACTAGTTTTGCTCAGAAGGTCCTCTCCCCATTTCCGTCCTTCCATTTTCTACTTTCCATTCACTATTTTATCCCCCTATTTCCTTACCTCTTCCCTCTCCCTATGCTCTATTCCCTTTCCTGTGTCATTTCTCTACCCCTCCTTCCCTATTACTTCCTACATTCCTACCCTTCCCCATATAGCCACAAGTCTAAAGAGTTCCATCCCTCCCCCTCCCTTATAACCCTTCCCCTATCAACAGAAATAAAAACCCCTCCCCATCCCTTAACCCCATCCGCCCCTCCCCACAACCATACCCTTCCGCAGCACCCTTTGCCCTCCCCGCACGAACCCCTAACCTTTTCCCCACATTTTCGGGCCCCTCCCACCCCATCAACACTCGTTCCTCACCCCCGCCCCTTTCCCTTATACCCTTTTCCTCCCTGCTCGGTATCGGCGTTCTACCGCCACTGTACCCTCAATTTCCCTGGGCCCGAGATCGCATGAATTTTGCATGGCCCTCCGGCGATTAAACAAGCATTTGCATAGCTAAGGGCTGGGTAGACACCATCGAGGAACCATGATACAGCTGCCATGGAGGCAGATCAATGTCACACATGAGCAAGGAGCGATTTTGCTATTCGAATCGCTCACTCGCAGCGGGGTGCATTGTGGGACCGAGAGGTTACATCGGGGTCACAAAACTGGGATCCGCAAACCCCGCCGCGTTCCGCCGCTCGGGCTTTTTTCCGCTGCCGGTCTTGCTACGCTCTTCTGCTTTTGTTGGTAAGGGGTTGTGACGCGAAGGGGCTTAGAAATTAGGGTGTCGCCGAAATTAAAAGTGACGAATGTAGCCTTAATTCTACTGACCTGGCGAAACGAAGATTTCAAGTACTTCAGAGGCATAATTTCGAGGGTATATTAACATCGTGTACTCTTTCCTGTAGTTGAGATGTTTGATTATCTCCTAAGTCAAAGGAATGTAGAGGGATCGCATATTTAATCTGTAACGGTGCTTATTCAATCAAGACTCGGCGTATTCATGAACGTACTTATGGATATAAGCAGCAGTCGCTGACATACGATGGGAAATTTTCCCCAAAATTATTATTTTAGTACATTTTTCTAACATTTAAATTTCTTAATATAAAACGAATAGTGCAATATTTTTTTAAAACGTAGCTTTCATTATAAATGTCAATTGCTGTATTATCAACACATTACCAGGTAGTAAATTTCTTAAATTTAAAATTTATCCAAATCTTAAGATCCAAATTAAAATATTTTCCTTGTCCTAAAAAAATCACTGCGTCTAAACTGTACGCTAGTGATATTGCAATTTATTTTTCATCTTCATATTATAGTAATAATCGTAAGACATGTTTCCACTAATATCAGAATCATCATGGCCAAAACTCTTGGCTTCATCTTACTCTTAAGTCGCGGCAATGAATTAAAATATAAATAGAATTATAAGAGACGATGTCTTCCTTATTACAAAATAATTTTTATATGTTTTAGGTCTAATAATTTGTATGTTCACTTACAATTTCAAATTGGGCCTAATCAAACGCAATGCAATTAATATTTTACTAAATTGTGAATATATGTAATTTAGAACATTAATTAATTCTGAATATATTCTCTATCATAGCTCTTTTTCTCTTGAATCCTTAATAGCACGATCATAACCGAAAATTTAATATTTTTGATTTTCTGGTATCAAATAAAATATATGAAGTTCATAAGGTTTATATCAACCTGCCGCATAATGACAAATTTCGCCCCTATTAGATTGTAACGTGAAATGTTTCTATGTCTCAGTGGCCGTGTCTGAGGAATTAACTTAATAAAACTTAGAAATCATTTCCAATTAAAAAGAAAGGCAAAATCAAATTCCTCGAAAGAAACCAAACTTTTCCGCTTGTTTTCCATACTAAGAGCCCCATTTTCATTAGGTATTAACCAATTAGCGGGAGCTTTTCAAAATTTGCATTCTTCTCTTGAAGTTAATTTTCCTCAAAAAATTAAGAGTTGTATTCAACAAGTAATTCTGTCTTGAGAGATGTTGTTAAACATACTCATTTTCCAAAATCTGGAGATGAGTCGTCAAATATTCATGAAGAATAATTAATGTTATTTTCTCAATTCTCCTAAAAATTAGACACATTTATGAGATTGACGACTGTTGCTAATAATGAAAAAAATCCAAAAGGTATCTTTTTATTTTCTTCATATTGTTGGCACGGTTCAAGTTTTATTGCTCTACACAATCTATCTCGATTTCGTAATTAGCCTTTTCGGATTTTATCTCGTGAAATAATTAAGCTCATAAGCACAATATCTATCATTACTGGCCTTGATTTATAAAGGCTTAAATTTCTACATATATTCATATATTTCATACATCTTCCTAAATGCATCAACAACTCCGATTGAACTTAGTAAAATCCTAACTCTATGCAAAAATTTAAGCAATTATTTTTTCATTACTCCTAGGATTTACAAAATTTCGTGATATAAATAATAAATTATTTCTGGCGCAACTAGCTCGTAAATCGTTCCAAAAATTTTGAACTTAATTAGTTAGCGTTAAAAACTCTCGAATCTTCCAATCTTGGAAATGACTTACAAAAGACAATCACTAACCCAATATTCAGAAAGGTTTAGGAAACGATTTGAGTGTAAATTCATTAGCACAGACGAAAAATTCTACAGCAGCCACGAATGGATGGTTAAAGATGTTTTGTCTAAATATATTTATATAACTTCTGAAGATAATGTTTAGTTTTTCAGTTAAACATACAGTTCAGTAAAGCATAAATCCACTGGCTAAAATAGCACCCTTCTGATGATTTAACTTCAGCTTACTATGCTTCTACATGTACCAAACATTCCCCCCTCATTGATCGGAAAGTGGATAGATTTCGTTCTCATATGTTGGTATACAATAAAACGTCTCCATTGAGATTAGAATGAAAAATATTTGTGTTGAATTTAATCCTTAAAATGAATTAGTATCTAACTAAAGAACTAGTATCATAACCCAAGCCTTCCCAGAAGATCTTGGTATCCTAACCGTTAGACAATAGCGGTATTACCTTTGAGGTCGGATAAATTTCATACATTACTTAATTTGGTCCTTCATTAATCACTCCCTTGGCAGATTAACTGCAAATTACTAATTTTTCAACTCAGATACATTCTTAAAGATAAAATAAATACATAACAAATTCCACTTGTTGCGATTCTATGCTTATATTTTGGATTTCATTAAGTACATAAATTTCATGAGTTAAAAATATTTAACGTATTTTTTACCACATAACGTCTACCTAAATAAAATTACTCTCTTCAATATCTCGTCAAAATCCATTAAAAATTTGTCAGAAAATCTGAGGTATTTTATCAATATCGTATAAATTAAAGTGATGATTTTGCTGAGCTGTCTATCGCACAAAAATCCAAAGCAAGATCCTAGCGGAATAATTAGAGATTTAGCCCTTGACAGTGGATATTGTCCCTGCATCCACGAAAGCAAGGGGATGAGAATTGCGACAACTCTCTATAAGATATGAAGAATAGGCGTGTTAGAACGCGATGCATCAAAGGGCAGGAAATTATAGGGGAAGAAGCGAAAGGGCGAGATAAATCACGGGAGTGGCAATCAGTGTGTTGGAATGTAGACAGTGCCTTTCCTTCATCAGTAGGGGACACGTCGAGACTCGCTGCCAGCGACGTCATTTCGAAAAACAATCAGCCAACTCTTCCGCTTTCTGCAGAGGGGATGGAAAAATATAAGGACTGGTGACAGCGAAGAAGATAAAAAGGCAAGTGCCACGGGGAGCGGAGAAAATTGGATGATGGAGTAACAACCAGTTTGCTAATGACTGATGAAGGATGATATCCTCTTGTTCATGAGAGAAATTATTCTGTCTACATCTCATTTCCTCAGTGTGCACTTAGCTTTCCGTGAACGAATATTAATTAAATAAATCGCTTTCGATTTAGAGTATACTAAAGTAAAGTAAAAATAGATGTCACAATTTCGTAGCATATCGCAGTTTTGGCTCTCAATGAAAGTTTCAACTTCAGCTTCAGTCTTCTTAATAAAGTCGAAAACTAACAGTAATTCGTCTTCGTGGAAATTTGAATTAAGTATCAGTAAGAGGAAATAATTTTTTGTTTTTTTTTTCAAACAGTGGTAGTAATTTCAATTGTCCGTTTATTCCCACCAAACATCGCATTGGATACTTTCGTATGATTTTATTTTCTAGAACAATCAGGATAAGCAAGATTATACATCTTCCATTAACTATATTCGATGAGGACCATGCACCATTTAACAAACTTCTAAAATACTACTGCATTTTTATAAATATGTTGTAGAAAACAGTTCAAAATATTTAAGAATACTTCATTTCCATAAGCATTACAGTATCATACTAAAACTCAAATATATTGACAGGAAATATTCTATAAGAAGTAATTATTGCTAATTGCAAGTAAACGCAAAATATCACAGAGTTAATGACACTTTAACTTTGGGAAATATTCTGTCCGTGATAAATTAATTAATTTTAAGTAGATTCTAGACCTAAATGTACTTCAGCTATTATTTATTACCTTTTAAGATGGGAATTTCCTCTCAGATTTCAACAGGCCATCCAATCGTACAGCATTCTCTCTAGAAGAAAAGGGAAGTCTTCCCAAATCGTCATGGACCTGGGAGAAAGTAAGTGTTTCACAATTAGTTTTCAAGAGAGGGAATGTATAGAATAAAATGGGATGAGTCAATCGAAGACGGGCGAGGGGATGAGTTAGAGTTGAGAAGACGGGTAATTGAATAAATCGGGACGATCGGCTGTGAGGATGGGTAAGGAATGGATTGAAATCTCTTGAGGAAGGCGCGACGTTGGCATCGCCTCGAAATTGACTTCGGAATTGACAGCCGCTTGGTCTTCTACGAGGGTAAAGGGCTTTCCTGTCTCACCCCTCTCAACCTCTCCAACCTTCCAAATACCTCTTATCTTTTCCTTGGGTTTTCGTAATGTGTCATCCTAAACATCTCAACTGCTGCGCAAGAACGCTGTATATCTCAGTTCCGAAGGAATTGTATCATGAGCGAGTCTTCTTTAATGAGGAATGGGATTGATCTCCTGCTTATCAAAGCAACTAGGTACACACAATGCATGGAAAACGATATTGTTCAGCGCGATTGTCGTTTTAAATATAAAGTAAATATCATCGAGGTGATATAAGACTATAATCAGATAAACTAAAGAACAACAACGAAATTTACAATTAATATGAGTAGGATCAGGTATATCATTACAGAAAAACGCAAGAATAGTTTATCCACGAAATTTACAAGAAAAGTGATAACAATTTTTGACAGTCTAAGGTGTGCGTTAAGTAAACATAATGTCATTTCCTTTTATTTTCATAAAACTGGAACACAGCCTAAGGGAGTTATTTTATCCAAAATAGAAAATTAGGTATTCGGTACCTCAGCTAAGTTTTGAGAAAACAAATCGGAGTAATAAGTGCTCAAATTCCCACGTAAAACTTATCGATTCTTAGAAAATTACAAAGTGGCAGATTCTGTCTCCTGATATTCTCCATTTCTTTTTAAAATATTTTTCTAATTACTTTTTGTTCAATCATTTATGCATATCCAACTCAAAAATTGCGATGTACCAGGTAGTACAAATATATATCAAGATAGCCCATGAAATTATCACTATAATTTGAGCTGTAGTTAATTTTCTCTCTATTTTAGAAACATTTGTTAATTTTTTTTTAAGAATAGAATCCACAGAGGTTTTTTCCAGCCTTATACTTTCACATTTTTGCAAAATATATGAATAATTTAATGAATTTTAAGTTAACTTATAATTTTTAAGTCTTTTTCGAAGCCGTAGCTACCTGAATTTCTTTAAGGTTTAAAATTAAAAAAACACGCTTAAGTGGGATATCTTTTATCGATGTAATCTCTTGCTTCTTGAAACAATCGAATTCATCTATTCCCTATGTTTCTTCATAAATTTAAGTTTAATTTCGTAATGGCAAAAATTAAGAAATATATTCAACCACGAAATAAGGGTTATCGGCTAATACATCTACATCTACATCTACATTAATACCCTACAAGCCGCCTTTCGGCGTGTGGCAGGGGGTGTAAACACCAGTTGAATCTAAATTACTTCCTTATTCGATTATTGTCACGTATTGTTCGCGGAAAGAATGAATCTCTGAAACGATTCGTCCTAGCATCTATTTCTCTTAACTTACGGTCATTATCGGATCGACCGACGTAGCAGGGGGGTTGCATGATACCGATTGTATCTTTGGAAAATGTAGTTTCCCTGAATTTATTAAGCAATCGCAGCCTAGCTTCCAATCTCCTTTCTTTCAAGGATTCCCAACCTACGTCTGAGAGCATTTTTGTAACGCTTGCTTTTTTATCGTAGCATTTCTTAACAAAACGAACCGCTTTACGCTGCACTTTCTCGAGTTCGCGAGTACACGTTTCATCCGCCGGATCCCATATACTTGCCGCATATTCCAGAAGGGGTCTGACCAAGGTAAAATAACATCGCTCTCTCACCTTTTCGTCGCATTTACCGACAATACGCTTTACAAAGCCAAGCCTTTTACTTGCTTTGCCGCAGATTTTTCGAATATGCGTGCTCCAATTTAAGTTATTAGTAATGTTGATCCCGAGATATTTAACTGAATCTACTACTTTGATACTAATTCCATTAATTTTGTATGGGTGATTTGGACGCATTTTTTTCTTTTCGAGGAAATTAACTACGGAGCATTTACTTACGTTAATATCTAATTCCCATTTTTCGCACCACCTTTGGATGAGGACTAAATCGTTTGAGAGAGATGTCCGGTCTTCCTCGTTTGTTATTTCCCTATATATAACCGAGTCATCCGCAAATATCCTCACATTACTAACTATCTCGTCACTCAAGTCATTGATATAAATAAGGAAAAGAAGAGGTCCAATTACACTGCCTTGAGGTACGCCAGAGGTAACTTTGACTCTATTTGAGCTAACGCCATCCAGTACAACTTGTTGTTCCCTCTCGTAGAGAAAATCCTTAACCCAGTCGACTACTTCCTTGTTAATGCCCGCTAGTTTTAGTTTGTAAATTAGTTTGTAGTGGGGGACTCTAGTGAATGCTTTTTTGAAATCTAGGAAAATAGCGTCCACTTGCTTTTTACTTTCGGCGGACTTTAAGATATCGTGTACAAATAGAGCAAGTTGGGTTTCACATGATCGGGACTTACGAAAACCATGCTGGTTTGCGTCGAGGAATTCATTTCTATCTAAAAATCCCATGAGTGAGCTTACGACGATATGTTCCATTACCTTTCCGGACAGCGAAGTTAATGATATAGGTCTATAATTTCCTGGGTCCTCCTTTAATCCGCTTTTGTAAACAGGAGTAATATTAGCTAATTTCCAATCGGATGGGACCCTACCTTCATTTATCGATTTACAAAATATAATTTTGAGATAAGGGGCGACGCTTTCTGCCAGTTCTTTAAGCACTCTTGCTGGGATGCCTTCTGGCCCTGGCGACTTATTTGGCTTAATTTTGCGTAATATTTTAACTATACCGTCTGTCGTAAAAGTTATATTTGGCATGGAATCCAGTATATTAACCTTAGGGAGGATCTCTATGTTACAATCTGATGTGAATACGCTTTGGTAAAATTCGTTTAGAATATTCGCTTTCCTCTTCGAATCGCAAGTAATGTTACCTTCGATATCCCTTATCGAGCTCACTGTTTGTATCTTTCCCTGTACCTCTCTAACGTAGGACCAGAAAGCTTTAGGGTCTTCCTCTAAACATTCCCCAAGTATTTTCTTTTTAAAGTTGCTGTGGGCGTTACGCATGGCTCGCTTGGTGTCGCATTTTGCTTTCTTGTGCTTTTCTAGTAATAGTGATCGTTGTGGATTTGGAACAAGCTGATCTATTCCCTTAAAAGCCTTTACTTTTCCGTGCAAATCTCTTTGTTTGCGGAGAGCCCTTCTAACCTCTTTATCGTACCATCTGGGCTCGCAATCATTTTTAGAGTATTTCGAAGGTATATACAAATCTATATATTTATGCATTATCTCCACGAATGATTTCCATGTATCCTCAGTGTTGTTGTTGCTTACGCGCGACTTAAAAGAATTAAAATCGGTAGTTAGTTTTACGTTAAATTCCTCGAATTTGGCTTTGGAATAGAGATAAATTTTGCGTTTGGGTTTCTTATACTTGCTAAGGTTTATCTCGATATCTGCAAAAACGCCTTTGTGGTCTCCAAGACCTTCGTCAATCGAAATGTTCTCTATGCGCTCGGGAAAGTTAATTAAAAGGAGATCGAGTATATTGTCACCCCTGGTTGGCGATTTTACTGCTTGACTTAGTGAGTTTTTCTGAAGTAAATTTAATAACTTTTTACATGAGTCGACATCCCGGGCCCTTTTCTTTATGCTATGATTATTCCAGTCGATGTCTGGAAGATTAAATAATACAGAAATACAGTCAATTTCAGAGATTTTTCATTGATATACGTAATATATTTTAATAAACTCGACTCTAAATTACTTACATTGTCAATATAGTTTGATGAACAGCCACAGAATTCATATAATTGGACATTATCCAGATTACTCGCTTATTTACTTTAAATATACTTTATTACAGAGATTAAGTAAGCAATAGGTTAGTAACCATTAGAAACCTCACCACACAGTCTTTCAGCGTGAAAATTTCCAAATCTTATGTGCTTTAAAATTAGCCTGCGTGAACCTAGAATAAGTTGTTTTTAAAGTAATGAATCACAGTATGAAAATATAAGATAAATTTCTTAAAACAATTATTTACATTAAATATGAGGTTCTATCAAATTTCACTTGATATGGGCTTCTGACAATTTTAAGTGAATTTGTTTTCTTTTCGCATCCTTATATTAAAATACAGGCTTCTCATACTTGTATATCTCTTCCTAACCCCCTTAACTTGGGCCTGTTGTCCCAAAAGATAATAACCAGCGTCCATCCCTTGCCCTACTTCTTCCACGAGTCCTCCCCCCTCTTCTCCTCCAAAAATTATCCTCTTTTTCTGACTTGTCTACTCTCCATCCGCTAAACCACCCCCACCCCATGCATCCACATAAAAAAACACTCACCCCCTCCCCACGCACTCAAATAGAAAGGGGGAGGGGAAATCCGTCCCCCACCCTTCTCATATGAGAGCCCAGCCATTCATTATGCATGGTGGCGTCGCGCAAAATCCAGACCACGTGACTTAAAGGGAGGGGGTGGCGGCAGAGCAAAGCGGGGGAGGTTGTTTTGGTGGAGGGGGTGGCGAAATGATGGTTGAGAGAGGAGATGGTTGGCTACAGGGGGCTTCGGTTGCATGGTGGAAGGAAGTGCGGGATAATATTGATACAGAAAGAGATGAATGGTTAATTGTCCTCGTTTTAGAAAAGGCCCGGAATTCCCGCAAAATCACTTCGCCGCAACTATCGAACAAGGCTAATTAGCGATTAAAACTGACTGCTAAATAAGTTAAATATAGACACGTGAACGCCACAGGATTTTAAACATGGTTTAATAGGTCGTAAATTGATAGAGAAATGAAGAAAATTGGAAACACTTGTGATTGTCATGATTGTGAGTTGCGCAGCAATATGACTTCAATATGACTCTTAATTTGATACCTGGTTTTTAATTGTTAGTTCCGTAGTTAAAAATCTCATCTCCAGATTATGAAATTAAGTAAGAGGGAATATATTACAAATATAAACTAAAATAAAAAGTTGTTAAAATCCCGAGATATAGAAAATTATCCGCGTTCAGGAATCAGCTGATCCACATCGTTTCCATCAAGTGAGTCTATTACAGTTCACTTCACCCCTTAAATACGATTATTTTTCACTTAAATGCCTCCCTGTTGATTCTTACGGGAGGTTCTTATTCTAAAGAGAGCCTTTGAGCATTCACAAACGTGTAGGAAACCAAGAGTCATATTGATCAGAAATTTGTGGATCAGTGGTAGCTGTCCTGGTCCCTACCGCCTATCAGTAGGCGTTTCATGTTTACTGATGAGTGGGATCCGACGATAAAATCGACTTTCGGGTCCAACAATGAGTTTATTCTCATAAGTAAGTACATACAAACGCACTTCGAAGTTACGGCAACGAAGAATTTTTCAGTATCAGGAAAGTCCTAATACGTTCCTAATATTTTTTTTAATTGATAACTATGTCAATTTAATAATGCTAAACATAACGCGACTGTACCCTCATTACTTAAATTGTATTTACTTTTATATTATAGCCAAATGAAAGACGATGTATCTCAAGTTTTCATTTGTATTGCGCATTATACGAAAACGTCATAATCACTACTTAACTAGTAATCTATCCTGCCAGAACAATTTTTAAACAATGTTTGGCTGTAATATAATAATGAACGATGTCAATAATCATTGTTTAACTTGTCATTTTTGTTTTGTAAGCACTTAATTGACTTCTTGAAACATTGGTGGGCAGTGGAAAAACTATGCGATACAAATGTTGTCGGTGAGTAAAAAAGCTTTACGTTCACCGGTGTTGATTGTTCATCGTAACATTGCATTGCTTGTAAGATTTATTTTAATCAATTGTCATAATTTTTTTCAATTTACAAAATCCAAAGTGAGAAAATACCTTCAACCTCCCATAACACAAGACGTAAAGGTCAGAAGTATTAGTATATCCTTTTAATTTGATGGAGTAAAAAACCTTCTATATTGGAAGAACTAATTGTTAATTACAATCTAAAAGTAAATACTTATCTTTCATAAACATAGGTGAAAAGTTTTGTTTATTCTATGAATATCATTGAAAAGCTACCTATTTTAAATTAATTGACCCTGCAAAATGTCAGTATAAATGTTTTCATCAACTCCTAGATGAAAGACAGCGGCAATACGATAATTCTTAAGAATTACATTTCTAAGAAGGTCAAGCAAAGATTTTGATGGCATGAGCAACATCATCATCATTTGGTAAGGTAGTCTATACAAAACAAATATTTACTGAACCTTTTAAATATATTTCCGAAAAGAAGAGGTTTTCTAATTTGAATTAAGTCGGTTGCACCATCTATACTACGTCGCATTTTGATATCAAATCTTTTAAGAATGAGATTCGTAGTTTAAACATCTTATCCTTTCCGGTTTCTACTTGTTAATCAAAATTTTTTATTCGTTTTTAAAGCTGGATATAAGCAAAGGGAGCAGTTTTTATCATTTTAAATAAGAACAGCACATGCATTGTTATTAAGCTACTCAAGTATGATAAGTTAATATGACAAGAGCCACAATGACACCCCATCTCATATTATCCACCGCTCACAGGCATCTACTGGTATAAATGGGCACATTTACTTTTATACATATTTTTAACTTACCAAATTATCATATAAAAGGCTGAATAAAGAAGTAATACTTACACATGCCAGTGAATATGTAAAATCAAGTAAATTTCTCTAAGGATATTTATTTTAGATTTTATATGTAACGCATATTTGGTATCGTCAAAAAATATAGAAGTAAGGAATCTTCTTTGAGAGCATAAGTGGCATTATAGAGCATGTCGCTTGACATATTTAAAAGAATGAAACACATTCTTTTATATTTAACTAGATATATCGTTTCAAATGACAAAATGGATTTTGATTTTAAAAGTACGGCAAAACGGAGTGAATCTCATGGAGGACATTGGTTGTATCGCTTACTTGCGTACACTTTCCGAAGGTGTGATAAACGCGTACCAACTTGCTAGCGTGTAAAAAAGGAGTTTTTTTTAGCTCCCTTCACAGCCTATAAGCCTTCTAATGTGACAAGTGACAAAGTTAGTTATTTGTTTTGGAGAATAGACAATTCCTTACGGCAATGGAGTCCAGGAGGCATGAGAGACGGAAGCCCCTAGGCGACTGTCTGCGTTCTCTAACATAACATTCACATCTGTGTATTCTCGGTGTCACAGAGGAAGAAATTATTCCCATTGCAGCATTTCCGGCAAATATGTACAGCCAGTATCAACTAACACAAAGCCTTTTTATATTTGTCTACTCTATTAAAACAATATTCTCAACATTGCTGTAACCTCTTCATATAGAAGTACTATAAAGAGAAGAGACAAGGATGAGGGATAGGAAGCATTTCAGAACTTACAGGCGTGTACCTTAAAACGCAAGTACAAGCAGAAGTGGATAGTGATATACCTGGGACTCGAACTCGGCTCTCCCGTTTTCCGGGAGAACCACTCAACTTTCAACAACCATGGATGTCATCATTAATAATGCCATCATAATTAAGCAATCCTTAACAGCAACATGGTAGTATGGTAGAGTACTGGTTAGAATACCTGCCCGAAAAGTGGGAAACATGGGTTGGAACCCAGCCATGTTGGTACCCTTCATTTCTCCAAGAAAGAAAGGAGTGAAAAAGCATAGGCCGGGAAAAGATTATTCCGAGTTTGGCCCCGGATAAGCCCGACTTTCATCTGATTTCACGAATCCTCCTGTTTTTGAGCAAACTATTGAATAGTTCTATACTATAGCTGAATAAATGTATTCACTTCTTTTAATAAATGTTACATTTTTCGTCACTAGACGAGTTCCTCTGCGACGACAAGAAAGGAATATCATCTTATATTATTCATTCACTTGTTAATCCAAAAGAAAAGAACAGATGTTAATTTAGAGCAGCTTTTTTTCTAAACATTTTCAAGATTTATAGGCATATGAAGTTCGAACTTATAGGATAAAGTGATCGGACATAATTCCGTAATTCTTTCTCGGCACTCATGATTATGGAATTTGATCGAATTAAATCTGAAATTTTTGACATTTTTTCTATTTTTGTTCCCATTATTAAATGATCAACTATCGAAAATTTACATAAGCAAAGAAGATACTTGAATTATACATCGTATTCTATGTTATATTTAACGGATTGAGTCCTCACTTCGTGAAACCAAAATTCAATACCAATGTTATCCATGGTTAACGATAAAATATTTAATAATTGGACTTTATGACCGATGTTACAAAATTGTATTCGTTGAGAAACTAAAGTAAAAATTTTTATTCGCTTGAATCATTTATTATATTTATTTCATGCAACAATGTGCATAAAATAAAATGTCTATGGTTGCACGGGCCTGTTAAGTTGTGCGTTTGAATAAGTATTCCACTGAAAAATTAGAGGGGCATGTAAAAATATCCCGGATAACCTACAGAATAAACGGGAAAATATTTACCTTAAAATAAGATTTTCACATCTAAATGATCTGACGATGAGTGGTAAAAATCAAAATGTTTTCGCTCGAGCTCTACCATTGATAAACCTTAGATAGCAATGAACCATGGGCAGATTTTTAATAAGACACATTGGGTTATAGCCAAGATCCTCACTCATGGGACCTGAATCAAGAGTGCTGTTTCATTCATAATAACATTTGTTCTTTCAATTTTCCTTAATACTTAGATAAACCGGGTGGCTAAATAGTAATTCGATCGTTTTATTTTCCAAGCATCAATTTTCCATTTCATTTTTCCAACAAAAACCCTTTTCCTCCTAATGATATAATAATTTTTATTATACTTCTTTTAAATTGCTAATGCGAATACGTTTAGGATTAAAAAAATGTAATTAACACGTAAATTTTGAAGGAAATTTAGTATATAATGATAAGGAAATATTATCATGCACGTAAGCTATCTGCTTTATTCTCCTTAATGATTTTAATATTCACCTTTGATTTTGGTACGTATTTCAAACAAGATATTTTTTCAACCAATTGCAAACGATTAAATTAGCAGTTGATTCGATATGTTTTTGATTCATCGACAAATCTATATTTTTAATGGGAACATAATTCTTCAAAAATTAATTCTTCGAACTCTAAAGAAAGAAATACCGCAACACGGCTTTTAATGAATTAGAGGTTTAAAGTCTCCAAAAGCCGTCTTTTTCGGCGTTCCTCCTCTTACTTCTCGGTAGTCGGATAAAGCAAGAAAGGAATGCTATTTACTCATCTAAGGACAAATTCTTTGTAAGTAGACCACTAGAATGAATCTAATTTATCCTAAATTTGTATTAAAGGAACGGATGCCAAGTTGAATTCTACTCAGTATTGGGTTGCGTTGGATTTTGTAATATAATTTTAAATGTTCAATCATGGTTTATATTGAATTTTATTATGTTCAACAACAGATTTTCGAAAATTCAATGGATAAATTTTAACCACGAGTCAGTTCCTTTAGTATAAATTGATGATATATTCAGATTTCACAGAATTTGTCATTCGAAGGATTTGCCTATAATATTTTTAGTTAACTATAATTTTTCCTTGATATGGCAAAGCGATTGAATTTTTTTTATAATTTTTACATTTTTATAGCAAACGAATCTTTATCGATAATTACAACATTAGTCTAATTTAAAATGGTAGACCAAGATCTGATTTTTGCTCCTTAACTTTTCTACAATCTGAATTCGCCTCATGAACAAATTTAAGTAATGTGCCCAGAAAAAACACAATAGAAAATGAATTGCACTTCTAACCATTCTTCATAAATGCAAATAGCAGAAAATACAAAAGACTCCAGGTGAAAAGGTTCACAGCTTCAATGAGCGTCAGCAGCAAATAAGAAAAATTTTAAATTTGATGTAGCTGAAATCTAATTTACCTTACTCGATTGAATTATGGCGTCACTAAGGAAATGTAATTTAGCATGCTTCCGTTTCGGCAGCTCCGTTACGCAAGTTTCTAACGCTTGTTTTTCATTTCTTAACCCACTGCGGCCAAAGACAGCTAAACTAAATAGGATTTGAAATTGGCCCTATTGTTAACAGCCAGTAACGAGTTTCCCTCATTCATGAGTTATATTCCGCATGAATAGTAATTACAACATTAGCGGTAGCAAACGCAATTCTTCGGCTATGCTGCTTAATTCAAAATTGTAAAGCGGCATGCTCGTGCCGAGTTAATGTCTCTCCATGCCACGAGAAGGAGCTGTTAACACGCCCCGCCATTAATGAGATACGCTCAGGTATGAAGTTTGCTATAAAATACAGGGATGTAATGTATTCAATTTAAATTTTCAAAGCGCTGATTCTAAGGCGATTTTTAACGAGCTGGGCTATACGACCCTGAAGGTAGCGAGCCAGTTCTTCTCTTTAAAGATTTACTATTTTGGTCATTAAACTTAGATCATTAGCATGTTTGAGGATATATTTAGAATCCCTTAGGTCGAAAGCAGCACATCGCGCTGTTTCTCATTAACTTAAAAAGGTTACTTTATAAAAAGACTGAATTATTACACTTAAATACCATCTCTTTCAAAAAGGATTAAGAAACTAGGTACAGCAAAGAGAGACTTGGGAATAAGAAACTATCAAGAAGAAAATGCATTAAAATATTCCTCTACGAATTTTGTGCAACATATTTAATTACTTTTTGCCTGGTAACATGATTGATCTAAAAATTCATACTTAGGCCCCTAAAGTCAGTCCTTTCTTGCAGAAAATGTTTTATTGAATTCATGTGCTCGTGAGAAAACATTTACTAAAGGAAAAAGTACAGCGTAAAATCAAGATCATTTCACGTGAATTAGAGAAAAATATTCTTAAATACTTCTATGCAACGTTCAAAATCAAAAAGAACTTTTGAACCCATAAAATGTAGGGCCCTTCTGGTTATCAAAGCCAGACCACTTACTCACTTGGCTACTATGGTCTTAAAATTATCGTTGTTTAAATATTGAGTAATTGAATCTAATCACTGTAATTTCGTCCTAAAACGGTGAACATCTTGGACTGGAGAATAAATTTGTGTAGCAAATTTATGGAGAACGGAAGGAGAAAATGAAGAAGTAATAACGAAGTATGAAGAGCGATGGAAAGGTTTTTGTCAGCGAATGGAAGATTGGATTGGTCCAAAGATGTGGAATTGGCTAGAATCACCTTCGGCATCCACGAGCCTCAAATCCACTATTTTTCACTGAGGGAAGTGTGAAGTGTGGATAAGAATCTATTGGGACCAAATTTCAGAAGATGTGTTCGGTTCTTCACAATATCTGTCCTTCAGTGTTGCAGAAATCTGTTTCTCTCATATTTCTTTCTCCTTCCACTTTTCATACATACAATAACTCTTTAAGCGAGCTTAGTGCCTGGCAGTGATTCCTAAAACAAATATCAAATAAGAGAAACAAGAAAGGACATTTTCACACCTTTTCTAGAGATTTAATCATAAACAAATTCCTAAAATGACTTTTCCCAATCATAAGGAAAATAAAATTCCAGAAGCTTCTTTTTCTAATAATACTTCCTACTTCCTATTGATATGCAGTAACATCTTTGGGCAAGTTTAGTTGACAGTGATTCTTCAAACTAGTAAATAATTAATTTGAGAAACTGGAATGGACACATAAACACATTTCCATGAGATTTTATTGAGCAACCGATTTCAAAACATACATTCAAAAATCAGATGACAGATAAAATCTGTGGTATTGTGTAGAAATGGCTGATCTTTTTATGCTGATTGAATTTTTAGAAGATAAGTGATTTTATTTATAGACAATCACTAACTGAATGACAAATCAAGACATTTACCATACTGTTAACTACAACTTTCTTCTTTATTCGTTACTAGGATATCTAACAGTTTGAAAAACGTAGATAAAAGAGCTAAGAAAAATTCTATTTTTCCATGCTTATTGCATTCAAGGTTGGCAAATATTTCATTTTCAATTATCCTCTTCTAACTTCATTTTTAGTGAATAGAATTTAGAATTCTTCAGAGGTAACTTGATGGAACCGGGTGAGCACCATATTTAATAGCAATATCTGTACAAGATTCCACAAAATAAAAAAAAACACTAAAATACACTCACGACCGGTTTCAGCATGGAGCATGCCATCATCAGGATTATTTTATTTTGTGGATTCTTGTACAGAAATTGTTATTAAATATGATGTTCATTTTTTCTGTGAAATCCACCTTAAGATCTGGAAAATAGTCGCACAAGAAATTAAACACTTTAATTACTGTCCATCTTCGATGAATCCTCCTAGAATATTCTTTTACTTAGGTCACGTGACAACCATAGTCAGCCAACCCGACTCCTCTCCAATAATCCACACCGAAGAAGCATTTCTTTCCTCTCCCATTCCTTCCATTCCGCACAGTCATTTTCTCCCCCATCACCCACTCTCTCTAAAATCTCTTTCGTTTCCTTCCTTCATCTCTACAAACGCCTCCTTCGCCACTTCTGCCGCTTAATTTTTCATACCTCCCGTCTGCTTTGGGGCAGGGTGCTCCCCGGAGGAGGAGGCGAACTTCAAAGAATCACATCCAGAGGGCTCTATAAGCCTCAATGAACACTTTCTTCTTTTGGCCTCTTTTTCGCTTCCTCTCCCGCAATCTTTTCGGATTTCTTCTATTTCCTCCTCCCTCGTTCAGGAATATAACGGACGGCTCCACTCTGCGGGGGTTCTGATTTTCACTTTTCCTCCCTCACCTTCCTACTTGTTTGCTTCCTTGTGTATTTTCCTACTGTTTCTACATTTTTACATCTTACGGTCCTTCAATTTTCTTCCTTCTATGCATAAGATATGGATTCTGCATACGCGATAATGTTAGCATATCTTCTTTACATGTAAGCTATTTATCTATTCGTTGCAGGTTCATACTAAGTAAGAAAATACTAAGGAAGATTTTATGAAGTAAAGGAAACATGACGAATAGCTTTGATTCATAAATTAGAAAAAGATTAAAAGTTACATTTTACAGTTATATGTTTTTGCAACAAATATCGGTGATATTAGCTACCGGTATAAATAGGGTCTATAAGTTTCAGCATAGCAAAAATCCTGTTTTATAAAATGCAGTGTCCCCTCTTATCTCCTTACAAGTTTATTTCGAAGCTCGCTTATGAATGAGATCTATATAGATAAATAAATCCTATTTTTTTACATACAAACAAATCTTTTATCTTCTTCAAAATATCACTATTATGAATACCGTAATTTTCCATTTATAGTACGCATTTTTTCCACGAAAATACGTCAAAAAAGTAGGGTGCGTATTATGCATGGTTACAAACATCATCTTTTTATTCGGGATGTAGATGAAATTTGAATCCGATAAGAACGGACAAAAAGTAAGGCGAATTGAATACCCCTTAGCGAACAGATATCACTTTGTAGCGACAGTGTAGCAAGTCAGTCATATATCCATTGTCATAAATGGAAGTTTCGGAGGGGAAGAACCTGTTACTGATAGATCGTTACATTGAGAAATCAAAGGGGTACGTAAGAGCAAGGGGGAAAGCCATCCATTGGCAGCATGCGCGGTGATCTGCCGGGTGCTGAACGGTCCGGCACATGACCGTACGCGAATAATAGCGTAGAATTCCATTCTCTAAAATCCAAATGCGTATTATACATGGTGATAAGAAAACTCTCACATTGCGCTCCTAATAACGTGGGTGCGTAGTATAATTGGAAAATTACGGTACCTGCTTTATCTGTGATTTGATATAACTTTCTCTTGTTTGTTATTTTTGCTTGCTATAATACATTTTTGAAGCTACCATTTTATATGAATATAAAAAATATCATTTGAAATGATTTCTATCTCTTGAAATACGGATGCAGCATACTTAAGAAAATGTTTTTCAAAGTAATTTTGATGGTAGTTAGGCTTGGATTTAGGAGTAAACATTGGGAGAAATAGGCAGTATTTGTTTGCATACTAAATTTGGAGAGGTTGATATTCTTAAATAAGAGAAGGATGTGAGAAGAAAGACTTTAGGGTGCATGGACCCATAAAGAGGTACAAGACACTTTTATGACAGAAAGAGGTAGAAGACTACTTCTTTTGGAAAATAAGCGGTTGTTAGAATCAACTTACTCGGAGGTTTACGATCGTGTCCCTGAGTAGATATTTATTCAGAGGAAACAACCGAATATTCCTAAAAATCAAACTAAAAGAAACTGATTATTTGCTTCTAAATTTACTAATAGTTGATACTAATATTTTTTGGCAGCAGTTTACCATCGATTTGACCTATCTCCTTCGTACAATAGATTCTCTCATAACTCTATAATTTAGCTCTTATCTCTCGTTCTTATTTCGCGTGTCGCTGAATTAACTTAAGCACATCTCCTCATCGTTAAAAGCTGATGTTAAACAAGAACCAAAGAATACAACGTAGCTACGGGTTGTTTGATGAAGAGAGTTAAGTAATAATAAAGGATAGATCATCTCTATGTATAAGATGTAAAGACATGATTTAAAGAAAAACATGGGTTCCACGTAACTGATAGGATTAAATATATCAATTATTATAATTATTTACCTAGCATGCCATTTTAAAGGAGCTTACTATCTCCTAGATATTTGTAAATCCTTCGTAAAATTTAAATTGCTAAATCCTTAAGACTTATTTCAATCATCTACCATACTACCATAAACCTACTAACAACTATCTAACTACCATAAAAGTACCATAAAGTCTGAAAAAATAAGTTCACATTATTTTTAATCCTTTTCAGATTTTTTATACCTATAAGGTAGACTTACAACGAACGATAATTTCCGAATTATTTTAAATACGTCAATGTTTCCATTTATATTTCGACATCCTGTTTTTATTCTACTTCATCAATTGTATCATTAAGTTGTAAAAAGTCTCCTCGTTAAATTTAATTGATTTTGACAATCGAATGAACGAACTTTGACAAATTTGGCACATAATAAAACCTAAAGTATTCCATTATTGCAGTCACAAATAATAAAAGAGCCGATATCTTCATTTGCGGATATCTAATCATATCCAATTAAAAGCGGCGACACACCAGTTGCATACAAATCGAACGTAAAAATGTGGGACGCGATACCCGAAAAGCCCCCCAAAATCCTAGCCTATCCATCATTCATTCTACTTCGATTCCTTCCGATAATTATGCGACAGATTTTCGGTTTTTAATTCCCCCACCCGCGATTTTTTCCACCCGGATTGTTTTATTATCGGCCCCGTGCTCAATAATGCACCCGCAAAAAGCGGCTAATAAACGAGACAAATCGGAAAATTGCGCCCCGAAAATATGAATTCGCAAATGCGGGCCGAGGTCTCGCATAATGCGATTTTTAAACTTTCATCGCGTGGAATCCGGATTTCTTTTTCGTGCCGCTGGAGGTCATCTCCGTCGGCTCACCTGATTCAAGGATTAGCCGTCGCGTTTCCGAGTGGCGCTTAATCCACGCCTTGTGAATGTTTGATGGGGAGCGCCATCTAATCCGCGCCCATCGAAGGCCGAACTCCGCTTCCTTCGGGCCCAGAAGAAGGGCCCTTTTAAAATATTGAGGAACCGACGAATGGGCCGAGCCGCTATAACCGTTCGCCAATTTGTTCGGCGGGAATAAAGAAAGGAAAAGACGATCGATGCAATTTGCCGCGGGGAATGAGGGAGTTGAAAGTTAATCCAAGTTAATCAATAGGATTTGCCATTAGGGAGAACTGGGGCCCGCGAGAGGGCCATGAGGTGTTTCCAAAGGACTGATAATTAAATATCGACCGAATGGATTTCTTTCTCCTGTTTTCGGCTCCTTTGGAACGTTTGAAGTGTTGGCGAAAGAAACAAACTCCCTGTGTTGATTTAACGCGAGATTTGCACTTCGCGCAGCAAACTCTGTTTTTACCTTAAGGCTGAGCTAATAAGATTTTCCTGCGGTAGCAATCCCTCACTCCTTCCCTATCAGCATTGAATCACCAGAAAACAATTCGTTTAAAGTAAATCACCATTTTTTTTTTATAACCCATACTTGAATTGAATGTCAGTGCATATAAAATTAAATTCATTTGTTCATTCCAAAATACAACTTTGGGTAGGATTAAGTGAATTCCCAGAAACAAACGATGTTTTTCTCAGGTAAAATTAATTTTCACGCTTCAAAAGGCAGCAAATATTAAATGAAACTATCTCCAAGAAATAAAGCTGCATAGTAATGAATTCTCTGAAAGGACCCGTTGTCGTATTAAGAATTTAATTAAATAAAACCAAGGCTGAACAAGACGAGGAAATAAAAGGTAGTACATAATTGAGTTAAAGAATACTATTTGACTACCTTCATGGATAAATGGGCAGAAAATATCACTAGTAACCATGAAACTCAGAGGGTTTCTCTCCTTTCTGTTGAAAATTTGGTTCTGCATGAAATTTTTACTACGTGTAAATGACTAACTTTGTTAAATTACAGAAACTGAAATCCGCGCATTGAGTTTACTGCCCCAAGCGTAACCTCTTAAATGTCATATGATAAACTTGTTTGCAAGGTAACTAGCCGGAACTATTTATAGTTTTAACAAAAACAATAGCATATTGATATATATACCGCAAGTTAATCAACTAATTTTTAAAACGCTATGTAAAATTGAGCCATCCATCAATAATTTTAATGTATGGAATACAAAACCTAAATTTCTAAGACAATATTTTATCGGAGCACCAAATTATTATTCATGAGTACACAACTTTTTTTGTGATCGATGTTGACATATATTTCAGAACACAAAAACTACTTTTAATTCCCAACGATATAGTAAAACTTTTATTGAATAAACAAACTAACACGATTATAAGGGGTAAGTGTTTCTTATTCATCGATATTACTAATTTATAGCACCAAGAATATAAGAGTCGAGAGGCGGAGAAAATCATCTGAAGTAGAAAATCTGACGAGAAAGATCATATCTTTTTTAACAGTAAAGAGGCTTAAATCAGGAATCTTAACGCATCGCGCAAATTTAATCTTCTAATCTTAATTAAGATTTTTATACCATACTGTTATTTATTGAATTTTATATCTACCATTTACGATCCAACGAGACTTAAATTAAGCATAAACATTTAGCTGCTGTGGTCAAATCTGATGCAATCGAAGATGATTCTTTGGAACCGAAATTCGTCAATTTAAAAACAGTTGCGTGATTATTCCTTCAATTTTACTCATTATGGCGTCCAATGAAGCATGGACGAGCTAAATTGACTATGCTCTCAAAATATTTACAAATCTTCAGTCTCTAATGATATTCTTTAAGATTTTTCGCAAATTTCAACAATTGGCTGATACTACGAAACTCTCTATTTAAAACAAAACGGCATAATGATAGAACTTTTTAACTGAAAGGTATAGTGAAAAATTTTATCATGAAGCTCTGTTGTGTGAATGAATACCTCAAAGTAAACCTGAGTCTATATTACTATCTATTCAACTTCGTAAAATAAACCAAAACTAATTTTTATAACCGGGTTCACACGGAATTGAAATAAAACTCGTAAATGAATAAAAAATCAAGAATAATCATCTAAAAACCTACATGGTATGAGTAATGCACCTGAAAAACGGAGACAGCCGAAAATCTCAGCTCAAGAAAAAACTACGAAGCTATCGTTCTATTTTGAGCAGCAAAACCTCAAGGAAAAAAATGAGTCCTCATTCCTTTCCATAATAGATTCCAAGGGAGACTTTTACGAGAGACAAATGCGACACCTAAATGACGGTTTTTCTTCCTTAATCTTAGAATTAATCCAAACCGAAAAGAGGGGGCAATCGGAAGAATACGCCGATAGAGGGAGCGCGGGGATTAATTACGCTCGGCACCCGGGAGAAGAAGAGTGGGGAAGGGAGGTGGCCGTAATAAGAGGGGACGCTAATTAATTTTTTGCCCTCTGCGAACTTATTACTCGGAGAACGCTTACTTGAATGCGTGAAGAGGGATTGAACGGGTGATAGAGAAGGAAGAGAAGGATGTGCTAATAGGAAAAAGAAACAAGAAACTAATGAGGTAAAAAACATTCTATTGGTGTTAAAACAAAACATAGACTGCAACGAATGACGGGAATATTTTAGCAAATGGTAAAAACTGAAAATCTAACTAAAGCCTAAAGCATTCTATAGTGCCGAGGAATTTATCCATAAAATACTTCTTAATTGGGTTTTTTATAAATTCGTATTAACTCCATTGTACACTATTCTTTTTGATTACTTGTTGTAGCTTAATATTATAATATTACGGAATATATTATAATGTGTGTACATTTACATCATACCCAGAAATTAATACCTTTGCGTATATTCTCCCTGATTTGTCCAAAATGTACGTATATCTTTAAATCAACAACAGAATCATTATTATTGAAATGAAACTGATTTTTAGACTGTTAACAACTCCAACAATATACATATATCCATCCGCACTGCCTGCTTGAACTTATGGATATGACAGAAAGTGATTGCGAATGACAAATGAAAATTTGTTTATTTTCTTTGGGGGTCAGGGGGTCATTAATAATTTTTAAAGAATATTTCCATAATGATGGAAAAAATGAATGTTAAATTGACGCGATGCATAATATGATTTCTGAAATCAATATTCTGTACTATGGAATCAAAGTAGAGGCCTATATTTTAAAGCTTGTTCTTAAGTAACTATTTTGGATTCTGCATTGCAATATCAAGTTAAAAATACTCCCAGTTTTTGCATATAAATATGATCTTTAAAAACTATTGGATATAGCAACATAAAATGAATTTAGGATGAAAAAAAGTATTTTAACCTCAGAAATCATAAAATTACATCGGAATTTATTAACTAATCAATTTTTTTATTAAATCTAAACGCTGCAATTTTGTATGATTACCAGGTAAAACGGTAAATCGGTTTAACAGGCTACTGTGCATAAAGTAATTCAATTTATAAATAAATTCTTCCCATTATTTAAGTATAAATCAAATACCTATCAGACATCAAGCCTTAAAGTAAATTTGAGTCCCAATCTTCTTAAACAATACTCCATTTGGGCTGAAAATATAAATGAGGTTTCCACTATCTGTAAATTTGGATGTATTCAGAACAAAATAACTGTAATTCACAACAAAAGTTCGTGATCTTCAAAAGTCGATGATCTCCAAAGTTAGTCCTTTATATTTATTCTTTAATATAAATTAAGTTCTAGGGCAAGACGTAATAAATATTATAATTATTTTATGACTATGATATTGCCTAGCGCAAAATTCTTACTTTAATATACGCGTAAGGTACAAACAGCCATAGTAAATGGCATAATCACATAAATCTTCAATAACTAGTCTCTTGTATTAAGACTAACTTCCACAAATGTAATGCCAAACTTAGAATGTTCAAATAATGGCAGAGGATGACAAATTACTAAGGAAAAGTTTACAGAAACTTCACAAAGTAGCTGAACCAAAAGTAGATATGAGGAAGGATGTAGATAGACAGATGGGCGTCTAAATTAGGGTAAGATTGAGACTAATAAGTTCCCTCTACCATCTAACTCAGGGGATTGCGGGAGCAAGGGGATGCTGTAAGAGTGGCAAAAAACTAATCAACTAATTAGTTTGGGATTAGAGGGGACCGACTAGGGGATGGGAGGGTTTTTATAATAGAAAAGTTTCGTTTGATACTACCTTCTGGATAGCAAGAGTTTATGGGTCTTTTGAGGAACGGAGAAATACGATAAAAAACTTTACGAACTAAAAATTATTGTGCTTGCTGCGCTTCAAATTAGATAAATTTATGGCAAATTACAAAATATGTAATACAAGTGATTTATGGTCTCTATGGTATTCCCTTCTATCATATGAATATTAATTATTCGCCCACTAAAGTAAATGTTCTCAAAAATTTCATTCACTAACGTTTTCTTTCCAATGTTTGGACCATATTATCCAAAAATAACTATAAAAAAGGGCAATGTTCACAAATTACTACAAATTGGAAATCATGGCGAGTCTATATCCTAATAATTCCATTTTTTGTATTTCTATTTCGTCTTTATCGTCATTTTATGATATTGTTGAAACCATTTATATATAAAACATATAAACCCATTATTTTTCGGTATACTCAAGTGAGTCAATCCACTGAATATACTTAATAAAGTAAAAATGACCTCATTAGAATAAATGCTTCGCAAAATTCAGAGATTACTTCTTTGTTATATAAAGACTTGGGATGCATATTGAAATTAAACAAGCCTCACTGATATAGATAAAAATAAATACACTCAACCTATTAAAAATCGAACATTTTTTGCTAATGTCTTGAAAAATAAAGTTGATAACACTAATGTACTGTAATACTTTTTAGAATAACCTGAACTCATTTTTTTATTGTGGACCATTACTACATGTATATTCATAGCTAGATAGTGAATATAGTCATAGTCATAAAAGTGAAATTTTATCAGTGATATTGTTGCTAGACATATTTGTGCTTGATTCCCTTTGTACACTGGCAAATATGGAAAATGTCAGCATCAAAACCTATTAAGGCTGGAATGGCAACATATAATAAAAATGAAATCCTTATTGTTTGCAACCCGCAGCACTAAAAAGTAGTACTTTTAGGCTATTCACCGAGGCGTAGTCTCTTTTGAAAGAATGCCGTTAAGTTTCAAGACATTTTAATCATAACTAGAGGTGTTTGAAAATGTTTTCATTTTTTCTGAATTTTGTTGATTTAAAAACCAAATTGTGGTGTTTTGTGTTTTAATTATGTTTCCTAAATTTGGTGTTACTAATTTCCACAGAATCTTATGTAAGCAAAGGAATAATTATAGGCGCACTTTAGCATAAACATTAAAAGCATTGAAAATATAATTAACTGTAAATTACACAAATTACTAAATTAATAATTGAATGTAAATTTATATAAAACTGTGCTGTTTATATCTAAGGAAAATACTTTCACACCTGCAGATCAACAAAACATGATATTTTCATGAAAAACAGATCGACACGATAGATCTTAGGGAAAACAAAACATATTTCCTCACAGAATTAGGCGATATTTTGCGATCATCCATAAAGGAAAGATAAAACCTATTTCTTTCTTCAGAGTTATCGGAAAACGTAATAAATCACTTCTTTTCAAGCTTAAGTAAGTTACCTTAACTTTCAATGAGACTGGTCCATTCACTTGGAAAGTAAAATGGCGATATGTTAGAAGTGTTATAATGGTAACAGTACTTACACGCTTAGAAAACTTGTGTCAAAATGCATGTACCTTATTCAAATGCCAGCATCGTGAGTGTCTCAGCATTAGATGGTGCCAGTCTCCTCCTCTTGTCACTAACCACTAGACTGTACTTAGAGAGTATCTCTCGGAATCCACATTGGAATCAAATACGCAGGAGGGCAGCTGCTGCATATTCATTATGTGAAATAGTCTTATCTGCCAAGTTGTTCCTTGACTGTAGCAAAAAATGCTGTATGGGCTTCTAAGACATGATGTTACTCCACTCTCTGAAGAAAATGTGCATTTTATTTAATATTCTGTAGTTCTGTGGTTGTTTTATTTTTTACCACATTTCGAGGATCAAACAGTGATCCAACTGACTGAATTACCTCTCTTACTGGATCTGTGTTCTTTAAATAAATTAATTTCGCCTGTGCAGATTTAATTGCATTGACTAGCTTTGCTTGTGCTGCCACTTTTGCTGTAAACGGAAGCTGGTCCAGTTCATAGGTGACATCTTGACTGAAGGTTCCCTCACTAAGAATTTTTAATTTCACTTTAATATCACTTAATTTTCCCTAAGTAGGTGTATTTTCGGGTAAGTGGAGCCCTCCAAAAATGTTACTAGTTCCATTAGAGGTCTACAATTCACCGAAATGTAGACTGCCTATAGTTTTATTATCTGTATGTTTTGTTGAAGCGACACCCCTGCATTACCATCATCCAAAGTTTTGAAATATACCACTAAATCTTCAATGTGAGTAGCGAGATCAATGGCAAACTCAAACAAGGAGTTTTACCTCGTATGAATAGGCATGGGAAATCTTGCAAACTTTCCTTTATCTTCATACCTTGATCCCTTTCTTTCAGAAATTTGATTTACCTGCTTTTGCGTTTTCGGGTATTTATAAATGCATTTTTCACATTCACAATCGCCAAATTCTTTCATCTGATGTTCAAAAATTCTGCCGATTAAATTAACTTTGTGGGCCCAACACTGGACATAGTTCACTCCTTCCATCAGTCCGTGCAGAGTCTTGAAGCACTTCGTCATATAAGGAGCCGAATATGTAACGACTGCTACGACATTCTATCGTTGAATTTCATAGACGTCCATTGTGTCTATTACAGCATTAGCACAATTAATGCTGTTTTTCGGGTCAAGTACTACGGATGACGCCAAGTGCGTCATCTGTTCTGTAGACACAACAGAAGCACGAAGTAAAATGTTAAAAACGCAGTTACCGTTTTTGTCTGTGGTCACGTCAGAGAAAATACTAGCGTATTTACCTTGGGCTTTCTCCTTTATCTCTTAACTTTTTCTTTCTTCGAGCATAGGAATATACTTTTATCTAATTCAATTTATAGACGGCAGGTCACACTTCCACTTCTTTATAAATCCAATCTAGAATAGCTAGCCTTTCAATTTGGAAATTAGCTTTCACAAAACATTCTGTGTTATCCAGGATAAATTCTTCTTTTAAATCTATGGTACGCCCAGCCTTCACTAGTGTTTCTTTTAATGTTGCCACCCTGAGCGTATTAACTTCACGCCCTGATTTCCTTTTGCTTTTTAAATTCTTTTCGGCCTTGCAATGCAGTGCATCTTTCCTTTTGTAATCCAACCGACAATCACAGGATTTACACATTTACACATTAACACATTGCCCGATACTACTAGTCCATCTGATTTAAATTCATTTGCTCGGTCCGATAAACTAACTTGTTGTTTCGGCATTGTCTCTCTCTTTTTAGCTCGCTCTCACTTGAACCAACTGCCACATTCTGCTGGAGACAGAGGGCCAAATTTTAAGACGCCACTCCTTTCTCGGCCGCTCGTCTTTCTCATCGGATAGACTAGGCTTAAAGAATATTTGGTATCAACCGTTTTCTGATAAGCTGATAGCGCGTCTTTCTACAATGGATCGCTTGTACATACATACATTGTTGTAAACGTGCGAGAAATCGTTGAAAAACTGCCGATAGTGAGCGCCTTGCTGAACATATATTTTAGACAGTAATTTAGTTTTGTGAATTTATTGCAAAAGATTCAAGCTGAATTCGCGTAAGCAAAGATGTCATGAGTGATCAAAAATATGACAATAAATAAGTAAATAATAGTTATATATTGAACATTTATTTAAATCATACCAAAATTACAATTCCCTCTCTTAGAAATGATGAATAAAGCGGAAATCACCAAAATTCCTGCTGCATATGGAAACTGCCAAAATTAGCTTTATTTCGCTAGATCGGCCAAAATTCGCGTTACATGTAGGTTTTATCGCTAATTGCGAAAAACAAACACCCTTAATCATAACCATTCATTTATTAAATCCCAGAATCAGCTACTTCTACGGTCAATATTTTCTCTGATGCCATTTAATTTTGCAATCTATACACGAAAATAGTAATATTAAAACAATCCGTATACTTTACTTGAAAATCACATATTCAATAATCATATCATTATGCCACTAGACATGAGCTTAGGCATAATTAAGTGTAAATTAAAACAAGCTAATTTAATTCCCAAAGTTATATCGATTCATCATGAAATTCCATAGATGCCACCATATGGATATAAAAACAACGCCTTAAAAGACTTCATTAACCGTGTATTTATTGTTTACAACTTCCATGTTACCTACTACTTCAGATTTGTTGGAAGCTATTGAGGATTGAATCTCTTTGAATTGAATCTTATTCAATATACTCTCTTTTTTTAGTAACAAATCCTTAAACGCAATGTATTACGTCAAAAAAGGAGATATTTTAGACGAAATGTATTCTGAGGAAATTCACGGAGTTCTAGCAAAAAATTAAGCAACTTATGAATATGATCAGCGAAATATTACTTACCATTTAGATATCTTAGTTCCTTTTTCCGTTTACGTATCTTATTCTGATATTTTACAAAAGTTATAGAAATGAAGTAGTATCGATTAATATCATTCTTCCGTACTTTCATAGATGTATTATTTCTTGCTTTTATATAGTTATTTAGACATTTAGCGAGTGATTTCTCAACTCTAGAGCCCCTCTAGAGTCAGGAGCAATATACTGAATCAAGGTAATATTCGTAACATATGATTACGAAACCGGCGACTCACGATCGTATAAACTCAAAATATTTATTATAATAATAAGCGTCTTTTATTATGGCGATTTTGAGACAATGAAGTCTCTTCTTACATCTAACCCTTCGTTGTATAAGTTTCAAGGTAGCATGAGTAAATAGCAAATGGTGAATGGAAGTACACAGAAGAAAACTACTTTGCGGGTTTAGAAACCTAAGGTTTCTCTGAGGAAAACTATGCACCGTAGCAGAAAAACACCCGCAAGAAGGGGAATGTGAAAAACCTGCAAAACCTCCTCGGATAGTTAAGTAAATACTTACGGAAAAAGCAGGTTGAGAAAGATCTCAAAGGCAAACAAAACAATAGAAATAGACATTCACACAGATGAATCAATATAAATTTTTGCATGAGAGTAAAGAACATTGATATTCGAAGATAAATATTATTCTCTGATTATCAGTCGAAAATTCGGCAACCCAGTCTACCGAAATTGTGGTGAAGTGTAGGAGCAACCAGAAAGACGTACTACAAACTCTTTTATCTCGCAAGAAAAACAATCGCTCTCAATAAGAAAATCCTCGTGCATAACCGCCGCTCAAACGCTCTCATCCTCGCCGTGTCCCCGCCCGCATCTCCCGCTACGCTCCACCCGCTCGCTCCCCTGCGTCCAAGGAAAAGGCGTAGGTGGTCGTAAACGGCGATGGCTCATGCATGTTTCACACCGAACTGTTGCTCCCTTCTTGCCCATGCTAATCGCCACACAAAACTTACTCCTCCTTCCGACTTAACGCCTTCCGACGCATCCCCTCTCCACACGGCTCCCGGAGGCGATCTTACGCCGCGGAGAAGAGCCCGCCCGGAGGCACAATCTACTGGAAAAAGGGGGCCGTTGGTGACTCCAGGAGAAGACACCGAAGAACAAGAAGACCCGGCAAATTAGAAGGGGAGTTTGGACCTCTCGTTTTCTCGCATTGAACGACATAAAGTGCACGGGATATGTTGGGGAGGGTGGAATTAAAAATACACGAGATGAACTATTTCCCTTTCTGACCTGTCAGCCCCTCCTTCCGAACCAAATTGTCCCTCTTCTTATATTTTTTAATTTGCCTTCTAAGGAATGGAAGAATTTTTTTCTCCCTCGCTCTCCCGAGTGTTTTTTCACCTACGTTAAAAAGAGGGCGTATTAAAAGCATTTGGGGCGCGTTATTCCACCCTCGATCTTTTAAGATTGCTCCAGCGGTTTATGTACTAGGGAGAGGAATTGTTCACACATTAGGGAGCTCCAGTTAACTACAGAAGATACGAGCTTGTCATCGGCAGCGCACTATTAATAGAGGCACTAAATTCCACAATAATTGCTACGGAGTGTGAGTAAATTGTAACATGACGCTACGGCATAAATTGGAAATACCAAAGGATCACGAAGATTGTACGCAATCCTTCAATTGAGTTAAAATTTTACAGATCATTTTTAACAAAACTGAAGTGGAAATAAAGAAAACAATGTGAATGATATTCATAGAGTAAATCAAAGAATTTAACTTAAACTTCGATACAAGCAAGTTTGTTATTTAACCTCAATATCAACTAAAAAAACTACCAAAAGTATCGTTCAAGGAAAAATTCTCCTAAATAAACCGTTTTGTAATGAACTTCTTGACGTAACGAAGTACATTGGCAATATTTAAACACAGTGTTCGATAAAATCCTCATCATAATAATTTTCAGCGTTAAGAGAAAGTCTTCTTTCTTCTTTTGATATATTTTACTACAGTTGAATGCTAAACGTAGAAAATGGTGAAAGTATGATATGCAAACAAGGGTAGCACGTACGAATATGTTTTCATAAACCTGAATGGAGGAATCCTTACAGAAATGTGTCCGATCTTTAAAATATCTTTTTTTGACAATATTTAAATAAAGGCACTCCATAATGTGTCACTACTCCTTAAGAGAGAATATTTTGTTCGAAGGATATAGGCCTTTAATTCCTCCATTTATGGAAAAAAAATCGCCCACAATTAAACATTACGCTAAAGATGTTTGCTGCGTTATCGAGACAAAGTATGGATTATCATAGATGAAAATATTAGTTAAAAAGTGAGGATGGAACTAATATAAGTTTTATTATTTGCGGTTTTCAAATAATTTAGTTTCCGTTTCCATATTATCCTGAGCCACGTTTGCCGCATATGTGCTGTAAGTCTAACGGATTCAAACAATTAAATTCCTAAATAAGAAACTGCGTGGAACCTGAAGTCAGAGTGAATTATTTCTACTTGAGCCCTACCGTTATTTCGCTTAACTTTTTAAAATCTTTTATAAATTATATATCAAAATTTATGCATTTATTTATACTGAAGTCTTAAATCAGGATGTAATCAATATGAATCTTGCAAAAAACTGCTGAGTGAAACATTAATTCAAAAAGATATGAAAGGCGATTTCTAACTAGATCAATCAAATAGCGACTAATATAATACACCGTTATGGGAAAGTAAAACATTTTGTTTAATGGTTTCCTTGGAGGGAATTGAAACTGAAATAAAAACCCGCATGAGCTCCTACTTGCAATCTAGATCAATGACGGGAAGGGAACTAGTAATAATTTATTGAAAATCAATGAAAAATTTCCATGGAAGTGCTGCTACTTAGTGGTCTAATATGTTTTCCAATAGAATATTGTCTAACATAGTATACCGTTATAAGAAATGTAAAATATTTTGATTAATGATTTCTTTGGAGTAAATTGGAATTGAAACAAACACTCGTATGAGCTTCTGTTTGCAATCTGGATCACTGACGAAGAGGGAGTTAGTAATAATTTATGGCAAAATAATACAAAATTAAAGTTAAAAAACAATTTATTGAAAGAAAAACATTTGTAAAAATAATATTCAGACACTACCACAAGACTGTGGAATTGTACAAGTGTCTGCATATTATTTTAAAAAGTGTTTTTGCTTCAATAAATTGTTTTTCATGATGGAATTACACCAAATATCAATTAAGCAGTTCGATTAAATTTAAAGGTGTTGAAGAGCTACATATTTGAATTGAATTCACAGGGGAGGCTGTCACTTAGTAGACTGATATCTAATCCATCCATCAGATAAGTAAAAATAATTCAATTTTGTGTATGAAATTTTGCCTAATTCTACTCGTACATCTTCTTCGCCATTCCGATTGAATTGCGATGGGATGGGAACTATTTCTCCGTGGCAATTAGCTCAGGTCATCTTCAAGCGTGTCTCACAATTAGCCTCCTTCGTCCACTCAACAGCGAGTCGAGTTCATCCGCCTCCTCAAAGGTCAATTCCTTCTGAAATACCCATTTCCTCGAGTACGGAGGGAGCGAGAGAGATACAAAAACAAAAATCCCCATCTCGAAAAACGCGCCTCGCGTAAATGGTCCGCCTCGCGAGGGGTCTTCCAGCCTGACCTCTCCCTCCTTCACGCCCACTCTTAGCACTTACACCTCTCGCGCCCTCCCTCGGCACTCGTAAGAATGCAAGGTAAGGCTACTTAAGTGACATATGACCGGCTTAATAACTCCGTCTAGCATGAAAAGGGTCATGAATACGCAAGGAGAGGAAGACGGCGGGATAGATATTTCTTGGAGGACGGCAGTTCGCTACCGGACGGTGGAATTGGAAAAAGAGGGAAAGGATGAGTTCCCTGAAGAATTGTTTCCTTTATTTTAAAGAGCGTGTGAAGCGGGGGCGTGAGTGGGGGAATGAGGAGGTCAGAAGCGTCTTGAAATGGACACCACTTCTGAAAGGTCTTGCTTTCCCTTCCTCGAGAGTTGCAGAATTTGCAGAGCGCTCTGCTCCGTGTATAAAGAAGCGGAAATGAGATGAAGCGAGGGATGAAAAAAGGAACTGCGTCTTCTCTCTTCAGACGGTTGCTGCGATTAAATCTCTCTCCTATGCGATTTCATTCCCAGATGGTGACTGTTGTTCAACCTTTTGATTGCTCATACCCACATTATTAATCCTATTAATAATGATGCTATCACCTGGCTATCACAAATGTTAATATTATAGGTGAAGTACTAATCAAGTAATACTTTATCTTTCATAGTAAAGGCAGGCAGGTCTCTTCTGTAGATGTTATGTTCCAAAAATTTCACAAAGGAGATTCAATTATGGTAGAATGAAATGCATATCTCGATTTCAATTCTAGTGGAAATGGGCTACGATACTTCATATTGGGAAGAGCTGAAACTAAGAAAAGTGAGCAATGTGGACGCAGTATCTGATGAGGGAAATTAGAATATAAAAGAGTGGGGAAAATAAAATAGAATCTTAAATCAGCTCTGAAATAAAATCAATGAGAGTAGCGATGGTTTTCTGGCTCACGGGTGGTTAGTTTCGATATTACAGGAAAACTCAACAACATGAAACTTCGGTATAAAAATCGATATAAAGTGGCAAAAAATCAAAATATGTTGGGAAAAGGAGCATTTACGCATTGCATCCACCAACATTTAAGAAAAAGGAACAATATTTTACCTTTTCTAGGGTAATATCCAGCGCTGTTCTTTTCTTTCTTACTGCTTTCAACTTTATAGACATATTTCCTCTGCTTATCCTTGATCTCATTTAAGGGGATATTCTCAGGGAAATACGTTATATGTCTCTTAGGTCGGTCATTTTGGCTTCTGAATCAATTGCTGAAACAAATACCCCACTTAAAATATATTTATATTTATATGTTTACATAACAAATTGTACATCAACAATTAGATGAAAATCCAACATATTGGCTCCACTCGAAATGATTTTTAATGAATATGCTGAGAAATATATATAAGTGGCTCACGTGCAAGAGTCTGCTACAAGGATGAATATCACACATTCATACCGTGGAGAGGTTTATTTAATTACAGTAAAAACATTGAAAGCCAAAGCAAAAAATAGGATCTAGAAGCGATATATCTCGATTCAGCTAGATTTCTCTCCTGGGGGAAGGTTTTTATGTGATAAACAACAGATTGCAACGTAGAAAGGAAAGAACTAAGATTGAAGGTGTTAAGATGGGGAGAAACTGCACACTGTGTGTGGTTTATTTTCGTATATTAACGCCTCTAATTCTTTTGACTGTGTGAAATTAATGTATCTATTAGTACATCTACGAAGGTGTCATATACTTTCAAGAGGTAAGGTTAACGAAAGGCTCTAATAAATAATTAGTAAATGTCCAATAAATAGCTTCATAAAAATGAAGAGCTAAGCTTCATGCACTATCCATGTTCTCAGGCATACGTTACTTATAGGTGGTATTTCATTCCACTATATTGCACGAAATTTAGCACTTTTTTGCCAAATTTCAAATTGTTCTAATGTTTGATTTATTATGTGCAGAGCTAAAAGTAATATAAAATTATATAAACAAAGCTAATTTATTTAAGAGATCAACATACGCTGCTATAAGAAGTTTGACAATATAAATTTCACAGTGAAGTTGCAACATGGATACAAAAGTCTGCGAGTTCAAATCCTTGTTAAAACTCTGTACCAGTTAAGGCTAAAAATTGAATTTAATACCAAAATACATATAAGTATTGAGTATTCATTTTTAAGGCCACTACAATCCTTTCAGTTAAATATCACGTTCGAAGAAATAATGCCTTCTCACTGGAATCCTCTCTTTTTAGCCGGAATGCGATTTTCGATAATTCCTGAAATAGTCATTTCATAGCGCCAAAAGACAATAAAACTATTTTACTAGTAAACAAAATACTTTCAAGAGGTTTTCATATAAATAATTATTTAAAGAGCAATTGCTCTAATAATCAGTGAATTTCAAATAAAATATATCCATAAAAGATAATCTTGACGCATGATCTATGCACTACGACATAATTTACAAATAACATTATTACAATTAGCAACACCAATAAAGTTTAAGCGGCCACTTATTGTTTTTGTGTGCATTTATATGTACACTCGCTCATACCCCAAAATATTTACTACCCGAAACCTCAAATTTTAGCCATTAACAGCTAAAATCTCTTATTTAGCAATAAAAAACCTTAGCCTTGTCAGTCGTTAGCCGAGGCATCATCGCTTTATCCCCCGGATGAATATTACATCTTCCCCGAGAGCCCTCTGCACTCCATGGATTTATGTACCCTTATGAATCTCCGCAGTCGCGCGAATCTCCTTTGATTGGGTGTGGCGGCAACTGTCACTCGCCAAAGAGCAGCGAAAAGAAAGATTCGGGGCAGAGCGGGCGATGGAGGACACCGGGGTGTGGGAAGCGAGTGTATTTTGCAGGTGTGCATCGGCAGGGAACGCGCACACACAGGGATCGCGGGGGGGTGAGGCATAAGGGCGGGATTTTTCGAAGAGTGCCACTTGAGATCAAACGTATCGAATGCACGCTTCCGAACGCAAACGCATGCGCACGTGGGATTAGGGACTTGCGGGCGAACAAACCGAGAGGAAGAGGTAAAAACGCGAGGCGGTGAGAGGGTGCTGGAATCTGCGGAATGGCGGAAAAAAGGCCTCGAAGTGCGGGAGAAGGGGAACGAGTGGGGATTATGTTGGCACAGAGAGGATTTCCTTTATCGGTACGTTCGAGCGAGGCTTAGAGGAGCATCGAGGGCTGAATACGCACACGGCGTGTTTGCGGTGCGTGGATGTATCCGCGGAAAATAATATTATCTCTATTTCGGGAATCCTGACGCGCGAATCACGGGCCGGAGGGCTTGTGATGCGATTGCGCATTCCTTTTCCGTCGATGATGAGAATGAAATTGACGGGCGCCCGAAATTAGAAAATACTGATTAAGAGGATCCGCTCGCTCCAAAGCAGTGTTTTCCGAATTATTCTGACACTCAGACTCGTTAAATTCACTGTTGACGATCCAAATATGCAAAACTTTGCTGAGAATTTTCAGAAATCATGCACTCTCGGAGAAACTTATGAATAATATAACCCACTATACAGGCCAACCAGATACTGTCAAAGAAATTCAGGAAAATAGATCTTAGAACTTTTCGCATTAAAAACTCAACTTTTCCGCGAACGCTAAAAGAAAGTGACTGAATAGTAAAATAGACGGTAATGTTCAATTTGAGTGATAGGCATTTGTAGAGGTAATGTACGCATGTAAACTCAAATATAGCATTGTCACTAGTTACTGTTGTGAGAAGAAACAACCTAATTCAGCTGGATATAAAACCAAAAATAAAGAATTTCTAAGAACAAAAACTTTACCAACTTAGTAAATGCAATTCAGAGATTTTTTACTACTATTTATGCCCAGTCATGTTGTACTATAAACAAAGATTGTCCAAAAAAATCCTGGCATTCAGTGCCTCCTTGACCCCTATTGTTTATCTTGCCTTTATATTAACAAAGCACGCAAAGAAAAGTTAGGTAACTTATTAAGCACCTAGGAACTCATTGAAATAATATGAAGATTGAAGAGTTTATTCACCATTCATTCGTAAAGCATAGGGATGATTCTATCAAAACAAATTTATTCATTTCTTCACATGATTTATTGCAACTTTGAAAAAAATTAGCTTAATTTTACAAAGTACCTCAATAAGTACGCTGTTAAGAGGTTCTGAGGCACTTTGAGTTGCTTACATTGCTGAGTTCAGTGTCGAGTTACTTAAGCATCTACACAACCACGGAAATCGATGTTAAAAACAAAATACACTTGACAATTCCACAACCTCAACTGCAGAAATATTCCTTGATTAACTATTTTTATTAATTTGATTTCAATCTCATATTTCATAGTTTAAAAATGATTTTTATTGCTTTATATTCATCAAATACTTTCTTCGTACTATATAATAGCATAACTAAGAAATTTTTGTGACAGCACTACAATAATCGTACTAATGAATAAAATATTACATTCCAATTTAGTATTATGATTTGAACGGAAATATTTCCAATCTTACCAGCTTTATGGAAAAAAACTACTTACTACTACTACTACAAAATATCGCAAAAGTTTGATTAGGGGAATTTCCGCGATCCATGAATTCCAGCTCCGCAGCTCTGTCGCCATTTTTATTAATTAACCTGAAAATCAAGATACATCACTATGGATGGAAGGAAATATAATTAATCCAGCGACTAGCACACTACCACTCCCAAATTAGTAGTAGGGGTTCCGAATACTCAGGAAACATGGAAGTATACTTCATTCTTACTGAAAAGAAATGAAACATTTTTGGTGTGATGTAAATTACTTTTAACCGTACCCTTTTAAATAAGTATGATTACTCGTTAACGTAATTTACTGATAAATTAAATTATAAAATGAAACTGATGTGATCGTTAAAACATCACAATTCTATTGTGGTGGAATGTGAATTGACATGTCAAATACGCAAATACGTAAGTAGAAATCCTCAAGCTTCCTTTAGGATTTACATAATCAAGGAAGGAAAGAAGTTTAGATAAATCTGAATAACTAAGATAAACAAATATCATTGAATTATAATTTACTTTGATATAAAATGGGATAACTTCTTGTGATTCTCCCCAATATGAGGATTCCACTTGAATTCCACCCTAGCAGCACATTATTTCCACAGAAATATTTATATCATGAAACAATGAAAATAGAGCAAGAAATAAAAGTTATTCGAAGTTAGATAAAGAGCTCTGAAAGATCTTAGGTTATACAGCGGCTAATCTACACAACATGAAGATAGGAATATGCTTTCATCTACTAATTTCAATTTATTAGCTATATAACAATGAAGACTTTTAATTTCGTCAAAAACATTTGGTGTTCATACGTATCGTACTAAATATTTTCTAAATGAAAACCGAGGGGTATTTGTGGCTGTTTTGAGGTGGAACGTAAATCAATTTCACGGCGTTAATATCTTCAACCGTGACATGCCTTAAACGGTTCATTTCACGCGCTGCTTAACGGAAATGAGCATGCATGAAAACCATCCTTCCAATTTCCGGATTGATAAAAATTTAATTTTCGGATTAGAGGATGCTCCCGGGTGTAATATTCCATTATTTCGGAGGCGAAAATTGAATTGAAAAATTTTCCGATGCACTGAGACTTTACACCACTGAGCCTTTGCACCTACCACGGTGCTTTCGGGGTGAAATTCTGGAACCAGCGATTTCATACAAATCATTCCAAAAATAATTTAACATCTATTGGCTGATGTAAACATCTGAGATTAGAGAATATATTAACGCTTAAATTATTATGAATATTCCTATAAATTCCAAATAACATAGGCCCAGGATTATATTGTATAGTTTAAATGGATTTAATGAAATATACACTTTTAATATGATAAACCGTATTTATAACGATAATTTAACCATCTCTGGTATCTAAAATGATGATTAATATAATTACCAGATTGAGTGAGTCTCAAATCTTAAAATTATGATACACTCCATTCCACAAAATAAAAGTAATGCTTAATACTAAGGTTAGTTGATAAGTATATTTGACTAGGCATCATAATGATGATCCTTAATCTGGTACTTACAAATATTTAAGTTGATCGTTACTTGAATACTAATTGAGGTTGAACTACCAATTATAATACAAGAGTTAAAGTAAAGATTTCGGTTAAATACCATGCTAACAATACATCATAATACCTGACCATAAAGTATTACTATTACTCCTAGATAGGGTGATTGGAAATGTTTCGTTCCCTTCTACAGAATGGAGGAAAAATAGTCTTGATTACTTATCCTGTCCTTTGAAAAGCTGTTATTAAATTGAAGCTACTTAGGAATGATTGTTCTGTATGATGGCATTAAATCCCGTCTATATCTTGGTGAAGGAATATTTTACATTCGTATTTTGTTATAGGATGGATAAAACTGTATGTTTTATTTGCCTATGTACCTGTCTTTAAAATGGCTGGGATCATTTGAGAGCTTCTGTGGTATGAGTGATGCTAAACAATAGTTTATTTTGTTCTCTCCTTATTTAAGGATATAAATGTGTTATGCATATGGATTTTCTGGGACAACTACCTATAAATTTTCCACATACAGCATTCTGGCTCAGTAAGGAAAGCAAAAATAAACTACCTCATCCATCGTTTTGCCTAGTATGCCTCATTTCCTATCCAGAACTTTGGTAGGAAATAGTATAGGGGTTGAGGATCTTTCTAGCCTCCGATCTGATCAAAATTTCTGTGTGGTTATCTAACTAACTGAATCTATCTAGAGTATTCTGTAAAAGATATGAAACTCGTCCGAATTTATGTGGGTTCATTCATCGATAGGATAGATATCTAGAAGTCAATCAACGGAAACCCTATTGATTTTAGGTCGGTGAAGTAAACCAAGGCTCTTTCAAAGTAATACAGGTAGAGTGTCCACTTAATAGCTGCAAGCTAGGAAAATCTAATTCATTCCGTCAAGGCAAGCTGAATCATTCATATACTGCGCTGACGTTTTAGCCATGGTGATAAAGGCGATACTTGTTTCATGAAGACCGGTATAATAAGAGGTCAGAGGCAAACTAGGCACCAGCATCAACCGAACAATGTTAAAATGAGGTGAAATTTGGGTAAACATAGGGTAAATAAATTATGGTCAAAACTGCCCTAAATTTTCTGGCAAACATTCCTTTGCAAGTCCGATCTTTCAGTCGTTCAGAGGATATTACAATGGATTGATAATTTATTATCTTCACCTTTGATCTTCATTTGGCTTAGCGATGAATAATTAAGTTAGAATATAAGAAAAGCCTGTTATAAAATTATCATAATTATGACCAGTTACTTTCCCTCTGGTTATGAAGGATTAAGCCATAGTTAGGAGCTGTAGAAATCGAGTCATCGCGAGTGTTATTTTCACAAAACATAAACTTTGTGTTGTTATTTTAACTCTAAATAGTCATAATGGATAACAGTGTTCGATAACTTTTGATCCAAGTTATTTTAATATAAATCATATTCTTGGAAAAATCAACATTAAAGCTGATAAATTCTGATAAAATAATTGAAATAATAAATTATTCATGGGGGGTTTCTTAAGATGTTGCAAGCAAAAATCTGTAGAGAATTTCAGTATTGCCAACAGCAACTTTGTAAAATATCTTCGTTAAGGAATGTTTTGGGACTCTTCTTATAAATGGAATAAACTCATAAGGTACTTTTAGTCAAATAGCTAATATATATAATGAACATCTAATACCTAGAATTGAATTCCTTAAGCACACTATCCCTACACGGCACGCGATACTTTATTACTTCTAACTTCTATCATTCCTCCTAATTGGTTCATACGTTTTTACCTCCGAATTAAAAACATTGAAATACAGCAGCTCGAAAAAATGTTTACATATCTTCTTTTTCTTTTATAAACTGAAGGAGCGTTCTGTAAAATAAATGCTCTATTTTGATAGGCGGAATCGTCGATGGAACCACGTAAGCATTTCAATGTTTGACCAGAGATCCGAGGAAGCATGCATCCAATTAAATTCATCAGGATGTCGTTTACATTAAAATCTTCGCCGGATAGATTTCTCATGGGAAATCCGTTTCTGTTAAGGCCGCTTAGGCTCTATCTCTTCGCTATCCGAAGCTTTGTCCAACCGTGACGAGTTTCAATGACGTAGTGACTATGCGTTGCGCAGATATCGCAATTTCTCTCCGAACGTTTACTTCGTCACTTTGCCTATTCCCCTCCTCTTCCTCTCCATCTTTCCCTTTTCCTTCCCTCCAACGATTTCCACTCCGAAACTTTATTTCTCTCGAGATTCGGAGTCTCTTGGTGACACATATTTTTCCGGGGTAATGAAGAGAAAAAGAACTTTTCGTTTTCTCTCTTTCAAAGATGTTTCCTCTTTGAAAGTTCTATGATAACAAGTAATTTGTAACTATGAACAATTTGAATAAATGTGGATATAAAATAGGCAGTCATTGAGATACATGCTAGTTAATGCTGGACCCTCTTTTGACGTAGTCGTAAGAGGAAGGATATGGAATAAACTGCTAGTACAAATAGGAATCCAAATCTGGATGAAAATATTTTTACCTTATCATGAGTGGAATATTAAAGGACAAATAACGTATTCCAGCACATCTGTAAGGTAAGCAAACCGAAGGCAGGTAAGAACCACGACCATTCCACCATTATTAGACAAAAGCAAAAGGGAAATTGTGAGGCTTACTAGCCAAGGTGAGGAGTGTGGTATTCTACCTTTACTTGCCTCATTGAGCTGGAGTAAACTAGACTATTATGCATCACATTATCATTAAAAGAAACACTTTTCATACAATTCAATAACGAGTGACCAAGAAAGTTGATATTATTCAGCGTAATCTAAACCTCAATAAATTTTATACTATCTTAATCACATCACAAGATAGACTAAATGAAAGGTGCATTTTTGATTATTCGATCCAAAAGACAAGTAACAAGAATCCCATTCACCAAGATTTTGTAGCAGAAATTGATAGTATAATATCGCAAATGTTTGGCAAATTTCAAAGATAGATATACTCGTAAATGGATAAAATAATGAGGTAAAGCTACACATAAAATCCAAATTTGAACAAGGAGTGAAAAATTGTGACATGACTGGGACTTGAACCCAGGTCTCCCACTTTCCGGGCAGGTGTTCTGCCCGGAAGACCAGCCCGGAAAGACCTGCCCGGAATTTGGGAGACCTGGGTTCGAGTCCCAGTCATGTCACAATTTTTCACTCCTTGTTCAACTTTGGGTTTAAAGCGCACGCTTCCTCGTGCTAAGTAAATTTCATCGTTTAGTTCCTACGCATAAAATGTTTAAGTCGGAGACATATCCTGCATTTCATTTTATTCCCAAAGGAAAAATGGAAAATAATCAGGTAAAGTTGTAAGAAAGCTAACATTTTTATAAGGTTCGATACTTCCGGAATCGATCTCTTACTTATGATTGAATGGCCGCAGTTGAGAACTATAAAAAAGTGCTTGTAACCACGAACCAAGAGACAGTTTTTGAGATACTTTTAATGAAGCAAAGGTTCAATCTCAAATTATTTTTGTCTTCTAAAGTAAAATTCATACTACACAGGATGAATGATGCATTGAGCATTTCTCGAAACACATTTTTGGGTAGGAGAGGCCTTGAAAACTCGAAAACCATAAGTAACATATATCCTTCAATATCGCTCCTTGCAATCCTGATTTATACATGACGGCACACGAACAAGTAATTACAAAAACCATAAAATAACAAATCGCAAAACATCCGCAATTCCGTTTTTCCTATTCGACGCATCTCCTCCGAGCACCAACAAGACGTAAAGATCTCTAATTCGTTCCCGGGGTAGCACACCCCATTAAACGCCGCCATAATCAAACATTTTTTCCTCCCTAAACATCCGGGGGGACGCAAAAAAAGAATCGGAGATCCCGCCTAATTAACATGAAAAATTCAACCGCGGAGGAAAATCTTCGGGATTCTAGAGAAAGAAAGATAAATACGGGGAGAAAGAGAGAGACAGAACGGGAAAGAGAGAGAGAAAAGGAACGAAAAGAGAGATGGTTTCCGTCGATGGGGTAGCGGCGTGCTGGTTTCCTAGGGTTAGGCGTCTCTTGGGGTAACGGGAAGTTGCTATCGCAGAGATGGGAGAAGGGGTTCGCGAGGTTAAGTGAGGGTGGAAGAACGGACTTTAGGAAGGGAATTGGGGAGTGGAGCATTGCGAGGGGGGAGGCGTGGTGGGGGGGGATGCGACGACGTCCGATGATGATGATAGCCAGTTAATATTTAAAGAGTAGCAGCTCTCTAGTCTCGCGGATTATAAACCTTGGCGTTACGCGCCACTGGGCGAAAGAGTGGAAAGAAAATGGCAGCCAGTTGGAGAGGAAGAGGGACGTTGTAGGGAAGAGGGTTGATGGGAGGTGGTGAGAGGCAGGTGAAGGGAATGATTAAGGAAAACGAAGCGGCAAAATTGACGGCATCTCGAGATTTGATAAGCGGGTGATGGGTGTCGAAGGAGAGGGAGGATTCTTTCGGAGGATGGATTGACTGGAGGGTCAAAAACTCAGCGTGATTATTGTTTCTACTTTTGAGATAGGATGGGACGATCGTAGCACGAATGATTTTGATATTATAATATATTTTGATGCGATTAAACGTATTTATTGATGCAGTCCTATATTTCGACGTATTAGAGGAAGTTGGAAGTATGATTTACCAAAAACAATTTTTAACGATGACGTAGATGAAATCTAATTTCCGGTAAAATATCTCGTTTTTTCTACTCCCTGTGATTTTCTACTCCCAGTGATAACGTGTATCTTGAATAAAGTCACTTTTGCTAAGGCTCTACTTAGCCAGTTCAAGTCCTACAAACGTACACCGCAATCTACATCTACTATTATCAATTTTACTTTTTGGGAGAGAATGGGACAATCGTAAGAGAAATTTTTGCAGTTCCTGATGCAATGAAACTTATTTACTTGTAAATCAATTAGATTTTGATGAAATGAAGGAGGATAGACGCATGACTTGTCAAATTTTGTTCGAAATGAAATTTTATTTTGCATGAAGAAGCCTGCACCTAGAACGCAAAGTTAAACGAGATATTAAAAATAGCGAAATGACTTTATGTTGCCTAAACGTATTTATCGATGGTGTAGTCACATCTGATTTACAATTAAAAAAATCTCGTTTATTCTACTCCTTGTTAACGGTGATTCCGCTCAACTTGAATAAAGTTACTTTTGTTATGGCTCTGCCTACCCAGCTCAAGTCCTGAAAACATACACCGCAATACTTCTTCTTTCTCTCTTCATTTTCAGGTTCATCTTACTCTCTTCCCACTAATAAATAAATAACATTTCTTTTTCACTCCCATTATCGGTTAGGCCGAAGTATCAAAGTGCCACATAATACCGACTGTATTCGGCTAACACTCTTTCTATGAAAGCATATCTCCTTTCTTTCCAAAATTCTTAACCTGGTTAGAACTCATAATCATATCATTCAATATACAAAATTAAGTTTTACTATCAACTATTGAACAAATACAGATTATTTTCCAAAATCAGTAGTTATGATAATTATCATAACAAGATATAATTAGCATCATTTACTGAAACTTCAGTTGTAAGATCTGCTTATCATTATACCAAACCATGGCGTGGGATGGATGATTACCGCCGACGATAACGGGCTTAACTTGATCTATTAGCAATATTGATTGGTTCATTAGTATAATTTATTCTTCAAATCCACAATTATTTCCTCTGGAACTGAATTTTAACATAAAGAATGTATAAGGATAGCACAGTCAGAGTACCGCTAGTCGAAAAAATTCTTCCGCATGCCATAAGTTCGCCACTTCAGATAGAATCTGACCGCACAATCTCAATAATTCCTAAATTAGCCTTTTTATAGTAGTTAAATTTAAATTCAAATAAATTCTTTAAAAATGTGTCAAATTAAGGTTAATTTAATTATAATCTTCAGCATATGCGCCAGGGTTTACTACAAGACCATAACGCACTTACTTAAGTCAGCCAAATATTTTAAACATGAAACCAAACTCTTAGTGACAAGATTCTGAAATTACAGAAAATACACATCTCTCTTAAAACAGATAACAACGCAAAAAAATGAAGCTTCTGGTCGTCAAGAGGCTTGCAATCAATCCTCTTATATTTTCGTCAAACACGAAATTCGCTTCTGTTTGAAATAGAATGTTCTCTAAGTAATTTTTTCTCTGTATTATCTAATTCTTTCTACAAGACGTAATATTCTTCAAAAACTTAATATCCTCACATTCAAGATTGAAAAATCAACGACATTCAGTACAGGAAATGCTGTTTATATGACGATCGCCGCAATAATTACACAAAAAATTCGAGGACATTGCTTCCTAGCGAAGAAAAACGGGAGAGCATCTGCAAGAGGATAACGAATAACCTCGAAGTAATTTGGCAGAGCGCTAATTTAAAAACATCATCTTTCTCCGGATCTCCCCAGCGACGGAATGCGGCAAAACAGCAAACAGAAGAACAACTTGGAGGCGGGGAAAATAAAGGAGGAAGATAAATTATATTTAGTCCCCGACGCAAGTTGATACGACATTACGGCTCGTAATTTGTGCCGCGGGGGAATCGCGAGGGGAAGGGTTGAGAGGCGGCCAATGGGAAGGGAATAAAGGACCGGCGGTGATGAACCGAGAGGGATAGAAGTATGATTACAGCGGTCGACTCTGAGGGGGGAGATTTTGAGAAGAAGATGGAAGGAGAATAATGGGAAGGTATTAAGCCGGCGAGTGACGAGGAAAAGGGCCCAAGTTTGGGGATAGAGGTGCTCGCCAAAGGACACCACAAGGAGGGTGTGAGTTTTCATTAACGAGACTTGGAGATTTACAATGTAACTAGCGCGTTTTCCTCGTCTCCCCCGAACGTGATTATTAAGATTGAAACTCGTTGAGTAGTCCGATGTACTACGTGTGCGAGGAAATTTCGAAAATAAGTGTTCGAGACGAGTTTACGTTGTTAATTAAGAAGGATACTCTTTTGACAAAAAGAGAAAGAAATTGATTGCTTTCCAAATTGCGATGTTACAAAATTTCCATAAAAACATGTCAGCAAAAGACTGTCCTGATGAACTATCATTTTTGTAGAAAGACATGCCGATAGCCAAAATCCAATCTCATCACTCACATAATTAACATCTCTTCATTACGAATAGCACTAGTGATTATTCTGCCACGAGCGGTACCTTTCCACATTTCAATGAAAAGATCACCAAATCAATGAATTGATCGGATATTTATTATTTCCACAAACCTTATTAAACACAAACAGAATTGAGTTTAAAAACTTTTGATATTACTTTTAGGTAAAAACTTCATCTGTAGCTGTTATGCAAAATAAGGACATTCTTTACAAAGAAAAGCATTTACTAAAATACTGAATTTACAAATAATTTAAAAATAAAAGAGTATTAGTATTCTGGGATATATACTCTAGTTAAGTTATAGTATTTTAATTCTCTATGATTTCAAAAACAAGATTAACAAGAAAAATCAGAATATAGCCTTGGTGGCGGAATGATAAGAGTTTTTAGCAACTAAGTGCCAGACTAGTTCTGGCTAGCCGGACTTTTGCAGACAAGGGCATAATGTTTTTGGTTCATCATCTGTATTACTTTTGGGAACAATCTATTAAAACAGGTGTCTTAGGGGAAACCTTCCTCTATTCTTCAAATATACTTCGATAGGAAATATGAATGGAAAATAAAAATGTAGACTTAAATTTTAGCCAATACGGTATCAACGAAATAAAGAGAGAATCGTTAAGATAGAGTTGACTTGATTCCATCTTACATCCCTATATATGTATGGAAAATTTCGCCTTGCATATTTCTAATTCAAACATCAAAGATGCCACGTATTACTGTAGACCATTACTCATTTCACCAAATAAACCAAGCAAATCTAACTCCATTATGATCCACATTCCATATTTTTTCTTACAACAAGAATTTCAAGATAATACTACTTCAAGCACCGTGCATTAACAGTACACATCCTACCCAATTTATATCATATAACCAATTTTATCTGAGATATATAAAAAACGGGTTAAAAGGTCCGAACAGGCAAATTCCTTTCATTAGGATCCAAGAAAATATTTGAATACTTTACCCGAGACTCATCACGTTTCTCAAGCTATGCCCTTGAAAAAGATGTATGAATATAAAATGAAAATCTAAAAAAATCTCCAAATCTCCACTGATAGAGAGACAATCATTTGAAAGACTCCCTTGCAATAATGAGTGTAAATCGTCATATGTCTAGAAAATGTGTAAGAGCTTCACAATTTTGGCTGAGAAATTGAAATTTCGCAGATATAATGTCGATGAGGGATTTCCGCTCGTTAAAGTCTCCAACGCTTTCAGATACATTTTAAAATAAAATTTTAAATAAATGGAGTTGAAGACAGTAATTAAATTTAAAACTCATAATTCTTATTGCATTGTCTCTAAAATATGTTTCAACTACATCATATAATAGTTTACTATCTCACAATAGTTTATTAAAGACTAAGAAAAATCATCTCCTCAATCATTTGTTTACGAGAGAGCAAATATGCATTAAATGACAAACAATACGATAGAGAAGGTCTACTTTCTGTCTAACAAACAATATTCAGCAATACATTTTTAAATTGCTATACTTATGAACGTAATTATGAGTCTGTATATAGTCACAGGTATGACACAGGAATCCAATATGAAACGATGACTTAGCACGTACAAGTTTACAAATCTGATACTAAAGAATCAACATAATTTAAGAATTGATATAAACGTTAAATTAAAGCAGAAAAATATACAGAACTGATGAAAAGGAAAATTAAAAAAAATGCCATAATTTTTCATCATGACTAAATTAAAGAGTTAAATGTTTCTCATCCAAAAACAAAACGTGTGTACTTTGAGAAATATTGGGTAACAGTCGGAGAAAAAGCTTTTCACGGCTATTAAAATAATTAAATAGTGATTTCAAAATTCAACCAGATATAAGCCTGGGTCAGTTCAACGAACTCCCGGAGACTATCTATATCTAAAACCAGCAGTATTACAAAAACCGTATTTCCATATTACCCCGACGATAATATCTTAGCTTTTGAAATTAGTATCGGGTTCTTCTAAAATTTTTTTTCCTCTGAAAAACTTTAAAATGACTTAGCTAACAACTAAGGTAACACTTGCCGATGGCTTGAGCTGTAGTTATATCTTTAGTTAGTTTCTAGTTACATCTCTGTTTTTACCTCACTATCGGTAAGTAAACTTCATAACAGAACTATTTCCTTTGCATACAGGAGGATGGCGGCAATGTTGATTGCGTGTAAATAATAGAGATAAGCAGAAGAAAATAACAAGAAACTGTGCCGTGATTTGTTGCCAATTGTAAGAACATAAAATTCTATTTCGAGAATTAGAAGAGAAATAAGCTTTTATATACTCTATTTCATCTTACTTTAAATTAAAACATCATGAATGATAAATATGAAAAGACAAGCCGATTTTACTGATCAGCCATAATAATTTATCGGAATACTCGCAGTTTAAACGAAGCAATTCTTTTTCTAATACTACAGAAGTTGAACCATGGACTCGGAATCAAAATCCTAATAGATCATACCATTAGAATCATATGAAATTATGAACGTTAATTGAGAGTTTGAGTTTATGAGTAACACTTTTGGGCTTCGAGATAGACAAGTGTGGAGAATGTAAGCCTTCACGGGTCATGTGTTTGATTACCAAAGGTGGTCCATGTTAGTAAAATAACCTCATCCATGGAAAATATATTTAAGATACTATAACTAATATAATTATTTTTCAACAAAAATAAAACTTTTGAATCAGTTACCTAAAGTTACAAGTTTCTAAAATATTTACTACTGAATGAATAAATTACAAAATTATACGTAGACGATAAAGAGACAGCGCAGAGATGTATGCATAGCGAGAAATTCTTTCGGAAATAATAATTAGAGTAAATATTCACCAAGTACAGCAAAGCAAAAGGTATACGGACCTATATCTCACTAACATCACTCAAGTAGGATTATATAGCCGAAATGATAGATATATCCCATGCAGGTTGTCGGATTGACGTTAAAATATACATCTTAGAATCGTCTTCTTTCAAAGTCATTCTTGGCAATTTGATGAAGTAATTTGCGAGATAAATTCCTTTGTATGAGACGTTCATTGTAAACCACCCGAGTTTTCGGCTTTTAGTCGCCTTTGGATTTTTCCAACGTAATATATTGGAATATTGTTGTTCGGTGAATGCTTAATCTGCGTGAATGCATTTCCCCTTGTGGCCAATAGCGTAGCAGAGTCCCGGAGAATATTCATCCGGCCAGCGGTTGGTTTGCCAATGCATCATTTATCATCCAAAGCCACGGCTCCATTGTCCTTAAAATCCTTGTTCCTGTGTGCTGGAAAAATGTTGTCTACATCCACAGCAGAGCTTGTACGTTGTAAAGCTTAAAGCTTTTATCATTGCTTTATATTTTGCCCGCGATGAATTTACCAATTTAAAGGAGGTCGTTTTAGTTTCATTCACAACGACCGCTGAACGATGAAGGAATTAAAATCGAATTAATCGCGAGAGGTTACAAATAAGCGCATATGAGTACATCAGAATAAGCATCGTTTGCCGCAAGGATAATTGTGGCTCACGAAAGCAGGTGTCTTTCATAGGCTCGAATTGCAGATATTGCTAACAATGTTTAAGGAATAGATAACTGAAATTCTATATCACTAACAATGATTCATCTTTGGAAAATTCAAAGAATATTCCATCTGCAAATATATATGAAATTCCTCTACAATGTTGATCGCTTAATTTCACCTTATGATTGATTTCCTTTAAAATTATCAGAAAAATAACTCACTGATAAAACGGCTTAAAAAAAGCTCGAATACTTTTAAGAAGTAACCTTGATACACCACATTACGAGCCTCCAAGGAAAATTGTAAATTAATGACTGACTAACCTGCCTCTAATTCTTATAAGATATCCTTAGGTCTTGGAAAAGGATTCTAAAAACGTCATATAGTGACTTTTATTACAAAACAACTAGAAATTCATATGATACTAATCAACAATTCTTTTCGAGAGTCTTTGAGGAAAAGAATAGCTGCTGCTGCTTGAAGAATAGACATACATGAATAAATGGAAATGAAAAAAGGTCAGACGAGACCCGGTTATCTCCCAGTTGCCGATTTGTTGCTCAAATCATAGAATTATTCGACCATCAAAACTCCTCTTAAAGGAAATTTACGATGTTATAGCAGTATAGCACATTGAATAGAGCAGCCAACCGGATATTGGCAGATTCGGTTTTTATTCCCGGTCCCTCCAGGTTTTATTCATTTAATACTAATCAAGATATAATTACAGCTAGGTCTACTGGCTCTATGTCAAAGAATATGATTTAATAATTCCATCTATGGCAATGAACTATATAGTTTAACTTGACCTAGCAAATAAACGGATAATAACGATATATACTAGTCACATTTTACATTAATAACAACTCAAACATTTCAGAATACAAATCAGAAGCTAAATGAGCAAGATAACCTGAAAAGAAGTCCTACTCGTCTCCGAAAACTCCCCATTCGACAAAATAACACAAGGTGATTATTTCCCAAACGAAACGCGTTCCTCGTAGGAGTTTAAACCCGCCGCAAGAGCTTCATTTCCGCCAAGATATACCACCGCATTCGGTTTAATATAAGTGTTTCCGTGCCAGTGATAAAACTCCTTTCAAGCGGCTGCGTTAACTCAACCCATTCCCTTCGATACTAACCCTTCCCCCAACAATCAGGAATTAAGCGCCGAGGAAACGCCTAGTCCTCCCTCCGCATCAACGGAGACGCGGGAAATTACGAGCACGCTCACGGGCGGCAAAAATAATCCCAGCCTCTATTTATTACAGGTGCAAGGGACCCTCCCCTCCCTTTAACTCCCTCTTGGCGAAAACTAATTCGGTGGGCGATGCATATTAAAGTCCATAAACATCAGCCCTCTCTCGAAAAGGCCGTGGAGTGAATACTTCCTTCTCACCCTCTCCGCTTGCAGAGTAAAGGATCAGCAGGCAAATGGGACGACCTGTTTAAGTGGCCGGATGAGGGAGGGCTCAATTTGAAAGAATGGACCGAAGGAGGGTCCGTGGATGTGCGAAGAGCATCAGGAAGGAAACGTGGAAGAAATGGGAAACAAATGCGAGGGAGGGATGGGTGGCGATTAAAGTTTATGCACTTAGCTTACGAACTCCATTATCTGTTTGGAGTACGTAAGTATGCTTACTTTGTCTTGCATCAGAAATAAAATTCTTTCAGAAAGTCGATTTTTTCCATGCTGCGGAACTTGAATTTAAATGGCAATTAACCTATCCAAGAATAAACAGAAGTAATAAACAAGGCAGGGACTTGAATCCAAGTCTTTTTTATTCTATATTATTCAAATTTATTTTATTCATTTCTGTTTTTGGATAGCAGATGCAATTACCTTATCCTGATTCACTTCCATCTTAGACTAAGGAAGGATCCAGCTAGTAATAAGAAAAGAACTTGAATTTATTCATAGGGCTAAAATTGAAAATGCATAGCTTTCTTTTGAAATGATATATACCTACATCGTTTTACCTTATACTTTAATATTTATTTGCAGCTTGAATTGCGAAAAGAAAGGGACTTTCAAAGACTACCAAGCCTTGATAATGATTATTTTGTCCTCCACTAATATTTTTAGGGTCCCCAAGAAAGTACTACCAAGTGGTTAGCGCATCCACTTTCGCTGGAAGCGGTAGCGGCTTCAATTCCTGGTGAGGTCCGGCATTTATCAGTGTTCACTCAGTTTTGTGATCAATTTGAATCCCCTATGATTCAGAAAATATCGCATACATGGAGTTTGATTCTAAATGAAGCCAAATATTACAGATACGGGTTGATGGCAAATTAGAAACCAGGCATTAAATCCAATGAATCATCGTATCTCTCACCATTATCACTACGCTAATCAGTCACCTCATTATATAAATATGCTAAGAAATAAACAATAAATATTTAAATTCAAAAAATATAGCCAATCACAGGAACGTGGTTCATAAACGGTTATAAACATACAAACCGCTCTTAATTAAATTTTACTACATTTTATGGACCTTTTCTCATTAAAACATATGGAAGTAAACTTTCGAAAATCTCCCATTTTCCGCTCACTTCCTTTCGATGTTTGTTTCTTAAATTATCTGCTGTTCCTTGCGCATGCAAGAGCATTCTGGAGAATTCTTGTCCGGAACCACATAGCTCTCGTAGAATTAGATAGAGTAAAAACGTGTTCTCTCTCAAAGATATGCAAGTGGAAGATCATAGTGCAAAATTTATTCCTGTTCCAAATTTATCACCTCATTAAATATTCTATAACATATAGGCTACTGAAAATGACAATGCTATGAACGATTCTAAGAAATAATGAGGATCGGAAGCTAAGAAAAGAAGCTGCTGACCTTAAAATTTAGACTCTTCTCTCACGTAAACCAGTAGTAGATATCCCTAAGAGCACAGAAAGTTATCCATATTTCAGTTGTAAGATGGAACCAACAAAAATATCGCTATTCCAATGATTATTAATCCAAATAAAGCAGAAGTATGAGGTTGGTTTCAGATGCAAGTTTATTTGTAAAACATTGCAAATTATAGAGTTTGTATTGAAAAGAGATATGAAAAGACCAATTTATTCTATCCTCTTAACCGTTATGGAGTTTCATATAGCGACAGATTATTTAATTGATATATATTTGAAAAAATTTTCAAAATTTTATCTCGAATTTACTTTTTCTAATCAGTGTTTAATTTATTAACGTAGATTACTATTTATTTTATTTTTCCGAGTGATTCAATCAATTCACTTAATTTATATCTAATTCGTAAATTCGTAATATTAATCGCTAAAATAGCTAGCAATCCTTAGTTAATAAGTAATCCCAGAATGAAACTGTTGGGAAAAAATAGTTAAGTGTCTTAGGCTACATCACGGAAATAGGCACTCAGTAATATAATCAATATAATAATCATCTTCGAATTGAATAAATATCATTCAAAAATTATAGGGATGTCAGTACAACTATAGAGCACAAATATAAGTAATTTTTATAGTTACATTTCTTGTTAAAGACATTTACTACCCTACCATAAGAATATTACTGATAACAACTTTTACGAAACTGTGTTGCTATGACAAAGCAGTAATGGAAAAATAATTCTAATTAAAAAAACTTCCAAAAGGTGTATTACAACCGAAGATAGAATAACCTTATCGAAAACAAAATAACTGGTTTGGTCAGAATAAATTAACCTCAAGTGAGCTATAAATAAAATTGTCCGTCAAAGAGTTTTTCTAGTCTATGAATTGATTTTAGTCAATAATTTACCGGCACGTATTATTCGACATAATTATCAAAAATAAAGTATGATGACATACCCAAATATTTCATTATCAATAATTGGAAAAAATAGAAATACTAACGAGGCTTCTATCGAGTTCATGGATACAAATTAAAATTACAACCTTAAATTATGATTTGCAATTATTCGAATGGATGCCAGCGCAGCAGGAATCCCTAGCCACCATCTGAATTAATTTCAAGTCATTTCAACACATTGATTTTTAAAGTACGTGATTGAAATTTGGGTACTACTTTTTATAATATATAAAGGAAATATTTATAGGTTAATTAGTTAATGATTATTGCCAACTGTCGTCAATCATACGGTATGGCATAAATATTTATAGTAAACAAATTTGTACAACAAGTATATTTAAGTCGATAATTACTTCGAGGATGTAAAACCGGATCAGAGTACAATGTTTCTCGATATTTTCATCTAAAATGTATATTCACGTTATATTTCAAAATTAAAATAATACCTGCCGATTTGTTTTAGATCTAATCCAAATTTTCGATGCAAACATTTCCAAATTTAAGATGAAATGTGATATTCAGTCATGTTATTATGAGTATCCTTTACGTAACCAATTCTAAGAGAAGGCGAGATGCACTTACATCAAGCATCCGTAACTATGAGCAATCATTGATTATATCAATAACCCTCAAGCGGCACACCAGTGACTAGTTACACTTCACTTGTGGAGTTATGCCTTAGAGCAGAGATGGCAAACGCGTTCCACACATGCCAATAGTCTCATACCAAAGCAATATTTTATCGGGCGGGTTGTATGCATCCTTTAAAAACTTAAGCTCCAAATTCAATGGATGTAGCCAAAGTATGGTGTAATTCCATAATCGGGATCATATAGAAATGACTATGCAAATTTCACAAAAACTTGTGGAGCTCTAAACCAGTCGTGTAATTGAAACGTTTTTGTAGAAATCTCATAGTTATTTCGATATGATCACAATTGAGCTCCAAAGTGAGTTCAAGAGGTTTCCGTTAATTAATACTGATTTTCCGTCAGTAAAAACGTCTTATAAGACGGAATTAGACAATTGGACGGAACACGCAATAAATCAGTAAAGGACTTGCACCTGTCATAGCCAAAGGAATTTTGGGAAAAGGGAATCCTTTGGCTCTGGAAACAGTGAGTTAGTTGTACCCAAGCCTCTGGTGTTTAATTTGGATAAAGACTTCGATTATATCCACAGTGTCATTTCGTACCTTTCCATTTGAACAGCCAAATAGATCATGTAAGCATTTACGGTATTTGTATTTTTTTTGCTTCCGATGCACCGTCTTGCTCCACCTATACCAGCAGGCTCCACGAAGCTGAACTCTCATGATCTTTCGTTTTGATTGTACTAAGAGATTTTCTAACTGGTACAGTTGGACTGTACCAGCTACGATATTTCGGATAGTGGCATCCTCTGGAAAAATTCTTTGGAACTATCCGACCACGCAGGAAAAAATTCATTCCTACTGTTTGCTAGAGAGGTGACAAGTACTTCGTTAGGTCTCTTGTGCTTGTCCTGCAGGCACATGCACCACCCTAATATGCGCCAAATGAGGGCTCTCAGTACCCTGAAAGGGCCTTTGGGTAGTATGGTATTAGAATTGTGAAAGGCATCGGTAGCTTCAACGTTCTTTTGCACATGAGCTCCGACTAGGCATTAAACTCACGAGGACACCAAATCTGAGCGTACTGCCCACTCGGATAGCACCACATGGGCACGCTAGTCCCTCGCAGTTACAATAATAAATAAATATAATAATATTAAATAAATATTTATCGACAATGTCCAGGTATCGTACAGCCATGGATTGCATTCTATAATTTTAAAATTTAAGAAAATTTAATAAAAATAAATGAATTCATCGTTGATACGCACCCAAATGTCGTATTTATGTCAGTCTCTTGTTTTTCATTTTCACCTGAATTTTTAGCGATAGCCATCTTTGATGGCGTCATAGCTGGAAAATCTACCAGGTGGCGGTTTTCCAGCCAAGCCCAAAATACCAACTAGGACACTTACTAAACATTCCTGAAAAAAATATCCCTACTCACATTTTCCTACAGGACTACAGTCAGATCAAGAACTACAAGGCACGCGCACTTCCACTTAGAAACTCAACCATCCTAGCCTTACAAAATCTTAAATTATTACCCCGACCGTACCTATGTAAAAATTTCAACAAAAACCAACCCCGACATTCCAAGCGCATTTCAGGCATCGCGAACTCTCGCGTGAAATATTTCCGCCGGAATACAAACGGCTCGCGACAGCTTCCAATCTTCGCCGCAAATCCGACTCAAAAATTCCCTGCCGGGCGCTTAGAAAAACAAATCAATCGCGGCCGAAAATCCCTTCTTTTCGCCCAGGATTTAGATTACGCGACCGTGAAGCGCGCCTCCCGTACGCGACGCATAAAAAATCGCCTTCGACGAAAAAAGGAGCGGACCGAAAAATATAAACATACTGCGCCTCCCAATAAGCGACCATTGCCTGTACGCCCGCGTACCACCAGGAGCCTCGCCCGTAGGCACGCGGGAGAGGAAAAAAAAGTGTTTGTGAATGCGTGATTATAAGAGGCTGCAATACATGCGAGAGGGAATGGAGCGCTGCGGGCATCAAAAGAATCCGCGTAATGAATAAAATGCCGAGCGGCGGAATTCCCCGGAATCAAGGCGAATGACATCCTTGTCATGAATACAAATGCAACGCGGCGGTCCGCACAATATAAAAAAAACGCCCATCTTCGACATGAAGCGATACGGGGAAAAAATGAATAACACCGCCCCAAAATAGTGACTTATGTCCCTTTTTTATCTCCCGCCGAGAAAAAAAACCCGTTCCCCGGTACTTTGCACCGCCATGGAAGGCATCACGGACACACGCGAATGGATAGCGAGAGAGAGAGTGGAGGGATAAAAATATATAAAAAAGGAGGAGGCGGACTCGCGGAATGAAACGGAATGAGGGATATATAGATAGATAGAGATTGGAGAGAGGGAAGCGGGCTCAAAAAGACCCGTAAGACGGAACCATCAAATATGCATCCATCCGTGCTCCGGAGCAGAGGCATATGACGCCATTGCTGTTTCCACCAATCAAAGAGCTCACTCTGACAGGTCGCTGAAAAATTCCCTCAAATGAAGGCCCCGGCCACATGGAGAGCCGCACACAGAGAGACGGTCGACTCATCCCCCCAAAAACCACTCCCTATCTCTCTCTATATATCTCACTCTGCCCAATCACGATGGCCCTCTTTCCCACACACAAACACGCTCTCTTGCCCACTTCCTCCACCCCTTCCCCGGCCGCCGACCGCCGGCTCCATCCCGCCGCCACCCACGCACTCCCCGAATCCATTCCGCCACGAGGACATGGAGAGGAGTCCCCCCTCCTGGACAGCGATGGTCAGTCAGGACGAAGAGAGAGAGAAAGGCAGGGTGGGAGACGGGAGTAGAAAGCGCCGCGATAAAAATTTCATCGGATATCCCTCATTACTGGTCTTTGGGCGGTGAAATTTTTATGGGCACGACGCCAGATTTCAGGACTTTTGGGAGGAATACGAAGAGGTGGAGGAGGAAGAGGTGAGGATGGGGAGAGATGGAGGGAGAGAGGAAGGTTGGGAGAAAGAGGGCGAAGAAGGTTATGCGTATAGGGAGGCTCGGTTTAGTTGAGGAAGAAAAAGGTTTTTACAAAGTAAATAAATGAATTGCGGGGAGGAAATTTCTGGGGAATCACAAAAGAATCTTGAGGAAGTACCCCTACTAAAGGGGCGATTTATCGGTCCACCGAAGAGATGGAGAGCAAATGAAAGGAAAAATGAGACGATTGGAAAGAGTAAGTGGGAGCTGAGAGAGAGGATTCGATGGAGAAGAATTGGGAGAGACAAACGAAAAGTGAGGAAAACATAGTAAACTGTTTTTGTGAGAGGTAGAATGGAGTGAAAAGTGGGAAGTATCGGGAAAGTACCTAACGTCAAGGTTATTTTAGGAAAGTTATGTCACCCAGAGAGCCAATGTTAGAAGAACAACATGAAAAATCAACATATGACGAATACGGGTCTCTAGGCCATTTGTTTCCAAGTAGTGAATTGAGAACCCATTGCTCATAAAATTTATTCATTAATACTTGAAAAGAGAAATAGTAATTATTTTTTTATAAGAATGAAGAAATTACAAAAGTTCTGCGTGCCAAGTTGATTTTCACCGTAAAGGATAAACATAAATATATGAAAATATTGGAGAGAAAGAATGTATGTATATTTATTTTGGAGTTGATTTCAAGCTTATATAAAAAAGAGTGGATACCAAAAATAGATATAATAGTAGAAAATTAAATTTGTGAAACCTTATGATCGCAACATAACTACTAGAAGAAGATAATAGAATAAAATTAAAACTCAACTACCAAAAGTGAGAGGAGGAAGCAAGAATTACCAATTCAAGAGTATATCATTTCCCCCTTGCTATCATAATCTTTGATCTTTCTACAGAATAATGCAAGAGTTCAGTCATTTCAAATCTTCATTTTAATACATCAAGTACAGCACTAACAAGAATGCAGAACTAAACGTATATCATAGGAAAACTTCAAAGACAGCAAAAATAATACACATACTTAATACTGATTTATAACTATGTAGGATTTTAGGATAGGAAACATTGGATTCCGAGTTGTGCCTTTGTTTTTTACACGACTTCAAAATCCAAAGAGATAGAGTAATATCAATTAAATAAATATGTCCTGATGATGCATCTCCGGTAGCGGAACCGGTCGCAAATAAGTAGTGTCGGAAATAACGGAGTCTTTCTCCTCTTTAATTCATATACTATTATGCTTATTAAAATTGTTGTTATCAGAATTAAATTTCATTTTCATGCAGAAGAAGCTTTCAAAGAATTGACAAGGAGAAATTCTAGCACAGTAGTAAAAATTACATGGCTTTTGAGATTTACTGATATTGTATTCGTAGGAAAACACATAACAGCAGAAGAACTATTATCACACATCGAATTAAAGCAAAAATGTTTTAATCGGGAGACGTTCACCTTTTTAAGGAACTGATATCCTTGTTGACCTAACCTCAAAAATAAAAGGGTATATAATCTTATCATTTTAATGAAGATGAAGTTTGAGCACGGTAAAACTGAACTAAGAAGATGAAATTCCTTGGAATGGAACGCTTAGCGCGTGGCAACCAAGAAATATCTTCATTAATACATTCTAAGCAAATCTCATTCAAAATCTACAAATATATAAAAAACATATTCATATATATGTATATGTGATATATATAAAAAATAATCCTTTAAAACTTAGCAACAAATAACTTTCTTCTACACATAATCACCAATACTCGCATTGGAACATTGATTCGATAAACATATAGTGCAGAGCTGAGGATGAGGATCGATTAACGCAACCAGAAATAAATCATAAGATCAGTAGCAAGGTGTAAAAAGATGCTACATTTTCTCGTAATAGCAACCTACCACGAATTTAGGGCCCTAACTCAGGATTATACCATTATTTTTATTCGAGCACCTCCGGATATATTGCACAAGTTTTATTCTTAGGTATAACTGATTGAGACATCCCCTACTAATGAACATCCGAAAAATCTATCTAGAATCAATTTATCAGAAATAATATTCCAAAACGTGAAAGTAAATCCATTGGATGAATAGATAACAAAATAAGTGTGCTGAAAATTGTTAGCAATTAAATACAAATAAGATTATGATCAAATCTACAAATTCAAAATCTGCACCCTAAAAATCGGTATGGTAGGGCACTTGAAAACCACACACTCGAAAAACCCGAATTAAAAATAAACGAGCGAGGTTACTTCTTGAAATTTTTTATCCTTTTTTGGCAGGCTAAACCGCAGTAAATGAAAGGGGAAACCCAGATTAAAAATTCCGCAAAGGTAGCTAATATCACCGTTGGAAATGAGTTATGACCCTTGGTCTCTCCTTTACTTAAAATCGCGGAAAAGGAATCAAAGGTGTAATCCGGTTGTCCAGAAGTCCCTTCCTTCGTTCCCCGCGTGGTTAAAGAGGCGAGCCGTCATCTCGCGTACGAAAACAAAAATCGCCCACCCCCATAACAGACTCTCCGTCATTGTCGAGAAGGGGGAGAAGGCATCGGTCAAAGTTTAGCTTCCCGACAAAGGTCACAACGATGAAGATAGAGCGAGAGGTCAGCCCGTGGAGGGCAGGTGTGGGCGAGAGTGCGTTTGATTCGTCAGAGGAATCTGTCAACGGGTGCATTATTTAGATGGAGGGGAGGAAAGGAATAACAGAGAGAGAGCGGAATAAGTGTGGAAATGGGAGATGGAAGAAAAAGAGAGAAATCAACAGTTGAAAATATAAGACCTTAGGTGTGGAGCGTCACATCAGTTTGCTCGTGATCTAAACCGGATATCTTAAATTTCTACTGTTAACATTGAAACTATTTTACAAGGAAGCGAATAAATTGCAGCTATATTGAGAATTTCATCATTTACTCATTTTCATCAACTCCATTGAATTAATCACCAATTAATAACACCACAAGGCACGCTAACTGCGACAGCGCAGTACGAAAATAGTAGTCCTTTTAAGCATGTATGGAATTCTAGATTATGAAGTATAATATAGAGAGAGTTTAATATTGTAATCAACATCTAACAAACTGTCAGTCTATAGAAGCTCTCCGCATTTATTGTTATCTAAATCAGATATCTTAAATATCTGCAACTATAAAGATTTTATTGAATTAAATTTATAAATTTTTATTGAAAAAGTAAAGAAAAAACAGCCATAAAATAATTTCACTGAAGAAAACGAAGAAACAGCTGAGGAATTCATCATTTACTCATTTGTACGTAAACCTAAACCAGGTTCTCTTAAACTTGGAACTGAATCAACTCCTATGAATTGATCACTGATTGTAAACACTAGTGGAAATCATGGCACGTTATTGCATTACTGCTAAAGGAAAATAATAGAATCTTTTAGAAGGCACTATGAGTAGGTACATGGAATTCTGTATCCTAAAATTTCAAATAAAAACAGTTAAAATTTTAAACAACATCTATCCAGCAGTCAATCAATAGACACCACAGAATTAACTGTTTTCAACGAGTTTACCTAGACGACTTTCAGTTCCTTAAACTTGCAATGAGAGGGGAAATATTAAGAATCGTCATCTGACACCTATGCCGAAGCTAACTATATGTTATCAAGTTAAAAAAGGAACATTTACCATCAAATTAATGGGTTAAACATTTGCTCGGATTTTCTTGAGGGACATTTTCATTTCTTCAGTACAAATATTATTTAAGGTCTACAAGACGATTTTTGTTTATCTCGACCAGAGATAATTTAGAATTTGACATTATTAAACATATAGTTTTCGACAAAATTAATAATTCTTATGAAAATAGTATTTACCACGGAAATGGTTCATTGTTTGCTCTCAAGATTATTGTCATCATAGTTCTTATAATTATATTATAGTTATTATAACATATTATATCCCTTAATTTCAATTTTAATATATAGTTGAACTCTTTCAGGTTATCGATAGCCGAATAATTTAATTCTCTAAATTTTTCCATTGAATATCATTACACAAATCGTATTTAATTGTGGAGGGTTTAACCGGAAAGCAAAATTTTTATGAAATAACCTGGACGGAATGGCCGAAAACGGGACTATCTAGTCAAAAATGAGGCGTATTGTCAACTTATCTATGACTCTCTCATGATCTGATAATAAATGAGATGGATCTGTGTGCCAAAGTTAAGTGCTAGTTGAGTACATACTGTTAAGTGTTAAGAGCTTCTAATAAACTTCATAAATGACTGAGCATTACATATTGGCTCATGCCATAAAGCCACACCCACGATCAGAATTGAAAAAAGTCATAAGTAAATATTTAAAAAAATAACTTGAGAATTTGGAATAACCCAATGTCACGAAAGGTCGAATCAGAGAGATCGGAGAGTTTACGGACAGTATTATGTCAGAACACTACAAGCTGCGCAATTAATATCAGCTAATCTTTTACAATCTAATAACTTGTGAATTGCTAGCAATTGTAATTATTTTAATAAGAATCGAGTGAACATAATCTGCGTTTTCCTATTAGTCTAAATGAACGGTTTTTTTGCTAATTTTTCGCCTTTTCATCATAAACTGAAGACCTTCTATTGAATCATTAGTATAGTACATATAAACAGAGTAAATCAAGCGACAGAAAGAATTGGTATAGAAACCCTACCGCAAACATCACGAAATCAACCCGACCTAATCGTTGGCTGAATAATTACCGAATCATGGGGGAGCCACCCTTGTGCGACCTTCCCAAAACAGAACCAGAACAGAACAGCAAATCTGGTGAACAACTGTTTCGGTGAATAATTTTCCATAAACGAGACTGCACAACAAAATTCAACAATAATATTATAATATAGTTTTAATTTAACTACCATACCTGAGAAATAGAAATTTTGTCGTCACATGTGTAAGTAGAGTACACTTTCTCCATCGGTATGGAAAAATTTAATTATAATCAAATCAATTAGCCTTACAGAAACGGAAAAACTAAAAAAATTTAATGTGCCTTTCCTTCGACAATTATAAACAAAATTTTATTGATTCCGAATTCGAGAAAAGCGATTCCAACTATAGCTGAAGAGAAAAACTTTACGTTTCGATTACATTTTATCATTAAGCATCCTAGTAATTGGTATATTTAAGTAGTTCTACTTCATTACGTTCCGTATGAAACAGGTTTTTGATTTTTTTAATTTAATTTTATTAAGGCCAATCTAATAGCACAAGTCCTATTAAATGCTATACTTCTATAAAAATTAAGGTACTTATAGGTGCAACTAATTAGGTGTACTTCGTCGAACACCTTAACTAAGATGTTATGGAAATGTAAAAACGAACCAATAAGGTTTTATTTCTATAGCATTTTAACTATACTTCTATTATTCAGAGTCGGCTCAGTGCAAACTCGAATACGAAAACCTGCGAAGATTTTGACGTGCACATAAAAGGGGCTCTTTGAGATTTTCCATACTCGCGCACTTGAAAATTTCCCTCCTTAGATCGTAAGTCCTAAGGGAACGCGCCTTAACTGTTCTGATGTTAACAACCTCCAGCTTTTTCATGCTTAATGTAAACTATTGCATGAAAATCTTTCGAGATTTCGATTTGCATAGGGAAAAGCTCCGTTGAATTACCGATCACATCTCCGAGTTATGAGCAAAGGAGATGCAAACAAAGTGAAAAGTGTTACATCAAGGAATCGCAAGGAGGCGGAGGGAAAGGGTTAAGATAGACAGATAGGGCTGAGAGAGGGAAGGGCAGAGAAAAAGAGATAAGCTTCTTATGGGAGGAGACGAGGCAAATTTGTTTGAACTTGGTTTAATGAGGATAGGGAAGGAAATTAACTTGAGGAAATCCCGCGAAGTTTGGACGTAAGAAAAGCAAAGACGTAAATCGGAAAGACTAATCTCCTGAGCCAAGAGGCTTAGGAAGCTGGGAGAGATTCAAAATTAAATGGGCTCGTAGTTATAAAGGAGAAATCTGAAAAAAGTAACAGAGCGGAATTTGAAGATGCTTAAGATTTTGACGGAGAGAAAGTAAAAATCTAGCAAAGAGGATTCGTCTTAGCATCGTCTTCCAGAGGGAAGTTTATGAAGCTCAGCTTTGAGAGCTGTAATAAAATCCCCGAATTTTAAAGATAAAATGTTTCTCTATGGAGATTAACTTACTTTACCAAAACCTCATTTACGGAGAAGAGGTGATGGACGGATACCTAAGTCATAATGTAAGAAAATCCGGTCTTTCATAAAAAAACAGATATCCTTTCCTTCATGAACAACACTGACGATGGCATACACAGAAAGATCACTGAAAGTAATATACAATCAGCTTTTATTATGAAGCGGGGGGAATATAAACAGATGTAATCACTCGTAGATATGCTCGGACAGACAGACATAAAAATTTCTAAAAGATGTTTTGGACTCGGGAACAACCCTAGTATCCAGCAATACAACTTTTTTTGCAATCGGATCAATATACAGACACGACCCCCTCCACAGATTTATTATATATATAGATATATAGATAACTAATACATGTAAAATATACTACTCTCTCTTTCTTACCTTCATCGCCTTTTCAGCCAAAATTCACCATAAAGACCTACTGGTTGTTTCACTGATGGAATGAAGAAGGGTCGTACACGATCTGCAAGTCATAAAAATATATATTCATTACTCGCATTCAATAAACCACAACTCGAAATTCAACGGTAATGCTTTTATATCAATATTTAAGAGGAACCGCAATCTACACCAAGGATAAAGCACACGCATAGATACTTAGATAAGTACAGTTAAAAGAAGTAAGTTACATAAGTACACTAAAACTTAAGCTATACACCTCTCTATATCTTACTCCCCTCAACCAAAGCCCTTCACTCTGGTTAAAGGTGCTCTTTACTATCGACTAACGGTCAATACCACCAGTAAGACAAGGGGAATCGTTGAATTGCTATTGCTAATTCTGCCCTACGTTTTTCAGAATCAATAATAATTCCAACTCTTCCCAAAAAAATGTTGATCTCTCTTAAGTTAGGTGAAATCGTAACACTTTATATTAAGTATCTGGCCCTACTACGAGTATGCATTCATTGCCTGGATATTCAGATGACCTTTCCACCATAAAAAATGGCGGAGTAGGATTTCTGTCTAGTGGAGACTAATACCGAAGACATCGAAGATATGAGGGGGAAAAGGGTCAGTACTTCAAATAGATCAGATATCAATGAGTGAATATGCATGCAAATTAAAATAATAATTTCATACAGTCCTATTTCCTTTCGCAAATTTCACCTTGTATGATGCATTACTTCAGTTTACTTGAATAAGAACATTTACTCCAATAACTATTCTTAAATCATTTAAAATCTTATCCTCTAAAAATAAAATTTACTAACTGCCTGTAAAATTGATCTTCTTAAATGAAACCTGATGAGACTCCACCTTTACAACAAAAATTAATAAAGATGGTTTAAATGATTTTTCCACGAAAGGTATCACAGTAAAAGAGGAAATTGTAAATCATTTTTATTTATTATTCTGTGAAAAGCATATAAATCAACCGCATTCAAGACTTTCACTCTGTCATTTTCAAAGGAAACAATCGAGAAACACTAATGTAAAAAGATTGGGATTTTCCTTTATAATGAATCAATGGGAATAGTGAAATTACTTCATTAATATCATATATGATAAGAATCTAGAAGACCAATTACCTTATTTTTCTTCCCATCAGCAAGGTAAAGCAATGGCTGCAATGAGGATTTTCCTAGACTACTGAAACAGGGAATCCAAACCCCGTAAAATTCAGTCAGAGTATACTATTATGCAATACCAGAAATTATTAGCAAGGGAAATTAAAGCGACTTGCGAATCCACGGGATGTAACGAGAAAAGAGGGCAGTACGGATGGGTAAGAAAAGATGATGACCGTCTCATACCGAGCAAAGAGCTCGTTTTCATAAGAGCGCACCATTTCACTTGCGCGCTTTCCACTCCTTGCAGGCTGCTGATGGAATGGGGAAGACGATGCCACTCGTCAAAGGAAGAAGTGAGGCCAAGATGTCGTCCTAAGTCGAGGGTGATGAATTAGTTGGACGCTCTTATGAGGAAGAGGTATGAAACAACAGAAGAAAGACGTGGGAGGATACATCGCTTTTACCGGAGTAAATTATTTATAATCGGATTTTTAGAATAAAAAAGCTTTCTCAGAAACTAAAAAAAACGTTTTCATGCAGATGATTTTAATAAAGATCTTCAAGAATATCAATCATCTATTATTCTTTAAATATTATGTCCAAGAAACACATGTGGAGTCTAAGCTGTGATATGATTCCAGAAATTCTAACGAAATGTCTCTCTCATGCCATATCGCGTAAAGCATTTTACAGTATGAACAATTCCACTACTGAATACCGACCCATTAATATATTGACGGCACATTTATATTATATTTAACGAAAAGCCACACAAAAATACAGCTCAACGTCTGTGGCCTCTTAAAGCTTCTCATCTATCCATAGGAAGATAAGAAAACAAGAAAAAAACACAGAGGAAGGAAATTTATTTATTTAAGATATAATTTCAAGTAGGTCTTCTGGTCAGATGGCAATGTTTAAGGAGGACATAAAAATGAATTTAAGCCTGGAATTTGCCCAAAGACGGGAGAGGAACCCCTCCAAATACCTCCCGTAGGCAGTAAATTAAATTACACCATACATATAGGTACATAAGATATTAAATCTATCATACATAAAATATATATATGATCTATCATTTAACTAAAATAATTTATTGCATGGTAAAGTATCACATACATGAATAGATTAAATGAATAAAACAAATATAACTCGAGATAATAATACAGAGGATATAGCCTTGAACTACACCATAATAAATTACATACATTTTAACTTAAGCTTATTTTTGAAATTTTTCAAATTTTTAGGTATTGGCATGAGAATTTCACCAGGTAAAGCGTTCCACTCCATAGGATATTAAGAAGGAAATCATAATGAAAATGACATTAAATTAAATGAGGAATGGAGTCCATGAGGGACAGAGGTGTAACATAAGAGTGAAATGTATAACACCGAAGAAAGGAAAAGATGTTAAAGAGGAAAAGGGATGGCGAATTATACAAAATTATAGTTAAATAATAAACTGTAGGATTTCAATGAGGAAGTTTTACGGATGGCTATAAATATAATAAAGCATTAAAAAAAGTGGGCAAATTATTGTAAGAAATGAAATATGAAGACATATATCTAGGAATAAATCACAAAAAAGGGATAATTCTCTCATTCCTGCAGCAATCCTTCACCGCGAAAGTCTGAAATCCCATTCTCTCTATTTATTTTCACCAGCATTTTATTGTAATATTTCTGTCATATAGAAAAGTGCCTGGTGACCATCGTGATATTTAGAAAGAAAGTTGTTTAAAAGTCCTTGAATTAATATAGTCCATTTTTTTACTAAATTAATATAATATAATTATTATATAATTATACTCTGTTCACTAAATGTTTGTGGGTTAGAGAGAGAGCAAATATCTAAATTTCCCTCTCTTATTTTCGTGGGAGCCAATTGGAAGAAGGGTGGAGATCCGCGTCCCGAATCAAATCTTATGGTTTAAATTTGCTATGCTGCAACATTAGCGTGAAAATACGATGTTGGTGAAAATCGATTAAAACTTCGTTCGTATGGAGTGGAAGTAATACTGGAAACGGCAGTATGATTTATTTAAGGTCAATTACTAACATAAATGCAGAAAAATAAAAAATGTAACGTTTCAGAGAAATTCTTGATTTTTTCCGGTTTCGTTTGAACAGGTGCCTTCAGTTCTCTAATTGAAGGAACAAGAAACCCGTTCTACTATGAATTCGTTAATATAATGAAACCGTAATGGACTAATCGTATTATAAATTATATAACAAAATCCATCATTAAAATCGTTCATTTTTTCCAGAGCGATCAGAAAAGAAAAAGTGTAAGTTTTTGAGCACGAGTATCAGAAAGATAATAATTCAACGTGAAAGAAATAAATTAAAGTGAATCTTTGTGACCCTAAATACTATAATGAAGAATTCGGTGCAATTCATTCAAATCTAATCAAGACGTAGTAACGATCAAACATAACTGATAATATCATGCCATGGAAAATATCGCCGATTGTACGTACTTAAGATAAAAATCTATTTTCCAAGATTATATGAGGTAAAGGAGTCAGATGTCGTGTCCTTATGATATTAAGCCACTTCAATAAAGTTCAGTATACTACTTACTTATTACATTCTCCTTTAGGACTGAACTAGCCTTAGGCTTTTCATTAGATTATGTATCTTAAATATTTTTAGCTTTGGTCTATGAAGATTTCTACTCGTCGTTGCATTCTAGCAGTAAAAGAGTACTGCTAAGAGAGCTGTGAGGTAACCCTTTTTTGTGCTTAAGAGAGATTTAAATTTTTACCCAGTCTTGTTCACATCATATCAGGAGAAAATAATTTTTGTATTTTTTGCACTATGGCAAACTATGTTTTATGGTTCGCAAAATTAAATTTAAAGTATGTAGGAGAGATATATAAGTAGCAAAACTGAAGATGATCACTTTGAAATGCAGTTTCTCATCAAATTATGTTACGCATAAACAAAAAAAGATACAGATTTTTATTTCAGCAAAGAATTGCACTCAATATTATCCGTACGCATCAATGCTCGTAATAACTGAGGTAAACTGCTCATCGATTAAGTTCAATTTTACATTAAACGATTAGGAACTATATTTCAGAGGCGACACCTCACTTGACGGTGTTCCAGAACAATGCTAATGGCACCTACGAAAAATGCTTATGTCAGGTAATGCAAATGTTAAGGGACGTGGGGGAATTTATGTAACTAGAAAGCCTTGACGGAAGAAAAAGAATTTATAATGCAATGTGCACTTAAGAAGAGATGAAAAGGCAAAGGTGGACCCTTAACGATGAAGGAGCAAAAAGTGTTGGGCGGAGAGCCAAGACGTTGATGTCCAGGGGAGGGGATAGAAAAAGGGTCTGGGAAGGAAGGAAGCGGGGGAGGGGTAAGTGAAACAAGTAGAGCACACATTATAAGGAAGATAAAAGGCCCAAATGAAGGAAATATCGTGAAGAAAATGAAGAGTATTTGAACGAAGTTGATGAGACATGGAGATGAAACTAAAAATAACTGAAAAGGGAGTTGAAAGGGGAGAGGGCATGAAAAAGAAAGCTAAAATAGAGGTCTCTCACTTTGATATAACGAAATATAAACTAATATTAATTGATGAAGTAATATCTCAAGCAGAAATTAACTAAATAAGGACATCGGGCCAAATCCTACCCAATTATACGTTCATTCGGTTCCCTGAGATATTATGCAATTATTACTCGATTAGATATTCTATAACTTTTACTGTTTACCCATTTTATCAAGTAATCTTTTAACTTATTAACCAAGCATAATCATACAGTATTTATAGTATATGCTAAATTCATTTAAAAGGAATACTTCATGAATTAGAGATATTAAGGAATTTTCTAATACTTTCTCATGCTCTTGAAATGCACGCACAAAACTGTGGTCCACCGACAACAGACCATGATCTTATATGATCCTATTAGGTATGCTATAAGGCAATAATTTGAATTATAAGTAGAAATCTAATGCTAAATATTTAATATATTGATGTTATTAATACATCAAAAAGTATTGAACTTCAGTTTTTTTCTGATAACGCTTCGTGACTCGAATCACAGAAAGTCGGTCACGAATAAGTTACACAATTTTTTCACCAATTTACACCCGGTCTAGCACTAAACTATACATTTATGACGTAGATTGATTCCTGCTCATGTTTCTTGGTTATGATATCAGTATTTTAATCAAAAGAACTCCAGTCCTGACCTCATAGGTTTTGGATGTCTCATTACGAGACAAATCAAGGACCAATTTCTCTGAAGCTTCTTAAGGTTGGTGGTGAAAAGTAAATCTGGAGAGAGAAGCAGCAGAATAAACAATTAAAGAGGGGAGGTGATAAGAAAATGGAGGGAAAAAGGGAAAGGCGAGAAAACAGGAAAGAGATGTCGGAAGGCTCTTCTGAAAGTGGGGGTCGAAGAGGGACAAAAGAGCCGCCTGGATGGAGATTTTCATAGCAACAGCAAAAGTAATGAGTAGCTTGAAAGGTAAAGAGAATTTAGAGACCGGTAATAAGGTGTGCGGGGGGGTGTCTTTGGAGGATGGTCAGGTGGCAAAAAGAAGAAGCAAGATGAGAAGTGCTAATGGCATTAATGAACATTCAGTTTCTCACTTCGCCTCTCAGATTTAATTTTAATCGCGCATTACTTAGACCACTGTATGCCCTCTCTTGATACGGGAATGGATTTCCTTTTTCTAGAGCTACGCTCTTCTTTCCTTGAGACGCTTCTTCCAAGATGAACGGAATTAATAGTAGTTGCAGCAGAGTTAAGAAGTTATTTCCGGACTTGAGATACTTCCTTCCAGAAAGCTAAAGCATGCTAGTAATACATGAATAGAGAGCAAGATAATGCAGGTAAATGTCCAATCCTTTGCAAGAATATAAATAATTGCTAAAGAGTGAGATTAATTGCATAATCGCAAATAAGATCTGCTCTTACAATTTGGGGCAGTGCTGTGCCTATTAGGTTACTAAACATGATAAACATTTAGGATGTAATCATAAAATATCTGAGTAATGATAGGATGAGTAAGAAATTATGAAATGCTAAATAATTTTCACTTGAACTTTGATAAATTTTTAGGTTTTATATTGTGGAATAAAAGTTTTCATTTATGAGGATATGCTTAAAATCAATTAAGAACATTTATTTCACAAGATAAAAGCCCAAAAATATATCAAACTATAACATGCAAAAGAAATATAAAGATCAGGTTCAATACCTCAATTTATTATAATCAACTTGGAAAGCAGAATTTAGAGGTTACTGAGAAAGAAAAACTGAGAACTGGTTATTACAACACAGAGATTCCTTTGATGTAATATTTCTAGTCTATGTGAACGAAAGGGGCCAAATACTTACTTTGTTTACCAAAGTGTAAAGTTTACTCAACTAATAACATTAATTTATTGCAATAAAATTTACCTAGTTCAAAATATTCTGAGTATAATCTATACTGGAAACTGAAACAAAATGCTGACGTTAGTTCTAGGTAAAGTGATACTAATAATTATTTAATTTTGAAATAATTAATAAGATTATGAAAATTTTCGTGGAATTAAAGCTTATTGCTACGAGGGCAAATCATGTATCTACTCCCACGGTGTCGAAATTTTATCGTGTTACGGAAATGATGAAAAGGTAAAAAGATAAAAGGAGAAGAAAGGGTTGATTCGTCGGATGTCCGAATTTTCCTCAAATGAAAAGGGATTTGGACCATTCGGCTGTTTCATTATTACAGAATTTAACGCAATCTTCGGAAATCTTGGGAAAAGGTAAACATTCACAATTATTAAAATGTATGTTTACTCAACTGTACGCTTCGATATCATATTCTTCGTTTTAAGGTAAATTCGAAATACTATTGTATAATTCCGCGACAACAGATTAGGGGGCTTCCATTAATTACGTGAGGCGTTTAGGGGGTGGGGGGTTAAGCCGAATTTCACTCACTCTCACGCGGGGGAGAGGGGGGGTTCTCGCAAATATTGCGTAATTTTTATCCACAAGAAACAGTGTAGAATTATGAGATGACTGGGTTAAATTGAGTAAAACGTGTTTCTCTACTAAAATATGACTATATTTTACACAATAATATTTATCACGGTTATGTGAGCGCCACAAAGTAGCATAGTAGCCCGTCGATTGTTTAACCACCGCCTAGCCGAACACGTGATTCGACGAGCGCTGCGACGTAAGAGTTTTTTGGATAAATCCAATACAATGAAACATAGATTGACATATTTACACTGAAAACACGCATTTTGAACAATTTCACGTGAGATTAGAGGAGGGGGGAGGGGTTCGAGCCAAATCCCACGATATCTCACTGGGGGAGGGGGGGTCAAAAAATCGCAAAAATCACCTCACGTAATTAATGGATGCCCGCTTATTCTTAAAAGTATCGATTATAAAAATATCAGCTGCAGAACCTATTGCTATATCTTATTCTTACATTGTTATTTTCATTTTTGGATTCGTATGAAATCTGCTTCAACGATTTTCTAGCAAATATCTACAATAAAATATCATCTCTTTGTATCTTTTGAATAATGAGACACTTCCATTATTTATTTACATCTAATGTATTTTCGCGTGTTTTACATGAGATATTTTTCCAATTTTTCCTCAATTGAAAAATACTGATCGTGGATCAAAAACACAAGCTAATTAATATCAAGTTGTGCGAAAAGTGAAAAAAGTGAATAGGCTGGAACTAGCACCCAGGTTTCCGGGCCTGCCGCTCCGAGTTCCAGCCAAGTCAATATTTTTTACTTATTGTACAACTTGGGATAAGCCGTACACATTCTTGTGCAAAGTTGAGTCGCCTTCTATTACAACTTAATTAATATCCTTTAGAAGTATTTTTTAACAACTTATACACAGGTTTTGAGTTTTTTAATATAAACTGCAAGTTAAATAATATTTAACTGGCATGCTTTACCCCAATTGGCTGCACTTTGTGAAATAATTTACAATTGGAATGATCCAAATTAATCCCTTTTAACTTACCAACATTGTTGATTAATTCTAGAAAAGATTGCGGTCCATAATACTCGGATTAAGTCATCTTTGCCACCATGTCTCAGCTATCCTCCAACAGCATCGGCGAACCCGTATAAATACCCTCACCGCGCAGGCTTAGCTTCCGCAGTAGAAAAAAATATTCGCACATTTATTTGCAAAGCAGTGGACGGAGGGATATAATGCGCTCCGTACGCCCGAGGGCTCCGAATCTAAGCGCATGAGTCCACGCAAACAAAAGCAGACAGCACCGGAGATAGACAAAGGTTTAGGATGATGAACGGTTGCGGAAATAGCCGAGACTTAGAAGGAAATGGAAGTGGAGTTAGGAGCACCGAGATGGAGGATTTGAGAAGCCAGAGGGAGCGAATTCGTCCAGGGATGTGGAATATGAGCGGGATTGGACAGGGGACAGGGGTTTAGCGGCGAAAGATGAAACGGGTCAGAGAATCCGATTAAAGGCAAAGCTACCCAAACCAACTCAACTTGGACCCCCACAGACTCATCCTTTCTAACGCACCTCCGATATATCCCATTCTCTCTTTCTCCCCTCCATCTGTGCTCTTTTCCGTACTTTTCTACTCCACAAATCTCCGGCTTTCTCTCTCTCTCTCCCTTTCCCTCCTCTCTCTTTTCTCTCATTCGTTCCACGCTCGATTCTTTTCATCTCTCTTCCTGTCAATACCTTTGTAATCTGACTCCCTCCCTTACGCTTCTTCGGGCAAATATTTCAAATTCTGCCATCTTTCAATCATTCTCGCCTCTCCCTTGGCCTGTAAAGTCTTTTTTCGTGGACGGGCACGCCCCTTTCTCGCAACTGAATTGCCATAAAAATGAAATAAAAATGATACAGATTCAGGATTGATTTTGTGGTACTTATTAACTTGTAAAAATCCATGGTAAACAAACTTTTACTAGTAAAAGTTTGTTTACCATGGATTTTTTTTAATAAAAATATCTATAGATGAAAATCTACTAGAATTTAAATCATCCATTATTTTGATGTTTCAACTTTGTACTTGAAATATTATAAAAAATAATCAAATATATATATAAATATCTAAGAGTAAAAATGGAACACGGCTGCGCTGATACATTAGAGTTTAAAAATCTCCAAATAGCCGCTGTTTGAAACAACAACGGCAACAAACAACGGCAACAATGGTAATAATCAGTATGTATTATACCATAATTATTTTCCTTCAAAGTTCCTCTCATGAAATAAAGATAATGGTTCTAATTTTAGAAACTGTTCACTACTAACTAGCCAATAACAAGCCTTTCTCATTAACAAGAATATTCTAATAATCTCAGTTGGAGTTGACTTTTCGACTTTAACGAAAGAGGCTTATATTCAGCCGTGTTAAACTGCAAAATACATGCAATGTACAATTCCTAATATAAACGTAAGCCGGAATTCCTAAATCATAAGATATGGTTATTACAATAGAGATTGATTAACAAACGTTTAAATTGAAATTACTGTTTCAACAAGAAAGGAATCAAACCTTAACATTAATTTCCATTCATTATAATAAATATTAATACCCTCATTGCAAGAGAACAACTACATTATTTCAAATATGTTTGGTATATGATTGTTATCTCGTTCATCCAAAGGAACTTTTATGATTCTGGCTTCATTTTCAGATTTCAACTGACGTCAGAAGGATAAAATTTACTTCACTCTTCTCAATATTGAGAGAGAAATATCTAAAGTATCTAAGTATCTCTACGACTGCATTATAGGATAACAGTGTGTAAAAATTTGGAATATATAACTCGTTTTCAAGTTGGTGTGTTATTGTAATATTACATAGGCAATTGTTCTCTCTAACATGACTAAATCACCAAGAGGCAACTAGGAACTGATTAAGTTAATAAAGGTTCTAAGAGATACTTATAATACTAATGTAACTCAATATAATGTAAGATATTAGCCAAAATATTAAACGCTATCTCCGATTATTCATTTGTGGGAATGATTTTTTAAGATACAATTTGTATCGCTTTAACAAGTTTTGAAAATAATTT